>CM072999.1:74437500-75906250 GCA_037038555.1 Rhynchonycteris naso | reverse complement strand
AATGGATAAAGAAAAAATTTTAAAAGCTGCTAGAGAAAAAAAGGCTATCACCTACAAAGGAGCCCCCATAAGGATGACATCGGACTTCTCAACAGAAACACTTGAGGCCAGAAGAGAATGGCAAGAAATAATCAAAGTAATGCAGAACAAGAACCTACAACCAAGACTACTTTATCCAGCAAGGCTAACGTTTAAAATTGAAGGAGAAATAAAGAGCTTCCCAGAAAAAGAAAGCCTCAAGGAATTCATAAAAACCAAACCAATTCTGCAAGAGATATTAAGGGGCCTCTTGTGAACAGTTTAAAGGGAGGAATGAATAGAGCAAAAGAAGAATACAGCTTTAAAGAATAAAATGGCAATAAACAACTACATATCAATAATAACCTTAAATGTAAATGGATTAAATGATCCAATCAAAAGACATAGGGTAGCTGCATGGATAAAGAAACAGGACCCATACATATGCTGTCTACAAGAGACACACCTTAAAACAAAAGATGCTCATAGACTGAAGGTAAAAGGATGGAAAAAAATATTTCATGCAAATGGAAAGGAAAAAAAAGCAGGGGTAGCAATACTTATATCAGACAAAATGAACTTTAAAACAAAGGCTGTAGTAAGAGATAAAGGAGGGCACTACATAATGATAAAGGGAACAATTCAACAGGAAGATATAACTATTGTAAATATCTATGCACCAAATATAGGAGCCCCGACATACATAAAGCAGACTTTGATGGATATAAAGGGCGAGATTAACAGCAATACTATCATAGTAGGGGATTTCAATACCCCTCTAACAACACTGGATAGATCCTCAAGAAAGAAAATTAATAAAGAAACAGCAGACTTAAAGGATACACTAGATCAACTTGACTTAATAGATATCTTCAGAACTTTTCACCCTAAAGCAGTAGAATATACATTCTTCTCAAGCACTCATGGTACGTTTTCTAGGATAGACCACATGTTAGGACACAAAAATGGTCTCAATAAATTTAAGAAGATTGAAATCATATCAAGCATTTTCTCTGATCACAATGCCATGAAACTAGAAATTAACCACAAAAGAAATACTGAAAAATACTCAAACACTTGGAAACTAAATAGCATGTTATTAAATAATGAATGGATTAACAATGAGATCAAAGAAGAAATAAAAAAGTTTCTAGAAACAAATGATAATGAGCATACATCAACTCAAAATTTATGGGACACAGCAAAAGCAGTTCTGAGAGGGAAGTTTATTGCACTACAGGCATATCATAAGAAGCTAGAAAAAGCTCAAATAAGCAACCTGACCCTGCATCTAAAAGAACTAGAAAAACAACAACAAATAAAACCCAAGACAAGTAGAAGGAAGGAAATAATAAAGGTCAGAGCAGAAATAAATGACATAGAGGCTAAGGAAACAATACAGAGGATCAATAAAACAAGAAGCTGGTTCTTTGAAAAGGTAAACAAGATTGATGATCCTTTAACTAGACTCACCAAGAAAAACAGAGAGAGGACTCAAATAAATAAAATTAGAAAGGACAGTGGAGAAATAACAACTGACACAACAGAAATACAAAGCATTGTAAGAAAATACTATGAAGAACTCTATGCCAAAAAATTAGACAATCTTGGTGAAATGGACAAATTTCTTGAATCATATAACCTTCCAAAAATCAATCTGGAAGAATCAGAACACCTAAACAGACCAATTACAGCAAATGAGATCGAAACAGTTATCAAAAAACTCCCAAAAAGGAAAAGTCCTGGGCCTGATGGCTTCACAAGTGAATTCTATCAAAAATTCAAAGAAGAACTAACTCCTATTCTCCTCAAGCTATTTCAAAACATTCAAGAGGAAAGAAGACTTCCAAACTCCTTTAATGAGGCGAGCATAATTCTAATCCCAAAACCGGGCAAAGACAACACAAAGAAAGAAAATTATAGGCCTATATCCCTGATGAATTTAGATGCTAAAATTCTCAATAAAATATTAGCCAAACGGATCCAGCTATATATGAAAAAAATCATACACCACGATCAAGTGGGATTTATTCTGGAGAGGCAAGGCTGGTTCAATATTCGCAAATCAATCAATGTGATTCACCACATAAACAAAAGGAAGGACAAAAATCACATGATAATTTCAATAGATGCAGAAAAGGCATTTGATAAAATCCAGCACCCATTCATGCTCAAAACTCTCAGTAAAGTGGGAATACAGGGATCATTCCTTAACATGATAAAGGCCATCTACGATAAACCGACAGCAAACATCATACTAAATGGACAAAGATTAAAAGCAATCCCCTTAAGATCAGGAACCAGGCAGGGTTGCCCACTTTCACCACTCTTATTCAACATAGTTTTGGAAGTCCTAGCTACAGCAATCAGACAAGGAGAAGAAATAAAAGGCATACAAATTGGAAAAGAAGAAGTAAAACTGTCATTATTTGCAGATGATATGATATTGTATATTGAAAACCCTAAAATCTCAGCCAAAAAACTACTGGACCTTATAAATGATTTCAGCAAGGTGGCAGGATATAAAATTAATACTCAGAAATCAGAGGCATTTCTATATACCAACAATGAAATATCAGCAAAAGAAATTAAGGAAACAATCCCCTTCACTATTGCAGCCAAAAAAATAAAGTACCTAGGAGTAAATTTAACCAAGGAGGTTAAGGACTTGTACTCGGAAAATTATACAACATTGATAAAAGAAATCAAGGAAGATACAAACAGGTGGAAGCATATACCGTGCTCATGGCTAGGAAGAATAAACATCATTAAAATGTCTATATTACCCAAAGCAATTTATAAATTCAATGCAATACCAATTAAAATACCAATGACATACTTCAAAGATATAGAACACATATTCCAAAAATTTATATGGAACCAAAAAAGAACACGAATAGCCTCAGCAATCTTAAAAAGAAAAAATAAAGCAGGAGGTATCACGCTTCCTGATATCAAGGTTTACTATAAGGCCATTATACTCAAGACAGCCTGGTACTGGCATTATAACAGGCACATAGATCAATGGAACAGAACAGAGAACCCAGAAATAAACCCACAGCTTTATGGACAACTGATATTTGACAAAGGAGGAAAGAACATACAATGGAGTAAAGACAGCCTCTTTAACAAATGGTGTTGGGAAAATTGGACATCTACCTGCAAAAAAATGAAACTAGACCATCAACTTACACCATTCACAAAAACAAACTCAAAATGGATAAAAGACTTAAATGTAAGCCGTGAAACCATAAGCATCTTAGAAGAAAACATAGGCAGCAAGCTCTCCGACATCTGTAGCAGCGGTATATTTGACGATTTATCTCCACGGGCAACTGAAATAAAAGGCAAGATAAACAAATGGGACTATATCAAACTAAAAAGTTTTTGCACAGCTAAAGACAATAGGAACAGAATAAAAAGACAAACCACACAATGGGAGAACATATTCGACAGCACATCTGATAAGGGGTTAATAACTAAAATTTATAAAGAACTTATAAAACGCAACACCAGGAAGACAAACAACCCAATCAAAAAATGGGCAAAAGAAATGAATAGAAATTTCTCCAAAGAGGACATACAGATGGCCAATAGGCATATGAAAAAATGCTCAACATCACTAATCATTAGAGAAATGCAAATTAAAACCACAATGAGATATCACCTCACACCAGTCAGAATGGCACTCATCAGCAAAACAACACAGAATAAGTGCTGGCAAGGATGCGGAGAAAAGGGAACCATTCTGCACTGCTGGTGGGAATTCAGACTGGTGCAGCCACTGTGGAAAACAGTATGGAGATTCCTCAAAAAATTAAAAATCAAACTGCCTTTTGACCCAGCTATCCCACTTATAGGAATATACCCTAAGAACACCATAGCACTGTTCGAAAAGAAGAAATGCGCCCCCATGTTCGTGGCAGCATTGTTCACAATAGCGAAGATCTGGAACCAGCCCAAGTGTCCGTCAGAAGACGAGTGGATTAAAAAGCTATGGTACATATATACTATGGAATACTACTCAGCCGTAAGAAACGATGACATCGGATCATTTATAACAAAATGGATGAACCTTGATAACATTATACTGAGTGAAATAAGAAATCAGAAAAAAAGAAAAACTGAGAACAGCACGATTTCGTACATAGGTGGGACATAAAAGTGAGACTATGAGACATGGACAAGAGAGTGGTGGTTATGGGGTGGGGGGTGGGAGGGAAGGGTGGGTCAGGGAGGAGGGGAAGGGCACAGGGAAAACCAGATTGAAGGTGACAGAGGACAATTTGACTTTTGGTGATGGGTATGCAACACAATTGAATGATAAGACAACCTGGAGATGTTTTCATTGTACATATGTACCCTGATTTATTGGTGTCACCCCATTAGAATTAATAATAATAAAATATATATTAAAAAAAAAAAGAGAAAGCATGATAACTAAGAAAAAAGGAAAAAATATTTGAAAGCTTTCCTATTGAGACACTTAAAAGCCATATGGGTACTCATTTTAAAGAATACATTATTGTTTAATAATACCACAAGAATTTTTTATTCTTGTGAACAGGAAAAAACTAATTAAGTTTGTCTTTTAAAAAATGACTGTAATAAACCATGTACATAAAACTGTGCATTGAGCCTGACCAGGCGCAGTGGATAGAGCGTCGGACTGGGATGTGGAAGACCCAGGTTCGAGACCCCGAGGTCGCCAGCTTGAGCACGGGCTAATCTGGCTTGAGCAAAAGCTCGTCAGCTCGGACCCAAGGTCGCTGGCTCCAGCAAGGGGTGGCTCGGTCTGCTGAAGACCCGTGGTCAAGGCACATGTGAGAAAGCAATCAATGAACAACTAAGATGTCACAACAAAAAACTGATGATTGATGCTTCTCATCTCTCTCCGTTCCTGTCTGTCTGTCCCTATCTATCCCTCTCTCTGACTCTCTCACTGTCCCATAAAAAAACAAAAACAAAAAATACAAAAAAAACAAAACACACTGTGCATTGAATCATTACTAGAGGATCAAATGTTAATTAAATTAAAGTCTTCTTCATAGACTAGGATCAAACTTCATTTTCTAGCATTTTGTAGAGTGAACTCTTACCAACCTTCTCCTATTCTATAGTAACTAATTGGTATCACTAGGCAGAAAAGTCAGATAATAAAACAAATACCCTCAAAACTGAATATGAACTTATACAGTGGATATAAAGAATACATAGAATGTGTTAATAAAGTAAAAATATTTCAGGTAATTAGAATTGGTTTTATAAATTCAATGCCATTTCAATGAAAATCCCAATAACATTATATTATAAAATTTGACTAGCTACCAAAGTGGCAGGTGAGGGTAAATTTGCCCTGTCGGATACCAAGATTCATTACAAAGGTAGAGTGACTAAGCCAGTGTGATATTGGCACAGGGATAGAGAACCAGTCCTATCAGAATGGAAGGAAGAGCTCAGGAGGTGGCCTGTGAATATATGAAAGCTGACAAGCCAGAAGTAGCAAGGCAAATCAGCGGAGAAAAAAAACAATAGTGATACTGGGAAAGTTTGCTATCTATATGCGAAAAAATTCCTAGTCACGTACTACCTGAAGATAAACTCTGGGAAGACTAAAGTCCTAATTGTAAAAAACAAATCTTTACACCTTTTATAAGAATATATAGGAAGATAGTGTACCTGAAACCTGTATAATTTTGTTAACCAGTGTCAACCTAATAAATTAAATTAAATAAGCCAAAAAAAGAACATATACAAAGATATATGTCTCTTTGGGGAAAGATACGATACATTAGATATAATTAAAATTATGCATCAAAATCTAGTAGAACTGATAAAGGATTAATATCCAGAATATATAAAGAATTCCAACAAAATAATATAAAAAGATGAATTAAATAGAAAAATATAAAAGAATTTGAGTAGGTAATCTATGGAAGAGGAAATACCAGTGACAAATATACTTGAAAATATGATCAATCTCATTAAAAATGAAAAAAATAAGAAATTTCATTTAAATTTATTACAATAAAATTTCATTTCACACCCATAAAATAAACAAAATTTTAAAAATGTGAAGTGCACATACAGAAAAGAAACCATGATACACTGGTGGTAGGAGTGTAAATTAACACAACCCTTTGGAGGCAATAGCTAAGAAAGTTGAAGAGACATGTACCCAGTGGGCTAACAACTGCACTACTGAGCTTAATAACTTCGAAGTATAGAGATCTCTAACATGTGCACTGAGAGGTTTATACAAAACCATTTGTGTAAATAATATATTTTTCTTAAGGGTATATATTTTAAATAAAAGTATACATAGTAAAGGTATGTATAATAAAGGTATATAAATTACATGCTATGTAATTATATATTATATAACATAATAAATTCTATAGATTACAGATATGCATGTGATCACAAACCTAAATTCAGAATGGTGGTTACCTCTGGGGGGTCGGGGAATGAGACAGGGGAGTGGTCCACTGGGGATTTTAACTCTTTCTGTTACATTTCATTTTTTAGACTAGCTGGTGAGATCATGAATATGCATTTTCTTTTCTATTTTTGAGAGAAACAGAGACAGGAAGGGAAAAACACAGGAAGGGAGAGAAATGAGAAGCATCAACTTGTAGTTGCATCACTTTAGTTGTTCATTGATTGCTTCTCATACATGCCTTGATTGGGGGCTCAAGCTGAGCCAGTGACTCCTTTCCTCAAGGCAGTGACTTTGGGTTTCAAGTCAGTGACCTTTGGGCTCAAGCCAGTGACTTTGGGATCATTTTTGATTATTCCACACTCAAGCTGGTGAGTCTGTGCTCAAGCCAGCAATCTCGGAGTTTCAAACTTGGGACCTCAGCATCCCAGGTCAACACTCTATCTACTGCACAACTACCAGTCAGGCTCTTTGTTCATTTTCTTAGGTCTGAAGATTATCGTAATAAATACTTAATATAAATATTTTTAGCCTGACTAAGCTGTAATGCAGTGAATAGAGCATTGGCCTGGGATGCTGAAAAACCAGGTTCAAAACCCTAAGGTTGCTGGCTTGAGCACGGGCTCACCAGCTTAAGCATGAGGTTGCTGGCTTGAGCATGGGATTGTAGACATGATCCTATGGTTGCTGGGTTAAGCCCAAAGGTTGCTGGCTTGAAGGCCAAGGTTTGTGACTTAAGCCCAAGGTCTCTGGCTTGATCAAGTGGTCACTGGCTCAGCTGGAGCCCTCAGTCAAGGTACATATGAAAAAGCAATCAATGAACAACTAAGGAGCCACAATGAAGAGTTGATGCTTCTCATCTCTCTCTCCCTTCCTGTATGTTCCTGTTTGTCTCTCTTTCCTTCACTAAATAATAATAATAATAATATGAATATTTTAAAATAAATATTTTTAATAAAAAATAAGAATGGATGGTTATTTCCAAGCAACATTGTGCTTTATAGCAAAAATAAATTTTTTGCCCTGGCCAGTTTGGTAGAGTGTTGGCCCAGCATGTGGAAGTCCTGGGTTCAATTTCTAGCCAGGGCACACAGGAGAAGCGCCCAACTGCTTCTTCACCTCTCCCCCTCTCTTTTCCCTCTGTCTCTCTCTTTCCCTCCTGTAGCCAAGGCTCCATTGGAGCAAAGTTGGCCCCAGCGCTGAGGATGGCTCCATGGCCTCTGCCTCAGGTGCTAGCATCATCCCCTGGTGGGCATGCCGGGTGGATCCCAGTCAGGTGCAGGCAGGAATCAGACTCTCTGCCTCTCTGCTTCTCACTTTAGAAAAATACAAAAAAGAAAGAAAAGAGAGGAAAAGACTCTGCTCTGCTAATATATTTGATAGTCTACTTTTTGCTATGCATGTTAAATATACCTTTTGTGTTTTAGTTGTTTCAAATGTTTTAAAAGAAACTTTGTTCAACTAATTATATGTGGTAAAAATAATGGTGTGAAAAAAATCAGATTTTCATAATTGTATTAGTTAATATAAGGTTTCTAGTTAACATACTAAGCTTTCCTTAAAGAAGCAATATATAAAAAAAATATATGCTAAGTTTGTTTTACTGGTGTTAGGAAAATAATTAAGAAATATAGTAGAAAAACTGAATGCTTATTCTATGCCAAGGTACACTGAATGCTCACAGCAACCCTGTTAGGGAAGTACCATTTTCACTCTTACTGTACATATGAGAAAATTGAGGCACAGAAAGGTTAAGCAACTTGCCTAAGGACACACAGCTAGTAAGAGGCATAAGGAGTGGAACCCAGGGAGCCTGGCACCAGAGTCTGTGCTTTTAACACTACCATGAAGATGAAGAGAAAGAATATATTTCATATTGCAGTATAAGTAAAAGAAAAGCTGTTTGAGCAATCTCACTGACTCAAACACATGTAAATGCTTTGTCTGCTGAGCTGACTTTGGCATTGTCTGGTTCCTAGCTCTTGGGAAATCCAGAAATTTCAGTTTTATGGCAATTTAATTGAAAACTAACCTGATTCAAAAAGGCAGCACCCCAAAATTGGGCACGCACTGAAACACAGTGGTTCCCACATTCTTAAACTAAGGGTCTAGGACTCCTACCCTGCAGATAATGCATATGTGCGTCAGCTAGCTGCATGGTTGCCCCAGCCCGGCCCTTGCACTCATGTTCCACCCCGCATGCAGAGGTGCCCTACCTGGCTATGCAGCATGTATTCTAGCACCAGAGCCCACAGGTCCACAAAGGTTGTAGGGTGCCCCTGCTCCTCTCGCAGCTCCAGCTCCCGGTGGTAACTTGCCAGGCACTCTGGGGAGAAGGCTTCCAGCTTGCTCTTGGCCAGGTGCTTCCGGGCATATCTGATGGGTTCCTCGAGGTCCCTCTGTGACCACTCAGGGTCCCCATATAATTGGGCCATTGTCCTGTGAAAACAAAGAGACAGTACAATAATCTGCTGAGGCCCAGCATGGGTCTTGCAACTCCTCCTTTCCACCTGTGGCTTCTCCCAATGTGTTGCTCTTGCCAAAGTACCACCTATCTGGAAAATGTCTTAGGGCTTTCTCTCCTTTTAAATCAGTGCTGCCCAATATAAATATAATGTGAGCCACACATTCAAAAATTTTCTAGTAACCATATTTTAAAAAAGTAAAAAGAGCCTGACCAGGCAATGGCACAGTGGATAGAGCATCAGACTGGGAAGCAGAAGACCCAGGTTCGAGACCTCAAGGTCGCCAGCTTGAGCGCGGGCCCAAGGTTGCTGGCTCCAGCAAGGGGTGGCTCGGTCTGCTGAAGGCCCGCGGTCAAGGCACGTGTGAGAAAGCAATCAATGAACAACTATGGTGTCGCAATGGCAATGAAAAACTAATGATTTGATGTTTCTCATTTCTCTCCGTTCCTGTCTGTCTGTCCCTATCTATCCCTCTCTTTGACTCTCTGTCTGTCCCTGTAAAAAAAAAAAAAAAAAAAGTAAAAAGAAACCTGGCCTAAGATGGCACAGTGGATAAAGTGTTGACCTGGATCACTGAAGTCACTGCTTCGAAACCTAAGGCTTGCCCAGTCAAGGCACAAATGCTTCCTGCTCCTCCCCCCCTCCTCTCTTTAAATGAATAAACAAAATCTTTTTAAAAATATTATAAAAAAGTAAAAGAATATGAGTAAAATTTAATTTTAATAATATATTTAATTTAGTTTAATATATCCAAAAATGATCATTTCAACATGTAAAATAATATTAAAAACATTTTTCCAAACAGTCTTCAAAATTCACTGTGTGTTTTACATTTATAATACATCTAAATTTGGACTAGGTGCATTTCAAGTGGTCAATAACTACAGGTGCCTAGTAGAGCTCCAGACTCTACTGCCATCTCCATAGGTCCTTCCGGAAGCTCTTTGAGACAGCTTGTCAACAACCGTCACCTAAATTTCTCTGAGGAGATAACTCCTCTTTTACTCCTTTAAAGTCACTCTTTAGTAAGACTCAAAGGAATGCATCTCTAACAGTGGAAATTATAGGCAAAATGGGGTATAGGGAAGCAATTTTGTCTTTAGGTAAAACAGCATCTCTTGACCTTAATTTCCTCATCTATGATATAGGAACAATAAGAGAAACTACCCTAGAGAATGCTAAGAGTATTAAGGGAGGTAATAACAAAAAGAAAAAAAAAAAAGAGCTATCAATTTGGAGTTCCTGAAACACGTCAGACATGTTAAGTGTTTTACTTGGGCTGTCCCACTCCAATCCTGTGAAGGATGTACTATTAGTACCACTATTTTGGAGATGAGTCAACTGAGAATCAGAGAAAATAAGCTGGTCAAGGTCACCCAGCCAGTAAGTGGTATTGCAGAGAATGAAACTCAACTCCTTCTGAATTGGCTACCTTACACCTCCTCAGTAGCAAAGAATGGACATCCTATAATGCCTCATTCATGCAGGACCACTGTAAGGTGGTCTACTTCCTCCCTTTTGAGAAAGCCACTTGTCACCCATCAGACCATACTGCTCACACCTACTTGGTTTCCCCATATAGAGGGTCCCTCTGGCATTCATTCCACTCCCCTCTGGGGCCTTGTCATCTCTGCTTCTCCAGTCCCCAAGGGTCTCACCATGTAGCGCCTGAGATGCCACTGAAATAGGTGACACAGTCCAGGAGTCCCAGCTTTTTCAGAGCCAGCAGGTGGCCATAGAGAGAAGTCATGGCCCGGACACCTCCTCCTGTGGCCATGATACCCACGATGGGGACCTGGACCACACACAGAGACACAGGCTGGCTTAACAAAGATAGGGTTAGAGCTGCCCCCGGCCTCCAGAGAAGGAACCTGGTCAGGACCATGGTCAGGGCCTGGTGGAGTCAGAGTTAGAACCAGCACCCACTCCCTCCTCAGGAAGTGACTCCTCTCAGACCTGCAGAGCTCCAAAGGGAGTGAGAAGCTTACCCATGCCCCGTATCTCTTCCTACATGCTCACTTCCCGGTCTATGTTGACTGGGGTGTCTGAAGAGGGCACAGTAATTGGGTACTCCCTTAAAGTCAGTCTAAGGTATCTGCACCATCACTCCCTACCCCCGATTCCCCCAAACCTCATCTTCCTGTAGGTCTCTGTCCAACTGCAAGGCCTTCTTCAGGGCCTTGGCCACCACCTGTTTCCTTCTGCTCAGAAAAGCTTTCTCCTCCGCACATAGATCGAAGCCCAGGCGCACGGCCAGCTCCTTAGGGCTGGGGTGGCAGAAGATCCAAGGATGAGGGAGTACCTGCAGAGCTCAGCCACTGGTTGGCCAAGCCCACAGTATCTGCCAAATAACCTCTCTGCTCCCAACCCCAAGGGCCACTCTTTCCACAGTGCTCCCCTGCCCCTTGACTACTCCTCACTGTCCCTGACAGATATAAATGTCCCTTACCAGCCCTCAGCCTTGAGCTGTAGCCTCAGTCCTGGAGTCTGAAATCAAAGCAAAAGATCTTATTCAGAATGTCCTAGACTTTGAGAGAAATGTGAATATCCACTGGGGTCCTTGGGCTCCCCCATCTTTATTCCCATTGGCATTTCCCACCCAAGTGAGGCTACTTACATTTGTAGCAGGAATGTCAATGGTCGTCTCCTTCCCCATAGTCAAGGACTTCAGAGGCACAGTGACATGCCCAGCTGAGTTGACTGTATTCCAGCTATTGCTTTTGGAGCTCTAGAGGGAAATATTCATTCATTTATTCATTCGCTCAACAGATTCTTACCGAGTATCTGAACAGTGATCCAGACAGATACAGTTCTCCCTGGATAATACAGAAATAAGTACAATATTTATAATTATTAAACTTATAATTACAAAAATAATAGCTAACATTTAGTGTAATAATGGCTAATATTTAGTTATTGTTCTAACTGAATCACACATGCATTTATAAAGAACTTATAAAGAAATGGGTGATAAACTGATGTTAGTAATTGTTGTAAAGGAAATAGCGGTGTGATAAGAGAGCGTCACCAGAGGCGGGATACACAGGGTCTATTTAAGGTGGAGATGTGAAGGACCGCCCCTGTGAGGAGGCGCTGTTTGAGCTGAGATCTAAAAGAGGAGGAGGAGCAGGCAGCTGTGGAGGGAGCCAGAGGAGGACAGGGAAAGCCTTGGCATGCTGGAAAAGGAAGAAGAGGCAAGTTATGGCTGGAGCATCATGAATGAGGGAGAACATTGATCAAAGTGAGGCAGCAGAAGTGGGTAGAGGCCAGGCTGTGCAGGGCCTGTGGGCAGACACCATTGGAGGATCACTGGAGAAGACATTAAAGGTTTGAACAAAAGACATGATGTAACAGCCCATCCACCCACCCCAAACCCTTCTGATCCTTCTATCTGCCAAGGGCATGTACCTAACTGAGGGAGGCTAACAGGGGACTGGTTTTGGCAGGGGGAAGGTCAGAGAGGGGCCTGCAGCAACTGGAGCTGGCCCAAAGCTTAGGTTAGCAGGAGAGTTCCAGAGTCAAGCCTCAAAGACCCACCCTCAGGCATCCACTCAGCTCTGCCTCTTGAGCCCCTATGTAGTGAAAGCCGAAGGTAGAGGCTGTGCCCAGGGCAGATATCTGTGTGTCCTCATATGACCCTTTCAGCACCAGCTCCAGCTCCAAGTTGTCCTGATCTAGGGAGAGAGGGGGAAGGTTAACACGAGGGAAACAAGAGCCCCAGCAAGGACCCAGAACACTGGCAGTACTGCTTGGACATGGTGGAGGCCCCATGGCTGGACCATAGCAAAAAGGATTCTGGAAAGGGCCCTTCCCAGCCTGCCCGGTCCGCAACCCCCATGGGACTCCCACCTCCTGTGACACACCCTTCTGCTCTGTGGGAAAGAAGAGGCAGCTCTTCCCCGCTGCTCACCTCCTGCCCTGCGTGGGTTTCCCAGCCTCCACCCCTCCACCCCACATTCCAGGCAGAGGTCAGACCTGGTTCTGAGCAGGGCTCACGCGAGACCATGGCTATGCTCTCGGTACTCTCTAGACGGACGTCCAAGTGTGACAGCTCTCGAGCCTGGGGCAGACCACATTATGGGTAGGGGCTCTGCTGGGGAATCTGAGGTCCCCTCAACCTCACTCTTTTTGAGCCCCACTGTCACAAATCCACCACACACAGAACAAGAAGTGGGGTCCAGAGTGGGACTGGATACAGAAACCCCTCACCAGGGGTTTGCAGATGTGCTGCGAATGCTAAGCCAGATGCCCTGGAACAGCCAGGAGAGCCCCTCTCCACCCAGCCCCACGCTCCCCTAGATTCTCCACACTTCTGGAACCTCTGCAGGTCCCCCGGCTGTCAGGCACAGTTTCTGCTTCTTTAGGTTTCTCTATAGCCTCATCCTGGAGGATGCATTAATTCTACAACTGCTCCCAGAGAGTAGTATATGAACTACTGGCCTACAGGATAATGGAATGGATCAGAAAAACCCTTAACATGTTAGCTTCTAGAGTACCACCTGACTGTCCTCCTGTCCTGACTTGCCAACCGAGCCGGCTGCATTCTCTCTGTGATGCATGCCTACTGATAGTGGCAGTCACTCAGGTCTTGCTACTGCCCGCTCCTGTAGAAGTGCCCAGTCCATCATCATAGCCCCGGTCTCCATCACCTCAGATAAGAGGCAGCCGCCACAAGGATGACAATTTTAATGTGTGAGCTTGCTGTGTTTTAGGAGAACTCACCCCAACGCTCCACTGTCTCAGGAAAGAGCTGACTGACCCCTGACCCTATCTATCCCAAAGCTCCCAGATTGGAAGCACACCACCCTGGAAACTGTGTCTGGGCCTCAGTACTAACAACCTGAGCCAGGCCTGGCCTGCATGACTTTCTTGCCAGGGCTTCCTCTCCCAGAACTAAGAACTATGAGTCATCACAGGGGACCGAACATACCAGGAAGCACTTACAATTCCCCCGACACTCTCTCAGCCACACAGCCTTGCCAGAACCTTCTCACAGCAGAGCCTCAGCAACCCCTTTCCTTGTTCCCTTTAGCCCCAGACCCCTGTCCCTGAACACATTCCCAGGTGACTGCCTAGCTGAGAGGCCAGTGGTGGTCTTACCACAAAGCCCTGTCCTTACTTTGCCGCTTCTGGCCCATCCCACCTCCCCCTCCCAAGCACGGGAAAGGTAATGGTTACCACAAGGACATTGTTGGTGATGAGGTTTTCTGTGCAGTCTGACCTAGAAAAATCAAACCATCCACAGTCCGGCCTTGCAGAGACAGAAGCTCCCTGCGCTGACCTGTCCTCTCGCAGCTGAGGCTCCACCCACATGGGCACTCCCTGATGGCACTGAGGGTTCTCTAAGTCCTGAGTACTATTCAGGGTGTGGGCAGATGCCTCTGAAGGGTGAAGGTGAGGAGAGAGAGAGAGAGAGCAGGGCAGAAAAAACATTGACCTTTTTCTTGGTTCTCTAAAGGGATCCCCACCCTCCAGGCTGACAGAGGTGGAGAGATAAAGGACAGGGACTCTGGACTGAACAGACCAATGGGAAGATCTGAGTCAATGACATTTCCTTAAGTAAATCCTGGGTCTTTAGACACTCCCTGGGCTATGGGAAACTACTCACATTTTTTCCATCAGGAACTCTACATCCAATTCCTCCTGTCCCTAAAATTAAAAATGAGCAAGTCATCAACAGTTATATAAGTCTTTACAGTTGACACAGTTCTTTTACGTTCACCGTTTCATTATTTCAAGTTTCTAAGGGAGGCATGGTATTATAATTCTTCCCATTTTACAAATGAATAAGTTGGCAGAGAACAGGTCTCTGGCAAGACTGAGCCTGGAAAAGAGGTGTACAAGTCAAAAGAGGCTTGAGGATGCTCAGGCCCATTTCACCTTTCTCTTGAGGGGGATCCAACCCCAGAACTCTGGCCGCCCCCACCCCAATCTTCACCTGCTGGATAAAGAACACAGAAACCTTCATAACGCAGGCCTTGGGCACATGGGAGGTTAGAGGCAATAAGTAGGAATGACGAAGCCACAAATGTCCAAAGGGTTGGTCACACTGAGCTGTGTTTTGAGAAACATTAGGAAGTTCTCCATCACCCAAAATTCAAAGGCAATACAATTTCTTCATTGGATGATTCAGTCCCTAACAGTTAAGTGTTGCCTTTCCTATTAAAATATAAAGGAGTTTTCATCTTTTTGTGAATGAGTTTAACCTGGCAGTATCTTAAAAGATGGGAGAAACTGAGCAACTTCCTCAGTCTGGATCCCATGGGGACTCCCCACGCACCTGGGGATGCAAGAAGGTCTTCCGAAGCAGCTTGCCAGGGAGGACTTCTGAGAGATCATAGAGAAACTTGAAGCAGGTATCATCTTCTGTGACTGAATCCTCATCATATACACTTAGCTCCAGGACATTCTAGGGACCCGAGAACAACTTAGCCCATTATTTACTCATAGCTGTAGCCCACATCTGTTGGGCCCTTACTTGAAAATCAGAGCCAGGTGCCTGACTGCTGGTGGTTCAGTGGATAGAGTGTTGATCTGGGATGCTGAGGTCCCAGGTTCGAACCCCTGAGGTTACCGGCTTGAGCATGGGCTCATGAGCTTGAGCACAGGGTCACTGGCTTGAGCACAAGATCATTGAAATGATCCCTTGAGCCCAAAAGTCGCTGGGTTCAAGCCCAAAGTCACTGGCTTGAGCAAAGAATCACTGGCTCAGCTGGAGGTCCCTGGTCAAGGCACGTATGAGTAAGGAATCAATAAACAACTAAAGTGCCACAACTATGTGTTGATGCTTCTCATTTATCTCCCTTCCTCTCTTCTTCTTCTTCTTCAAAAAAAAACCAGGGCCAGGAAAAATTACAACGTCTCCACACTTTGTACTTCAAAATAAAAATAACAGTAAAATTTACAAGCAATAATTTCCCCTGCTAATTGTTGTTTTTATAAAAAAATAAAATTGTCTCAAAAAATACATAAAAATAAAATTCTTCCAAAGAATTTCCCCTCTGATTGCATCCCTGCTTTGCTGGTTTCTTAATACACTGTATATACCAAACCCTGTACTAGGAGTGTATTATTTAACTTCACAACAACCCAAATCAGGAGGGAAGTCTTACCATCTCCATTTCATAAAGAGGCATAGTGAGAACCAGCCACTTGCTGGAGGTTAGGCCCCAGCAGCTGGGTTCACACATTCGCACATAGCACATCTGGAATGGGGCACAAAGACACTCACTCCCAGTTTCTTTAAGCCCAGGAGGAAAGTGTGTTCCACCCCAAGCATCCTCGCTGTGCAAGGTACAGCCTCAGATGGGTGGCCTGACCCTTACCTTGACCTGACTCTGGATGAGGAAACTGAAGGGTTCATTCCATACAGGATGACTGGAGTTGGTGATCGTTTTGGTCTTAAACTTTATTCCAGGTGCAGTTGACAGTTGTAGGACCACATAAGGGTCTGCCTCGCTCACTGCCAGTGTAAAGAGAGCCACCGTAAGAGAGAATTCCTTACATTCCCCACATTCCTCTCCTAGGGCCTTGCCAGATTCCTACCAAGACTCTGGAGGTCACAGTGGGCAGACCCGCCCAGCCCAGTTCTGAGGCATCTGTCTAGGCCTTTCCCATATGACCCAGACATTTCTATAGCCTTGAAATCCAGGAGACAGATACTCACACAGGTCAGCCCAGCCCAGGCCCCGTGCCTCCAGGACCCTCACGGTGAGCCGCCAGCAGGCAGAGCCCTCCTCCTGGAGAGAAAAAGCAAAATGAGCCCCACCAATCTGGGCCCAGGATGCTCCTGAGAGGCTTGTGACGTTGCCAAGTGTTCTGGAGCCAAGCAGCTTTGCCCACCTCTGTCCTGGGGCCAGCGGTCCTGGGCTGCAGCAGGAGGGAATGGCATACCACCTGAGGCAGTGTGGAATTTGTGATACTCTCTCCCCTTTGGGAACAGGATTGCACAGTATACTGAGGAAAACAGAAAACTGAGGATTAAGGAATGGCCACCACACTGGATATGTCAGTTTGGGGTTGGCCACCTCCAGTGCTCCAAGGGAAGGCAGACCTTTAGTAAAGCATGTGACTCTGCTGTCCAGCATGCCCACCATTCTTTGGACAGGAAAGCTGAGACTTGGGCAGCCCAGTGGTCAGTGAGAGCCACAGGTGTTCACCCTCTCATAGGTGGAAATTAAACTCCCTGTCTGCCTGACCAGGTGGTGGCGAAGTGGATTGAGCATTGATCTGGGATGCTGAGGATCCAGGTTCAAAACCCTGAGGTTGTCGCCTTGAACATGGACTCTCCAGCTTGAGTGTGAGGTCATAGACATGACCCCAAGGTATCTGGCTTGAAGTCCAAGGTCGCTGGCTTGAGCAAGCAGTCACTGGCTCAGCTGGAGCCCCCCGGTCAAGGCACATATGAGAAAGCAATCAATGAAAACTAAAGTGATAGAACTACAAGTTGATGCTTCTCATCTTTTTCCCTTCCTGTCTGTCTGTCCCTCCCTTTCTCTCTCTCTCACTAAAAAAAAAAGAAACTTCACACCTGACCAGGTGGTGGTGCAGTAAATAGAGCATCAGCCTGGCACGCTGAGATCCCAGGTTCGAAACCTCAGGGTTGCCAGCTTGATTGCGGGCTCACCAGCTTGAACACAGGGTCACTGGCTTCGGATCATAGATATGACCCCATGGTCATTGGCTCAGCTGGAGCCCCCCTGTGAGGGCACATATGAGAAAGCAATCAAGGCCCTGGCCAGTTGGCTCAGTGGTAGAGCATAAGCCCAGCATGTATAAGTCCTGGGTTTGCTTTCTGGTCAGGGCACACCGAAGAAGTGACCATCTGCTTCTTCACTCCTCCCCCTCCCCTTCTCTCTCTATCTCTTTCTCCTCTTCTCCCACAGCCATGGCTTGAGCAAGTTGGCCCCGGGCGCTGAGAATGGCTCCATGGCTTCACCTCAGGTGCTAAAATAGCTCAATTGCCAAGCAGCGGAGAAACACCCCAGATGGGCAGAGCATCGCCCCGTAGAGGGTTTGCCAGGTGGATCCCAGTCAGGGTGCATGTGGGAGTCTGTCTCTCTGCCTCCCACTTAATAAAAAAATTAAAAAAAAAAAGAAAGCAATCAATGAACAATTAAAGTGCCTGCAATGCCAGTGGCCATGGCCAGGCAGGTTCATGTTGGATTTGGGTGGACGGTAGAAAAATTGCAGAGCTGGAAAGGGTTGGGCCATTCTGTTTAATAAAGTTTCACAATGGCGGACAAGCACACAGGCAGGGAAACTGCCTCTCACGCAAACAAACAGCAAAATGGCCCCTCACAGTGGCGGGCAGTCTATCTGCACATCTGCCATCCGCAATCCTCCTGAGCACAAGCCCCCATAGCCTTACATAGGCCACACACATGTGGTGCAGCCATGCACCCACGTACCAGTCAGGCAAAGTGCTTGCAGCTGGTAACCCCGCGAGCAAGCCTAACACAGCTGCCTCACAGTGTCACAACTACGAGTTGATGCTTCTCATCTCTCCCTTCCTGTCTGTCTGTCTGTCTCTTTCTCTCTCTCTCTCTTGTTAAACAAAACAAAACTAACAAACAAACAATATATATATATATATATATATATATATATATATATATATATATATATATATATACATACACACCTCCAAGAGCATCAGCTGTTACTGTTACTGTAAGCAGTGGGTAAAAGGTTGTTGTCTATTAAGATGCTGGTGAGATCATGTCAGCCCACAGATAAGCCCAATGAAGAAGAAGAAGAGACTAAGTTGGCAGAAGCTGGGAGGGGCAGAGAAGATGAGCAGAAGAAGGTGGCAAGAAGAAAAGCAGAGGCCAGGTAGTGTGTGGCTAAGTTCTACTGGGGACAGGGCTGAGTCCTGCTGGGGACAGAAACTGGAGGACTCCTATTACTGAGGTCCTTGGTACTGCTGGGATCCAGTGTTTCTGTTCTTCTAGAGGCCTGGCCGTGTAGACTTTTCTGGGTACCCTGAACAAGTTTCTTATAAGCCCCTGTGATCTGAGGCAGATGCAGTACCACGCTTGCAAGGTGGGCATTTGTTGTGGCATGGTTGGGAGACTGTGTGGTGAGAAAACCAAGCGGCCTCCTGCCTTGCACCCTTCCAGGACCTGTCCCATTTTGGTGCTTGTGACCAGGAGTCTCCTCTTTCACCAGGAACCGGTTTCTGCTCTACACAGGTGCTCCTCAGTAGGGGCTGACTCAGTGCCCAGGGTACATAACTCTCCACTCCCTGCAGAGAACCTTATAGTACAATTGACCACAGCAAAGCCACTGAGTACACATGTCCCCACCCCCACTATTCTCCACTGAACCCCTTGCTGAGTGTCCCTGTCATCCCTGTCATTCCAGCAGAGCACATATAATCCCCCAGTGAGGCAGACTCGATTCTTCCTTCCTGGGGACTAACTCCAGTGACACCAGCAACATTTCAACTCTGCAGGTCTTAAGCCAGAGATTGACATTGGGATTTAACGAGTTTTTAGACACCTGGCTCCATTTCTTCCTGCACCCCGTTTCTATCAATGCATGCCACAGAGAAGGTCCTGGTTGTGACCCTGACGTCCTGCAAGGGAGTGTGTGTCAATGTCCACTTTAACATGGAGGGCAGGGGCAGCCCACCCTCTCATTCCTCGTGGGGCTATGAAGAAGTGCCCCCAAATGCTTACTCTCCATCCAGTCACATTGCCCAATTTGAGCACTATTGCCCATTTCCCCTCCAGTCACCAAGAACCTCTTAACCTCACAAAGTCCCCCATTTCCATTTCTCTTCACCTCTAAGACCATCACTAACACAGAGCACCCAGAGGAGGGGCTCTGACAATATATGACTGATCATTACCAGGAACAACAGAGCAGAGTGGTCAGGGGCAGGCTTCCAGCCAGGCTGTCTGGATCTAAACCCTGATCCTCCACTTACTTGCTGTGTGACTCTGGACAAGTCACTAAAATTCTCAGTGCCTTCGTTTCCTCATATGTTGTGGGACTAATAATAGTATCAACCGCACACAGTGTTCTGAGGCTAAATGTATTAAAGCTTATAAAATGTTTAGCAAAAAAGCAAGCAGTGTCTAGATAATGACTCATTACTATTTATTAAGTGCTTGCTATGTTTTTAGGTGCCGTACTAAACACATTACATATAGGGACTTGATTTATCCTCCCAACAACTTCATAAGATAGTATCTCATTTCCTCTGATTTTACAGAAAAAAGAATCGAGGCACAGTTTTAACTCACCCTCAGTCTCTGAATTGTTAGGATTCAAACCCAGATCTTCAAGGACTTAGCTCGCAACCCCTGTGCTAGTCTACCTTCCCAGGACTTTGCCTCTTTGTAAAACCATATAAAATTTCCTCACTGACTAGTGAATATCTAGACACTAGAATTTCATAGATTTGTTTTAGCTAAATATAATTATTGAATTAACATGTTAACTAACAAGATTCTTTTTCTCCTGAGGGCACTGGAGCTTCATCTTCCCTTTTGAATGATTGTCTCACTTGAAATACTGCCTTAATTGATGACTAACCCTGGACAATTATGGAGTTCTCCAGCAGGGACCCCTAACCCAACTTCCTGTAAGATCCTGGGATTCCTGTAGGATCCTGGGAGTGCCTCCCTGCAGTGCCTCCCTCCTTCCAGCCACTGTCTCTCCCCTGGCACAGAGACACCAGGACCTACTCCATCCTCCTCCCTGTGGAGAGGACCATGGGGGATGTGGCCCAGGGGAGACCAAGGTCCAGAGTATCTGTGACCACTGGGTCTTTAGCAGGAAGAGAGAAATGAGCAGGCTACATTCTTCGCCTGCTGGCACCGAGGGAGCCACGGTGTGGCAATGAGGAGGTTAGAGAGGAGCGGAAGCTGCAGCAGTCATGGGCCCTGCACCTCCTGAGTCAGGCTGAGCACAGCAGGAACATCCCAAAGCAAGTTCTAGATGCCCAGCCTGCTCTGCCAGCCAAGCTTCTGCTGCCAGAGCAGGTTCCAGTCTTCTGTTCCAGCAGGAAGGAGCCCTGGGAGAGGATGCTGCTAAGGTTTGCCTTGAAGGCTGGGCGTCAGGGGCCTGTTCCCAGAGACACAGCCTGTTCTAGGAGCGTCAGCAGGAGACAAGGTGCTTCCCATATGTGAGGGCAAACTCAGGCTCCCAGGGTCACTAAACACTGGGCTTTAGTTTGCCTCTGGGTTGGGCCTAGAGCAGGCAGAGGGTGGGAAGAGAAGGCTGCACAGGGCGATGAAGATGAAAGAGGACACTTCAGAAACCTCCCCAGCTTGGTGTGTTGGGGCTCATGGTCCCAACAGGAAGCAGAGGAAGCCAGAGCTTTCGGCACCTCCACCACCCTGGTCCTGCAGCTTTGAGTTTTTCCCACACTCCATCAAGGCATTTCCACTGATATCCACCTCACAGAGTGCCCTCCAAGTTGACACAGGCTGGGGCAGCAGGTGTTGACCTGCAGTGGACGGGTCCCTCTCTATCTTCCTCAGGGTTCCTTGGTGTGTGACCTGCCCCAGGTGAGCCTTTTCTGGGAGGAACAACCTGGAATAGCTTGTCTAGACCCAATCAGACCTGGATCTCAAGGCCGAGGCCAGAAGCCTGGTAAGGTTTGCAAATAAGGTATATGCCTCAGGAAAGTGAGCTTGGCACACTTAGCCCCTTTGTGGCCACAGACTGGGGTTCCAGGGGAGACCTGAGGAGCCAGTCGCTCTGGCCTTAGTCCCTGGCAGAGAATGAGAAATCTGGGCTGAGGGAAAGCACTTGGCAAGGTTGCGTTGAACAGTTTGTAAGCTTCCTTGGCCTGGTTGCAGCTTCATCACTAGGGGGCGCAGTAAATAATTGGCAGTGGATGGGGATTTGGGCTGGCAGAGTTTTGAGACAAACTCAGTAGTTCCTGGGCTTCATTCAGCCCGTTCCACAAAGTCCACTGCCTGTAGTGCTGGGCTGTAGGCCTGGTGAGATCTCCTTTCGTGACACGCAGCCACTGTGCTCCTTTAAGGGAAGGAGGGAATGGTTACCTGATGAGGGTGGCCCGGTGGTCCCCTAGGTTTCAGTCTCTCCATGTCAACCATTTCAGCTCTGCGCCAGGCTCAGCTCCTGCCGAGATGCCAGCTCCCTGACTGGCTGGCAGCAATTACTGCAATGGGATGGGACTGACTGAATCTGTCAGCCTCTGAGGAGACATGATCCTATAAATAGGTTGGGGCTCCACCCCCAGATCACTCCCTCAACCTAGAACCTTCTCTTCTTCCCCAAGAGGCTGGGTCAACCAGCATCTCCAGAAACTTCTGGCAGGGCTCCAGGACTGACAGGTGGGGCATCACTTTCAGAGGTGGGGTGTCAAGACGGCAGATGCAACAAGACAGGCAGGCGAGTCCCAGTAACAGTGGCAGGAGCCTACTTTCCGGAGGCAGCCAGCCTCGGGTGGGTGGGGGCAGGGCTGAGGACACCCCTACAGTCTAACCCCAGCCTGAGCCAAGCCAGCCTCTAGGGGAGGAAGGCTGTGTATCTGAAGGCAGACAAGGGGCCAGGTCTCCTTGGCAGCTCCACACAGCCAGGAGCCTGGGTGTATAATAAGTGCAGCAATGGAAAAGGCCCTGAGTATACCTTGAGAGCTGTAAAGGGCCCTGGACTCTGGTTCTAGGCCCCTCACCATCAACTTTACCTTCACTTCTTCCATTTGGCTGGTCCTAGGAGTTTAGAGGATTTTCATTAGACTCTAATGGCAAACTTGGTAATAATGGTAAAAGAGACCAATCAGAAAACAGCCTGACCAGGTGGTGGTACAGTGGATAGAGCGTCGGACTGGGATGTGGAAGACCCAGGTTTGAGACCCCAAGGTCACCAGCTGGAGCGCAGGCTCATCTGGCTTGAGCAAAAAGAAAAAGCTCACCAGCTTGGACCCAATGTCGCTGGCTCGAGCAAGGGGTTACTCGGTCTGCTGAAGGCCCATGGTCAAGGCACATATGAGAAAGCAATCAATGAGCAACTAAGGTGTCGCAACAAAAAACTGATGATTGATGCTTCTCATCTCTCTCTGTTCCTGTATGTCTGTCCCTATCTATCCCTCTCTCTGACTCTCTCTCTCTGTCCCTGTAAAAAATAACAAACAAACAAAGAAAAACTCTTAAACAATATTATAGAAAGAAAACTCAATGAAGTCATTTGTTTAAACTACTTAATGTGCACAAGAACACTAATTGTTCTCCTGAAATGACATAAATTCAGTTATGGTACTGTCAATTCACTATGTAATTAAACAATGTTTTTCAAGGCAAATGAAATGGAACTAATGTTAAATTATTACAAATGGAACTAAAATATTAATACAGAATCAGCAAAAAAAAAAAAGAAAAAAAGAAAGAAAGAAAATTGTGACCTAAAACAAGTAAAAAGTGATTTGAATGGAAAATATTTCAGCCTGATCTGTGGTGGTGCAGTGGACCTAGAACACTGAGGTTGCCGGTTCGAAACTGCGAGCTTGCCTGGTCAAGGCACATATATATGGGAGTTGATGCTTCCTGCTCTTCCATCCTTCTCTCTCTCTCCCCTCTCTAAAATGAATAATTAAAAAAAGAAAGAGAAAATACTTCAAATTTGTATGAAGCAGATATAAAATCTATGAAAAAGTGGAAAATGTAGAAAACTACAAACAACTTATTCTAAAATGGGTCATAGATGAAGCAATGCACAAAGTCCCCAGCTGATGAGAGGCGGGGGATTATACTCTATGAACAGAAAACCCATCCCCTCCCCAGACTGAGTTCAGTCAAGCCTAGCGTTTTCTGTAGCCTCCATGACCTGGGCCAGTCCCAGAGCCATCCCAGGGTTGCAAATGTCCTGAGGAAATACATCCCCCTGGGAAGTGACTTCACATCTCCCTGAACTGATGGAAGCTTCATCTGGAACCACAAGGAGGGGCCTAGAGAGGCAGAGCTGTAGTATCACCCTCCATGAGGTGATGCCCAGTCCAGCCCTCCACACTAGTATGGGAGGGTCAGGCAGCACCATGCCCCAGAGGGTTCAGCTGGTTGTGCTAGAAGAGCAGCATCTTGGTTCTCAGTTTTCCCTCATCTGTGCAGTGACAGTGAGGTTGAAGCTGGGCCTGCTGAATACCATAAATTCCTGACACAGAAAGTCTTACTATGGAATTAGGGCCTATGGATCAGATTTAGGGTACTTTCCCCAGTTCCTAAAATTATAGTCAAAATTATATGGGTACATATGCATGTCAGTTCTTCTGGAAAAAGATCTAGAGCATCACTGTCCAACAGGAGTGTCATGTGAGCCACATATGTCATACTAAATTTTCTAGTAGCTACATTTAAAAAAGCAAAAAGATACATGTAAAATTACTTTAATAATCCATAGATACAGAAAATAGGGTAGCAATAGCTAGAAGGAAAGGGGTGGTAGAAGTAGTGGGAGGAAGGACAAAGGGGGTAAAATGAGGGTAGAAAGAAACTTTTCATAGGGTGTGGGCAGCATAATGCAGTGTGTAGAGGGTGTCACATTGAGTGGGACACTTGAAACCATGCCAATACAATAAATTAAAAATACAAATTTTAAATTAAAAAATTACTTTAGCCTGACCAGGCGGTGGCACAGTGGATAGAGTGTCGGACTGGGATGCGGAAGACCCGGGTTCGAGACCCCGAGCTCGCCAGCTTGAGCGCGGGGCCCATCTGGCTTGAGCAAAAAGCTCGTCAGCTTGGACCCAAAGTCACTGGCTCCAGCAAGGGGTGGCTCAATCTCCTGAAGGCCCGCGGTCAAGGCACATGTGAGAAAGCAATCAATGAACAACTAAGGTGTTGTGACGGCAATGAAAAACTAATGATTGGTGCTTCTCACCTCTCTCTGTTCCTATCTGTCTGTCCCTATCTATCCCTCTCTCTGACTCTCTCTCTGTCCCGGTAATAAATAAATAAATAAATAAAAAATAAATAAAAATAAAAAATTACTTTAGCCTGACCAGGTGGTGGTACAGTGGATAGAGTGTCAACCTGGGACACTTAGTACTTAGGTTCAAAACCCCAAGGTTTCAGGCTTGAGCACAGGCTCATTCAGTATGAGTGTGGGCTCACCAGCTTGAGCACAGGGTCACTGGCTTAAGCGTGGAATCATAGTCATAACCTCAAAGGTTACTGGCTTGAGCCCAACGTCACTGACTTGAGCAAGGGGTCACTGGCTCAGCTGAAGCCTCCCCTACTTCTGCCGGGTCAATGCATGTATGAGAAAGCAATCAATGAACAAATAAAGTGGCACAATTACAAGTTGATGCTTCTCATCTCTCTCCCTTTCTGTCTGTCCCTCTCTCACTAAAAAAACAAAAAACAAAACAAAAAACACTTTAGTAATATATTTTAGGTAACCCAATAATCCAAGATATTATCAATACACTATGTAATCAACATATAAAATGATTAAGGAGATATTTCACATTTTTTCATACTGAGCCTTCAAAAAACACTGTGTTTCACACTTACAACATACCTTATTTCAGGTTAGATACACTTCAAGTGTAATGTGGCTAATGGCTACTTGATTAAAGAGTACAGGTTTATAGGAGGGGGCAGCCACAAAGTTCTGCATTGATGAGGGGAAATAGAGCCCTCCAATAGCAGTCTTAAGACTATGTGCCAAGACCTAATGATTTTACTTGGTTAAACCCAAGATGGAAAGGGGGAGGGGCCAGAACATAGGAAGCAAAGTTGTTGGCTTAAGTTTTACGATCTCCTTGCCCCTGATTCTGCAAGGCTGTGATTAGGAATTAGGCACAGAAAAGATAGGCCAAGAGGGAAAATGGTTAGGGAAAGAAGACAGAGGAGAAGCAGAAGAAACCTGGAGGCAGTCAAATCTGGAGCAGAGCCAGCAGGCACAGCAGGGCAAGGCTGAGGCCACATATTACTCAGCCAGGTCAGTGGGGTCCTTAAGAGAGGGACATGCCTGTAGGAGGAAGTCTCAGCACCTCCCTTTCCCATTCTGTTATCCCTCTCCCTTGCTGGTGTGGAGAAGGAACAAACTTTTCTCTACCATCAAGGTTCTTTTAGCTGTTCTAATAATCAAATAGACATGAGATAGGTTAGCAAGAGAAAATAATCAAATTTAATACACATTTATTATGGAAACCTCATATCCATGAGAGAATCAGAGACACAAGTGAAGAAGTTCAGAGACAGATAGGGAACTTAAGAATATAAGACATCATGAGGAGATTCTGTTTCGTGATGTCAGAGTAATGCAGCATGAGAGATACTCCTGATCTTTCCCCTTGAAATGACAACAGATTGAACAACTATAACACAGCAAAGGAACCCCAGCTGAGCTCACAGGCACACCTGAAAGATCCACACATCAAATGGACACATTCAATAGAGACAGAGAAAACTAAAGTGCAGCCCCCCAGCCTCCCAGATCCTGTCTCCCTCACCTCACAGGTACAGAGAATGGCAGAGACAAGCCCCACAGCTAGTTCTCCAGAGCCACTCTCTCCCCTGGAGAACAGAGGTGCTCCACTTCTGGTCCCTCGGTTTGTTGAGACATGGGGAGGAGCACCCAGAGGCCTGAGATTGCTGAGATTGCCACTGCTAGAGCTGTAAAGCCATAAAGCCAAAGCCATAAAGCCCTCACAACATGCCCACCCACCAATGCAACTGCAGCGCCACCTACATCATTGTGATAGCAACATATCGGTGGAGGATAGTTCAGGAATTTCAGAACTAAAACTTGTAGTACAGTGACACCTACTGGAAGAAAATAGCAACCTCTCAAAACCAAAAATTATTTTTTCTTTTATTTCTCATTCTTTTTTCTCCTTTCCTCTTTTGAATTTCCTTTTAAAAAAAAAAAAAAAAAAAAAAAAAAAATATATATATATATATATATATATATATATATATAT
The DNA here is from genome assembly GCA_037038555.1 of Rhynchonycteris naso. Classification (NCBI taxonomy): domain Eukaryota; kingdom Metazoa; phylum Chordata; class Mammalia; order Chiroptera; family Emballonuridae; genus Rhynchonycteris; species Rhynchonycteris naso. The sequence continues at coordinate 75,879,423 of CM072999.1, read as the reverse complement.
ATATATATATATAAAATTCTTATTTGTGTGGGTGTTTTGTTTGTTTTGGGGGTTGTTTTTTATCTTTGTTTTCTGTGTTTTTTCTTTTTTGACTTGTCATTATTTAAAAATTTTTTATTTTATTCTTTTAATTTTAACTTTCAGTTTTTAGGGTTTTTGTTATTGTTGTTGTAAGAGTTCTTAATAATACCACTCTCAAATGCCATCAAGGGAGAAGAAATCAAATACCATGGCTATACAAGACAGAAACGTAATTCAGAAAAAAAAAATCTCAATCACGTGGAAACCTTGGAGTTAAATGATAAAGAATTCAAAATTGAAGTTTTAAAATATTCAGCAAGGTGCAAGAAAACACCAATAGGCAGCTTAATGAGTTCACCAAGGAGATTGAAAGTTTAAAAAAAGAGATAAAGAACTCAATACATGAATTGAAAACTGAGGTAGCAAGTTTAACTAATAGAATAATCCAGATAGAGAAAAGAGTCAGTGACATCGAAGACAGTCGACTAGAGATGCTACAGAGAGAAGAGGGGAGAGACTTGCGAATTTAAAAAATGACAAACTTCTACAAGAATTGTCTGGCTCCATCAGAAAGAGCAATATAAAAATAATGGGTATATCAGAAGAATACAAGGAGAAGGGAACTGAGAGCTTATTCAAACAAATAATTTATGGAAATTTCCCAAGCCTATGGAAAGACTTAGAGCATCGAATCCAAGAAGCAAACAGAACACTGAGTTACCTCAACCCAAAGAGACCTACTTCAAGGCACATGATAACAAAATTGTCAAAAATCAATGACAAAGAAAGAATCCTCACGGTAGCTAGGCAAAAGAAGAACATAACATATAATAGAAAGCCCATTAGGTTATCATCAGATTTCTCAGGAGAAACTCTGCAAGCCAGAAAAGAGTAGACAGAAACATTCAAAGTACCCAAAGAGAGGAATTACCAGCCAAGAATACTATATCCATTCAAACTTATCCTTCAAATGTAAAGGAAAAATAAAAACTTTTCCAGACATACAGAAGCTCAGGGAATTTATCACCAATAAACTCCCACTGCAGGATATATACTCAAGGGGGTTATTTGACCAGACACAAAGAACAAAACAAATCAAAACTACAAATAAAAGCTTCAACAAGGTTACAATAAAAACAAGGATAATCTGTGACAAAAAGAGGAGAGGATAAAGATCTGTAGCAGCAAAGGAGGATAGACTGCAGAAGCACTCATAAGACAAAGGACTCTTGTACATATGAACAAGAGTTTTTCTCTTAATAATCCAATGGTAAATACCCATGAAAAAAGCCACTACTAAAACACACAGCTTAAAAAAAGAAGAAACAGGGGAAAGTGGTATAAAATAACACCAAACAGAAACAACTGACAGAAACAAAAAGAGAAAAACCAAACAAGACACAGAGCTACCGAAAAACAAAACATAAAATGGCTAAAGATCAGGCAGTGGCACAGTGGATAGACTGTCGGACTGGGACGTGGAGGACCCAGGTTTGAAACCCTGAGGTCGCCAGGTTGAGCACAGGCTCATCTGGTTTGAGCAAGGCTCACCAGTTTGAACCCAAGGTCATCTGGCTTGAGCAAGGGGTCACTCGGTCTACTATAGCCCCCTGGTCAAGGCACATATGAGAAAGCAATCACTGAGAAACTAAAGTGCCGCAACAAAGAATTGATGCTTCTCATCTCTCTCCCTTCCAGTCTGTCTATTCCTCTCTCTGTCTCTGTCAAGACATTAAAAAAGAAAAAGAAAAGGAAAAGGAAATCTTCTGGTGTCAATAATTACCCTAAATGTAAATGAACTGAACTCACCAATAAAGAGGCACAGAGTAGCAGATTGGATCAAAAAGCAAAACCCAATCATATGCAGTCTTCAAGAGACACATCTTAAGCTGCAAGGACAAAAGTAGACTCAAAGTGAAGCATTGGAAAATGATTCACCAAGCAAATAATATTCAAAGAAAAGCAGGTATAGCCATACTCATACCTGACAATGATAAAGGGGACATTGTATCAAGAAGACATAACACGCCTGACCAGGCAGTGGCGCAGTGGATAGAGCGTCGGACTGGAATGTGGAAGACCCAGGTTCGAGACCCCGAGCTCGCCAGCTTGAGTGCGGGCCCATCTGGTTTGAGAGGAAGCTCGTCAGCTTGGACCCAAGGTTGCTGGCTCCAGCAAGGGTTTGCTTAGTCTGCTGAAGGCCCGCGGTCAAGGCACATGTGAGAAAGCAATCAATGAACAACTAAGGTGTCGCAACGGCAAACAAAAAACTAATGATTGATGCTTCTCACCTCTCTCTGTTCCTGTCTGTCTATCCCTCTCTCTGACTCTCTCTCTGTCCCTGTACAAAAAAAAAAAAAGAAGAAGACATAACACTTCTTAATATATATGCACTAAACCAGGGCACCAAAATATATGACATCTACTAACTCATCTAAAAATAAAAGCAGACAAAAACACAATCATACCTGGAGAACTCAGTACACTATTGATGGCTTTAGATAGATCATACAAACAGAAAACTAATAAAGAAATATTAGCCTTAAATGACACACTGGACTAATGGACATAATAGACATTTACATTTCATCCCAAAACATCAGATTTTACATTCTTCTCCAGTGTGCATGGAACATTCTCAAGGATAGACCATGTGTTGGGCTACAAAACTAACATCAACAAATTCAGGAAGATTAAAATTATGCCAAGTTTATTTTATGACCCTAAGACTTTGAAATTAGAATTCAACTGCAAAAGGAAGTAAAGAAACTCACAATAATATGGAAATTAAACAACATACTTTTAAAAAATGACTGCGTCAAAGAAGAAATAAAAGCAGAGATCAAAAGATATATACAGACAAACAAAAATGACAATATAACATGTCAAAATTTCTAGGATGTGTCAAAAGCAGTAATAAGAGGGAAATTTATATCATTACAGGCTTATATCAAGAAACAGGAGAGATCCCAATTAAACAACCTAACAACACATCTTAAGGAACTAGAAAAAGAAGAACAAAGGCAACCCAACGTCAGCAGAAGAAAGAAAATAGTAAAAATTAGAGCAGAACTAAATGAGATAGAGAACAAAAGATAGAAAAAATTAATACAACAAAGATCTGGTTCTTTGAAAAGATCAATATAATCAAAAACCCCTTGGCTAGATTCATTAAGGGAAAAAATGAAAGGACTCATATAAAGAAAATCTGAAATGAAAAGAGGAGAAATTACCACAGACATCATAGATATACAAAGGATCAAATGCCACCAAATTCAACAACTTAGAGGAAATGGATAAATTCCTAGAACTATACAATCTTCCTAGACTGAATAATGAAGAAGTGGAAAAACTAAATAGACTCATAAGTGGGAGGAAATAGGCATATATATATACCTTCCCAAAGTAAAAGTCCAGGACAAGATGAGGCCAACATAACTCTCATACCAAAACCTGGCAAGGACAACACAAAAAAAGAAGACTAGAGACCAATATTTCTAGTGAATGCAAAAATCTTAAACAAAATACTAGCAAATTGAATACAACAACACATTAAAAAAATACATCACAATCAAGTAGCATTCACTCCAACAGCACAAGGATATTTTAGCATGTGTAAATCTATCAATGTAATACACCATATCAACAAAACAAAGAACAAAAATTATATGATCCTATCATTAGATGCAGAAAAGGCATTCGATAAGATACAACATCCCTTTACGTTTAAAACACTCAATAAAATCGAAATAGAAGGAAAGTGTCTCAACATAATAAAGGCCATCAGCTAGTATCATACTAACTAGTGAAAAAATGAAGGCTTTTCCTCATAAATCAGGAACAAGACAAGATTGCCCACTCTCTCCACTCGTATTCAACATAGTTCTGGAAATTTTAGCCAAAGCAATCAGGCAAGAGAAAGAAATAAAAAGCATCCATATGAGGAAAGAAGAAGTAAAGGTATTAATTTTTGCCAATCTTGTATATAGAAAAGCCCAAAGACTCCACTGAAAAACTATTAGAAATATAAACCAATACAGTAAAGTCACAAGATACAAGATCAATATACAGAAGTCCATTGCTTTCCTATATGCCAATGATGAAAATTCAGAAAATGAACTAAAAAAAAACCCAACTTGTTTTACAATTGTAACAAAAAATAAAATACCCAGAAATAAACTTAACAAAGGATATAAAGGGCCTGTACATTGAAAACTAGAAAGCATATTGAAAAAAATTGAAAAAGACACAATGAAATGGAAAAATATTCTATGTTCAGGGATTGGAGGAATCAACATACAGTAGTTAAAATGGCCATATTACCAAAAGCAAAATACAAATTTAATGCAATCCCCATCAAAATTCCAATGTCAGTTTTTAAAGAAATAGAACAAAAATTCACCAGATTTGTATGGAACCATAAAAGACAGCAAATAGCCAAAGCAATTCTGAGGAAAAATAATGAAGCTGGAGGTATCACACTACCTGACTTCAAATTATACTATAGAGCCATGATAATCAAAACAGCATGGTAGCCTGACCTGTGATGGCGCAGTGAGTAAAAGCGTCAACCCGGAACACTGAGGTCGCTGGTTCGAAACCCTGGGCTTGCCTGGTGAAGGCACATATGGGACTTGATGCTTTCTGCTCCTCCTCCACTTCTCTCTCTGTGTCTCCTCTATCTAAAATGAATAAATAAAATCTAAAAAAAAAAACACATTAAAAAAAAACCCAGCATGGTATTGGCAGAAAAACAGACATACAGACTAATGGAAGAGAATTGAGAGCCCAGAAATAAAACCATATACATATGGACAAATCATCTTCAACAAATGAGCCAAAAACACAATGGAGAAAGAAAGCCTCTTCAATAAATGGTGCTGTGAAAATTGGAAAGCCATATGCAAAAGAATGAAAGTTGATTAAAGTTTGTCCCCCTGCACAAAAACTGATTCAAAATAGATTTTAAAAAACCTAAATATAAGAGCTAAAACAATAAATTACATAGAAGAAAACATAGGTACTAAGATCATGGACCTTGGCCACAGAGAACAATTTATGAAGTTGACCCCAAATGCAAGAGGAGTAAAGGCAAAAATAAATGGATGGGACTGAATCAAACTAAAATGCTTCTGCACAGCAAAAGAAACTGACAACAAACAAATAGGCAGCCAACTAAATGGGAGATGATATTTGCAAACAACAGGTCCAGTAAGAGGTTAATATCCAAAATATAGAAAGAATTCACAAAACTCAGCAAAAAGCAAACAATCCAATTGAAAAATAGGGAGAGGACCTGAACAGACACTTCTCCCAAGAGGATCATACAAATGGCCAACAGATAAATGAAAAGATGCTCATCTTCATTAGCTATTAAAGAAATGCAAGTCAAAACTACACCAAGCCTGACCAGGCGGTGGCACAGTGGATAGAGTGTTGGACTGGGACATGGAGGACCCAGGTTCGAGACCCTGAGCTCACTAGCTTGAGTGCGGGCTCATCTTATTTGAGCAAGGCTCACCAGCTTAAGCCCAAGGTCGCTGGCCCCAGCAAGGGGTTACTCAGTCTGCTGAAGACCAACGGTCAAGGCACATATGAGAAAGCAATCAATGAACAACTTAAGGTGTCGCAACGAAAAACTGATAATTGATGCTTCTCATCTTTCTTCTTTCCTGTCTGTCTGTCCCTATCTATCCCTCTCTCTGTCCCTGTAAAAAAAAACAAAAACAAAAATACCCAAAAAAATAAAAAACTACACCTCACACCTGTTAGATTGGCTATTGTCAATAAGACAGGTATTAAGAAGTGTTGGAGAGGCTGTGGAGAAAAAGGAACCCTCATTCACTGCTGGTGGGAATGCAAATTAGTACAACCATTATGGAAGAAAGTATGGTGGTTCCTCAAAAAATTAAAATAGAGCTTTCATATGACCCAGCAATCCCTGTAGTGGGTATCTACCCCCAAAACTCAAAAACTTTGGTATGTAAAGACACATGCACATCCATGGTCATTGCAGCATTATTCAAAGTGGCCAAGACATGGAACCAAAGTGTCCCTTGATAAAGGACTAGATAAAGAAGATGTGGTGCATATATATAATAGTATACTACTCAGCCATAAGAAATGGTGACATAGTAGCCTGACCAGGTGGTGGCACAGTGGATAGAGCGTTGGACTAGGGTGCGGAGGACCTAGGTTCGAGACCCCGAGGTAGCCAGCTTGAGTGCGGGCTCATCTGGTTTGAGCAAGGCTCACCAGCTTGAGCCCAAGGTCGCTGGCTTAATGAAGGGTTCACTCACTCTGTTGTAGTCCCCCTCTCCCATTCAAGGCCCATATGAGAAATCAATCAATGAACAACTAAGGAGCCACAATGAAGAATTGATGTTTCTCATCTCTCTTTGTTCCTGTCTGTCTGTCCCTATCTGTCCCTCTCTTTGACTCTCTTTGTCTCTGCCACACACACACAAAAAAAATTGAATATTTAAAAAAAAAAGAAATGATGACATAGTGCCATTTATGACAACATGGATGGACCTTGAGGACATTATACTGAGTGAAAGAAGTACATCAGAAAAAGCAAAGAACTGTATGATTTCACACATAGGTGGGAAACTGAGACTCATGGACATAGATAAAAGTGAAGTGGTTAGCAAGTGGAAGGGAATGTGGGGGAGAGGATGAGGGGAAGTTTGTAAAGAGGGACAAATTTAAGGTGACGGAAAATTATTTGACTTTGGGTGATGAGTATACAACATAATCAACAGTTCAAATACTATATAAATGTTCACCAGAAACCTATGTACTCTTATTGATCAATGTCACCCTGTTAAAGTTAATTTTCTAAATAAATTATTTTAAAAATTAGTGACTAAGAATCCTCAAGGCAGTGAGGGAAAAGGTGAACATAACATACAAAGGAAGGTATTACAACTCTTGTACAACTCAGCTATTCATCACCCTAAACTGGTGGAAAGTTAGTCCACTTGTAGCACAGACATGCTCCCAAGACCCCATGTTTCCTTGTCAGAAGTTCAAGAACAACTCAGAAAATCGTCTATACACAGTTCTCCTTTCCAACTCAAAGGGTCAGCCAATTAGAGGGAACCTTTTCATCGTCTTTCCCTAATTCCTGATCCAATGACAAAGGATTTTTTGAACCACTCTTGTTGATGTAAGGACAGAATAAAGACACATTGCTAGAACAAAACCTGTAAAAATTATATGACAATTCTACTACTACAACAATAACTAATCAACAAAATAACCTTGGAAAATTTGATAGTAAACTTGAGAAAAAAGTTTCTTAAGATATACTTTTAGTGGTAGACTAACAAATTAGTCAGATGATGAAACAAACATGAAATAACTAGTAAATTTATCAAAAGAATATATATAAAAATACACTAAAAGAAAATCACTGAGCCTGACCAGGCGGTGGCAAAGTGGATAGAGTGTTGGACTGGGATGTGGAAGACTCAGGTTCGAGACCCTGAGATCGCCAGCTTGAGCGCGGGCCCATCTGGCTTGAGCGAAAGCTCATCGGCTTGGCCCAAGGTCGCTGGCTCCAGCAAGGGGTGGCTCGGTCTGCTGAAGGCCAGCGGTCAAGGCACATGTGAGAAAGCAATCAATGAACAACTATGGTGTCACAATGGCAATGAAAAGCTAATTATTGATGCTTCTCATCTCTCTCCGTTCCTGTCTGTCCGTCCCTATCTATCCCTCTCTCTGACTCTCTCTCTGTCCCTGTTAAAAAAAAAAAGAAAAAAGAAAACAAAGAAAAACACTGAGAGAAAAAGAATGGTTTCTGTTGAGAATGTCATAATAAAATGTGAAAATAATTTAGAATATGTTTGCTAGTCATTTCTTTCTCTCCTTTCACTTACCATAGAAAAGAAGCACATGTTTCTACCAAAGGCAATATCCAAATATATTCATAAGCCAAGAACCTTTCTTCAAAAAGCACATAACCGCCTGACCAGGCTGTGGCTCAGTGGATAGAGTGTCTGACTGGGATGTGGAGAACTCAGGTTCGAGACCCCGAGGTCACCAGCTTGAGTGTGGGCTCATCTGGCTTGAGCAAAAAGCTTACTAGCTTGAACCCAAGGTTGCTGGCCCCAGCAAGAGGTTACTCAGTCTGCTGAAGTCCCGCAGTCAAGGCACATATGAGAAAGCAATCAATGAACAACTAAGGTGTCGCAACGAAAAACTGATAATTGATGCTTCTCATCTTTCTTCTTTCCTGTCTGTCTGTCCCTATCTATCCCTCTCTCTGTCCCTGTAAAAAAAAACAAAAACAAAAATACCCAAAAAAATAAAAAACTACACCTCACACCTGTTAGATTGGCTATTGTCAATAAGACAGGTATTAAGAAGTGTTGGAGAGGCTGTGGAGAAAAAGGAACCCTCATTCACTGCTGGTGGGAATGCAAATTAGTACAACCATTATGGAAGAAAGTATGGTGGTTCCTCAAAAAATTAAAATAGAGCTTTCATATGACCCAGCAATCCCTGTAGTGGGTATCTACCCCCAAAACTCAAAAACTTTGGTATGTAAAGACACATGCACATCCATGGTCATTGCAGCATTATTCAAAGTGGCCAAGACATGGAACCAAAGTGTCCCTTGATAGAGAACTGGATAAAGAAGATGTGGTGCATATATATAATAGTATACTACTCAGCCATAAGAAATGGTGACATAGTAGCCTGACCAGGTGGTGGCACAGTGGATAGAGCGTTGGACTAGGGTGCGGAGGACCTAGGTTCAAGACCCCGAGGTCGCCAGCTTGAGTGCGGGCTCATCTGGCTTGAGCAAAAATCTCCCCAGCTTGAACCCAAGGTTGTTGGCCCGAGCAAGGAGTTACTCAGTCTGCTGAAGTCCCACAGTCAAGGCACATATGAGAAAGCAATCAATGAACAACTAAAGTTGCACAACAAAAAACTGATGATTGATGCTTCTCATCTCTCTTTGTTCCTGTCTGTCTGTCCCTATCTATCCCTCTCTCTGACTCTCTCTCTGTCCCTGTAAAAAACAAACAAACAAAAACCCAAAATACAAAAAACTACACCTTACACCTGTTAGATTGGCTATTGTCAATAAGATAGGTATTAAGAAGTGTTGTATTTTTTGCCTGCCAGGTGCAAGCTAGGATTAAAATAATGGCCCACCAGTTCTTGGCTCCATTGTTTCATTACCATCTGTTCTAAGCAAATGCAAACCTGCATGAGCCAGGCAGTTGTGATGGTAGCCATGGCTACTGGCCATACATCCTTCATTTTGTTTATGTGATGAATCACATTTATTTATTTGTGAATATCATACCAGCCTTGCCCTCCATGTGGCCTTTCTCTACTCTCTAATGCTAATCTCAGGAACTGAGAGAGAGCAAGCTCCCAGTCTGCCTCATTTTATAGTGTAGAAATCAAAGCCTTTAATCCAATATACAAACAAGGAAGTCTCTGATACAAAGTTACTTATCTGAGGGATAATGGGATTCCTCATAAGAGTGCACCACCCCCTATCATGCAACAGTCAAGGGTGTGTGGAAAAGCTTAGTCTTAAAACTAAGCCTTAGGTTATAAGGACCCTGCCTGCTTACAGCCTGTCCCCCACACCCAATGCAAACTATAAGCAAGCAAACATATATATCATATTTACAAACTTATTTGACCAACACTGCAGAAATACAAAGGGTTGTAAGAAAATACTATGAATATCTATATGCCAAAAAATTGGACAGCCTAGGAGAAATGGATAAATTCCTAGAAACCTATAATCTTCCAAAACTCAATCTAGAAGAATCAGAAAACCTAAACAGACCAATTATAACAAATGAAATTGAGACAGGTATTAAAAAACTCACAATAAATGAAAGTCCTGGACTGAATGGCTTCACAGGCAAATTTTACCAAACATTCAAAGAAGTAACATATATTCTTCTCAAGTTAGTCCAAAAAATAAACAAGGAAGGAAGACTTCCAAGCTCATTTTATGAGGCACGAATTATCCTCATTACAAAACCAGGTAAAGACATTAAAAAGAAAGACCAATATCCTTAATGAACATAGATGCTAGAATTCTCAACAAAATATTAGCAAACTGTATGAAAAAATACATTAAAAAGATAATACATCATGATCAAGTGGGATTTATTCTGGGGGGCAAGGCTGGTATGATATTCACAAATAAATAAATGTGATTCATCACATAAACAAAATGAAGGATGTATGGCCAGTAGCCGCGGCTACCATCACAACTGCCTGGCCCATGCAGGTTTGCATTTGCTTCGGACAGATGGTAACGAAACAATGGAGCCAAGAACTGGTGGGCCATTACCTTTAATCCTAGTTTGCACCTGGCGGACAAGAAATACACACAATGGGAAAACACTTCGCTTTCCATTCAGGGCTCCCAATGCCACTGACTCATCCGAGTTTCCTAGAATCAAATGTTTCTACCTCACCAGCCTTATTCACCTCTGTCCCCCATCTTCTCTCTGCACAAACTCTGCACAAACTGGCTTCTCCTTCAGCATTCCTCCATCTTGGCTGCTTCTCCTCTGTAATGCTAATTTCAGGAACTGAGAGAGAGCAAACCCCAAGTCTGCTCCCATTTTATAGTGTAGAAATCAGAAGCATTAAGCCAATATACAAATAAGGAAGTTTCTGATACAAAGCCACTTATCTGAGGCATAAATGGGATTCCTCATAAGAGTGCACCACCCCACATCATGCAACAGTCAAGGGTGTGGGGAAAAGCTTAGTTTTGAAAAGATCTTAGTATTAAAAGGGCAGGAAAGACTTAGTCTTAAAACTAAGCCTTAGGCTATAATGACTTTGGCGGTTTACAGCCTGTCTCCCATACCCAATGCAAACTATAAGCGAGCAAATATATATATCATATTTACAAACTTATTAGACCAACAAAGGGTAAAAATCACATGATTATATCAATAGATGCAGAAAAGCATTTGGTAAAATCTAACACCTGTTTATGATCAAAACTCCAAGCAAAGTGGGAATACAGGGAACATATCTCAACATAATAATGGGCATCTATGACAAACCAAAAGGCAACTTCATACTCAATGGGCAAAAATTTAAAGCAATTCCCTTAAGATCAGGAACAAGACAGGTGAGCCCCCTTTCACCACTCTTATTCAACATAATTCTGAAAGTCCAAACCATAGCAATCAGACAACAAGAAGAAACTTAGCATCCAAATTGGAAAAGAAGACTTGAAACTGTCATTATTTGCTGATGACATGATACTGTACATAGAAAATCCTGAAGTCTCGGCCAAAAATACTACTAGATTTGATAAATAAATTTGGCAAGGTGGCAGGATATAGCATTAATATTCAGAAATTAGTGGCATTTCTATACACCAACAATAAACTGTCAGAAAGAGAAATTAAGGAAACAATCATCTTCACTATTGCAAAAATAAAAAAGAAAATGAAGTACCTAGAAATAAATTTAACCAAGGATGTAAAAGACTTGTACTCAGAAAATTATAAGCCTGACCAGGCGGTGGCGCAGTGGATGGAGCGTCAGACTGGGATGCGAAAGGCCCGGGTTTGAGACCCCGAGCTCGCCAGCTTGAGCACGGGCCCATCTGGCTTGAGCAAAAGCTCCTCAGCTTGGACCCAAGGCCACTGGCTCCAGCAAGGGGTTGCTCGGTCTACTGAAGGCCCACGGTCAAGGCACATGTGAGAAAGCAATCAATGAACAACTAAGGTGTTGCAATGGCAATGAAAAACTAATGATTGATGCTTCTCACCTCTCTCCCTTCCTGTCTGTCTGTTCCTATCTATCCCTCTCTCTGGCTCTCTCTCTGTCCCTGTAAAAAAATAAAATAAAATGAAAAAGAAAAATAAAAAGAAAATTATAAGACATTGAAAAAGGAAATCAAAGAAGAAACAAACAGGTGAAGCATATACCATGTTCATAGATAGGAAGAATTAACATCATTAAAATGTCTATACTACCCAAAGTAATCTATAGATTCAATGCAATTCTTATTAAAATACCAATGGCATACTTCACCGATCTAGAAAAAAATATTCCAAAAATTTATATGGAACCAATCGAACCCTAATAGCCACAGCATTTTTTAAAATGAAGAACAATGTGGGAGGTATCACACTTCCTGATATCAAGTTATACTACAAGGTTATTGTAATCAAAACAGCTTGGTATTGACCTAAGAACAGAATACAGATCAATGGAACAGAACAGAGAACTCAGAAATAAACCCATGCCTTTATGGTCAATTGATATTTGACAAAGGAGAAGAGAATACAATGGAGTAAAGACAGTCTCTTTAATAGACGGTGTTGGGAAAATTGGACAGGTACATGCAAAAACAGTGAAACTAGACCACCAACTTACACATTCACAGAAACAAATTCAAAATGGATAAAAGACTTAAATATATGTCGTGAAACCATAAAAATATTAGAAGAAAACATAGGCAGTAAACTCTCCAATATCTCTCGTAGCAATATTTTTGCTGATGTATCTCCATGGACAAGTGAAATAAAGGACAAAATAAACAAATGAGACCATGTCAAACTAAAAGGTTTTTGAACAGCAAAAGATACCGTTAACAAAATAAAAAGACAACCCACACAATGGGAAAACATATTTGCCGATATATCTGATAAGGAGTTAATAACCAAATTTATAAAGAACTTCTAAAACTCAACACCAGGAAGGTAAACAATCCAATTAAAAAATAGACAAAGGACTTGAATAGACACTTCTCCAAAGAGGACATAGAGATGGCCAATAGGCATATAAAAAAATGTTCAATGTCACTAATCATCAGAGAAATGCAAATTAAAACCACAATGAGCCTGACCAGACGGTGGTGCAATGGATAGAGCGTTGGACTGGGATGCGGAAGACCCAGGTTCGAGACCCCGAGCTCGACAGCTTGAGCGTGGGCCCATCTGGCTTGAGCAAAAGCTTGCCAGCTTGGACCCAAGGTCACTGGCTCCAGCAAGGGGTTACTCGGTCTGCTGAAGGCCCACGGTCAAGGCACGTGTGAGAGAGCAATTAATGAACAACTATGGTGTTGCAGTGGAATGAGAAACTAATGATTGATGCTTCTCATTTCTCTCTGTTCCTGTCTGTCTGTCCCTATCTATCCCTCTCTCTGACTTTTGTTCCTGTAAAATAAATAAATAAATAAAACATTAAAAAAAAAACCACAATGAGATACCACCTGTAAGAGTGGCTCTTATTAACAAATCACACAATTACTGGGGAGGGTGTGGAAAAAAGGGAACCCTCCTGCACTGCTGATGGGAACACAGTCTTGTGCAGCCACTGTGAAAAACAGTATGGTGTTACTTCAAAAAATTATAAATGAAACTGCTTTTTGACCCAGCTAGCCCACTTTTAGAAATATATCCTAAGAATCCCAAAACACTAATTCAGAGGAGGATATGCACCCCCACATATATTGCAGCATTGTTTACAATAGCCAAGGTCTGGAAACAGCCCAAGTGTCTATCTGTGGATGAGTGGATAAAAAAGCTGTGGTACATAAACATGATGGAATATTACACAGCCATGAAAAAGAAGGAAATCTTACCTTATGCGATGGCAAGGATGGACGTGATTATTATGATGCTAAGTGAAATAAGCCAGGCAGAGAAAGACAAATATCATATGACCTCATTTTTATGTGGAATCTAATGAACACGGTGAACTGAGGAACGGAATAGAGACAGAGGCAGGGTCTCGGGGAGCAGAGGGACAGCTATCACAGGAAGGAGGGGTGAGGGAATGGGATCAGAGAAGGTATTAGTCAAATTATATATACGTAATACATAGAAACAGATAACAGGACAGCAAATCCCAGAGGAAACTGGAGGAGGGAGTCAGGGAGAGGAGGACAAAGAGGGTGTCATGGAGGGCATTCTGCTGGTGGGTGAGGGTGTTATATTGAGTGGGACTTGAATTCATGTTAACACAATAAATTTTAAAACTTAATAATAATAAAATTTAAAAGCAAAGAGATATAATTGTAAATGTTAAGAGAGTCCTAAATGTGCTATGCCTTTACATACACACACCAGATTCTGCCATCTGTGCTTACCTTTGCTAAGGAAAGAACACAGGCACTTCCCATCGTCTATATATGTGAACGTGACCCTTAGCAACAATCCTCCTTCACAGACAAAACACTACTGCTAACAATTCTGTAGGACTCTTCAAGTACTTTAGTGGTATTAAAATTTATTTGTAACTGAGGTTTGTCATTCTAACACATATTTTAAGTGAGAAGAGGGGAGATAAAGAGACAGACTTCTGCATGAGCCCTGACAAGGATCTATCTACCTGGCAACCCTCTGGGGCTGATACTCAAATCAACCAAGCTATCCTCAGTACCTGAGGCTGGAGCTCAGACCAATCAAGCCTCTTGCTGCACGAGGGGAAGAGAGAGAGAAGGGGGAGAAAAAGGGAGGAGAAGCAGGTGGTTGCTTTTCATGTTTGCCCTGACCAGGGATCAAACCCAGGATGTTCACACCCTGGGTGACGTTCTATCCATTGAACCAACCAGCCAGGGCAACACTTTTCTTATAACACTTGAACTGCAAACTTCTAATACCAAAGATTTACACAATTGAAACACTCTAAACTGAATTCTAAGTTATTGTTCATCTCCACATTTTCTTACAAAAGAAAAAGTTCACATAGTATGATTTGATTAAAATACATAAATCACACATATGAAAATACACATAAACATACAGGAAAATGACCATAGGTTATACTGACAGTAGAATTCAATGTAAATATTACCTTCAAAGCAGAAGGACCTGAGTATTAAACTTAACCTTATCACTTTTATAACTATAGGGAAAAATTGTTAAAGTTATGCTTGTTCACTTGTCTCTCGGCTACGTTGCTATAACACCTGATGTAACCAAGAACACAAGACCTTGAGCACTGCCTTAATGTAAGCATCTTATGCAATTAATCAAAGACAGGGTTTCTGGTTAAACGTCACTTTTGTTTAGCCAGCCCATAAAAGGCTGAGGGCACTTGCCCAGAGGGCAGTTTTCTGAAGCAGTCTTTAAGAAAAAAGAGGTTAACTTGGGGAGCAGTTTCTCCCTGTTTGTTCTAGCTCCTTTCCTTGCCTGGTCTCCCGCATGCACGCACTGCAAGACTAAAAAAACGGGAATGAAACACCATTCTTTGATCTGACCGAATCCAGTGTAAACTGCAGGGCCTCCACTTCCTGCACAACCATTGGCATAGTCAATGGCAGAATTTGTCTCAGACAGGTATGGTGCTGCCTGCACCCTTGGAGGGTGGGACAGAGGGGTGACCATCCTCAAACATGTGGTTTCCTGTGGCCTCCCTATTGTCTGCTTGGGCACCACCCCAGGACTGGCCTGATGTGGATGGGATGCCTGCCAGGTGGGAAAGGTGAGGGCTTTGAGAAAAAAAGCACCTGCAGGGCAGCAGGAGCTGTGGTGGTGGTGGGGCAGATATTTCCTACAGATCTGCAGGCAGAAACTGAAAGCACTCTGGAGGAGGAGGTGTGAGCCTGAGAACTCCAGTGCAAGCTGGAGCCTGATGCCAGCAGCAGCAGACACTGTATGACCCCAAACAGTTGCTGGAAGAGCAGCCACATTTTTGCTGGATGAACAACTTTGGGTCTGTGATAATGGTTGCCTCTGACTCCTCCAAGGAGCGTGAGGGGGCTGAGATGAGCCTCTGGTTCAAAGCCCAGCCAATAGTCACCAGAAGGTGAAAACCCAGCAGCAGAGCGCGCCTCAGGTGCAGGTGCCACCAGTAGCACTCTGTGATTCAGTCCTATACCCATGCAGAATTGATAGAGCTAGGGTTGAAATTCAGGCGGAAACCTACCGAGTCTCTAGCAGCTTGGTTGCTGTGGTTATGGGACATAGAGGTGGATGATGTCATGCTCTCCTGAGCAGAGATTCTCTGGAGCACCCCATCTGGTCTTTTGAGGTCCCTGGTGGCCATTCTAGGCCTGTACGTGAGGCAGCCCACCAACCAGTCACACAGATGGTGGCGGATTTGGGGAAAGCAGAGGCATTGCAATGCCACAAGAATGTACAGACTGCTCGCACCGCTGGCCCTCTATAAAAGAAAAAGGGCCATAAAAGTGATAAGGAGAAGTCCAATAAAACCGTATTGCAACTTTGGCTACAGCTAAAACCAGAACAGAAGTTTCAGCCACTAAAAAAGCAAGAGAAAGAAGCGGCACCAGCCGCCACTAAGAAAACGGCCCGGGAGCTAGCAGTGCGCCTGCGGGACTACATGCTGGAAGAAACTGAGGGGGAGGGAGTCCCCAAGCCCTGTTGTTCCAGTGTGAGTAGGGGAAGGCCGAGGGACTGCCTAATGGGGACAGGTAGGGACTGGAGGACCCATGTAGAATTGGCATTCCACTAGTCCCCTTCTAATGTGGAGTGGGAATTAGCTTTGGTGAATACCGGCGGCGCTGACTGCTCCCTCCCCTACGGGAACCCAGAGCGATTCCCTGAGACTCTGGTGGCCATTGGTAGTTGCAGGGCTTGGGTTGTTCCTGTGAAGTCAGTAATTGTCCGTTGGGGATGGAAGGACTGCCTTCTGGGCCATGCATATGCTGTGTCCCATCCCTGAATGTATTTAGGGGTGGATGTCTTGCAGGGGCTGCGGTTGAAAACCAGCAGAAGAGTTCCACTTTTGGGTTCCGGTTGTGAAGACAGTGTTGTGGGGGCAAGCAGCACATTTCCCCTTTCAACTGCCTGCCTGCCGGTCTCAGGCTGGTGACTAACACTGAGCAGTATCTGGAGGATGCGCGTGAAAGGGTGCGCACCCTGGGCTCTCCTGTAGCTGTGGCCAGGAAGACGGGAGGAAATCACAGAGCAATTCTAGGATTAGAAAGTTGGCTCAGTGGTGGAGTATCTACCTGCCATGTGGATATCCCAGGTTCAACCCAGGTTCAATTTCCAGTCAGGGCACAGAAGAGGCGACCATCTGTTTCTCCAGTCATCCCCCTTTCTCTCTCTCTCTCCTCTTTCTCTCTCTCTCCCTCCCACAGCCATGGCTTGGTTCAAGCACATTGGGCCATGGCTGTCCTTGGAAAAGAAGGGAAAAATAGTTGCTCGGCAGGTACACAGCCATTGCAGCTCCCCAGTATGGCCTGTGAGCAAGCCAGATGGAACTTGATAGATGACAGAGAATCCATTGCATGCCACCCTTCCCTCTCTCTGTAGCTAGCCTGAGAGATCAGGCTGAGTCCTGAGCTGGGAGCATGCCATTTTGTGGCAGGTTTTGTAGATTCTTTTTTCTCCATTAGCTGTGGAGAGTCAAGATCAATTTATTTTCATGTGGGAGGGGCAAAAATGGACTTTTACAGTGTTACTACAGGGCTGTCTGCATAGCTTTACCCTGTGCCGTGGGCCGGTGGTTACTGACCTAGCTAAGTGGAACCAGCTGGGGCAATTTGCATGTATCATTACAGTGATGATATCATGTGAACAAGTGACTCTCTTCCAGAGTTGAAGCAAGCACTTCCCATACCACTGTCTCATTTGAAAACTAATAAACTTTTTTTTTTTAAAGGAAATCCAGATCTTAGGGAGGAAATAGGAAATTATTTTTCTGTTCAACCTTATTTTTTCTTTTTATTTATTCATTATTAGAGAGTGGAGAAAGAGAGAGAGAAGGGGGGAGGAGCAGGAAGCATAAGCTCCCATATATGCCTAGACCAGGGCAAGCCCCGGGTTGGGGACCTCAGCCTTCCAGGTTGATGCTTTATCCACTGCGCCACCACAGGTCAGGCGAAAACTAATGGACTCTATATTTTAAATTATTTTTTATTTTTTACAGAGACAGAGAGAGAGTCAGAGAGAGGGATAGATAGGAACAAACAGACAGGAACAGAGAGAGATGAGAAGCATCAATTATCAGTTTTTCGTTTTGACACCTTAGTTGTTCATTGATTGCTTTCTCATATGTGCCTTGACCGTGGGCCTTCAGTAGACCGAGTAACCCCTTTGCTCGAGGCAGCGACCTTGACTCAAGCTGGTGAGCTTTTGCTCAAACCAGATGAGCCTGCCCTCAAGCTGGCAACCTTGGGGTCTTGAACCTGGGCCCTTCTGCATCCCAGTCCGACGCTCTGTCCACTGCACCACCGCCTGGTCAGGCAGTAATGGACTCTTGAAACAGGGATCGTAGCAGGAGGAAGGCACTGGCTCCCTCGCTGGATGGATGTTCCACATGTGGACATCTGGTGCTGGCAAGCAGCCTAATGGACTGGGCCCATACACTTGTGAAGATGGCCAATCATTCAGCCTGCTGGGTGTGCACTGAGTTCCCTGTGAGTTTGTCCAGTGGCTTGCCTTGGATCAAGCCTACAGACAACCAAGACCAGACATGGCTCCGGGTCTGTACTAACCATGACCCTACTCCAGTGTGGAGTGACACCTGGGGGAAAGTATTAACTGGTGCAGGAGCAGGTTAATGGGACATGTGCCTGGTGTGTTCAGTGTGAGATGGCCTGGGATGGCTCATCACTGAGAATGTGAAAACGTACCCACCAGGTATTACAAGGGAGAGGGCGGAGGGTACTCCGATGGGAGTGCTACAAAACTGGGTGCTTTCCCAGTACCCTGGAATAGCGTCTGGGTCTGTGGCCAGCTGTGGGCAAAACAGCTGGCCCTATTTGCCCTTTATTTGGACTGGCAAATATACCTTGGGAATGGCTTTACTTGCCAGGGCATATAGTGACCATACTGCATGAAAGAGCTGGAAATTGGGGTACCTTTAAGGCTCACCACAGCCTGAGGCATACTGCCTGGTGGTTTTATCCACTGATAATACTTTCTCCGCAGGGAGCCAGCCTAGTGACCTAAACAGATGTGATTACTTTAGGGCACATTGCAAGGCTTTTAATATAACTTGTAAGGCCCTGGCATTGCTCAGTGATGAAGTATACTAAATGAGAAAGGTTATCTTACACACTAGAATGGCATTAGATATGCTAACTGTAAGGTGGTTTATATAGCATGATAGGCTCAGAATGTTGTTTATATCTCAGATGAGCAAAATAGTGTCAGCCAGGCCTTGTATGCCCTGGCAAAAGGAACCTGGGAGATGGAACCTCTCACTGGAGACCCTCTCCAGGAAGGGCAGGTGTTCCTAGCATCAGGATGGTGTACGATGTTGCTTGTTATATTGTTGGTATAGCTTGCTCTCTGTCAGTTTTTGCTGCACTCTCTATTGCCGTTGTGTCATATAGATAAAATGTACCTCACTACTCATACAGGGATGCTTGAGGAAGATGCCTATCGCATACATTATGAGACATGCAACCCTAAGGGGTGGAGTGTAGGGAAAATAGTTAAAGTTAAGCTTGTTCATTTGGTTTTTGGCTGTATAGCTATAATTCATGATGTAAACAAGGACAGAAGACCTTGAGCAGTGCCTTAATGTTAGCATCTTATGTCATTAAGAACATGTTCATTGGCTATACGCCACTTCTCTCTAGGCAGCCCATAAGAAGCTGGGGGCCCCAGCCTGGGGTGCTTTTCTGGAGCAGTCTCTGACAAAGAAAAGGTTTACTTGTGGAAGAGTTTCTCCCTCTTTTTTCTCACCTGCCACTGCAAGAAGTAGCTCCTTTCCTTGCCTGTCTCTCTCAGGCTATGTGAGACTAGAAAAAACAGGAATGAGAAATCCTTCTCCGGCTTCGTACATGTTCTCTGGTCTGACCGAATCCAGTGTGAATCTGCAGGGTCTTGACCTCTTGCACAACCACAACAATGCTCTCAGGTGAGCTTTCTAACTTTTCTTAAAATTCTTCATTTTTATTGATTGATTTCAGAGGGAGGAGAGAGAGATAGAAGGGAGAGAGGAATGGGAAGCTTCAACCCAGAGTAGTTCCTCCACATATGTGCTGTGACTGGACTAGCCTAAGGTTTTGTACCTGCGACCTTAGCAACTCAGATCAGGGGTTTTCTAACATTTCTTTTTATTAGTCTTCTCATCTATAGAATGGGAATAATAGCAGTTGTTACCACATTTTGTTATTAGGGTGTTATATCTGATCAGAATTCAAAGATGTTTAGCACAAGGTCAGGCACACATTATTTCTCTAGCTAAATGGAAAAAAAATCTAGTAGCGTTCTGGTTAGAGCACGTTGAAACATTAAACATACCATGGCTGTACAGGACCTGGCCTCCCTGATCAGTACCTGGAATAAAGAATGACCCTGTAATGTCCTTTGGAAAATCTTGCCTTAGATCCCTTTGTGGCAGATTTTCATAGAATCTGGGGTCATGCCCTGAAATTCAATATAACAGAACATCAGAACTGATAGAAATCCCAGGAACTAGCTGCATTTAAAAAAGTATCTGAAAGACATGTTCAATATCACACAAAAACCAGGAATGTGATCATGGGAGTTGGGAGTAAGGCTATACAAATAAGGAGGAAGTTACTTCCGGATAAAAACTTGGTTCAATTTTGCTATCCCTTTTATTTATTTATTTATTTTTATTTTCTTTTTCAATTATTTATATTTTTTATTGATTGATTTTGAGGGGGGAGTGAGAGAAGGAGCGGGGAGAAGTAGAGAGCATCAACTCATAGTAATACTAGAATATTAACACTAGAATATGGCCTGGATTAACTATCAGTTCAATGAATATGTACTGAGTTCATTAAGGTGATATGGAATGGCATGAGACAATGCAAAGGTGAGAAAGAGATAGTGGTAGGCAAATTGAGAAAGAGCTTAGAGTCCCTCTGAAACTCTTCTAGGGATCTATGTATCTAATCTAATCCACCTAATCTAATCAAACGTCACTCAATCAGCCCCTGGTTCAATCAGAGGTTTGATCTAAATCAGTCACTCAAGCAAAACGGCCACTAACCTAACAACCCCCCCGAAACTGATTAGCTGCTAATCTAGCCAGTCATGCTTTTCCTCTTTTGCAGGATGAAAAGCTCTCACAAGCTACAGAATGATGCCCCATTCTTGTGTTTCTACCTAGCCTCAGAGGGAACCACACTTACACCTGTGTTCACCCTAGTCATCTTCAGAACCTTGACACTTATTTCCAGCCATTCTGGGAAAGTGTTGGAAATGGGATAGAAATCGAGTAGAATACACTAAACTAATATTTCTCCTCACCTAGGAGCACAAGCTGAACTGGCCAGGTCATCTTTAACTCCCAATGCCTCACCCTGGTTGGCTCCCACACATTTAAGCCTGAAGATGTTTTCTTGTTCTGTAGCTGGGGTCACCCCTGCACCTGCTGACCAATTTCTTGGCTAGAGCACCAGACCAACCTCCCCATTCCTGCCTTCCAAACTTGTCTCATGTCTTCCCAAACCTAAACTGAGCCAGTGTGGCATTTCTTATAATTCTGTGAATAAAGCTTGTATCAGCTCTGCACAAGCTCACATGCCTGCTTTCTTCACAAAACTGCCTGGTTTAGGAGGGCAGACACGAGCTCCCACCACCCTGAGGGTGGTGATCCAATAATGAAGCAGAGACCTTGTTGTATGCAACTTTTCATATACGTTTGTATTTTTCTTGCGAGGATGCCCATGGCTTTTAATAGATTTTCCAAAAAGATCCAAATAGGTTAAGAACCCCTGGGGTAGAATGTTACACACCTTTTCATGCTTGGTAGGTAATGAACCATCTCTTTAGACTATGGGACCTTTGAGAATCTACTATGTGCCGTTACTGCTCTAAGCACTGGTGATATAGCAGCAAATAAACAAAAATTTCTGCACTTGAGGGGTTTACTTTCTAGAATTCAGAGACAACCTGAGACTGTATGAAGCATTAAATAAAACATATTCTGAGTTTTAAGCTCTATAAAGGTCTAAAATTTCTGTAAACTCTATGAGTTCCAAATTCTAAGAAATATATGAAGTTCTAAGTTTTGAACACTGTGGAGATCCCAGTAAACAAGTTACTGATGATGATGGTGGGCACAGCAGTGGTGATGACAAGGATTAGCTCAGGGACCAGCCTGGGGCTGCCCCAAAGGGAACCTTGTACTGCTGAGACAAGAGGCAGGGGTGGCGGTGGCCTATGATGAACAGCAATGCTGCCCCCACCCCGTGCAAACCAAAAGCACTGGTCCTTTGAGGCCCAGTTCCCTCAGTCATTCCAGCTCATGTCCAGGTGGACAGCTGGGGGTCCCAGGCCAGGCCAGGGACCCAGACTGGGACCCAGGCACCTTCTTCCCAGCTGGCAGCCAGAACTAGGGTCTGCTTCCTAGAGTTAGGATGCATGAGGCTTCCTTGCATAGGTGTCCCTGACTAAAAGAATGGTGCCTGCCCTGTGGTGGCGCAGTGGATAAAGCATGGACCTTGCTGAGGTCACCAGTTCAAAACCCTGAGCTTGCCTGACCAGGTGGTGACGCAGTGGATAGAGCATTGGACTGGGATGCGGAAGACCCGGGTTCGAGACCCCGAGCTCACCAGCTTGAGCGCGGGCCCATCTGGCTTGAGCAAAAGCTCCTCAGCTTGGACCCAAGGTCGCTGGCTCCAGCAAGGGGTGGCTCAGCCTGCTGAAGGCCCACGGTCAAGGCACATGTGAGAAAGCAATCAATGAACAACTAAGGTGTTGCGACGGCAACGAAAAACTAATGATTGATGCTTCTCACCTCTCTCCATTCCTGTCTGTCTGTCCCTATCTATCCCTCTCTCTGACTCTCTCTCTGTCCCTGTAAAAAAAAAAACAACAAAAAAACAACCCTGAGCTTGCCTGGTCAAGTGCACATATGAGAAGCATCTATGAGTTGCTGCTTCCTGCTCCTCTACCCGGTCGCCTTCCTCTCTGTCTCCTTTCTCTAAAATCAATAAATAAAATCTGGAAGGAAGGGAGGGAGGGAGAGAGGGAGGGAGGGAGGGAGGGAAGGAAGGAAGGAAGGAGGGAAGGTAGGTCTTGGAGAGAGCATGCTTGTGTGTAAGAGAGTGAGGCAGGGGTGCAGCCAAAGAGAGCACTCCTGGTGGAGGGGCAGTAGAGCATGTATGTGTTGAAGGGAGTATGCTCGCTGGGCTATGGTAGGGCCCCAGGTGCATCAGGGCTGAAGAGAACCAGGCTGCAGAGCCAACAGCCTGAGGGATAGGAGGGCCTGAGAGCCCCAGACCAAGCCTGGCCAGAGTAACCTCCTCTACACAGACCTAAAATCTACCCATGCTGAAGAGGCTCTAGATACTTGGAGGATCCCAGGTGCATCAGGAGAGATAAGAAACAGGAAAAGGGATTGCCCAGATCATCAGCTACATCTGAGTTCCCAGCCAGGCTCCCTCCACCACTGCCCACCCCTGGCCAACAGACTGCTGCTCCCCAACCTGCGCTCATTAGGAACACGCACACATATGCAGACACACCCTGCTGGGAATGGTGAGACTATTTGCATGAGGCAAAAGCTGTTTACATGACAAGGGAATGTGGCCCAAGTTTAAAGAGTGCAGCATAAGTGATGAACAGGGAGTCAGTGTGCACACCCACCTGCTGGAGCCTGGCCAGGACAAGCCATCATCATAGCCTTTAGGGACACTGAGGAGAGAAGGGTGGCGAGCTGTGAGGAGGGACGAGGAGGCCAGAAAGCAAAGGAAGTTTAGCAAAAAAGACAGTGGAGATAGTGACCCAGACTGGCAACCCATGCGGTGCCCCTTTATTCTTGATAGCACACTGTACCCAGGAACTGGGGACTGGGTAGGGCTGGTGAGGAGAGGGTGTCAGGGATTGGGCCATGTGCACAAATGTGGATTGGATGGATGCATCTTTGCTCTTGGTCTCAGTTTAAGGAGATTAACCTGCACCTCAGCTCTCACGGCTCCATTCTGGTGAGGGTCTGCCATCCTTCTGCATGTGGGGTGGGCCCTACAGCTAGCCTATTGCTTTGACCCCCTCTACACACTGCAATGTAAAATGAGCACTGCTTGCTTCTGCCCCACACCCCCAAGAGCCCCAGGAGAGACATACTGCCCATCTCCTCCCAGAAACACATATGAGAAGGCTCTGCCCCAAGTCCAAGCAGCAATTCTGCAGGAGTTTTTTGGGGTCTGGGGGATGTTAAGTCAGGTCCCAATAAGATGGAAAGCAGAAGCCCCAGAGTCCACTCTTCCCTCTGCCCAG
Source organism: Rhynchonycteris naso (assembly GCA_037038555.1). NCBI lineage: Eukaryota > Metazoa > Chordata > Mammalia > Chiroptera > Emballonuridae > Rhynchonycteris > Rhynchonycteris naso. The sequence goes on along the minus strand of CM072999.1, from coordinate 75,855,262 downwards.
CCCTGGTCTGGAGAGTCACAGTCCCTCTTGTGTCACAGTCCCCCAACTCTAGCCTGGGTCAGCCTCCATCCTGGGCTCCAGCCTGCTGCCGGTCCAGAGCCAGCTGGAGGGCCTGCCTCATAGTTTCCACATTGTTCAGAACGTTGTATCGACTCAGGGCGACCAGCCTATCAAACTCCTCAGGCTCATAGGTGAAGTTCATCATGCCATAGGGGGTGTCTGGTCTGTTGATGTCAAAGTCCCCAGAGGCCTTCTCCTCAGCTGTTTGTCGCTCTACACCTATGGGTGCGAAGTGGGGAGAGACCAGGCTGGGGCACTCTGTGGTTAGAAGCTGCCAACACAGAAGGCCCCCTTTTCCTAGGACATATGGCTAGTTCTTTGTGGCCTTTCCTGGGCTCACATCCCTGCTCTCTTTCTCATCAGGAGGAGCTGGGCCAGTGCCAATGTTGAGTTCCAGGAAGCAGAGGGCACAGTGGCCAGCTTAGGCCCTCCAGGAGGGCAGCGTGCCTTGCTACCTTGTCAAGGGAATCCACTGTTGGAACAGCACCCCATCACTACCCCAGGGCTCTGAAGCCAACCCAGACCCAGGGCTCCCCTCACCTGGGGCCAGGTATTTGCGGAAGGTACGGTTGACAAGAGGAAAGTGTAGTACAATGGGCGAGCAGGGGTCCTTGGCATTGGCAAACAGGTAGCACTCCTGGGGGTTCTCCAGGTCCTCAGGGAGCACCTCGATTCTGGGGAAGGGGATGCCTCGGTCCAGGCAGTACTTCTCTGTCATCTGTAAGACCTGGCAGAGAGGCAGGCTTCTGACCCTGCCTGCTTCCCATCTGGACTCACACAGGTCCAGGTCTCACGGCCAGCTCTGCCTCTTAGTAGCTGAGTAACTTCAGCACATGACATAACCTTTCTGAGTCAATTTTTTTTTAATTTATAAAATAAAAATGAGAACAACTTTCTAGTGGGTTTGTTGTTCAGATTTACAACAATCACCAGCATTCTCACTGACCGTCCTCCCTGTCACTCTTCACCACTTCCCTTCTCTGACCCTCCCTGCTCCCTCTTAGGGGGCTGATCTCAATTTCACAAGGTTCAGATCAAATGGTTATAGAAGATCATATTGGACCCGAGAGGAGGAAGAGAAGGAGGAAGAAGAGGATGAGGAGAAAGAGGAAGAGGAGGAGGAGGCCAAAGAAGGAACAGCGGGCCCAATAGCATAATCAGAACCCACATCCACAGGGTGAAACCTGTCCACCACCACAGAGGATTTGAGATACTTCCTGAGGGAACCCCGATGGCTCTGTTGTTACCATAGTAACAAAAAAAATAGCATACCCAGACCCAGACCCAGGCCCTGATGGAAGCAAGGAATGCTATCAGGTACAGGCAAGGTTTGGAACAGGGCTCTTCTCTTCAACAGAACAGAAGACAACTGAGGATTGTCTTTGGTCCCTTCTCCCTACTCTCACTCCCTCTCATAACTTTAGCAACCCTCTCCACCAACTGGGAAGACCAGTGCCACTCACAGTGTGCCCAAGGCGCCCCCTCCACACTAGAACCCAGCCCTCCACAAAGGGCCATCCCCAAAGGCGCACCCAGGCTGCCTTAATAGAGGACCCCCACCCCTTACCTCAAAGGGGGCATCCAGGGAGTAGTCAAAGGATACAATGAGGTCTACTGCTCTCTGCGGCAGCAGGCTCAGCGGGAATGGAGAGTTGATGGCAAAACCCCCGTCCACCAGGTACAGGCAGTCCTGCATGGGAGTGAGCTCATTGGGGAAGGCATCCGGGTGTGTGTCTGCACAGGTACAAATGCTTGTTTTTCTAAGCAACCCTCTTCCCACTGGGAATGCCCCTCTCTATAAAAATCTTGCTTCTGCCCCTCTCTCTGACAGCCTCTCTGGGGTCTTCCATGCCAGCCCCAGCCCAGCACAGTCATCCCTCCATCAACCTCTGGACAGCAGAAGCCCACACACCCCAACCCCCATCCAAAGGCAGCACTGACCCCCGTGAGCCAGAGGCAGGGGCAGCGGGCGGACCTCACGCAGAACAGCCTCACCTTTCCAGGCCACAAACTCTCTGCCAGCCACATAGTCCTTGTGCAGACAGAGGCCACGGGTGAAGTTGAACGTTTCCGCAGACGTGAAGCGGGAGGTGAATATGTCTAGCACAGCCTGGGAGAAGGACCCCTGGGGGGTGAAGAGCCTCGTTCGCAGCCTTGTGGTGTCCTGCAGCTGGAGCTTCTGGTGGTGCTCTAGTGGGGTGGGGTAGTGAAATACAGGGATAAGTGGGGCCATCCTCTGTCCAGCAGCCTCTATGGCTCAGGGGAACCCCCTCCATCTTCTCTTGACATCCCTCCTCCCCGACCCCACCTCCCACTCCCAGGCCTCTGACCACTGCTTCCCAGAACCACTTTTATTTTATTTATTTATTTACAGAGACAGAGAAAGAGTCAGAGAGAGGGATAGATAGGGACACACAGACAGGAACGGAGAGAGGTGAGAAGCATCAATCATTAGTTTTTCGTTGCCGTTGCAACACCATAGTTGTTCATTGATTGCTTTCTCACATGTGCCTTGACCGCGGGCCTTCAGCAGACCGAGCAACCCCTTGCTGGAGCCAGCGACCTTGGGTCCAAGCTGGCGAGCTTTTGCTCAAGCCAGATGGGCCTGCGCTCAAGCTGGCGAGCTTGCGGTCTTGAATCTGGGCCTCCCGCATCCCAGTCCGATGCTCTATCCACTGCGCCACTGCCTGGTCAGGCCCAGAACCACTTTTAAATGACTTTTTCTTTCATGTTTCTTGTTTTCTGAAAGTTGCCTATGTATTGTTTATTAAATAATAAGTTATTTCCCCCCTTTTGAAAATTAAGTTGTATACAATTTCCAATCAGAATTTCATCCATTAAACACCTATTGAGCAGTGGCTACATGCTGAGCACTGTGATAGGCACCAGGGACGCAAAGGTGACGAGGGCCTGGCCCACAGGGCTCACACCTATGTTAAGGGAGAGTCATAGGAAGAGAAAATGAGTTCTAATGTCCAACAGCAAGGACAACGGTGTGCTCATGTGGTCTTGCAGGGACCTTGGTGGGCACACTGTCAGCAGCCCAGAGGGATGGAGTGGAACAGAGAAACTCCCTGACAAAATGATGTCTCAGCTGACTCTAAAGAGTTGAGCAAAAGTTACCCAGGAAAGCATGGTGGGAAAGGTATTCTTTGTGCAGGGAGCTGATAGGCCATTTAAGGAGCAGACTGAAGAGGAGCACTGACGTACAGGGATAGAGTATCAACCAGACGCCCTGTGGTCCTGGGCTGAGTTGGCCTAATTGAAGCCCAAGCAGCTGATTCAGAGGTGTAGCCTGATTATAAAGCACTCACAGTGCCCACTGGGTTTTCTGACTTGGGCCTTCTCCCCACCCTCACCCAAGTTGCCTCTGCAGAGAAGTTGTTTCCTTAGGACTTCTCTGAAACCAGTACGACAGCCAATCCTTCACCATCCTCTCCCTCATTCTCTGTGCCTCTGCCAGGGTTCTATTGCTGGTAAGACCAATGGGGTGGTGGTAGGGTGGGGGTAATGTTTGATCCCTCACCTGTGATGTTCATACTGTCTCGATGCCGGTCTAGGAAGCCAAGGCTGGAGCCGGCAGTCTTCTGGAAGATCTCGTCCAGGCTGGCTGCAAAGGCACTGCCCCAAACACCTAAGGAGACAGGCATGGCCCAGGTCCTCACAACCTCTCCACCCACATCAGGGCCTGGTCTGGTGCCTGCCTGTCAACCCTCCAGCTTAGACTCACCCTGCAGGTAGCAGATTCGGGGTTCCGGCCAGGGCTTCAGCAGTCGCCCCATGAAGAACTCTGAGCCAAAGAGCTTGGTGGGAACATAAGCCCCATACTTGGGGAAGCCGACCTCATGGGGAGTAAACTCACACCACTCTGGGGACCCAGAATAAAGGGAATGTCACCAGGGGCTTCCCACCAGAACCCCAGCATTCCCCCTGGCCCTTGTGACTGTTCAAGAATTTTTGCCTTGCCAAGAGCAGGAGGCAGCAACCCCACTGTGTTCCAAGGCTCCCATCTATATGTACCCTGATAGACTGGCCTCTTATATGATCCAACCAATAATCGCCTCCACCTGCCTCCTATGTCTGCACACCCAGGCACCTGCAAAGTCTTCCCCGCTGATGTTGGTGCGGACGTTGACACTGGCGTAGATGGGATAAGGGTTCTGGCTCTGACAAACTGCTTCCTGTTGGTCAGATAGCTTGATGGGGTTTTCCTGGGCAGGAAAGAAGGAAAGCTGACTGGCTTTGTGGGAGTTCCCTTTGCCCATCCCAATGTCCTCAGGCTGGCACCCTGCAGATGTCGAGCCCACCAGAGACTGTGGCTGCCAAGGCCAGTGCTCTAGAGACAGCTCTCTAAGGGACAGGCTTTAGGCTGCAGCAGAGGTAAGTCGACTCTGGGTTTTGTGCAATTCCAGGATTCAAGAAAACATATAAAAACCAAAGTGTCTGAGTGACATTTTAAAAGAAATTACTAAAAATTCAGTCTACTTTCTTAAAAAGGCAAATCTCTAGAAAACATGAATTCTTTTCTCAGAAATTAGAAATCACTTGATTTCTATGTATTTATTGGTTTATTATTATTTTCTTTTTCTTTACAGAGACAGAAGGACATGTATGGACAGATAGACAGAAAAAGAGAGAGATGAGAAGCATCAATTCTTCATTGCAGCACCTTAGTTGTTCACTGATTGCTTTCTCATATGTGCCTTGACCAGGGGGCTATAGCAGAGTGAGTGACCCCTTGCTCAAGCCAGCGACCTTGGGCTCAAACCAGCAACTTTGGGCTTCACTCAAGCCAGCGACCATGGGGTCATGTTTATGACCCCATGCTCAAGCTAGCAAGCCCACACTCAAGCTAATGAGCCCGCACTCAAGCTGGCGACCTCGGGGTTTCAAACCTGGATCCTCAGTATCCTAGTCTGATGCTCTATCCATTGCGCCACTATCTTGTCAGGCTTAATTTTTGTTTTTTAACTTTTTATTTATTTTATTGTTTTAGTGAGAGAGATGTCTTTCTCACTAAAACAACAGGGAGAGAGATGAGAAGCACCAACTCATAGTTGCGGCACCTTAGTTGTTCACTGATTGCTTTTGCATACGTACCTTGACCAGGGTACTCCAGCTGAGCCAGTGACCCCTTGCTCAAGCCAGTGACCTTGGCTTCAAGCCAGCAACCTTGGGCTTCAAGCCAGTGACCTCTGGGCTCAAGCTAGAGACCATGGGGTCATGTCTATGATTCTGCACTCGAGCCAGATGAGCCTATGCTCAAGCTGATGACCTCGGCGGCTCAAACCTGGGTCCTCAGCATCCCAGGCCAATGCTCTTTCCACTGAACCACCACCTGGTCAGGCAGAAATCACTTGGGATATACATCCACAAATAATAGCCACACACCAGTGGGCTAGGCCCCCCACGGTTGGGACCCTCACTCAGCTCTGAATCTCTCATCTCTCAGTGCATTCTGGGCTTGCAGTTCTAGAAGCCTCAACTGCAGTTGCAATCACTTGGACCATTTTCAAAACACACTTGTGCTAGTGCTCCAGCCCACAGCAATCAAAATCAGTGTTGTCAGAAGTGGGGCTTAAGCCTGGGGTGTGTTTGAAAAGCTGCAAAGGTGATTCTAATATGCAGACAGACCTGAGAAGTGCAGACCAGCCTATCCCTCCCCAGAGGTTAGGAGCCAGGAAAGATGAAGGGGTGTCTGTTACCTGCTCTCCACCAGGATCTCACTCTTTTCCCCCAAGGAGCTCAGACCTAAGGGATAACTTTACAAATCTCAGATCTTAACCTAAAAGCTAAGGAAGAATTAAGTGCTGGAGGGGAGAGGTGGGAAGAAACCATGTTTATTTGTTTCCTGTTCTTCTCTTACCTCCTGGTATAGGAAATATTCAATGAGGAGGCCCCAGAGATCAATGAGGGAAGCACTGTGGCCTCTGCTTTCCAGGTTCCTCAGTTCCTGGGCATAGTATTGTAGGCGCTCCTTGGACATTGCTCCAATTTTACTGCTGCACACCCGAGCCCGGGCACGTTCAATGGGGCCCTGCAAGGCCACTTGGGACCAAGCTGGGTCCTTGTAGAGTGTGGAGATGCACCTGGGCATGGAGAAAATTTGGGGCAGTTATGGGCAGAGGAGCACAGAAAAGGGAGAGAGGGATGCAAGTGTCTGTGAATAATCCTCCTCCCCCATCACTTGTACCCACTGCCGAGCATACCCCACTCAGGGGGTCCCTAGGGACTCAGCCCCTTCCTGCCCCTCTTAACCCCCTTGGAGGGAGGCTCCCACCACCCCACCAGGGACTCCACCAGATCAGCAGGTGACACCCCTGGCCTTCAGAGGTCTCCTTTACTCTGTACCCTGCTTCCCCCTCACTTACCAAGTGGACCCAGAGACCCCACTCAGGTAAGTCACAGTGTTGAGGAAGCCAAGCTCCTGCAGCCCCGCCAAGCTGCCATACAGAGAAGACATGGCCCGTGTTCCTCCTCCAGAACCCAGCACAGCCACCACAGGCACCTGGGTACAGTAATAAAGATAACATCTGCTACCACTGCCATTTTTATATTACTGCCTATAATGTCGGACACTGATCTAAGAGCTTTACATGTATTATCTCATTGAATCATCACAGCAGCCCAGTGAGATCTCCATTTTACAGGTGAGGGAACTGAGGCACAGGAAGGTTAAATAATGTTCCCACAATCATATAGTTAGCAAGTGATGGGCTAGCAATCTGAAACAGCACGGCTCTAGAGGTGGCTCGACCATGATGCCAGGAAGGGATGTACCTGCAAGGTATATTGGGTTCACCCAAACAGCTAAAACAGGGCTTCTCAATCTTGGCACCACTGATAATTGTGAACCAGGTCATTCTATTTAGTGAGGAACTGTCCTGTATGTTGTAGAATGTTTAGCAGTCACCCTGGCTGTTACCCAGTAGATGCCAGTATCATCCCTCTCCCCCTCCCCAATTTGTCATGTCTTAGCCATATAGTCCTCACAAGCAAAGAGACTGGATTTGGTTCTTGTGATGCTAGAGTTGCCTCCATTCCATACCTGGCCACTGTCGGGAGCCTGGCTCAATCCTAGCACCTGCTGCAGGGCCTTGGACACGATCTGCTTCCTCTTGTTCAGAAACTCTTGTTCCTCATCACAGAGGTCAAAGCCAAGCCGCAGGTCAAGGTCCCCAGAGCTGCCTCAGGTTGGGTGGAATTGGAGTGCTGGATGACCGTTTAATGGAGGAAAGCCTCGGGGGGCCAAGCCAATTTTTCACAGGACCAGACCCACACTGCATGGGACCCCTCAGAAAGATCCCATCAGGTCACCAAACACACATACCCCTCACGCTGCAGCTAAGCAGAGCTGGTAAGAGAGCCCCCACACTTCCAGCCCAGCCCCAGACCCCACCCCTAGCTTCCAGCCCAGCCCACCCCCCACACTTCCAGCCCAGCCCAAGAGCCCCCACACTTTCAGCCCAGCCCAAGAGCCTTCTTCCTGAAGTGAGCCTTTCTCACCTCATTTCTGCCTTCATAGTCAGAGCCACCTCCTGGCCCTGAAAGAGACAAAGCTGTCCCTAAGCACATTGGGTGGGATTCTTGCACTTGCAGCCCCTGTTGCTCTGGTATCTCGGGCCCAGATGTGGATCATGGCTGAGCTCCTGGATGGTCTGATCTTGACCCCTCTCAGGCCCCTCCCCCAGACTTTTTTGGTGGTCACAAAGCAGGCAGGTGTCCCTCAGACTCCTAGGCTGAGCCTTACCTCGTCCATAGCCACCATGCGCTGTTCTTCCTGACCTAGGGCCAGAGAGGAGAGCAGGATGTGCCCCTCACCCAGATTTCTGGTCTCAGCCTCCAACTCAGCACTGGGGTCACTCTGCAGGGAAGAAAATACCAGGTAGCTCCCAGAGTGAAGGAAATGTGCCTGCTGTATGGAAGCCCGGGAGTGCTACTTGAGCAAAACTGATTCTGTCAGAATCTGAGAAAGGCTCTGGGCTCACTTCCTTACCTGCAGGCCCATGAGCTTCTCTCCCAGCTCCACATCCAGCCTGGAGCAAAGCACTGGATTCACGTGGAAGGTAAAGGTGGCTGGAGGGCCTGCCTCCACAGGAGGCTGCAGGGGCAAGATCTGTGGTTTCTCGTAGGCCCCAGGCACTGCCAGCCGAATCTGCCTAGACCCTGGGAGCAGAGGGCCTGGGTGAGTGGGTGAGAGCAGGGTGTGTGTGTGAAAATACCTCATCATCCTGCTCACTCTCAGGCTCTGTGACCCATAGCAAAGGCATCATGAAGGACACTAGGGAACCTCTAATGTGCCCCGGTTAGAACTGGGAACCTGGGGAGGTGGGAAACACACATGCCTAGGAGAGCTAGAAAGGCGGGGTGAGGGAGGGCCCCCTGCCCCGAGCTAATGGAACTGATGATTTTGAGATCATTAAGTATATAAAATACAATTTTACAAAAATTATAATTATCATATATTATTACATTAATTACCAGTTTTCTACTGGTAGTTCCCCTGTCTCTTGCCCCCATTCAACCTCTGTGCTCATCATCTTGGGGAGGTTTGTGGCCAGGACTCAGGTTTCCCAGTTCTTTGTTTCCAAATTATAAGATCTTGGAGAACACAGATGGTTTGCAGAGGACGGAGAAGAAAGAAGTGGGTCCCTAGGCACCGAGGGAATAGGTGGCTTGGAGAAGCAGGGGATAGCCAGCCCAGGCTGGAGGGTGAGGCCAGGATACAAAAGGCAGAGAGGCCTGTGGCCCAGAAGCAGCGTCCTGGGGGAGGAGAGGAAGCAGGACCTCAGAGAGAAATGGCTGAGCATGACACCCAAACAGAGGAGATCCAAGACACCTCAATAGCAGACATCCAAATGGAACTCCTCTCCTTACACACATTTCCATTCCTTGGCATTAAATGAGACCTGGAGACTTGACATGACCCAGAGGGGAGAGAACTAGAGAAAACAAGAAAAGCATTCTTCTCTCACACCATGGTTTATGGACTGAGATTGATATGCCTGGGGGAAAAAGGGGCCACATACTACACTGGACAAGCTCAGGGGAGGCCTGCAAACTCAGAGACCTAAAGTAATCACATAGGATGGTCTAAAACTTTCTAACTAAAATCAGTTTATGGCTGGTGGGTAGTTATATCCTAGGGCCGTACTTTTCCCTAACAAAAAATGTTTACCTTAAAACTGAGCTTATCTATTGTCTTTTGCATCTACAATAACATACCTGATAACATACCATTAAAATATAAGGGTAATTATACCTTTGAAATTTAACAGTAATCTTTTCCAGACCCATAAAGTTATAAGCACCACACTACAGCAGAGACCACAAATCCCTTCATTGTTATTATTATCCTGTGAATTGTTTTTGTTTGTTTTTTATTATTTATTAATTTTGGAAAGGGAAGAGAGAAGGAGAGACAGAAACGTGGATCTCTCCCTGTATGTGCCCTGCCTGGGGGTGGAACAGGCAACCTTTATGCACCAGGATGAGCTCTAACCAAGCGAGCTATCCAGCCAGGGTTATCATGTTAATTGTTAACTATCCCATACCTGCCTATGCAAAATAAGTAGGTATATTTTTACCTAATCCCAGAGATTTGCCCACTTTGCTTTCCCCCACCTCCTCCGTAATATATCACCAATCAATTTCATAATCCCCCTTACATCTTCCCTTTTGATTCTGATGTATAAAATAAGTGGTAAAACTGCCATTTTTCTGGAGCATTTTCTCAATCTGTTGATATTTTGCTTTCTGGCAAAATTTTTGCTTGTTGTCAGTTTGGTTAAAAATAAACTCATAAAAATTCTTACATGTTTGGACATTTCTTATGTTGACATATGCATGCGCTGTTCATGGTGGGAAACAGCCTCTGGTTGGAGAGAGCGGATGCCATGGAGGGTCACCCACCTGCTTTTGGTCCTGGCTCCTCCACTCATTGGCTGTGTGACATTAAGCAAGTTTCTTCTTTGAGCCTCAGTCTCATGAATTAAGAGAGCACAATGATTTTTACCTACTTCACAGGGTTGTTATTAGGATTAAGCGATAAAACACATATCAAATGCTTAGCACAGTGTCTGACTCATAGTAAGTGTTCCTCCCACGTTACCTGGGCGGGACTTGTCGTGTAGGCCCAGACTCCCAGCCTCTCTGCCTCTCAGGGTTGGAGGGGACCTTAGCTGTCACACAGCCTCTGCTCTACTCCCCACCTGACTCCGCCCCTGAACAGCTGCCCTCTGTGGCAGATGCATGGGTGGGCCCAGCTCTTCACTTCTGGAATTCTCTCTCTTTACCATGTGACTTCAGTTACTCCCTTACAAGCTAACTAAATTCCCCGCCCTCCATCTTTGGGGTCAGCCTTGGGACTTGTTATGACAACATAATGTTAGTGGCCATGATGTGACTAAAGGCTTGAAAAACACTTGCTAATTTGGGCTTGCTCTCTGCACCTCTGCCTTGAGAACATGCCCATGCTAGTCCACTGGTCACGAGAGGTGGATGAGGGACAACTGGTACAGAGCCAAGTCACTCCCACCAAGCCCAGCCTAGATCAGCCAAACCCCAGCTGACCACCAGATGTGTGAGCTAAGTAAATACTTCCTGCTGTCTGCCACTGAGATTTGGGTTGGTTTGTTTTTTGTAGAGCAGTAGTGGGACTGATACAACCTCTATGCTGAATACTTTCAGGGACAAAAATATTCTGCACTTCCAGAGGCAATCTGTTTCATCTTTGGGCAGCTTTAAGCAGTGAAAAATGGAAAACTTTGTGTTCAGACCCATCTTCTTGAAATCAGAAGCCCCCTTAAACCCCCAGGAGAGAAGGAAAGACCCGAGGCTACAGGCCAGACTCACCATAGTTTTGGTGTGAAGCTGTCCCATCTCCCCTGAGGGAGCCCTGGATTTTTAGACAGGGCTGAGCCTGAGGAAAGCAGAGACCTATGGGAACCAGACAGTGACAGGGCCCAAACCAGGAGGTAGGGAAAGTTAAAAGGAGAGGTATCCAGGGCAATTTCCAGACAACAATCTTCCCAGGACCTGTGCCTTATAGGCAGGGGTCTTCTGCAGCAGCCCCTAGTCCTAGGACTCAGAGGAAGTGGCCCCTACTCCTGGCTCCTTTGGCAGTCTCGGAAGCCAGTGTCCCCAGGGAGTGGCATGCTATGCACAGATAGGAGTGCTGGCTTTTAGGCTGTCCACTCAGCTGTGAGGCAGTTTCTTTCTCCCTTGTTGCTAGAAATGCCTGCTCAGCCCACCTCCACTCTGAGCAGAAAGTTGGCTGTTCTTCAGAGAAGCAAGTGGGTGTGATGGGCTCAGTTGTGGACTCCTCAATGTCCCCAGCCCTGGGCAGCTCAAGCTAGCCTTCCCTACTTACCACCAGGACACCATTGGTGATGACTTCAGATGCAGGAACCTGGCTGCAAAGGATGGTGGGCTCATTGAACATCTGGGCCCCTTAAGGTGACTGTTAGTATAATCATGTGACTAAAACTATTGAGAGCCTGGGGAACATTGCAGGGTTTGAGGGGTAGGGGCAGGTGTTGGCCAATACTCAAATGGGCATCAAGACCAGGACATCCCCTCTTAGGCTGGCCAGCACAGGACCTGGTGACTGACAGCTGGGCGCTGTCCATGATTTCAGAGTAGATGGAAGGGCATAGGCTCCACCTGGACTCACCTGTTCTCCAGAACAAACTCCACCTGCAGCTCTGGTGAATCCTAATGGCGGGAGCAAGGAAGCACCAATGTTCCATGAGCTCCCTCAGGGATCATCCCTGTCCCCTAGCCCTGTGCAGCTCAAGGGACTAGAAGAGGAGACTGTTGTTGTGGCTTCTCTGGGCACAGGAAGGGTAGTGGCATCTCCATGAGCAGCTCCATCCATTCAAAACTATGTGGACACTATTCTAGATGCTAAGAGTTCAGACAAAGTGGTCTGCTCTCAAGAAGCTCACCTGTTGGTTCTCCTGAAGGAAGAATTATTTGAGGGACTCCTTGGAAGGATCAGTGGTACAGCGTGGAGGGTCTGTCTTGGAGGCCTGGTGTGCACTGACTGGGACCCCCTCCTCAGTGCCCTGGCTGGGGTGTTATTTGAGCTCGGCTCATTGCTGGCACAAGTGAGGCAGCTCACCTGTTGGTTGAGTAAGAAGGTGTGTCTGTGGTGTCGGCCAGGCTTGAGGCTCTTCAGGTCAAATAGCAGCAGGGAGAGTTTATCGCTGTCCAGGATGTCCTTGTCATAGAGGGTGAGCTCCAGGACATTCTGAAGACAGGGTAGGCAGGAAGTGGGAACCTGAAGTAGGGCAGGCACTCAGGGGGGCTTTCTCCCTCTGCCACCACAGCCCTTTGCTGGCCCTCACCTTCACAGCGCCATGTATCCGGTAGTGGAAGGTCTCGTTCCATTCAGGGTCACTGCAGTTGGCTATTGTCCTTGTCCAGGCGTGGCTGGGAGATGCTGTGGGCAGCCACAGATGCATGTAGCAGTCAGCTTTGGACACTGTGGGTATGACAGAGAGGGGTCCTAGCTTTAAGCTCTTACTGATGAAAAGGTTGCTTGGAGGAGGTTGGGCTAGGAGGGGAAGGAGCAGAGCCAGGAGAGGAGGCTGTCCATGTGGCAGGGTGGGTTGGGGAGATAAAAGGGGAGCCTTTATCCTGGACTCCATCTCCACCGGTCTCCACTGAATCGAAATCCTGCCCAGCACACCTCCCCTCTGAGGAGGGGGCTTGAGTGTCCTTCAGAGAAGCAAGTGGGTGTGTGGCCAGTTGAAAAGATCACATGGCAGCACAGACCACTGTGTAATTAATTCCCAGGAACGACTTGGTTCAGGTGACACACTCCCCACCCAGTGTGAGCAGTGGCCTAGAGACTTGGTGGACTGTAGACATTGTCTTCTGGCAACAGCAGGTGTCACACACTCTCCCAGGCTGTCACCACTCTACTTGCTAGACTCAGGGAGGCATCAAGGTCTCACAGTTCTCCCCTCAAGCTCCTGTGGGCCAGCTCTGGGGCTGTGTCCTGGGCTCCTTCACCTCACCCCACAGTCAGCACCAGCTCCTCTGCCCCACTCCAAATACACACTCACGCATTCAGGCCAGCCCAGGCTGAGCTCTGCTGAGGCCTCAGAGAAAGGAAGGGGAGAAAGGGTGACATTGGGGGGTCACTCACGCAGGTCTGTGCCCTGGATATTTCTGGCCCTCAGCACCTTCACCTGGAGGTCATAGTATGGGTGGATTTCCTGTTGAAACAACAGAACTCTGGGAACTTCGTTCCAGGAGGCCAGGGGTGGAGCCTGATCTCCTTGCAGTGAGGTCCAGTTCAGGTTTTCTCCCTCCCATCCCAGAACAGCAGCCTGGCCCAGGATCACTGAGGTTGCTGTGTCCGGGACCTGGGAGGCCTTGGCAGGGCAGGCATTGGAAGTTCAGCATGTTGGTAAGAAGCCTGGACCTTGGAATCAGTCAAGCTGGCTTCAGATCTAACCTCCAACATGGACTAGCTGAATGGACTTGAGAAAGTTACTTGATCTCTGTATGTTTTAGTTTTCCCATCTATAAAACGGGGGTTATGATGACAGTCTCATAGGGTTGAGGTATGTTTTCAATAAAAATTCATGTGATGTACTTGACCTAAGAGTTCAATACATGTAGCCATTTTTACTAGTTATGGTTATCATGCACCACAAATGTTCACTCCTCTCAGACCACAGTGCTGCTGCTGCTGCAGCTTGAGAGGTGAAGTGATGTACTTAAAGGACATTAAATATCAGAAGAGAAAGTTGTGATCAACCCCACTGACTAGCTCCCTGACAAAGGCTAGATGGTCTAGAAAGCTGAGGGCAGCTGAAGGGAAACAAAGAACCACCTGCTTGTACTGGTCAGACGAGCTGCTAAGGAGACTGCAGCCTGAGCTCAGGAGATAACTACAGATTGCAGACTCCTGCAAAGGGCGGTCTCTCAAAACCCAACAAACACCCAGGCTAGGGCAATCCCGGCAAAATGCTGCCAGCTGTGTGTCATACAGCCTACCCCCTCCATTCCTAATAGGGAGGATTATTTCAAGATCCTAGGTCTTGGCCAATCTCTCTAATTTAAACTCCCCCAGGTTGTCTGGAGCAAACTGGTTGCACCCCAGATCAAAACCCAATCCCCGGGCTGGCCTTGTCTTCAAAGCTGACTGCACTGCTAGGACACCTCCAGTCCTTTCTCAGGGAAGATCAGGTACTTTACCTTCCAGTGACTCCCCTGATGTCCCCTCTTCTCTTTCTTTCTCAGCAACAGTATCCCCAGGAGGGACAGCCCTTTGCTTGCCAGCCACCTCGGCCAGAGTGCCCAGAGCATGGCCCAGCAGCCCACTTCCAAGCAAGAAGCCGGCTGCTTTCCAGAACCACGTTTCTCTCTTCTGGACGCACTCACTGCTAGCTCAGGTCTGACAGGTAGCAATGAGGTGGGGAGGGTGGAGCTGGCCGCTCTGCTAAAGACTCAGCCCTGAGCCTGGGCTGGAGGTGGGGTTTGATAGGCTCCAGGAAGTGATTGGAGCAGTTTCCAGGAGGCACTCTGGTTCCCAATCCCAGCCCCTGGTTATCACTGGGCTGCTCATGAAAAATAGACACCTGAGCCTCCCCTCATATGATTTGGTTTAGTGAGGGTGGGTAGAACCATGCTGCTCATATTTCCAACAAGGCTTCTAGACGATGCTGACAGCTGGCCAAGGGAACAGCAGCCAGGAGGTGCTACATCAGGGCTGTCTTGTCCAGCAATCTAAAAAGTCTAAAACCTTCCAAGTCCCGCCTTCCCCATAGCGATGAAGCAGAAGCATGGCATTCTCTAGTTCAGTGTTTGATTTGGACTCCAAGGTGTTTTTAATCACTCCTGGCTTCCCTCATTTGTTCTCCAGAGTGGTTGCTGTGTGCAAGACCTGCACCAGGCCTTACTCAAAGGTAAGAGAGCCCACCAGTGTCCTGAAGAAATTCACAACTTCATGACTCCCTGTGGCTTCTGCCCAGACCCTCTTCCTGGATCAGTGGAAATCCTTGGATGGTCCAGGTATAGAGGAAGGGACATGGTCAAGTGGTATCAATAAGGGCAGATAAAATGAAGATCTGCCAGTCTTTAAACTACTAGATAAAGGTTTTAAGGTTCTTTGTTGACCAGCATACCCCTTTTGCTGCATATGGTATATGATGTCCTACTTCCTGTGGCCGACCATCAAGGCAGCAAAGACAAGGCCCAGTCTGCAAAAGAAAGCACCTCTGGCCACTGAGCTGTTGAAAGATACATTTCTGTTCCTCAACCAAGACCCAGTTATCTCCACTTTCCTCCCCAAGGCCTGAGGTGGAGACTGGAAAAAAATAATCTGAGAAACAGGCGATTCAACTTTGAAACAAACCATGTAGTCAAGTTCAGACAAGAAACTCCCAAAACAAAAGATAACGTGATACCCTTGGCCAGACCCCAAGGGGTGGACCTCATTCTAATTTGGAGCATGAAGCCAAGACCTCACTGGGATCACAGAAATGTAAGAATCCAACCCCCTTGGTGACCTGTACACGCAGCATGTAAAGACCCACAGGCCCACCGAGGAGCTCGAGGGAGGGACATGCAGTGAGCTGGTCTGGCATGCAGACGTCCTCGTTTGTGTGTTCTCTGGCTCCTGGAAGTCATCTGCCCATGCCTCAGTAAAGTTATGTCTCTTGTTTCCAGATGTTTTTCATTCCCTGAAAACACTCAGGACGGCCACAGAAGGCTCAAGAGGGGGAATAAGGACTAAATGACCTTTCCGGAGCTGACCCAAGTGGACCAACATTTCTCCACTTCTCAAACATCACTGGGTCTGTCAATCCTACCAATTCCATAGCTTTCATGACCTTCGTTGTCATTGTAAGCTGCAGGAAGTGGCACAAAGTCCTGGAATTAGCTGGAGTTGCAGTGTGTCCAGCAGAACCATGTGATGCTGGAAATGTCCTGCATCTGTGCCGTCAGTACATCAGCCACACTGCTGTGCTGGACGGCAGACCAAGGCACACATAACAGATGTGTTATGTTGATTTTCTTATAGGCCCTAATTGACTTATTCTTCTTGATTCTTAGCTAAATTACGATCCTCATTATTTTCATCAAACTCCACAGGAAGGGGGAAAAAAGGAGACCCAGATAGGCTTAGTTGGTTACTTTATGATGTTTATTACAAGACCGTTCTCAATCCTCAGGACAGGACTTTCATTGCAGCCTTCTGCACAGCATTTTGCAGAGGGCAAAGACAGTCTAAGGAAAGACTGGAATTTAGGAAAACTGGGTCATTTATGTATTCCAGAAGGGGAGAAAACACATTCTTTGCTTCAAACTGATGTGCCACACAGGTAGGGGGAATGAAAGATACAAACACAGCAGGCCAGGAAGGCAGGGCTCGTGTGGTGGGGGCCAGTCTGCTGATCGCACTGCTGCTCCTGGAGGAAGCTTGGGCTTTGCTGGTGCAAACAGGGCCAAGGGCAGCACTGCCTCTTGGGGGTGGCTGTGGCCAGTTGGGATGTTGGTTCCTGTGAAGTGTTGCTCAGCCTCCAAAATGTGAGCAGAATCCCCCATCTCTGTGAATGAGTGTTGATGCCACTCACTGTCCCTTTGGACCCTCCAAAGAGCATGTGTCTGGGAGAAGCTGAGTCTCCAACAGCAACAAGTCAGTCCATAGCAATGGCCTAGAAAAGCACAGTGCTGTGGCTTAAAAAGAATCACTGCATGTCAAGGACAGGCCACTAACCAGGGTCAGTGCTGAGTACCGTCACTGTCACTACCGTTAAAGACACTGAGGAAACAAGACAGCAAGGTTGCAAACCCAGGGAAGACAGGATGCAGGGCCTCTCTTCCTGCAGAGCTATACTCTCCTTTAGGCTTCTAGGGTGCCCTGTGGGAGGTAGGGTCTCCCCCCACACAGGTGCCCAGCAGATTTGGCAGTGAGATACTCCATAAACCCACGTGCTGCTGCTCTCACCAGCCACAGCACTCCTGCAGTTCCTGAGCACCTCATGAGTGTGCCTGACATCACTGTCAGTGCCTGATCTGACTATTCCCTGGGTGTAGCAGCGATCCACCTGCCTATAACATCTCCGTGCCTCCTCTGACCTCTGCACAATAAAGCTGGAGAACGCTGGCCACGCCAAGCTGTAAGTGGATGGCACTGCTGGAAAGAGAAAGGCACCCCAAGCACAAAGCCTCACTCACAAAGATGAAACCAACCTGCCCTGGACAGCTGGCGGGTGAACCAAGAGCAGGAGCCTCTGCAGAGGGCAGTCCAAGAAGTCATACACCCAGTGTGGTGCTGTCCATCCTCAGAGCTACTGTCACACTCGGCCCCAAGGGGGTGGGGTGCACAGGGCCTTTCCCAGGCTGAGAAGGAAGCTCTCCTAGGCATCCAGGCGTAGAGCAAGGAGGAGCTATTTACACCGTACTTGACAGTCAATTATCAATGTATCCCTAGAAAATGGAACTTCCTCAAGCTTCTCACTTTGCCTTGCTTAAATATTAGTTATTCCTGGTGTCAGGAAAATAAGGAAGAAAGCTTGAGCGGAGAAGTGAGGGGACAGATACAGAAGAAAAATAGTGAGAAAGTAAAGGAGACTGAAAAATAGAGATGAGTGGGGAGGCTCCTGGGGCCCAGGGCATAGTGACCACAGAGAAATGACTGTCATTACCTAGAGAATGCATGTTTGGCCTTTGCAGCTAGATAAGCTCAGGCACTGCTCTCTTACGGACTCTGTCAGCCATGCTGAGGGCTCCTTGTGAAGCCCTGCATGTGTCTTACTGTGTAGAAAACGGAATAAACAACCCTGGGGTTATAAAAGCTTGAGACAGTTTCCTTATTCAGGTGGTTGGTATGCAAGGGCAAGACGGTGCCCATCACTACATCCTCCAGTCCAAGCAGGTATTAAATTCTCTGGAATTGGCTGCAACATAATGGTATATAAAGTATAACTAATCTCTTTTCCTAATAAAAAGCCGGTGACACTAGACCTCAAGTCTGATTAATTCAGTGATGTTCCAGGGCTCAAGGTAGCCCATAGTATCCAAAAGGAAGACACCTGGTGGTGGCCGCAGCCCCCGATTCCAGAGCCGGTTCCCCTT
Organism: Rhynchonycteris naso; assembly: GCA_037038555.1. Classification (NCBI taxonomy): domain Eukaryota; kingdom Metazoa; phylum Chordata; class Mammalia; order Chiroptera; family Emballonuridae; genus Rhynchonycteris; species Rhynchonycteris naso. Next base: position 75,837,103 of record CM072999.1, on the reverse strand, counting down.
TGCCTCTCTGGGATGGCCAAGCTGTCCATATGCTGAGTCCAGGGCGTGCAGGGCTCAGGTGTCCGCTGGGTTTACCTCTTTGGAACAGAAGTAGTGCACGACCACTCCATTGGGGTATCTCGCAAATGCACTGCAGGGAAGACAAATGACTTGAGAGTGAGGACTGCCTCTAGAGACTACTTCTTACTAGAAAGGGCACCTGAACGGGTGTCATCTCAGAAGCAGCCCACCCTCACTGTGAAGAGCAGCCTGTCCCTAGGGCCTCTGGATTTATGTAGCCATAATCTCTGACCAATAACTAAACATAGATGAGGTCCACCTACTTGGAGTACACGGGGATATTTCTTGTTAAGTCATCGATGTGAAACACAGGCAGATGGAGCTGTATACCAGCCTGGCTCAGCAACAGCTTGCTGAGAGCCAGCAATGCTTCTCAGAATGAATTTCAGGCTAATTTTAATGAAGGACAGAGAATTAGGTCTTTCTAAAGAAAAGAATTATTCCATGTAAGAAAAAGGACAAATTACTCTCCCTTGAGGGAAAAAGAGTCTGATCAGAGTATATGCCTTAAAATATTGTAATATATGCAGGCTCAGGATTTCATCCAAAACATGAGTCAGCAGGTTCAAAGATCTTTTTCTTCCTTCAAAGGTACATCCTTAAAAATAAGGACTATCTCCCCACATACAACTCTCTCATACCTACTATCTACACCCACAATTTCTAGCTTCCAGAGGCTTCGGAAGGACTTTATGGGCAAGAAGTCAACAGCCCCGTGCCATCATCTCAGGTTTTTAAATTCTCAAAACCCACCCCCGAAAGCACCGACTACCATCTTTGGCCTCAAGAACTAAATACTATGCCCCAACAGTCAGCAACTGTGCTTTCCCCTTCAGTGAGAGCGCAGAACTACCGTACATCCTGAGCACGGAGCAGGCTCACCTGTTCCCAATCTTCTTCTTACACACCATGCACACCTTCTCCTCCGTGATGATGCACTTCACTTGCTGGTGTAAAATCCGCTCTTCCTGAACCTGGGAGAGCAGAGAGATGGGGAGAGAAGTCCTATTGTCTGGACTGCAGAGATTCCTCTAATTGAAACACTTGGGACTAAATGTCAAGTTGGTTCAAGTTGTGTTAAAGGAACACAGAGATGTGCTTTTGTCTAAAGGAATATGCGGTAACTGTTCTTTAAAAATATTTTTTAATTACCTTTATTTATTCATTTTAGAGAAGAGAGAGAAAGAGAGAGAGAAGTGGGGGAGGAGCAGGAAGCATCAACTCCCATATGTGCCTTGACCGGGCAAGCCCAGGGTTTTGAACCGGGGACCTCAGTGTTCCCGTTTGATGCTTTATCCACTGTGCCACCACAGGTCAGGCTGCGGTAACTATTTTGTACTAACCCACCCTACGTTTGTGAGGCTCATACCCGCAGGAACTCTGCATGGAGAAGGTTCTTGAGCACTTGATTGAACCGTTTCTTTTGTGCATTTTCTTCCAAGACTTTTTCCAGAAAGATGCGTATATCATTAATCTGAGTGTTTGCTGGCAGAAGGTTAAGGGCCTAGGGATGGGAACAGAATGAAATGGGACAGGAGTGAGACTGAGGAAATGACTGAAGCCACAGAGCTCAAGAACCCCAGTACCTTTCTCCATCCCCTCTTCTAGTTCCATGCTCCCTGCAAGCGCACTCCATCTCCCCAAGACGAACTGACCTTGGTGGTGTCCAATTTGCTGTGGTGCAGCTCGAGGACCTGCAGGGCAGCCTGGAGGTTGGCTTGTGGCTCTAGCAGTTCCAGCTTGATTGGCCCCAGGCAGTGAACACTGGGGGGTGACAGGTACATCCGCAGCAGGGACAGATACACCTGTCTCATACAGGTACAAGCCATGCATGTCAGGCTGGCAGCAGCGACCCCCAGAACGCCCAGCATGACCACACCTACAGTTAGGAGGGGGAGTCCAGGTGCTCTCCCTTTCAGCAGCGCACCGTGCCTTTCCCGGCTCCCTCCTCTTCCTTCCCAAGCAGGTTACCTTTACCTTTCTTTTTCTTAAGCTTCAATGGCCCCTTCTTTTGCCTCTATAACTTGTTTCCTGAGCCCATTTCTTCTAGCACACATTTCTACCTCTGTGACTTTCTAAATAAACTTTCTGTTATAGTTTGAGTCTTGACTCTGAATTCTTTCTTAGCCAGAACACAAGTATCGAGGTTGCTAACTTGCAGTCTGGTCTAACCCCGCGGGTCTAACACCTGATGCAGTTCTTGCTGCCAACGTAACTACTTTTAGTGGAGACACAATTATTAAAATCCTGGCTGCTTCAGACACTAGAAGATCCTCAAAGTAGCACTTCCACTGGCAATGAAAACAAACAGGATTTGGTTTCATTCAGTTTCCCAGATAAATTTATGCATGTGTTTCAAGCTTTTCTCTAAGAAGAAAACTTTTACTCTGATTAGAAAAAAATACCAAATTCATCACACTGATTTGGGCAGTTACAGAACAAGCCTGAGTCCTGAGTCAGCACTGTTTTTCCTCTGCAGTAACAGAAGAAATTCAGCAAAGGGACATCTGTTAGTGCCCACCATCTATTCCTCCTTTCCCAGGTATCAGTAATGAGTTCTCACTGAGAACTGCACACCTTACTCCTACCACCAACTTGCAGTGTTAAAATTATGAGGCCTTAACTTGGACAGAAATAGGAAGGGCCTGTGGGAAGAGCTCTGCTGGCCCAGCAGATTAGCGCACGGTACTTATACAATTACGTATGTTCATGCAAAGTGGCTCGCTATGTCTGCACATATTGGATTGCAATCTTCTATGTTTCTCAAATACATCCCTTTTGGTGACCTAGTTGACTTTTGTTTTATGGTTGACATCTAGCTGTGTGGCCCAAGATTTGTTCCCATCCCTAAACCCAGGAATAGACCCTGAAATGGATTAAGGCAAACAACATTTCCCATACCACTGGCCACACTAATTAGTTTAGGGTAGGGCACACGACCAACTGGTCAGAGAAGAAGAAGTAGGAAAAGTACTGGTAAAGGTGAGAGGACTTACATAAACTTTAATTTCATAACTTGTGGCTCAATATTGGATTTTGACAGTTTGAGCTCTGAAGCCGCTTGCAGAGTATGACTTTGCACTTTCGTGTTCTGGAACCGCCCGCTGAGCCAGCAGCCCCCCTGTGCTGACTGTGCTCCTTGTATCGTTGTTAAATAATACTACCTGTACTATGATTGTGCACCCAAAGTCAGCCTTTGTGTTCTACATGCCTGAGCTGAAACTAGGACCTGATAAATGCTTAATCATATATTACCCATTGTTCTCCTCTCAACCCTACATGTTTGACTACTGAGTCAGCCAACCACTGAAAGTCCAGCTGCCCCCACCAACCAGAAAAAAATGATAAAAGTTTACGGTCTTATCTCCCCAGCAACCCATCTCTTTAACAGCTCCTTGCAACTTCTCCCTTTATACACTGCTCCATATTCCCTCCATTCTGGAACATAATCTTGGTTCATATTAAGGACTACATTTACCAGTTTGCAAATCATTATCTGAATAAACTCTCTTAAATTTCATTAAAAACTTATCTTGAGACTTTCATTTACATGAAGGTCACAGCCCTCCTCTTCTGTGCCAGACTTGGTGGGTGCTGTGGTGAGAAGTGTGTTCTCTGGACCATATGGGAAAGGTGAGCAGATCTTACACAGTAACTCCACTCTCACATTCCCAGTCACATACCCTGGATCTCTATCAGTAAGGACTGCGGTAAGGACACCTCCTTTTGGGTTCCACTTTCATCTTCAGGGACCTGCTGGGACTTGAGTCTAGTAGCAAAAGAGGGTCTTTGGAGTGGGTCCTAAGAATAAGCATTGTCTTGCTAAGTAACTGCCTCAGGAGAGGTCATTACCACTTCCACAGGCAATGCAGGGTTAATCCCTTCAGTTGGAAGCAGAAAGGCTGCTTCTGCAGGTATAAGACTCATCAGAATTTAGGGGCTCAAAGTCCCCAGCTGTGTCAGTCTTTGGACACGTCTTCATTCCAATTTTAATGATCCCATCCCTTCTCCATTAATGCCCTCTGTTAAATAGTGGACACCCTCTGAGGCTGGAAATTCAATGTGCACTGTAATTTAGCCACTCACAGGATGAGATTCTGGGTTTGGTTTCCAGCAAATCCAGCCCTGCAGGCAATAGGATACAAGGGTCTTTTTCAGGGTAGACAATAAAGACTTTGGGTCATTTTATGAAGATTTTGAGATGCGAATTGAAGCCCTGAGCTCATCTTTTTCTTTTTCACTTTGTCCAGTACAAAGAGGAGCAACCAGCCAGGCTCACTACACTCTTTAGTTTGACTAAAATGTTTGAAGGTAGAAAATATATAAAAAGGTGTTGGTCTACAGTAAGAGCTGTCACGGAGTTCTTAAAACTCATTGTCTTCACTTTTTAAAGATTCTGGTAAAATCAAAAAGAGTTAAATGAAAATATAAAAAATTAAGGACTGTGGTTTCCCTGAGAGAAATAAAAAGCCTTGTATTTGTTAACCATTGACAAAACGCCAAGGCTGCAAAAGGACTCCGCTCCCTCATTTGCCTTTGGCTCTGAAGGCTGAGGCCCTGCCATATTTTTTGACCGGTAGGAAAGTACAGCATTCCATTTACTAGGAAGCTATAGCATTTTCAGTTCCAGACAACTCGGGGGATGACAGCCTTGTCCCACTAAGGGGATTAACCATTCCACAAGGGAGAGGCCCATCCCCAGACTATGGCGGGAGATGCTTCTGTGCTTCCAATTTAAGGCATGTGCAATGGAAACCAAGATGGTGGCCATAGAGGCCTGTGAGTCTATCCTAGAATAAGGATCTGAATGGTTAGAGGAGGGACCATGAGAAGCCCAAGAAGATTAAGAAACTGACTGGTTGGTTTAAAGAAAAGCTAGTCTTGCCTGACAGGCGGTGGCACAGTGGATATATTGTCAACCTGGGGCACTGAGGTTCCCAGTTTGAAACTCCAAAGTTCCTGGCTTGAATGCAGGCTCACCAGCTTGAGCATGGGGTCGCTGGTTTAAGTGTGGGATTATTAACATGATCCATGGTCACTGGCTTGAGCCCAAGGTTGCTAGCTTGAGCAAGGCTCTGCTTAAGCCCCCCAGTCTAGGCACGTATGAGAAGCAATCAATGAACAACTAAAGTGATGCAACTATGAGTTGATGCTTCTCATTTCTCTCTCAAAAAATAAATAAATAAGAAAAAGAAAAGCTAGTCTTTCCCAGTCCAAAACATAAACACAGAACCTGGCAACTTCTTTTCTCTCTCTCATGTGTGCATGCACTCACTTGGAAACACATGCTTGCCCCGTTTGTTTACGGGTTCTCCAAGCAGCCATTCTGTGCGGGCTGACAGCTGCACAGACTCCCAAGTATGGGCTCCGAGCAGGGTCTGGACTGGACTAAGCTTTGATATGGGTTGAACCATGCACGGAATATCTGGACACTGGCCTTCCTCCTGGGCCTCATGAAGACTAGTCTTACTGTGAAAGCCTTATTCCCTCCATATGTGAGTCCTGTAGAAGCCACTCTGCGACTCAGTAAAAGAATGTCATTTCCACCAGCAACAAAACCAGAGGAGGTTGGGAATGCTAAGAGGGACAGTGGAATGCCTGTGCTCCCTGGGGCCAGGGTCACTACTTACATCTTTGTTGCCATCTTTGATTTGGTCATAATGCTTGCGGCAGTACCTGCAAAGAAGAAAGTGCTTAGACAAGGCCAAAGAGGCCATGTCTAGAGAAAAGTAATTACTGCTGCCTACCCGAGCAACCTAAGGATAGCCAAAATCAAAGGCCAACATAGGAAGTGACTCTCCCTCCCACCACAGAGTAGAGGGGTAGTGGCTTTCTTAGTCTCCTACACATCTCATCTTTCTGGAGGCCTGCTTTTAGACCACTAGGGAGGTGGGATGACAGGGCCAACATACTCCTCAGCCATTTTTGTATCTTTCAGGATGTGGACATAGATGAAGAGAGCTTGTTCATGTTTTCCCATGCGTCCCAGCAGGAGGGCACGTTCTTCTAAAAGGCCTAAGGGGGAAAAGGAAGAAAAGTAACAATCACCACCACTACTCAAGCACAAGGCCAGGACTAAGCCACTAGAGAAATGAATACTGGAGCAACATAAACCAAGAGAAAATATTTTTATTACTTGGGATGTATTCGAGGAAAATATGACTCAAATTTTAAAAAGGAGGAGGGAGCTGTTTTAGGAAGTACTTTATTCCATCCCTTTGCGACCACTTACAAGCACATTCAGTGCATAGTAAGCACCTGCAATGGCCAGGAGGCACTTCAAACAAGGAGAACACTTGCTTTCTGTTCTCACTGAGCTTACACATCAGATAGACACACACCTTTTTCAGACAAATTATGCCAGATTACAAAAATTGCCAAGTAATGAGTATGACCAAGAACATGGACTGAAGCAATAAACAGGTTTCAACCTGGCTCTCTATTAGCATATGGCTCACACCGAAGAGACTCTTCTCAGTCACAGTACAAAAAGAGTCCTCAGAGGGGACTGAACAGGAGCACTAGCCTAAAGCAAGTGGTTTTCTCCAAGGTCCAACTTTTTAGCGACTGGGGAGCTGGTTGAGAGAAAGGTCCATTTTGGCATTACCAGTTGAAGTGGCTCCTGGACCCAATCCCAACACTCACCATCAAAAGGAAAATCACAGATGAGCCGGCCTGGGTCATAGCAGTCAGAAATTTCCAAGAACATAAGGAGCTTCTGTCGATATTCTCCCAACTCCCCCTCTTCCTCTCCAGCAGGAACTGGAGTTTTGCCTTTAGAGACAAAATTCAACATGAAAGGATGCTGCTGCACAGCAATATAGGGTTGTCAAGAAAAATGAGGGGGACAGGGTTCAATGATGTCACCACAATCATCAGAAAGGGCCTCCAGAGGTGGGGGAAAGGGCCCCCAGAGTAGTTTCCAGTTGGCCTTGTGTTAGTTTATGGTCTCCACATGGCCAAACACTCTGGTAGGCAAACCTGTTTCTTTATTTTGAAGATAGATCTGTTCCTTCTCCCTCTCCCAGGGGTGTTGTCCATAAATGCTTAGAGATGCCCAGATCCAGACCATACTGATCTCAGGCTCTGGGTCACTGAGCTGCCTGGGTTCCTCTTTGCTGCCTACCTGGGATCCGCAGAGAAGTCTGCTTCCCCACGTTACACAGCACCCTTGGGTTGCAGCTTGCCTGTATGGCCAGGGACCCCGTGACTTTCTAAGGAAACTGGTACCTGCAGGGAAGGTCAGGAGATACTCCTTCATCAGACCCTGCACCTTCTCGCAGTACAGCTGGATCAGGCAGTTGTGGAACCGTGAGCCCATCTCCTCCCAAACGTGGATGACATGTTCCTGAGGAGAGATGTAGGTCTGCCTGGTTCCCTCACTGCTGTGACCCAGCCCAGCCACCCAGCTCCCTCACATTTTTTGAGGTCCAACAGTTACCACCCAGATTGTCCTCTAATTAAGCTGCAAAGATTACCAAGGGACAGCGCTTCAAAAACTACCAGGAAATTTTGCAATACATCCCAGCAACATTAGGAATTCTTTTCTTGATTTCCAATCCGCTCCTTTATTAATTTTCTCATAATCCTCCAAATCAGCCCACGTAACTAAGGTTCAATACTTGCATCCTGGTACTTAAAATTGATTTTGTTGTCCTGTGGTCATAGTTGAATGAGGTTGTACAAACATGGCTTTGAAATGCTTTTTCTCAAACATCCTTCAACAAAAGTGACATTTCTAGCTGGCCCACTGGAGTCTCTTCTTCAGAGTGTGTTGAAAAAACCTTCTTTCTTACATTTCTAGCAACCCCCAAATGACATAAACAGCAATCTGAGCTGTGTGATGACTGACTCGTGAGACCCTGGACTCTGGGTGTGAAGCTTTTTAGTTCAGACTAAACAAATATCTTACCAGATAAGGAATAGCCAGGCCCTTAAAATTTTCTACTAAGAAGCCAAGCACTCGGTCTCGTGGCAGTGACTCCACCTCTGGGAGGTCTTCGGTAAATATCTGTTAAGACAAACCCAAGTTCCAGCAGCAGAACCACTGGACTGCAACGCTTCCAAGTGCACAAGCACACAAGTGGACAGATTGTGGGAGGGGAAGAGGGTGTGAGGCTTCTGCAGCCAGTTAGTGTGAGATGGAATAGGCCGCAGGTCTCCTGATACCTGGGTAAGGCTCTTCCCACTAGGCTACACTGCCGTTTCACATTTCCCAGTTTCATCTTTTGAACACCAGAGAAACCGCATAAATCCTTCCTCTCTCCCCACCCACTCCTCTCTGAGTAGAATCAGGACCAACTGTGGTGCCAGATAAACTTAAAGATCTCTCATGACCTACCTTCAGGCCATCCTCTGGAAAGTCTCTCAGCACCCACACTGAGTAGGAAAAAATCAAGTGCAGGTTTTCTGTGCCTGGAGGAAAAGTAAGACTTGTCCACAGGTGAAGCCTACCCTCCCCACAGGACTGGGAAGGCAGGTGGCCCGGCTGCCCCAAGATTTACTGTCTAGAGAAGATAGCTCTGTCCAAGTACCAGGCACTCAGGGCTGCTTGGCCCCACTGGGCTGGCTACATACCACGGGGCTGTCATGGCTTCACCACTGGGGAACATTGTACTGCCAGGCCCAGTGTCCCCGTGTACCCCCAGGGCAGGATGGACAGGGTCCAAGTTTGTTTTCCTGCCCCTCCCTTTCCTGTGTCCCACAGATAGGGCTCATAGGGTCCTACTTCTATCCCTTGTGAATCAGGGAGAAGCTCTCTCTCCTCCCACTGGGGACTTAGAGCCTGTGAGTGGACTTTAGCAAGTCTGTGAACAAGGGGGAGGAGACTGACCAGCCAGAATCAGAGACAAAGGGAGATCAGGTCTGTTTGGACACGATCCCTGACTCCTCTTCTAAAAGCTGGACTTACCCAGATGTTGCAGATACTGCACTGTCCTCTCATGGCCTTTCAGAGGGGAGTTTGCTTTCTTGGACTGGTCCACCAGCACCTGCAGAGCTGGCCATGAAGCCCAAGAACAAAGTCATGAGCTTCCTCCAGAGACGGCTCACCCCACAGATCCGCTACCCTCAGTTTCCCTCCCCACCTCTGGTCACCTTTCTCGTGCAACCCCTTCTTCTCATACAGGATGATCAGCTCGCTGTACTTATGCGCCTTCTTCAGCACATGCTCGCTTTCTTCAATGTGGCAGTGATTGTTCTCCAGGCGCAGCAAGGGGGCCACCAGGGCTACGTTTGTCTGCAGAGGAAGCACGACTTCAGCAGAAACTGCTTCCTGGGGAGGCCCACCCTTCCCCAGCCAACGCCTGCTTCAGACTGAAAGGCCAGGATTTAACAAAAAGCAAGAGACAGCAAACAACCCTTTTCTTAGCACTACAGGTAGTGGCTTTTATAGCATTTATACTCCTTTACACACGTTTCAATAATTTTGGGGGGGTGGGAAGGGGAGAAAGAAGATATTTCCCTTGAGGAAATAAATACTGTTTACACTGTATCACTAGCCTGAATCTTACCAGAGAAGACCAGCCCAGTGTGACTCTGGGTCAGTATCTTGACTTAAACTCTTAATTCCAAGAAGCCCTCAGGCATCAGGCAAAGACGAGGTAGTTCCCAACATCAGAGATTTTACTCTTATTACCATCAGGTACCCCAAAGTAAGCTGGGGGATTATGGGTACCTGAGTGCTCAGAGAACTCACGTGGAGGTAGCATTTGAGCAGCGTGGTGTCAATGATTTGTAATAGCTTCTTCTTGGATTTGATGGTAGGAGTGCCTTCCATGAGTGGGGAAGTGCTAGACTGATGATCAGAGTCATTCAGCTTTTTTACCAACTGGCTTCGTTTCTACAAAAATCAGAAACGTGGGATCAAGGCAAGGATAAAAATCTTCCTTTATCACTTGATCTACTGAGTAATTCCAAATATCTCCAAATCAGCTCATACCTATCTATACTCTGATCTCACATCAGCGGACAATTTTCTTTTAGAGTTTAAATATTTAATGGCTCTTTAAAACTTAAGTATATTAACAATGTATTGCTCTATTGTACTTTAATAATAATTATTACAATTCAATTCAGATGAAATTTTTAAAAACAAAGAATTGTTTGGTTGCAGGGAATTTTTTAAAAAAATTACAAGGACATTTTTTTAATAAAAATATGACATATTTTTCTTTTCTTTATTTTTCTTTTAAATTTCTTTTTATTTTATTCATTTTAGAGAGGAGACACAGAGTGAGAGAAAGAGAAAGAGAGAAAGGGGGGAGGAGCTGGAAGCATCAACTCCCATATGTGCCTTGACCAGACCAGTGCAGGGTTTTGAACTGGCGACCTCAGTATTCCCAGGTCGACGCTTTATTCACTGCGCCACCACAGGTCAGGCCGACAAATTTTTATTTTCTAACTCTATTCACTTATAATACTTGTGATGAGGATATTCCCAATAGGTTTTTAAGTTTTAATCCCTCAGCATAAGTAAATAAATCTTTCATTTACTCAATGAAAGATCTTCAAGCACAAAATGTATATAATATTGGGATCAAATTCTATGGAGGAGCCCTGGCCAGATGGCTCAGTGGTAGAGCGTCAGCCCAGTGTGTGGATGCCCTGGGTTTGATTCCCGGTCAGGGCACACAGGAGAAGTGACCATCTGCTTCTCTACCCTTCCCTTCTCTCTTTCTCTTCCCATCCTGCAGCCATGGCTGGACTGGTTCAAGCACATCAGCCCCCCGAGCTGAGGATAGCTCTGAGGAGCCTCCGCCTCAGTCACTAAAAATAGCTCGGTTGCAAGCAGGGCTCAAAATGGGTGAAGCATTGGCCCTAGGCAGGGGTTTCCAGGCAGATCCTGGTCAGGACACATGTGGGAGTCTATCTCTCTATCTTCACTCCTCTCACTTGGAAAAGAAGAAAAAAAATTCTACGGAGGAAGTGGAATAAAAATTAAAATTCAAGGAATAGAAGAAACAATATTAAAAAAAAATTTTTTTTGAGAAAAAGCTTTTTAAAAATAACTGAAATCCATAAAGCATTAAATTTTTATTTACTTATTGATTTTAGTGAGAGAGGAAGAAAGGGAGAGACAGACAGACAGGAATATAGATCTGTTCCTGTATGTGCCTTGACTGGGGGTGGAACTGGCAACCTTTGCACTTTGGGACAATGCTCTCACCAACCAAGCTATCCCGCTAGGGCACCAAGATTTTTTTTTTTTAATTTATTGACTTTTAGAGAAAGAGGAAGGGAGAGTGACAAAAACATCTATCTGTTCCTGCATATGCACTGACCAGGGATCAAACCGGCAACCTCTGCGTATCATGACGATATTCTAAGCAATCGATCTACCCAGCCAGGGCTAGAGCATTTTTAATGTACCATAAACAGTGCTAAGATTTTCCTTGATACAGATTTCTCCTCATTTAATCCTGAACAGACACTCCCTGTGATAAGCATATAATTTCTATCAGGGATCAAAGCAGATGACTGCCAAATTGCAATAGATTATAACAATTATTTATTGAGTATTTATTACATACCAGCACTATGTCAAGCACTTTGTATATTACCCTATTTTAAACCTAAAACAAATGCAGGTATTATTATCCTCATTTTACAAATAAAGAACCCACAGCACAGATGTTAGATACCTCATAAGGGACAAAGGCAGGTTTCTTTCCTTTTTCTTATTTTTTTGAGGCAGGTTTCAAATCAGGGTCTGAACCCAAAGTCTATGTTATTTTATTTATTTATTTTTGACATTACTGAGGTATAAGTTACATATAGTAAAATGTACCCTTTTAAGTGCACTATTAGATGTATTTTGACAGATACAGACATGCATGTAACCACCACACCAATCAAGGAACAGATTTTTATCACCTTAGAAAGTTCCCTTCCCAAACAAGCCCACCCACCCCCTACCCCACTAATCATATTTCTACTGCTGAAGATTAGTTTACCTACTTTAGAACGTTACATAATGGGGTCATCCAATTTGCTATTATTTTGTGTCTGGCAATGCCCATTGTCTTATATGCTGTGCCATCGCTCTGGCACAATACTAGTTTCAGCTACCTCCACACATTCCAAACATCAGTGGTGAAGACCAGAGAAGAACATGTGTCTGGAGTCTGAAAGATGAGACACTGTAAATCGAAGGCCTTTTTTAAAGCCACAGGCTGGGGAGACATTCTGTCCCAGAAACCTTTTATGACTTGGCACATGGGCCATGCAGTGTGTGGAGAGAGGCAAGTTTGTGTGCTCCTTGCAGGCTGCCAGCCACAACAAGGAATTGTGGCTGGCACTGGGACCCCTGGGGCCCAATGTCAAGGAAGTACCATAGTTATGCATGCCTCATCAGACCTGAGGGACACCCACTGACCCAGAAGCAGGTGGTGGGAAGCTGGCTTATAATTTTCCTAGCAATACTGCTCAGCACCTAGCCAGGGGACCCCTTACAGAGGTCTACAGAGCATGTAAAGGGAAAAAATACCAAGTTCTCTGATTCTGAGTGGGTGCAAAGGAAATAAGTAATAGCCTTCTATGAAAGAACTCTGAGGTTAAAAAGCTTCAGTGAAGATGTTAGTTTTTGTGTTGACTTTAAAATTTCACTTATCTGTCAACAACAAATTAAAAAAAATTTTTCTTAATCTAAATACTTCACCTAAAAATGTTATGGAATATGATTTATTGACAAGAAAGCATTTTCTCAATATATGGCTAAGTAAGCTATTTAGTTTGATGCCCCTTTGTAATAAATAAACAAAACCTAATTCGCAAATACATAAAACAGTCTGGAAGGACAACACTAAAATGCAGTAACTTCTCTCCAGGTTTTAGGCAGAGTTACAGGTGATCTCTATTTTTGCTTTATACTTTTCTGTGTTTGTTGCACAGAACAGGTATTTTCTCCAAAATTATGTATGCTACAAAAATATGTTTTAAAAAACCTATTATTTTCTATCAAATAAAATGTATTCTTCTTAGTTCCTGAACAGCTTACTCAGTGTGAATTGACCAGGAATCGAGTGTTCTCTGGCATCAGGATTTGGCAAAGAGCAGCTCAATGGTACAGGCAAGCAGGGAAGAGGAGCAGGAAGACTCTTCACCTACCAGACGTCACAACATTCACTTATGGAATGCCTGTGGCATTACAGAAGGCCCTCAATTCCCTGCCATAAAGAAGCAGGTATTGGGACTTCTGAGGAACTCTTTCATACACCGCTCTCTTATCCCTACCTGTGTCAGGTAGTCAATCAGAGCTAAGTGAGCCTTCTCCAATTCAGCCCCAGAGAGCACAGGCAGGGGATTAGGATACTGCAGCTGCTTCCTGTAGTCTGTGGGCAGCAGGTCAGGGTACAGGCCCATCACATGGGTAGGATCTATATAGAAGGGAAACATAATTCCCCAGAAAGAAGCACAGCAATTTAAACATAAAATAAAACAAGTTCCGACTGCTTTTCTTTTTAAAAGAGCTACTATGCTCATAAAGACTCAGCTCTACACTTATAATTGAGCACTATTTATATATATATATATATTTTTCACTAAAACATTACAAAAATGTATTCCAGGACACAGACACAGACACACACACACAGAGACACATGCAGAATTAGAATAGAAAATTTATTAACTCTAAAAGCACAAGAGAAGAGACTTTCTAAGGAAAAACTGTTAAGGCATTGAAGTTGAAAAGATAAATAAACTGAAAAACAAAAAATTACATGTCAAAAGGAATATTACTAAAACAAAAAGACCAAACAACAAGCTAGGGTAAAAATTTGCAGTATATATGGCAAAAGGCTAATAGTTATTATATAAAACAAAATGAAAGAAATTGGTAAAAATACAATTTCATTTGATACGAGGAGAAAGACATAACAACTGACAAGAGAAGAATATAAATAAGTGGGAAAATGTTCTGCTACATTAACAAAGTGGTACCCGTTAAAAGTGTCAGGTAAGTCAATATTATTTTATATTGGTTTTAGGTATACAGCATAATGGTTAGACATTTTATATAAGAAGCAATCTCCCCAATAAGTCTGGTACCCACCTGGCACCATACATAGTTACAACATTGTTGATTATATTCCTAGGCTCTACTTTATATCCTGGAGACTATTTTGTAACTACCAATTTGTATTTCATTTTTTTTTAAATTTGTATTTCCCTAATGATCCGTAATGTTGAACATTACGTAATATTGTGTTTGTCATCCCTATATATTCTTTTTCAGAAACAGAGTGAGAGGGATAGATAGGGACAGACGAACAGGAAGGGAGAGAGATGAGAAGCATCAATCATCAGTTTTTCGTTGGACACTTTAGTTGTTCATTGATTGCTTTCTCATGTGTACCTTGACCGTGGGCCTTCAGCAGACCAAGTAACCCCTTGCTCGAGCCAATGACCTTGGGTCTAAGCTGGTGAGCTTTGCTCAAACCAGATGAGCCCGCGCTCAAGCTGGCAACCTTGGGCTCTCGAACCTGGGTCCTCTGCATCCCAGTCCGACGCTTCATCCACTGCACCACCGCTGGTCAGGCGGATTTGTATTTCTTTATTGCTTCACCATTATCCCCCATCCCCCAACCCCCTTTCCCTCTGGCAGTCTGATCAGTCCATTCTGTTATCTATGAGTCTGTTTCTGTTTGCAGTTTTGTTTATTTTGTTCTGTACATGTAAGTGAAATCATATGGTATTTGTCTTTCCTAAGAGATGAAAATTTTAGCATTCTCATAAAAATTTTAAAAAAGGTAATCTTGTGAGATGATAGATTTGTTAATTAACTTGGTTTGAGAAATGTATAAGTATACCTAAACATCATGGTGTAAAACTTAAATATATTATGATGTTATTTTTCAATTATACTTCCCTAAAACTGAAGCCAATAAAATAATAAAATATTATAAAACAATAAAAAATGTCAGGTGACATTTTCATATCCATTTAATTAGTAAAAAGGGTATTTCTATATGATACTATCCACTGCTTACAATGTTGTGAAACTGAATCACCCTAACACTGCTAAGGCAAAAAATATTGCTATCTCAAAAAGGAAAAAAAGCACTCACAGCCCCAAATCCAACTTCTAGGGGTTAATCCTAAAATAAAACAATAAAAATGCAAAAGATGGGGGGAAAGCAACATCTGCATGAATAGGCAATGTTACAAGCATTATTTGTAACAGCATGATTTTGGAAACAATGTATACTTCCTTCAACAGCAAAATAATGTATTTTTCGATCAACTGATAGAGTATTATGCAATTATTACATATTATAATTATAAAATGCACCCAGAAACATGGAAAAGCACTAATAATTTTTAAATAACAAAAGCTACGAAAGTATATTATAACTATATCTGTTAAAATATATACATGAAAAGATGCTTGGATGAAGAAGAGATAAAAAGAGTCAAGACTGGAGGTGAAGTTTTATCTTCACATTTAATAAAGTTTTTTTTACAAGCATTACTTTATTCTGATTAAACAAACAATGCTAGAGGAGCACTCGGTAATGGACTGGAGTTCTGTTTCTGCTGTCCAGAAAAGGAAAGCTATACAGCCTTGCCTTGAACCCTCCAGAATCCACATTATCTCCAAGATACCTGTGTCTGGTCAGAATATTTCTGCCAAGCCAGGAAAACCCTGTTCTTCAAGATAAGAGAATTATGATAATATGAAAAAGGCACAAGAAGGGTCAACAGGTAGCAGTTCTACAGGAGAGCCACCCAGAAGGTGGCTCTGAGGGAAGACTGCTGCTGGGGATCCCTACTGAATGTGTGTGGCCCTTGCTGAGGCCTCATCCACACATCCTGTCGCCAAGGTTTGTGCCTACAAATGTGATTATTCTACTTAAAACCTTGTGTTATCATCCGAAGCCTACTAAACAAGCCCAGACTCCCTTGTAGTACTCAAGGTCCTCTAAAATCTGGCCCCAATGTCCCTTTATAGTGTGACATAGCAGCACCACAATGTCACCTTGGGGTCTGGTTCACAGCCCTCAGACACTGGATTGGGTCCTCCACCTCTTCTTTGCATCCTCCCAAGCTGGTCTCTCCCCCTTCCTCCTGGGCAGACCTCTTTACTCTATGCACCTGGAAAACTCCACCCTTAGCCAATGTTTTGCTTAGCAGCTTGATGAGCAGGTTCTTTGTGCACATATTAATTCCTGAAGCCTGGGATCAAAGGCTGAGCTAGCATGGACAATGCTTATCTGATTTGCCTTTGGGATACCTTGTTCTCTGAGTCCAATTAAATCCCCAGTTCAATAGAGACATGTAATTAACAATGAAATTATGCCCCTTACACAGAACAGAAGATAGGATCAGCTCGTCTAGCCATATAGATCTGGCTGTTCCCTGAACATAGGTGGCATTCTTCCAACCTTACTGCATTTGTATTAGCTTATTCCTCTGCTTAAATACTCTTCTCTAGATTTCTGCAAGGCTCATTAAATCATCTTCTTAGGGTTATAAAGTAAATGTCTTCCTTCCAAAGATGTTTTTCCTAGCTATTTTATCTTTAATTGTAACCCTAACTCCTATCTTCAGTACACCTTATCCCCTTCCCCTTATTTCATTTTTCTTATACTTATCACTTTCCAACATATTATAATTTTGTTCATTTATTTTGTTTTCTGTTCCCTCCATCAGAAAATAAGCCCTCCTACTTGACGCCTAGAATAGTCTTCAGCACATGGTAGAACCTTGATAAAAGTTTTGAGTGAAAGAATAAATGAGTAAATAATGAGTATAGTACTTGAATCAAATCAAGATCTAAATATGGGTTTCAAGAAATGTAAGAACTATCTCACACCCACTCTAGCCATTCCACCCCATCACATTCAATGAGAAAGAGTCAAAAATGCCAGGGCCTCAATATAGTGAGTCTTTTCATCAAGCCCTCCTGCAAATACCTGTAGCACTTACCTTTCTACCTTACATAAGATCTTTTTATACACAGCTGTAGGTTGCTATAGGGAAATAACTCTAGAGGTTCTTAAATATTTTTACTGGAAGATCTTAGATAATTTGATGAAAAGTACTGATCCTCTCTAAAAAAATCTACATATGAACAAAACTTTTTTTTCCCTTCTGTTCCAAGTGAGAGGAGGGGAGATAGAGAGACAGACTCCTACATGTACCCAGATCTGGATCCACCCAGCAACACCCGTCTGGGGCTGATGTTCTGCCCATATGGGACCATGCTCATAAACCAAGCTATTTGTAGTACCTGAGGCAGAGGCTCCACGGAGCCATTCTCAGCAACAAAGCCCAATGTGCTCCAACCATTCGAGCCACGGTTGCAGGAAAGGGAGAGAGAGAAAGAGAAGAGGGAGGGGTGAAGAAGCAGATGGTCACTTCTCCTGTGTGCCCTGACCGGGAATCAAACCTGGGACTTCCACATGCTGGGCTGATGCTCTACCACTGAGACAACTGGCCAGGACCATGAACAAAACTTGACATTGAGTCCAGAGTGGTTCACAGACTTTCTAAAGTCCACTTATAGGCCCTATGTCTCAGTTGGGGGAGAGAGAGCTTCTTCCTGATTCATAAGGGATAGAAATAGGACCCTTTTAAGCCCTATCTGTGGACACAGGAAAGGGAGGGCAAGCATTCTCACAATTAAAAAGAAAGGCTTAATTCCAGAGAGACCTAATGAAAAGGAGCTGAAAAGCCTACAAAAGTGTCTTCTTTAGTGCAAGTAGTGGCTGGTTAGTAGCTTTAAAAACCACTATATCCAGCTATCCCACTTATAGGAATATATCCCAAGGACACCATATCACCGACTAAAAAAAAGGAATGCACCTCCATGTTTATGGCAGCATTGTTCACAATAGCGAAGAGCTGGAAACAGCCCCAAGTGTCCATCAGTGGACAAGTGGATTAAAAAGCTGTGGTACATATATACAATGGAATACTACGGGGCCATGAAAAAGAAGGAAATATTACCTTTGCAACAATATGGAGGGACCTGGAAACTATTATGTTGAGTGAAATAAGCCAGGCAGAAAAAGAAAAATATTATATGACCTCACTCATTTGAACACTGAGAACTGAGGAAAGGAATTGAGACAGAGGAGGGATCAAAGGGACCAGCGGAAAAGAGGACAGAGGGAAAGGGGATGATAGGATGGGATAAACCTGAAGGGAAAAGGGGAAGGCATTATAGGGAGGGGGACAAAGGAGATGTGGAGGGGAATATGGGGGTGGAGGGATGCAGTCGGGGTTACCCTAGAATCTATATAAACACAATTAATTAAATAAATTTAAGAAAACCCTACTATACTATTTCAAAAACCACTTCTCTATTAAGTTAAGCCATCTGGGGAAGCTGAGAGTGAAAGAGAAGCAAAGATGTTTCTCTATATTATTTTTTTAGGAATCTCATAAAGAAGTCTATACCCAGGATCAGATTTTTTACTGTGATAGAACTATACTGCTCACAATAATTAGGGGATATTTTATCGCTTCATATTCATTTTGAAATATCCCCTAATTTTTGTGAGCAGTAGTTTCCATTAGAATCGAATGTTCTTGAAGATCTGTAACTCAAAGGAAAAGCAGACCCTCAGGTTTTAAGACTGCAACAAACTATAGTTCTGGGTACCAACACCAGCAGAAATTTAATTTTAGTAGGACTGTTGTATTTATTTGTGTTCTGCTTATACAGTTGTCTAGGTTTAGAATGGTCATTCCACCCTTAATTTTCCCCTAAACCCTGTTTTTTCCATCAATATTTGTTACAGAATACAAAGTTTTGCAGAACCATACTTAAGGCATCATAGTAAAAATGCCTGTACCTCAATAAACATAAAAAAGGTTACCCTGGATGAATATTCTGGCCATTGGAAAGGGATCTAGCCTCCCTACTTAAATAAAGGGGTAGTCTGTTATTACTGGTTTCATGTGATTTTGGTCAAGGGAGAGCCTATCACCAGTAGTGGTATGATCATCTCTGCAAGCACTAAGATCATCCACTACTGGACCACAGGACCAGACCTTAGACCAAGGTTAGTCAATGTAGGCACTGCCTGAGAGGTCCAGTCAATAGCCAGCTGTCCCCTAGACAACACTACCACCAGCATGCACCCTCTTGCCACCAGAAAGGATCCAGTGGAACTTAGCTTTCCTATTAGACTATTCTTTGAAAACAGAATTCCTGTCTGATTAGTTCTGCTTAGGCCCAGCAGAGTGCACTGAACTCTTTAGGAGCTCAGTATATGTTTGTGGAATGAGTAAGTTAATAGGTAGTAGCTTCACTAGGATTGAATTTAAAACTTTGGGATTGGCCTGACCTGTGGTGGCGCAGTGGATAAAGCGTCAACCTGGGAACACTGAGGTCGCCGGTTCAAGACCCAGGACTTGTCTGGTCAAGGCGCATATGGGAGTTGATGCTTCCTGCTCCTCCCACCTTTCTCTCTCACACTCTCTCTCCTCTCTAAAATGAATAAATAGTAAATAAATTTAAATAAAATTCTAAAAAAAAAACAACTTTGGGATTGGATTCAAGTAACACTGGTATATGGAAAAAGAATGAGAAATTCTATCTTATTCCAGTGTCTTTTCAAAGAACTGGTAGATGAATGCCTCAACTGATTTTATTCAGAGCAAGGACAGTAGGTATTTATGGATTTCAGCTTGCCCAGCTTCTAAATCTCTTCTTAACAGCAACTTATTTCCTTTGAGTGAGCGTCCTCTTCCACACCAGGTATTGTCTGAATGGGAGAATAGTTCGAGGTACCCACCTTTGCTTTCAGAAGCAGAGGGAGACCACAAACTCCTCTCCCACCCCTGCTAGTTAGAGGGAGTCAGACTATGACCTAATCCTGGACAACCAAATCACCTCGACCTTGAGAAAGTGATTCAAGGATGACAAGTAGTGCAGCACACATCAAACATGTCTTGTCCTACATGCTCTTCTTATGTAAGGATATTCACTTATCAAGAGGTGGGTCTATGTTCCCTTACCTGAAACCTGGAAGGACCCACATAAATCAACAGAGTATGGCAGAAGTGACAGTCATAAAAGGCAGTAAGGCTTCTAGCTAACGTCTCTTGGATTTCTTGCTCTGGGAAAACCCAGTCACTCTGCATGAGGACACTCAAACAGCCTTGTAGAAAGACACCCCCAGCCCACAACCAGCACCAACTTGGCAGCTCTGAGAGTGAGCCACCTTCGAATATCCTCCAATCCAGTCAAGACTTCAAATGACAGTAGCCAAGCCTACAGACAAATGCAAACACAGGAGCAATCCCAAGTGAGAACTGCCCATCTGAGCCCTTCCCAAATTCCTAGTCAGCAGATATTGAGAGAGATAACAGATAATTTGTTATTTTAAGCCACTAGGTTTTGGAGTGGTTTGTTACATGGCATTAGAAAGTAATATAAGCTGGTAGGGGATGACTGTTATTAAGGATGCAACAACAGGGGAGGTAGTGGCAGCAAGAGCTAAGGAAGTGGCTGTGCCAATGGAGGGCTGCCCAACCTGTCTACACTACAGCAGGATTGACTGCTGAGCAGCTTCCTGGATCTTGCTGGGAGGTCCTCCAGAATTCCCTTGATTCTTATCATTCC
The DNA here is from genome assembly GCA_037038555.1 of Rhynchonycteris naso. Lineage (NCBI taxonomy): Eukaryota > Metazoa > Chordata > Mammalia > Chiroptera > Emballonuridae > Rhynchonycteris > Rhynchonycteris naso. The sequence goes on along the minus strand of CM072999.1, from coordinate 75,816,465 downwards.
TGAGCCTAGCCCCCCATTAATTTTAAGGGATCCTCTTCCTGCCATTCCCCTTATATTTCAATAAACCATGCTTAATTTATCCAGATACTGCTTGAACTATCCAGACTTGGTCTCCACTGCTCACAACCAAGACCTTTAACTGATATGGGGAGTTACTTACAGGTCATTATTGGCCAAGGGAAGGTAGAAAAAAGGCAATCCAAAAAGTAGAAAAGAGGAGAGAAATAATATTATATAGAGTCTAACCAAGTATATATAGATTGATCCTAATTAAGAAAAATGAAATATATAGAAATAAAAAGTTTAATAATAACAGCAAACACTTAAGTGGCACTTATTAAGTATCACACACTGTTCAAAGCACTTTGCATAATCTTCACAGCAACACTAGGAGGTATTATTATTGGCCCTGTTTTTTTTTTTTTTTAATATTTTTTTTAATTTTTATTTATTCATTTTAGAAAGGAGACAGAGAAAGAGAGAGAGAGAGGAGGAGCTAGAAGCATCAACTCCCATATGTGCCTTGACCAGACCAGTGCAGGGTTTTGAACTTGCGACCTCAGTGTTCCCAGGTCGACACTTTATCCACTGCGCCACCACAGGTCAGGCAATTGGCCCTGTTTTGCAGAGAAAAAACTGAAAGCTAGAGAGGTCCAGGAACTTTGCCAGAGGTTAGGTTAGGCATGGCCAACATCCGGCCCATGTAATGAGTTTATGTGGCCCGCGATTAAATTTTTAATATTCTCCGCTACTTTAAAATCTCAGCTACTCAGAAGCAAAAGTATCTTTGATTATTGGAAATCGAGATATTTAAGAAGACAGTGATACGTGGAAAAGCATTCCACGTGAGACTAATCTAGGATTAACTTCCAATAACTGGTCGAATGAATTCACAATACTTCTTTATTTTTTAAAAAAATTCCATTATAAAGATTTACAACTTTTGTATTCGTCTGTACTCGATATGAACTGTTTGACGTTTAGTGGCGATGTGAAACCCACATTCTTTTAGGCAGAGTTTGCCAGTGCGCATCCAAGGTCAAACAATTCGTTATTTTTGTGGTCAAGTGCACTAAATCAAGTGGCATTATAGCATAGACAACAGCTGCAGTTGATAACTGAAAACGTGTCCAGGCTGTTTGTAAAACGAAATAATTGTTTTATTTGCGATATAACCCCTTCAAGCTCATTCTATTAATTAAATATTGTTTCGATTGATCGCGATAGTTTGAATATTTATACGGTATGTAATTGTATTTTTATTAAACTAATATTGTATATTAAAATTTTTTCACTCACTTACATTTATTCATAAACAAATTACATAATAAAATTTTGTTTACTTAAACGAATCATTTTTGTATTTAACATTTTTTAATTTTAATATTTCATCTGGCCCGTGAAAAGTTTTCTTTCTAATCTGGCCTGGGGGTCTGGCCCTGTTGGCCACGCCTGGGCTAGGCAGTCTGACTCCAAAGTGCATGCTTGTCACCTTGATGCTCAGTGTTTTTAAGACACTGAGAAAAGAAAGGGCTTCATGGCACTGCCCTGTGCTGGTTCTCAAAAATGACCCACTGTTGCCTGACCAGGCGATGGCGCAGTGAATAGAGCATCAAACTGGGGCACAGAGGACCCAGGTTCAAAACCCTGAAGTCGCCGGCTTGAGTGAGGGCTCATCTGGCTTGGGCACAGGCTCACCAGCTTGAGAGTGGGATCATGGACGTGACCCCATGGTTGCTAGCTTAAGCAAGGGATCACTCACTCTGCTGTAGCCCCCCCCCCCAGCCCTGTCAAGGCACATAGGAGAAAGCAATCAGTGAAGAACTAAGGTGCTGCAACGAAGAACTGATACTTCTCATCTCTCTCCCTTCCTGTCTGTCTGTCCCTAACTGTCCTTCTCTCTAACTCTGTCTTAGTCACAAAAACATTAAAAAAAATGACCTACTATTTAATTCTACTAATCTCAATTCAGGAATTGTGGTCTAGAATAGCATTCACAGTTGGCAAAGTAAATACTAGATCATCGAACAATCAAACACACGTGTTCATCTGAATGATTTCCCGTTACCTTTCCCTAATGGCAAGGGTAAATCACCCTGGAAAAGAGGAAGTCCATTTGTATTTATGGGTGAGATCAGGTTCATAAGATTAGGTCTATAAATATGTAACCAGCATGGTCACCGCAAGATCCCATTAAGTATGAAGATCAATTTAGATGAGCATAAACTTTCCCCTTTCTCAGAAGTCTGGTGTCATTTCTCCTTGTCCTTCTCCCCTTGTCCAGTTTCCCCTTCTCCCCCCATGAGTTCCTTATCCCAAAGCTGCACCCATTTGTTACCTGTGCCAAGCTTAGCAAAGACCTGCATGGATTCATCAAAACGCTTCTGGCAAAAGAGGTTGAAGGCATATAAGTTCTTGATGTGATGGATCTGTTGTTGCTTTTCAGTGTCGGAATCATCTTTCATTTCCTAATAAGATTGTAGAATAGGTAAGAGCTCACTCACTCAACAAGTGTTCACTGAATATACACAAGGTATTCAACAATATCCTGGGAGGCACAAATGCCAATGTGTACTGACAGCCACAGGGCATCTGCCCTCAGACTGCCCTTACAGTCTAACCATAAAACTGATAAGCAATTATGTAATTCAAATACAACAGGATTTCTACAAAATATACCTGACCAATATTCCTGAAAACTATCAAGGTCATAAAATGCAGGGAACGACTAAAAAACTGTCACAGATCAAAGGACACTAAGGACACATGACAACTAAATGCAATGTGATTTCTGCATTTAAACCTAGAACAGAAAAAAGAAACATTAATGGGAAAACATATATAAAGTCTAGAATTTAGTTTAAACAAAAAAGTCATATAAAAATAAAATAGGGTAAAAATGATGACCGGAGCACCTGAGAGAGGCATGCAACTTAATCTGAGCAGTGGGGCCAGAACGGCTTCCCGGGAGGACGTGAAGTGAGGCATTCAGAAGGAGCCGGAGCTAAGGCAGGTGACAGATGGGAGGGGGACAGAGAGTGTGTTCCAAGCAGAGCACAGCATGTGTGTGAGGCCCTAAAATACCAGAGAGAGAACACAGCGTGCTCAAGGAACAAAAGACACAACACAGATGGCACTGTTAGCAAAGATCCTGTTTCCAGCTATTTATTACCTCTGTATCTTCCTTATAACCGCTCCACTCTCCTATCTCCCTTTTAATCAATCTTTACTAAATTTAAATTCTTCCTTCAAAATGTCTTTCATTTTTTTCTCTTCCTTTCCTCTCCTTTTCTATTGTCACGACCCTAGTCCAAATCGTCATCAGCATGTGGCAACACCAGGTCTATGCTCTCCTGCTTGGTGCTTTAAGATTTTTATTTATTCATTTTTTTAGAGAGGGGGGGAGTGAGAGAGAGAGAAGAGAGAGAGAAAGAGAAAGAGAAGAAGGGAAGGAGTAGGAAGCATCAACTCCCATATGTGCCCTGACCAGGAAAGCCCAGGGTTTCAAACCGGCAACCTCAGCGTTTCAGGTTGACACTTGAGCCATTGCACCACCATGGTCAGGCCTCCTGCCTGGTGCTTTAAAGGCTTTCAAAACCTGTTGCAGCTTCCTCATCTAGCTTATTCACACACTTTCAAGCCATACCCTCCAATCCAGTCAGGATGAACTAAAAACATCCTGAAAATACTTGTTACCACTTCTTTTACTTCCTTGGGCTCTTCAATGTGCCTTGTTTCAATATAAGAGTGCAACCCTACTGAATGCAGCAACTTGAAGTGATAGCAGACTCCCTGAAGAAGGCCCGCTTGTCCACACACACAGCAGTCCACTGCTGAAAATGATGCTGAGAGCCCTCTAGTGGTTGCACTCAACCAGACTGTAATCTGCCATTTACATGTTACTTTACTTCAATGTTGACACTGTCTTTAATTTTTCAAGACCAAACCATATTTATTAAATTATTTTATTCTATTAATTTTTAATACTATAATTCTTTTTTTTTTTTACAGGGACAGAGAGAGGGATAGTTAGGGACAGACAGCCAGAACAGAGAGAAATGAGAAGCATCAATCATTAGTTTTTTGTTGCCGTTCCGACACTTTAGTTGTTCATTGATTGCTTTCTCACACATGCCTTGACCGTGGGCCTTCAGCTGACCAAGCAGCCCGATGCGGGAGCCAGTGACCTTGGGTCCAAGCTGGCAAGCTTTTGCTCAAGCAAGATGGGCCCGCGCTCAAGCTGGCGAGCTCAGGGTCTCGAACCTGGGTCTTCCGCATCCCAGTCCGACGCTCTATCCACTGCACCACCGCCTGGTCAGGCTTAATACTATAATTCTAATGGACATTCAACATTTGCCAACTGTGGCAGAGTCAGACGTTGAGCCCAAACCCTCAAACTTTCAGCTCTGTGTTCTTCTACCAGTCAATATCAAATATGAAAAACTAAACCCAAACTACCTACTTAGGAAAACAATGAGGAAGAAAGGCAGGCTCACACTCATATCTTAGAAACAAGACTTACTGCAAGCTGCAAAGCCAATTCAAACTGTTTGTCCTGGAGCAGCTGTTGGATTTGGGTTGCCATGGGGACAGGAATGAGTCTCCAGACAAAATGATTGCTGGCCACATATATAATGTTGGATCTGGAGGCAGAAGTAAGAATATCAGAATAGCACAGGCTTTATGATGACATAGCTGGCTTTAAAACTTTGTAATAACATGGCAGCTATAGTAAAGAAAGAAATTCCTTACCCTCCTGAAGTGATGAAACGGGGCCTTTGCAATTCAATACTCTGGACCAGAAGTCTCGGCTCAAATGTTCGGATCTCCACATATCGAGGCAACACTGCAATGATGTATGGAGGCTGGTGCTCTGTGCAAAAGAGAACATCTTAGTTGTGGTTCTGTTCTAAGGTTTCAGGTTTGTGGACTGTCAGCTGTCCATTTCTAAGGTGCCTTTAAATGGGATCTCCAAAAAACCCAGTGGTCAAATACCAAGCCAGGATCCTACAATGTGATATATAAAGACAAAAAGATTGTTTGAGTAATGTTAAGAGAAACGTCTTAAAAAAATGACAAATCTCTTGCACAAAAAGGATGCAGCCCGCTTTGCTGAACGTAACTTGACGCCACTCCCACAGCTTCCCCCTGAGAAATGGATGGAACCTCACTTGCTTCTTCTTCATCACAAACTGAGGCAGGAGGAGGGCAAGATGTTCACGTTTCTGGACAGTGTTGTTTCTGCTTGAAATTTTTACAGGCAAGAGATACAAAACTCCACGTGACATTTAATGGTTCACAGAGGAGGCAGCTGGATTGCCTTTTCAGTATAGCTGCTTTCTCTATGAAGTATCTGGAGTGTCAGATTCACAGAAACAGAAAGCAGAATGGTTGTTGCCAAAAGCTAGAAATAGGGGGAAATGTGCTGTTGCTTAGTGGGTACAGAGTTTCAGTGTTGTAAGATGAAAAAGTTCTGAAATCTATTGTACTACAATGTAAGTCTATGTTAACACTACTGAACTGTATACTTATTAAGAAGGCAGATTTTATGTTGTTTTTTACTAAAAATAAAAAAAATTTTAATTAGTAAAAATGAACCTTTAGTTGATATACTTGTCATACAGAAATTTAACCTCAAAGAATATATATTGTATATATATGGTATAATCATAAGCATAGTTTCTAAGTGTGGCTAACTTGTTATGAATTAATTTTCCTAACTATTTTCTGATAAAAAGATTTTCATTTTATAATTGAAATTTATACTCTAAATGAATAGCGCAATAAAATTTTAAAGAAAGGGAACTCAGAAATGAGGAAATTGAAACCAAAGTAAAATGCTATTGTTATTACACTGTTATTTTTCATCTTGCCAAAAGATAAAATTTTAAAAACATGCTTTGTATTGGATTTTAAAATTTTACTTTTAATGCTGGCTTCATTTCAAAAAGCTAGTACAATTTTCCTTAATGTTAATTTGCATAAATATGTAATATTTCTCTTTCCTTTTTAAAACTTAATAAGGTTTGATTTTTTTTTTAATGTAATCTCTAATAAGAAACCCTACTGGTTGTCACACCTGATTAGGTCAGTCTCCTCTACCCTTCAGCAGTGTTTCTCAAAGCGCTTCTGTGCCTTACCATTCTTTCTAGGTCAGGCGGGAGATTTGACAGCCGACAGGAGGAAGACTAACTTCTTTGGTTGTTATATCTGACCATTTGTTCAGTCTCCCCAACTCTTCAGCAGTGTCTCTCAAAAACAGTAAAGATGGTCTGGATCTCTTTGTATCTTCAAAACTTGGCAGAGTAGTTAATGAGCAGCAGCCATATAATAATTGGCTGACAATGACAGTGATTCATGGATTCCACAAGCATTTACTACAAGGCCACATTCCAGGCACTACCCAAAGGAGATCAAGACACAAGCCCCAAGTTCAGAGGTCCTGCACGAGCAGAGGGCACAGACCACTCACTGCATCCAGTAGGCCAGTGTGGGTGCCACGACAGAGAAACCTCAAAGGACTCTGAAAGCAACAAGGGGGAAGTGACTAATTCTGCCTGCTGGTCGGAGAAATTTCATAGGGAAGTGCCACTGAATGGGGTCTTGTCACATGAGCAAGACATTGCTGGGTGAGAATACAGGAAAAGGCTATAGCGCAGACAGTGGCAGTGAGGGGGAGTTCTAAAGGACTGGAGCCTGGGTGAAACAGTGAAGATGACAGCAGAAGTATAAACGAAGTATAAAACGTATGCCGTTCTAAGAAATTTAGTCTTCCTCCTGTCAGATGGCAAGTCTCCACCCTACCTAGAAGTAGCGTCCTCTTCTTCAGTGTAGTAAGGCATAAAAACATTTCTGAGAAACACTGCTAGGGCACTGACAAAGGTTTTAAAACAGAAACTCTCACACTGGGGAATCAGAAACACTTCAAGCATATTACACAAATCTTCATCTAACTTACCAATGTTCTTCTGAAAGGAAAACAAGGGCCCCTATACCATCCTGAAGTTTCTTGTGAAGCTCTTAGCCACTCAATCTCATTAATATACATAATCTTGGGCCTTATAAAATACCATCCATTTGATTTATCTTCCTTCTGGTCCATTCATCTCTAATCACCAATGAAATAACCACCCCAGAATTTGATGCTTTCAAAATGTTCTACCATTGAGGAGGACATGCCTGCCGCTGGCACAATGCACACATTAACTAAAGGAGTACCAAAGTGCCTTTATTGTTTTCTGGAAGATGGTAAGACCAGATGAATAGTGTAATGTCTTTTCTGGCAGTGAGAGATGGATGGAGTCAAGGACATTGGCAATTCAAAGGGAGCAATAAAATGGCATGTGAAAGGGCACTTTGGAAATATAGTAATGACAGCAATCTAAGATGCATGTTGTGATCAAGATTTGCTTCTGAACATGTCACCACAGCATCCCATGTGCAGTCACTCTCTACTGAACCAGACAGCTCGCTATTAGAGGAGAAGAAAGCCTTTCATTAAATATCAATAAAGTAAGTTCAGGACTTCAAAAAACAAAACAAAAACACAACATTCTACCATTGAGGAATCTACTGGCCTTCTCCACCCTTCGCATGGGCCTCTGAAAACTGCCCCTAACCTTATTCTTCTATAATCCAGACCACCTGTGTTAGCCAGCTCAGTCTCTGTCATGCCTTCTCACATGTCTTCTACATTTCTACTCATTTTTCAACCTAAAATAAAAAGGAATTTTTCTTTAAGCCAGATCCTAAACTCTGTGCCTGGTCTAGTCCAATCTTACCCATGTATTGAAACTACTTTCTGACTAATGAACTTCCCCTTTCTGAACTACAGTGGTATTTTGAGATACGAGCAGACCAACATTTTTTAAGAGCTGCGATTCTGTCCGTATTTTTGAGATCCAAGCAAAATTCCGAGATACGAGTTGTGATTCGGGAAGCTGCCGCTAGCTGGCGTGTTGGTGCACGTGTCCTGTATGGGCAGCACAACACCAGCATCTCGTTCTTTCTCACGTGTTACCCGCAGAATCAAGTTGAATCTTGTGCGCTGTACTCGTTCTTGCATCGTTTTTGCATTTTTTACTAAATTTTTTTGTGTGCTATCATGGGGCCAATGAAAGTGAGTGTAAAGGACAATGGTGAGAAGAAGAAGAGAATGATGTCGATAGAAGTAAAGCAAGAAATAATAGAAAAACATGAACATGGTGTACGAGTGATTGAACTGGCAAGGCTGTACAACCGCAATACATCTACAATTTGTACCATCCTTAAACAAAAGGATGCCAGCAAAAGCGCAAATCTAGCGAAAGGAACTACAATTCTGTGCCAACTAAGGACAAATATCCATGAAGAAATGGAGAAGCTTCTGCTGGTGTGAGTGAGAGAAAGAGCCAGCAGGAGATACAGTGACGGATACTGTAATATGCGAAAAGGCACGTATTATTTACGGCGTCTTGAAGAAGAGAGAACCATCAACCTCAAAAGAGGTGGCAAAAGATACGTTTAAGGCAAGTCACAGCTGGTTTGAAAATTTCAAGAGTTCTGGCACCCACTCGGTGGTGAGGCATGGTGAAACTGCGAGTGCTGACATTAAGGCAGCTGAGGAGTCCATCGCACGTTTTGCTGCACTTATCACAAAGGAAGGCTACATCCCCAACAAGTGTTCAACTGTGATGAAACAGGATTGTTCTGGGAAAAAATGCCCTGGAGGGACTTTCATCACCACAGAGGAGAAGCAGCTTCCAGGCCATAAACCCATGAAGGACCATCTGACCCTTGCATTGTGTGCAAATGCTAGGGGTGACTGTAAAGTAAAGCCACTGTTAGTGTATCATTCTGAAAATCCTCGAGCCTTTAAGACCCACAAAATTCTTAAAGAAAAACTGCAGGTTAAGTGGCATGCCAATGCTAGGGCATGGGTTACGCGGCAGTGGGGAAATCTCGTCTTCGGTCCTGCAGTGAAGAAATATCTTCAAGAAAATAAACTGCCTGACCAGGCGTGAAGCAGCGGGTAGAGCGTCGGACTGGGATGCGGAGGACCCAGGTTCAAGACACCGAGGTCGCCAGCTTGAGTGCAGGCTCATCTGGCTTGAGAAAATAAAATATAAAAAGCTCAGCAGCTTGGACCCAAGGTCGCTGGCTCGAGCAAGGGGTTACTCAGTCTGCTGAAGGCCCACGGTCAAGGCACATATGAGAGCAATCAATGAACAACTATGGTGTCGCAATGAAAAACTGATGATTGATGCTTCTCATCTCTCTCCGTTCCTGTCTGTCTGTCCCTATCTATCCCTCTCTCTGTCCATGTAAGAAAAATAAAAAAATAAATTAACTCCCTATGAAAGCATTACTAATCCTTGATAATGCTCCAGCCCACCCACCTGGTCTTAAAGATGACATTCTCGATGAGTTCAAATTCGTGAAAATCCTCTACCTCCAACCCAACATGACTTCAATCTTGCAACCTATGGATCAGCAGGTCATTTCCAACTTTAAAAAGCATTACACAAAGCACTTGTTCCGCCACTGCTTTGAGGTGACTAATATTACAAATCTAACCTTTCAAGAGTTTTGAAAAGATCACTACAACATCGTGATATGTTTACGCATTATTGACTTGGCATGGCAAGAGGTTACAAGAAGAACCTTGAACTCGGCATGGAAAAAGTTATGGCCTGATGTTGCAGACAGGGACTTCGAAGGATTTGAACCAGAGACCGAGACCGAGGTAGAAGCGTTGGAGGAGATTGTGTCCCTCAGAAAGTCACGGGTCTGGAGGTAGATGAGGATGATGTAAACGAGCTTGTCGAGGAACATGAGGAAGAACTCTCAACTGTGGAGCTGAAGGAGCTACAGATGATGCAACATATGTAGCATCTGCAAGAGATTAGTAGTGAGGAGGAAGTGATTCCTACAAGTGAAATTAAAGACATGCTGGCAATGTGGGAGAAGTTTTCAAGTTTCATTGAAAAGAAACACCCAGAAAAAGTTTCAACTGGTCGTGCTTCAGCACTTTTTAGTGACACTTGTTTGTCACATTTCTGTAACATTTTAAAGGCAGGCAAAAGCAAACCTCTTTGAATAGATTTTTATTCAAAAGTCCTGCAAGTGAAAGTGCCGAAAGTGCAGCCAAAAAGGCAAAAACAGGTGATGATTAAATGAAAAATACGTAATGTTAAACTTAAGTTTAAAGTTAAGAAAGTGCATTTCCTGACAATTAAGTTTTTGTGGTTTCATTTTAAGTAAAGTGCAGTTTTAGTTTTGTTTAAAGTAAAGAAAATGCAGTTTTAGTTTACATTTAGTGTTAAGAAAGTGTAGTTTTAGTTTATGTGTCTACAGTGCCTGCATCCCTTCCTCCCTCCCTCATCCTCCACCATTCACCTCCATTAGCCACACTCACACACTCATCTGTCTCCAAGGTAAGAATACAGGACTAAATAACACCTTTTTCTTTTATTTCATATATTTTGTTATGCATTGGTATACATGTGTGTTTCTTAATTAAAAACATGTCTTTTTTCATAATTTAGGATGGTTTGGGGATGTTTCACAAGGCTGAAAGGGATTAAATCTATTTCAGTTATTTTAAATGGAAGAAATTTGTTTGATATACGAGTTGACTGACTTATGAGCTTGGTTACAGAATGAATTAAATTCGTATCTCAAGGTACCACTGTACTGAATATCAATTCATCTAATTTCACACCTTAAGCAGTGCCTGAAGCAGTTCTGTGTGTTTATCCAAAATTCATTTTTTGTCTCTGATCTAGAGTCCTTAAAGTCTGTATGCCCCACTCCACAGCAGTAACTATAATTAAAATGCTCATTCTACCAACTGACAATACTTTCACAGACAGCTGGAGCCTGAGGCAGGCATGGGACAGAAACACCTAATACACAGGACAGAGACTGACACTTAATAGCAGTCTACCTCTAAGCTACAAAGACAGCAACAATAACCACTACACACAAAAAAACCCCTTCAATACTGAGTTATATATAAAAAAGGAATTTCCATTATTTGGCAGAGGAAACAATAAAACCATTAAAAAGAAACAAAGAAGTAAAAATAGCAATAATTCTTTCTTTTTTTAAAAATTAAATTAGAGTAGGGAAAGCAGAGAGACAGACTCCTACATGCACTATGACAGGGACCCACCCAGCAAGCCCCTGACATAGAAGGGTGGGGGAATGATACTCTGGCTATCTGGCAGTTGTTCTGTTGCTCTGTTGCTCCATAGCCAAGCTATTTTTAGCGCCTAAGGCTGAAGCCATCCTCAGCACCCTGGGGCCAACTTGTTCTTCAATGGAGCCATGGGTGCAGGAGAGGTGGGAGTGGAGGGGGGGAAGGAGAGGTGAAGTAGATGGTTGCTTCTCCTGTGTGCTCTGACTGGGAATCAAATCTGGGACATCCACATGCTGGGCCAACACTCTACCACACAGCCAAATGGCCAGGGCTGACAATTATTTCTAAAATGTACAATTTTAGCTTGACCTGTGGTGGCACAGTGGATAAAAGCATTGACCTGGAACTCTGAGGTTGCTGGTTCAAAATCCTGGGCTTGCCTGCTCAAGGCACAAATGGGAATTGATGCTTCCTGCTCCTCCCGCCTTCTCTCTCCCTCTCTCCTCTCTAAAATGAATAAAGTCTTTAAAAAATTGAAAAAGAAAAAGTACAATTCTACTTAGATTTTAACCCCCTCTGGGGCAAAAATCAGCTTTCTATAAATACCAGAATATCCGATTTTTATTAAGCCTACAAAGTCATCTACTATAAAAAGGGAAACAGAGTAAATGACACTAAACCATAGTCTGCTAAAGCAATAAATGGATTCCATTCTTGAAGGTGGCACACAACCCCATCCGTCCCAAAGCGGGCAGCAGGAGCTGCTGCTGGTCTCACCCATAGCCACTGGAATGTCTGTCCAGTTGAGGGCACATTTCTGTGTGCAGATTCCCTCCTCATTGAGCACCACAGTGAGATCATCCTGACCGACTGCCACTTTTCCATCTGCCAGAGGTGCAACTAAGGGCTCCAGCTGTTTTCCTGTTGGAAAGAGCTCTTTGATAGACCCCTTTCCATCCACCTACAGAAAGACACAAAGTGAGTCACCCAGCATTCTATAGCCAGGGACATGAAGATGGCCTAGAAAAATCAAGATAAAACCCCAAACCTACAGAATCCAATAACAGCCCTTGTTTGGCATAAGGAAATAGATAACAAATAGAGTTTACAAAAAATGTTGTCATCATTACATAGAACCAGTTATCTTTTTCTCTAACACAGAGACAACAAGCATCTGGCCTGGCAAATAACAATGTCTAGTGCTGGACAGGATGAAGAGCAACGAACTCTTACACTGCCTGTGAGAATGAGAATGCAAAATGGCACAGCCAGCTTGTTAGTTTCTTTCTCTTTCTTTCTTTCTCTCTCACTCTCTCTCTTTCTTTTTTTAGTGAAAGAAAGACTGACAGACAGAAAGGAAGAGAGATGAGAAGCATCAACTCGTAGTTGCATCACTTTAGTTGTTCACTATTTTTCATATGTGTCTTGACCAGGAATTAAACCTGCAACCTTGGCGTGCCGGGTCGATGCTTTATCCACTGAGCCACCCAGCCAGGGCCATGAAAATAATTTTTAATACAAATATTCTAAAAGATTTTGTGGAGACAATCACAAAGTCTTTAAAATATTTAAGTTAATACTATAATTAGTTTTTAATTCCTGAGCACCAAAGCTTAAAGATAGTAGTCCATGATAATGCTGTTGGATAGAGTCAAGCAGCCCTAATTATCTGTTCCAATAATTGATACAGGGTATGGATAATTTATTATGTAGAGAACTGAAAGTTGAATCTGCCTGGCTTCAGATACACAGATATCTTATTTATGGATGATACAGAGAGAATGAAAAATAACCAAACATAAACACAAACCCTGTTATGCCAAAAATTCTACTTAAGGCAGTCTCCTGACTTATACTTTAGAAACACATAATCATCTCCCCCAAGACAAACTGATGATATTTGAAAAAGAATAATTTTTACCCTTATTAGGTAGTAGTCTCTCTTGAAACCCACACAGATAGAATTTTCACACCATGCCATGGACTTGGGCACATCTGGTACACTAAAGTCCCCCTGAAGAGAGACAGCAAGAGCTCAAATGGAAAGATGTTAAAGGAAAAAAAAACCCATGATGTTCCTGTAATTCCACCCCCATTCTGCAAAATCATCTTCATCCTCATCTGAATTCAATTTTGTAAGCACAAGACAAGGAAACTACCCATAATAAAAATACAGCCGGTCCTTCAATAACATCATTGATGAGATGCTGTAGGAATTTAACTCTTGTTTATGTCAATTAGCCTATTTCATTATATGTCATTTTGCTTAAAGTTGTAGAAACTGCAATGACATTAAGTGAAGACTTACTGTAAGTCACCCAATAACTGGACAAGGTGAATTTGGAAAAAATGAAAACCTACTTTGAAATAAACCAATCTATATAGAAGTTGTAGAATTTTATTAGAGTTGCCTCAGAGACCATGAGACTTTGACCAGTGGGCATGAATAAGCTCTCATGTACATACAGCAGAGCATTTATTTGGAGAGAATTCCAAGACCAGGATCCTGACTTTCACTACAACTGGACCATGAGTTTTTCAAGCTGTGAGTCAACTAGCAGCACCTCCCACCAAACCCACGGACCAAGTAACAGCGGGCTTTACCTGCAATTCATGAAATTCCCTGTCTTTCCAGAAATAGAGCTGCAGCTTCTTCTTCACAGCTACACACATCCGTAACACCTCCTCACCAGTTTCTATGTGCTGAGAAGACAGACCCAGAGCAAATGAGAATATGTACACAATGACTCAATAACTGAATGACAACTAGATTATAGAGATTTTCTACCTTGCAATGGCTACTAATCTGAAAATCCCCTGTAATATGAAGAAGTTATGTTGCCAAATAAGCTGAGCTAAAGAACAGCATTCTCTATGAGGCACTCAGAAACATCAGGTTAAGGAGCACTTCCTACCCATGGCTGCCCGTAATGGCCCTCACACCAGCAAATCTTGTGGACATTCACAATTCAGAGAGGAAAATCCCAGGGCAGGCATTCACCTACAAAACTGCTTCTCCCTTTTTTCTTAAATGTTTCTCGCTCATGGCTGTCTGTACATGCTGGGTCAGAGATCAGCATATGTCAGTAGCCACTTTCAATGCTTTAAAGGAGTTTGGGGAAAAGAAAATGTCTATGCATAAAACAATGCAGTGTCGATGCACACCATAAATATTAAAAGTCATCAAAGTTGGGAGTAAGGCAAATTTTGAAGAATGAAGGGGGGTAAATTGGCAAAAATAAGGAGAAATGTCTTTCCTGAATAACAAAACTCCCTAATAACAAGGACCACAATGATATGCTTAGAACATGGTTAATTTAATGTCTCACAGTTCTGTTCATGGTACTGTTACAGGTTGAATTTCCAAGTAATGGTTTGTCAATGACAGGTGTTTTTATCCTTGGTTAATTCCTCCTGTCACATTTATGTCTGCTGCTCTCATTAGCACACATACACCAGGATGCAAATGTTTCAACCTCAGACCATATACTAAGGGGGAAATTTCTCTAATATAATCCAAAATCAAATATTCTCTGTGGAGGCTCTGTTGGGTTTTGATATCAATGTTATTCTTCTCATCTAATGGTAGAAAATATATAGAAAAGACTGTATTTATTAAAGCAGAAGGTCAAATTTCACCTTGCCTACACTTACCTGGAGGTCACATGTGAAGAGTGACGCTCCCTTTGCCTTTGAAACTGTAGTGATTTGTTGAAATGTCAATAGGTCATGGACATAAATATTATTTTCTGTTTAGAAGGAGGTAAAACATCATAATAAATTATCACAATTTTCTAGAATAGCCACCTTCAAGGCAAAATATATATAACAACCAGAACAACCAAATGGCAAATGTTGGTCAAAGATGCACCTTCAGTATCACTAATAATGACTTATTTGGTCTACTACAAAACATTTAAGAGGTTAGTTTTCTGAACTTGGATATTTTGTTGCTTTAAATTTGGGCTAGTTTGAATAAAAGAGCTCTTCCATTTCCAAAGTACTCTTATACTCTTTCTTAAGTCTAGAAACTTGTGATGCAATATTTATACAAGAAATGGTTTACAAAGCCACTTACGTTAGGAAGCTCCAGTAAGAGTAAGAAAATCCTCTATGGATTTAGTAAAACCCATCACAAGAATTTTTCTAGCAAAGCAAGTGAAATAATTTCATTTGGGCCTCCTAATCTAACTTTTATCATGAAGACTGAGTTACTTTAAATGTTCCTCTCTCAACCTAGAACCTAAGTTTAAAATTATTCATTTAGGCCCTGGGCTGAACAGTACTGAGTGTGCAGCAAGTTTCTAGTCATCTGCTTGTCAAGAAAAATCCTCACTGGCTGCTCCAGGAAATAGTCTGGCCCCGATCGGTCTTCTGCCTGTCTCTTGCGACTCTCCACCACATAACCTAAGTCAGGTCTCAGAACCTTTGTTTAAGCTGTTCCCTCTGCTTACAATGCTCTGCCTACCACTTTCTTACTGTCAAAATCCTCATTATCCACTAGATAATGTAGTCCCTCCCATTACTAAGATCCCACAACACTTTTTATAACTTTCCATTGTAACTTACCACACTGTATGTATCATGATCACTTTCTGTCATTTCAGTCTTCACAATTAGAACACAAGATAGAAACCATGTTTCATTCAACTTGGTATCCCCAATGCCTAGAGTAGGGCTCAATGAATATTTGCTTGATTACTGAATGAATGAACGAATGAGTGAATAAGTGAAGTGACACTCCTTAAAGAACAGAGCTCAAGTTTATGGGGGAAGTTGTTGCCTTAGTTTTCTGTGTACCCTATTATACCTGGTTTGGAATATGTCAGTTTCTTTGTTAAGTACCAACTATCAAATTAACCATAAAAGGATTAATTAGGTCATAATTTGTGTTTTCTTACCTAACAAGCTGACTAGAATCTTAAACTGGGAAACCACATGGATCTGGAAAATAGCAAATCATTAGACTCAATTAAACATTCCTGACAAGGGTTAGCAAACGTTCATTTAACTACAGTACTAAAAAGGGACTAACAAGCCTATACCAATGACAGGAATCTGACTTATATTTATGTGCACTCAAAATTGCTGCTTGTGAAAGGATCTTGGGCACATGATGGTTGGACATAGATCCACACACAAATGGGAGGACACAGAGCAAAGGATTCAAAGAATTAAATAATGTTACCAAAGTTCTAGCTTTGATAGGCTCTCATAGAAGTCAAATATAAATGTAGCAATTGTCATCACTGCATACCTGCTGAATCTTTTTGGAGAAGTTCTTATTGGATTTCTCTAGTGTTACTTCAAACCTGTTGCAGCCTATAGAAAAGAAACAAACAGTCACAGTTCCAAAGACAGAGATACATATAAAAATAACTACCAAAAAAATGCTGCTCCATACTGTTCTCCTAACATGAATCTTTTTTTTTTTTTATTCAGTGAGAGGAAGGGAGGCAGAGAGACAGACTCCTGCATGCATCCCGACGGGGATCCACCCAGCAAGCCCACTAGGGGGCAATACTCTGCCCTTTTGGGATGTTGCTCCGTTGCTCGACAATTGAGCTTTTTTTTTTTTTCTTCAATGCCTGAGGCAGAGGCCACGGAGCCATCCTCAGCGCCTGGAGCCAACTTGCTCCAATTGAGCCTTGGCTGCAGGAGGGGAAAAGAGAGAGAGAGAGAAGCAAGAGGGGGAGCTGTGGAGAAGCAGATGGGCACATGCCCGGACTGGGAATTGAACCCACATCATCTGCACATTGGGTCAACTCTCCACCACTAAACCAACTGGCCAAGGCCAGCATGAATTTTTAAAAATTCCTAAAAGACTATAAGTCGGAGATGTAAAAGAGCCATCTGTCTTTACAGCATATAGTAAGTTGCTTCCGACTCCAATTATTGAACATAGGATTTCATGCACTTGGAATTAGCAGACAGTATCACACCACAGAAGTTTACTAAAGCTGCAAGGTACTGGTGAGTCTGAAGATCTTATCCTACAAAATAGTAGCTTGGCAAAGTATTTCACAAAAAGAAGAGTATAAAAAGTAACAGTCAAATTTAAGAGCCCAAGCAATGAAACCCAGCTCAAAGCATCTTTAGAACCAGAACCAACTAAATCCCAGCTATTACCCAATGTCCTGGGGCACAGCAAACACACTCAATACCGTCCCCAGAGCTAAAGCAATTTAATGCATCTACACTTACTGCCACTTTCAGGTGATGCCACATCTGTTGGCACTGTTGCAAAAAAGGGGAAATAGTTATATAGCATAAAAACATGTAAGGCCTGGGAGGGAGGGGAGGGTGGGATAGGGAGAAGGGGAGGGGCACAGGGAAAACCAGATAGAAGGTGACAGAGGACAATTTGACTTTGGGTGATGGGTATGCAACACAATTGAATGATAAGATAATCTGGAGATGTTTTCATTGTACATATGTACCCTGATTTATTGGTGTCACCCCATTAAAGTTAATAAAAAAAACCCCAGAAAACATGTAAGGCCAGCCTTGCTGGGATGACAAAAATACTCAGCCTCTATAGTCACTAAAGAGTCAAAAAGAAAATAATAACAGCAAATATCATTAATTGGGTTTAAAAATTCCTAAGTGTTTTCTGTAACCTCACAACTACCCCCGAGAAATAGATATTATATTCCAATTTCGTGTCTGAGGGACCTGATGGGTCAAGCAGTTAGGTAGCAGCCAAGTGGGGTAGCCCAGAAATAAACTAGAGGTTCACTGGGAAGCCTGTGCTGAGTCCACACCTTGCTACCTGCCTCTGAGCTCCTGGAGAAACTGTTCACCATTTGCTCTTTGAGGTAGCCACAAGAGCCCATGCCACCAAAGCTAGTCATCCTTCCTCCAAGTGTAAATCCACAGAAAAGATGAAGAAGGGGCCCTGAAGTTTTGGGAGGTTTAGAAGCATGTCCTGTATTCTGCCATTATATTTCACAAGAAAAAGAATATTTCAGTCTGCTTGATAATAGAGTTCTCTATTTGAAAAGGGCTTTATTATTACTTCAAACAATTATAAGCAGAACGGTCCACAGCAAAGATTCTCAAACTTTTTGGTACCAGGATCTCTTCATAATCTTAAAAATTACTGAGGACCCCAAAACTTTTATGTGGGTTATGGCTTATAAATGTTTGCGACATGAGAAATTAAAACTGAAAAAATTTTAAATATGTATTTATTAACTTAAAAATAACAGTAATAAACCCATTACCTTCCCCATAAATAACATTTTAATTAAAAAACTCTATTTTTCTAAATTTAAAAAAATGCATTGCTTTATATTTTTGAAAATCTCTCTAACATCTGGACTCTCACATCTACTTCTCGATTTAATCTGTACTGATACATTGTCCTGGCTGACGTACAGACAAAAATCTGTCCTCACATGGGCATATAGCTGGACATGGGAGGAATATTTTAATAGTTTTTCTAGGTAATTGTGGATCATCTCCTCTGATACTGTACCAAAACTTGACAAATTAAGTTTCTCACAATGTATGATCTGAAACCTACTAATGAAGTCTTCTGTTCAAGTCCATTGGTCTACCTCACACTTTGGATCTTTTACTCATGAGTTAGAAACTTCATACACTTGAAAATATTGGGTCGCTGAGTTATGCAGATTTTCCAAATGTTGGTACATTTCATTATAGGATATTTAAAAAGACATCACACCCATTATCTCCCCTTCCATTTCATCAGAAAAATCTTCAATACTGAGAAGCTGTCAAGCTCATGGGGGTGGATACAAGTTTTCCACAATTCTAATTTTCTCTTGAAAGCTCTAACTTCATTATTAGCAAGAAAAACTGCCAGTTCTTTTCTTTGAAGAGACAGGCTCCTTTTGCTAATTTTTGAGAAAATACCAAATACCCAAATGGTCTGAAAAACCAGTTTGTCAGTCATTCTTTTAAGCAAAAATGATGATCCAAGAAAAAAGTGGCAGACCTATCCAGGTTTGGAATATCTCAGAAACTGACTTAGTCCTATAGCTGACTCATGGACACCCAGTTCTAGTTCTAGCTCATAAACAGACCACAGCTGGGCCCAAACTGAATTGCCTCCTAAGAATATAGAAAAAAATAAAGTTTCTAAAAAAATTTGACTTCATAATAGTCTAAAGTGGGTTAATATTGCTATTCAAGTTGCCCATGGGGAAATTGAGGGCCAGGAAGGTTAACTAACTTGTCAAAGGTCACATGGTGTATTAATCACAGGACAAGGAACTGTCACCACCAGGGTTCCAAGTCAGACTAACACTAATATTATCAGTCTGAGTCTGTACTGCCTTGAAAGATCTATTTTATTTATTTGAAAGAAAGAGAGAGAGATAGACAGACAGACAGGAAGGGAGAAAAATGAGAAACATCAACTCGTAATTGTACCACTTTACTTGTTCACTGATTGCTTCTCACACATGCCTTGATGAGAAGGGGGTCTCAAGCAACCCCTTGCTCAAGCCAGTGACTTTGGCCTTCAAGCCAACGACCTTTGGGCTCAAGCCAGCAACCTGGGATCATATTGATAATCTGCGCTCAAGCTGGATGAGTCCATACTCAAGCTGGTGACCTCAGGGTTTCAAACCTGGGTCCTCAGCATTCCAGGTTGCCACTCTATCCACTGAGCCACCACCAGTAAGTGGAAAATTTATTTTTATAGTGTAGTTTTCAATTCCACATTACTTATACAGAAATGGTATGTTAAACAAGTCACTATATTATAGTATTGCTGTTCACAGTCTCACTGTATTACAGATTTTTCAATTGTATATATCGAATTTTGTATTGCAGATTTTTCGCTATATTGCAGGATTTTTCAGTATATAGGTATTTTTATAAATTTATTATTTTAATTATTTTGCAGTAAAATAAGCATTTTCTAGCCTAAAAAATTAAAAATATAAAACAATATAAAAAATATTAATTAAAACATATTAAAAGAATATTAAACTGAATTAAAATACTACTGGTAAGTACCCATATAGAATTTTATATGTTGTTAAAATTACTAGGTTTAAGAGTGTAGAAAGTGTTTAAGAGCATAGGAAGTGTTTTTAAGAGTGTGGGAAAGATTAATAACAGTGTGGGAAAGGTTTATAAGAGTGTGGGGAGCGTTTATAAAGCCTTAAAATATATATAAGTAATAAAATAAATATAAGGTCGCTACTTTGTTGATTTTTGCCTATCACAGGGCCGGGGGTTGGGGGTTCTGGAACCTAACCCCCGTGATAGACAAGGGACCACTATATTTAGTATCTGATGGTAGAAAGAACTGATTATCTATCAGGGAAAAAGAGAATTAGGCTCGTATCTCTCTGTCCTGCACATCCCTCACTTACATATTGTCTAGGGCTTTCGCATCAATAGCGGAGTTGAGTAGTCACAACAGAGATCTTATGGCCTGCAAAGCCAAATAAATATTTACTATTAGGTCCTTTTTGGAACAAGTTTGCTGATTCCTGATTTAAAGGAAAGTTGAAACACTTAGAAATAAAATAAACCCTCTGTTCTGAACTTCTGGTTTCTCTTCTTAACTCACCACAGAACCTGACCGAGTGCCTTCCTCTTCCTTTTGCACCAGTGAGGGTAGCTGGATATGCCACCCTGAAATATGCTACTTTGGCTTAAGAATTATTTTGAGCTGAAGGCAACTGAGAAGGAGCAGATATAAAAAAAAAGTCTCTGTTGTCCTGCTATCTGCCTAAAAGGAGGACAGAAATTCACAAAGCTGTTTTTCCTTCCTATCAGGAAGTACAGAATTTAATCACTGGAAACAACGCAACATGCTTCTCAGCCCAGAGATGGCAGCAGAGGAATCTATATACCATATCCAGTTAGTTCCCCCACATATTTGCTTTCCCACAGTTTGCCACTCCAGAAACTCAAGATCCTTTCCTTTAGTTACTTCCCTAATTTTCTGTTTTCTTGTTAGGATGATACAAAGGTCCATGTTCTAATCACCCTTTGAGCCATTCAACTCTGAATGTTCTTGCGTGTATGTATAACGCACAAAATAATAGACCTCCACTTGTTTTTCACTTGTTTAATCTTACACTTGTTAATCTATCTTTTGTCAGTCTAATTTACAGGCCCCTAGCCAATGAACCTAAAATGAGTAGAGGGGAAAAGAATTTTTCTCCTTCCCTAAATAAATTAATAAGATGTTCTTTTCCCTTAATGTTACCTTTGTTTTAGGTCCTAAAGAGAAGGCCCTATTTCCACTTTTCCTTAAGCTATTTACTACAGAAAGTCATATATTAGGGTGAAAGTTATGAAATTTTGTTTTGTTTAATATGGCCAAATAATGACAATTTCATATGGTTCAACCCACTGTGGCATTAACAGCAGATTTCTACAGCCTGAAGCTCCAGAGCACAATATTCAAACATATCAATTTTCCACAAAGAGAGCAGAGAAATAAAATTAGAAAAAGGAAATGAGGTACTTTTTTCTGTAAGAGGATATTTTAATAGAATATATTTCACATTTTTTAGTTACTATTATACATTTTTACTAACAAAGTCATACTTGATCAGAACTTCAGTTTTTAAAGTCCTTTCAAACATTTTATTGCATCTGATGCCAAAAGTCTTTGAGAAAATAGATGGTTTATGAAAGAGAAAAAACAACACTGTAAAGAACCTACTCAGTCAAGCGGCCAAAGAGAAGTAAAGCTGGACTCAAACCAGGTCTTTTTCCTCATAGTTTACCCCTCACAAGTTAATAAGGTCATTTAATTCAGTGGTTCCTATATCTTTCCTACTACCACATCATTTACAGAATCTTATTCCCATCAGTTATACTTCCTATTTCTGGCAGTAAGTCTCCAAAAAATGAGAAGGGAAGAACATCTAGTCTCTCCCCTCACTGTTCTCCCTCTACCCCACCCCCATGGGCACATAAGCATACAGTTTAAAAAGAAAAAAACCTGGATTCTCACGTTTCTCAATTTTCCACTGTGCTACTCCCAACCACCCATCACTCTTTCAATGGTCCAGTAATCACTGATTTTATGGCTGTAGAACCATCCAAACTATTTTTACATGGACAGTAAGTCATTTCCTTCTCAGTTCTGGAAAGTTTCCACTTACCAACGTCCTTCCGTATCCTATAGAGAAGAAGATGTCCTTGTTTGGTTCCAACAAGAAGCCATTCTTCTAGAAAAGAAAAGAGCTGTGAGAAGTCTGCTTCAGTCAGACCCTATTTCTTTACCTGGGGGTTGTAATCAGAATCAAAGTGAGTGTTTTTGTTTTTTTTTTTTTTGGATAGCAGATATCTTGCAAAACTAAAGAATGTTTATAGTCAAGAAATATTTGAGCCCTGGCATAGAGCATTGGCCTGGTGTGTGGAAGTCCCGGGTTCGATTCCCAGTCAGGGCACACAGGAGAAGCACCCATCTGCTTCTCCATCCTCCGCCTTGTCTCTCTCTCCCTCCCTCCTTCTCTCTTCTCTTCCCATAGCCATGGCTCGAATGGTTCAAGCAAGTTGGCCCCGGGCACTGAGGATGGTTCCATGGCCTCGTCTCAGGTGCTGAAATAGCTCAGTTTGGAGCAACAGAGCAGCAACACAGATGGGCAGAGCATCGGCCCCTAGTGGGCTTGCTAGGTGGATCCTGGTCTGGGTGAATGCAAGAGTCTGACTCTGCCTGAGTAGGCCTTCCGCCTCTCACTTAATAATCAAAAAATAAAATACAAATATTTGAGAATCAACCCATCAAAGAAGCATTTATTTAACAACTACTAGACATATTAGAGAATATAAAAATACCCCTGACTTCACTGTTTCAAGAAGAAACTGACCAAAAATATCATGAATGTTTATAAAATCATAAAATGGGTAGTATAAACCTGAAACTAGGTATCTAATCTCAGAAATAACTAAAAGGCATTCTTTGAAAGTTTAATAATTTAACTTTTTTCCAGACCTGTTGAATAAGAAACAGGTCAGGGCTGAGCAATCTGTTTTAACAAACCTTAAAATTCTGATACACACCAAAGTTCAAGAACCATGGGCCTCAACCCCATTTCCCCAGGAGAAAATAAAAAGTGCCATAGTATATTAAGCTTATAGAATTATTACCTCAAAAGATGGTCTAGCAGATAATAATAAGTGTTAATGAAGATGGGGATAATTAGAACCCTCATACATTGTTAGCAGGAATATAAAATGGTACAGTCACTTTGAAAACCAGTCTGGCGCCTGGCCTGTGGTGGCACAGTGGATAAAGCATTGACTTGGAATGCTGAGGTCACTGTTTCAAAGGCCAGGCTTGTCCAGTCAAGACACATAAAAGCAGCAGAAGCAATCAATGAACAACTGAAGTGAAGCAGCTATGAGTTGATACGTCTAGCTTCACTCCCAACTCCTCCCTTTGTAAAATCAATAAATAAGATATTAAAAAAAAAACAAAACTGTCTGGCAGTTCCTCAAAAGATTAAACATAGAGTTAATATATAATCTAATAATTCCACCCCTGGGCATATACACTGAGAAATGAAAACATACATACGTTCACACAAAAAGTTGTATACAGATGTTCATAGTAGCATCATTTGTAAATAGCCAAAAGGTGGTTACAACCCAAATGTCATCAACTGATGAACAGATAAACAAAATGTGGCATCTCCACACAATGGCAACTGTTAAGAGAAATGAAGTGCTGATATATGCTACACCAGGATGAACATGACATTATGCTAATTGAAAGCCAGACAAAAAAAAGGCTACATAGTGTATGATTCTGTTTATATGAAATGTCCAGAATAAGCAAATTTACAGAGACAGAAAGATTAATTGTTGCCTAGGACTGTTGGGCTCAGGGGGAATTGGAAACTGAATACTAATAGGTTTGGGGGTTTCCTTTCAGGGTGATGAAGATGTTCTAAAATCAACTGTGGCAATACTTGCACAACTCTGTGAACATACTAAAAACCACTGAATTGTACATTTTAAGTGGGTGAATTGCGTGGTGTGTTACATTTCAATAAAGATGAAATGTAAAAAAGATGGTTGAGGCCCATGGTTCTTGAACTTTGGTGTGTATCAGAATTTGAAGGTTTGTTAAAACAGATTGCTCAGGCCTGACCTGTGGTGGCGCAGTGGATAAAGCGTCGACCTGGGAACACTGAGGTCGCCAGTTCAAAACCCTGCACTGGTCGGGTCAAGGCACACATGGGAGTTGATGCTTCCAGCTCCTCCTCCCTTTCTCACTCTCTCACTCTGTGTCTCCTCTCTAAAATGAATAAAAGAAAATAAAAATTTTTAAAAAAAACTGAAAAAAAACCAAAACAGATTGCTCAGCCCTGACCTGTTTCTTATTCAACAGGTCTGGAAGGGGGCCTGGGAACTTGCATTTCTAACAAGTTCCGGGTTATGCTGATACTATTGGTTCAGGAGCCACTTTTTGAGAGACAATGGTCTACCCTACAAGTAAAGAGGTTCTGAAAAAGTTTAAATAATTACCCGGACAGCTATATTAAGTTACTTAGAGAAGTTAAGAACATCTAGATATCTTTCTGAACTATAACACAGAAGTCAATCATATACTCTCTTGCTTCTTTGTAAAATAAAATATTGGATGATGATACAAATAGATAACCAATACTGAGCATGCATTTTATTCCAGGAAATACTAAACACATAGCATATGTTTATTTCATTAATCCTCACAGCTATCCTATGAAATATGTATGGGTGTGGGCCAGAGGTTGTCTGGAAGGCAGTGGTTATATTTATAAAAACAAGTCAGAAGCCACCTCAGGAACATTTCCCCAGGTTGATGTCCTTAGTCTTCTAGAAAAAGATAATGATTCTGTCTTTTTTTATTTTGCATCTTAAAGTAAAGGCAGTATACAGAAAGTAAGACACAGTGTGCTCTTAATCACGTAAGTGGAAACCCAGAATAACACTAGCCCTAATGGAATGCTGGAGATACATGTTTGAACAGAACATAGGAAAAAAAAAATTCCATTTACAATGCTTGCTTTGTAAAAGATATTGTTTATATATCATGGTATCAAGCAACTAGTAACGTTAAAGTTTATTTTTAAGACACCCACTAATATTTCAGATATAAATAAAATGAAGTGGGATTATTTTAAAAATCTTACACATAAAAATCTATAATTAGCCTGACCAGACGGTGGCGCAGTGGGTAGAGTGTTGGCCTGGGACGCAGAGGGCCCAGCTTCTAAAACTCCAAGGTCGTCAGCTTGAGCACAGGCTCATAGGCTTGAGCGCAGGGTTGCTGGCTTGAGCCCAAAGATTGCTGGCTTGAGCAAGGGCTCAAGGGCTCACTGGCTCAGTTGAAGCCCCAACACCCCCCCCAGACCCCCCACCCCCATCAAGGCACATATAAGAAAGCAATCAATGAACAACTAAGGTGCCACAACTATAAGTTGATGCTTCTCATCTCTCTCCCGTCATATCTGTCTGTCCCTGTCTCTCTCTAAAAAATAAATAAATAAATCATCTATAATTAAAAGGTCAACATAATGTTCCTATCCTTCCTCTTCAGTATGACCCAATCTCTTGCCTGTTCCTGTTTTTCTTTATCTCCTTTAACAGCTTTACCTTCTACCAGGTCTGCAAGGCCTACCAATTTTACCTCTACCAGATTCCTTCCAACAGCCCTCTCCCATAGTTTCTCCAGACACTCCTGTGATGGTCTCAGCTGGTCTCACTCCACATGTTCTTTCATGTTTGCTGTCAGTTACTTTACAGTAGATCTCTAATGCTGTTTACCCTGGGGGTTAAATTCTCATGAAGCTGCACTACCACAATATGAAGTCAAACGCACAAGCATTTAAGAGCCCATCTTCCATTCTTATTGAAATATATTTTTTTGCCAACAGATGTTTCTTATCAAATGTCTATCCTATTGGTCATAAAATAAAATCAGATGAGTTCACTGAAATTGTTTTTAAAATTTTTAATTGAAATTTTATTTGACCCTTTTCAAGTTTTCATCTGGAAGTGCTGAGGAAAACTGCCTTTATCATATATACAAAGTATTTATAACAACTTATCTTTAAATAGTAAAAGCACCATACACACACTCATTCCTAATTCTCAACGTCATAAGGAAAATATAATAGCACAGAACCTTCAATAGACTTGATTTGATTACAGAAATCAGTGGGGGCTCAGGTGGCCAGAGGACCTGAGCCACACTGGGCCTTCACATTCTATGATGACATGTTATCATATAACACAGCTAAACATACAAAACAAAGAATGAGAAGCCTGCAAAGCAGGGACAGCACAGGGTAAACAGCCCCTTCTGAGACTCAATACTGCCTATCAGAAACACACACACAAACAGAAAATTCCTGATAACCTAATTCTCAGATGCACGGTTGGACTTGATCCCTCTTGGGAATTCAGTAAGATTTTCCCTTCTTGCTCATAATTACCCTTCTTGCTCATATTGAATCTCTGTCCAACAGTAAAACCGTCCCACCTCATGTAATAAACAATTCCATTTCTGGCCCAATACTGGCCATTGCAGAGAATAAGCTGGGGATCACTTCCTTTCATGGGGCACAGGTCAAAGACCAGTGTTTCTCAAAGTATAAGCCCCTAATTAGCCACATCAGAATCACCTGGACTTATTTAAAATGCACATTCCTAAGCCCTGCTCCCAGAGAGCCTGAGTTAATGATTCTGCATTGGTACCCCGAAATTTGTTTGGTTTTTTTTGTGTGTGGCAGAGACAGAGAGAGTCAGAGAGAGGGACAGACAGGGACAGAGAGACAGGAAGGGAAAGAGATGAGAAACATCAATTCTTTGTTGTGGCTCCTTACTTGTTCATTGATTGATTTCTCATGTTCTTTGGTCGGGGGCTATAGCAGACCGAGTGACCTCTTGCTCAAGCCAACGACCTTGGGCTCAAGCTGGAGAGCCTTGCTCAGACCAGATGAACCTGTGCTCAAGCTGGCGACCTTGGGGTCTTGAACCTGGGTCCTCCACATCCCAGTCCAACGCTCCCAGTCCACTGCGCCACCGCCTGGTCAGGCAAAATTTGCATTTTTAAATTTCATTTTATTATATGAGACATTTATTTATTTCCCAATTTAAAACTGTAAAAGAAATCTAACTTCCATCCTTGTCCACTCTACCCTATTCTCTCTCTCTTCTGCTATAGCTGAGCATTTTAGTTATTTGTGACTTATCTTTCCGTTGTTTCTTTGGATAATATAAGTAAATGTGATGTGTATACACACATACAGATATACACACAAAAATCTGCATTTTTTTTTTACCAGCTCTGAATATACACTAAAGTTTGGGAACTAGGTTCCAGAATCAGACATAATTTACTAGATACATGACCTTGGAAAATTTACTTAAATTCTCTGGTTCTTCTGCAAATGGACTTATTATTTTTATAAAAGTTCAATATGATTAGCACTCAATAAATGAAATTATAACCCTTAACATTTTTATTCATTAATTAAATATTTAATGGATACCCATTTGCAGTTCTAGGCACTGCAAATAAAGCAATATACAAAACAAAGTTCCTACTCTGAAGTAATTTATATCCTAATATGGAGTGAGAGAAACAATGATAATATATAAAATAGCATCAGATGGTAATCCGTGATAAGAGGAAAGATAAGACTGAGTGAGAGAATATCACATTGGTAGCTGTTTTATTCTTTTTAATACGGGGCAGTTAGAGAAGGATGTGCTGATATATGTGACATTTAGGCAGAGACCTGAATGAAATGAGGAATGAGACATGAAATATTTAAGGCAAGAGAGTACCAGACAGAGGAAATAGCAAGTGCAAAGGCCCTGAGGTAGGCATGTGCTCCGCATATTCATGGAACAAGAAAGACTGTATTACCAATACCAGATAGTTGTAAGGGGTAAGAGCATAGGAGATAAAGTCATGGAAGTAGCCAGAGGCCTGATCATGTCAGGTGTAGCCAGTCACAGTAAAAGCTTTGGAACTTATTCTAATTGTGATAGGAAGCTACTTCAGGATTTTGAGCAGAGAACAGATGCAAACTGAGTAAGTTTTCAAAGGATCACTCTACCTCTATGTGGATAAAAAACTGAAAATGGCACAATGGCAAACACAGGATGATCAGTCAGAAGACTACTATAGCAATTCAGATAAGAGACCTCATCAAGAGTAGAAAAAGTGGAGATGGAAAAAATGACTGGATTCTAGGGTTCTTCTGGAGGTAGAACAGACAAGATTTGCTAATGGATTAGATGTGGTGTGAGAAAAAGAGAAGTAAAAAATGATGCCAAGACTTTGACCTTAGTATGATAGGTAAACAGAAATGCCATTTGCTGAGATATGGGATGCAGGGGACAGGCATGTTTTGGGAGAGTAACCATCAAGTACTGTTCTGGCCATGTTACTAGACACCCAAAATGAAGATGCTTAAAAGGCAACTGGAGCCCTGGCCAGATAGCTCTGTTGGTTAGAACATCAGTCCAAAGCACAGAGGTTGCTAGTTTGATCCCCAGTCAGGGCACATACAGGAATGGATCGATATTCTTGTCTCTCTCTCTCCCTCCTCTCTGGCTGAAATCAATAAATAAAAATTTAAAAATAAAAGGGCAGCTGGACTGTACAACTCCAGAGTTTTGGGAGAAGTTATCATCATCAGTACTCTCATTTCCATTTCCCAAGAGCTAGATTATGGTTTCTCAAAGACATCATCCATCTCAAACAAATATTGTCTGGCCCTACATGACCTGGATTATGAAGATTCCTGGATGAATGTGAGGTAAAAGGAGTAATGACTAGAAAGAGTAATATTTATGGTTGAAAAAGTCTGAAAATAGTGTTTTGTTGTTGTTGTTGTTTTGTGACAGTGACAGACAGGGAGGGAGAGATGAGAAGCATTAATTCTTCATTGTGGCACCTCAGTTGTTCATCAATTGCTTTCTCATATGTGCCATGACCCAGAGGGTTACAGCAGAGCAAGTGACCCCTTGGCTCAAGCCAGTTACCCTGGACTCAAACCAGCAACCTTGGGCTTCAAGCCAGAGACCTTTGGGCTCAAGCCAACAACCATGGGGTCATGTCTGTGATCCCACGTTCAAGCCAGCTACTCCGCGCTCAAGCCAGATGAACCTGCACTCAAGCCGGCGACTTTGGCGTTTCGAACCTGGGTCCTCCACGTCCCAGTCCAACATTCTATCCACTGAGCCACCTCCTGGTCAGGCGAAAATAAAGTAGTTTTGAGGCAGGAGGCCATAAATGACCTCTTGTAGCTCAATACCTACCACAGCATCCTAGTAGGTAACAGGCATTTCTCCTGTTTTATGTGAGATCAAAGCAGGTTAAAAGTTACCTACTATTTCAAAACTGTCTTCCTGAAAAGCACAGGTATCAGGAATCTTTACTGTGACAAAGTGGAGTCGGTGACAGAGGCTGAGATGTGTACTACTAGTTCCACAGGATCAGAGTCAAGCATTGTGACATGCTAAGTGGAGTGTGGTAAACAGCTGCACCTATCTTTTTCAGAAGTATATGTCCTAGGCAGAGTTGGGTACCACTCCTCCGTGTCTCCTTAATAGACAGCTATGTCTCTAGTATCATTTATCTTGTATTATAATCTTTTTATATGTCTTTGTCCCCCCACTGTGTTTCCTAGAAGCACAGGTACTATGTCTTAATCATCCTTATATTTCTGTCTCTAGCAGAGACACTGGTCAATGTAAACACTTAATATGCATTTGATGAAGAAATAGGGAAATGAGTCCCTTTGTGCAGTGTCAGGTCTTCCAAAGTATTTTTCTCTTCTAATTTTAAGTTTTACTGAGAGTGTTTAAAGACAGAAAATAGAGGCCTTCTTGAGATATCTGGAGGAATCAGGATTCTCTCCTTAACCCCAAAGGACAAGGACAGCTTACTATAGAGATGTAATTTTAAAGAGGCCCAGAGCTGCTAAAGGCAATAGAGGTACACATTAGCATGAAGATATGTAGTGAAATCACCATGATGAGGAGGCTGTGCAGAACTCTGCAAGACTGACTGGGTGGCACTGTCCACAGATGATACATAAGATGCCAGCCACCACCAAGATTCCACCAGGCCCATCACCAGTACTTAATATATGATTAAGGGTTCTGAGTCACCTTTTTTATGGCCCCTGATTTCTAGTATCTGGACATTAACAGGGAAGATCGAAATTATTTGTTTGGTGGCTGTTAGACACAACCAGTCATAGATAAGATCATAACGTTCATAGTTAAGAGTTGAAGTTTAGGCCCCTGAAACGTTCTGCATTTCAGAGAATACATGAGCTAAGAGATGCTTGACCCTCCTCTATGCACTGGCCACTCCCATGAGGATTATGCAAATTTATGGGTTAAATTTCAGGACAGCCTGAAATGATGCTCTTCTACCTACAGTTGAGTAACTAGGGACACTTGACTGTAAGGCAATCAACCATTTGGCTAGTGAGAGTTTAGAATAACAACAGTGAGTTGCCTACAATAACAAGAAGTGAACAATGAATGGTCACTAAGGGAAAAAAAGGCATATGGTGTTAAATTGTTCAATCACACACACACACACACACACACACCTCCTCCTCCTCCTTCTCCTCCTCCTCCTTCTCCTCCTCCTCCTCCAAACCAGTACAACACAATCAATCACCTGGGGTAAGTTCAAGTCCCTGGTGGGCTAAAAACTTTCCACTGCTTGTCTCTCCACTCTAAAGACTTCGTGGGAATCGAAATAAACCACAGCTGAACACAGTTAGGAAAGCTCAATCTCCAACTCTGCACCATGAGCAGGGGAACCTCCCTAAAATGCCTGGGTCTCTGGGGATCTCACAAACAGCCCTACCGCCCTCGCTATCTATAATGCTCCTCACGCCTTCCTCCCAGTTCCCTTTCGGACAGCGACCGACCAAGCCCACACAGCGAGACGCCCGTCCACTTCCTCAGCCTAGTGAAAGGTTCGGGCCGCTCCCGCGCTGCCCGGCTCGGCCCCTGGGTCTCTCAGCTCACCCCAGGCAGCCAGACAGTCGATCTGCAGAGGCAGCTTTTCCAGGATCGGCACCGGCTCGAAAGCGTCGTGCATGGCTGCGAGCAGAGAATTGCGGTGACAGTGTCACCCTGAGCGTGCCGGGCCGGATTCGTGAACAGAAGAACGCTCAAGGAAGTGCCGACCAGGACCTGGCCCGGGACCCCACTGCAGAGCCTTCCGCAGCACAGCCATCACCGCCACCGAACTTCCGGCCGGCCTAGCCCACCCCTTCCGTAGTCGGAGTCCCGCCCCTTCCGCCCGGCTCCTGAAGCACCTTTAAGTAATGCACCGGCGCTTGTGTTCCCACTTCCCCTACCCAGAGCTCCTTCGTCCTGGAGTACCCCTAGGTTTAAGAAGGGAAGATCTTAATCTTAAAACTGTCTTAGGAAGTGTAGTATGGTAGTGAAAGAATTCCGGTTTTGGCGTCAGACCTGGGATGGAGATCTGCCATATAGGAAATTAGCAGTGACATTTAAGGAATTTAATCTTCTATGGACTTAAATTTCCTTACCTGCAAAAGGATGGCAGTTTTATATACTTTCCAAGCGTTGTAAGTGCTTAGCAATGCCAGGCACACTCAGCACTCGATAAATGGTAGTGTATTACCATTATAATAACAGATTTACTTTTATATTTTAAAGGTTGTTCCAAGCCAATGGCTCTCCAAGGGTGGTCCCTAGACCAGTAGCATCAGCATCACCTGGGAACTTGTTAGAAACTCAGTTTCAGGCCTTATTCTAGCTTTACTCAATCAAAAACTTTGAAAGGGGGTAGGGTAGGGGTGGGGGTGTCCAGCAGTGTTTTCATGTTTCCAAAGTTAGTCCATGCACTTCAAACTTTAAGAACGACTGCAAGAATGATCAGTATCTGACAATTTACCCCCAAGAAAACAGAAGGTTATGTCATAGAATTAAGCATTTTAATTTCAAGCAAAAATGTAAAAGAAAAATAAGGGTGAGTCTATGATATGAAGTAAAAAGAAAAAAAAAGGTCCTGGTCACTTTATTTTTACACAATGTCAGTTTCTTCACCTGTAACTTAGGAATATTGTCCTGACTTTAACAAATTGTTTCTGATGATAATCAAATGAAATATTCTCAACAGTAAGAAACACAAAAATTACTAAACAAATCTTATGTCTCATTTTTACCATACAAACTGAACATCTTGAAAATTTAGAATTGCCAGCAGCTGTGCTGGAAGAGGGTCCAAATAATATCTTGTAGTTCCAGGATCAAGGACCAAGACTAGAAAAAAAAAAGTCACCATGGCAAAACAGCTCTAGAGAACTGTTATATAAATGTCAAATACTGTCACTATAATGAGTTAGTGAAGATTGTGGTCATGTGCTTATTGGTTTCAACAGATGGGAAGACAATATAGAATAAAAACCATGGAAAGAAAATTCCCACAAGAGGTTAGAAGAAAGAAGAGTTTTTACAGAAAGTCTAAAAAAAGAGAAAAACACTAATTTTGTTAAAATTTTTTTTATATTAAAAAATGGCATGAACTTTCCATATAGAACAAAACTCTTGGGAAGGCAAAAGTACACAAAACAATTAAAACAGAAATATAATGCTTCAAATGAATCCCATCACCTTGTGATGCTTCTTATAAACCATCTCTAAACCAACACCAGATACAAGAACAATTGATCCTAAAGAAAAAGCAGCAGTCCAGGGCCTCCATATTACTTCATGCAGGAAAACTTTAAACTAAGCCAAAAGGACTTGTTTCCTTTATATTAGCTCCTGCTTCTGAAGAATTATAGTCCTTAAGGGGGTGCTCACTCACAAGCACGTAGATGGAGTGCCTCTCTGCATCTAGTATAACATCCAGTGAATGGCATGAAGGCAAACAAAGCATTGCCTGGGACTCTGCAGTGCTGCCTTGGAGGCTTACAAAACAGTAGTTAAAAGTTCTGGAGTGTGCACCACATTGCCAGCAATGGGATGTGTCACAATAGCAGATGTCAAAAGAGTTAAACTAGTATTTCTCTCTAAAGCACATCTGAAATAGAAAAATCTTTAATATATACCATTTGTAAACAAAATTGCACTTGATTTTGCTTTTTTAATGATCTGAATTACACTGTAACAGTTTCTTTCTCCCCCTTTTTTTCTTTCTTTTAATCATTGATAGAACCATGGCTCCTCAAGTCAGAAAGCCTTTTCTTCTCAAAATTACCTCTGCAAGATGTAACCTTGGCTTCCCAGGAAATGGAAATATAATTAACAATTTCCCCCATCACCTCTGTAACTCTCTAAAAATAAGTAAAAAATACAGGCAGTTGCTCCTGGAGATTACATATTATGGTGTTGATGTCACAGTTCTTTAGAAGATGTTAAATTTTTTAGTTTGACAAATAAACAATTTAAACATCATAGAAGGTTCAGGAACAACACACATAAGTTGCATAAACATCCATGTCAGGGTGTGGGAGGGAATGGGGCATCAATGTTCTAAATAGAAAACTTGTAGATTTTTCTCA
This sequence comes from Rhynchonycteris naso, assembly GCA_037038555.1. Classification (NCBI taxonomy): domain Eukaryota; kingdom Metazoa; phylum Chordata; class Mammalia; order Chiroptera; family Emballonuridae; genus Rhynchonycteris; species Rhynchonycteris naso. The sequence continues at coordinate 75,782,832 of CM072999.1, read as the reverse complement.
TCCTATGAACTTGTTTTCAATAAGATGCTCTCCCAGTTCTGACACCCCTCGCCAGCTCCAATGCCCAAAGATCAAGAAACAGATCAGGATGTCATTGCCTCCTTTAATCCCTTGGAGCAGTGTAGAAGACTGACAGAAGATGATCTCTTCCCAGATACTAGCCATCTTCAACTGCACATCTTCCCACTCTTTACTCCATTTTGGATCTCTCAAAGTGTGTGATCATTCGTTCCTTTAAAAAAAAGTTTATTCAGAATACATCTATTTTGTATGGTCTATATTCCAAACATCTTCTACATAAATGAGGCACACATGCAATTTTTGTGAGTACTTGTTCATGTTCATTAAATACTTAACCATTGATGAAGATTTTGAGAGATAGACATGTCCAGGCCCCACACAAGATTAACTGAATCAGGTGGCACAGTGGATGGCGTGTTGGCCCAGGACACTGAGGAACCAGGTTCAAAACCCCAAAATTGCTGGCTTGAGCATTGGCTCACCAGCTTGAGCACAGGGTCTCTGGCTTGAGCATGGAATCATAGACATAAGCCCAAAGGTCAATGGCTTGAGGCCCAAGGTTGCTAGCTTGAGCAAGGGATCACTGGCTCATCTGGAGCCCCAGTCAAGGCACGTATGAGAAAGCAATCAATGAGGAACTAAGGTGCTGCAACTACAAGTTAATGCTTCTCATCTCTCTCCCTTCCTATCTGTCCCGCTCTCTTTTGCTTAAAAAAAAAAAAAGAAGATTAACTGAATCAAAATTTCTAGGCTTCTGTACATCAAAACACAAATTAAAAGGAATCACATGGGCAACCAGCCAGGGCACACAGAAGTGATCATCTTCTCTTCCATGCCTCCTCCCCTTCTCTCTCTCTCTCTTCCCTTCCTGCAGCCATGGCTCACTAGATTGATCTGAACAAGTTGGCCTGAGGTGCAAAGGATGGCTCCTGGAGCCTCCTCCCCCAGGTGCAAAAAAATAGCTGTTGCAGAGCAACAGCCTCAGATGGGCAGAGAATCCCTTTGCCCATTTGAGGCTTCCTGGGTGGCTCTCTGTCGGGCACATGGGGAAGTCTGTCTCTCTGCCTTCCCTCCTCTCATTTGAAAAATAAAAATAAGATAAATTGCATGTTTTAGTCAATTAAAATGATTAAACAAATATTTACTTAAGATTGAATTTTAATAAAAATATGTACCATCTCTGATTCAAAAATTTAACTTAAATAAATAGTCATAAATGTGGGCAAAGATTTAGTCTACTGCAACACTCAGAATTATAATAAAGTACTAGAAAGAATTTCCAAAAATACAGAATTATGTAAAACTATGGTACATCCTTAAAATGAAATATTCTATACTCATTAAAATTACATTAATAAGTTCTAGAGATCTGTTGCACAACAATACATATATAGTTAACACTGTGCACTTGAGAGTGATTAGGATGGTCATTTAATGTGGTTTTCACCATAAATTTTGGTGCACCCAAAAAGCTTTCTGAAATCAAGAGACTCTAACCTAAGATCAGAACGTGTCCAGAACTAGTTCCCATTAATTCGGACTGCAATTCTTAATATAAGACTTTATTGTGAAGTCTCTAGATGAACTGTATGGAAGGATACTAAAAGATTAAAAACCAATGTAAACATTAGAGGTACTAATTATAATACTATCTGAAGAGGATAGGTAACAGACAACATTGAAGAATAATAGATAACTTAAAATAATTTATATCTTCCTTTGGTCTATGATATTCCTTTCTTAATCCTTTTATTATTTTTGCCTAGATTATATAAGAGTTAAACCTGAATTTCTTAAAGACAAAGTAAGTAGAAAGTGGGACAGTATGGTATTTGCTACCCAAATTAAACAAAGACATTCTCAAGTCTGACCACATAACTTTGAAAAAGGGTGGCATAAACAGAAAGTAAACATTCTTGAATATTTGCGTTCTAACATTAGTATTTCTATTCTCATCCCTTTCAATGATACTCAGTTTACTAAGTCAAAATCTCCCTGAATAGAGAAAGTATGACTCCCTATTAAGTTACCTGGTCCACATTTTATGCACATAATTTTATTACTAACCTCATCTGAATCCAGAAGGGCTGGAAGTGCTCTGTAGGGAGCAAAAGACCAAAATGAATAATGTAAAACAAAGGCATAAGTGGTTCATAAAGGAGAGGGGAAAAATGAATACAGTTTAAAGCTTTTCTTTCTTGTAACTGTCTAAGATTTCTATCTTATTAATGGCTGTTTCAGGGAGGAGAAAGCAAATAAAAAATAAGAGTCAAAAGCTACTGAAATTGGATAGAAAAAGAATATTCTATATTGTAATAGGACCAATGTTTAATTAAATTACAGCCATGGAAAGGAACTCAAAAATCCCCAAAATGAATGAGCAAACAAAACTGAAACAAACTTAGAGATACAGAGAACAGACTGATAGTTGCCAGAAGGAGGGAGGCTGGAAGATGGTAAAAAAGGTGAAGGATTAATAAAAACAAATTGGTAGTTACAAAAGAGTCATGGGCATATAAAGTATGGCATAGGGAATGTAGTCAATAAATTGTAATAACTGTGTACAGTGTAAGGTGGATACTAAAAAATATTGGGGGGAGCACTTAGTGAAGTATATGATTGTCTCAGTACTGTGCTGTACACCTGAAACTAATACAAAATAGTGAATGTAAACTGCAAAAGAAAAAGTAAAAAAGATTTAAAAAAATTCCAAAAGAATTATCCTATTGATTTTGGAAAAATCTATACTGAAATCTTTCTAAGTAAAAATGTCATCTGAATGATTAATATCAATTACTTTTGCTTGTATATCATTCCTAATCTTTAATTATTTTTAAACACCTGTTTAATGTTTTTAATTATTATTTTGGGTATTTTCATCTTTTACTTCTAAAGTTAACATTTTCATTAGTATGCTTTGCCCCTCACTCAGTTTATATTAAAAGTAATACTAACTATGAAATAGAATTCTCGTAATAATGATTTAAAAACTTACACATCTGGGCCCTGGCCATTTGGCTCAGCAGTAGAGCGTCAGCCCAGCGTAAAACCCAGGTTCAATTCCCAGTCAAGGCACACAGGAGAAGCAACCATATGCTTCTTCTCCACCTCTCCCCACCCCCCTCTTTCTCTCTCTTCCCCTCCTGCAGCCCATGCTCAATTAATTCTAGCCCTGGGCACTGAGGATGGCTCCATTGCCTCACCTTAGGTGCTAAAATAGCTCAGTTACTGAACAATGGAGCTATGGCCCCAGATGGGCAGAGCATCCCCCAGTAGGGAGCTTGCTAGGCGGACCCCATTGGGGCACATGCAGGGGTCTGTATGTCTGCCTCCCCACCTCTCACTAAAACAAAACAAAAAAACCAAAAAAAAAAAAAACCACTTACACATCTGTCACAGAAGAAGGAACATTTTCTTCTACCCACTTCAAATCATCTTCCTGTAGGGAACATACAAGTACCAGTTGTTGATAAAATATATAAAATAATACATCTCAAGTAAAGAATGTAAATAGGTCTTAAAAATCTTTAAATTTAATTTTGTCACTCTAAAGTAGTACATTCATATAACAAATGGGACTGCTAACAGCAGTGAAATAACTTTAAAAAACTACACAAACGAGGTCCAGGAGGGTTAGCTCAGTCAATGAAAGCATTGTCCCAAACACCAAGGTAGTGGGTTCAATGCCTGGTCAGGGCACATGGAAAGTAACAAATGAATGCACAACTAAGTGGAACAACAAATGAATGCTTCTCTCTCTCTCTCTTGCTCTCAAACCAATCCATAACACAAACAAACTACCTACATAACCAAAATATACAATGATGTCCTACATCATTAAATGCTTTCTGCTTAAGGGTCTAATACCTAGCATTCAATTCATGTAAGCTTTGCTCCTTAAAACTGAGATAAAGTCCTTAATGTAGAGTAAATGCACAGTTCTAACAAAAGAAAACAAAAAAATGCTGACTAAAATATCTAATTTTTACTACAAAAAAAGACTTTAGGTTATTAATTAGGTTAAGACTTCATGAAAACTATTAAACAAAACCATAAGACTTCCTGGTACGTTTTCAGGACATGGTAGCAAACCATCTAAGTTAAAGATTACTTTAGTTCTAGATAGACTCACTTGCTGTCTCTGTTTATAAAAATATAAACGTAGTATGTATTTAAAAAATTTCTGAAGCAAGTTTAATTACAGCACAGGTAAAGAAACTCATTAAACCTGACCAGGCGGTGGCGCAGTGGATAGAGCGTCGGACTGGGATGCGGAAGAGCCAGGTTCGAAACCCCGAGGTCGCCAGCTTGAGTGCGGGCCCATCTGGCTTGAGCAAAAGCTTGCCAGCTTAGATCCAAGGTTGCTGGCTCCAGCAAGGGGTTGCTCAGTCTGCTGAAGGCCCGTGGTCAAGGTACATGTGAGAAAGCAATCACTGAACAACTATGGTGTCGCAAAGGCAATGAAGAACTAATGATTGATGCTTCTCACCTCTCTCCATTCCTGTCTGTCTATCCCTATCTATCCCTCTCTGACTCTGACTCACTCTCTGTCCCTGTAAAAAAAAAAAAGAAAAAGAAACTAAAGAAACTCATTAAGGCCAGTACATAACTGCTGAGCTCCAGCAAGGACAGGAAGACAGGGCAAACAGGAAAGTAGTCAGACTTACGGCTTTGTTTGCTTTACTATTTCCATTTGATTCTTGTTTGGTACTTCTCATTTTCATTCCTTCTACAGAAGGATAAAAAGAAGATTGGTTAACTATGTCAGTATATTAATGATTTACAAAAATGGATTCAGAGCTTTTATTTTAAGCTTTGCTGTTGAATTATACAACAGCTGTTTCTCCACCTTTACATTTATGCTGGGAAGTTCAAAGCCAAAATTTCAGCTCATCTCTAGTAAACAAATTGGACATTTAATGTTCAATTATTTCCAGAATTTATCATAGGTTCATCTTAAGATTCATGCCCTTATTTTTGCTTCTCCCTGTACACAGCTATAAAATAATAAACAGTGTAATTTTACCAAAGTATCTTGATTTTGATACTCAAAATATTATATACTTGACCCTTGAACAACATGCATTTGAACTGTGTGTGTTCCCTTCTATGTGGCTTTTTTCAATAAACACATTAAATGTATTTTTTTCTTATGATTTTAATAACTACCTTTACTCTAGCTTACTCTATTGTAAGACTCGAGCAGATAACATATATAACATTCAAAATATGTGTTAAATGACTGTTTATACTATCAGTAAGACTTCCTTCCTGTCAATGTAGGGCATAAAGTTTCTGGGAAGTTAAGAGTTATATACAGATATTTGACAGCACGGGGAGTCAGCACTCCTAACCCCCATATTGTTCAGGGTCAACTGTACTTATTTTATTTCTAAAAACCAGAAAAGAACATTTATAGGGCAAACAAAAAGTAAATTTTATCACTACCAAAGCTTTCTTTCAGCATAGGTTCCTTTTGTTCATCCTCTTCTTCTTCCTCAGATAACGGTGAAAAGGCAAACCTGAGAAAACAAAGGTAGAATGTAAGGAAAACAACAAAAACAGATCCACTATATGGATTTTAGAGAACAAAATGAAGCTCCCAATTATAGTCATTCATAAAATCAGTTTACCGTACTAAATAATGAAATCATTTTTCCCCTTCAGAAAGTCTATACTATTAGCATAGGGAAAACAGGACAGCACTGCATTTATAAGTGCAGGTTCAGCCACATACTACCTGTGATTTTAAACAAGTGATATATTCTCTGTGCTCCAGTTTTCCCATCTGTAAATGGGGTAACAAAATATTACTTACAGGTGTTCTGTGAAAAGTAAATTAAGTCATTTCAAAAAGTGCTTAGAGAAATACCTGACACACGGTAAACATTCAATAAATGTTCATTTACAAGTGCATATATCCCACAGAGGTAAGTGAATTCTCATATAATTTAAATACCCAGCCTTCAATTTGGTAGCTGAGATGAAGTCCTAATCTTGTTTGTTTCAAGTAATTTAAAATCTGCTTCCAAGTGGGGAACTGGGAAGACGAAGGACTAACCTGGTACATCTCAGATCTATCTCTCCTTCACAACTTCCAAGAGACTCAGCAGACAGGTCATGCCTAGAATGCTTTAGCTTCAAACTTGCTCTATACTTACTATTGCCTATTATTTTCACTTTATGTTGTTTTTAAATCTCCCTTCTGCGATTTAAAATTTCTTTAAGCTAGGAATAATAGGGAACACCTGCAACATGTTAAAGGAAAACTAATAAAATTTCACAGTCTATAGCAAAGTTAATGAACACTGAGAAGCATTTTTTACTCATTGTGTGCACATGCACACACTCAAGAGAGAGAGACAGAAAGAGAGACAGAGGCAGACAGGAAGGGAGATGAGAAGCATCAGCTCGTAAGCTGTGGCACTTTTAGTTGGTCATTGATTGTGTCTCATATATGCCTTGACTAGGGGGGTTACAGCCGAGCCAGCGACCCCTTGCTAAAGCCAGCAACCTTTGGGATCAAGCCAGTGACAATGGAGTCATGTCTATGATCCCACACTCAAGCTGGTGACCCTGTGCTCAAGGCAGAAGAGCCAATGCTCAAGCCAGCAAACTCGGGGTTTTGAACCTGGGTCCTTAGCATCCCAGGTCGACACTCTATTCACTGTGCCACTACCTGGTCAAGCAAGAAGCATTTATTGTAAAGTGAGACTAAGAAGGTCCACTCTCTTTCCTGACCTGTGGTGGCACAGTGGATCAAGTGTTGATCTGGAATGCTGAGGTCATTGGTTTGAAACCCTGGGCGTGCCTGGTGAAGGAAAAACGAGAAACAACTACTACCAGTTGATGCTTCCTATTCTCCCCGCCCCCTTTCTCTCTATCCTCTCTCTAAAATCAATAAATAAAATCTTAAAAAAAATTAACTGTACCCTTGTACAACAACAAGAAGGCCCACACTCACTGTCTCAATTCAACAGCCTAGCCAACAAAATACCAGAAATGAGGTAGCAAGATTATTTGGAAAGGAATAACATTGTCATTACTGTAGCAAATAACCAACTACTAAGAAAACCACGAAATTATCAGAGCTAACAAGGTAATATAGGAGTATGGATGGATATGATAAATATACAAAAACTAACAGCATTCCTATGTATTTGAAAAAGCCACATGTATTATTTTTAAAGTATGCATCCTAAGAGTCACAAAATTACAAAAAAAATTTTTTAATAAAATCATAAAACGTAACTGAAGCATTGAAAGAACTTTAAAAAATGGAGATACACCATCTTCAAAGATGGAATTATCAAAAAGATTTCCCTAATTAATCCATTAGTTCTATTAAATTCCAACAAAAATTTAATAGAATTTTTCTAAAATTAAACAATTTCTTGACAAGCAAAAACCCAATAGCAAAGGATGTTAAAAAAAAATAAAATTAGGGAGAGAGTGGTTTAGGTCATCTAGAGACCAGGAATTATCAGGGAACTAGGATATTTAAGTGTGCTACTGATGCAGGATCAGAGCAACTGAAGAGAATGAAAACCTATAATCAAACAATTCTTTAAAATCTCAATTGTGAAATTTTTAAAAAATTATAAAATAACTTCACCTCAAGCTAGGAAAAGATGTCTTAAGACACAAAACACAATCCATGAAGGAAAAAAATGACAAATTAATTTGACTCCATATTTTCAAGTTTTTCTATAACCAATAACATTATAAAAAGGTTCAAAGATAATCAATAAACCCTGGTTACAGTTAACAGTTATAGATATAAATGCGATGGAGGAAAAACAGGGCAAGGAAACACTAAAAAGTGTCTAAGAATTGATGTACAAGGGTATTTAACACATGACTGTAGCTTATGTCTATTTTTATTGCCCACTATGCCTGATAACATAGCAGGACTTTAGAGGGGCCTACTTACAAGGATTCCCCTTTGGCTGGTATCTGACAACCTGGCACTTTGACCTATATTCCCTTACTGATAGGGTGGATCACTGTACCTTGATTATCTGTCCAATACAACCTACAATAAACTTTGCTTGCCTTCTTGAAATCTGGAATTCTGGTATAGACTAAGAAGAGGGTGCTTATGCATTAAGTTCCCAATAAAAGCCTGAGTGCTGAGTCTCTAATAGGCTTCCGAGTAGAAACACTGCTACTGCATTTTGTTGCTGAGGAAAAGAAAGCATGCTTGATGTACCTCCTCAGAGAAGATGAAGAAATAGAAATTTTTTGGACTCCACCTGTGTCTTTTTCCCTTGCTGATCACATCATTTTATTATAAAAAACCTTTGCTCTAAGTACAATTATACACTGAATTCCAGAAGTCCTTCTAAATATACGGGTAGTCTTGGGACCCTGAATCACCCCAATGTGAAGTTGTCCAAATGTCCATCAATATGGAAATAAGCTAATTAACTATATCGGTGGCGCAGTGGATAGAGCGTAGGCCTGGGACACAGAGGACCCAGGTTCGAAACCCTGAGATCGTTGGCTTGAGCGCTGGCTCATCTGTCTTCAGCATGGGCTCACCAGCTTGGGCACAGGGCTACTGGTTTAAGCATGGTATCATAGACATGACCCCATAGTCACTGGTTTGAGTCCAAGGTGGCTGGCTTGAGCAAGGGGTCACTCACTCAGTTGTAGCCCCCCAATCAAGGCACATATAAGAAAGCAATCAATAAACAACTAAGGTACTACAATGAAGAACTGATGCTTCTCATTTCTCTCCCTTTCTATCTGTCCCTCTCTCTGATTTTCTCTTGCTAAAAAATAAAATAAAAAAGGCATTTCCACAATATATTATATTGAGTAAAGGAAGATTCCATATTTGAACAGAAAGTAAAATGTGGAAGGACACATCACATGAGGCTGGTAACACTGGAGATACAGAGAGTAGGCACAATATTTTAAAAGAGACAAGAGAAAGGAAGAGGAGAGGTAAAGCAAAAAATATTTGAAAGACTGATGAAAAAGAAAAATTTTATACAGGAGTGGGCAAAAGTAGATTTCAGTTGTAATACAAATATATAATACAAGAATAAACTCTGTGTTCCGCATACTCACAACTGTAAACCTACTTTTGGCTTCCACATGCATAGCTATAGCTAGTGAGTGAGCAGATCAATAGATCAATGTAAAGGATGGTCATCGGAATGTCTAGGTTCTTTCTGAATAGCAATAGTTAAGATCTCCTTTGTTTTCTTTTACATCATTCTTTCTTAACTTTTTTTCCAAGGAACACAAATATTATGTGTATAGTGTAAAAAAACAAGGCTACTCTCAAGGGGTACAAGAATGTCATATATTTTCTTTCTCAATCTTTTACTGGCATGTCCAATTACAAAATGAGCTAGTTAGTTATACCATCTTATCCTTTTCCTTCTTTGGTGGTGTGGTTGCATAATATATGCTCTTAACTGTCTAAATACACAAAAGGGAGGAAACAAAAGAAGAAAACAAAGGTATAGTCACAAAATACAGGCAATTCCTAAATAATTGAGATTTGGCTATAGCAGTGGTTCTTAACCTGGGTTCTATCGAACCCCAGGGGTTTGATGAGTCGGTCTCGGGTTCGGAGAAGCCTCTGCCGCGGAGGCCAGAATAAAGTAATACCATAATTTGTTGTGAGCTCGTGCACTTTGTTGGTTTTGTTCTTTGAGCAAGGTGATGTTCATGCACGGCTCATTTTGTGCGCCAGTAAAAAAACATATACCTATGTCTTGAATTTGGAAAAAAAAAATCATATTTTATTTATCACTGAAGAAGGGTTCGGTGAATGCGCATATGAAACTGGTGGGTTCAGTACCTCAAAAAAGGTTAAGAACCACTGACTGGCCTATAGTTTGGACAAAGCAAATTCACACATGAATTTTTTTTTAAAGCAAGAGAGGCAGGGGTGGGAGACAAATAGGAAGGGAGATGAGAAGCATCAACTCATAGTTGTGGCACCTTAGTTGTTCATTGATCGCTTTTTCATATGTGCCTTGACTGGGGGGCTCCAGATGAGCCAGTGAGCTCCTGCTCAAGCCAGTGACCTTGGGCTTCAATCCAATGACTCTGGGCTCAAGCCAGCGAACCCACACTCAAGCTGGCAACCTTAGGGTTTTGAACCTGGGTCCTATCCACTGCGTCACTGCCTGGTCAGGGTGCACACATATTTTTAATTCCAAAGTCATTCACATAAGTTTTCATTTACCCTCTCTATTGTTACAAAGTGGACTGGGCTACTGACTACAGTTGTCCCTTGCCATATCATGGTTTACTTTTTGCAGTCTCACTGTATTGTGAATTTTTAAATTGTATGTATCTAATTTTGTATCATGGGTTTTAAACCATGTTGTGGGATTTTATGGTATATAGGTATTTTTATATATTTATTATTTTAATTATTTTTTGCAGTTAATAAAGCAAAATAAGTGTGGGAAAGGTTAATAACAGTGTGGGAAAGGTTTATAAGAGTGTGGAAAGGGTTTATAAAGCCTTAAAATATATATAAATAATAAAATAAATATAAGGTCACTACTTCATGGATTTTCGCCTACCATAAGAGGTTCTGGAACCTACCCCCCGTGATAGATGAGGAACCAATAGAAATTGTTCTTCCCTTCTGGACACTAGAAAGGTGCAACTTTCATTATAAGTGTCAAATCTATTTACCTCCCTATTTCCCATACAAACTTATATTATCAAGTATTAGAACTAAAAGGAACCTGATGATTAAACTGGTTCAATTCCCCCTCATTATACTCAGGGGAAACTAAGGCCCACATTGGTGAAAAGAGATAGCATGCCAAAAATCACATCGCAAATTAACAGGAGGCCTGAGACAGAAACCTAACTCTCCTGATTTCAGACCCAGTGTTACTTCCACATTTCGACATGGCCCTGACACCGACATCAACAGAACCACCCTTATTTGACAACACAGTCACTCATTGGATAACAGCATAAATAAGAAGAGTCCAAGAACCTCTGGTTGTTTGCAGATGGTCGCCAGAGAACCATGATGACAAAGAGGATCATGGAGAACAGCAACCGCCAGATGGCATCGTCCACCCACAGCTCCCGCCAATCCTACCAAAAGGGGGAAAAGTATTACTTATTACTTTATCTCATCTCTCTGTTCACAAGCCTATAGCAGAGAGCAAGAATCACTTATTCAACTTATATTTACTAGGAGCCTGCTATGTGCTAGGCACTGTGCTAAGTGCTGGGGATACAAAGTGAAGAAACATAGTTTTACTGTTGTAAAGAAAAGGTTCCAACTGAATAGAGCACTTGTGAGTGCTTCATTATAGTTCTGAGACTCTTTGGGGAAGAGTTTATATACAAGGTATGAGATAGTAACACTAGATTATTATTTCTTATAATTTCCATTTTAACCCTTTGATAGTGAGTTTTTTCATGCTTGCTGACCCCCAGGAGTGAGTTTTTTTCAAAAAATTAAAATTAGTTTTAGTTATAGTTTTATTAACTTAAAATCATGTTTGTTTGATAACCAATTTATGGAAACAAGAAGAACATACATTTGCTTTTTAATGTTGCTTTACACATTTTTAAAATAAATGGATCGTACTCTGGATGGTCAGGAGGCATGAGAACGTACATGAACGTTCAAACTACTCAAAGGATTTATTTTTACCAAAATGGAGCCTTAAGTACCGCCAAAGGAGTGCTAATCGCCACAATCTCTGTGTTCAGATCTTAGGAACATGACTTTACTCAGATGGGCATTATTCACACATATTTAATGTTTAGGACTCTGGATTTCTTGAGAATTTTTAGTTAAGACAAGATTAGATTAAGACAGACTATGGTTATCACTTATAAAATTCTTTCCCACTATTGGGATATATAATCAGATCCCCCACTCCAAAATCAAAACAAAAAACCTACCATACCAAGAACCACAGTACTTGGGAAGAAGGAAGCATTCTAACCCTCAGAATGGAGTCCTAGCCCCAATTTCTTCTAAGGTACAAATCTTACCACCGTCATCAACATCACTGTCCGCGTATAAAACAGTATATTATTCATAAATGTGCATGTTTATAACTCACCGACTGACAAGTCACTATCCTGAACTTCATGGTTGTCCAGATGATAAACACAATAGATGCTAACAGGAAATGAAAAACCTAGTCAGATATGAATACTAGTTTACACTCCCAATTTGGTTAAGTGGAATCCCACACATCCCTAGCACCCAATAAATCACAATTATTTTTATCAAGTTATTTTAACAAATTTATTCAGTACAAATTTAAAAACTACTACAAGTAAGGCCCACACCCTTGTCAACCCTTTCTGAATTTAAAGAATAATTTTGTTTACCATCTGACTACTTTAGTAATCCTTATAACTGGAAAAGGAGGTACTGAAAATAGGGGGTTTTCCAGCATTATCAACAATATAACATTTTCGCTCCTTCACCTTTAGTGTAGTAATGCTAACTTTTCTTTGGCTGGTCAGATGGGGAAAAAAGTTAACAAAATGACTGCAAGACAGAGATGTAGGTTACAATCCTAGGCCAAACCCGTTACTTCCAGTTCAAGGGGCAAAAAGCAGGCAAATTAGCCTACTTTGGCTATGGCCTACCAAATGTCTATACATTATGCATGCTTATGACATATGTAAAAAATATAATAGTAATGAACCCTAAAGGTTTAATAAAATTAAATAAACTAATATTGTCTTCTAAAAGGAATCCAGATGCTATATGAAACCAAGCTAACCTGCCTCAAAAAAAAAAAGAATGGAGACAGAGAGGTATACTAAGAATTAAAATGATATATAATTGATTTTCAGCTATAATACTTAAAATAAGTGGTTCGCAATCCTTTTTGAACCACAGACCCCTTTGAGAATGTGACAAAAGCTAAAGACGCCTTCCCCCAAGTGAAATGCACAAAACTTTCTAGGTAACATTAGAGAGCCTACCTATGGCCTTTCAGGTTAAGAATCTGTTTTCAAAGGGTACCTTTAAACAGCAGGAAGAAAGTCCCCGACTTACCTGCCACAGCCAAGATAAGCGTGTTGGTGAAATGTCGGTACAGAGAGAGCTTTACAATGTTCCTCCGAAGTTTTAATAGCTTCATTGTTTGAGTAAGGCTAATAAATATGTGTTTGCAGGTCAAGGAAATCAACATTCAGATAAAACAATAAGCTAGTAAATTAATCCTCAAGTTTCAAAAGGATATGGGAACATACTGATAAGAGCTATGGATCCCAGAACATTTATTCTCAATCTCATAAACATCCCAAACCTCACTATGATTACTAAGTCTTCATTTTTAATAAGAAACTGAAGAGAAGATAGAACCAGGATAAAATAAGAATGTAAAAAAATAAAATTGAAAAATATAAAAAAGAGAGAAAAAAAGAAGCTTTCTAGAGAAACAAACACAACCAGAAGAAAATGAAATGAAAATGAGCAACAGACAAGGAACAGGAGTTAGCAACATCTTCTCTCCTCAGGTAGGTAGCTCTCCTCTTCATGTTCCAGCTCACCCGGTCTAAGATCATGATACACTCATGGCTATAATGTCTCCGAGCTTCACAGTGCCCTCATGCCCCGTTAAGGAACAAGCAAGCCATCAGCTGCTTAATCAATTTTGAATTAAAAGAATCATACAATTACAACTGGATGAAAATCCCAGGCAGCAAGGCTCTAAAAACAACAACTCTGCATTTTCAGAGTATTATTCCCAAGTAGAAGTTGCCACAGAAAGACAGGAGGGAAGTGATACCTGCTCTCATGTCCAACTTTCAGAACTGGCAGGTATTAAAATAAGTGAGTTGGAACTTGGTCTGCCCTGTGACAGAGATTCAGCTGCTTCCTCATCATTGGTATCCTATTGTATGGTCTAGTCTCTCCCACTCCTCTCTCCACTATTTCCAATTCTCAGAGAGGTTTACAAAGCACACTTGAAAGATATTGACCTAGAAAAACTTTTGAGTATTTGGGCCCAAGACATGTCATTTTCAAACATTTTTTTTACATGGCAATCCGTTCAAATTCACAAAATTACAATTTGTTTTACATTCAGTTTTTTTATAACAGTCATAGTCCATTAAGATAATAATATTGCACAATTACACATAGGACCAAATACACAAAAACGAAAACTTTTATAAAAACCCAAAAGATGATAATCTAAAAACTTGAATCCTTCACTTCAGAGGTCAAGTCCTTAATAAACAAATGTTTAGTTTTAAGAAGCAGGAGAAAAAGATGACTCAAATAGAAACTTGTTATCTACTGGTTAACTCTGCCTGCAAATGAATCAGTATTTACTTCAGAGTGAAATCTTCAGACAATTCAAGTCAGCTTTTGAATGGGAATACGAAACACCCTGTAAGGGTTAAAATCTGCTAAACTTACATAAAATTTTAAGAGAGTCTTATAAAGTTCCCTAAACCACATTTTTAAATTAAAATCTTTTCATCATTTTCAAAGCATTTACTAATTCATAGAGGATGAAAGAAAGAGCAGGAGCAGAGTAGTCAGTGATTCTACCACTGAGTACAGTACACAAACAAGTCCACAAGGTAAAAATGATCATTAAGAAAAAAAGGCAAAAACCAGAGCTTTAATCTTTTTGCTTAATCCACAGTTCACCAGCTTCTGATGCAATATTTAAAATAAAAAAAATAATTAAAAAAAAAATCCTGCTTACCTGAGCCCTCAGGTTGATAGACTGAAAGTACCCTAATTCCCAGACTAAAAAGTAATCCGGTAAAAACTCTTTGCAGAAAGATCAATGGAAACCCATATCCAAGGGGAGAAAATGGACTGCCATCAAACAAGCCAATGAGAAGGATATCCACCAGCACAGGGCAGTGTCTAGGAAAGCCAAGGGGATAAAGGCCAAGGAAGCAAGATCAGTCTGGGCCTGCAGACAAAGAACAAGAGATGTCGAGAGATACACAGAGAAGAAACCAGCACACGATTCTGCATTTATATAATCATCTGAAATGATTTGGCACTTGAACCAAAAAAAATTTAAAAAAGGAGTAACACTTGGCACCTACATCATGCCCCTCTGACAAATTATCACACAGAATATAAAGCTGCAAGCATTTCATGCTGTCAATTACAATCTCAATACAATAAAACATGCTACTAACTACCATAGAGTTCCTAGCATGCTAAAATCCATTTTAAGAAGTGACCGCACCTAAAAGTTATAGTAGTATAAGTATCCATCCCATCCTATCATTTTCTATCCTTTTGATTTTGGCTACAAGTCTATAAAGATCCTTCTCATATTTAAAATGATTGTACCATTAACATACTAAGAACTATTTATTACCTGAATTCTAATGTAATTTTACAAAACACAGCTCACTTCAAAATAAGATGTTAAGAGAAGTATCCGTCCCCCAAACTATGCTGCTTGTTTTCACAAGTTTATATTTATAAAAGATACAATTTATATAACCCTAATTACCCAATCATCAGGGTATTACTGAAAGGATATCCATAAAATAGTACAGGCATCAATTGCTGACAGGGCCAGGTTTACTATCAAAGCCAAGGGATTAGCAAAATACTAAAGTAGCCGAAGAAAAAAAACGTAATTGACAGAGAGTTAACGTTGCTAAAAGTCTAAGGAAATTAAATACAGAAGCCAGTGTGATTTGAAGACCTAATTTGCATCCAAAAGTATTTTATTTAAGAGGCTATTTATTGCAAAACTTATTAAGCCCGGTTTAACTGAAGGAAAAGTAAAATTTATAGCATCTACCACCTTGAATCTAATAGGTTATTGCAAAGTGACTTTAAAATAAATAAAAAAATAACAACAATGACTTAGGGAGGCCCACTTCTTCACATTAATGCAGTTCTAACATAATTTCTTTTTTTTTTCTTCCAGGGACAGAGAGTCAGAGAGAGGGATAGATAGGGACATACAGACAGGAACAGAAAGAGGTGAGAAGCATCAATCATTAGATTTTCGTTGCCGTTGCAACACCTTAGTTGTTCATTGATTGCTTTCTCACATGTGCCTTGACTGCGGGCCTTCAGCAGACGAGCAACCCCTTGCTGGAGCCAGTGACCTTGGGTCCAAGCTGACAAGCTTTTGCTCAAGCCAGATGGGCCCATGCTCAAGCTGGTGACCTCAGGGTATCAAACCTGGGTCTTCCGCATCCCAGTCCAACACTGTATCCACTGCGCCACCACCTGGTCAGGCCTAACATAATTTATCACTTATATCTCAGTGCTTTGATTTCCTTCCCTAAAAGGGCTTAATTATGTAATTCTCAAGAATTATGTAAACTTAATTAGGTACATTTTAGAAAGCCTTTGAAACTCAAGTGCTGGTTAAGTAAACAGCATTGTCACTTTAAAACAAAAATTAAATTAACCAGTAAGTGCATGATTACAATGTTGCCACTTATACAAGAATCATCTATTGTCTGGGAGGAGGAACTAAATAAGTAGCAATTTAAAGACAAGTGGGAAAGAATTTTTTTTTAAGTGAGATAGTAAGAGAGATGGACAGACAGGAAGGGAGAGAGATGAGAAGCATCAATTTTTTGTTACACCTTAATTGTTCATTGATTGCTTTCTCATATGTGCCTAGACCAGGGGCTGCAGCTAAGCCAGTGAGCACTTGCTCAAGCCAGCGACCTTAGGCTCAAGCCAGCAAACCCACATTCAAGCTAGTGAGCCCATGCTCAAACCGGATGAGCCCATACTCAAACCAAATGAGCTCCACGCTCAAGCCTGCAACCTTGGGGTTTTGATCCTGGGTCCTCTGAGTCCCAGGCCAATGCTCTATCCACTGTGCTACCACCTGGTCAAGCTAATAACTCATACATTTTAAAAATCATAGTCCAAAGATGAATTAGAGGAAATAATAAAGCCCAGAGACATTCACAATTCACCTTTTCAAGACAAAAACAATACTGACCACAAGAATTCAGATTAAGTACTGACCCCAGTAACTCTGAGGACACCTTCCATGCCAGAGAACAAAAGATAAAGGGCTCCTGCTACCACAACCTTGTGAAGAGTGACTCCAAGGCGAGGCCTAAAGAGGAAGCAAAGAGATAGTTGAGTACAAGTGTGACAAACCCTGAGACAAACTCATGTTGGTTAATATAGGCCAACAACTTAACAGAATGCCAGACATGCTTGTGGAATTCACCTGAGAGAGAAAAACTCAGAAGAACATATGCTCTTAAAAAAAGATACTGAATACTAGAATTTTAGAACAGGTCCCCTGGTTACTGCATTTTTTTTAAGAAAACGATTTATTATACAGGACTCTGAAACATATTCAACAGTATAATAAATCCCTTTAGACCCATTATCCCGTCCTAATATCAACCAGCCTATGGCCCATCCTGCCCCATGCACACCCCATCCACTTCCCATCCTCCCGTAACATTTTGAAACAAATCTTAAACATCTTATCTTTTATTTGTTTACATTTCGGTTATGTTTTTAAACAAACAAAAATTTTTTTAAAAAAAGTAACCATAATATCATTTTCAAATCTAAAAATTTAAACAATTTCTTAACATAATCAAATACCCTGCTGATGCTCATTAGATAAACAGTACATCATAGAGCTGAAAATCCAACAAAATCTTGTACAGCTTCTGCTTGAACAAGGAAAAGTCTTGGATCCTTGGTATTCAAAATGCTACTGAATCAGAATCTGTATTTTAATAAGATCCCCGGGTTATTCATTAGTGCATTATACAACAAAAAGCTCCATAGGGCTGGGATTTTTCTCCACAATGGTGTATCATAGAAACCTAAAATACTTCTTGGGATATAGGAGGTTTTGAAATATTTGTAAAATAAATAAATAAAATTTAAAAATGAAGCTCCCCCATTCCCTTAGCCAGCGGTTGGCAAACTAGTCAACAAAGCCAAATACCAACAGTACAACTGAAATTTCTTTTGAGAGCCAAACTTTTTAAACTTAAACTATATAGGTAGGTACATTGTTACTAACTTAATTAGGGTACTCCTAAGCTGGCCAAAGAGCAGCACTCAAGAGGCCAAAGAGCCGCATGTGGCTCGCGAGCCATGGTTTGCCGACCACTGCCCTAGTCCCATCTAAAGCAAAATTTATTTATATGAATAAATTTTAAAAGGAGAAATCTCCCATTTCTTTAGCCCACTTAAAACAAAACTCCTTGCCTGACCTGTGGTGGCGCAGTGGATAAAGCGTCGACCTGGGAACACTGAGATCGCCAGTTCAAAACCCTGTACTGGTCTGGTCAAGGCACATATGGGAGTTGAGCTTCCAGCTCCTCCCCCCTTTCTCTTTTTTTTTCTCTCTCTCTCTCTCCCTCTGTGTCTACTCTCTAAAAAAAAAAAAAAAAAAAAAAAAACAACTCCTTGGCCTGATCTGTGGTAAAGCATCGACCTGGAATGTTGAGGTTGCAGGTTTGAAACCCTGGGCTTGCCTGGTCAAGACACATTTGGGAAGCAGCTACTACAAGGTGATACTTCGCACTTCTCTGACCACTTTCCCTCTCTCTCTCCTCTCTATAGAAATCAATAAAATCTAAAAAAAAAAAAAAAAAAAATACACTCCTTGAAAATAATTGTGTATACCTGGTTAGATCTAATTTTTGTCCTATTCTTGCTTAACTCACTCCAACCCAGCTCACTGTAAGTCCTATCACTTCACCAAAACTATTCTTGCAAAGGTCACTAATATCCTGCATATAGTTTAAATCCAATGGTCAATTCTCAATCATCTTTGACAAATTAATCACTCTTTCCTTGAAAGAGTCTTCAAGTTTGCCTTCCACAGCACTAGTTAACCTCTTTAATTTTCTCTACTCTAATTCTACTTCATCTCAGTGACTTCTAAATAATAGAAAATGTTCAAAGACTCAGTCCTTTGACCTCTTCTCTCTATATATTCACATACTTGGGAATCACATCCAGTCTCAAAGCATTAAATAACATCTACAACTGATGACTTGCAAATTTGTACCTCTGCCCTAATCTCTCCCCCTTACTTCCCTCATTTGGATTTCTAACAGAACTACTAAACTTGCTCCTACTCCAAACTTATTACACCTAAGATCTTCTTTGATTCTGCTTCTCTTTCACATCACACATTTGATCTGTCAGCAAAGTCCACTGGCTCTACCCTCAAAATATATACAGAATCAGTCCCTGGCCAGTTTGCTCGATGAATAGAGCATTGGCCCAGCATGTGAAAATCCCAGGGTTTGATTCCCGGTCAGGACACACATGAGAAGTGACCACCCACTTCTTTCCCCACCTTCCCCTCTTGCAGCCAGTGGCTCGACTGGTTTGAGCATCAGCCCTGGGTGCTGAAGATAGCTTAGTTGATTCAAGCGTTGGCCCCAGAGGGTTGCCAGGTGGATCTTGGTCAGGGTGCATGTGGGAGTTTGCCTATCTCCCCTCCTCTCACTTAAAAAGAAATACAGTGGTACCTTGAGATACGAACAGACCAACATACATTTGTTTTTTAAAGTAACGAGCTGCGATTCGATCTGTATTTTTGCTTGAGATCTGAGCGAAATTCCGAGCTGAGTCATGATTCGGGAAGCTGCCGCTAGTTGGCATGTTGGCACACGGGTCCAGTATCGGCAGTTTGATATACGAGTTGACTGACTTACAAGCTCGGTTACAGAACAAATTAAATTCATACCTCAAGGTACCACTGTACACACATACAAGAATCTAACCACATATTAGCATCTCTTCCCCTGGATATAAATATAGTTCCCTCACCAACTTGAGATCTTTGCTTAAACATCATTAAGTAAAGCATTTCCTGACCACCCTATTTATCATTGCAAGTTCCACTTGCTGCCTAGCAGTTTCCCTATACCTTCTGCCTGCTTCAACTGCTCCATAGTACTTACTGCTGACATATTACTTACTCACTAATTTTACCTGTGCCCCCAGCAATGTAAACTCCAAGTCTTTTGTTTAGTTGCTGTATTCCAAGGGCCTAGAACAGTAGTCAACAAACTCATTGGTCAACAGAGCCAAATATCAACAGTACAACCATTAAAATTTCTTTTGAGAGCAAAATTTTTTAAACTTAAACTATATAGGTAAGTACATTGTTACTAACTTAATTAGGATACTGCTAAGCTGGCCTTTGCTAAAAACATCACATGCTACTAGGTCACGTGTGACTCGCGAGCCACGGTTTGCCGACCACTGGCCTAAAACAATGCCTGAGGCACACAAAAACTTTGAATGAAAAGAAAAAGCAGACTGTGACAGCAAGAATGCTCTTCTGATAAAAAATCTGATTTGGTAGAGTAAAGCTACTCTAAGTTTACTCTAGAAGTGTGCTGTTTCAATGTCATTCGCTACAACTGCAGATTTTCCTAGGATGCTCCTTGAATTCTCAGCTGTGAAATGAAACACTAACATTTTCCAAACTTTTACAAATCTCAAAATTTCAGATACCTTTTCTTATTTCAGAACTATATTTTATATCAACTTTTACAGAACTACTACACCAGGAAGCTGCAATTGTTTCAATTTAAGCAGTGTTTTCATCTGCTCTTCCATATGAATACTCACTTGACTATGCCATATCCCAGACTGACTATGATGACCAGGGTCCGGGCCAGTGAGCGTTTAACTGCTGAAAGAAGCTCTGCAAGGATCAAGGCACCTTGGACTATGAGAAAGACAAAAGGCAGAAAGGGTGCTGTAAATCCAGGTTTGAGAAAAGGTGCAATTCTAGAAGCAGAATGTAGATCTCTAACACTTTTCAGAATAAGCACTGGTATTAGTCCTACTAAAACAGATACTTCAATTTTTACAAAGTATATAAGCTGATGTAACATAACATAATCTTACTCAAGTGGATAGCAATCTGGCTGTGTTCAATTTACCTTCCCCCCTACGACCACTTCACCAAAATCTCAGCAGAATATCTCATTCTACTTGGATAAGATACAGCATCTCGGAAAAACTCTCCCCATTTTTAAAAACTGTGAAACACAGCTATACATAGAAAAAGCACAGAACACATACACAGTTTTTAATTCATTTTCACATCTACTATTTTCGAGCCCTTTCAAACACAAGGGAGAGATTTAATTAGTATACCTTGCAACAATAATTACCAATAATTAAATGACTTGATAAGAACTTAACCTATGAAAAAAAAATTCAGCACAAAACTATTTCTGCCATTATCTGTCCACCTTTCTAAACCAAAGCATCCTCTTATTTCTTGGTATTATTGTATTTCACCAATTCTTAGATACACCCCAACCCCATTTTAACATCTCTTAAATCAAAGTGTGTCATAATCAATGGAACATTAAAATTAAATAGGCAGTATTTACTTTCTTTCTTAGATGTATATAATAATGGTGCCTTAAAAATCAATGGCAGCCCTGGCCGGTTAGCTCAGTGGTAGAATGTCGGCCCAGGATGTGGAAGACCGGGGTTCGATTCCTGTTAAAGGCACACAAGAAAAGCACCTATCTGCTTCTCCACCCCTTCCCCTCTCGCTTTTCTCTTTCTCTTCCTCTCTCAGTTCCTCCCCTCCTGCAGTCAAGGCTCAATTAGTGCGAGTTGGCCCTGGGCACTGAGGATGGCTCCATGGCCTCTGCTTGGGCACTAAAAAAGATGGCTCCGACTGCAACAGAGCAATGGCCCCAGAATGGCAGGGCATTGCCCTCTAGTGGGCTTGCCAGCTGGATTCTGGTTGGGGTGTATGTGGGCATCTGTCTCTCTGCCTCCCCTCCTCTCACGGAAAAAATAAAAAATCAATGGCAACCTGGCCTATGGTGGCGCAGTGGATAAAACATTGACCTGGAATGCTGAGATTGCCAATTCAAAGCCCTGGGCTTGTCTGATCAACACACATATGACAAGCAATCAATGAACAACTAAAGTAAAGCAACTATAAGTAGATACTTCTCTCTCCCCTGCCTCTCTCTCTCCTCTCTCTGTAAAATCAATACATAAAATCTTAAATAAAACAATGGCAATGAGATTCAATGGTGGTAATAGTCTTTCCCAAATGGGCACTACTTTTGTGAATATATTTCAGTAAAATTACTCTTAAATAACTGAATTCACACATTATAAGATTAAAACAAAAGTCACATCAAAGTTATTCTAGTAATTAAGTAATTGAAAAGATAAACATAGTTAGTGACTGCTGACCTTAGGAAAACTGTCACATGTCACACCTGCTAATCACTCACAAACTGGCATTTTTTGGTTACATACCAGATTCTCCTTTGTAACGAATGTTTTGAAATTCTGCATAGAAGACAGCTTTCTCAAGCATTCCCAGGAAGATGACAGCACCGATCCAAAACTGAATTCGCAAGAGATCTCTCCAGTAGCAGGCAGACCATGCCAGCCACAGGACACCGAACAGGACATACACAATACACATTACCATGAAAAACTGTCATAGAAGTGGGTAAGAGAGAAAAAGGAGGATTAAGGCCAAGCACCAATTCAGAATCTTCACAAACTATATATAAAAAAATACACATCACACCTTCTAGTTAAAAAATAATAATTGTATTCCTTTGGATTTTGATACAAACACAAAAAAACTATCTTCTCTTGAGCAGAGGGAGACTACCTAAGGGCATGTCATCAAGTAACTGCTCATCTGTATTGTACCAGCAGTTTCAGCTCACAATGTAAATTTAAACAAAGAGAACACTGGAGAAAAAGAATGTGGCAAAGTTAGGATATATCCAAAGACAATGAAACATGACAGAGTGGGAAAACTATAAAACGGATAGGAAGGAGAAAAATACAAACAAAGGAAAGCTGAAAATACATTAAGGATATTCCCACAGATACACACAAACACACACACACTAAAAAGGATGAAACTTCATCACTTAGTTACTATAAGTGAATCAAAAACTAGAGGGTTGTAAGAAGTCCCCCGTTTTGAATCCTTAAGAATATGTAAAAAGTGAAACAATCTTTGAGCTATTTTTCAAATCTAAAATTCCACAAGTCATCAACCTCTTTATTTTACAATGAGAAAAAGAAGCACAAAGGGGTTCACTGACACTCCCAAGGTCACATTTTAGTGAAAAGTAAGTGCAAAAGTACAAGTAATACTTTGTGAACTGTTCAGAAAAAAAGAATATTGTGCCTGACCTGTAAACTGTTGACCTGCAACTCTGGAGGGCACCAGTTTGAAATTCTAGGCTTGCCTGGTCAAGGCACACAAGAGAAGCAACAACTACAAGCTGATGCTTCCCGCTCCTCCCCCGCCTCTACAATCAATAAATAGAAAAATCTTTAAAAAGTAATATTGTCACAAAACTTGAATACTCTTTCCAGCTAAACTCATTTAATGCTGAGGTCAGCCTGACCAGTGGTGGCGCAGTGGATAAAGCGTCAATCTGGAATACTGTGGTTACCAGTTTGAAACCCTAGGTCACGGCCTTGTCTGAGCAGGGTTGCTAGCTTGCGCAGGGATGGTCCAAACAATCCCAAAGCTCTACAGCTTGAACCCAAGGTTGCTGGCTTGAGCAAGCGGACACTGGCTCAGCCCCAGTCAAGGCATGTACAAGAAGCTCAATGTACAACTAAAGTGAAAGCAACTATGAGTTGACGTTTCTCGCCCTCTCTCTCCCTTCTTGTCTATCTCTCTCATGTTCACCCTCAATAAAAAAGATATAAGTTCACTTACAATCATCAATGGATATTCTTCAAGTGTGAGGTATTCATAGGGACCCTTCACTTCAACAGTCACTGCCAAAACACAGTTCTCAGAATTAATGTAAAGGATGCAGAAATTAAACAAAATCATCTGATATGTTTGATCAAATTAATGAAAATTCCAGTGGGTCATTTACTTTTAACTATTTCAATCCTGGCAAATATTGCATTTGTAGAATGCTTTGAAATTCACTAAGTCTCATTCACTAAGGTTCATGCTGTGTCCTGAATAAGTCTCCATGCCTCTGCTCCAGTAAGTATCATAAGTGGAAGAGATACATCCTTTAAAGACTAGATTGAATGTACTTCCTCCACAAAGCCCTCTAGAAGTGAGCTGCCCCACGAGACATTCCCCATCTCCTCTAAATTCCAAACACATTTCAAACAGTTTTTCTCACAACACATCACTAATATGCTTTGAAAAACACAGGATCTCATTCCTTCATTCTGTCTCCTTCTGTCTTCTTTCTTCTTATCTGTATTTTCCTATTGCTTTTTTTACCTACTTCAATTTTCTATGACTTTGCTACATTAATGTATCATTTTTAGAAGGTGCTTTAATAACAACAGTGTTTAATAAAGCAGAATAAGTGACAGTAACAAGAATCTGAAAGACAGACTTGACTACTTAAGTAAACCTATTTTTTAAATTGATTGTAGTGAATAAAACTATTTGGATAAATTTTATTATTTGATTAATAAAAACTTATTTATATAAGAAGTGATTTCTATCTCCAGAGACAGACTAATAAATGCCTATTCAACAAAAATTTCCCACTAATATATATTAGGCAGAAAAGATATGCCATTATTAAAAATCATTAAAAAACAAAAACAAAAAAACCCAGGCAATTATATAGGCAACTAAAATAAATAAATAAATAAATAAATAAAAATAAATAAATCAGGTCTAATACTTTTATGAACAAAAGGTACACCCCATAATAGCAATCATAAAAATTTCATAGAACTGGTTATTAAATCTGTACCTTCTTAATTTAATGAAAGAGCAAATAAAATAAGTAGTGAATATTTGTCACATTCTTTGCTTATTCTATGCCAGAAGTTAGCATAATATATAGCACATGGACCAAATCTGACCATTCACAAATTGTAAATAAGCTTTTAATTAAAAAAAAGTCACATCCACTCACTGACATACTGTATGTGGCTGCATTTACACAATGGCAGAGTTGGGTAGTTGTAGGAGAGAGAACATTAATGATCTGACCCTTTAAGAAAAAGTTGGCTGACCCGATATA
Organism: Rhynchonycteris naso; assembly: GCA_037038555.1. NCBI lineage: Eukaryota > Metazoa > Chordata > Mammalia > Chiroptera > Emballonuridae > Rhynchonycteris > Rhynchonycteris naso. The sequence continues at coordinate 75,757,842 of CM072999.1, read as the reverse complement.
TACTAAAATATAACTTGAGGACTTATGATATGATACACACTAAGGAAAACAGGGGATGATGAGGTTTATGTTTTCTACCATCCTAGTGGATTACCATCTAGAGGGAACAGGGAGTTAAATTTAAAAGCAACAAAAAACTCTCCCTCTGAGCCAGAGCCAGAAGGATAACTTTGTATTTTCCAGAATAAAGTAAAAAGCCATCTGGGCAGAATAACAAAGTCAGGCATAAAAATGCATAACATATTTAAAGAACATGTAATCTTGAGACTCTACATAATACCATATCGTAGTTTTGACACAAGGCAGAATGAAGTAAGCTGGGACAAGTTGTATAGTTCTATAAGCCTTGCTGCAGACTGTAGAAATTTTACAGGCAATAGGAAAACTTTATTGTTTTAATGAATGAAAGAAAAATGATAAAAATTCCTTTAGAAATTTTCACATGATATAATTTAATCTGTGCTTTCAAGTTTCTTCCTAGCTTCAAACAACAGATAGATAAAACAAAAAAGAAAACAAAAAAGAACATAAGCTGGAAAAAAGAGTATGTGTGTCAAGACCAAATAATGGCATCTCAAATTCAAGGATGGTTTAACATTAGAAAACCAGCTAACATAACGCATCACACCAACAGATTAAATGAGGAAATCTCTATGGTCACTTTAATCAACATAATCAAAGCATCTGATAAAACTGAGCATTCATTCTTAATACTTAAAAATGAAAAAGAAAAATACACGTAGTAAAACTGGACTAGAAAGGGATAGCCTTAACCAAATAAAGAATATTTTGAAAAAGATCTACAGTAAACATGATACTTAATGGTGAAATGTGCCAAAACTGTAAGACAAGTAATGCCACCATAAATAATTGTTTCTATTAAATATCCTTGAGAAAGCAGAGGAAAGAAACTACAGAGGGGAAGGAAGAAACAAAACAAACAAAAAATTACAAGAAGTAAGCCCAGTTAGTAAGCTACTGAGAAATGACTCCATGAAATGGGTAGCAAAGGTGGAAAGGGGAACATCAAAACTGAGACAGCTAACACAAAATTATATGCTTCAGGTGTACAACACAGTAATACTGTGATTTTGTATCTCAACTATAATTAAAAAAATTTTTTTTAATTCAGACATTAAAAAATTTCCAAAGTCCATTAATTTTAAAATTAAGTTTCAAATTGCCAGGTTTTAACTTGGTAACCTAGTTTTGACAAGTCTATTTCAGAATACCAAGAGCATGATACTAATTAAAAATTTTAAAAGCTGGCAGCTCAAATGAAAGAAAATGAAATCTAGTATCTATCACAAATAATAAGAAAGTATATGTGTCTAAGACTATATATCTGGTACATCTTGGGTACAGAAAAATGTTAATTTCCTCAATTTTTCTACTTTAGAACAAAGATTCTTAATTATTCCCTCCCTTAAAACAACTACAAATGAGCCACCATGCATGACACAACTAGATAATAAAACAAATGGTAAGCAAAAACACAATGTACTTACTAGTAAAAAGATTTTCTTTTGCTGATTCCTTTGAGGATAAAATGCCAATATGTACAATAAAAATGTATGGTGCATCTTGCCAAGTTTTCAATGGGTCATGCATTGCCTAGAGAGATAAATGGCATTAAAACTACGAGTCTTAAGAACTAAGAGCAAAATAATACAGTATGAAAATTTTGTGTCAGATTGTACTCAGAAACATGGTTAAGTCCTCAAGTTCATTCATTAATTACAACAGTAAATTCAGCACAACAAATAGGCCCATTGTTTGTTTTATAAACAATACAAAAGGTTAGATGATATATTTCTGAAAGGCCAAACATCTTTTATCTTGTTATACACAAAAATCACATGTTTTACTTATCAATTTTTCTACAAGGAAAGCCTCAATTGAAATCACTAAATTGAGCCTGACCAGGCAGTGGTGCAATGGATAGAGCATTGGACTGGGATGCAGAGGACCCAGGTTCGAGACCCCAAGGTCGCCAGCGCAGGTTCATCTAGCTTGAGCAAAAAAAAAAAAAAAGCTCACCAGCTTGGACCCAAGGTCGCTGGCTTGAGCAAGGGGTTACTCGGTCTGCTGAAGGACCGCGGTCAAGGCACATATGAGAAAGCAATCAATGAACAACTAAGGTGTTGCAACGAAAAACTGATGATTGATGCTTCTAATCTCTCTCTGTTCCTGTCTGTCTGTCCCTATCGGTCTCTCTCTCTGACTCTCTCTCTGTCCTTGTAAAAAAAAAAATCACTATATTGAATCTCTGTTTAACTAAGCCATGCTAGGACAGACACTAGGTTGTATTTCAAAACATAAACATCCCAAAGATTTTTTTTTAAATCACCTAAAAAAATAATACCCATTGACAACATCAGTGAATTATAAACAGCATTTCCTGAATCTAATTCCCTTTGCTTATGCCCTTTCCAAGACTACCAGAATCTCTGATAAGGTCTCACATTTGTATCATACTTAATCTTGGCTAGCCTACATGGAAAGCAACAGTCATGATCCGCAAAGTTGAGGAAGTGGAGTAGACAGACTCCATGTTTAGAGAACTGGTTACTCAGAAGAATCTGTCACTAGGCCTGTTAGTTAGTGCAGAGCCTTAGGAAAAAGTCTTCAAAGGATTTGTTGCCATTCCTTCTAGATGGCCCATGAACCTTTAAAACACAAGACAAAAGACTCAAAGATAAAAGAGATCAATATAGAAAACGATTGGCTGCCTTTTCCTTGTATGTGAAAGGAGGTATTGCTACTTAGACTTGCAATTTATTACCTTCTTGTCTTGAAACTTCTATCCAGAGACCACGGGGTAAACGTCACTGATCTATGAAACCCCTCAGAGTGGATAACAGATTTTGTGCATTCATGCATTTTCCTGTGGAGTCACAGCTTTTCTCAAATGCTCAAGCTACCCTACAACCCAAATAAAGGCTGAACAAGAGTTCAAAAATAATAGTCCACGACAAAAATCCAAGTATCAAACAAAGCAGATTAAATAATTTTTCAGCTATATATTTACTAGGTTATCTTAGTAACTTAAGAACACAAATGCCATGATGAATCATATACATTTACCTCTGTCCGATGACAAAATTCAGGAGCAGTCTGTGAGAAAACTTTAGAGCTTCAAAGTTATATCACTTCCTAATTACTCATAATTAATTGAACCTTTACTGAACTTTCTTGCTCAATAAAGCTTTGATGTAATAAGCTGCTCTGCTAATTTTATATTTCTTAAAACTACCTCTTACAAATTTCAAAAGGGACTGAATAATTCTTATATTCCAAAATTTGACAAAGTTTATATTTAATTCTAGAATTACATTTTGACACTGTAAAAAATAACATTCATATGCCAGACACTGTATTAAACATGCAATTTTTATTATATTCTTTAATCCTCACAATAACCCTAACAAATAGGTACTATTATTAGTTCTTTCGACAGGTGTTCTTCAATAGGCAAATTGATACATCAACTGTGGTACAACCAGACTTCGGAATATTATTCAGCACTAAAAAGAAATGAACTATCAAGCCACAAGAAAGCATGGAGAACCTTAAATGCATATCACTAAGTGGAAAAAGCCATGAAAAGTTGTATATTATGATTCCAACTTTTATTAACATTCCGGAAAATGTCAAAACTTCAGAGACAGTAAAAAAATCAGTAATCACCAGGGGCTTAGGAAGAGGGAGGGATGAATAGGTGGAGCATAGGGAATTTTCAAGGCAATTAAACTATTCTGTATGATAATATAATGGTGTATATCTGTCACTATACGTTTGTTAAAACCAAAACAATGTACAACACAAATAACTAACCCTAATTTAAACCATGGACTTTGATTTATAAAGATGTGTTAGTGTTGGTTCACCAATTGTAATAAATGTTCCACACTGGTGTAGGATGTTGACGTTGGGGGAAGTCGGAGTGTGCAGTTGTGGAGGGGGTGTGTGCAAACTCTCTGCTTTTTGCTCAATTTTTCTGAACCTAAAACTGCTCTAAAAAATAAACCTAGCCTGACGAGGTGGTGGCGCAGTGGATAGAGCGTCGGACTGGGATGCAGAAGACCCAGGTTCCAGACCCCGAGCTCGCCAGCTTGAGTGCGAGCCCATCTGGCTTGAGCAAAAAGCTCGCCAGCTTGGACCCAAGGTCGCTGGCTCCAGCAAGGGGTTGCTCGGTCTGCTGAAGGCCTGCAGTCAAGGCACATGTGAGAAAGCAATCAATGAACAACTAAGGTGTTGTGACGGTAACAAAAAACTAGTGATTGATGCTTCTCACCTCTCTCCATTCCTGTCTGTCTGTCCCTATCTATCCCTTTCTCTGACTCTCTCTCTGTCCCTGTTAAAAATAAATAAATAAACCTATTAATTGAAAAACTATTATAATAGTAAATACATTACTGCTTAAATCAAACCAGAATACTGAGTTAAGAAAATATTAAATCTTTTCTCAACTGAAGAAACAAGGAGAGGCCCTTTCCTCTAAAAACATGTTTTACCAGAGCCTTTATAAAAAGGGGAGGAGGTAATAAACGTTGTATCCTTTTGAATTGTAAAGTACTCCCTCAGGCCCAATTTTTAGGAAGAATAATCAAACAACAGATAATTCTTTGACTTCTACTGTAATCTATATAAACAGTTCTTATTACTTGTAACATTGAACAAGGTCATCGTTAAGCCACCTTTCATCACTAGGAATAGGGCTCAAGCTCTGAGTAGAACTTAAAAAGTATGTTATACACCGAAGACCAATGAATAAGACACAATTCACAAATAGTAATATGCATAAAAATGTTCAGTTTTAACGATTCTTTTTTAAAAGTACAATTTACAACAATTTAACCTGACAAACAGCATAAAATGCTTTAAATAAGAATAGCCATTTTTGTCAGGAAAAAGGGAAACTCCATCTTAGTTTCTTTTGACCATAAATTGCTACAACATTTTCCCAGAGCACTATGACAAAACATTAAAGAACTTAAAAATCATAAATATACTTGGACCCAACAATTTCACCTCCAGGAATTTAGGCAAAAAAATATAAATGTGCACAAAGCTATAACTAGACATTACCTCACCCATAATAGCTGAAATCTGGAAACAACCAAATGCACATCAACTAGGTGTTAATTATAAAAAATCACAGTAAAATTAAATAGCACACAGCCACAAAAAGATGTAGTGCTGCTCAATGTACTAATTTGTGAAGTAAAAAGAAAATTACAGAGCAGTATATAAAATATATAATCTCATTTTGATTAATATGCATGTGTTCAATGTAATAACATTAAACTGCTAAAAAATAAAATTACAAAGGACTTTTACTTTTAAATTATAGAAGCAAAATGTTCACCAACATGGAGTTGTTTTGAAATCAGAAAACACAGATCTAAAAACAAATATATCTACAAAAATATTAACTGCAGTGCTGTTAAAATTACAAGATAATGAAACATAAATGTCCAGTAATAGAAAATCTATAAACAAACTGCAATGTATTCATTCATACAATAAAATACTATGCAGGCATTTGAATAATGATGCCACTGGACAGATGTCCACATTATATTGCTAAGCTAAAAGTTAAAATATAATACATGTTGTAAGATTCCCATTTCTTGCCCTGGTCAAATAGCTCGGTTGGTTAGAGCATCATCCAGAAGCACAGAGGTTGCCGGTTCAATCCCCAGTCAGGGCACTTACAGAAACGATCTATATTCCTGTCTGTCTGTCTCTCTCTCTCTCTCTCCCTCCCTCCTTCCTTCTCTTGTTATAGTCAATAAGTAAAAAAAAAATTAAAATAAAAAGACTCCCATTTTAGTGGCCTGACCAGACAGGGGTGCAGTGGATAGAGCGTTGGACTGGGACATGGAGGACCCAGGTTCAAAACCCTGAGATTGGCAGCTTGAGCGTGGGGTCGCTGGCTTGAGCATGAGATCATAAACATGACCCCATGGTTGCTGGTTTGAGCCCAAAGGTCGCTGGCTTGAAGCCCAAGGTCGCGGTCTTGAGCAAGGGGTCACTTGCTATGCTGCAGCCCTCTAGTTAAGGCACATATCAGAAAGTAATCAATGAACAACTAAGATGCCACCAACGAATGCTTCTCATCTCTCTCCCTTCCTGTCTGCCTATCCCTATCTGTCCCTCTCTCTGACTTTCTCTCTCTCTGTCAAAAAAAGAAAAAAATTACAATTTTTAAGTAAATTAAATATAAATATGCACAAAGACAAAAGACTAGAAATATGTTTATTGTCTCGGTGTGTGGTAGTATTAGATTATTCTCATTTATGTTCACTTTCTAAATTTTTATAGTAAATTATATGTTAGCAATAAGAAAAAACCCAATGGATGTTCACTGTTTTTAAAAAAAGTAATGAAGTCTGCCATGCCTAACTTATTTTTAGGATAAAATTCTGTACAACTATAATCAAGGCAATGAAGGTAGAGACACTTCCAGGAATGGCAAAATAAAATACACTCTGGAAATACACTAATCCATAAAAGAAACAAGAATATGGGCAAAAACTATCAAAATCAATTTTTTTGGAAGTTTGGAAATGAATTAAAACTTTTAACAATTCTAGAACTGTTTCCTCAAGGAGAACAGCTGAAGAGGAATCTAAGAAAACCAGCTGAATCTGAGCAGAAAAAGCAAGCTCATGGTGTTTTTGTTCACTCTAATCCCATGCCCCTGTGGTTCCAAGCTTCTTGAAACCAAAGTACTTACAACTATAACAGTTGTGAAAAACAGAAGTTTGGCAACCACTGGAAAAAACAAGTTTGGAAGCCCTCCAAAGCCCCACTGTCAGAGCTATCGGGAAAAGCTCCATTGCCAGGGCTCGGTTTCCATGACTTGACTCAGAGCTCATCCAGTGGGAAGAACCCTTTTCTCATGGTACTCTCAAAAACACGCACAGCAACTGCTAAAGATCACAGCAGCTCCAGTCAATGCTACTAGGTGGGGCCATCAAGAGGCTGACTAAACACTTAAAAGGAAAAATTAGAAAAAAAATGTCCACAAGGGTTTTTGAAGAGCTCCAAGATATTCCTGGAAATCTAGAAGGTGACGAGTACATGCAGGGCTGTGCATGTATGTGTGAGACTGCACATATGACCAAGAAAGACCTGAAAAGCCCAATTGTTCACTTCTGGCTGATCTTAAGGCTCTGCACAAGAAGGATATAAAAGTTCAGACTGCTTTACTTTGTACAGAAGCCAGACGTTAGGTCACAAATTGTATGATTCCATCTGTATGAGATGAACAGAACAGGCAAGTCCTAAGAGACAGAAATGGTGGTTGACTAGGGCTGAGGGAAGGATGGAATGAGGAGTGACTGCTAATGGATATGCCATTACTTTTTGGGGTGATGAAGATGTTCTGAAATTAGATAATGACTGGTGGTTGCACAACTTGTAAATATACTAAAAATCACAGAATTCAATGTTTTACAAGGGTAAATTTTGAGATATCTCTATTATGTCATAATAAAGTTGTTATAAAATTAAAAGTTTTAAGCAGTTTTGTTATCCATGACCGAGCAAGTACAGCTATCATTTTTTCCTCTATATTTTTAACTATCAAAATTTTGAGGAATTAGTTATTGTGAATTAGAAAGTGAATTATAGGCCCTGGCCGGTTGGCTCAGAGGTAGAGTGTCGACCTGGCATGTGGAAGTCCCAGGTTCGATTCCCAGTCAGGGCACACAGATGAAGTGCCCATCTGCTTCTCCACCCTTCCCCCTCTCTGTTCTATCTCTCTCTTCCCTCACGCAGCCAGGGTTCCACTGGAGAGGAGTTGGCCCAGGCACTGAGGATGGCTCCATGGCCTCTGCCTTAGGCGATAAAATGGCTCCAGTTTGCAACGGAGCAATGGCCCAGTTGGGCTTGCCAGGTAGATCCCAGTCCAGTGCATGCGGAAGTCTGTCTCTCTGCCTCCCTGCTTCTCACTTCAGCAAAATACAAAAAAAAAAAAAGAAAGTGAATTATAAAAATGTAAAGGCATATTTAGTCCTCAACCTATCTCAATTTTCTAAAATCTCTTCCAGTTATATTCCATCACAAGATAATTTTAGATGGATTTTGAGGTTCTTTCTCCTAAGTTTCTTCCTACTTATAAGTAATAGTTATGAAAAATAACATAACTGGAGCCACTTCACAATGAAGTTGGAGCTGCCACTGCAGAGGAACTGCTTTGTACATCTTACTCCACAAGTCTTTAGAATGGGCCAAAGCAACACTATATTCTAAACAACTATTTGCAAAGCTAACAGAAAAGCAGACAGCCAGACTATCAGACTGAAAAACAGAAGACATTCTTTAGAGCAAAAGAAAAATTTAGCTTATTTGCACTTACAGAAATTCCTTTATTGACTTATCATCAATAGATATTCCTTCCTTCAATTCACATAATTTTTCCCTTTCCCTTTCTCACAAATGCCCTTGTCTTTACCTCCTAATCAGAACACTATTTGGGTTTCTGCCAGAATCAGTGATTCCCAGAATTGCAATTCTTTCTGATCTCAAAGAAATGTTTTTGCATCTCACCTTGGCATTTTTAGGTGAACATATTTATGGAGTAATAATTATAAAAACAATACATAATGACTGTAGCAAATATGGAAAATATAAAAAACACAAGGAAGAAAATAAAACTCACATACATTGTTATTGAGTAACAACCATTATTAACATTTTGGTATATAGCTTCCAGTCTTAAGTTTTTTTTAAATGTCAGTGTACCGAAATAATTCAAAATTCACAAACATAAGAACACTGAAATATGTGTTCAATGCCCCAAATTCCCTTCCACACTTACAATTTTATCTCCAGTAAAGGTAAGATTTGTTCCATTCTCCTTAGCCTTTAAGTATTAAAAAAAAAAAAAAATTAATTCAAAATTTTTACTTTACTCTCATAATATTTAACAAGGAAAACAATTACCTCCTGTTTTTCTCCTAAAAGAGGCAATCGCACAAAATCCCCAGGAAAGCTCTATGAATGAAATATAATACTAAAATTAAAGATGTATAATAAAAGAAAATTGTAGTTCAAAATCCACAAAAATGATTAAAACACACTATAAGAGTAAATATAATATGGCATTGATAGACAAAAGATTTTCAATTAACCACAAACAACTGAATAAAACCCTGTTGGGAACTAAAATACTACCAAAGCCAACTGGCCTCTCAATTCTATAGGAATTATAAGAATAACTAAACCTTAGATAAAAGATATACACTTAGGATACAGGGATCCTAGTTCTTATCATTCTACAGACAAGGAAAATATGGCTCAAAGCTATAAATAAAACTTTATGTAGAAATTGGATTTGAACCTAAGATTCCTAACTCTTAGGTCCATTGCTCCTTCTATCATACCCACTTAATGGCTATAAAAAACCTACTCTAATTATAACATTTACCTTTCTTACCAGTTATTAGCAGATGAGGCATTCTCCTTCCTGAGTAATTAGACCACATTTTTCAATTCATTAGACTGGAAGAGAGGAAACCTTACTAATAGGGGTTATGCCAAAACCCTAAAAAGATTACAGCATATCTAAAAGTAGGAAATTTGGGGCAACAGTATACAATAGGAAGCTTTCCCAATCAAATCCAGGAAAGGCCAACTGAATCTCCTATCCTGCGGGATAAATTTGGAGAACCAACAGAAAATCCTCTACTCAACATCACGTTGTTCCTACCATTTTTTTATTCTACCATTTAAAAATATTTTCTTTTTCCTATAAGTACATAAAATCTAAGCTATGATAAGAATTCAATCTTTATAATACATTTATCAATTACTTCATTTATTACTATTCAATTAAATCCTTATCAATAAACTACTTCTAGTAACTAAATAGAAAACCTAGCTTTCCGTAAACTCCACCTCTTCAAGGCAATTTGCTAAACGTTCTGAAGTAATGTTTAAATGCAGTAAACACAAACCAATGGCTATAGTTATGGTAACTATTTTTAACACCTACAAATATACCCTTTTTAAAAAAAATTTGTGTCAAATCCTATTTCTAAGAAAAGAGAATTTTAAAAAACCCACTTATATCTGTGAAGTTCAACCCTTTGATTGCAGGTCTACAGCAGTAAAATCTAAAAACGCTGCTTTTTCTGGGGATATATATATCAATTAGATGAGATAACAAGAGAATTAAAAATTAGGGGTTTCAAATGCTCATCAATGGATTAATAAGCACAATATGATACATATATATAAGAAAATATTATTCAGCCTTTAAAAGGAATAAAATTCTGATACATACTATATGGCTGAACCTTGAAAACACTTTCCTAAGCACAAAAAGCCAAAATGTTGTATGATTCTACTTCTATGAGATATTTAGAATAGTCAAATTCATAGAGACAGAAAGTAGAATAGTTGTTACCAGGAACGAGTATGGGGGATTTACTGTTTAATGGTTATGAAGTGTTAGCTCTGAAGGTAACCAGTGGTGACAGCTGCAAAACAATGTGAATGTACTTAATGACGCTGAATGACATACTTAAAAATTACTAAAATGGTAAATTTTATATTATGTATATTTACCACAATAAAAATAAACGGGGGCTTGCTTTTTACCACACAAAAAAGTACATCCTCTTCTCTAATAAGAAAATATGTAAACGGCTAGCTATGCATCTATCAACACATGCTTCTAACTTATTTCTGTCAGAAGAACTGGGTAGTAGAAAATAGAAATCACCATTTCTCCTATTTCCCTCCAACTACTACCAAACATTACCCGTATCTTAAAAAGTTCACTGCAGTTCTGAAACAATTTTGACGATGTTTGATATTTCCCAGATAAGCCGTTTTTTTCTCTAAGGTTTTTCAAATATGTCTCCACATCTCCTGCCTAGAAAAATAGAGAAAATAAAAAGTATTTAACTTACTTTTCATACATAAGATATTTACAATATATAGATCACCTATAATACAAATATAGTTTGAGATTTACTATTTTAAAACTTAGCAGCACTAAAGACTATATAATAGTACCCAAGACTAACAGTGTTAGACTATGAAGTACAGAAGTCTAGTCTATAGTTCAGAAAAGGTAGTTCCTCTAAAAACTCTAGTAAGACTGGGAAACTGCCAGACTCTAGAGAGTTTTGTCACAAGAAAATATATTTATAAGAGCTATTTGACTAAATTAACACCACCAACAAAAAGATATATTTGTGCTCATAAGCTAAGATAGAGCACCAAATCGTTGTAGCCATTCACAGTCCACTGCTGATACTGTAAAAAAACTCATTTTTGTGGCTACATTGATCAGTTCTGTGTGTGTTCCCTTGATACCTACATGCCTAATCTGGCCCTCTTTTTTCTAAGGTCTAGTATCACATCTCTATCTGCTTGTCATTTCCATAATTTTGTCCTGTGACAATTCAAAATAATTTTTACATTCTTAACTTGTACTACCTATGAAGCTCTTGACCAGTTTATTACAAGTTTCAAATATATGGAGTTTGAAGTTTTTAACTATAAATTCAATTAGTAATTGATTAGGAGAAAAAGATCACTGAACAATACTTCAAACCATATTCTAATGATATCATCATTTCTCTCTAAATTCTTAAGTCCTTTTAGTACTCCTCCTATCAATCCTACCCAATGTGTATAACAAATGCAATAAATTACGAACACCACAAAAAGATTATTCAAACCCTAATATAAGGCAGAAATTCAAAATGCTTAAGGCTGAAAAATCGACTGAATGGCAGACATTTTCATTTATTTATTTTTTAATTTCATTTTTTTTTGTGTGAGAGAGACAGAGAGTCAGAGAGAGGGACAGATAGGGACAGACAGGAAGGGAGTGAGGTAAGAAACATCAATTCTTCATTGCGGTTGGTTCCTTAGTTGTTCATTGATTTTTCATATGTGCCTTGACGGGGGTGGGGGGACTACAGCAGACCAAGTGACCCCTTGCTCAAACCAGTGACCTTGGGCTCAAGCTGGTGAGCCTTGCTCAAACCAGATGAGCTCACGCTCAAGCTGGTGACCTCAGGGTCTCGAACCTGGGTCTTCCACATCCCAGTCTGATACTCTATCCACTGTGCCACCACCTAGTCAGGTAATGGGAGACATTTTTAAAAGACCAGTCAGATTATCTTTGAAAAGAAGCCTCAAGAACAGTAGGGGAAATGTAATTAAAAAAAAAATTTAAGTGAGAAAAGGGGAGATAGTGAGACAGACTCCCACATGTGCCCTAATCAGGATCCACCCAGCAACCCCCATCTGGGGATGATGCTCAAATCAACTGAGCTATCCTCAGTGCCAAGGACCAACGCTCAAACCAATCAAGCCACTGGCTGCAAAAGGGGAAGAGAGAGAGAAGGGAAAGAGGGAGGAGGAGAGAAGCAGATGGTTGCTTCTCATGTGTGCCCTGACTGGGGATCAAACCCAGGGAGGTCCACATGCCCGGCCAGCACTTTATCCACTGAGCCGACCGGGCAAGGCCTTTAAAATTTTTAAAAAACAAAGAATGCAAACAGGAGGGTGGAAACAGAATGGAAAAGGCCCAAAAAAATCCATTGGAGCTGTAAATCTTCAATGCTCAATTATAGTGTATGACAATTCTGAAAGTGTGATCCATGGACCCTTTCATTAATGAGGTCTAAGAGGTCAAAACTATTTTCTTCTCCCTCTCTTCTTCATCTTCAGCAATATCATACATTGTATTGATAAGTGCAAAAGTAATAATGGGTAAAACTGCTGTCCTTTATCACGAACCAAGGCAGTGGCACTTAATATAGTAGTCATTGTACTCTTCAGTAACAAACAGTTCAAAAAAATACCAGCTTCATGTAAGAATGTCCTTGATGAAGCGGTAAAATGCGTTAGTTATTAAATCTTATTAAATCTGAACCCTTGAGTACATAACATGCTTTTTAACATTCTATTAGAAAAAATGGGAAGTATGCAAAATATTATAACTGTCAAGATAAAGCACTTTGCAACTGTTTTGACTTATAAGCTAAATTGTCTACTTTTTTTGTTTATTTGAAAGAATAACTGACAAACTAGCTATTCAGACGTGGTTATTTGGGAGATATTTTCTAGAAAATGGGCAAAAGGAAGCTGTCACTTCAATGAAGACAACTGATAGTATTCACTGCCGATGATAAAACTTGAACTTTCAAGCAAAAATTGGAATTTTGGAAAACTTTTTATCTGTCTCTCTATGAGCTTAACAGTTTCCAGTACTTAAAGAGGTTCTGATGAGACTGAAGGGTGATACTGACAAATATAATTTAGAGTTAATATTTGGAAAATTTATATACTTTAACCAACCAATATTTTCTAAATGACCAATGAATGCCATTACAAAATCAAACATGGGTAAAAGGCCATTCAAAGTACAAACTCACCAATTCATCTTACTCTAACAGAATAAAAAAAAAGTTCACTTCTGGTTTCAGATTCTACATTACAATTAACCTTTAAGAAACTCCACTTGTTACTCTTTGGTACAGAATCAAAGAATATCCACAATTATCTGAAAACATTTTAAAAATACCATTCCCCTTTCCAGCTACATATCTGTGTGAAGCCATATTTTGTGCATATACATTAACCAAAGTAACTTATTGCAACAAATTGAATAAAGGATACAAGATTTCCACTGTTGTCCACTATAACAAAAATTACAAAGACATTTGCAAAATTACAAAATATCATTCTTCTGTTTTTTTAATAGTTATTTCTCATTAAGAACATTTTATATTAATACACAGTGAAGCCTGAATGGTGTTGGCATAATGAATAGAGTGTTGACATGGTACGCTGAGATCCTAGGTTTAAAACTTCGAGGTCGCCAGCTTGCACTGGCTCATTCAGCTTGAGCACAGGTTCGCCAGCTTAAGCATGGGGTTACAGGCTTGAGCATGGGATCATCAAAGTGATCCCATGGTCGCTGGCTTGAGCCAAAAGGTTTCTGGCTTGAGCAAGGGTCACTTACTCAGCTCAAGCACCCGGTCAAGGCACGTATGAGAATCAATCAATAAACAACTAAAAGTGACTCAACTATGAGTTGATTCTTCTCATCTCTCTTCCTTTCTCTCTCTCTATAAAAAGAAATGCAGTGCATATGAAAAAATGCTCAACATCACTAATCATTAGAAAAATGCAAATTAAAACCAAAATGAGATATCACCTCACACCAGTCAGAATGGCGCTCATCTGCAAAACAACACAGAATAAGTGCTGGTGAGGATGTGGAGAAAAGGGAACCCTCCTGCACTGCTGGTGGGAATGCAGACTGGTGCAGCCACTGTGGAAAACAGTGTGGAGATTCCTCAGAAAATTAAAAATCGAACTACTTTTTGACCCAGCTATCCCACTTTTAGGAATATACCCTAAGAACACCATAGCACTGATCAAAAAGAAAAAATGCGCCCCCATGTTCGTGGCAGCATTGTTCACAATAGCGAAGATCTGGAAACAGCCCAAGTGTCCGTCAGAGGACGAGTGGATTAAAAAGCTTTGGTACATATATATACTATGGAATACCACTCAGCCATAAGAAATGATGACATCGGATCATTTATAACAAAATGGATGGACCTTGATAACATTATACGGAGTGAAATAAGTAAAACAGAAAAAAACTGAGAACAGCATGATTTCATACATAGGTGGGACATAAAAGTGAGACTATGAGACATGGACAAGAGTGTGGTGGTTACTGGGTGGGGGGAGGGAAGAAAGGGTGGGAGAGGGGGAGGGAAGGGGCACAAAGAAAACCAGATAGAAGGTGACAGAGGACAATTTAACTTTGGGTGATGGGTATGCAACATAATTGAATGACAAGATTACCTGGAGATGTTTTCTTTGAACATATGTACCCTCATTTATTAATGTCACCCCATTAAAATTAATAAAAGGAAAAAAAAGAAATGCAGTGAGTTTATAATTGCTATTTCAAAATTAATAAATATTTCTCCATTTTCTGTTTATTTCTATTTTTTTGCAACAGAGGCAGAGAGAGGGACAGATAGGGACAGACAGACAGGAAGGAGAGAGATGAGAAGCATCAATTTTTCGTTGTAGCACCTTAGCTGTTCATTGATTGCTTTCTCATATGTACCTGGGGGAGGGGGGGCTACAGCAGACTGAGTGACCCTTTTGCTCAAGGCAACGACCTTGGGCTCAAGCTGGTGAGCTGTCCTCAAAACCAGATGAGCCCGCACTCAAGTCAGCAACCTTGGGGTTTCAAACCTTGGTCCTCTGTGTCCCCGTCCGACGCTCTATCCACTGTTCCACCGCCTGGTCAGGCTATTTTCTCAGTTTTAATTTCTCATATAGTAACCTACATGAACGAAGGCTTTTTGAGGTCTGTATAATATTTAAAAATGTAAGAGTTCTGAGACTAGAGAATTTTAAGAGCTGCTGGCAGCTAGGTCAGCAACTTGGGAAGCAGGGATTCTAGTTTCCGTTTTTTTTCTTTACAGTTACATGATACTCCTTCCTCTCTCGGGTTGGAACCTGATGATCTCTAAATCAAAAAAAAAAAAAAAGCCTGTAATTTTATTTTCCTTACCTTGAAGTTAAAGATTTCATTGTAACAATCAGCACTTTTCAGATACCAGGTTATATTCAAAGATACTGCACAAGGTTCTCCATCAACTATAAAAGAAGAATTTTTGTGAGTAAAAGATGATTCCTAAACTTCACATTCCATTTATTTCCTACTAAAATGAAATACTCAATGATCATGCCTTCTCTGAACAAAAGGTAATGAATATATGTGCAAAAGAAACTGGATAGTCTTCAGAGAAAATTAAGTACTGTTACCCACAAAAAGGAGAAGCAGCTAATAACGTTTGAAACTTTATCTATCTTTATGCTTTAAAACCTTGATTTCACCCTGGCCGGTTGGCTCAGCAGTAGAGCATCAACCTGGCGTGTGGAAGTCCTGGGTTCGATTCCCAGCAAGGCACACAGGAGAAGTGCCCATCTGCTTCTCCACCCTTTCCCCTCTTCTTCCTCTCTACCTCTCTCTTCCCCTCCCGCAGCCAAGTCTCCATTGGGGCAAAGTTGGCCCCGGTGCTGAGGATGGCTCCATGGCCTCCGCCTCAGGAGCTAGGATGGCTCCAGGTACAGCAGAGCAACACCCCAGATGGGCAGAGCATCGCCCCCTGGTGGGCATGCCAGGTGGATCCCAGTTGGGCACATGCGGCAGTCTGTCTGCCTGCCTCCCCACTTTTAACTTCGGAAAAATACAAAAACAAAAAGGAACAAAAATAAAATCTTGATTTCAGATTCTCTGTTGGGAAAAACCTAGAAACAATAAAGCAGTCCTAAGTTAAAACCAATCTTCTATTAGCATTCGATTATATTTTGAGCAGAGCACTTAAAGAAGATGCTACATAGTACTGCCTTAGGCCAAAAATGGGAATAGAAGGAAAAAAATTTCTAAGTCTCTTAAAAAGGTTACATTCTAGCTGGAAAGATAAAGAATAACATTAGAGATGTCACAAGGCAATACTCAAAATAGTTTGAGGAAAAAATTCATAACTTAAACCTTGAAGGATACGAGGATTAGATAGAAACAATTATGGATAAAAAGCAGACCTGTCTGGGGAAGGTAGGAATAGCAAAAGCAAAAATAAAAGAGTTAGATTTTTTTCAAAACCCATCTTGAGAGCCTTCAAGGAACCTTATGTAATCATAAACGCCTCATATAACTTATTAAACATAGCCTGAAACACAATATTCTAGTGGACCAAGACATTAGTCTAAAATTTTAGAAGTGTAAATCTGACTATATGACAACAGATTAGCTGTCTCATCTGGGAAAGTCAGCATTACCTTTTATCTCCTATTCTTGCTATAGAAGAGAAAATATACTAGACATACCTACTTTACACAAACATGACAAAAGATAAACATGGAACATCAGGAACCTACCTTTGGTTCCTAACAAAAGAAGCACACCTAAAGTTATGACCTTTCCCTTTTCTTTGTTTTAAATTGTTTTTGCAAAATAATCTTTAAATGATGAACTTTTGCAAGGCTTAAAATACATAAAAATCTGATGTGCTGCCTGACCAAGCAGTGGTACAGTGGATAGAGCATCAGACTGGGATGCGGAGGGCCCAGGTTCGAAAACCTGAGGTCGCTGGCTTAAGCGCGGGCTCATCCTGCTTGAGAGGAGGCTCACCAGCTTGAGCGAGGGGTCACACGCTCTGCTGTAGCCCCCTGGTCAAGGCACATATGAGAAAACAATCAGTGGACAACTAAGGAGCTACAACGAAGAACTGGTGCTTCTCATATCTCTCCCTTCCTGTCTGCCCCTATCTGTCCCTCTCTCTGACTTTTGCTCTGTCTCTCAAAAAAAAAATTTGATGTGCTGAACAGAATTTATGGGACTGAAAAAGGAATACTGCAATCTTGCTATGAACTATGAACTCAGAAGAACCATACAGATATGGGATTAATTAAATAATGCCAATAAGAAGTTTCCCTAAACAAGAGACTTGAGAAACATCCCTAAATAAGAGACTTGCAAGAAAACTTGGCTGCAAAAATACTACTATTTATGTTAAAAGACACCAGTTAGAACTTTGAATGAATGGTTTAAGAGATGATGAAAATGGTCCTGACAATTTCATGTAAAGGTATATAGCATATCCATAAAAGTATAAGATCAGAAACAAGGTAAATATGAGAAAGCAAAGAAGTAAAATGAAAAATAATGGTCATCTTAAAGGAGCTGCAAATCCTCCAAAAAATAAGAAATGTATACACTTCAAAATATGTAACTTGACAAAACACCATTAGATCAAAATATAGGTGAGAAAATACTGTATATAATAAAAGGAAAGAACAGTATACAGGTTGTCAGACAAAAAACAAAACAATGCTACACCTAAAAGCTACTCTCTAGTAAACCAATGTCTCAAAGTAGATTATATTTAAATCAAATTTAAGTCATTAATCAGGAGATCATATCATCACGGACAGTATATTCCTCATAGAAATTCTACCTGCCTCCTTCACCCTCAATAGACTATAAATTCAACAAGCGAAGGGGCCTTTTCTATCACTTCCCTGCTGTCTCAAACCGTGCCTGGCACATAATAAGTTTTCTATAACTACTTCCAAAATGATTAAAAGATGAAATCATCGAACTATGACTTCCAGCTTTGCACTTTCAAGGAGAGAAATATACATAAAAGCACTCATAGGTAACTTAGATTTTTATCCCTGATCTCGAAATGGAGCCGTCCATGATCATTTGTTCTCTAAAATAAAGCCAGATTCAGAAATAAAAGGAAGCTTTTCTTTAATACACAATGGGATATTTTGGATTCAGAGACAGTGGTTTTTCATCTGAACAGACTGGTTTTGTTCTAAATAATCCCTATTTCCTGATAATGTCTTTGAGTTTCCTCTTGCAAAGATCCAAGTGGTAAAATATTCCTTTTGTAAACAATATTTACTGAACATATTCATCCAGAGCCAATGATCTGACAAACCTACGTCATGTGTTCAGTAAATATCTAACTGGCACACAAAAGCAAAATCAATGTTATCTCTATAATTCAGAACAGATTAAAACACCATGCTAGCAATCAACCAACACAATTTTCTAACTATACAGCTGACTTCTTGGAATAAGAAGGTCTGAACTGCATGGGTCCACTTACACATAGATTTCTTTTTTTAAAAAATTTATTTATTGATTTTATGGTGGGGGTAAGCAAGAAGTATCAGTTTATCAGCTCAGAGTTGCTTCACTTCAGTTGTTCATTGCTTTCTTGTCTTATGTGCCTTGACCAGGCAAGCTCACGGTTTTGAACTGGTGATCTCAGCATTCCAAGTCAACACTCTATCTACTGCGCCACCACAGGTCAGGCCACATGGATTTCTTGATTGACTTATTTATTTACTTATTTTAGAGAGAGAGAGAGAGAAAGGAGAAAAGAAGAGGAAGGAGAGGGAGAGAGAAAGGAGAAGAGGAAGGAGAGGGAGAGAGGAAGGAGAAGAAGAGAAAGGAAGGGGAAAGAGGGGAAGGAGGCAAGAGGGGAGGGGGAAAGAGGGGAGGAGGAAAGAAGGGAGGGGGAAAGAAGGGTGGGAGGGTAAGAGAGGAGAAGGAAGGAAATGAGGGAGAGGGAGAGAGAGTAACAGAAAAAAACATTGATTTTTTGTTCTACTTATTTATGCATTTATTGGTTGATCCTTACATCTGCCCTGACTGGGGATTGAACCTGTAACCCTGGCCTATTGGGACCATGCTTTAACCGACTAAGGTACCCAGCCAGGATCTATACATGGATTTTTTTCAATAAGTATCTGTACTGTTTTCATCAGCAGTTAAGAATTCGCAGATGCAGAGGGTCAACTGTGTACATTGATCTAAACCACTTTGATAGGGGAGTAGTTTTCAGCCCCTGGAGCCAGTCCACCAGAATTTTGTGCCAGTTCACGGAAGAGTTAACCACCCATAGGGTTTATAACATTCATACAAGATCTGGGTGATTAACTCTTTTATGGACCGCCATGAAATTTCTGGCAGAATGACACCCCTATGCAGACTCGCAGTTGAAAAACACTGATATAGGGGACTTGAACATCCTCTGATTTTGGTAAGGGGGGGTAGGGAAGGTACTGGAAACAACCTATCCCCCATAGATACTGAAGAACAATTTAAGTTTTGGGAGATTGAAAAGTTATACATGTATTTTTTTACTGCATAGGGAGTCAGAATCCCTGACCCACTCATTTTTCAAGAATCAACTGTATATAGTGAACACACACAAAAAAAAACAGAGAAGAAAACAAAGTTTATACAAGTAAATATTCTGAAGATTATTCAGTGAAAGGGACATGGTTATACTACATATGTTTATGCCTAGACAGTGCTGGACTATTAAATTTCAGAAATTATGTTTGAGAGTGATAGAAATCAGAATTTAAAAGTTAAAAGATCGCTCAAAAACTCAAACAGAAACTTCATAAAATGCAAAAACTCACATTTCAGGAATATAGTGGTATTTTTGAAGAGGATCTTTCCAAAACTAAAATAATTTTTCCCCTGCAAAGATAAAGGAGAGAAAGGTAAATAGCATGATATCACTTTAATTCCCAAGGTATAAAAACTTAAAACTTTATAAAATGTTCAAGTTAGTTTTCTTAACAACAAAAAAGGCATCAATAGAGTCCCTTATTGTAAAATTCTACCATATCAAAACTGCAGCATTCTGAAGCTTGGTACCAACATGATTCTTTCCCTGCAGGCCATGAGGCAAGGACTCAAGCAGGAAGGCTGCCAGAAGTCTTAACTTAAATCTTCATAGGAGGTACACCTTAATCAACTCATCCCTTTTACTCCCTCATCAATGGCCACAATAACCAATCATATCTTCAAAAAACTTTTCTATGAGCAGATAGACAGATTTAACTAATTTTAGTAACAAGTAAATACCTAAAATTGAGAACCTATATGTAGATCTTCACCAAATGAACAAAAGCTTTATATTTGCCATATAAAAGCTCAAGTAAGATTTGGACATTACAACCAGTGAGCACAGCAGAATGAAACACAAAGGCCACCGTGGTTTTAACAGGACTAATGCTTTTTGGCATCTGTTCCCTGCATCTGACTTTTGTCTGCTCACAAGGACTGGAGCTCATAAGTAAAAGTTGAGAAAGGGGGAGAAGACAGAAAAAGTAAATAAATTTGGTTAATTGTCCAAAAGAAAAACTAGCCTTATTATATCAAGTTTTAGAATACTATTTCTTCCAGTTTAACCATTTTAATATTAGAATACATTAAAATATTTTGATTTTTTTTTGAGAGAGAGAGAGAAACATCGACTTGTTGTTTTACTTGTCTATGTGCCGTGACAGGGTTTCAGGGCGATGCTCTAACCAACTTAGCTACCCGTCCAGGTTCTAAAATACATTTTTTTTTTAATGCCTGGGCCTCCTGATCACACGGCAAAGCTTAGAATAACCACTTCAAAGTTCAAAAGAAATCATACAACTTCGTAAGTAGACCCATAGAGCAACAAAAAAGTGCAGAGAAAAAGAAAGAAAGACGCCTATTCACATATCCCTCTTCTCCAACCCAGGGTCACTGTATTCTGTAAAAGTTCAGCTGGAAAAGAAACCACCTTCCGCCTATATACATCAAGTTTACCTGTCACAAGTAAGGCACTGAAAGTTCTTTAATTTTGCTGAGACACCGTTCCGCCTCTCCTCTGTACTCCTGTCTGATTCTCTAACATTCCTGCTAAATTACCCATAGAAGTTCACGGCTTTCCGCTCCAGGGAGGTTAGTTCTTGTTAACCAGCGACAAGGACACTCACGGCGATCCCATCCCTCTGGAAGCAGACTTTCAGAGAACCTTCATGAACCCCTTGGGCCGCCGTAGCCCCACCCCTCCCTCCTAGGGGCTCAGTTGCTTCAGAACACTCACCGACGGTATCGGAATGTGCCACCTGGATCGATCGGCAGCAGTGACAGGTACCGGTCCTATACCGAAAAGAGACAATGGGGACGGCTGAGCCCCGAGAAGAAGAAGAATGATAGGCAGAACCTGAAGCCACGAAACCACCGCCATTTTCACAGCCATGGAGTGCCTATCGAAAGCATCCCACCTTCTTCCGGTTCGTCCCGCCCTCTTCCGGCTTGCTCTTTGGGGTCGTGATCCGGGTTCTCCAAACCTCGCGATGCTTGTTTGTTTTGTGACTCAGCGGCCCCTCCCTCCGTCAATGCTTTGGTGCGAGGAAAAACTGCGCAGGCGTCGTCCTGTCATAATCTGATCACCTTGGCGAGTTAGAATGATCTCCAGAAGTCACACCGCCTCGCTCGGCTCTTCTTTCTCCCAGCAGTTAACGGGTTTGGGGACCAGGCAAGCATCCATGTAGCGTTTGGCTTTCTCCTCCTCCTGTTCGCTCCAACCCCTTATCTCTCCTAAGTCATAAGTCAGATTTCGGGGCTGAAAGTCTGGGAAAGCCAGAGTAGTCTGGCTGCCTGTTTTAAGATCTGGTAGTGAGTTCTCGGTCTTTGGAGGTAATTAAGCAAAGACTGGAATTTGGCGGTGGCGCAGTATAAGCAATTCCAAAACTGGATGGTGTAATACATAACCTCTTTTACAAGCTCCTTCTAGCCCTGAAAAGCATAAAGCTACTGTAGAATTTGGGTGAAGAACACAAAGCTCCAGCAAAGACCTGGCAGCACTTTCCACTCAAAATTAAAAACGTGAAGAAAGTGGGTCAGTTTGCAATATATATAGGGTGACTGTCACTGAGACCAGAAGCTTCGCCCAGTCAGGCAAACCGTCTCAATACTTCCTGGTTCTCATGTTATTGAGTTTTCATCCTCACACCTCTTCTGCTGCAAAGACAGTTTTGGTTCCTAACAAAAGTGGTTTCTTATCAGCCTTTATTTACTAAGAAAAACTTGCCAAATTAAAAAAATAAAAAGCCCCCGTAGAAACACTTTTTTGGGTCTAAAAGTTCCAGGAGGAAAAGTCAAGTTGTCACTGTGTAAGGACTCCTATTTCCCAGAAACTTGACGGGGCTGAAGTGCTGGTGGTAATTTAGCAAGCGGCCTATTGCTAAAAGATCGCCCAGAGACTTGGACTGAGAGCTGGGAGCCTGTGAAGTGACTTGGAAGCCATGGAGGTATCCGAAAATGAGGAAATCAGGTAAAGACCCAGTGATCCTGCAGGGACTGATTCCAGGGCCCACAGAGGCAGGCAGTAGTTCTTGAAAGTACCTGTAAGCAACATTCTGGCTTTGAAGGTTTTATTGTTTGATTGCACTTATTATTTATAGCATGCTCTATATTTGTGCACTTAATCTTTATCGTTTTTTCTCAGTTCCCCAGGGAAATAATATTAATTGATTTTAATAGCTAGACCTTCATAAAATACTCTCAGGATGATTAACAAAACCGGAAGAATTGTGATCAGAACTCTAACACATTAATTTCAAGCATGTTGCTTACCAAGTTCAACTATACCCACCTCTTCCCACATCATTCCAGAGCTTATTCTTCAAAGCTGGAAAGGAGGAGACTGCAAATTTCTTCATCTTTGCACACTTGATTAAAAGAAACAGTGACAAAGACTGAGTCAATGAAGGATCTGATTACTTCCATGATAAACCTTTTTTTTTTTTTTTTCTTAAGTTGAGAGGAGGAGAGACACTCTTGCATGCACTTTGACCGGGATCCACCAGGAACCAGGGCAACCTCTGTCTGGGGCCAAGTTCAAATGAGCTATTTTTAGTGCCTGGGGCTACAGCTCAGACCAACTAAGCTACCCTGAGCAGGGGGTTGGGGGGGGGGGGCGCTGGAAATAATTGAGCCACTGGGTGCGAGAGGGGCAGGGGGAGAGGGTGGGGAAGAGAAGCAGATGGTTGCTTCTGTGTGTCCGACCAGGGATTGAATCCGGGATGTCCATACACAGGGCCAACGCTCTATCCACTGAGCCAGCAGGTCAGGGCCAATCAATCATTTTTTAGTATGGCCAAGAAAGTGTATCTGTTCAGGCTTGTTTACATAATATTTTGAAATTAATGTTCAGTCATAGCTTTAATCATGAACAATCTAACTACAGCTGCATTAAACCATACCTCTGCATGAAAGCCAATGTTTGTTTCCCCCTTATACCCTGTGGTTGTTTTAATGGGCATACGTTAAATACAATCTCAGTTAGCAATATACCTACATCTTGTTCATGTTTTATACCAGAAACAACTTTTCTGGAAACTTGGTATTAAAAAACACTGACACCTAAATTGTCAGCATTGTCTTGAAAAGCTAATGATTTTTCTTCTACACCTATTCCTATTCTTAGCCTAGCACCTTACACATATCTCTATTGTAGCATTTGTCGGGTTGATTTGTAATTGTTGGTTAGGCTCTCACAGAAATCTTGGACACAGCCCTTCATATCAGGGGTCCCCAAACTGCGGGCCACATGCCGCCCCTGAGGCCATTTATCTGCCCCTCCACTGCACTTCCAGAAGGGGCACCTCCTTCATTGGTGGCCAGTGAGAGGAGCACAGGATGCATCCGCACCCATAGTTCCCATTGAAATATTGGTCAGTTTGTTGATTTAAATTTACTTGATCTTTATTTTAAATATTGTATTTGTTCCCATTCTGTTTTTTTACTTTAAAATAAGATATGTGCAGTGTGCATAGGGATTTGTTTATAGTTTTTTTATAGTCCGGCCCTCCAACGGTCTAAGGGACAGTGAACTGACCCCGTGTAAAAAGTTTGGGGACCCCTGCTACATATCTTCTTTAGACCCAGCACTCGTAAGAATATTCTGAAAATACTTTTTTGAATGAATAAACGGATGGGTTGTTTTTGTTTGGTTTGGG
This sequence comes from Rhynchonycteris naso, assembly GCA_037038555.1. Classification (NCBI taxonomy): domain Eukaryota; kingdom Metazoa; phylum Chordata; class Mammalia; order Chiroptera; family Emballonuridae; genus Rhynchonycteris; species Rhynchonycteris naso. Next base: position 75,733,449 of record CM072999.1, on the reverse strand, counting down.
TTTTTGTTTGTTTTTGCTTTTACGAATTTTGTTGTAGTCATAGCCTTCACTCATTTTATTTGCTTTTAATTTAATTTATTGGGAAGACATTGGCTAATAAAATTATATAGGTTTTAGGTGTACAATTCTATAATATATTAACTGTATGTTGTATTTTCTGTTCACCACACTATGTCAAGTCTATTTTCATCATTTTTCACTCATTATTTTAAAAGAATCCTTCATAAGTGACAGTGCTCTTTTTCTTTTGCAGTTAGAGTAAAACCGGAGCTTCATATTTCATTGTTTACCTTGGATGATTTAAAAAAGAATCTTGTTCTGCGGCACATGTTATTGTGTTATGTTATGGCAAGATCATTGGCATTGCAGAGATTTACTTCCCATGTTTATACTATAGTTAGAAAAAGTACAAAAATTAGGCCCTGGATGATTGTCTCCGTGGTAGAGTGTTGGCCTGGTGTGTCTCAGGTTTGATTCCCAGTCAGGGCACATAGAAGAAGTGACCATCTGCTTTTTCACCCCTCTACCCCCCCCACACACCTTCTTCTCCCACAGCCATGGCTCAATTGGTTCAAGCACATTAGCCCTGGGCGCTGGGTATGGCTCCATGGAGCCTCTACCTCAGGTGCTAAAAATAGTTCAGATGCGAGCATGGCCCCAGATGGGTAGTGTATTGGCCCCAGATAGGGTTGCTGGTTGGATCCCAGTAGGGGCACATGCGAGAGTCTGTCTCTGTATTTCCCGTATTCTCACTTGGAAAAGAAGAAAAAGAGAAAGTACAAAAAAAGAAAAAAAAGGAAGTACAAAAATTAGATTCGCAAACCCTATGTAAAATAACTTTCTTAGAAATGTCTGTTTATTTAGTGTTGAAGATGAAGCTGTGGATAAAGACATTTTCAAAGACTGCAGCAAGATTGCTTTCTACAGGTAAGGAGAAGAAATATATTACTTAGATCAAAACATTTCTCCTAATATTCCAAAATTGATGTTCAATAAATTTTTGAGAACTGAGAAGCTTTCTAAGGAAAGAGCCATTTAGGATATTCAGTGATTAAGAAATTTATAAGACATTTGCTTTAAAGTTTACATACTTACTACTGTAGTATTTAAATTTTTCAGTAAACAGATAGCTTATTTTAAAAGTCAACTGTTTTTAAACTGATGTTAAAATTTTACGTCTTTGGCCTGACCAGGCGGTGGTGCAGTGTATAGAGCGTCGGACTGGGATGAGGAGGACCCAGGTTCGAGACCCCGAGGTCGCCAGCTTAAGCATGGGCTCCTCTGGCTTGAGCAAAAAGCTCACCAGGTTGGACCCAAGGTTGCTGGCTCGAGCCAGGGGTTACTCGGTCTGCTGAAGGCCCGTGGTCAAGGCACATATGAGAAAGCAATCAATGAACAACTAAGGTGTTGCAATAAAAACTGATAATTGATGCTTCTCATCTCTCCATTCCTGTCTGTCTGTTCCTACCTATCCTTCTCTCTGACTCTCTCTCTATCCTTGTAAAATAAATGTCTTTGGCATTGGCTGTCCCTATAAAAAAAAAAAAGATATATATATATGTTTTTGGCCTTGGCTGGTGGCTAAGTGGATAGAGCATCAGCCCAGCATGTGGACATCCCAGCTTAGATTCCCAGGCAGTGCACACAGGAGAAGAAACAACCTGCTTCTCTCCCCTTTTCTCCCTCCTCTTTCTCTTCCCCATCCTGCAGCCAATGGCTTGATTGGTTTGAGTGTGGCCCCAGGCACCAAGGATAGCTTCCTTGGAGCACATTAGCCTCAGGTGCTAAAAATAGCTTGGTACTCAAGCATTGGCCCAGATGAGGTTGCCAGGTGGATCTTGGTTAGAGCACATGTGGGAGTCTGCCTCACTATCTTCTCTCCTGTCACCTAAAAAGAAAAAAAAATTATGTCTTTGGTTTGTCCGGTGGTGGCACAGTGCATAGAGCATTGACCTGGGATACTGGGGTCCCAGATTTGAAACCCTGAGGCTTCTGGCTTGCACCCAAGGCCATTAGCTTGAACCCAAGGTTGCTGGCTTGAGTCAGGTGTCACCACTGGCTTGGCTTGAGCCTCCTGGTCAAGGCACATACGAGAAACAAACAATGAACAACTAAAGTGACACAACTGAGTTGATGCTTCTCATTGCTCTCCCTTCCCATCTCTCTCCTCTCTTGCTCTCTCTCTCTCTCTCTCTCTCTCTAAAAAAAATTGTCTTTGAATAGATAATTCATTTACATGGTTCAAATAATATAACAAGATGTATGTCAAATAATATTATTTTCATTTCTGTCCCTTTCCACCCAATTCCACATCTTGTCTTTGTAACCAGATTTATTCATTTCTTATTTATCCTTCCAGTATTTTTTGTAACCTAATACTATTCTTTCTAAATTTTTTTCTTTATATATAGAGAGAGAATGAATGGAAGAGAGAGAGAGAAAAACATCAGTTTGTTGTTTGAATTATTCATGTGTTCATTGGTTGTTTCTTGTATATGCCCTGACCAGGGATAGAATCCATAACCTTGGGGCATCAGGACAATACTCTAACCAACTGAGCTACCCAGCAAAGGCTAACTGCATATATTTATATATCACCTCCCTCCTTGTACCAAGAAGTTTTCTACATCCGCTATTACATACCTCTTTTTTTTTTTTTTCTACTTCACAGTTTATTCTGAAGAGCCCTGCATGAGTATATGGAACTTGTCCTTTCATTTTACAGCTGTGTAGTATTCTATTGGGTAGATGTACTATAATTTATTCAGGTTTTCTCATATTGTTAGACTTTTGGGTTGTTTTGCTGTAATAGCACTGCTACAATGAAGAGCTATACATATATCATTTCCTATACATGAAGTATATTTATAGGATGAATTTCCCGTAGTGGGATTACTGGGTCAAAGAATAAATATATTTGAAATTTTAGCTGTTACCAGATCCCACCACAGGGACTGTATCGTTTTGTACTTCTATCACCACTATGTAAGATTGCCTGTTTCTCCAGAGCCTGTGATCCTGAAATTGAAATCATCAAAGTTGTATCATGCCTGATCAGGCAGTGGCACAGTGGATAGAGTATTGGCTTGGGACACTACGGACCGAGGTTCAAAACCCAAAGTCACTGGTTTGAGCACGGACTCACCAGCTTGAGTGTGGGGTCGCTGGCTTGAGCACTGTCACTGGCTTAAGCCCAAAGGTCAATGGCTTGAAGCCCAAGGTCACTCACTGGCTTGAAAGGGGTCACTGGCTTGGCTGGACCCCCCCTGGTCAAGGCACATATGAGAATGCAATCAATGAACAATTAAGGTGTTGCAACTATGAGTTGAGGCTTCTCATCTCTCTCCCTTCCTGCCTGTCTGTCTTTGTCTTTCCCTTAGTATCTCTCTCTCTCTTTCTCTGTCTTGCATGCACGCTAAAAAATAGTTGTATTGTATATTACAACTTTCTGATTTATTCACATTGCTCTAGAGGAAGAAAGTATTCATTTTAATTCAAACAGTACCTTACAAGGAATTCTATAGTGAACTTTTTAAACTTGTTAAATTCTGTGGTGATCACCTTGTTAAACCACTAGATTATATTGGATTTCCATTAGAATATATTGAGTTTTTAGTAAAGTGTACATTTTATGGAAAGAGGAAGTAAAATTAATAAGCTAATGTCATCTATGAAAATTGCCCCTCCTTCTCAATAAAGGGGACAAAATACCATCCTTGAGTAATGTTATTTTGAACGATTTTATTAGTATTTTTTTAATTACTACTAATTTACTGGTACTCTAATAACAAAGTACTCCTCTTAGTACTTTATTGGAATATTAATTACGTCTGTGCCCAATTCACTATTATAGTAAATTTTAATCAATTTTCTATGGTAATATAGTCTATTGAATGCTGACAGTCACAAATCTTAGGTATCTGTATACTCCATTTCTGTAGGCGTCAGAAACAACAGCTCTCCAAGAAGTCTACCTATCAGGCATTACTAGACTCAGTCACAATAGGCAAAGACAGTACCAGGTTCCAAATCATCAATGAAGCAACCAAGGTGAGATACAAGTATTTTCTACAGATAACTATTTATTTCTATATTTATTTTGTTTGAATGAAGTAAATTTCCACAAAAGCTAATTAAAACTATGTATGTTTTAAATATATAATTTATTAGAGAAGTACTATATAGTCTTTTTTATAGCTAAACTAATATTCTAAAATAATATGAATATCAACATATAGATTGCCTGTGTATCAGATGCTTTCCTAGATGTTTTACAATTATTATTTCCTTTTAATTAGTCTTTATAATACACCTAAAAGGCACATCATATTATCCCCAATTTTCAGATAAGGGAGTTGAAGTCTAAAATGTCATTTGCTTGAAGTCACAGCTAGTAACCAGAATTTTCACCTGCATCTGAGAACTCTTATCAAGCACCCAATTTCTTTCTATCACTATCATGCAATGTATAGTTGAGCATGCAGCCTCAACTGTACATAGTACAGATTCAGTGAACATGCTACAGATTCAGTGAATGTACAAATATCTCAATGTGGGTGGACAATGGGAGCAAGGGACTATACGGTTGAAACAGCTGCCACAAATGTTCCATCTCTTGAGCTGCTTCACTACCAAAGCATCACAGTTTTTATGTACTGAAGAGATTAGAGCAGTATTATATCCTAAGTTCTTTTCCTCATGTGTCAGGTCACCAAACTACTTCAGATGAGCCGTACAGATGGGCGATTCATAGAGGATGTGCTGTGGACTGGGCGGAGAAGTGTGGCTATTCACAAATACCTGATGTTTCCAACCTGACCCTCATTTCCAGACCCTCCCCAATCTTTGATAGGCATCCTAAGCTTCTTAGACCTCCCAGACCAATCTAACTTCATTGTTAACTTATGAAACTCAAATACGTAGTTAAAGCCATGTTTTCTAAGTTCCTAATAGCTGAGATAGTAACTCCACCAACTCACTAACAAATCCCAGTTCTGGGAAGCAGACTGAAAATAGATTCCCACTTTCACTGCAAAGCTCTGAGAGATCTCCTTGCAACTATCAAAGCTCTGGTCCTATAGTGCCACCCTGAGTAATCGTATCAAAGAAGACAGAAAAAAACTACCCTGAAAAATCATGGGGTTCTCTATCACATTTTTAAGACTTTTAACATAGCAAAGGATCCTAACTTAGTCTCAGACAGAAGGAGCAATTACACAGCAAAGAAGGCTACCTTCCTATGAAGTTTTAAAGATTTTAACTTATTTCATACATGTGGAATTTTATAACATAGCTTTCTTGCCTGAATTCATAATAGAGGCTAGAATCATATCAATAATTCAGCATTCTCTATTCCTTAAGGATGTAGTTACGGTAGCAGTACACTTAGTTCATCCCTCTAATCTACACAGATGAGGTTAGACTTTCTCCAAAATTTAGTGCTATTTCTTACACCATTCATTTTTTTTCTGGAGGAGTTTGCCCCCTTTGGGTTCTGAGCTCATGGTACTCCTGAAGTCATAGGTCCTTGTAATGCTGGTGGCCAAGGCCAGGCAGGTCCACAATAGATTCAGGCAAACCATAGAGAAACTGCAGAGCCAGAAAGCTTTGGGCCATTCCTGTTTAATAGATTCTCACAACAGTGAATAAGCAAACAGGCGGGGACAACCACTTCTCATGGCAGCAGGTGAACAAACAGTATAACAGCCCCTCACGCTAGCGGATAGGTGATCCACCCTGAGAGCAAGCACCTGTAGCCTTACATAGGCTATACACATGTGGCTCTACCATGTACTCACACACTAATCATGCAAAGTACAAGCAAGCAAGCCTAACACAGATGTTTTCCTTACATTCCACCCCTTTAGGGTTGCTCCCCTCACAATCTACATGACAGGTATCTTTTGCAGTGGTCCCTGTGTGAGAAGTGAGGTACATTACAGAAACAAACAGTACAGACTACAGCAGTTTTACAAAGGCACAGGCTATACCAAAAATGGCAATAATTACAAAGGTGCCCTTCACAATGTTTCCATGAGCTCTCTGCCCAGGGAGTTAACTGGAGGCCCACCTCTAGCACCCTACCCCACAGTGCCAGCAAGGCCACCCATCATGGGGGGCCTATACAGTCCAGAGCCATGTCCATTGAAGAAAGTGTCCTTGGTGCATCTCTGCAAGTTGATGGAAGCAGCTTCCCAGTGAAGGAGGGCCTCTACAGGTGCCGACCCCCCATCAGGGTTTCTCATTACTTCCCACAACTAGTGTTTCCCTCCAGCAAGGGAGCCAGTGCCCCCCTCTTGTCTCAGTCCCTACTGTAAGAGTCCATGATACTGTTCAATGAACAGTCCATGATAGATAACCCAGCTGTCTAGGCAAATCACCCAAGGTGAAAGTTCATTACAGGCAACTAACCATACAGCTCTTAATTAACAGACCTCAAGCCTTTCCATAAGCACTCTGTTTATTGCCACAAGCCTCATCCAAACCCCTCAGCTAGTTAACAGGGCCTGGCAGGGTCAAACACATCAAGGCCTGTGCCTCATTGACAGTTCTCTTAGCTGTTGCTGCTGCAAAATAACACCTATTATTTTCTAAGGTCAACACCTGCTGCATATTAGAAGGGGACCAGTGGACTGCCAATTTTCCATGGGGCCTCCAGTCCCCCATCCATCCCTGTTAGGTCCCTCTATTCAAACTGGAACAACAGGTCTTGGGGATGCTTCTCTTTCACAGCTGTCTCCATCATATAATCCTGCAACCATGTAACCTGAACCCTAGCCATTTTTATGGAAGCTTCCAGGGCTACCCTCACCCCCCACTTTTTCAGCAGTTGAAACCTCTGTTGTGGCTTAAGCTGCTGCCAAAGCTCTAACAGGACCCTATTAGACCTGCCACCCAATTTCTCTTTATATGCCCAGCTGCAGTCAAATCTACCCACATCTGTGTTCAGGTAACGTTTACAGACCTGTTTCTCTTGTTAGTTGGGAGGGAAGCAAAGGCTGCAGCCCATACAGCCTTATGGTGCCATGCTGCCTCCACCTCCCCCAAATTTGCCACCATCTGTATAACAGTATTGATGGGCTGCCCACATAGGGGTCCAAGATAGCCACTAGTGACCTTAAAAGGGTTGACAGGGCACTACAGAGAATAAGGTCCTTCATTTCTGCCATAAATACTTCCTCATCTGCCCCACGGGACCTCAGGTTGAATGCAACATTCCTCATACCCAGTTCCTGGAGGGCCTGTTGCAGCTCAGTATAGGACTGTCACCAACTCACTTTACCTGTAAGTCTCCAGCATTCTGCCAAACCATATGAATGGCAACTATCACCCATTTTAATAGGTCTGGTTTCCTGGATTGTCATGACAGTTCTGAAAATGTTGCCTCAAGGAGGAGTTCATGGTAATGGCAGCTAATTTCTCCATCTCTGTTCCAGAGAGCATGATGCCATCCACCCCTGTGTCCCACAACTGCAGCAACCAAGCTGACAAGGACTTAGTGGTTTTCTACCTGAATTTCACCCCTAACTCTATCAACTCTATCTGGGTATCGAGCCAGACCAGAGTGCTTCACTACTTATAGAGGATGTTGTGCCTTCCCCTGAGGCACTTTTGATTACTGGGTTTTTAACTTCTGGGTGACCACTGGCCAGTCTTCAAGTCTGCTGATGGCAGTTTTAGCCCAAGCCTCCTCCTCCTTCTTAAGCGACTGCTTTGGCTCTTGCGGCTGCTGGCTCTTGGCCTGAAGCTGAAACTGAAGCTTTTGAACCCACAGCTGTGTCTCCCAACAGCTGCCCGTGCCAGCATTTGGCTTCCAGGGCAAACTGGAGTTCTCTAACTTGCAATTTCTTCTCCATCAATCATTCAAGTTCAAGCCATTGTTGGTTCTCAGCCTGCAGCTCACACTGAAGCTCTCAAAAGTGGTTGGCCTCCTTCTCCAGCAACTGTTGCAGTTCAAGCTGTTGGTGATCAGTCTGTAGCTCATCCCGGAACTTTTGACCTTGCACAGCCTCTTGTAGAGAGATTTCAGTTTCTTGTTGTTAGGCTGTAAGAAACACCCAGCCCATGGCCCCAAACAGGGTAGCCACAGGAAACCATATGCTCAAGAATAGCCACTCCTCTATTCCATCCTTCAAGGGTGTCAGTGGCTCCATACTGAGCTGATCCGAACCCTGCCAACTACGCAAGATGTAGTAATGCCAGTGGCCGAGGTCAGGCAAGTTCACAGTGGATATGGGCAAATGGTAGATAAACTGTGAAACTGGAAGGCATCGGGCCATTCCCATTTAATAGATTCTCACAATGGCAGACAAGCAAATAGGCACGGGAAAACTGCTTCTCACTGAAGCAGGTGAACAAACAGCAAAATGGTCCCTCACAATGGCGGGCAAGCATATTCCCTGTGGGCAAGCCACCATAGCCTTGTATAGGCTATACACATGTGGCTATGCCACATGCTCATACACTCATCATGCAAAGTACAAGCAAGCATGCCTAACACCACTGTTTTCCCTACATTCCCCTGCTGCTGATTGAAGTCTCCCAAACTATACATCCTTTTGTAGTATTAGTTTGATAGCTGTTCCTGGGAAAACATGGAGCAGCACTAATTTCTTTCCTAGAGAGCCACCTGCTATTTTCATGTGATCTGATAGCTTGACACCCAGCTAAACCCCTGTATTCAGGGTCAGCAGAGGCAGTTGGCTCTAGGAAATGCATGAAATCTGCAAGAGACCTTCCAAGAATCATTGGGCAAACTACCAAAAGTCAGGTACCTTTCCTATCACATTTTTCCTGTCATTTGTTTATTTTTTATTCCTGTCCCCAATCTGTCTATCCCTAGAGATTTATAGCTGTTCCATGGTCAAGGCAGAAATCCCTTTCTGTTCTTGGGGATACTTAGTATATTGAACACCACCTGAACACTCACTCCATTGGCATGATGACACATGCTGAGGCAGAGTAAATGGGGCAAAAGCACCCTGAATACCAGTGTGAGCCAAAATGCAAATTCTCAGTATAGTTTGATACCAGTGCAGTTAGTGGTAGATCCCCACACATGGCCTTTTATAAGACTATAGATCAGTTTCTCTGTACTCACCTCTTTTTGGATTTTGAAAATGTGAGGGATAATGCTGTTCAGATCAGATTCCAGAGCCAGAACCCACCAGATCTGGATGCCTTCAATGGAAAAGAAACCACAGTCCAAGAAGACCCACAGGATCTCAGCACAAGACTACACACATCTTAAAAAGGTCAAACTGAGGAGTCCTACCAGCAAGAGCAAATTAATCAGGATGTCAGCAACATGGTTTCAAAGACTGACAACCTTGAGAACCCCTTGGAACAGACCTCATTTTCAGGTATTGGAAATATCAGGGTTACCTAGGAAATCTACAGGCTCTGATCTCAGGCAAATGCATACAGGTGTACATTGGTGGGCAAAAGTATGTTTACAGTTGTGAGTATGTGAAACACAGAGTTTATTCTTATATTATCAATTGTTTATTTGTATGAAAACTATAAACCTATTTTTGCCCACCCCTGTAAGTGTTTTGGGAAGTGACCCTGAAATTCTGAGCCGAAATCCATTTTAATGACCTAGTCACTTAGACTTGAGATAACTGATAGGGATATAAGATTGTATGCCCTCTGTCAAGTTTGCTAGGGACAAAAGAAGATGCACACAGTAATCTAAAGTTATCTGAACTTTGTATCTCATTCACTGCATAGGTTGTTTCTGGGATGAGATTGGTGTTTCATGGGTGATTTCATATTACGATATGGTATGAATATGGTCTGGAGATTTAAAACAACCTGCATACATGCACTTATTCAGAATAACAGCTTTTTATTTCAGGTTCAGAGAGAAAAAGCCCAAAGTCTAAAAGGAGCCTATTCAGCTCATACTGTAGTTCTCAGATTTCACTAATGAGGCAGATTCTGACAAACCCAGCACTCTTAGTGCCTGCCTGCCCCCACACCATTAAAACTTGTACTTAAAGCAGTAACTTTGTTAGCAAGAGCTGTTAATTTTTAAAATCCTTTTTCCCAATCCCCAATCTGCCTCTTAATAAACAACCAGGAAACAGAACAAGGCTTCATTCAAATAGTGTTAGGCAGCTCCTGCTAAGAAGATACCATAGACTGGATGTCTTAAAAAACAGACGCCTATTGCTCACAGTCCTGGAGTCTAAGAAGTCCAAAATCTGCCTGACCAGGTGGTGGCACAGTGGATAGAGCGTCGGACTGGGATGCGGAAGACCCAGGTTCGAGACCCTGAGTTCACCAGCTTGAGCGCGGGCCCATCTGGCTTGAGCAAAACTCGCCAACTTGGACCCAAGGTCGCTGGCTCCAGCAAGGGGTGGCTCAGTCTGCTGAAGGCCCACGGTCAAGGCACATGTGAGAAAGCAATCAATGAATAACTATGGTGTCGCAACGGCAATGAAAAACTAATGATTGATGCTTCTCACCTCTCTCCATTCTATCCCTCTCTCTGACTCTTTCTCTATCCCTGTTTAAAAAAAAAAAGAAGTCTAAAATCTAGGTGTCTGTTGAGGACCCTATTCCTGGCTTATAGATGCTACCTTCCTTATTGTATATTTACATGGTGGAAAGAGAACTAACTCTCTGGTCTCTTTTGGTAAGAGAACTAATCCCATCATGACTCCACCCTCCTGACTTCATCTAAACCAGTGGTAGTCAACCTGGTCCCTACTGCCCACTAGTGGGCATTCCAGCTTTCATGGTGGGCGGTAGCAGAGCAACCAAAGTATAAATAAAAAGATAGATTTAACTATAGTAAGTTGTTTTATAAAGATTTATTCTGCCAAACTTAGCGAAAATCTGACATAAATTACTTGATAAGTAACTATTATTATATGCTTTAACTCTGCTTTATAAATTTTATAAAGTAAAGTTACTTCCCTACTTTATAAATTACCATTACTATGGAACCGGTGGGTGGTTAGAAAATTTTACTAACAGAGATACAAAAGTGGGCAGTAGGTATATAAAGGTTGACTACCCTGATCTAAACTATATCACCTCCCAAAGGCCCTATCTCCAAATACTATCACGCTGAGGGTGGCTTCAACATGTGAGTTTAAGGTGTGGGGCACAGTTCAGTCCATAGCAAACGTGATGCTCCTGGGACACAGTAATGTTGCAACACCAGTTGTGCTGCCCTGCGTGTTGTTTCCAGGTCATGCTCTGGACATCTAGGCTTTGAAGTAAAGCTGGTTGCAGGTTCAAATGTTCAAATGCATGTTTTCTCAATAGGGTCCCAGTGTAGGATCTTGCCTATTTCTGATGACAGAATAATAAGGTAGATATTTGATAAAGAAGCTTCCAGAAGAAAATCTAAAGAGAAAAGAGTTATCAATAAAGTGTTAATTGTTTTATTTAGAACTGGATTTTTATTGTTGTTATTTTTTTACCTTCAGTGAAAATTTTAGCTAGATTGAAAAACAGAGATCTAGTCTTATGACATCAGAGTAAGGAAATGTATGCTATCTTCTGAGTCTAGCTAGACTTCCAGACCTTTTACCTACTTCATAATTTTGATGCTTTCTCATGACATGTTTATTTTGCAGCCTATTTGCAAGTATTCAAGAGACAACACTTCTAGCAGCTTCTCCAAGGATGCAGGGACCTCTCTGATCACCTCCATGAAGTTACCCCTACCTCTTTATCTAAGCCTGATGAAAACAGGATTTTGCCAAACCAGCCACTTCCTCAGCAAATGAGGCACAACTACTGTTTGTTAACAAATACTGTTTCTTCAGAAATGGCCAGGAACGGGCAGCTAATTTGGAAACTGGCCAATCAGAAGCACACCTGGACAGGCTAATTGTCCTTGGGGAATGGGCATTACACCTGTGAGAACTTGATAACATCCTCCGTGGAAAATCAGTGTTTGCAATAAACCAACTGGCTACAACTGTAGAAGGAGAAATTGGTGCCCTGCAGCAATTTAATGAAATCTTACACCATTCTCTGAATCCTGGGAGTCTTGATCAACATATGAGAGAGGTTATCACTCACTCTTCTAGGCCTTTTAGGTTAACTGTTACTGTAAAGTAGAGAGACCTAGTGCCAGAGCAAAACAAGAACTCTTACCCATCAAGGAGAACTTTATGGGATCATAAATTCTCTTCTTAATACCCACTGCCACTTAAATATGTGTGTTAGGTCTATCTATTAACTTAGCCACAGTTACTACGAGTTGCAGGCTGAGAACCAACAACGGCTTGAACTTGAATGATTGATGGAGAAGGAATTGCAAGTAAGAGAACCCCAGTTTGCCCTGGAAGCCAAATGCTGGCACGGGCAGCTGTTGGGAGACACAGCTGTGGGTTCAAAAGCTTCAGTTTCAGCTTCAGGCCAAGAGCCATTCAAGTGTATCAAATCAACACATTGTACACTTTAAGTTTACACAATGTTATATTAACCAATCACATAATTACATCATAACCCTGTCTTAAATAAATGTCTGTAAAAGCAGCCACAGCCACTGTACTATTTACTCGGTCACTCTTTAGTGTCATGTCACTGTTTAAGTGTCCTGACTACTTTTCTATATATCTACATATATATTAGGGTGCTGCTTTTATATTCTCCTTTCTCTTACTTTCACCACATTGTATCTGCTCTATGCTATGTCATATAGCCTACCCAGCTTAGCCTTTCATTTAGCAGACGTAGTAACAATTGATGTCCCCTGTTGTAGCCAGAATTTGGTATCACACTGGATGAAGGATTTGCAATCCACCAGTGTGTCATGGCATACCAGTTGAAAACCACAGTTTTAAAATATTCCTTCGCTCTAGATCAGGGGTGCCCACACTTTTTCAGCTTGCGAGCTACTTATAAGATGACCAAGTCAAAATGATCTACCTACAATAAAGATACAAAACATAAATTTATTCTATATTATCAATATTTAAGTTACTATTATTACTATTCAATATTATGTATTCTTTCACCTTTCTCCTTTTCATCTCTTTTCTCGAGGAAAGTCAATGTCATAGTTTTTATGAACAGTCCGAAAAAGCTGCTCCACATTTTCTTCTTTGAAATAGCAATGGCACACAGACAGATGAGGCAAACACATTTAGAATATGACATAGTGAAAAAAATCCCATCCCATTCTGTATGAAAGTAGTAGGTTTTAGGCTTCTTACTCAGACCAGCTACGACACTCATTTTTATAGCCTTTGTTGTATTTAGTTTAAATAAATTGAAGGCTAACTATGCAGCAATGTAACTGAACAAGTTAGCGCGGTTTAACGCGCATGCGTAGGGTGTCAAAAGTTCAGACGTCAGATTGCCTACCCTGTATGCCAATCAAAAGACAAATGTCTTTTTAATGTCATGCGATCTACCCACACTTCCTTCGCGATTGACCAGTAGATCACAATCGATGTATTGAGCACCCCTGCTCTAGATGCCTTATTTTTTAACCTTAAGCCAGCTTCTTCTACTCTCTTGGGTTTTGTTGTTGTTTTGTGTCTTATTTTTCAAATTCTGTATTCTCTTTATAACTCTATGTAGCTTCCATCTCCCATTGTAAGCAGAATTTACCTAAGTTCCTCAGCCTCTTGAGAAACTTCCCACGGCAGTATGCCCAGGTATACAGAAGTACCTTGATTTTAGTGCAACAAACCTCATGTATCTACACTAGAGAGCCCCAATGACCACCATTTTACTCTCTATTCTTTTCTATTCTGTAGCTTGTACCCTTCGTCTTTCATTCAGCTGGAAGCCAGTTACTCTAGTTTTAACACCAAACTCTTATTTTCAAGATACCTATAGTTTGTTAGAGATAGATACAGTGGTCATATGTCCCAATTTTGTGAGAGCAGTTTCAGTTTATGCCTGTCACCCCATGTAATTATTAACCAAGACCCCTTTCACTCTTAAAGTCCTAATCTGGACAATTATGTTTGCCTAGCCATAGAACACATAGAAGGTTTTTGTCTGTACCACAGGTAGAGCTAAGCAAGTACATAAATTGGGGGCTTTTTTCTTCATGATTGTCCTTATTCTCCAGTTTGCTTGGCCTCTAATAATTTAAATATAGCTTTCTAATTCTTGTCATTTGACTATAAAACTGTCCATCACTGAGAAACTTATAAACACTAATCTCATGTGTCTGTACCCAGGTTCCTCTTTTGGCTGAAGTTTTTGTTTTAGAGGGAAATATTTTCAGGCTTAAAATCAATGAAGAAACACCCCTGAAGCCCAGGTATGAGGTTCCTGATGTCCTCACAAGCAAGCCAAGTACTGTAAGGTAAGCCAAGAATCAAGATATTTTGAATACAACCTCACTATGTTATTTTATCATACCTTGAGTAGTAGATTTTGTGTGCACCTCACATTTTGTCTATTCAAATCTATAGTCATTTTCAGAATTAGTTTCCATATTGCATTTTGTATGTTATTGAATGTTTTCTCTTCATCCACCATTTGACTCATCAGCACTTATTAATGGGTAAGAGCCAGAGCTTTTGATCCTGTCCTCCTTACAAAGCAAACAGTTGATCATCCAGACTTTTGGGAGCAAGTAGAAGAGCTATTTAATTTACTCACATAGATTAGCAGCAGTGCTCCAGAGATCTTACACACTAGCCAAACTCCCATGCTTACAGTTATCTATACAGTTAGATTGACTCACTTTTAATTAAGGGTAGTCTCGGAAGTCTAACAGGTAATTTAATTTAGAGGCAGAGATTAATTAATAATCAGTGTTGAGGTGAAAAAATAAATCTTTGGGGATTAAAGAATTTTCATATACCTGCAGAATCTTTATCCCTCCTCAGCACATTTTGCAGTGATATTTCATGTTGCTTCTGCCTGTTGAGTTCTGTTACTTTATTCATATTATTTCACCAAAGGAAGATTATACCAGGTGCTTTAATTTTTACTACATCATTATCATAGTTTTATGTAGATTATTTTTTCCATAAAAACAGAAGATCAATAGATTATAAGGAGAAATTAATTTAGTTACCAGAGAACCATCATAAATTTAAAATATATTTACTCATTGAGCTGCTACTGTATACCAGTATTTAGGAAACAGAAATTAAAAAGAGACTGTTCTCAAGGCTTGGCAGTACACACATCTCTACCTGGCTACAATACATATATTATTTTTTACTATCCTGGAGGATTCATTTTACTAGTAGATCATTTAACATTATTATAACTGTTTTCATGAGTAAAATTAGTCTGTAGTTTCCTTGTGTGTGTGTATTTTATTTTTAAATTAAACTTATTAGGGTGACATTTGTTAAAAAGATATATAGGTGGCCTGACCTGTGGTGGCGCAGTGGATAAAGCGTCGACCTGGGAACACTGAGGTCACCAGTTCAAAACCCTGCACTGGTCTGGTCAAGGCACATATGAGAGTTGATGCTTCTAGCTCCTCCCCCCTTTCTCTCTCTCTCTCTCTCTCTCTCTCTCTCTCTCTCTTTCTCTCACTCTGTGTCTTCTCTCTAAAATAAATAATTAAAAAGAAAAAAATTTTTAAAAAAAGGCAGGAAACATTTTTTAAAAAAAGATATATAGGTGTTTTTACTGCCTTTTTTTTTTTTTTTACACGGACAAAGAGAGAGTCAGAGAGAGG
This sequence comes from Rhynchonycteris naso, assembly GCA_037038555.1. Lineage (NCBI taxonomy): Eukaryota > Metazoa > Chordata > Mammalia > Chiroptera > Emballonuridae > Rhynchonycteris > Rhynchonycteris naso. The sequence continues at coordinate 75,717,818 of CM072999.1, read as the reverse complement.
GATAGATAGGGACAGACAGGAACAGACAGGAACGGAGAGAGGTGAGAAGCATCAATCATTAGTTTTTCATTGCCATTGCAACGCCATAGTTGTTCATTGATTGCTTTCTCACATGTGCCTTGACCGCGGGCCTTCAGCAGACCAACCAACCCCTTGCTGGAGCCAGCAACCTTGGGTCCAAGCTGGCGAGCTTTTGCTCAAGCCAGATGGGCCCATGCTCAAGCTGGTGAGCTAGGGGTCTCGAACCTGGGTCTTCCGCATCCCGGTCTGACACTCTATCCACTATGCCACCGCCTGGTCAGGCTGTATAGGTTTTAAGTACACTTCTATGATACGTTACCTGTATATTTCATTGTGAGTGCCCACCACCCAAAGTCAGATATCTTGTCACCATATATCTGGGTCCCTTTACCCTTTACTACCTCTTTGACCCTTCCCTCTGGTACATGAGTTTTTGCTTGTCTTGTTTATTTGTTAGCTTTATATTATCTCACATATGAGTGAAATCATGGTTCTTGACTTTTTCTGACTGACTTACTTCATTTAGCTTGATATTCTCAGAATCCATCCATGTTGTCATAAATGGCTGTATTTCATCTTCTTTTACAGCTAAGTAGTATTCCGTTGTATATATGTACCACATCTTCTTTATCCAATCCTCTATCGAAGGATACCTCAGTTGTTTCCATGTCTTGGCTACCATGACATTCTTCAATGAACATAGGGGTACATATAGCTTTGTGAATAAATGTTTTCTAATTTTTTGAGCAGACCCAGAAGAGAGACTGCTGGGTCATATGGCAACTCTATTATTAATTTTTTGAGGAACCACCATACTGTTTTTCACAGTGTCTATAACAGTTTACATTCCCACCAGCTGTGAATGAGGGTTCTTTTTTCTCTATAGCCTCTCCACCACTTGATATTGTCTTGTTGATAATAGTCATTCTAACAGGTGTGAGTTGGTATCTCATTGTAGTTTTAAGTTGCACTTCCCTAATAGCTAATGAGAGGTTGAACGTGTTTTCATATATCTGTTGGTCATTTGTATGTCTTCTTGGGAGAAGTGTCTGTTCAGGTCCTCTTACCATTTTTTAATTGGTTTTGGTGTTGAGTCATATGAGTTCTTCATATATTTTTGAAAATTAACTCCTTGTTAGAGCTGTAATTTTCTTTTTCTCTGTGCTATCTTTGCCATGTTTTAGGGTCAGGGTGATACTAGCTTTGTGGAATAAATAAGATATATTAGCTCTGCTTCTGTTCCAATTTCTTTGTATAAGTCCTTTGACTACTGTGATAGAGAGCTAAAAATTATATCTCTCCCTTTCCCAGGTTCCCATGTAGCTAGTTTCTGATATCATTCAGGTTCCACCAATCAGATGCATTTATAGGTATCTTCAGACCTGAGTTTCCCATTTTGTTGGTATGGATTTGACAGCTATAGAATGGCTCTAGTGCTACACTAGTTAGAACAGTGCTTTCCTGATCTCTGATTGCAGCTACAGTGGCATGACCCTGGAGCCTCAGCGGTTGTCACAGTGACTTCTGATTGCCCAAATTCCCGATTCTAACTGAGATAGAAGTTCCGTTGGCCATACAGTTATGTAGTATTGTTCTAGAGGTCATTACTGTACACCCAGCTAGAAACCTCAACATTTCCCATTATGTTGTAAGCTCCTAATTCCCTATACTGTATTAAGTCATTTACTTTCTGCCAGATTTGTTTCTGTTATCTACAATTGTGTCTTGAGTGATATAGTTATTTGTATAAGCAGTGAGTAGATAGATAGGCAGAGATGGGAATATGAAGTTGGTTGGCTGATCTAGTTGGATTTGAAGGCTGTGAGGACATTATTATCATTAGAGGATGAGAAATTAGTGTTATGCGTTGAATTGTGTGTCCCTTGCCAAACTTATGTGTTAAAACCCGAACCCCTTGTTTCTCAGAACGTTACTTATTTAGATATACAAGGCCTTTGAAGAGGTAATTCAGTTAAAACTAGGTCATGAGTATGGGTTCTAATCTAAATGACTGATGTCCTTTAAGAAGAGGAGATAGCTAACACAGAGGGATGACCATGTGAGGACAAAGCAAGAAGATGGCCATCTGAACCAAAGACAGTAGTCTCAAAAGAAAGAAAAACTGCTGACACTTTGATCTTAGACTTCTAGCCTCCATAATTGTGAGAAAATAAATTCCTGTTGTTTAAGCCACCCAATCATTATTGTCAGCCCTAATACTAATACAACTGGTAATAAACCACATAATTCCATGGCAAAGTTACATAAATTATTACCTGTAGTAAACTGAAATAAAGTGCCTCGTGAAAGCATGGCACTGGTAGACCAAATGGTGAAACCATAGCATAGCATGATTTCATGCAGAATTCAAAACTGTCGTGGTTGGATAGCTTGGTTGGTTAGAACATTGTCTTGAAGCTCAGAAGTTGCCAGTTCAATCCCCAATCAAGGCACATACAGCCTAACCAGACGGTGGTGCAGTGGATAGAGCGTCAGGCTGGGATGCGGAAGATCCAGGTTCAAGACCCCAAGGTCACCAGCTTGAGCGCAGGCCCATCTGATTTGAGCAAGGCCCATCAGCTTGAACCCAAGGTCGCTGGCTCCAGCAAGGGGCTGCTCAGTCTGCTGAAGGCCCAGGATCAAGTCACATGTGAAAAATCAATCAATGAACAACTAAGATGCTACAACAAAGAGTTGATGCTTCTCATCTCTCTCCCTTCCTGTCTGTCTGTCCCTATCTGTCCCTCTGTTCAAAAAAAAAAAGGCACATACAGGAATAGCTTGATGTTCCTGTCTCTCTCTTTCTCCCTTACTCTCTCACTGAAATCAATAAAATAAGTAGAAAATAAAGAAGGGGAGAGGAGGGGAGGGGAAGGGAGGAGATGGGAGGGGAGGGGAGGGGAGGGAAGGGGAAGGGGAAAGGAAGGGAAGGGAAAGGAAAAGAAAGGGAAAGGGAAAAGGAAAGGAAAGGAAAACTGTGAGGTAGCCCAGCTACTGTAAAGAACTTAAGAAAGAAAGCAGCAGTCTCAGGTCTTTAAATTTTTAGCTCAAGGCATTGTTAGTAACCTAACAGGTTTCTATGACAATCTAAAGGTTCTTATATCTGTTGTAGGTACAAAGTCCTTGTAGTTGAAAATAAGATACAGAGTTTGATTCCATGAATTAGACAATAAAGCTGAATCTATAATCTCATCAGGTCTGTTAATTTAGGGTATTAACTGGGGGAAGGTAGAATCCCTCACAAGTGAATAAAAACATTTTGGAAGATTTGATAGCTATGAATACAAACCTCAAAATTCCACTGAGCTTCCCATTCCAGCAGAAGCAGCTCTTTCTTCTCTCTCTGATAAATCTGATCCTCCCTTGTTTGGACATCCAGTGTTGACCTCACCTAAGATATACTATACAGGGGATTCTAATGATCCTTGTGCCCCATCTCTACCACCTGTCATGCCTCCAGACTCACTATCAGAATCAGAGGCCGCCTGACCAGGTGGTGGCGCAGTGGATAGAGCGCCAGACTGGGATGCGGAGGACCCAGGTTCAAGACCCTGAGGTTGCCAGCTTGAGCACGGGCCCATCTGGCTGAGCAAAAGCTCGTCAGCTTGGACCCAAGGTCGCTGGCTCCATCAAGGGGTTGCTCAGTCTGCTGCTGACCCGCGGTCAAGGGACATGTGAGAAAGCAATCAATGAACAACTAAGGTGTTGCGACGGCAACAAAAAAACTAATGATTGATGCTTCTCAGCTCTCTTCGTTCCTGTCTGTCTGTCCCTATCTATCCCTCTCTCTGACTCTCTCTGTCCCTGTAAAAAAAATAAAAATAAAAAAATAATCAGAGGCCAACGTGCCTAGGGAGCAGCCAATTACAATCAAACCCAGGAAGAGAAGGTTTACCTAAAAAATTTTAAGATATTATATTGGCAAAAACACGAGAAATATGCATGGAAATGATTTCTCAGGAATTTCTATACCAGAGGAAGGAACATGATTTTAGCATCACACTAAATTTGTTGACATGGTTGCATATACTAGAGAATCAGGATTTGATAAGCTAGCTGGGAGTGGTTCTAATTATTTGGTTCTAATATTCTGTATTCAGGTATATTGAACTCTGCTGAATGAAGCTGAGATACCAGAAATTCCTTGACACACTGTAGAAAAGATGACCCATAGACTAAGGGAGATAAAGATGTTGAAGTTGGTATATCATATGCAAACAGCTCATCTAGCCCTTAATTCTGTTCTCCAGGAAGATTTAGAAGATACTCCCTTTATTGAGAAATACATTGGTTAGGGAACACTTGGAAAGCATTGTAGTGAGTGTACATCTTTTGCGAGCTAGAGATAATGGTGGGAAATAATGCCCTTAAAGTGGGCTTCCTGATTTTAGTGGAAGTGATGAGACTTCAGGTGGCAGAGTCAAAGTCGCAGCATTTAGTTATTAACAGACAAGGTGGACATTCCTCAGGGTAGTGAACAATAATATTGAGGAATCTATTAGACTGAAATAAATGGACTGATGTGCCACTTGATGGAATAATCAAAATAATTCTATTTGTGTTTGATAGACAGTGAGACAAAATCTCTCAAACAATTCCAAATAGTTTCTAGAACCCAAGCATCTTGCTTGAGGGGGAGGCCTAGAATTCATCAAGAAGGATGTTGTAAGGATATAACAAAAACAAATTATCCCTCCTAATCTTCTGTAAAGAGGCCTGTGACCATTTACCAGGGTAACCAGAGAAAGAAATATCTAAACCTTTGAGGGATTTTAAAGTGCTGCCTCTGAGCTTACCTTTATTCTGGGGATCCAAAACAACTTAACAGTCTACACATCAAATTGGGGGCTGGGGGAGTCAGCAGGTAAACAAATGTTTGACCTGGTTCCATCTCACTGTGGACTCAGGGTCAGTAACCCAATCTGTATTATTTCCTAAGATTCTGAGTACATAGTTGGAATGAGAAAGAAAAGCAAAGTGTTTAGATTCTATGCACCAGTGTTACTCAGCTATCTGGACCAAGGTAATAATGATGATAATAGCTAACATTATTTTGTGCTTATTATGTGCCAGGCACTGTGACAAGTGCTTTACCTGCATGAGCTTATTTAATTCTCTCAAAAAAAAACCTGTATTTATTATTTTTCCCTTTTTTTGGCAGAGACAGAAAGACAGAGAGAGGGACAGATAGGGACAGAAAGACAGGAAGGGAGAGAGATGAGAAGCATCAAGTCTTCTTTGTGGCTCCTTGGTTGTTAATTGATTGCTTTCTCATAGGTGCCTTGACAGGGGGGCTCCAGCAAAAACAGTGACCCCTTGCTTAAGCCAGCAACCTTTGGGCTCAAGTCAGTGACCTCAGGGTTTTGAACGTGGGTCCAACGCTCTATCCACTGCACCACTGCCTGGTCAGACAACTCTATTTATTCTTGCTTTTATTATTTCCACTTTACAGATGAGGAAGCTGAGAAGTATATAGATTGATTAACTTGTCCAAAGTTATATACCTAGTCCATGGTGGAGCAATGTTCAATCCAGACTGTCTGACACCAAAGCTCGTATTCTCTGTTATGGCTCTCCATTGCCTTATCTATGCTATGTCACATGACTATTGATTTGCTAATTAATGGATTTGAATTTAGAATTGCATTGGCTATGTAAACCTATAACGATTTGTTTTCCTCCTCTTGCTTTGTTTTCTAGACTGACTTCATGCTCAGAGGACACAGACAGTCTGATATTGGCAGACGGAAAAGGAGATCTAAAGTGTCATATCACAGCAAACCCATTCAAGATAGACTTGGTGTCTAAAGAAGAAGTTATAATGAGCATAAACTCCCTCGGCCAATTGTACTTTGAGCACCTGCAGATTCCTCCCAAGCAAAGGTATTTTTGCATATTACTTGACACATATAGAATTTAAGAAAACCTGATTGTGAATACTAGTTGCCTAAATCTATAATATATCCACATAGAAAATTGGTTTGCCTTTTTGCTGGAATATTCTAAGAAGTTTTGTTTTCCACCTGTGCAGATGAATGTAGGCTTCATGACAAGAATGATTCTCAGACTTTTGCAAATATGACACTCTTAACACATCCTGTGTGTTTGACTGATGGCATTCTCAACCCTCTGTGCCCTTCTTTGAAAATCACTCTTTTGACTTGATAAATGTTAATGTGAAATAACATGTCTTGAGGATTTCAAGATAGCGTGAGTTACCCCAAATTTGTCTATGAGAAATGTTGATATAAAACACATTATTAAAAGCAAAGAGGTAGAGAAAGGTATACTATGCTAACACTAATAAAAATAAAGCAAAAGTAGCTATATTAATATTATAATGTTCTGACTTCAGAGCAAGAAAAGATATCAGGAATAAAGAAGGGCATTACATAATGATAAAGGAGTCAGTTCTTTGAGAAGACATAACTGTTATTAATGTGCATGCACCTAACAACAGAACATCAAAATGCCTGAGGCAAAATTAATAGAACTGCAAGAAGAAATAGATGAATCCATTATTTTAATTAGATATCTTAACACCCTTCTATCAGAAATGAATATATTCAGCAGAGAAAAAGTCAGTATGAACATAGTTGAATTCAACAGCAAAATCAATCAACTGGGTATAATTAACATCTATAGATTTTTTTCCATTCAACAACAATAGAATAAATATTCTTCTCAGCCTCACACGGACTGTTCATCATAACAGACCATATTTTTGGTCATAACACCCATTAACAAATTTAAAAGAACAGAAACCATACGATGCTTACTCCAGACCTCAATGGAATTAAACTAGAAATAAATAGCAGAAAGCTAGAAAATTCCAAAATACTTGGAGAGTAAACAACACACTTCTAAATAATAATACATAGATCAAAGAAGAAATCTCTTTAAAAATTTTTTTAAAATATAAGTGAGAGGCCTAACCTGTGGTGGCGCAGTGGATAAAGCGTCGACCTGAGAACACTGAGGTCGCCAGTTCAAAACCCTGCACTGGTCTGGTCAAGGCACATAAGGGAGTTGATGCTTCTAGCTCCTCCCCCCCCTTTCTCTCTCTCTCTCTCTCTCTCTCTCTCTCTCTCTCTTTCTCTTTCTCTCTCTCACTCACTTTGTGTCTCCTCTCTAAAATAAATAAATAAAAAGAAATAATTAAATATAACTGAGAGGAGGGGAGGCAGAAACAGACTCCCACATGCGCCTCAACTGGGATCCACCTGGAAATCCCACTAGGGGGCAACACTCTGCCCATCTGGGACCGTTGCTCTTTTGCAACCAAAGCCATTTTTTAGCGCCTGAGGTGGAGACAGACCATGGGACCATCCTCATTACCCGAGACCAACTCACTTGAGTCAATAGAGCTATGGCTGCAGGAGGCAAAGAGAGAGAGAGAGTGAGAGAGAAGGAAGAGGAGTGGAGAAGCAGATGGTCGCTTCTCATGTGTGCCTTGCTGGGAATTGAACCTGGGACATCCACACACCAGGCCAATTGGCCAGGGCACTCTTTAAAATATTTAAAATATTTTGAAATAAATGCACTTGACCAGGTAGTGATGTAGTAGATAGAGCAATGGCCTGGGACACTGAAGACCCATATTTGAAAACCCAGCTTGAGCGTGGGTTCATCCAGGTTGAGCATGGGCTCACCAGCTTGAGTGCAGGATTGCCAGCTTGAGCATGGGACCATACACATGACCCTTTGGACACTGGCTTGAGCCCAAAGATCACTGGCTGGAAGCCCAAGTTTGCTGGCTTGAGCAATGGGTCATTGGCTCGGCTAAAGCCTTCTGGTCAAGGCAGATATGAGAAAGCAAACAACAAACAACTGAGGTGCTGCAACTATGACTTGATGCTTTGCATCTTTCTCCCTGTCTGTCTGTCCCTGCCTGTCTCTCTCTCTCTCTCTAAAAAAAATTTTTTGGACTAAATAAGAATAAAACTTATCAAAATTTGTGGGATATAGCAAAACAGCGCTTAGAGGGAATTTTTAGCCTTGAATGCATATTTTTAAAGAGAAATAAGATCTAAAATCAATAATCTAAGCTTCCATTTTAGAGATTAGAAAAAGAAGAACATACTAAATACAAATAATAGAAGGAAAAATAATATTAAAAGTTAGATCAGAAATCAATGAAATTGAAAACAGGAAATTAAAAGAACATCAACAAAACAAAAAGTGTTTCTTTAAAAAGGTCAGTAAAATTAGAAAGCTTTTATTCAGGCTAAGAAAAACAGAGTAAAGACAAAAATGTCTATGAATGAAGGAAAGTCTATTACTGTATTTCCTCTGGAATTAAAAAGACAATAAATGAATATTATGAACTTTATGACCGCAAATGTGATAACCTAGATGAAACAGACCAATTCCTTAAAAGACACAATCTACCAAAACTCACATAAGGAGAAATAGAAAATATGAATAGGCCTCTAATAAAGTCAATAATTAATACCCTCCAAAAAAGGAAAGCACCAGGCCCAGATAGATTTGCAGGTGATTTCACCATACATGTAAGATATTATACCAATTCTTTACAATCTCTTCTAGAAAATAGAAGAGGGAATCCTTTCTCACTCATTCTATGAGACCAATATTATCTAATATCAAAAAAGGAAAAAAAGATGAAGACATTATAAGAAAAGAAAATTATAGGCCAATATCTATTATGAACATAAATGCAAAAATCTTTAACAAAATATTAACAAATTGAATCCAACAATTTATAAAGAGAATCATACACCACGACCAACTGGGATTTATCCTAGGCAAAGCTTGTTTAACATTAAAAAATTAATTAATGTAATCTATTACATCAAGAAGCTAAAGAAGAAAAACCATCAGCTGTGGCTGGATGACTCAGTTGGTTAGAGCATCATTCCAAAGCACAGAAGTTTGTGGGTTCCCCAATCAGGGCACATACAGGAACAGATCATTGTTTCTCTCTATCTCTTTCTCTCTCTGTCTCTCTCTCTATTCCACTCTTGCTAAAATCAATAAAAAAATTTTTAATAAAAGAAAAATTATACAATCATATCAATAGATGCAGAGAGGACATTTGACAAAACCAACACCCATGCATGATATAAACTCTCAACAAACTAGTAATAGAAACAAACTTTTTTAACTTGGTAAGAACACCTACTCAAGTCCTACAGCTATCATCATACTTAATGGTAAGAAACCCAAAGTTTTCCTGCTAAATTCAGGAGCAAAGCACAGATGTCCCTTCTCACCACCACTTTTCAGCATCATATCTGAAGTCCTAGATAAAGCAATAAGACAAGAAAGGAAATTTAAAAAGTTATACAAATGGAGAAGAAAGAAAAACATTCTTTGTTCACAGATGACACAGTTGTCTGGAAAATCTGAAATTCTCACACACATACACACACACACAATTTGTTTAATAAGCAATTATAACAAGACTGCAGGGTACAGAGTTAATGTACAAAAGTCAATTGCTTTCCTATAAACCAGCATTGATCAAATGGAATTTGAAATTAACACATTATCATTTTTCATTAGCACCCCCAAATGAAATATTTATGTATATAACTAAAAAATATGTATAAAATATATATGAGGAAAACTACAAAATTCTGATGAAAGCAGTCAAAGAACTAAATAAATGGAGAGATATTCTATGTCCTCAGATAGGGAGACTCAATATTATCAAAATATCAGTTCTTCCCAACTTAATCTAGAGATTCAACACAATCCCAATCAAAACTCCAGAAAATTATTCTATTGACAAACTAATACTATGGTTTATGTGGAGAGGTAGAAGATCCAGAATACCAAGTCAGTGTTGAAGGTGAACAAAGTTGGGGGCTGACAGTATACTATTTCAAGACTTAATATAAAGCTACTATGATCAAGACAGTATAGTATTAGTGAATGAACAAATAGGTCAATGGAACAAAATAGAGAACCCAAAAATAGACCCACATAAACATAGTGAACTTATCTTTGACTAAGGAGTAAAGGCAATAATACAATGGAGCAAAGATATTCTTTTCAACAAAAAGTCTGGAATGACTGGACATCCACTTGCAAAAAGAAATAAAAAGAATCTAGATAGAGACCTTATATCCTTCATAAAACTTAACTCAAAATGGATCATAGACCCATAATAGCAAAGATCTGGAAACAACCCAAGTGTCCGTCAGTGGACTAATGGATTAAAAAGCTTTGGTACATATATACTATGGAATACTACTCAGCCATAAGAAATGATCACATTGGATCATTTACAACAACATGGATGGACCTTGATAACATTATACTAAGTGAAATAAGTAAATCAGAAAAAAATAAGAACTATATGATTCCATACTTAGATGGGACATAAAAATGAGACTCAGAGACATGGACAAGAGTGTGCTGGTTACCAGGGCCGAAGGAGGGGAAGGAGAGGGAGGAGGGAGGGGGAGGCGAGGGGCAGAAAGAAAACCAGATAGAAGGTGACGGAAGACAATTTGACTTTGGGTGATGGGTATGCAACATAATCAAATGTCAAAATAACCTGGAGATGTTTTCTCTGAACGTATGTACCTCGATTTATCAATGTCACCCCAATAAAATTAATAAAAAAATGGATTATAGACCTAAATATATCAATAAAATGAACAACTATAAAACTCCTAGAAGATAACATAGGAGAAAACCTAGATGACATTGGGTATGGTGATGATTGCTTGGATATAACACCAAAGGCATGATCGATGAAAGAAGTGATTAGCTGGGCTTCAGTAAAATTTAAACTTACAGCTCAGTGAAAAACAATGTCAAGAAAATGAGAGGACAAGCCACAGGCTGGGAGGAAATATTTACAAAAAACACAGCTGATAAGGGACTATGACCCAAAATATACAAAGAAGTTTTACAATTCAGCAATAAGAAACCAGACACCCAATTTAAATATGGGTAAAAGACCTGAACAGACACCCCACCAAAGAAGATATACAGGTGGCAAGTAAGCATATGAAAAGATGTTCAACATCATACGTCGTTAGGGAATTGTAAATTAAAATAAGATACCACTACACATCTACTAGAATAGCCAAAATTCAAAACACTGACAACAAAAATGCTGGTGAGGATGTGGAACAACAATAGTAATTGGTGGTGGGATGCAACATGATAGTCACTTTGTACGATAGTTTGACAGTTTCTTACAAAACTAAACATACTCTTACCATACAATGCAGCAATGTTCTCCATGGTATTCACTTAAAAGAATCAAAAACTTAGGTCCACACAAAAACCGGCACGTGGATGTTTGTAGCAGCTTTATTCATAATTGCCAAAACTTGGAAGCAACAAGATGTCCTTCAGTAGGTCATTAGATAAATAGTTACATCCACACAATGGGATATTATTCAGCTCCTACAAGAAATGAACTATGAAGCCATAAAGGGGCATGAAGGAAATTTAAATGCATATTACTAAGAAAAGAAGCCAATGGTTTACAAGTATATAGCCTTTTTGAAATTCTGAAAAAGGCAATATATGGAGATAATAAAAAGATTAGTGGTTGTCAGGGGTTAAGGAGGAGGTAGGGATGACTAAAGCAGAGGAGATTTTTAGGGCAATGAAACTACTCTGTATGATACTATAGTGGTGAATACATGTCATCATACATTTCTCAAAACCCACAGAATGGACAACACGAAGAGTGAACCCTAATTAAACTAAGGACTTTGGGTGATAATGATGTGTCAGTGTAGATTCATCAAATGTAACAAATGCAGCACTCTGGTGCAAGATGTTGATAGTAGGAGACTGTACGTGTGTGGAGACAGTAGGTATATGGGAACTCTGCATTTTCTGCTCAATTTTGCTGTGAACCTAAAAGTGGTCTGAAAAATAAAGTTACTAATTAAAAGTATTAAAAGGCAAACATACCAGTTGTCTTAAATTTCACCATAAAACTTTGATATATATAAGAAATAAAAACCTAATATGCACAATATAGAAAGAGCAAATACAAATCTGTAAGAAAAGGAACAAGCAAATAAAAATGGGTGATACAAACTGCAGTAGTGCATATTAATATGATAAATACAAAATTTTTGATATTGAGTAATAAAAGCATGCCACAAAAATATATACAGTGTACTTCTATTTGTATAAAAGTTTTTTTAAAGGCCAAACCAAGTAATATATGTTTGAGGATTTGTACATTTGTGGCACTACTATAAAAAAACATCAAGAAAATGATTTCACACAAAATTTAGTACTGACTGGTAGATTTGTAGTTATCCAATTTAGTATTATTCTCTTAACTCTACATATATATCATATTCTTCTATATGCATGCTGTATTTCATACTAAAGAAAGAATTAATGTACAATAAATTCACTGAAGAAGAAATAGAAATACCATTTAATGTATAAAAAGGTAGTCTACTTATTAATGATAGAAATTCAAATTGAAATGCATTATCTTTTCTAAAAGTTTGATTGGAAAAGGTTTAAGAAATCAGTAACTTTCAGTATTATGAAGAATAGGGAGAATTGAGCACCCAAATACAATTGTAGGTGATAGAGTATGTTGTCACAGTCATTTTGGAAGGCAGTGCATTAAGCTACTCTGTACTACAGTAACACTGGGTGAGGGGAGCTCTGTTCTACCCTGCTTATGTTTATTTAAATATTATGAGCATGTATTACATTTATAATGAAAAACTGATGAAGGTATTTTTAATAAGGTTAAGAAAATTTAAATATATATTTGTATAAGAAATCAAATTGTTGGATTAATGTTCAGTATAAATGTTCAATTTCATAAACTTATTTTATAGTGTTTTTAAATAAGTTAAAAAATAAAATTTAAACCCTGGCCAGGTGGCTCAGTGGTAGAGCATCAGCCCAGCGTGTGGATGTCCTGGGTTCGATTCCTGGTCAGGGCACATAAGAGAAGCAACCATCTGCTTCTTTAACCTTTCTCCTCTCCTTTTACTCTCTCTCTCTCTCTACCCCTCCTGCAGCCAAGGCTCCATTGGAGCAAAACTTGGCCCCGGGCGCTGAGGATGGCTCCATGGCCTCCACCTCAGGCGCAAGAATGGCTCCAGTTGCAATGGAGCAGCACCCCAGATGGGCAGAGCATCACCCCTTAGTGGGCATGCCGGATGGATCCCTGTCTGGTGCATGTGGGAGTCTGTCTCTCTGCCTCCCCGCTTCTCATTTCAGGAAAATAAAAATACAAAAAAAAAAAAAAAAGATATAGCTTATAGGTCACAAAGTTGGAAATGAAAATCTTTATCATCCAACAAAATTTTGTCAGTCTTGCCATATGTGAATCAATTTTATTTATGTTAAAACAGAGCTACCAGAGAAAAGGAGGAGGATACATCAGTTGATACCTCTCAGGTAATCTAGATTGAGTAATTTGTCTTTTTTTTTCTCTTATTTTCACTTTCATCATCATTGTGTGGCTTATAATATATCCTGCTCTTTCCTTTTTCTACAGATGGGTACTTGATTAATTCTCTGCTATATGTAAATGGGACTTCCTGTGTTTTGCTCATCTTCTCATTGATTCATTCATTCATTTGTTCATTCATGTATTAGATGGGTACTTGATTAATTCTCTGCTATATGTAAATGGGACTTCCTGTGTTTTGCTCATCTTCTCATTGATTCATTCATTCATTTGTTCATTCATGTATTATTCATTTATAAAACAGGTAATTCCTGAGTACCTGCTTTGTGTCAGCCCCAAAAATATTTTATTCACTGCTGACTCCCCTAGGCAAGGGGAGTCAGCAGTGAATAAAATAAATCATGTATCTTCATGAAACTTAGAATCTATTGGTAAAGATAGACACTAAATAATTGCAAGCATAAGTAGTATTACAAAATGGTGCTCTAGGACACTACAATAAGGAACTTGACCAAGATGAGGGTCAGGAAAGACCTCCTGAAGGAAATAATGTTAAAGCTGAAATTGATGTATGCAGATAAATTAGCTAGTCAAAAAGTTGGGGAAAGCACATTTCAGGCAGAAGGAATTGCATATTCAAAGATCTTTAGGTACAAAGGAGAACATTGGAAGAAATTAAATACATGCATACATATATACATACATAAACACAAATAACTTTTAGCAGGAGAAAGGATAGCAAAAGAAAGGGTACTGTGTAAAAAAACTAGAGAAATAGGCAGGGACAATTCTGTGGAGAGTCTTGTAATAATTCTTTTATTCAACAAACATTTGTTGAGTACCTCCTCTATGCCAGGCTCTGTTCAAAATATTGGTGATATATCATGGAACAAATAAAATTCCCCCATTATAATTAAGTTATTTACATTCGTCTAAGTCATGTTAACCTTTTAGGACTTTAACCAAAGAGCAAAGGAAAACTATGGAAAGGTTTTAAGCAACAGAGAAATGTTCTGATTTCTATTCTTTAAAAGGTTATTTTGGCCAATATATGGAGAACAGACATTTTAGAAAGCTTCTCTTCATCCAAAATCACATGCATCTTTTTTTTTTAATTTCTTTTTATTTTATTTATTTTAGAGAGGAGACACAGAGTGAGAGAGAGAAAGGGGGGAGGAGCTGGAAGCATCAACTCCCATATGTGCCTTGACCAGACCAGTACAGGGTTTTGAACTGGTGACCTCAGTGTTCCCAGGTCGACACTTTATCCACTGCGCCACCACAGGTCAGGCCCAAAATCACATGCATCTTTAAAGGAGCCCTGACAGTCATTATGGCCACTAGGAATGATGAAAACTTTTTCCAGTAGAATAAGCCAAATGCTTCTTCCTTTTGAGAACTGACCCAAAATGCTGAGTATGACAGGAAATACTTTTTCATTTCAAACAGAGACAATAAGGACAACTAAGACATGGCTTTATACAGTTTTGTGACAGTGTCAAATTAGCTTTGGGGAGACCTCTAACTTGATAGTTTATAGACAATGGTTTTGAGTCACACAACCCCTTGCAAGAATCTGATGAAAGCTGTGAATCATCTCTATAGAAAATTTTTTATTCATACTATTTGAGGGTGTTTACTAACTATAAAGCTCAACCATAGACCCTAGAATAATAATTCCTACATTAAGAATTCACGTATAGCTAAATAACATGTTACCTAAACAATGAATGGGTCAACAGTAAGATCAAGGAAGAGACAAATGAAAATGAACACACAAAACCCCAAACCTATGGAATACAGTGAAAGCAGTCCCAAGAGGGAGTCATAGCAATATAGGCCTACCTCAAGAAACAAGAAAAGTCTTAAATAAAAAATCCAACTTTACACCTAAGTGAACTAGAAAAAGAACAACACACAAAGCCCAAAGTGAGCAGAAGTAAGGAAATAATAAAGATTAGAGCAGAAATAAATGGCATAGAGACTAAACTAAGCAAAACAAATGATCAAGGAAACTGAGAGCTGGTTTTTCAAAAAGGTAAACAAGATTGACAGACCTTTAACCAGACTCATGAAGAATAAAAAAGGACCCAAATAAATAAAATTAGAAATGAAAGAGGAGAAGTAACAAAAATAAAAAGGATTTTAAAAAAAATTATGAGCAACAATATGCCAGCAAATTGGACAACCTGGTCAAAATGGATAAATTTCTAGAAACATATACTCCTCCAAAACTGAATCAAGAAGAATCAGAAAATCTGAACAGACCAATTACAACTAATGAAATCAAAGCAGTGACCCTAGCCAATAGCCCAGTGGATAGAGCATCAACCTGGTTTATGGACAATTCAATTCCCAGTCAGGGAACACAGGAAAAGTGACCACCTGCTTCTCTTCCCCTCCCTGTTCTCCTTCTCTCTATTTTTGCCTCTTGCAGTGGCTTGATTGGTCTAAGTGTTGACCTCAGGCACTGAGAATAGCTCGGTTGATTTGAGCATCAGCCCCAGGTGGGAGTTGCAGGTGGAACCTGGTCAGGGCACATGTGGGAGTCTGTCTCACTCTGTCCACTCCTGTCACTTAAAAAAGAAAGAAAGAAAGAAAGAGGGAGGGAGAGAGAAAGAGAAAGAAAAGGAAGGAAAGAAGGAAGGGAGGGAGGGAGGGAGGGAGGGAGGGAGGGAGGGAGGGAGGGAAAGAAAGAAAGAACAGAGCAGCAATCAAAAAATTCCCAGCAAACGAAAGTCCTAGACCAGATGGCTTCACAGGTGAATTTTACAAAACATTCAAAGAAACACTAACACCTACTTATCTTTTTAAACTATTACAAAAATTTTAGAAGGAGAGAAGACTCCCAAGCTCGTTTTACAAAACCAGTATTATTCTAATTCTAAACCCAGATAAAGACACTACAAAGAAAGAAAATTATAGGCCAATATTCCTGACAAATATAGATGCAAAAATCTTCAATAAAATAATAGCAAATTGGATTCAGCAATACACTAAAAAGATCATACACTATGCTCAAGTGGGATTTATGCCTGGGTTGCAAGTTGATACATTATCTGCAAATAAATGAACCTGATATACCACATAAAATAAAAGATAAAAGTCACATGACCATATCAATAGATGCAGAAAAAGCATTTGATAAAATTCAGCACTCATTTATGATAAAACCTTTCAGCAAAGTGGGAATAGAGGGAACATAACTCAACATAATAAAGGCCAGATATGACAAACCCACTGCTAACATCATACTCACTGGAGAAAAATTAAAAGCATTTTCCTTAAGACCAGGAACAAGACAGAGATATTTGCTGTCACCATTCATATTCAACATATTACTGCAAGTCCTAGCCACAGCAATCAGACAAAAGAAAGAAATGAAAGGCATCCAAATTAGAAAGAAAAGTAAAACTGTCACTATTTGTAAATGACATGATGCTGAATATAGAGTACCTTAAAGATAGACTCCACCAAAAAAACTAATAGAACTGAAATTGAATTCAGTAAAGTAGCAGGATACAAAATTAATATTCAGAATTGGATTGCATTTTTATATACTAGGAATAAATTTAACCAAGGAGGTAAAATATCTACTTGGAAAATTATAAGACACTGAAGAAAAAAATCAAAGAAGATACAAATAAATGGAAGCATATTTTGTGTTCATGGATAGGAAGAATTAACATCATTACATTGTACATATTTTAAAATGCCCTGACCAGCTGGTGGCACAGTGAATAGAGTGCCAATCTGGGACACTGAGGACCCAGGTTTTAAACCCTGAGGTAGTCAGTTTGAGCACAGACTCAACAGCTTGAGCACAGGGTTGCTGGCTTGAGCATTGGGTCATAGACATGACCCCATGGTCGCTGGCTTGAGCAAGGGGTCACTGGCTCAACTCCGCACCTCCCCCGCCCCCCATCAAGGCATGTATGAGAAGCAGTCAATGAACAACAAAATGCTGCAACTACAAGTTGGTGCTTCTCATCTCTCTCCCTTCCTGTGTGTCTGTCTCTCTCGCTAAAAAAATAAAATGAAATGTCCATACCACCAAAAGCAATTTATATATTTAACACAATCCCTGTCAAAATAACAATGGTGTATTTCACAGACCTAGAACAACTGAAAATTTTTTATGCAACCACAATAAAAACCTCGAATAGCCTCAGCAATACTGAGAAAGAAAAACAAAGTTGGGAGTATCATGCTACCTGATATCAAACTATATACTACAAGGCCATTCTTAAAAAACTTTTTAAAAACATCTTTTAAAAACTTTTTTATTCTACTAGAGAATAGGAGAATTTTGTAAAGCTGAAAATATTTATAACTCTAGATCAAGAAATTATGAACCTGATGGTTGCCATCCCAACTGACTTCTCAAGCCAGCAACAGGAACATAGCTAGCAGTTTGGCTGATTGAAGCAGGGACAAAAGTGCCCATCTCAGCCAAAATCTTTGCTTAGGGTCCTCAAAACAGCCCTAAGTTATTTCTAAATTTTTGCCTCATGTATTTATCATCAAAAAGAATATCTGACATATGTAAAGATTGCATTTTTTTTATAGGAACAGAGAGAGAGTCAGAGAGAGGGATAGATAGGGACAGACACAGGAATGGAGAGAGGTGAGAAGCATCAATCATCAGTTTTTTGTTGCAACACCTTGATTGTTGTTCATTGATTGCTTTCTCTTATGTGCCTTGACCGTGGACCTTCAGCAGACCGAGCCACCCCTTGCTGGAGCCAGCAACCTTGGGTCCAAACTGGTGAGCTTTTTGCTCAAGTCAGATGAGCCCGCACTCAAGCTGGCAACCTTGGGGTCTCGAACCTGGGTCCTCCACATCCCAGTCCGACACTCTGTCCACTGTACTACCACCTGGTCAGGCAAGATTGCATTTTCAAAGTGCTTTCACATCATTTCGGTTCCTATAAGGATACCATGTCAAATGGTGTGGCAGTTCCTCAAAAAATTAAACATAGAATTACAATATGATCTAACATTTATGGGTATATATCCAAAAGTGAAAGTAAGCAATCAAACAGATGTTTGTATACTTATGTCCTTCATAGCAGTATTATTTATAGTAGCCAAAAGTTGGAAGCAATCTGGCAATCTGAGTGTCTTTGACAGATAAAATATATCCACAAAATGTAGTACATATGTACAATAGAATATTATTCAATCTTAAATAGAAGAAAATTCTGACATATGCTACAAATGGATGAACCTGGGAAACCTACTAATTGAAATAAGCCAGACACAAAAGGACAAATATGGTATGTTTCCACTTAATATGAGATATCTAGAGTAGTCATACTCATAGAGACAGGAAGTAGAATAATGATTGCAAGGAACTGGGGACAGGGAGAAATGGGGAGTTATTGTTTAATGTGTACAGAGGTTCAGTTTGGAAAGATGTAAAAGTACAAGAGATATATTGTGATGATAGTTGCACAACAATGTAAATGTACTTAATGCCACTGAACTATACATTTGAAATGGTTAAAATAATAAATTTTATGTATGTGTATTTACCACAATAAAAAATATATAGTTCATAAGGATGATTACTGACATTTATATAGGACACAGATCTAACTTGTTAAATATACTGACATCACAAACTGGTAATAAAAGCTGAACTCATTTTTTTTTGGTCTAATTTTTTGGTAATTCAAATAAAATGTGCTATTGTGTTAATCAAATTTGTTGCAATGTATAAGCTTAATTTGTTCCCCTTTTTGTGCCAATAGGAAAATCTAGAAGAACTGGGCCTGTGGGAGGAGAAATTCAGAAAATATGTGGATGTCAAAGTTAATGGTAAAATTGAAACTGGTATAGTACAAAGACAGATCTTTCCAAAATAGCTAAATGTCTCTATCTAATAGTCCCTGGAGCTTTGGTGCCTAAATGAGTGACTTTTGTAAGATGAACAGAAGTACCAGATTTGAGTCCCCTATTCTTCAATGATGCATCACAACAAAGAAATAGTGATTATACACCTTTTGTGGGGAGTACAAAAGAAATATAGTTCTCATGGAGTTTATGGTCTTGTGGAGGGACCTACTTCAGCACCCTGTTTGCACTATTTAGTATATCAGATCGCTGCACATTCTACGTTCTATGTTTATGAGTCAAGTAATGAGAAAACAAATTCTAGAGTTCATTAGCTCCAACATTCCAAGCCAGTGGTTCTCAGCTTTTTCCAGGTCTCCCCATCATTCACATGAGCAGCACATGCCCATCTGTGAGATTTTCCCCTAAGTTTAATGTGTGTGGAGTTTGTCTCTTTAGGAGATACCTTTCAGATATTGGGGCTTATGGAGCTGGAAAAAATACTTTTTTCTTACCCTGTGGAATGACAGGCCCACCCTAATTCCTTGAGAATCCCTGTTCTACCTTTTATATCTATAGACTAGTATATGATCAGGACTGACAGTGTGCCCAAATTTATAAGTTATGGGGCCCTCAGACTATTATCTATAACATCATAACTTTGCCGTTTGCATTTTTGTATCCACACAACACCTGAATATAGCATCTCATAGAGTCAGCACACATGATTTACTGATTGATTAGGGAAAGCTCAGGTCTCTAGTCATCTTTCTACACTCATAGTTAACTGACTCTCTTTAATTGATTGCCCCATTGAGAAGCAAAACTTAGTAACTATCCTGGTTCCTACAGGTCCTGCCTCCATTGGTTTGGATTTCTCCCTGCCTGGATTTGAGCATCTCTATGGGATCCCACAACATGCAGAATCACACCAACTTAAAAATACTGGGTAAAGTGAAAGCAAGAATTCTTATGGGAAAGGCAAATAGGTGGGATGTCTGAACCAGTGCTAATATGTGACTGGCCTTTTCCTCCTTGATATTGCTTATAGATCTTTAAGAATCCTCCTTGAATGATCAGTCAGGGTAGTAGTTCTCAATTTTTATTTTATTTTTTTTGGCAAAAATTAGACAATTATAAAAACTGTAATACTGAACCTGAAAATGCAAAGGAAGTAAAAATGTGGAACAGCTGTGGTTCAAATAGGGGAGAGATTTTCATCACACCACTTCCGGGACTTTGTTTTCACCTCTCAAGGCCTTTCTGTGGTACCCTGAGAGAGTGCACTGCTCAAGCCACTGACCTAGAAAAAGGCTTTTACCAAAAACAGGACAGCTAGCCAAAGATTGGTAAAGTGCGGCATTTCATATCACCTTTGATTCTCTCAGGGAGATCATTTCAAATTAACACTTACCTGGCAAATAAATGCCAGAGGCATAGGACTACATGGAAGCAAAACCAAAGAGAAACAGAGGCTAAGCTAGTGTGCCAGGTTCAGATTTTTACACGATAGGAAAGCAGAACAAGTACCGCAGAAACCATGCTGCACTCACACGGACCTGTGCTCCCCGCCCCAATTCAGGTCCTGATTTTATCCCTACTCAGCACTATGTCAGCATATTAGGACACTATCATTTTGTTTTAGTGACAGAAAAATACTCACAAAATTTGTCAAAGGTAATTATTGTGTGCTTGCTTTTGTAGAGGATTCACAGGAAACAGTCCTAACCTCACAAAGATATTCAGAAAAGATATCTAAGATTCATGAGATTATCCATGCCAGTTGTCAATTGAGGGGATGCCAAAGGAAATCAAAGGAAGAGGATCCTGTTCACCCAGGTTGGATCAGAAACCTTTAGGGAAGTGATAAAGTTGAGGCTTGAAAGTTGCACAGGATCTAACAGCAGAGGATAATAGAGATGCACTCTTCATTAATAATATATTTGTGATGGTAATTAATAATCCTTCTTGTGTGTTTCAGTGATAAGGATGCTTACCGTCTCTATAATCTGGATGTCTATGGATATAAAATACATGACAAAATGGGAATTTATGGTTCAGTGCCTTATCTCTTAGCCCACAAATTGGGCAGGACTTTAGGCATTTTTTGGTTGAACTCCTCAGAAACACTAGTGGAGATCAATACACAGCCTACAGTAAAGGTAAGCTATGGACCATGGCTGCATACCACACAGAAAAAACAAAACTAGTAAAGTGTAGTCATAACTCTGGGCTTTCTAGAGGCAGTTCTCTGCCACCAGTCTTTGCACTATACTCAGTGAAAGTTAATAGTGTGTATGAAAGGAACAGACTGTTACTCCCATATGGATGGACATTGTAGATTAAAGGAAGTTTCTCAAATTTTCACTCCATTTCTTTCCAGTACGCACTTACCCAGATGGACTCAGATGCTGTTGAGCAAAAAAACACATCTCAAACTGATGTGTGTTGGATGTCAGAGAGTGGAATTATTGATGTTTTTCTACTGACAGGGCCTATACCTTCTGATGTCTTCAAGCAGTACTCATCCCTTACAGGTACTTGCATGTGAAAGTGCCCATTTCTTGCTTCATATATTTCCTCTATCCCATGTATCATCACTGTAAGTTAATATTTATTGCACACCATATAGAATTCATAAACAACATTCCCAAGCTTTTAAAGAAGCAAGCATTTCTCCTCCCACCCTCATTCCATTCAGCTTGGTTAAACATTGCACTGGGGCTAGAACTCTCTATTCTCTCATCCTTAATACTTGCCATCTGCCTTTCTTGGTACCTTTAACACCTAGGCCTCTCCTACATTTATCTCAGATGGCCTGTATTCCAACCTTTTTTATGTTCTCCATTAAACTATCACACTGACTTTAGCTCTAAAACCTTTTATAAATTTATATATTGGTATAAAAGATATACCAGTTTCTACACCTCAGTTAGTGCAGAAAAATCATTTGTCAAAATCCAACACTATTTCATGATAAAGACACTCAGAAGACTACAAGTAGAAGGAAACTTTCTTAACATGATAAAAGACATTTATTAAAAATCCACAGCTAACATCATACTCAGTGGTGAAAGGCTTTAAGCTTGGCCTTAAGTTCAGAATCCAGACAAGGCTTCCCATTTTCACCACTGCTATTGAATACTACTAGAAGTTCTAGCAAGAGCAATTATGCTAGAAAAAGAAAGAAAAGGCATACAAATTGGAAAGGAAGAGTAAAATTATCTCTATTTGCAGATAATGTGATCCTGTGTGTTAGAAAATCGCAAAGAATCTGCACATAAACTACTAGAGCTAATAAACAGATTTACCATAGTTGCAGGGTGCATGATCAACACACAAACCTAGTTGTGTTTTGTACACCAGCAATGAGAAATCTAACAAAGAAGTTGATAAAATAATTTCATTTACAGAAACATCCAAAAGAATAAAATAGTTAAGAATAAATTTAACCATGGAGGTGAACGACTTATACACTGAAAAATACAAAATATTCATGTACTGGTTTGTTGTAGCATTAATCACAATTGCCAAAAGGTGGAAACAAGTGTCCACTAAAGATGAATGGGATTAACAAAATGTGATATGTACAGAAAATAGAATATTATTCAGTCATAATAAGAAATGAAGTTCTGATACTTACTGCAAAATGGGTAAGTCTTGAAAAAATTATGCAAGATGAAAAGGCCAGACACAAAAGGACAAATATTATGTGACTCCATTTATAAGAAGTACCTAAAATAGGCAAATTTATAGAGACAGAAAGTAGATTAGCAGTTACCAACGTCTGGAGGGTCAGATGGATAATGGTAAGTTATTGCTTAATGGATACGGAGTTTCTGTTTGGGTGATGTAAGAGTTTTGGAAATAGCTACTGGTGATGCTTGTACTACATTATAAATATAATACCACTGAATTGTACACTTAAAAATGGCATATTTTATGTTATGTATATTTTATCACAGTTTTTAAAAATTGGTAATATAATATACTAAAAAACATTGAATCCTATGCTTTAAGTAGTTGAATTGTATGTGATATGTAGATTACAGCTCAATAAAGTTGTTAGCCTGACCAGGCAGTGGCACAGTGGATAGAGCGTCAGACTGGGACGCAGAGGACCCAGTTTCGAAGCCCTGAGGTTGCTGGCTTGAGTGCTGGCTCACTGGCTTGAGCGTAGGCTCACCAGCTTGAGTGCAGAGTTGCTGGCTTGAGCCCTAAGGTCACTGGCTTGAGGTCCAAGGTTGCTGGCTTGAGCCAAAAGATCACTGGCTTGAAACCCAAGGTTGCTGGCTTGAGCCCAAAGATCACTGGCTTGAAGCCCAAGGTCACTGGCTTGAACAAGGGGTCACTCACTCTGTTGTAGCACCCCCACCCCAGTCAAGGCACATATGAGAAAGCAATTAATGAACAACTAAGGTGCTGCAACAAAGAATTGATGTTGATACTTCTCATCTCTCTCCCTTCCTGTCGGTCTATCCCTATCTGTTCCTCTCTCTGTCTCTGTGAAAATAATAATAATAAATTTGTTAAAAATAAAAGTACTGGACTGACCAGGCTATGGCGCAGTGGATAGAGCATCGGACTGGGACGCGGAGGACCCAGATTGAAACCCCAAGGTCGCCAGCTTGAGCTCAGGCTCATCTGGTTTGAGCAAGGCTTATTAGCTTGAGCCCAAGGTCACTGACTTGAACAAGGGGTCACTCAGTCTGCTGTAGCCACCTGGTCAAGGCACATATGAGAAAGCTATCAGTGAGCAACTAAGGTGCTACAACAAAGAATTGATGCTTTTCATCTCTCTCCTTTCCTGTCTGTCTGTCCCTATCTGTCCCTCTCTCTGTCTCTGTCACACACATGCACACAGGCGCACACAAACACACACACACACACACAAATAATAAAAGTACTGTAGCATCACTTTTGCTCATTCTACTGTTAAAAGTACCCAAGTCCAGTCCATGTTTAAGAGAAGAAGAATTTGATTCCAATTTAATGGGAGGGACAACAAAGAATTTATGGATATGAGAAGCCAGTCATGTAGAAATAAGCACTATCAAAGCCCACCTATAAACCCTCTCAACATTGTTGTTATGGAGAATAAGCCTGACACACATAGGAAAGTAGGTCAAAGCACTGGATATGCCACCATGTGTTCAAAAAAATCTAATAAGTTTATAGATTATATGTTGACTCCTGATGAGGATTTAACTCAATTAATATCTTTCCTTCCTCTCCCTCCTAATATTGTTATTATCATAATTTTGGTTAAATCAATATTCAGTGTTTACATTTTCAAAATGCCCAAGGATGTCAAGTACTTTATCCATTCCACTTTTTTTCCTGGAGACTTCCCTTCCAGATCACCCCATCCTGCACCCATCAGGACTGTGACTCTCTAGGCTCCCTGCACAGGCCTCATCCTAGGACTTACATTTGCTGCTTTCTGATGTTAGATCCCTCCTTCATTGGGTCCCATGTTTTTCTTTTTTGTGTTTTATTTTCTTCTTATTTTTGTTTCTTATTCATTTAAAGTATCTTCTGGTGGTTTCCTAAGAAAGTGTGCATTAGAGGTACACTTTCTGCAACTTTGCAGGTTCGAAAACACCTTCTTTTTCCTAACTTTATTGATAATTTGGCTAGCTAGACTGACAATTATTTCTATCAGAATTTGAAGGCACGTCTCTATTGTCTTCTCTCTTTTTGTTCCACGATCCCTCTGAATTCTGTTCCTTTGCATAAGATCTGTCTTCCTCTCTGAATTGTCTTTTTATCATTTGATATTTTGAAGTCTTTAATATTTTGAAATCTCAAATTTTACATTTTGCTGGGTTTTAGATGTGGACTCTTTTAGTCTTGAGGATTATATCCTTCACTTCTAGAAAACAGTCTTTTATTATTCCTTTGTAAAGGTCTACCCCTCCATTTTTTCTTTCTGGTTTACAGATTTAATAATCTCCCTTCCCATTTTTGTCTATTTTCTGGGCAATATTCTCAATTTCATGTTCTAGGCCTTCCATTTATGTTATATTTTTAATTTCTATAAACTGATTATTACTCCTTATTTCTAATATCTTATACTTTATGCTATCCTGGTTTTATTTTATGGATATAATATTTTTTGTTATCTACCTGGAGATACTAATGATAATGCATTGATGTTTCCTTTAATTCCTTACTGTTCTTTTTTTCTATTTCCTATGCCTGCATGTTCTACCCATTCTCTGTTCTGTCTGGTATACTCCTACTTATTTCTCAAGATCCAAACTAAGTGTTACTCTTTGAAGCCTTTCAAGATGCCACACTTCACTGCATGTAGAAATTTTTTATTTTCTCGGTTTTTATTTGTTTATTTTTTAGCAAGAGAGATAGACAGACAATGAGAGGGACAGGCAGGAAGGGAGAAATGAGAAGCATCAATTCTTTGTTGCGGCACCTTAGTTGTTCACTGATTGCTTTCTCATATGTGCCTTGACCGGTGGGCTCCAGCCAAGACAGTGACCCCTTGCTCAAGCCAGTGACCTTGGGATCATATCTATGATCCCATGCTCAAGCCAGCGACTCTGCGCTCAAGCTGGTGAGCCCGCGTTCAAGCCAGATGAGCCTGCGCTCAAGCAGGTGACCTTGGGGTTTTGAACCTGTGTCCTCTGAGTCCCAGGCCGGCACTCTATCCACTGCACCACCATCTGGTCAGGCACTGCAGGTAGAATTGATTAACCCTTTTTACATCCATTGCACTAGCCTGATACCTTTAACATAGCACTTACATCTCAGAGCAGAGCAGTTTATTTATGTGCCTGCTTCATTAGCCAAATTGTCACCTTCATGAGGATAGGGACTGTGCTTTCTTCTCCTTGATAGTCTAAGTACCAAGTTGAGTGCTTAGACCCTGTAGGCATTTAGGAAATGTTTATCAAATATAGAATTATCATTGTTATGGTAGTTGGCTCAGTTGTTATTATCCTCTTTTAGGCACACAAGCCATGCCACCTCTCTTCTCCTTGGGGTACCATCAGTGCCGCTGGAACTATGAAGATGAGCAGGATGTCAAAGCAGTGGATGCAGGATTTGATAAACATGACATTCCTTATGATGTCATCTGGCTGGACATAGAGCACACCCAGGGCAAAAGATACTTCACCTGGGATAAGAAAAGATTTCCAAACCCCAAAAGAATGCAAGAGTTGCTTCAAAACAAAAAACGTAAGGTAAAATAAACCAACATATTTGAACCTTTTAATTATAAGCACCTTTTAAAACTTGTTTGGCACATTAGTGGAGAACTATCTAATTTTAAAAATGGCCATGAAAATAGTACCTTCAAATGTAATTGAAACTGTGATAACAGAGAAGCAATGGTTAAAACATGGTGATGCCACCCCTCCCCCCTTGGTTCTAGATCTCCATGAAGGGGACTAGCATTCAGGCCCATTTGTCATGGCCACCCTGCAGTGTTGTGATAGATTGCCCCGCTCATGCAAAATTTGATTCTGATGTCGAGATTGATGACATCACACTGGTACCAAGATTAATTAGTCACATAATAAAGCATTCTGGTGGGGAGCAAGGTTGGCTCCCAAGCTCATTTGAAATTGGCTTAAGAGAGCTGGGAAAGGACACTGACTCAGCTTTTACCATAATTAGAGCGTTAGACTAGGGTGAAGATTCCTGTGCGTGTGCAAGGGCTGTGTGGTGTGAACTTTCTGTTGGCACCAAAGTTGGGAGCATCAGGGCTTTCTTTGTCAGCATGCACAGATGTAGGAAGAAAGGTAAGGGAAGTACTGGGGCTTGCAAACTCTTAACAGTTTATCAAAACAGAGTTGATTTTATTTTTTACATAATTTTTCCTGCATGTTTCCCTGATGGATTCTGCCTGTCAGTCTAGCCTAGGAAAGAACTAAAACAGAAAATGGGGATGGGAAAAGATACTGGAAAGTATGTAGTGCAAGGGTGGTGGTGGTGGCGGCAAGAGCAATAATGAAAAGATGGAGGGAGAGAAGAAAATGGAGAAGGGACTAGATGAGGGTACTTCATATATATCATGTAAGTGGATCCTTGTACTACTTCTCCCTGAGATTAAAAGTTTTCAATCCATTCCTTTAATCCCCAGGCCTTCCAGGGCTGGCCAGAACCAATTCTGTTAAATCCTAATTACCCAATTAATAAATAGCTACCATTTATCTAGCACTTATTATGACCCACAGAGTATGAGAAAACACATTATCCCATCCAGTCATCATAAAATTATGAGGTAGATTTTGTTACCCCATTTGTCAGATGAAGAAACTGAGGCTTAGAATGATTTTGTATTTTTCACAAAGGTACACAATGAATAAGTAGCAAGGCAAGAATCTGAACCCTGATCTGACTGATTCTAAAACTTATGTCTTTATAAGCAGTTATTTATTGAGGCCTTCAAGATACTATGCTCTCTTTCTCTCTGTCCCCCACCCCCAATCAATTCGTAAAAAAAATCTAAAATAAAAAAAAATTTTTTTAAAGCCTGACCTGTGGTGGCACAGTGGATAAAATGTCAACCTGGAACGCTGAGGTTGCTGGATCAGATTCCTGGGCTTGCCTGGTCAAGGCACATACAGGAAGCAACTGCTACGAATTGATGCTTCCTGCTTTCCCCCCCACCCTTTGTCTTTCTCTCTCTCCCCTCTCTCTCAAAATCAATCAATAAATTTAAAAAATCTTTAAAAAATCAAGATACTATGCTAAAGATGAAGGGAATGTGAAGATGAGCTCTCTGGGGGTATTACACTGAGTAGAGGAAAGGCAAGTGAACAACAACCACAACACAGGGCAGTAACAGAACAGCCTAAGAAAGGTAAGGGTGGTGGGTGGATTAAGGGAAAGAAGGTTGCATCCTCTTGGCCTCAAGCAGAGATCTGTGCATTTTAGATGAGCCCGGAAGGAATAGTCTCCAGTGGAGAAAGGGAGAGAGGGAAGAGGGTAGTTCAGTCAGAGGCTGGAGCACCCACTGGTACTTGGAAAGCAGTACAAAGGCTGGTTTGACAAAAAACAAGGCATGGGAGAGGTTTGAGAAGTGGGGAATCTGACTTTATTATAGG
Organism: Rhynchonycteris naso; assembly: GCA_037038555.1. Classification (NCBI taxonomy): domain Eukaryota; kingdom Metazoa; phylum Chordata; class Mammalia; order Chiroptera; family Emballonuridae; genus Rhynchonycteris; species Rhynchonycteris naso. The sequence goes on along the minus strand of CM072999.1, from coordinate 75,689,495 downwards.
CTGTTTGTATGCATTTGAAGACATTGAAAGTTTTTGAATAAGGGGTTAGTATTCAGAACTCCTACAACTCACCAACCAAAAGTCAAACAACCCAATTCAAAATTAGGCAATGCCTGACTAGTGTTAGCACAGTGGATAGAGTGTCGACCTGGGGTTCTGAGGTCCCAGGTTTTAAAGCTCAAAGACACCAGCTTGAGCGTAGGGTCACTGGCTTGAGCCCAAAGGTCACTGGCTTGAAGCCCAAGGTCACTGGCTTAAAGGGGTCAGCATTATTCACACACAATAGCTAAAAGGTGGAAGCAACGAAAGTGTCCATCAACACATGAATGGATAATCAAAATGTGGTATATACATACAATGGAATATCAGTCAGCTTTAAGAAAGGAAGGAAAGTCTGACGTATGCTACAATTGTATAAACCGTAAGGATGTTATGTTAAGTGAAATAAGCCGATCACCAAAAGACAAATATGTACTATATAATTTCACTCATCTGTAATATCTAGAGTGGTCAAAATTATAGACAGAAGAATGGTGTTTGCTAGGGGGTGGGGGAATGAGGGAATGGGGAGTTGTTCTTTAAGGGGTCTAGAGCTTCAGCTTTGCAAAATGAAAAGAGTTCTGGAACATTAATTGTACAAGAATTGAACTGCTTAACACTACTGAACTGTACACTTAAAAGTGGTTAAGATTGTGCCTGACCAGGTGGTGGCGCAGTGGATGGAGCGTCCGACTGGGATGCGGAAGACCCAGGATCAAGACCCCGAGCTCACCAGCTTAAGTGAGGGCCCCTCTGGCTTGAGCAAAAGCTCGCCAGCTTGGACCCAAGGTTGCTGTCTCCAGCAAGGGGTTGCTTGGTCTGCTGAAGGCCCGCGGTCAAGGTACATGTGAGAAAGCAATCAATGAACAACTATGGTGTCCGCAACGGCAACGAGAAACTAATGATTGATGCTTCTCACCTCTCTCCGTTCCTGTCTGTCTCTCTCTCTGACTCTCTCTCTCTCTGTCCTTGGGAAAAAATAAAGTAAAAAAAAAAATTAAAAAAAAAAAAGTGGTTAAGATTGTAAATTTTGTTATGTATATTTTACCATAATTAAAAATTTTTAAATAGGCCCTGGCTGGTTGGCTCAGCAGTAGATCATCGGCCAGGCATGTGAAAGTCCAGGGTTTGATTCCCGGTCAGGGCACACAGGAGAAGCGCCCATCTGCTTCTCCACCCCTCCCCCTCTCTTTTCTCTTTATCTCTCTCTTTCCTTCCTGTAGCCAAGGCTCCATTGGAGCAAAGTTGGCGTGACGCTGAGGATGGCTCCATGGACTTTGCCTCAGGCACTAGAATGGCTCTGGTTGCAACGGAGAAACACCCCAGATGGGCAGAGCATTGCCCCCTGGTGGGCATGCTGGGTGGATCCTGGTCGGGCACATGCAAGAGTCTGTCTCTCTGCCTCCCTACTTCTCACTTAAGAAAAATACAATAAATAAGTAAATAAAAAATTTAAAATAAAAGTTTTTGAGCAGTGGAAAATTCAGCTTTAGTTTGTTGAATAGATTTGAATAGATAGGAGGAAGGATGTGGTTTCGAGGCCCTAAACTAGGTGGAAATAATGGTATTAGGCAAGGAGGGGTGCTAGAAACTCAGAGCTGCAACCACAGCTTTTCTCAGACCTCCTTCCTCAGCACACCAGAACCTTTGGGTTTGGGTTTTTGTTTAACATGCTATTCTCTTGTTTTCTTTATCTTTGCCTCTAGATGTCTAGGAAGCAGAGACTTTGCCTACTTAATCCTTTATGTATAGCACCCAGCATCACAGACAGATAGAAGCTGAATAAATACTATATTAAAAAAATGTATTGGTTAGGCAACAATAATTAGAAAGGAGCAATGGCCTGGTTTTGACATTAGTTTATATTTCTGTAAGCACATGAAATATTTCAACACTAGTAGTAGTTGTTTCTGAGTAAAATTTGAACACAAGAACTATGATGAAAACAAATACATGAATATATGGCTCATATGAAACTGATGAAATCTTCAAACCTTTATGTCTTCCTGACAGCTTGTGGTCATCAGTGACCCCCACATCAAGATTGATCCTGACTACTCTGTGTATGCTAAGGCCAAAGAACAGAGCTTTTTTGTGAAGAATCATGAAGGGGGAGACTTTGAAGGACTGTGCTGGCCAGGTAAGATATTATTTTATACACTTATTTCTCTTGTTCAGTCCCAATTAATTCAGTCCCATGAAGGTTTCATAGCCACTGTTGTTATTCCTTGTAGATGTCTCTTGCTATATTTTAAACACCTTTAAGGAAGAGACGGTGTTGCCTCCTTTTATATCTTTCATAATATCTTATATGTATGCTTTGAATACATTTATCAGTCAGTGAGTGAACGAAACATAAATAAACCTCAGTGGTATGCTATTTCGTTAAGCAAATTAAAATGAAAAGCTAGAGAATGAGCAAAGGAGAGGAGAAAGAAAGAAAAAGTGCCCTGTAGTCTCCCTTACTGCCATTCTTCTTTCCCTGTTAGCTCCTAGTTTTGACTTTCCATACTTTCTTGAGTGACATCGGCTGCCTCTGGCAACTCTAGATTCTTTATTTCAGAAGTTATTAGTTTAAGCCTTGGTAGAGACTCCTCAATAATGTAAGGAAATCACCACTCTGTCGTATCATTGCCTTCTATCATAAATCCATCACAGGAGAGAAACCCCATGCACTTCTCCCTCACCCCCACCCCTCTATCAGTTATGAACTTCCCTGTTTTCTTTAAGAACAGAGAGGTCACACAGGCTACCTGCCATCCTTATTTGGGCTCTCCCAGTGAGGGGAAGGTTCCATCTTGATACTTGTTCACTGGATACTCCTGGCCTCTAGGAATGAAAGGTCTAGTGGATTGTCACTGGAGTCCAGTATTGCCTTCACTCACTTCTCATCAGACCCTGCCTGTGTATCAGCTCTTTTACATTTGATGCTCATTTATTACTGAGCTTTCACATCAGTATTCCTCCTTACAACATGCCTTACTTAGCATGAGGACCACTGTTTGTAACAGGCTGTCTACCCTTCTGCCCCTACAGGTCTCTCCTCTTACCTGGATTTCTCCAATCCCAAGGTCAGAGAGTGGTATTCCAGTCTTTTTGCTTTCTCGGTTTATCAGGTTTGTTTTTATTTGTGTGCTCTTTCCTAGTTACTTGAAATGATGGAAGAAGGGGGGAAAAGTTATTAAATGCAATTACTCTCCTTCATTGAGTAGCCCATGATGATGTTTGTATAAAAAGGAAAGAGCTTGACCAGGTGGTGGCGCAGTGAATAGGGCCTCAAGCTGGGATGCTGAGGACCCAGGTTTGAAACCTCGAACTCGCCGGCTTGAACCTGGGCTCATTGACATGACCCCATGGTCACTGGCTTGAACAAGGGGTCACTGGCTCAGCTGGAGCCGCCCAGTCAAGGAAAATATGAGAAGCGATAATGAACAACTAAAGTGCCACGAGTACAAGTTGATGCTTCTCTTCTGTCTCCCTTCCTGTCTGTCTCTGTCTCTGTTTCTTTCTCTTTCACTTAAAAAAAAGGCAAGAATGTCAATCACTTATAGACTGGGGTGCTGGGAGAGGTGCCATATGTATTATTAAGTGCACAAAAGCTATGATTTTGACCTCATTATAATAGACTGTATGATATATCAAAATACTTAATGATAGAGGATTTAATATATTTTTAAGCTACTATATATTTTTTTGTATTATTTCAAGGGGATAATGATATATGTGAAAATACCTTGCACAGTATAACATATCATTCATAGTAAGGTATAATAATAAATCAATTCTTTTTTCCTACATTTTATTTCATAAAATATTATTTGTTAATCAAATGCCCAAATTTATTGAAAGAAAGGAAGCATCATAATTACGAGTTTAAAACCCTTGAACTCAAGTGTCCAGGTTTGCAGCCCAGCTCTGCCACTTCCTAACTGTAACCTTGGACAACTCACTTAACTGATCTAAGCCTCAGTTTCCCCACCTGTTGAATAGGGCTAATTAATATGTAGCGTCCACCTTATAAGGTTGTCATGAGAGTGGAATGAATTAACACACTGATGAGTTAAGCACTGGTTGGTACAGAGTAATCATTGTCATTGAATGAGACAGTATACTCTTTAAGGGAGGAACAACTTAATATCTATCTATTCATTAGATCATTATTGGACACCTACTCTCTGCCAGTCATTGTTAGACAGTAAGACTTCAAAGTGACTAACTCCCAACACAATTCCGGCTGCTATTAAATGTGAGTAAAAGAAAACGGTAGAGAGAATTAAAGTGAGGATTACCAAGATGCATAAGCCCTTAAAGAACTTATAATTATTGTCCAATTCACTATGTGTTCCAATCAATGTGTGTTTTACAAATCTTTATTTTAAACATCCTGAATGGCATTGCCCTTCTGCCCTGGGCTGGCCGCAGGTGGGAGTGAGCTGCCTGAGCTCCTAGGGTTCAGAACTCTCACTATGTGCAGCCTACAGTGGTGACATCTAGAGGCTCTCCCTTCTTTAACAGGTGTTTCTGAGGCAGGGCTTGAGTAGGGGCTGCCCCCATTTTCAGGAGGTTGATTGTCATACTGCCTTTGTCTTATGTCCTGCAGAACACAGAGACCAGTGTGACCATCAATTCCACCACCCATCAATGGGGATATTTTCCCATAAGGTGATTTCATAGCCTTGGCCTCAAAATCCATTAGGACAAATATAGTTACAGCATGGTTCTTTCAGGACAGGGACTCCATTCCCTTGGCAGGCAGCACAGATACAGGAGCTGACTTCTTTCTGGAATATCCCTCCAGTGCCTGCTTCATGTTCTGTTTCACAGTGCTGGAGTGGGCAAAGTCAGTGGAGGTCACCAGGTCATACAGAGGCTCTGCCATTTTGTGGCCAGTGAATTGACCCAAAGGCTGTTCACAGAACCTTCCAGCTTGCTGGCCCACACAAGGAGGAGGGTTAGAAGGGAAGGGAGGTAGGTTTGCTATGCACCAGTGATGAGCTCTCCCAGCAGTCAGCGTTCCCTGTGGAGTACCTTGAAAGGCTGCCTTTAACCACCCAGACATTCTCCTACCAGTACTGATATTTGCTCTAAGAGAGAGCATAAATTAATTCTTAAAATCATATAAAAATCAAGAGAAAAGTGGAGAGGCCACATCTAGAGAACTGTTTTCAACCAATTGTGAAGATGATAACGATGCCTAAAACAAATTGGGTGTTTGCTATGTGCCAAGCAGTGTGCTAGACACTTTCTGTGCATATACCATTTTATCTTCACAACAACCCTCAGAAGGTAGAACTATAATTAACTCTACTCCCACAGATGAGGAAATTGAGGCATGAACAAATTTTAAAACCTACTAATTTCACCCATCTAGTAAGTGGTAGACCCAAGATTTTTTTTTTAGGTGAGAGGAGGGGAAACAGTGAGTCAGACTCCCACATGCATCCTGACTGGGATCTACCCTGCAACCCCGTCTGGGCCCGATGCTCAAGTACCGAGCTGTTTTTAGCACTCGAGGCTGATACACTCAGACCAACTGAAGTATCCTCAGTGCCCAGGGCCACTCTTGAACCAATGGAGCCACTGGCTGTGGGAGGGGAAAAGGGAGAGAAGGGGGGAGAGGAAGGTAGTGAGAAGCAGATAGTCATTTCTCCTGTGTGCCCTGACCGGAATCGAACCCAGGACATTCATACACCGGGCTGATGTTCTATTCACTAAGCCACTGGCCAGGGCCTGTACCCAAGATTTGAACACAGTTCTGTTTGTCTCCAAAGCCAAGCTCTTAACCACTCAACATTAGTTTCAGAGAATCATGTATTAGAACACAGAAAATAGCTTTGAGCAGGGATTGAACACTGCTTGGGACAAACACTCATTCATTTTCCTGTTGTCTGTGACTTTCACACTACCAAAGCAGTGTTAAGTTGCTGAGAAAGAGGTCATATGCGCTTCAAAGTTGAAAATCTGGTTCTTTTCAGAAAAAGATTACCTGCTTTGTCCCAGAGGGTGCTAAAGAAGAATAGTCAGATAGTTAAATGTTTGAAAACTATATAGCCTTGTTCATAGAAGTATATATATATAGAAATAGATGAAGGTAAAGAGTCAAAAGAAAACACATAAGCCTCCTCCAAGCATTTGAAAGACTGTCATGTGAGTAAGGCAACAGATATCCCAGGAGGCAAGCTAGGCCCTATAAGAGGATTCTACCAGGACCAGGACTTTCAGAAAATAATGGAACGAGCTGCCCGAGCAACTCCCTGCCACTGTAGCTATTGAGTCAAATGCTGAGAGACCAGGGATTTTTTAAAGGGATTGTAACACCATGTTAACTAAATAGATGACTCAATTGCCCCTTCCCACTCTAAATTGAATGCTTCTATAATAGAACACAAACTATAGATCATGCTAACAAACAGTCATCTTAACTGTCTTTCAAAGTATTATTGGGAATGCAGGTTTTTATCATGTACAACTACAATTGCCCTTCCCTTACTTAAGAGTTGTAGCAGATGATGGATAAAATAGAGCAATGTTTTTCAACCACTGATCCACAAAAGAGTTAACCACCCTGATGTTGTGTAAAGATTATAGACCCATAGACATAGACTCTATACTCTTTACACACATCAGGGTAATTAACTCCTTTGTGTACAGGCTTGAAATTTCTGGCAAACTGGCACCAATCCATAAAACATCGATTGAAAACCACTGATATAGAGACTAATTGTGAACATTCACAACCTTTCCTGTAGGGGTTCTCTGGAGTGGACTTGCTGGGCAATATGTATTTCACAGACAATAGAGCATAGCATTTATTCATCAACAAATACTTATTGAGAACCTTCTGTAGTTCTGTTACTGTTCTAGGTATTTGGGATCTTTTTATTCTAGCAGTGGAGCAGAGGACAGAGTACAGATAATAAATATAATAAATAAATTAAGTAGAGTAAGAAAGAGAAATAGAGGCAGCTATCATATTAACATCATCACTGTAGAAGTATTATCTTGACCAAGATTTACTTTCTAGGGATCTACTGATATCCTCTACATATGGAATGACATGAATGAGCCTTCCGTCTTTAGAGGGCCAGAGCAAACCATGCAGAAGAATGTCATTCATCATGGCAACTGGGAGCACAGAGAACTTCACAACATTTATGGTTTTTATCATGTAAGACATCCAAGAAGAAGCCAACTGTCCCCGTGTGCCCTGCCTGTTGGGCTAAAAGTTATTAACCTTTATAATAGCCATACTATATATACTGTTCATTTCTCTTTGTGTGTCTTTTCTGACAATTGCAATGAGTTTTTTCAGGGTGTGGCCAGTGTAAGACTTATTTTTCCCTTTGCATCTTTTCTTTCTATAATGAACTTGATGGATTTTCAGATATTGTGAGATTAATGATAACATAGAAACATCTTCCTTGATAGGAGCCATTAGTTAATGGCATTGGATACTCCCTCAAAACTTTTATTGAAGTAAGCAGTGTATAAATACATAAAAGCAATTAAAACAAATGTCTTGAAATTTGACAAATGTCTAAATACATTGTCTTACATTTATACCAAGGTAGTAAGATTTAGAAAATACACACAACAGTTTCAATAAATATACTTTTTAAATATAGAAAGCCTTCCTTAAGTATTTAGTTTTCTCAATAGAGTGGTAAATTTTCTTCCATTGGCCAATCACATCTGAAAGACTTGGTAGTCACTTGCCCTAATTTATACTCATGGTTCTTTGTTATATTCAAAATGTAACTGTATTTTTTAATTTGTTTTCCTTTTTTCATTGTTTGTTTATTTTAAAAAAATTATTTTAATTTTATTTTTAATTTATTGGGATCACATGGTTCAACTGCTTTTTTTCCCCTTTCCTTTCTTTCTTTCTTTTTTTTTTATTAAATGAGAGGCAGGGAGGCAGAGAGACGGACTTCTGCATGCGCCCCAACTGGGATTCACCCCAGCAAGCCCCCTACCAGGCAATGCTCTGCCCATCTGGGGCTGCTGATCCATTGCTCGGCAACCAAGCTATTTTACCACCTGCGGCAGAGGCTCCAGGGAGCCATCCTCAGTGCCTGGAACCAAGGGACCAACACTCTCAAACTAATTGAGCTGTGGCTGTGGGAGGAAAAGACAGAGAGAGATGGAGAAAGAGAAGGGGAGGCGGCGGGGTGGAAAAGCAAATAGTCACTTCTCCTGTGTGCCCTGACTGGGAATCAAACCTGGGACTTTTATACACTGGGCCAATGCTCTACCACTAAGCCAACTGGCTAGGGCTCAACAAACCATGTAACTGTGTTTTGATGGCCCTCCCACCAACTAGTATTTTCCAGTGGGTGCTCCTGTCTAGATATAGCCAGAGGAAGATTTAATAGCAGGTACATGGGGTGTACGCCCAGGGCCCCGACTTCTGAAGGGCCCCGCAAAACCCCATCTTTACACTCTTTTCTAATGGAAAGGGCCAAATATTTTTTTCTGCACCTTGGGCCTCAAACAACCTTAATCTGCCTCTGGATATAGCAATGTTCAGGTAGAATGTATTTACTTCTCTCACAGTCTCTTGCTATAATTATAAACTGCTTTAGTGAATTTCCTTCTGTAGGCCAGGGCCAGTTACTTAACCTTTCTGAATCTTAGCTTTTTCATATATGAAGACTATCTCAGAGGTTGTTGTGCAGATTATAAAAGAAAATTTTATAAAATGCCTAACGATAGTGAGCACCAATAAATGCTAGCTTATTATTTACTAGAGTTTCTTTGCTAATTTAATCAAATAAATTTTCCATTCTTTCAGTAAGGGAATTTAGAGTAGTTTCACTACATCATAAAAATTGTGTAATGGATTTATCTTAATATTCTCCATTTCATATTTCCAACTACTATTTACTTTTTTGCATGTTAAATAGTTTATTGGGGATAGACATGCCCCAATCCAATCATCTGTTTGAATTTTTCTCCTTTGACTTTGTAGCAGAAGGCCACTGCAGAAGGACTGATACAGCGATCTGAGGGACAGGAGAGACCCTTTGTTCTCACTCGTTCTTTCTTTGCTGGATCACAGAGATACGGTAAGGACTGGCTGTTACGATCAGACTTCAAAACACAAGTCTTTTTTGACTATTTATAATATACAGAGCTACTAATGCCTTCCTGCTCAGTTTCCATTGGGCAGGCCTTTGATGTGCTCTGGAATATATATTTTGTCTCATGAGCAGAGTAAACCAGTTTTAATCAAGTTTAGTTACTTATTTCCCATTGAAGAAATGACCACTTAATTGTTGAGTGAATGACTTCAGAGTATCTCAGTTTGCTGTGATGATCATCTCTGATCTTATATCTTTGATTTTTCAAAACCAGGAAAAGTATACTTCTAACACCTTCCTTCAACTGCCTGTTCCACTTAGCAATATGACTTAAAATAGACCTGGCTATTGCCTGTGGTCAGGATCATGTATAACTGGATCCAGTTTACTACTAATGCAGATCTAGTTCCACTTAGCCACCCTGTGGCAGGAAGACTATTTTAAGTCCTCTGGCCTTGCATAAATAACTGGGAGCTTAGGTCTTAATTTGAAGAATCCAGCCTTTACTGTACTATAGACATTACTAGGGCTCCTACACCACCCCTGCAAACCAGCCCTGTGGTACTCAAGGAAAGGCCAAAATATTGTCATCTCAAGCGAAGATTCATGTACAGAGATACTCAACACAGCATTAGTTCTTGAAACAAAAAAATAAAATCCAAATATGTAAAGGAATAGTTATAAAACTATGGTATTATTTATATGTTAGACTGTCATAAATCTATTTAAAATAACTTTAATTGCATGATAACTATTGTTGTCAAACTATTGTGTTTGACATTATGATAAATGAAAAAAGAGAAATGCCTATATGTATTTATATTTTCCCAATCTGTGTGTATAATATATAATGCATAGTGTATATAGATTACTATATATGTTAATAAATAAGTATAGCACCTTGGTGATTATAAGTGATTTTAAGTCTCTTCTTTTTACCTATCTCTATTTTCCAAATTCTCTACAAGCATCATTTTTAATCACTAAGAAAAAAAGTACTTTTAATGAAAGCATTTATAAGCAGTGGTTAAGATAACAAAAAATATGCATACTGAGTAATCTTTGTTGGCCCACTGCCTAGTCTTCAGTGCCCTTTGTGTGAAGCAATAGGCTTTGCCCCAAAGAGTAGTGAGTGAGGCATTACAGAGAACACTATTGTGCTGGCATATGCTGAAACCACTAGCCAGAGACCTTCTGACTAAACAACCACATGAGACATGAAAATATCTTCATGTTTATATGAACTTTCTTTCTTGATGAGAATGCCATCATGTGGATTTCAAAATCTTTATGTAGATATATGAATATTTTATTTAAAGTCAAGGAGAAATTATTAGAGTACTGTTTAAAAAGAACAGTTCCTTGAAAATATTATTTTGCAGTCCATGGGAGAGCATACAGTTTCCATGGCAGATTAAAACAAAACTAGCTACCAAAACTATTTAGGTAGAACTAGACAAAAATTCCTCATGAAAATCTACATATAGTAAAATAAGATTGATTTCTCTTATGGATCTCTTTGGTGGTATATAATCTATTATCACAAACTCTTATCAACTATACAGTAAATAAAAGCACTGGCATTAGAGTCAGACTCCCTGGGCTCAAATCCTGACTTTACCATTTGGTATAACTCTATAACTCTAGGTAGATTATAATACCTACTGTTTGCCATATTTCTCTCATCTGTAAAATGGAGTTGGTAATAGTGTTACCTGGTAGGGTTGTTGTAATGATTAACTGGGATAATATAAGCAAAGTAGCTCAGAAAGTCCTTGATAAATGTTAACTGTTGTTACTGCTGCTGCTATTATGTCTCCCCTATATGATCTGTACCACTCTTCTCAAATTATAGAAGGTTTTTCTTGGGTTGGGGGGATTGGCATATAGTTCAAAGTAACAAAATAAAAAACCCATATAGAGTCCAACACATATATGATCAATTGATTTGCAACATAATCAGGCAGTTCAATGGAGAAAAGAGTTCTATCAATAAATGGTGCTAGAACAATTGAATATTATGTAGGGGGTAAAAAGAAGAACCTCAACCCTTACCTAACATCATACACAAAAAGTAACTCAAAATGGAAATATAGACCAAAATTATAAAAGCTAAAACATACAAAAAACTTCTAGAGGGAAACATAGGAGAAAAGTCAAGCCACAGACAGAAAGAAAATATTTGTAGTATACATCTCTACCTGTCAAAGGACTTGTATCCAGAATATATAAAGAACTTTTAAAATGAAATAATAAAAAGACCGTCTCCTTTAAAAAATTAGCAAAAGATTTGGATACCATACAAAAGAAGACATATGAATGATCAATAAACATATAAAAAGATGCTCAATGTCATTAATTACTAGAGAAATATAAATTGCAATCACAGAGACACCACTACATACCCATTAGAGTGACTAGAATTAAAAAGACTGACACTGCCAAGTGTTGACAAAGGATATAGAGCAACTGAAACTCTCATCTATTGCAAATGTAAAGTGAGACAACCACTTTGCTAAACAATTCCGAATTTTCTTACATTGTTCAACACACACTGAGTATAGACTCAGCAATTCCCCTCCCAGGTATTTACCCAAAAGAAATGAAAACATATGCCACACAAAGATTTGTACATAAATGTTATAGCAACTTCATTTATAGTAGTCCAAACTTGGAATGAATCCAAAATGCCCATCAATAAGTGAATGGATAAACAACTTGTAATATATCCTTACTATGGAATACTACTCAACACATAAACTGCTCACAAAAATTAGGGGATATAAAATAAAAAGGAGTCAACTACAATATTATACTGAAAGAAAAAACCTAGACTACAAAAGAATATATAGTATGCTTCTATTTATATGAAATTCTAGAAAAGATTAATTTGTAGTCAGAAATCAAATCAATGGTTGGGTATGGTGGAGGGTCACTGACTGGGAAGAAGTGAACTTTTGCTGTTATGGAAATGTTCTTAACCTGCTTGTGATGGTGGTTACATGGCGTACATATTTTTAAAACTCATCAGACTTTTCACTTAAAATAAGTACATTAATTGTATGTAAATTATATCTTGGTGAAGTTGGTTTTTTTAAATGTTCCTCCAAAATTAGACTTCAAAAATAAGCATGATTTCAGAATATTTTTATAAATTGTTTTGTCAGTTTTATATTAGCAAATTAATATATTTTCATTGTGAAAAACCAGAATTTGTATATTTTAAAGTAAGGAAGAAATGTTTCCTTTTATATTAGTTTGTCTATTATAAATAAGGAACCTAAACATGAAATCAAGGACATGGGCTGTTTTGTGATTTCTTTAAATATCTTGTTACTGGTGTCCAAAGGTGCTGTGTGGACAGGCGACAACACAGCAGAATGGAGTTACCTGCAAATTTCTATCCCTATGTTACTCACTCTCAGCATTACTGGGATCTCTTTTTGTGGAGGTAGGTTGATACTCTTGGGTTTGAAGTGAGAGAACATAAAAGTAAGGGTGTTTTCATCAAAGCTGGTCACAAATTCTCTTCATTGGCTGTTTAGGGGAGGGATAAACATGGGAAAGAGAAAATGAGGAAAGTGAAGGGGAGCAGGAGAGAGGAGAGAAAGGGTAGCTTCAGGGATGTTTGCTTCTTATCTAAATTGAGGACATAAAGTCAGAATGGGAGCCAGAGTGCGGCTTTTCCACACTCTCTTATTGCTTTTTCCTTAGACACTCTAATGTCAGAATTTCTCTTCCTGAAAGAAACATCCCTTTTCTTCTTGAAAGAAAAATGGAAAGTATTATAAAGAATTTTGCAAATCAGAAATTCATCTTAAAGAAATCCTTTTTACTCAGCAAGTTTAAAATTCTGTGACATATTCTTACTGGTAAAAAAAGAAAAAGAGCCTGACCAGGCGGTGGCTCAGTGGATAGAGCATCGGACTGGGATGCGGAAGACCCAGGTTTGAGACCCTGAGCTCGCTGGCTTGAGCGCGGGCCCATCTGGCTTGAGCAAAAGCTCGCCAGCTTGGACCCAAGGTCGCTGGCTCCAGCAGGGGGTTGCTTGGTCTGCTGAAGGCCTGCAATCGGGGCACATGTGAGAAAGCAGTCAATGAACAACTAGGGTGTCGCAATGGCAACGAAAGACTGATGACTGATGCTTCTCACCTCTCTCTGTTCCTGTCTGTCTATCCCTATCTATCCCTCTCTCTGACTCTCTCTCTGTCCCTGTGGGGGGAAAAAAAAGAAAAAGATATGCTCAGCCCTGGCCAGGTAACTCAGTTGGTTCGAGCATTGTCCTGATACGCCAAGGTTATGGGTTCGATCCCCAGTCAGGCACATATAAGAATCAACCAATGAAAGCACAACTAAGTGGAACAATAGAAGGAACTCTCTCTCTTTAAAACTCAATCAATAAAAATATATAAAACAAATTAAAATTTGCTCTTGGGAAAGATAAATTTAGTTAAAATAAAATTCTCTAATAAGCTTCCTTCCCCCGTTCTAATAATTCTCTGCAGATAAGAAATCTAAATATGGCAGGTGCTCAGCATGGCTACAGTTCCAGCTGATCCTTATTTTCTGTAGGAATAGAAATGACTTAGTATCACTTTTTTTAGGTGTGTTTTTATGGCATTGGTCCACATGCAAGGAATATGTACTCTGCTAAGAATGAAATTTTACTTTAATCTCTAATTCTCATTATCTGTTTCTCTTTAGTTATTTCTATAATTTTTACCTTTTTTTAGCTGTTGCTTTCAAAGGAAATCAGTTGCCACCTCTCCACCCCCATCCCACCCTAAATACAGGCATATTGACTCATGCAGACATTTTGCAATTTCTGGGTTACCCGAGTTCTGGAATATACCTGAATGTTGATCTTGCAGTAAAGTCTCTAATCTTTTGACAAGAAGAGAATATTAAAAAAGCATATTGTTGCCTGACCAGGCAGTGGCGCAGTGGATAGAGAATCAGACTGGGATGCAGAGGACACAGGTTCCAAACCCTGAGGTCGCCAGCTTAAGTGCAAGCTCATCTGACTTGAATATGGGCTCACTAGCTTGAGTGCAAGGTCACTGGCTTGAAGCCCAAGGTCGCTGGCTTGAGCAAGAGGTCACTCACTCTGCTGGAGCCCCCCAGTCAGGGCACATATGAGAAAGCAATCAATGGACAACTAAGGAGCCACAATGAAGAATTGATGCTTCTCATATCCCTCCCTTCCTGTCTGTCTGTCCCTATCTGTCCCTCTCTTGCTCTCTGTCACAAAATAAAAAAAATAAAAATAAAAAGCATATTACCAGATCCCAAACAGACTGTTTTTTATTATGTGGCCCTAATTTGAAGCCACAATTTTATCCTGTCATTTTGAGTGCACACACAGTACCTTTCTTGAGTCTTCAAGGCCTTAATTTTACTTATGTGCATCATTTGTTAAAAGTCTGGTTGCCTCACAAACCTTTCTTTGACTAATGAATTAGCTGATATAGGAGGCTTCATCGGGAATCCCAAAGCAGAGCTGCTAGTGCGTTGGTACCAGGCTGGAGCCTATCAGCCCTTTTTTCGTGGACATGCCACCAGAAACACCAAGCGACGGGAACCCTGGCTCTTCGGAGAGGAACACACTCGGCTCATCAGAGAAGCCATCAGGGAGCGATACACCCTCCTGCCTTACTGGTATTCACTATTCTACCGAGCACATGTGGCTTCTGAACCCATCATGAGGTAAATAGGCTTCACCTGTCAGTGGCCCCAGCAACTATATAGTCTAATCAGCCTCTGGGAAATGGAGTAATTACACAATGATTTCAAGAAAAAATGTGAAGGAAAACCATGTTTTTAATCAAGTGTCAATCCGTTTATTGAGCACCACTGTGAACAGGGTGCTGGCAGTTGAGGCAGCAGAAGATAACTAATCTTCTGCCACTTTGTGATTCAAGTGTTAATATTTGATATGAAACAGAGATAGAGATTTTTCAAAGAAAAATTAAATGACTTTGTAACTAAATTCATCCAGTATTTAACCCACACGCATCCTCTCATGAAGAACAATTTATTCTGCCAGTCTTAAGGTTTATCTTACTCTTAGGGATTAACTGTTCCAAGTTTTTCTGCTGTATTAATTATATTCTGATTCTATTTTGAAGGCAGGTATGAAAAACAACTTTCTAGGTTAGAGGTGGAATCACACAGAGATATACATAGTACACTAAGACTTCTGGATCAGCAGTTCCTAAACCTGGCTCAGATCAGAATCACCTGGGAGCTTTTTAAAAACACAGATTTCTGCCTGACCAGGCAGTGGCACAGTGGATAGAGCGTCGGACTGGGATGCGGAAGACCCAGGTTCGAGACCCCGAGGTCACCAGCTTGAGCGCAGGCTCATCTGGTTTGAGCAAAGCTCAGCAGCTTAGACCCAAGGTCGCTGGCTCCAGCAAGGGGTTGCTCGGTCTGCTGATGGCCCGCGGTCAAGGTACATATGAGAAAGCAATCAATGAACAACTAAGATATCGCAATGGCAAAAGAAACTGATGATTGATGCTTCTCATCTCTCTCCATTCCTGTGTGTCTGTCCGTATCTATCCCTCTCTCTGACTCTCTCTATCTCTGTGAAAAAAAACAAACAAACACAGATTTCAAGGCCATGCCTCCAGACCTACTAGGAACCTCCTTGGGTAGGCCCCAGGGATCTATATTTGTCAGAAGTTTCCCTCTGATTCTAGACATCAGCCAGCCTTAGAAACCATGTTTTATTACCATTTTCGGTAGGAAAGAGAATACATTATTACAAAGGCTAGTGAATAAACTAAAAATAAATCATGAAAAAATATCTCTTCCTCATGAAATTGAAAAATAGTGGAACCATTAAGTTAATATTCAGATACATAGATATTGAAAGTTTTCTCTATAAGCCCAAATGTATTCTAGATAGTTGTGTACAAAAATAACAATAGAACAAAACCATACAATAGATGCTCAAACCTCCAAAAATGTTGCCAGCTTGAAAGCAAGAAAAACAGTTCATTTAAGTTGGTAATGATTAAGGATGAATAAAAGGCAACGACAGCATGAAAAATGGCACAGGTTTTATATCATTATAAAATGGTTTCACAAACATTTAATTTGCCTTACACCAAACATGTTACGCATTTGGACTTGCACAAAACTCGGATTCTGCCTGTCAGAGCAGTATTTACTTATTGTTCAACAATCAGAGGAAAAATTGCAGGTAATCAGTGGTATCTTGAGATATGAATTTAATTCGTTCTGTAACCAAGCTTGTAAGTCAGTCACCTCGTATTTTACACTGCCGATACTGGACCCATGTGCCAACGTGCCAACTAGTGGCAGCTTCCTGAATCACGACTCGTATCTCAGAATTTCGAACAAAAATATGGACCAAGTCGCAGCTCATATCTTTAAAAAAAAAAAAATGTATGTTGGTCTGTTCGTATCTCAAGGTACCACTGTACCAGAATTCCCAGTCTTTCATTGGCACATTTATACTAATTGATAGCTCTTCCACATAAGAAAAATACAAATAATCATAGATAGCAATTGCTCATAAAATCTTAAATCATATGAAAAGAGTCTTGGCTCTTTGGCTTTTTCCAGTTTTCTTTGAATAGTCACAAAACAGAAATGTAAGTGATTGAATTGTAATAAACATCTATGATGCTGAAGTAAGAATTTCTTTCCCTTTCCTAGGCCTCTGTGGGTAGAATTCCCTGATGAATTAGAGGCTTTTGGTGTGGAAGATGAATACATGATAGGTGAGCATTGCATAATTATAGTTATGATACTGTAATTATGTTCTTTTTCTTTTTTTGTATAACAGAGATAGAGAGAGAGACATAGAGAGGGACAGACAGACAGGAAGGAAGAACTTATGAGAAGCATAAGTTCTTCGTTGTGGTCCCTTAGTTGTTTATTATTACTTTCTCCTATGTGCCTTGACCCAAGGGGGGTGTTCCAGCAGAGCCAGTGACCCCTTGCTCAAACCAGCAACCTTGGGCTCAAGCCAGCAACCTTGGGCTTCAAGCCATTGACCTTTTGGCTCAAGCCAGGAACCATGGAGTCATGTCTATGATCCCACACTCAAGCCTGCACTCAAGCCGGATAAGCCCGCGCTTAAGCCAGGGACCTTGGGGTTTCGAACCTGGGTCCTCTGCATCCCAGTCCGACACTCTATTCACTGCACCACTGCCTGGTCAGGCTGTAATTATGTTCTTCTTATTATATTTTCTAGTCTAATTACAACTGCTAAAAAATCCCCAATTTCAGAGAGCCAAAAATAAAATAAATTTTATCACCAAGATTTTTAGTGTATTAATGGGATCATAGCTACTCTATTGTCATGTTGCACCTCTCATAATATTAACTTTAAATTACTTATCATTAAAGGGAAGGGAAGTAGGAAAAAGTAGACCTGATGGCTGTAGTAAAAACCCAAAAGAACTTATTTCGTATGCAAAATAAGACAGGGTGGGCAGTGCCTCTTCTTTAACAAGGGTTAACCACCAAATCCAGAACATGGAAGTCTATCATTTTGACAGTAGGGCACAAAAGGCTCTGCTCAACAAGGAGTTGCCCAATAGGAGCAACTCTAGAGAGTGGAAACCCCAAAATATAAAATACCTAGCTCTTCAGGTTTCCACTCATCCTTAGGTGTCAGCTGAAATAGCTACTTCCTGGGAGCAAACTTTCCTGATCAAATTGCTTCCTAATACTTAATTCTACCTACTTAGGTCCAAGTCAGTCCCTCTTATTACATAACTTTCATTTTATTTTGTACTTTCCCTTTTTGATATTTTTCTGAACTCTAATTTGTAGTTATGTATTTAATACCTGTCTTCACTAACTTCCATGAGGACAGGGACCATGTCTGTCTTATTTCCCACCATATCGCCAGAGCTTAGCACAGTGCCTGTGCTAAGTAGGCACTCATAAGTATTTGTTGTTTAAAGGGAGAATTCATAATAATTAAAGTTTACAAATGTTTGGTGTCAAAATCAAAATAAAATGAATAATTCTGATGGCTTTTAGTAGAATTTTAGCCTTCCCAATGATAACTGCCCAAGGAAGAAGATCTGAGTGTGCACACTGACCACACTTCTGGATAACAGTAGTAGGCTCACCATCACCAACATCACTCATAGCAAACAGTGAAGCACTTGGATAAGTGCAGTGGTGCTTTCAGATTACTGACACACTAGCACAGTGATGGGCAATCTTTTGAGCTTGGTGTGTCAAAATTCGCCAAAAAACCAAGCATAACTCGGGTGGTGTGACACTTCGAGAAAAACAGCCTAACCGGAAGTCCCAGAACTAGATGCTCTGTGCCGGAGTTCTGTTGTTTTGGCCTCCAGACCTCCGTCACAGAGTGTCTACACTACAGCAAATGTTTTATCCCCTGCTACTGTACCTGGCCGTGCAGGAGCCAAGGATGAAACGTCCTTCTCAGCATGCGGCCCCATACTTCTCTGGTCTGTGACCACATGCAGCCACGTGTCATCGAAAATGGTTATGCGTGTCAGTGCTGGCACACGTGTCATAGGTTCGTCATCACAGCACTAGCAGTTATGCACAAGAAGAGACTGTGGGTTCCTCCCTTTAATCTCAATATACTTTAAGTGGATTAATGACGGGCAATAATACAGTTACCTCTGTGAGACCCTGGCCTCTTTCTAGCAATTGTTGGTTCAACTTTCTCTTCCTCTAAGAAGTTTATAGTGCCTGACCAGGTGATGGCACACTGGATAGAGCATCAGACTGGGACGCAGAGAACCCAAGTTCGAAACTCGGAGGTCGCTGGCTTGAGCACAGCTCATCCAGCTTGTGCGCGGGCTCACCAGGTTGAGCGCGGGGTCGCTGGTTTGAGCATGGGATTGCAGACATGACCCCGTGGTCACTGGCTTGAGCAAGGAATCACTTGCTTTGCTGGAGCCCCCCGGTCAAGGCACATATGAGAAAGCAATCAATGAACTAGGGTGCCGCAATGAAAACTTGATGCTTCTCATCTCTTTCCCTTCCTGTCTGTCTGCCCCTATCTGTTCCTCTTTTTATCTCTCTCTCTGTCACACACACACACACAAAAGAAATTTACAGTCTAATGGTCTTAAAACCACAAAAGCACTCAATTAAAAGGAAAGAATATTTTCAGACCTCTTATAATATTATTAAACTTTATTTCCTCTCTGTTTTTCAGGAGGTGCTTTATTGGTTCATCCAGTCACAGAGCCAAAAGCTACCGTGGTTGATGTGTTTCTGCCAGGATCAAATGAGGCAAGAGTAAATGACAGTCACATATTTTATGTCTCTCGTAGCTCATTCCTCATTCTGATGAATTAGCCCTGTTGGGATGTAGATTTCCTCATTATGCAGTTGTGAAGACAGCCTAAATGACCATAGCAACTAAAGAATCTTATAAGTCTTGACCACTGTCCTCAGAGGTCAAGAAACTTAATGAAAGAGCAAGGAGAGAGATGAGTAGGTGCTGATAGAAAGGAGGATCAGAATAGTTCTTTAGCTTTACACTTTGACTTGTGTAACTCCTTATAAACACACAGAAGTTTTAGGTAGGAAGAAAATTTCAGTCTACTATGAAGCATCAAACTCTGGGGGAAACTAGTACAAAAAGACTTTGCTGTTTGGTTCGGGCTCTATTTGAATCCTGAGTTTTTGGCACCAAAATCTGGTCTCCAGATATTCACCAAAGTGGATAAAAGGTAACAACAGTGACTTCCCTCTCTGCCCCTCCGGCCTTCTTCTGCTCTTACATTAGTTATTGTCATTGATTATCGTTACTGTATAAAATATCACCCTGAACCTGTAAGAGCCCAGGGCACTGAACCCAGGCAGGGCATGGGGAGAGGTGGGTATAAACCAAACAGCTGTGGAGCAGACAGCCAGCCATGGGACATAAGAGCAACAGCCTCCAGAGACAGACCAAGGATATAACCAAAGGGGCTAGGACAGTGGTTCTTAACCTTTTTTGAGGTACCGAACCCACCAGTTTCATATGCGCATTCACTGAACCCTTCTTTAGTGATAAATAAAATATGATTTTTTTTCCAAATTCAAGACATAGGTATATGTTTTTTTACTGGTGCACAAAATGAGCCATGCATGAACATCACCTTGCTCAAAGAACAAAACCAACAAAGTGCATGAACTCACAACAAATTACGGTATTACTTTATTCTGGCCTGTGTGGCAGAGGCTTCTCCAAACCCCTGAGACCAATTCATCGGACCCCTAGGGTTCGATAGAACCCAGGTTAAGAACCACTGGGCTAGGAGAAGAGACAGGCAGAAACTTGGGGATATCAGACTGGGGAAAGAGTGTATGGAATAGAGGGCAAGACAGAGACAGATCCAGGAAAAGGTCCTTGAGCACTGGAACATTGCCACAGGCATTAGCAGACAGGGGGAAGAGCCATGAAGGATACTGAACTGACGTGGGACCACGACACTATGATATCCTTGCACTGTCAAGGCAAGTGGTGAGGTAGCTGAGCATGCCATGCTCACTGCTCTGTACTGTCAAGAAAATTGATGCTACTGTTCTCTTTTCATCCAGGTTTTCATGTATGGTTGTTGTACTTGTTCCTTTTATTTATGCTTAGGTTGAATAAAATGATTTAATGTATATATATATATATTTTTAATTTTTTTATTTTTCTTTTCCAAGTGAGAGGAGGGGAGATAGACAGACTCCCACATGCGCCCTGACTGGGATCTACCCGGCAACTCCCATCTGGGGCTGATACTCTGCCTACCTGTGGCCATGCTTGCAACCAAGCTATTTTTAGTGCCTCAAGCAGAGGCTCTGCGGAGCCTCAGCAGAGCCATTCTCAGTGCTGGGGGCTGAAGCACTTGAACCAATTGAGCCATGGCTGCAGGAGGAGTAGAGAGAGGTAGAGAGAGGGGAGAAGGAGGAGGGGTGGAGAAGCAGATGATTGCTTCTCCTGTGTGCCCTGGCCGGAATTGAACCCGTGACATCCACATGCCCTGCCAATACTCTACCACTGATCCAACCATCCAGGGCCTAATGTATATTCTTTTTAAATTTACATTTTGTGTTGGTTTATCAAGGCTTCTGTAACAAATTATCATAAACCTGGTGGCTTAAAATGACAAAAATTTATTCTCTCACTATAATGGTGGCTTACGGCCAAAATCAAAGTGTCAACAGGGTGGGTTCCTTCTGAGGCTCAGTGGGAGAATCTATCGCATGTCTCTCTCCAGCTTTAGGTGGCTCCCCACAATCTTTGGCACTCCTTACTTTGTGGCTGCATTACTTCAGTCCACACCTCCATCTTCACAGCGCCTTCTAAGTGTCTGTGTCTCCTCTCCTTTCTCTCTCATAAGGGTAATTGTGGTGACATTTAGGGCCCATCTGGATAATCCCAGATAATCTCATCTCAAGATCCTTACTGTAGTCAAATCTGTTACCACAGAAGGTGATTTCACTACTTCTACAAATTAGGAAGTAATCAGGCTTTTCTCTAGAATGTTCATGGTCTTTGCCCTCGGTTTCTCCAGTAATTTGCAGTCCTGAAGCTGAGGACTCTTTACAAAGGTCCCCTTGCCAAGTAAAAACTTGAGAAAAATGTTAACTATAATAGCTAAATATATTGTCCTTCCAGGCATTTCTGCTGAGTTGTTCAAATTGATTCTAACAAAGCAAACACTCTCATTAAGAGAAACAAGCTCCATCGCCCCCTAGTGGGCTTGCTGGGTGGATCCTGGTTGGGGTGCATGCAGGAGTCTGTCTCTCTGCCTTCCCTCCTCTCACTAAAATAAAATTAAAAGACAAA
The DNA here is from genome assembly GCA_037038555.1 of Rhynchonycteris naso. Lineage (NCBI taxonomy): Eukaryota > Metazoa > Chordata > Mammalia > Chiroptera > Emballonuridae > Rhynchonycteris > Rhynchonycteris naso. The sequence continues at coordinate 75,667,571 of CM072999.1, read as the reverse complement.
AAAGGAACAAGCTCCCTTTCTGACTTAGCCACATATTTTTATTAATGGCCTGCCATCATTGCAAGCACATTGTTGTGACTATGCAATATATTCCTTCCACACTATTTGCCAGAGCATTCTGTAATTGTTTCTCTTGCTTACATCTTCCAAAAGCCTGAGTAGGAGAGCCAAGCCATTCCTTGCCAGATCTTTGCCTCGCTGGTTATCTGGTACCACGTCACACTGTGCAAGGGAGTATCTGACGTGCCTCGCTGTCATTTTCCCCGTATTTCTGTATGGCCCATTCCCTCTCAAGTCTTTCCTCAAATATTTTCTTCTCAGTGAGGCCTTCTCTGATCACTTCTTTAAGATTATAAACTAATCCCATTGCCCTTTTCCAACCCTCTTTCATCCTTTATTTTTCTCTACAGAACGGTTCCAATTTCTAACATTCTATATATTTACTTAGATGTTTTGCCTATTATCTGTCTCTCCCATTAGAATGTTAGCTTTGTGAAGGCTATTTTTATTTGTTTTTCATTCACAAAAATGTGTTATTTATTGAGTGATTCCTAGTATAAGGCACTATTCCAAATAACAGCAGTGAACAATGTGCACAAAAACCCTTTGTGGCATTTTTAATATAGTGCAGAGACAATGGATACAGTATTTAAAGAAACCCTGCAAATTAATAGTCAGAGCTCACCCTAGGTGTTCTTCTTCCGGTTAGACTAGATTTCAGGTTAAGAATTATTAATACTAACTAGGGAAATATGGAAGGATGATGAGGCCACTTCTCTGTATTTGAAATAGAAATATAAAGCTGAATTTTTTGTTTACTGTAGTAACTATGAGCTATGCTGCTCAGGCCCAGGCTCCCTTAGCAGGGCAGATGCTGGTCTTACAAGGGGTTTTTGGGAAGCTGGAAGTTTAGGAATGGGCAGGCTTTGGGGTTGTAAATGGGTTGATGTCATCCACAGCATGGTCTTTTGGGTGAGATTGGTTTTGATTGGTTGCTCTCAAAGGCCTGTCTTTTGGAGTTGGGGCCTCTTTAAGCCAGTTTCCATGTCACCCAAAGACTGGTGACATGACCCCACTAATCTTTAAGCACCTCTTTGCTTTCTAGCCCCAGTAAGCTTTGTTTTCTTTTTATTGAGTTTATTGGGGTGACATTGGTTCAAAAACCATACAGGTTTCAAGTGTATAACTCAACAAAACATCATCTGTACACTGCATCATGTGCCCATTTGAAAACTGATTTTTATCTGTTATGTATGTTCACTGCTATATCCCTAGCATCTAGATGGGTACTTGGCACATAGTAGGTCTTCAGTAAATACTTTCTGGGTGAGGAGCTTAGTGACTGAGTTTTAGGTCTGGTCTACATGGCATTTTGTACTAGTTATGCCCATTCTAGGTTGGAGATCTTTATATATGACACCAGAGCACGTACTCTATACCTCACTTTCTAAATAGTTAAATAGTTATTAAAATGGTAGGCAGGTAATCCCCAAATCTTCCTTGAGTCAGTTTTTTTTTACCTTTCACTCCCACCAGCTCTTTATCTAAAGCTACTGGAATTCATCAAAGAAAGACATTACACACAAAGAAACCTAAGACAATAGCCCTCATAAATACAGATACAGAAATACTCCATAAAACATTAGCAAATTGAACCCAGCCAAGGATAAAGTATCACGATGAGGTGAGGTTGATCCTATTGAATTGAGGATTGACTGTAGCTAACCATGGTTGAGTCACAGCTCTCTCACATTCACAGCAGAACAGTGACAGATGCAACAGCTCAGATATATACAGGATATGATAATCCCTGGAGGTGAATTTATGAAATTGACTCTGTGGCTGCCAGAAATTAATTATACTGCACTAGAAGAGAGAAAAAGAGATTTTTATTTTTGTGCTGCTTCTGATGGTATCTTAAAGATTTATTCCATCAAATGGCTTTGTAGGACCTTTTTGGTACTTTGGCAACTAAACCCCCATGACAGGAACCCCAGATAAGAGTTTGAACCTCGTCCCTGTATTGTACTCTGTTAAAAAAAAATTTTTTTTAAAAAAAGCTGTAATTCAAGTGTCCACTTGTTTTTCTCCAAAGTCTATTTTCTTCTTTGACGCTTTCCTTTTCTCCTGCCTCTTCTGTAATTAATTTGCTTACAATATGCTTTCTTTTGTTGTTTCTTTCTCTCACTCATTATCGAGACAAATGGATGTTTTACTGAATAATAAAATTATGAGCAGAGTTGCTCATATGATCTTTTTCATTGGGGTCTGTTTCTTTTCAGGTCTGGTATGACTCTAAGACATTTACTGCTTGGGAAGGAGCATGTACTATGAAGATCCCAGTAGCCTTGGACACTGTGAGTTGTTTTCAGACTGGTATCTTTACTGATTGTGCTATATTAGTCTGCTCAGATTGTCGTAACAAAATGCCATAGGTTGGTTGGCTTAAACAACCGAAATTTATTTTCTCATAGTTCTGGAGACTCTATGTACTATATTGCGGTGCCAACCAATTAAGTTCCTGGTGAGGACTCTCTTCCTGGCATGTAGACAGCTGCTTTTTTGCTGTGTCTTCCTCACATGACAGAGGGAGAGAGTGAGGTATAGGACAAGGCGCCACTCTTATGACCTCACTTAATTACTTCTGTAAAGGCCCTATCTCCAAATACAGTAACATTGAAGGATGGGACTTCATATGAATTTGGGGTGGGGGGACAACACACAGAAATTCAGTCTATAACATGTGCCTACAGAGAAAGAATCAAAGTGGCCCTGCCCAGGTGCTCAGTGGATAGAGCATTATCTGGGTGCGCTGAGGTCGTGGCTTTGATCCCCAGGCAGGGCACATACGAAAAGCAATCTATGAGTGCACAGCTAAATAGAACAACTAAGTAGAACAATGAGTTGATGCTTCTCTCTCTCCCTTCTTACTGCCAACTGTGAATCAAGCAGAGGGTGGACATCTTAACTACTACAGTCTTACTCCCAACATCATTTATATTCTTGTACTCATATCCTGGCTTGTACTTCACTCAGAGCAAAGTACAATCAGTTGTGTGGTCCAGGGAGCTTTCTTACAGAGGACTGTACTGGAAGATAGGAAACCTACTGGGCTTTCCCTGCTGGGAATACCATTCCAGAAGCCCATAGGTTTGTGTCATGCCTACAACCCCGTTGTTAGAGTCACTTAAAATGCCCTTGGTGGCTAAATGATATTACATTAAAGCCCTGTGTTGAGCATAAAAAAAAAATGCCCTTGGTGGCTTCTATCACAGAAGTTCTGAGAATACCCTCAGAACTGAGTCATTCATCCTGATGATCCAGTAAATCAGGGAGCAAGGTGGTATAGGTTTCAGTGAATAAGAACAAAAGTCATCTTCCTCAAACAGAGAAACAACCATCTCTTATATACACATATACCCATATACATCTGGGCCAGCTCACACAGACAGAAAAATTCACAGGCCCTAGAATAAATATGCTTATTATACTGACAAGAAAATTAAAAATACAAAACAGGAAAACCTACTTATAGGATATGGAGAACAGGTAATAAATTGATAAAGGGTGAGAAGTTTTTTTAAGTGTTTGAACTCTTTTTCCTTTTAATGCCAGGGCCCCCATATTTGCCACCTTTGTGCTCACAAATTTATATTGCTTTTGAGTTTATACTTGTAAAGAATGTGAGTCTTGTACAATGAAACATTTTTAAATTCTACTTTGAAATCACCTTGTATGAATTACTCCTTTCCTGAGAGTGTTGCTCTATTACAGATCCCAGTGTTTCAACGAGGTGGAAGTGTAGTGCCAATAAAGACAGTTATAGGAAAATCCACAGGCTGGATGACTGATTCCCCGTATGGACTCCGGGTGGCTCTAAGCACTAAGGTATTTGGAAAGGGTTACCTTTACACGCTTCGTTTGTTACCACTCTGTCTCTTCAGAGTGGTAGCCTGCTGAGTGTGTGACACTATGTAAAAGTTTTGACTCCCATTTATGGGTTAGGTACTTCAGAAGTTTATCTAGAATCAAAGTTTTGAATCATTGCCTAGCTTGTGTGACTTGCCTGAAATTGTTCTTAAAGGAGCTCTGAGAACTAGAAATGATAGAAATCTCCTCCAGGGCACTGTGACCCTTGGTGCCTTGCAACTTGGCATTGATTACCACTGGACTGAAAGGTCATCGGGCCTGGGCAACCGGCCACAGGGATTAGCCTTGAAATTCAGTCTCCTGTAAAAGGGTATCTGAATTGGTGCTACATTTCAGGGACACCACCCCCACACAATGACTTCTGTTCTCATTAGATGGCCCAAACAACGAAAATCTCCTTGGGTAAAACCTGGGAGATTCTGGAATTGATCTGTCCTTTTGAGCCAACTGAGGCCTATAGCATATTCCTTCCTATCCATTTGCCCAAATACAGTACAAAACACAAATTCTTACTCATGCAAATATTATAAAATAATTAAGCTTTCGCCTGACCAGGCCGTGGCACAGAGGATAGAGCATCAGACTGGGATGCGGAGGACCCAGGTTCGAGACACTGAGCTCACCAGCTTGAGCGCAGGCCCATCTGGCTTGAGCAAAAGCTCGCCAGCTTGGACCCAAGGTCGCTGGCTCCAGCAAGTGGTGGCTCGGTCTGCTGAAGGTCCGCGGTCAAGGCACGTGTGAGAAAGCAATCAATGAACAACTGTGGTGTTGCAATGGCAACAAAAAACTAATGATTGATGCTTCTCATTTCTCTCTGTTCCAGTCTGTCTGTCCCTATCTATTCCTCTCTCTGACTCTCTCTCTGTCCCTGTAAATAAATAAATAAATAAATAAAACATTAAAAAAAAAAAGAAATAAAATAATTAAGCTTTCTTTTTCTTACATCCTTCTTTTCCATCTCTTTCACTTAGGCATGTTTTTTGGGGGGAAGAAGGGTGCAGCTCAGACCCATAAGAGACCATAGAATAAAATACAAGAGACTCAAGATCCATAGCACATCAAGCATTGTCAATAACGGTAATCTGCTATATGGAGTGCTATGACACTGTGACATGCAAAAGGGGTCCTACTAAAAAGAGTAGTACCTAGATATCATTCTCTACATGAAGAGGCTTCTAAAAATAGTTGACTTCATCCATTATGTACTAATCTTTTCCTAAACTTCAGTTTCATTCCATGTACTTTTATGACCAGTTATCACATTATAGGATAGGATTTTCAGGGAAGCCACCTATGCCACTGACCATGCTTCACAGTTTAAATTTCGTTCAACAAGGGCCAAATCCTTGTGCCCCTCTTATTTATATTATTTATTTATTTATATTATTTCATTAATGGGTATTGTATATATTTGTATCTCTACTTTATACAGCTTGAATATTAAGCTTTTGTTCAACATATTTTTTCACAAATTTTTAAATCTATTATTTCCCTTTAAGAGTGGCATCCTTTCCCTTGAAAGGTATTATATAACCACATTCTCTGTCTGTGATTACTCCCCAGGGTTCTGCAGTGGGTGAGTTGTATCTCGATGATGGCCATTCGTTCCAATACCTCCACCAGAAGCAATTCTTACACAGGAAATTTTGTTTTTGTGCAGGTGTTTTGAGCAACAGGTAATGACTGCTAAAAATCAGGGTGTTTTCTAAAGTAAATTATGCTACGCTTTTGCTATCCTCAAATACACAGCTGATATTTTAAGGAACAATTTTAAAAAGTTAATGATAAAGGGCATTTGTAGAGTGTTTTTCTTTTTCTTTCAGCTTTATTCAGGTATAATTGACAAAATTGTAACACATTTAAAGTGTATAATGTGGCCTGACCTGTGGTGGTGCAGTGGATAAAGCGTCGACCTGGGAACACTGAGGTCGCCAGTTCAAAACCCTGCACTGGCCTGGTCAAGGCACATATGGGAGTTGATGCTTCCAGCTCCTCCCCCCTTTCTCTCTCTCTCTCTCTCTCTCTCTCACTCTGTGTCTCCTGTCTAAAATGAATAAATTTTTAAAAAAAGAAATTAAAGTGTATAATGTGATGTATGATATACGTCTACATTGTGAAAGGATCCCACCGTGGAGTTAACACATCTGTCACCTCACATATTTACATTATTTTTTGATGAGAAGACTTAAGTTCTACTTCCTTAGCAAATTTCAATTATATAATACAGTATTAATCAACTCTAGTCACCATGTTATACATTAGATCCTCAGAACTTACTCATGTTAGAACTGAAAGTTTGTACATGTTTACCAGTCTCTCCCTATTTCCCCCACGGCCCGTCCCCCAGCACCCACCATTCTACTCTCTGTTTCTATAAGTTTGACTTAAAAATAAAAAGTATTCTATATCTAAATGATACCATGTAGTATTTATCTTTCTCTGTCTGGCTTATTTCACCTAGCATAGTGTCCTCTAGGTTTATCCATGTTCTCACAAATGGCAGGATATCCATCTTTTTTAAGGCTGAAAAATACAATATATTTCATTATGTATCTATATGACATCTTTAGCTGTTCATTCCTGACAATTAGATTGTTTCCATACCTTGGCTATTGTGAATAATGCTGAATGAACATGGAGGTACAGATATCTCTTCAAGATAGTTATTTCATGTCCTTCAGATATATACCCAGAAGTGGGATTGCTAGTTCATATGGTAGTTCTATTCTTAATATTTTGAGAAACATCATGCTATTTTCCATAGCGGTCATACCAATTTACATTCTCAGCAACAATGTACAAAGGTTTTCTTTTCTTCACCTTTCCACCAGCATTCTTCTTTTTAATAATTAGACACACTCACAGGTGTGAGGTGATTTCTCATTATGATTTTGATTTGCATTTCTCTGGTGATTAATGATGTGTGAGCACCTTTTCATGTACCTGTGGGCCATTCATATGTCTTCTTTGGAAAAATGCCTATTTAAGTCCTTTGCCGATTTTTAATTGGGCTATTTTGTTTTTTGCTGTTGAATTATATGAATTTCTACTATATTTTGGATGTTAATTATATATTTGGACATACCCTTATTGGATCTGTGCTTTGCAAATATTTTCTCCCATTCTATATGTTGCCTTTTCATTTCGTTGATGGTTTTCTTTGCTGCACAGAGCTTTTTAGTTTGATGAAGTCCCACTTGTTCATTTTTGCTTTTACTGCCTTTGCTTTTGGTGTCAAGTCCAAAAAAATCACCACTAAGACCAATGTTAAGGATCTCATTCCTCATGTTTTCTTCTAGGAGTTTCATGGTTTCAGGTCTGACATTCAAATATTTACCCATTTTGAGTTTATTTTTATGTATAAAATAAGAGTCCATTTCCTTTTCTTTCTTTCTTTCTTTCCGTGTCTTTCTTTTTTCTTTCTTTTTTTTTTTTTTTTTTTTTTTTTTTGTATTTTTCTGAAGTTAGAAGCAGGGAGGCAGTCAGACAGACTCCCACATGCGCCCAACTGGGATCCACCCAGCATGCCCATGAAGGGGTAATAATGCTCTGTCCATCTGGGGCATTGCTCCATTGCAGCCGGAGCCATTCTAGTGCCTGAAGCAGAGGCTGTGGAGCCATCCTCAGCACCTGGGCCAAGTTTTGCTCCAATGGAGTCTTGGCCGCGGTAGGGGAAGAGAGAGAAAGAGAAGAAGAAGAGGGGGAAGGGTGGAGAAGCAGATGGGCACCTCTCCTGTGTGCCCTGACTGGTAATCGAACCCAGTACTTCTGTAGTCCCATGTGAATTTTAAGATTGTTCTTTCAATTGCTATGAAAAATGCCATTGGAAGTTTGATAGGGATTACATTGAATCTGTAGATTGTCTTGAATAGTACAGAGATTTTAACAATATTAATTCTTCCAACCATGAACACAGAATATCTTTTTACTTGTTTGAATCTTCTTCAATTTTTTTTATCAGTGTCTTAGAGTTTTCCGTGTACAGAATTTTCACCTCATGAGTAAATTTATTCCTGACTATTCTTTTTGATGCTATTAATAAATGAGATTGTTTTTTTAATTTCTCTTTCCAATACATAGTTGATTGTTAATTTAGAGAAACACACTGATTTTTGTATATTGATTTTGTATCCTTCAACTTTACTGAATTTGTTTATTCTAACAGTGTTTTTGTGTGTGGAGTCTTTAGGGTTTTTTTCTTTCTTTCTTTCACTTAAGTGAAGGGCAGGGAGGCAGAGAGACAGACTCCTGCATGAGCCCTGACGGGTATCCACCCGGCAATTCCCATTTGGGGCTAATGCTCTGCCCATCTGGGGCTGGTGCTCTGTTACTCAGCATCTGGGCTATTATTTTAGCACCTGTGGTGAGAGAGACCATCCTCAGCTCCCAGGGCTAACTTGCTTGAACCAATAGAGCCATGGCTGCATGATGGGGTGGAGAGAGAGAGAGAAGGAGAGAAAAAGAAGAGGGAGAGGAAGGTGAAGGGTAGAGAGGCAGATGGTCACTTTTCCTGTGTGCCCTGACCAGGAATTGAACCCAGGACTTCTACACGCCATGCCAACACTCTACCACTGAGCCAACTGGCCAGAGCCTTTAGGGTTTTCTATATATAGTATCATATCATCTCTAAACAGACACAGTTTCATTTTTTTTTATTTCTGATTTGGATGCCTTTTCTTTCTTTTCTTTCTTTTTTCTCTAATTGCTTTGGCTAGGCTGTTCAGTACTATATTGAATAAAAGTAGTGAGATTTAGGTATCCTTGTCACTTTTGAATATGATGTTAGCTGTGGGCTTGTCAAATGTGGCCTTTATTATGTTGAGATATGCTACTTCTATATTCAGTTTGTTGAGAATTTTTATCATGAAAGGATGTTGAATTTTGTCAAAAACTTTTTCTGCATCATATGATTTTTAAAATTAAATGTATTGGAGTAACATCAGTTAATATCATGTAAATTTCAGGTATACAAGATCTTATGATTTTAATCCTTCCCTTTGTTAATGTTGTGTATCACATTTATGGAGTTGTTACATTGAACCGTCTCTGCATCCCAGGGGTAAATCCCACTTGATTGTGGTGTATAATCCTTTAAATGAACTGTTGAATTCAGTTTGCTTGTATTTTTAGAGAATTTTTACATCTGTGTTCGTCAAGAATGATGGCCTGTAATTTTCTTTCCTTGTAATGTCCTTGCTGGCTTTGGTATCAGGGTAATGCTGGCCCTGCAAAATGAGTTTGGAGGTGTCCTCTCCTCTTATATTTTTTTGGCAAGAGTTTGAAAAGGATTTGTATTAATTTTTTAAGGTTTGGTAGAATTCACAAGTGAAGCCATCTGGTCCTAGAATTTTATTTGTTGGCAAGTTTTTTTTATTATTATTATTAATTTTAATGGGATGACACCAATAAATCAGGGTACATATGTACAATGAAAACATCTCCAGGTTATCTTATCATTCAATTGTGTTGCATACCTGTCACCCAAAGTCAAATTGTCCTCTGTCACCTTCTATCTGGTTTTCCCTGTGCCCCTCCCCTCCTCCCTATCCCTCCCTCCCCTCCCTCCCCCCACCCCGTAACCACCACTCTCTTGTCCATGTCTCATAGTCTCACTTTTATGTCCCACCTATGTATGAAATCATGCTGTTCTCAGTTTTTCTTTTTTTCTGATTTACTTATTTCACTCCGTATAATGTTATCAAGGTCTATCCATTTTGTTATAAATGATCCAATATCATCATTTCTTATGGCTGAGTAGTATTCCATAGTATATATGTACCAAAGCTTTTTAATCCACTCGTCTTCTGACGGACACTTGGGCTGATTCCAGATCTTCGCTATTGTGAACAATGCTGCCACGAACATGGGGGCGCATTTCTTCTTTTCGAACAGTGCTATGGTGTTCTTAGGGTATATTCCTAAAAGTGGGATAGCTGGGTCAAAAGGCAGTTCGATTTTTAATTTTTTGAGGAATCTCCAAACTGTTTTCCACAGTGGCTGCACCAGTCTGCATTCCCACCAGCAGTGCAGAAGGGTTCCCTTTTCTCCACATCCTCGCCAGCACTTATTCTGTGTTGTTTTGCTGATGAGTGCCATTCTGACTGGTGTGAGGTGATATCTCATTGTGGTTTTAATTTGCATTTCTCTAATGATTAGTGATGTTGAGCATTTTTTCATATGCCTATTGGCCATCTGTATGTCCTCTTTGGAGAAATTTCTATTCATTTCTTTTGCCCATTTTTTGATTGGATTGTTTGTCTTCCTGGTGTTGAGTTTTATAAGTTCTTTATAAATTTTAGTTATTAACCCCTTATCAGATGTGCTGTCGAATATGTTCTCCCATTTGTTGGCAAGTTTTTAATTAGTGATTTAATCTCCTTACTAGTGTTTGGTCTGTTCAGGCTTTCTATTTCTTCATGATTCAGTATAGGTAGGTTGTATATTTCTAAGAATTTACTCACTTCTCCTAGTTTATCCAATTTCTTGGCTTATAATTGTTCTCTGCAGTTTCTTATAATCCTTAATTTTCAATGGTATTAAATGTAATGTCTCCTCTCTCATTTCTGATGTTATTTGAGCCCTCTCTTTTTTTTCCCCCCTTGGTGTGTCTAGTTCAAGGTTTTTCTGCTTTATCTTTTTAAAAAACCAACTTTCAGTTTCATCAATCTTGTCTTTTGTCTTTTAAGTCTTTATTTCATTTACTTCTGCCCTGACTTATATTATTTACTTTCTCCTACTAACTTTGGGCTTAGTTTTTTTTCTAGTTCCTTAAGGTGTAAAGTTTGGTTGGTTATTTGAGATATTTCTTTTTTCTAAGTATAGGCATTTATTGCTACAAACTTCCCTATTAGAACTGTTTTGCTGCATCCCATAAATTTTGATATATTGTGTTTTTACTTTCACTTGTCTCAAGATATTTTATTTTCCCTTTGATTTCTTCTTTGACCCATTGGTTGTTCAGGAGCATGTTATTTAATCTCCACAAATTTGTGAATTTTCCAGTTTTCTTCTCGTAATTTCTGCTGTCATACAATTATGGTCAGAAAAGATGCTTGATATAACTTTAGTCTTCTTAAATTTGCTAAGACTTGTTTTCTGGCCTAACATATGATCTGTGTAAGAGAATGTTCCATGTGTGCTTGAGAAAAGTGTGCATTCTGCTGCTGTTGAATGGAATGTCTTTTATCTACCTATTAGGTCTATCTGGTCTAACAGTTTAAGTCCAATGTTTCCTTATTGATTTTTCTGTCTGTATGGTCCAGTCACTGTTGAAAGGGGGTTATTGAAGTCCCCTACTTTTATTGTACTGCTGTTTCTCCCTTCAGATCTGTTAATATTTTATATATTTTAGTTGCTCTGATATTGAGTGCATAAATATTTACAAATGTTATATCCTTTTAATGAATCGACTCCTTTATTATTATATGATGACCTTCATGGTCTCTTGTTACAGCCTTTGGCATAAATAAAGTCTGTTTTGTTTGATATAAATATAGCTACCCCTGCTGTCTTTTAATTTCTTTTTGTGTAAATATCTTTCTCCATTTCTTCACTTTCACTCTGTATGTGTCTTTAAATCTGATGTAAGTCACTTAAAGGCAACATATAGCTGGGCCTTGTTTTTTCTTTTTCTTTTTTTTCTAAACTGTTGAGCAACTTTATCTCTTTTAATTTAAGAATTTAATCCAAATACATTTAAAATAATTATTGATCGGTATAGATTTACTATTAGCATTTTGTTAATTGTTTTATAAATTCTTTGTTCCTTTCTTCCACTCTTTTTCTCTTCCTTTATAATTTGATGATTTTTATGAAGTGGTATACTTTGATTCATTTCTCTCTTATGTATTTACTGTAGGTTTTGGATTTTGGTTACCATGAGGCTTACATAAAATGTCTTTTAGTTATAACAGTTTATTTCAAGCTGATAACTTTATTTTGAACATATACAAAAGCTCTACATTTTTACACTCTCCTCCCACAGTTTATGTTCTTGATGTCATAATTGATATCTCTTGATAATGTGTATTCATTAACAAATTATTATAGTTATAATTACTTAAATACTTTTGTCTTTTAATCTTTATGCAAGAGTTATAAATGACTAACCACAACCATTTGACAATGTAATTATAGTGTATCTTGGTCTGGAGTCTCCCGGAGTATTTTTTGTTTTCAATCATTCTATGAACCTCTCTTCCTTATTTTTTTCACCTTTCTTTCCTTCCCTCTCTAAAATAATTTTAAAAAAGAATTCAATTTAAGTTCTCATTAGTTCAATTTATTCATCCATTCAACCATTCATTAAGTATCTGATTTACAATTTGATTGCCGTGTTCAAGTCACATTTGTGACTTCGGTGTCCTTAGGTGATTTCTCTCCAAATGACTTGTTAAAAAAATAGAGATTGGGAATTCCCCACACCTCTGTCTCCCAAAAATCTAAACTCCAAAAACCCTGTTGGGGCAGAGCAAGATGGCGACGGAGTAGGCGGATGTACCAACTTCCAACTCCCAGAACCAAAGTGGATTATAACTCAATTTTAAGAACCATCATCTGGATAAACCAACTTTGAACTGAACTAAGTGGACTCTTCAACCAAGGAACACAGAAGAAACCACATTGAGACTGGTAGGAATAGCAAAAACGCAAAGAGGGCTGCCCAGCTCTCTGGAGCAAATGGCAGCCCGGAGAGACCCGCGTGGCGGGAGGAGAGTTTGGCAGAGAGGGAGGGACTGGGTCCCAGGAACCAAGCCCCAGCCTACAGTCCCAGAGCCTAGAAGAGGCGTTTGGACAGTTTTGAGCTGTGAAACAAGTGAGGGAGCTCCCAGGCCTACAGCGTGGAGTATTAAGGCCCTTCCTTCCCTGTTAAGGGTGGCTGAAGGGTATGGTGGCAGCAGGACGCTGAAACGCGGTTCTGTTGGCGTGGGTGGAGGCCACGCCGGTGTGAGATCGGTCTAGCCCAGCAGGGGCGGAGGGGACGCGCAAAAGCAGTCCGGAGGCTGCGGGCCCGCCTGTAATCCCACCTGTGGGGACAAAGCGGGAGGCCAGGAATGGGCAGAGATCTGCTCTGCGACCCTGCACAAGCCGGCCCTGACTGCGGGGACGGGGCTAGGACCAGGAACGGGCAGTGGCTCACAGCTCAGCTCGTGCTACCAGCCCCGCCTGGCCGGAGAAACCGAGGTTTGCCATTCTACATGCACGAGTGGGCTCCGAGCGCAGGGGGCGGGGTAGACCCCGAAACGAGCGAAAGCTCGCAGCTGAGCGGAAGCCAGCAAACACTCCCAGCCCAATAAACCTTGGTTTGCGACCATGCGCAGAAGGGCCCTGGCCTCGAGGGCGGGGCTAAAGATCCGGGCGGGCAAAGGCTTACAGCTGAGAGCACGTCAAAAGCCCCGCCCAACCCGCAAAACTGTGGCAAGCAGACTCTGACTGCGGGTTCTGGGCGGAAGTCTGGAAACAGGCTGGATCCACAGCTGAGCAAAGGTGCTCACCTCTACCCTTGGTGCTGAGGCTTGTGGCTCAAGTGACAGCCCCTCCCGTGGAGGAGAGGCAGAAATCACAGCAAAAGCCACAGTGGGCCGGCGCTGGCAATGCCCATACCCAACCACCCTGGGCAGCGGCAGAGGGGGCGGCGGGCCTGCAGACAGACCACACCTAGAGAGCACAAAGGAAACACCTACAGGACTCCAGTGCCCACAACTTGCTTATACACAGACAAAATGGGCAGGCAGAGGAATGCAAACCAAATGAATCAAGAGAAATCCCCAGAGAAGAACCTGAATGAACCAGATATAACCAAATTACCAGAAGCAGAATTTAGAATAATGATAGTTAGGATGTTCAAAGAAATTAGAGCAACAATGGATAGTCATTATGAACACCTAAATAAAGAGATAACAAGTATAAAAAACAAAATTGAAATAATAAAAAAGAATCAGACAGAAATGACAAATACAGTATCAGATCTGAAGACCACAATGGAAGGAATTAAAAGCAGGATGAATCACGCTGAGGATCAAATAAGCGAGTTAAAGGACACAATAAACAAAGGCACAGAAGCAGAGAAGAAAAAGGAAAAGATACTCAAAAAATGTGAGGAAAGTCTAAGGGAGCTCTGTGACAACCTGAAGAGAAACAATATTCGCATCATAGGGGTGCCTGAAGAAGAGAGAGGACAGGAAATGGAAACTTTGTTCAATCAAATCATAGTAGAATACTTCCCTAAATTAAGGCTGGGAAACACTCCACACATTCAAGAAGCACACAGAACTCCATTAAAGAGAAACCCAAAAAGATCTACACCAAGACACACCATAGTTAAAATACCAAAACTAATGGATAAAGAAAAAATTTTAAAAGCTGCTAGAGAAAAAAAGGCTATCACCTACAAAGGAGCCCCCATAAGGATGACATCGGACTTCTCAACAGAAACACTTGAGGCCAGAAGGGAATGGCAAGATATAATCAAAGTAATGCAGAACAAGAACCTACAACCAAGACTACTCTATCCAGCAAGGCTAACGTTTAAAATTGAAGGAGAAATAAAGAGCTTCCCAGAAAAAGAAAGCCTCAAGGAATTCATTAAAACCAAACCAATTCTGCAAGAGATACTAAGGGGCCTGTTGTGAACAGTTTAAAGGAGGAAAGAATAGAGCAAAAGAAGAATACAGCTTTAAAGAATAAAATGGCAATAAACAACTACATATCAATAATAACCTTAAATGTAAATGGATTAAATGATCCAATCAAAAGACATAGGGTAGCTGCATGAATAAAGAAACAGGACCCATACATATGCTGTCTACAAGAGACACACATTAAAACAAAAGATGCACATAGACTGAAGGTAAAAGGATGGAAAAAGATATTTCATGGAAATGGAAATGAAAAAAAAGCCAGGGTAGCAGTACTTATATCTGACAAAATGGACTTTAAAACAAAGGCTGTAGTAAGAGATAAAGAAGGACACTACATAATGATAAAGGGAACAATTCAACCGGAAGATATAACTATTATAAATATCTATGCACCAAATATAGGAGCCTCGGCATACATAAAGCAGACTTTGATGGATATAAAGGGCGAGATTAACAGCAATACTATCATAGTAGGGGATTTCAATACCCCTCTAACAACACTGGATAGATCCTCAAGAAAGAAAATTAATAAAGAAACAGCAGACTTAAAGGAGACACTAGATCAACTTGATTTAATAGATATCTTCAGAACTTTTCACCCTAAAGCAGTAGAATATACATTCTTCTCAAGCGCTCATGGTACGTTTTCTAGGATACACCACATGTTAGGACACAAAAATGGTCTCAATAAATTTAAGAAGATTGAAATCATATCAAGCATTTTCTCTGATCACAATGCCATGAAACTAGAAATTAACCACAAAAGAAAAACTGAAAAATACTCAAACACTTGGAAACTAAATAGCATGTTATTAAATAATGAATGGATTAACAATGAGATCAAAGAAGAAATAAAAAAGTTTCTAGAAACAAATGATAATGAGCATACATCAACTCAAAATTTATGGGACACAGCAAAAGCAGTTCTGAGAGGGAAGTTTATTGCACTACAGGCATATCATAAGAAGCTAGAAAAAGCTCAAATAAGCAACCTGACCCTGCATCTAAAAGAACTAGAAAAACAACAGCAAATAAAGCGCAGGACAAGTAGAAGGAAGGAAATAATAAAGATCAGAGCAGAAATAAATGACATAGAGGCTAAGGAAACAATACAGAGGATCAATGAAACCAGAAGCTGGTTCTTTGAAAAGGTAAACAAGATTGATGAACCTTTAACTAGACTCACCAAGAAAAAAAGAGAGAGGACTCAAATAAATAAAATTAGAAAGGACAGTGGAGAAATAACAACTGACAAAACAGAAATACAAAGCATTGTAAGAAAATACTATGAAGAACTATATGCCAAAAAATTAGACAATCTTGGTGAAATGGACAAATTTCTTGAATCATATAACCTTCCAAAAATCAATCTGGAAGAATCAGAACACCTAAACAGACCAATTACAACAGATGACATCGAAACAGTTATCAAAAAACTCCCAAAAAAGAAAAGTCCTGGGCCTGATGGCTTCACAAGTGAATTCTATCAAAAATTCAAAGAAGAACTAACTCCTATCCTCCTCAAGCTATTTCAAAAAATTCAAGAGGAAGGAACACTTCCAAATTCCTTTTATGAGGCGAGCATAATTCTGATCCCAAAACCGGGCAAAGACAACACAAAGAAAGAAAATTATAGGCCTATATCCCTGATGAATTTCGACGCTAAAATTCTCAACAAAATATTAGCCAATTGGATCCAGCAATATATGAAAAAAATCATACATAATGATCAAGTGGGATTTATTCTGGAGAGGCAAGGCTGGTTCAATATTCGCAAATCAATCAATGTGATTCATCACATAAACAAAAGGAAGGACAAAAATCACATGATAATTTTAATAGATGCAGAAAAGGCATTTGATAAAATCCAGCACCCATTCATGCTCAAAACTCTCAGTAAAGTGGGAATACAGGGATCATTCCTTAACATGATAAAGGCCATCTACGACAAACCCACAGCAAACATCATACTAAATGGACAAAAATTAAAAGCAATCCCCTTAAGATAAGGAACCAGGCAGGGGTGCCCCCTTTCACCACTCTTTTTCAACATAGTTCTGGAAGTCCTAGCTACAGCAATCAGACAAGAAGAAGAAATAAAAGGCATCCAAATTGGAAAAGAAGAAGTAAAACTGTCATTATTTGCAGATGATATGATATTGTATATAGAAAACCCTAAAGTCTCAGTCAAAAAAACTACTGGACCTTATAAATGAATTCAGCAAGGTGGCAGGAAATAAAATTAATACTCAGAAATCAGAGGCATTTCTATATACCAACAATGAACTGTCAGCAAAAGAAATTAAGGAAACAAACCCCTTCACTATTGCAGCCAAAAAAATAAAGTACCTAGGAGTAAATTTAACCAAGGAGGTTAAGGACTTGTACTCGGAAAATGATAAAACATTGATAAAAGAAATCAAGGAAGATACAAACAAGTGGAAGCATATACTGTGCTTATGGCTAGGAAGAATAAACATCATTAAAATGTCTATATTACCCAAAGCAATTTATAAATTCAATGCAATACCAATTAAAATACCAATGACATACTTCAAAGATATAGAACACATATTCCAAAAATTTATATGGAACCAAAAAAGAACATGAATAGCCTCAGCAATCTTAAAAAAAATAAATAAAGCAGGAGGTATCACTCTTCCA
This sequence comes from Rhynchonycteris naso, assembly GCA_037038555.1. NCBI lineage: Eukaryota > Metazoa > Chordata > Mammalia > Chiroptera > Emballonuridae > Rhynchonycteris > Rhynchonycteris naso. The sequence goes on along the minus strand of CM072999.1, from coordinate 75,650,337 downwards.
GATATTAAGGTTTACTATAAGGCCATTATACTTAAGACAGCCTGCTACTGGCATAAGAACAGGCACATAGATCAATGGAACAGAACAGAGGACCCAGAAATAAACCCACAGCTTTATGGACAACTGATATTTGACAAAGGAGGAAAGAACATACAATGGAGTAAAGACAGCCTCTTTAACAAATGGTGTTGGGAAAATTGGACATTTACCTGAAAAAAAATGAAACTAGACCATCAACTTACACCATTCACAAAAACAAACTCTAAATGCATAAAAGACTTAAACATAAGCCGTGAAACCATAAGCATCTTAGAAGAAAACATAGGCAGCAAGCTCTCCGACATCTGTAGTAGCAATATATTTGCCGATTTATCTCCACGGGCAAATGAAATAAAAGGCAAGATAAACAAATGGGACTATATCAAACTAAAAAGTTTTTGCACAGCTAAAGACAATAAGAACAGAATAAAAAGACAAACCACACAATGGGAGAACATATTCGATAGCACATCTGATAAGGGGTTAATAACTAAAATTTATAAAGAACTTATAAAACTCAACACCAGGAAGACAATCCAATCAAAAAATGGGCAAAAGAAATGAATAGAAATTTCTCCAAAGAGGACATACAGATGGCCAATAGGCATATGAAAAAATGCTCAACATCACTAATCATTAGAGAAATGCAAATTAAAACCACAATGAGATATCACCTCACACCAGTCAGAATGGCACTCATCAGCAAAACAACACAGAATAAGTGCTGGCGAGGATGTGGAGAAAAGGGAACCCTTCTGCACTGCTGGTGGGAATGCAGACTGGTGCAGCCACTGTGGAAAACAGTTTGGAGATTCCTCAAAAAATTAAAAATCGAACTGCCTTTTGACCCAGCTATCCCACTTTTAGGAATATACCCTAAGAACACCATAGCACTGTTCGAAAAGAAGAAATGCGCCCCCATGTTCGTGGCAGCATTGTTCACAATAGCGAAGATCTGGAATCAGCCCAAGTGTCCGTCAGAAGACGAGTGGATTAAAAAGCTTTGGTACATATATACTATGGAATACTACTCAGCCATAAGAAATGATGATATTGGATCATTTATAACAAAATGGATAGACTTTGATAACATTATACGGAGTGAAATAAGTAAATCAGAAAAAAAGAAAAACTGAGAACAGCATGATTTCATACATAGGTGGGACATAAAAGTGAGACTATGAGACATGGACAAGAGAGTGGTGGTTACGGGGTGGGGGGAGGGAGGGGAGGGAGGGATAGGGAGGAGGGGAGGGGCACAGGGAAAACCAGATAGAAGGTGACAGAGGACAATTTGACTTTGGGTGACAGGTATGCAACACAATTGAATGATAAGATAACCTGGAGATGTTTTCATTGTACATATGTACCCTGATTTATTGGTGTCACCCCATTAAAATTAATAATAATAAAATATAAAAATAAAAAAAAATAGAGATTGGTTTGGCTACTGGTTACTTAGACCTCAGCACATAGTCATCTGTTTCTATCTTTTGACCCTAGTAAATATGATAACTATATGGTTAAGGCTTCCATAGGAAAAGAAAGGAGGGGAACTAACAAGGCTGGGGATGTTGAACCTGGTAACCAGTGCAAACCCCTCTTTCTCTTCTTTTTCTAATGCCATTTATGTTTCTTTTCAGTTGTGCTGATGAGAGGGGTCATTATCCCAGCAACTGTGTGGTGGAGCAGATCTTTGTCCTAGGCCTCAAGAAACAGCCATCTTCTGTGACCATCCACTCATTTGGTGAGGAAACAGGCCACTTATTTTTGTAAATACAGAATTATCTGAGGTGAAGAGATGATTAGCCCTGAAACTGACATAATGTCCTTAGCCAAGTGGACTCTACACACTTTCTGGTAGAGAATATACTAGTATCTAGAGAAGCAAGGCTATCCTGCTTCTCTTCATAAACTGGTCTTCCTGCTCTGCTCTCTGTAAGCTGTTAATATTTTTCTGAGGAAAATTAATTTGAGCTTGAAATAATATTGTGGCTTCTCTATTTTTTTTTTAACTGTAGCTATCTGAAGCCTTACTTACACTTATGGAGTTTCTTTAAGGGCATAGAATGCGCCTGACCAGGCAGTGGCGCAGTGGATAGAGCATCGGACTGGGATATGGAGGACCCAGGTTTGAGACCCCGAGGTCACCAGCTTGAGCGTGGGCTCATCTGGTTTGAGCAAAGCTCACCAGCTTGGACCCAAAGTCGCTATCTGCTGAAGACCTGCGGTCAAGGCACATATGAGAAAGCAATCAATGAACAACTAAGGTGTCATGGCGAAAAAGTGATGATTGATGCTTCTCATCTCTCTCCATTCCTGTCTGTCTGTCCCTATCTCTGAGACTCTCTCTCTGTCCCTGTAAAAAATAAAAAAGGGCATAGAACAAGATATATTCTTTCTGCCCTACTGAATTTCTTGGACAAATCACTTTGTTCCTTACTGTTTATTTTCAAACAATCTAGCCTGACCAGGCGGCGCAGTGGATAGAGCATCGGACTGGGATGCGGAAGACCCAGGTTCGAGACCCAGAGCTTGCCAGCTTGAGCGCGGGCCCATCTGGCTTGAGCAAAAGCTCACCAGCTTGGACTCAAGGTCGCTGGCCCCAGTAAGGGGTTGCTCGCTCTGCTGAAGGCTCGTGGTCAAGGCACATGTGAGAAAGCAATCAATGAATAACTAAGGTGTCGCAACGACAACGAAAAACTAATGATTGATGCTTCTCACCTCTCTCCGTTCCTGTCTGCCTGTCCCTATCTATCCCTCTCTCTGACTCTCTATCTCTGTGTCTGTAAAAAAAAAAAAAAAATCGAACTATCTTGCATTCAAAACAATGGAGCGTTTCATGTTTAAAAAATTCACGGAAGTCCATGGGTTAAAGTGGTGGGTAAAATTCTCCTTAGTAGGGTGTAAAGTTTTGTGACAGACTCAGAAACTTTTTAGGTACAAAGAAAAAAATTTTCTTTCCTTGATACTCATCATTTTCCCTTTTATTGTCTTAATATCTAGATGGTAAAGATCAGCCTGTGGCTTTCACATATTGTGCCCAAATGTCCACCCTAAGCCTGGAGAAGCTGTCATTGAGCATTGGCACTGACTGGGAGGTCCACATTAAATGAAAGAGACGTGCATCTGGTGACAAGTGCAGGGAGAAGCCTGCACTCTTTGGCCTTTTCCTTTGCCTTTTTTTAAGATTTGTGCTGCATGCTAATTGACTTCTCTGGCTCAAAATAATCTTTCGTTAGTCATCAGTTTGCTAATGAATAATAGATATCAGATTTTACATTTGTAGCTGCATTAGCAATACTCCTTATGTCAAACACCACCTCTTCTCCTAGATGCAGGGAGCCTTGAGACATATATAGAGTTCATGCATCTTCCATTGCTTCTCAGGCCATGGCCCTATGGGAAGCACTGTGGCCCAGTGAGTAGCTTCTCTCTGAGCACGGCAGGGTAGATTCGCTTCATGTGAGATACGGGCCAACATCACCCAGCGTGGCCCAATTGTGGAAGCTTTTCTCTGGCCAGGCAGCAGAGTCACTCTAGCTATAGCAGCTGAGTTGCTCGAGGCCTATCTCCAAATGGACAGCAGCCTTCAGTGCCCCCCACAGTTATCTTTCAGCCTGTACACATGAGCAAAACCATTTTCTGCTTGCACTACATACACTACAGCAAAAGGAAAGTATTCCCTAGAGATTTAACTCAGGAGTACAAAAGGTTCTTTCCCTGTCATGCTTTGGGCTCTAAAGTTCCAAACTAATCTTTTTAAAAGTCTAATTTCTTTATCTTAGTTGTTTTTATTAAATACAGTCATCTACTAAGCAAAGAATAGTTGTAACATGAATAAGCTATAATAATAATAAAATAAATACCCATGTCTCCACCACTGAACTTCAGAAATAGAACACACGGGTAAGGCAAGTGAGGTATTTGCCTTGGACACACAAGAGAGATAGAGAAGGAAGGGAGGGAGGGAGGGAGGAAGGAAAACATAAATCACATTTAAGTGCAATGTTTTTAAAAATCAAAATCAATGCAAAAAATCCATGATTAACAAAATGCCAAAATTTTAAATAGAGACAGGATCAGTATTACTGAGTTCTCCTTTTGCCTCTGGCTCCAGTACAGCTTGGTGTGGGATAGAACGTCACTGCATACCTGTTCCTCAGGATGCTCCCTGCTCTGGGGATTCCAGTGACTTCCTGCTGCCTGTAGTGGCATCTGTTGGGCAGCCGCATATCCTCAGCACTCAACAGGCACATTTTCTTATCAGGCTCCCTCCACTTAGCAGTTTGCCACCTCTATGCCTTCTGTTCCTTGGGCCCCAATCTCCACCCCCTTCGCTCTGCCTATGCACAGCTTACCATATGTCCGGTCCCAACTCAAATCCTATTTTTCCACAAAGCTTTCTAACTACCCTAACAGCCCCATTCCCTTGTACCCATGAGTAGTGATTATCCCCTCCTCTGAAATCCTGCTGCAGTTATAACGTGCTCTAATTTAGCATTCTCAGGGATCATCCCTTAATGTTTCAGGTTTGTCCGCCTTGTTCTCTTACTAGATTATATGTTCCTCACAAGAGCATGTTATATTTGTCTTATATCTGCCAGAGCACCATTATATATTGGTTTTTAATAACTATTGACTGTAATTGGTTAACTGATGGATTTGATTGATTAAAAAGTGAGAATTGAATATATTGGTTTCTGGTTTATTTTTCTGACTAGTATTCTTTCCTCCAGAGGATGAAAGATGCTCAGTCTCATTAATAATCAAATAAATGATTTTTTTTTTTGCCTGATTGGCCAAGATTAAAAGTGTCCAGTGCTGATGTTGGGGAATTTTAATAATCATTGGTGGAATCATTGGTGGAAATTTAGATAAGTATACTTTTTCAGGATGGCAATCTAGGAATTGTATCAAAATTTTTAATTTCCATACTCTAACCCAGTAATTTCTCTTCATATAAATTGCTCAGAGCCACTAATTGCAATGTGGTTTATACTGTGAAAAACTAGAAATAAGCTAAGTGTCCTTTAACAGAGGATTGATTGAGTATGGCATTTTTGTGCAGTGGACTATTAAGCAACCATTATAATAATAATCTATATTTATCAATATAGAGCAATGATTTTAATTAAATGTTTACAAAATGATTTCCTTTAAGTAAAACTTATAATAAACCGAAATTGAGGGATGTAAAGGCCACAAAAACAGATCTGATGAACTGCTTCATATTGAAGAGGTAACTAAAGCGACATGACAACACGTGTATGGTCCTGGGTGGCTTCTGGACCTATAAGGACATTATTGGGACAGTTTGCAAAATTTCACAGGATCTTTAGATTACATGCTAATGTTCCTAATTTTAAGGGTTGTGCTATGATTATATAGAAGAATGTCCCTGGCCTGACCAGGCGATGGCGCAGTGGATAGAGCATCAGACTGGGATGTGGAGGACCCAGGTTCGAGACCCTGAGCTCGCCAGCTTGAGTGCGGGCTCATCTGACTTGGGCTAAAAGCTCACCAGCTTGGACCCAAGGTCGCTGGCTCCAACAAGGGGTTTACTCGGTCTGCTGAAGGCCCGCAGTCAAGGCACATGTGAGAAAGCAATCGATGAACAACTAAGGTGTCACAACGAAAAACTGATGATTGATGTTTCTTATCTCTCTTCGTTCCTGTCTGTCTCTATCTATTCCTTTCTCTGACTCTCTCGCTGTCTCTGTAAAAAAAAAAAAAAAAAAGAATGTCTCTGTTTTTAGGAAACACATACTGAAGTATTAAATGTAATGGGCTATCATATCTTTAACTTACTCCCAACCAGCTCAGAAAAAAAATTATGTCTCTATGAGGCAGAGACAGAGACAGAAAAAAACCAAAATGTGTTAAAATGTTACAATTGGAGATTCTGAGTGAAGGTTGTACAGGATGAAAAAGCAAAGCTAATTATGAAATCCTATACAAGAAAATACCTTTATTTCTGATGCTGCCAGCCACTTCATAAACTTCATCAGATAACTGTTCTTTCCCTGAGAAACGCTGTCCCCTCCACTTCAGGGAACAGACACAAATACCGCCCTCTGAGCACCAGACCAGCAGTTCTGGACTCTACACTGCCCACACTGTGGCAGCCCTGTATACTGTTGTACCACAGAGGTCTGGTCTGACCACATGCGCCGGCCAGGGAGCCTTCTGGAGGATCTTTACACTAAGATATAGAATAGAATACATGTTTGTGGTGGGCATTTATTTAGGGCAGATACCTGGAGAGTGGCCAGGGAAAGTCCATACATTTAGAAGGCCAGTTTGGTCACCTTCCTTCTTGCCCCAGCTCTGTCATCCTGCAGACCCTAGTTATGGTGGGTCATGCAGACCTTGGCTGTGGTGGATCCGGGGTGGCCAGTTCCTGATATGAGTGAAAACAGGATGTAGGTTCCAGTTGGACTAGGTAACAAGACACTGCTTGCCCAAGGAGGCTGGCTTCATTTAAGATTGACCTATAGGATTAATTATATCCTGGAGTACTGCTTACTTCAGAACTAAGTAAACACCATGGTCATGATCCCATGTATCAACATGACCAGGGCCAATCCTTGATTTGGGCATTTGCCCAATGGCTCCCTAGAACAGAAAGCAAATTGTTACCATGGGTTTGCCTAAAAGTTGTGCTAAGCCTTGTGTCCCAGTTAACTAAAACACCAGTCAGATCACTAACGCTATAGGGAAGGCTCTATTCTGGAGTTTGGTCTGTGCAGAATCCCTTCACTTTTTCACATTTCTTTCAGTATGAGGGTATTATAATGATAGACAGCAGAAACACAGTCAAACACATAAATATCTGGAGCTTAATGGTTTTTAGTTCATAATTGACCATTCTACCTAAAAGCCTTCTTAGTAATGGAATTCCTATGACAATATCAGTCATTCTGTTCTGTTTTTAAGATTTCCATCTACGAGCCCTGGCTGGTAGCTCAGTCAGTTAAAGGGTTAACTCCCAAAACACCAAGATTATGGGTTTGATCCCTGGTCAAGGTACATACGGGAAGTTACCAGTGAATGCACAACTAAGTAACTAAATAGAACAACAAATGAATGTTTCTCTCTCTCTCTCTCTCTCTTTCTTCCTCTCTCTCTCTCTCTCCCTCCGCCCCTTTCTCTCTTTGTGTCTCTAAAGTATACCAATTGAGAAAAAAAAGATTTCCATCTACAAAACCTTTGAAATGTCCTGCATAATTCTAGAGGTGACACTCTACATTAAAATTCTCAGCCAAGGAACCATATTAACCACAGACAATGAGGCCATATAACTAGCATTCTAGGAGAAATAAAGGAGACACCGGCATCTGATATCAGATCTGCCTGTCCTATGACCAGCCTTGCTAAAGGCTGTAGTGTCAGAGCAAACCCAGCCAGAATTAGGCAGCTGCTTCTTGACAGTCGTTTCCAGCAGGGCTGATGATGTTAGATTTCTCTCTAATTAGAGCTAGGTGAAGGGAAGCCCTGACTGTTTATATGCAAGAATCCAGAGATCTTATGCCTAATTCACGTTATTGGAGTGTTAGTCATGCATTTACTCCTTCTCTGGAAATTAGGAAAACTGGGGTTTAGTTTGGTACTTCAGTGAACTAGCTAAATGATCCATGACATTTCATCTCTCTAGGCCATGGTTTCCTCATTTGCTGTTTTGTTTTGTTTTATATTAAGTGAGAGGCGGGGAGGCAGAGAGACAGACTCCTGCATGCACCTAGACCGGGATCCACCCAGCAACCCTGTCTGCGGCTGATGCTCTGCCCATCTGGGGCTGTGACTCCGTTGCATGGCAACTGACCTATCTTTAACACCTGATATGGAGGCCATAGGAGCCATCCTTAACGCAATGGGGCCAACTTGCTTGATAGAGCCATGGCTGCAGGAGGGGAAGAAAGAGAGAGAAGGGGGGTTAGGGAGAGAAGCCGACCAGATGGTTGCTTCTCCTGTGTGCCCTGACTGGGAATTGAACCAGGGACATCCACACGCCAGGTCGATGTTCTACCACTGAGCCAACCAGACAGAGCCATCATTTGTTAAAGAAAAGAGATAATCTCTAAAAGTGTGAGTCCTCTGTGATTTAACTGTAAAATACAGCAGATATCACAAGTTTCCTCAGTCGTAAAATGGGATTAATCAAAACTGCAGAGTTGTGGTACAGATTAAAAATATTCTATGTGTATGTATGGAAAGGAAAAGATAGTAATTTTAGATACCACCCTGGCCAAGTAATCAAGGTTGACACCACCTGTAATAAAACAACTCATCAATATTATGTACCCCCAGATATGACTTAATGAGAAGGGCACATTACCTCTGTCACATTCTTCTTCCAAATTCATAATTTTAGTCTAATCATGTGAAAAACATCAGACAAATTCAAGTCAAGGGGCATTCTACAATATAACTACAGGTACTCTTCAAAAGTGCCTAAGTCACAAGGGACAAAGACTATAAAACTATCCAAGATTGTCCTGACCAGGCAGTGGCGCAGTGGATAGAGTGTCGGACTGGGATGCGGAAGACCCAGGTTCGAGACCCCGAGCTCGCCAGCTTGAGTGCAGACCCATCTGGCTTGAGCAAAAGCTCGCCAGCTTGGACCCAAGATCGCTGGCTCCAGCAAGGGGTTGCTCAGTCTGCTGAAGACCCACAGTCAAGGCACATGTGAGAAAGCAATCAATGAACAACTAAGGTGTCGTAATGGCAATGAAAAACTAATGATTGATGCTTCTCACCTCTCTCTGTTCCTGTCTGTCTGTCCCTATCTATCCCTCTGTCTGACTCTCTCTCTGTTCCTGTGTAAAAAAAAAACACCAAGATTGAAGGAAACTGAGGAAACATGACAAATGCAATTCAGGGTTCTAATTTGGATCCAGTATCAGTAGGAAAAAAGAAAAATTAGTGGAAGCACTGAAGAAATCAAAATTTGTCATGTAGTTTAGTTAATAGAATTATACCAACATTAATTTCTTAGTTTTGATTATTGTATTATGGCTCTATAGGGTGTAAACATCAGGGGAAGCTGGGTGAAGAGCATACAGATACTCTGTACTACCTTTGTAACACTTTCTTAAGCCTAAAATTACTTTAAAATTTAAAAATTTTAAACTTTGTGATGTGGCTAGCTTATATTAGGCACTTATTGGATGACAGGTGTTAAAAGCAAACACATTACTTTCAACAGTGTTGACTCAAAAGAATATTTACTGGTGGAAAGGACAGTGATTAACTAGCCATGTTGTTGCAATAGAAATCATTCCAGCCACAGATATTACATGACCTTGGCTAAAATGTTATAAAAACTAGTCCTTTATCCTTGAAGAGGCTCCGAGAATTGAAATGTGCAGCTATTTATATGCTCAGTACTGCCCTTTGTTTGTGGGCTCAGATTGGATTTCTCCCTGATAGCATGCATTCCTACAGCTGAGTAGCTGAATAAACCTTGAGTTTGGACCTGCTAATCTGAGAGGGGGTTTCATCCACAGCAATTGGTACAGCCAAACGAATAGCACTTTTGCACTCTGTGTATTCGATATTCCTATCCTGCTGTGATAAGATTCATTTTATTTTCATCACACACTTGTCTTAGTTAACTAACAGATGGAGCTGGCTTAGACAGCGGAGAAAAGCAAGATCAACATGTGTGATCTTTCCTGTGTGTGACTCAGAGGCAGCTCCTCCCCCAGGGGCAAATCAGCCAAGCAACTTTTATTTGCATTAGCAAAGCAGTAAGAAACATAAGAAATTTATCCTCACATAGGAAAATTTCATTCAGTAGATATACCACACATTTATTAATGATAACCTTCTATAACATGCTTAACTCTAAGGGTGGAATAGGGACCCAGTTCCCACCTTCACAGAGCTTACAGTCTTGTGGACAGGCAGGAATCTCAAAAAGCAAACAATAAAATGTGGGTCAGAGATATAAATTTCAAGGTGGGGTAAACAGAGCACTGAGCTGGGACTCAAACGTACGATGGTGGGGAAGAATACTGCCCCACTTTGCTCTCCATGCCATTGGTGAGTTTGAGGGTGAAAAACATTCTCTTCAGAGGCTCTTTTAGTGCAGGCAGATAGATATGCCTCTGATTGGAGACATTGTTACCCACGACCCTGAGCAGACTGTACCTGTCCTGGAGCTCTACACATAGATGATGTTCGTGCTCATAGAGTGAGTGTTGATTTGCACCAATGAGCGACTGTCATTCAACCTGACCTAACCTCAAAGTAATATTAAATTCAGGTCATCTCTAACAATATTTGTTTTGTGTTTAAGACAGTCTTGGCGCTATTTTAAATGTTTTACATACATTAACTTAATTTTTACAACCACATAGCAGAATGACTATCATTATACCCATTTTATAAGTGAGAAAACTGTGACATAGGAAAAAAGGAAAAAGTAACTCACTTAAAATTACACAGGTACAACCAGTGAGCCACAGACCCAGACTCTGAACCTAAGCAGTCAGCCTTCAGAGGCTGCCCTCCTCTGCGAGCCTCTCCAAGAGTAGTAAAGACCTTGTGCATTTCCTTAGTGGGCTAAGAGGATAGATAGGCTGACGGTTTCTACAAGGTGCAACTGCAGACACAGGGTTCCTCAAAACCACAACTTCAGGGATCAAGAGCCTGGTAGAACTCCCTATTTCAGCTGTCACTTCTCACCTTCTCTCATAGCCTCTAACATTTGGAACAGGCAGAGCTGCAGTCTGGGACAAGCATCCACTCAGCCACACTTGGAATGTGGCCATCTCCTTACAGCCTGAGTAGCAGCTACTGTGGGTAGAAGACAAGGTAGAGTCCAGGCAACCACTCTCCCTCCGCAGAGCCACTGTGCTCTCTTCTAAGAGCCCTGAAACTAATTCTTTCATTTTGACAACCTGGGACTTGACCCCTTACCTGGTTCAATCTCCAGTTCCACCTCTCACTCATGACTAAGGCGGTAGGCCTGGATAACCTGTATTCAGGAGCCCTTTTTGTAACAGATTTGGCCCCAGTGTTCATTTGGGGGATGGGGAGAATAAGAGATGGCTAGGTCAAGTAGGCACGAAGAGACAACTGAGGACTCTGCTAAGAGGTGTTTTCTACCCAGACAGTTCCACTCAATGCTGAACATTCTAGAAAACCAAAACATTCTAGAAAAGATACCAAATCCAATTGAAATAGTCTTGATATCTAAGAGTTTAGAAAGTAAAACTGATGCTCTCAAAAATGCCTGGAATAATCTCCTAGAATTCACTATCTCACCCTTGTTAGCCTTTTTCTTTTTCTTTTTTCTTTTTAATTCAGTGGGAGGCAGTGAGGCAGAGAGACAGACTCCCGCATGCTTACCAATCAGGATCCACCCAGCAAGCCCACTAGTGGGCAATGCTTTGCCCATCTGGGGAGTTGCTGGAGTTGCTGGGTTGCCACTGAGTTCTTCTTAGCACCGGAGGAGGAGGCCATGGAGCCATCCTCAGTGCTGGGAGGCCAACTTGCTCCAATCAAGCCATGGCTGTAGGACGAGAAGAGACAAAGAGAGAGAGAGAGAGAGAGAGAGAGAGAGAGAGAGAGAGAGAGAAGCAAGAGGGGGAGAGCTGAAGAAGCAGACAGGCTCTTCTGTGTACCCTGACTGGGAATCGAACCTGGGATATCCACATGAGAGGCTGACACTCTACCACTGAGCCAACTGGCCAGGGCCTGCTTTTTTTCAGTAATGTTTTCCAATATTTTAGTGGTCAGTAGTTTGATAGTCTGTATAACAGACAATTCAATATGTCAGCAGTTCTTTGTTAATTTTCAGTGTTCAACTCACTCAAATATTTCCCTTTCATTCCCTGACAACACTAGCACTTAGCAGCAACACATAAACATCCCAAGCCAGGTGCTTTTCTCTCGACCAAAAGTCTAGCTGAACGCTAGCCTCCCTCTTACTGTCATACTCATGATCTTTCTTCACATCTATTTTTAGTTTCCTGGCTCAAACATCTTTCAGGCCACTGAAACACAACCCTCACACTCTTTCTCTCCCACTGACATGTGTGCTGCTGGTAGGAACCCCCCCAGGTCCAAATTGGGGCATAAATCTTTTAGTGCTCTTTCCTCAGGAAAAAGTATGGCTTTGGGATCACGGCTCGGTTTTTAAGATGAATGCAAGCTGGACGACCTTTTGATGGGCTTTAAACTTTGAATTGGATGTGGACATTTTTCTCTCAGACGACAGAATTACTCCAATTCCCCTTTGCAGTCGCTTCCTTTTCTTGAAGGTAGCTGTGTCTTGTTTTCTTTAAAAACCGGTTCCTTCCACATCTGCCTGCCATGCCGACCGTCATTAGCCCATCTGTGGCCCCACGGACAGGGGCTGAGCCCAGGTCCCCAGGGCCGATTCCCCACCCAGCCCAGGGCAAGACCACCGAGGCCGGGGGCAGTAATCCCAGTGGCATTTATTCAGCTATCATCAGCCGCAATTTTCCTATTATCGGAGTGAAAGAGAAGACATTTGAGCAGCTTCACAAGAAATGTCTAGAAAAGAAGTTTCTTTATGTGGATCCTGAGTTCCCACCGGATGAGACCTCTCTCTTTTATAGCCAGAAGTTCCCCATTCAGTTTGTCTGGAAGAGACCTCCGGTGAGTAGCTTACTGATTGCTGGTTGGTTTTTTTCCCTCAGAGAAGTCCTCCCACTCAGCACCTCCCCACAGCTCCACTCTGCACATGGTGCTGGGGGAAGGGTCCTGGCAGCAGCTCCTCCAGGCTCTGTCCTCAGGTGAGCAGGGCTGCTTCTTTCTTTTGCTGTCCCTCTCTCTTTCTCTTTCTGAAAAATATTTTGCTTTTTATAAAAGTAATTGGAATGCAGTTTAATTCATCCTATAAAAATATTCCTTTCCCAGGACAAGAATATTTCCTTTCCCAGATCTGGCCTCTCTGTTTAAATATCTTGAATCTTTATAAGATTCTTTCGATTTCTTGGGCTACAATCATGATAGTCTTCTTTAGTTTGCCAGTAGCCATGTTTTTCTGAAACACAGAGCCCTGGAGAGAGGATAGTGGCAGGCAAAGGGAACCTTTTCATGCATAAAATGTCAGGATTAGAAGGGAAAACACTAGCAATTGTTTTGTCCATATACCTCACGTCACAAATGAGGAAATGAAGTGAAGTATATCCAATGAGCACAGGACAGCCTGGGTGAAAGCCCTTTCTCATCGAGCTAACTCTTCCAAGCCTCTGGGTTTTATTTACAGTGTCTACCTGATGGAATATCATATTCCCCTGACTCCTTTTCTGACCATACCTCCAGTATGACTCTTGTTCTTAATTGAAGAATATTTACTGAGTATCTACAAGAGCCAAAAACCAGGCAAGAAACTGGGGATACGGCAGTGAGTAAGAGACAAAAATTCCTGTTCTTCTGGCGCCTGGAGTGCTGAGGGGAAGGTGGACATTGAACAGTGTGGCTGCCAGGAAACAATGTTTGGGGTGCTATGGGACCATAAGACAAGGAGAGCTCAGCTAGTCCAGGGAGACAACACTCCCTGAAGAAATCATTTACTCTGAAGCCCAAAGCTATTGATTTGTTTGATCGAGTTAGGCTGAGGCCCAATGCTATTCATTAGCCATGTTTTTCTTTTTGACCTGAGATGCAATATCTACCAACCCTGTTCTCAGCCTGTGTGTTCCACACGGCTCCTTTCCTCTCTGGACGGTCCATGGCTGTCCCGGCGGCTGTTCGTTTAGAAGTGAAGACTTAAAAGAACTCTATTCTTTAACCAGTTGCTGCCCTTCCTGCGGAAGCATCTTCAGTGACAACGTTCCACACTCCCCTCCCCTCATGCCGTCAGGATAAGCCCAACCCCCTTAGCTGAGATCCTGTCCCTGCTCCAGCTGGCCCTGCCTACCTGTACATCTCATCTTCACCCTCTCCTCTTAGACCTTCATGAAGTCAGCTGCTCTGATGTTCCAAGTCATCTCGTACATTTGCTCATGCTGTCTGTCTGTCTGTCTGGAATGCCCTTGTTTTCATCTCATTTGCTCCTCCTCACCTTCTCTTCAACACTCTCTTCATATGTCACTTCCTTCAAGCTTTTTCATATCTGTTGGCCATCTTCGGAGAGTAGGGACCATTCCTGTTCATCTTTGGACCCTCTTCCCCAGCAAAGGGCCAAGCTTCAGTAGGTACTTAGCTGCTGGTGACTGAAACCCTACATCTGAATCACTGGCCAGCCACCAAGAAATAAGGACAGCCCTGCCTTCTAAGGCTGGGAGTTCCTAAAAGCCTTTCCTAGTACTACTGCAGAGAAAAGCCAGAAAGCATACGAATACTGGTTTTAGTGAAATATTTGGTGGATTTTATCCTTAAAAGCTAGACTTACCTATGAAGAAAAATGTTTTAAGATTCTATTATACTCTAAGCACTAGACCAGTCCTAAAACTTATACTATCAGTTTCAGTGTCACCTGAGGGGCACCAAAAGACCTGTCTGTCCCAAACTGTTCTCTTATCACCAACAAAAATCCTAAATTTTCTACTGTTGCTAAAGGTCAAGGTAGCAAAGCCCACTCTTGTTTAAAATAACCCTTTAACCAAGGGAACACTGCCTGTTGGGTTATTAGCATAAATTAGCATATAGAATTAGAGATGGTCAGACTTGTAATGAATCTCGGAGATATGGTCCAGCCCCATCAAATACAGGTAGTGATTAAGGCTCAGAAAGGGCAAATGACTTATCTACTTCACACAAGTTGACTGAAATTGAAAAACTGAAAAATGACTTCAGAAGTTTCTGAAATGGAAAGCACTTTTGGGAGACATAAGTTTTCCATGTACACCATAGATGTAGTAGTGACTGTTGCCAGGCTTCAACAGTCTGAAAAGGAGACTATGTCCTAAGAGATGCCCTTCTGCTTTTACTACCTAAGGCACAGAAACATTGAAAACTAATCTGAATTTTTTTTTACATATGCTTCAGACCACCAGGAATATGAGATAAAACTGCTATTAATAACTTATAAACCATAAGATTAAAAATATTTGGGAACTGCTTCTTTCAGCTGTTTCAGGTAGATTGGTATTTTTCCTGATGTTAAGGTTTTGAAAGGATGCCCCATCTCCTTCAGGAACCTATAGTTACTACTTTTCACAGTCAGAAAATTCATCTTTATTTCAAGCCAGAATTCTTCCAGCCACTATTTTAGCACATGATCTCTAGCTCAGAAGCAGAAGACAGAGAAAAAGAGTTGCCTGATGTCCTCTATATAGTAACTCTCCCTATTCATGATTAATGTCATCTTTCCTTTACTTGCTTCAGCTCAAATATTAATAAAATCCCTCTAACTTTACCCCACAGATATAATTTTTCCAATGCTGGGGAGCTCAATGCTAGGATCCATATGCAGTTGATCCTCATTATTCATGGACACTTGTGAACTCACTTGCTCACTAAAATTTATTTGTAACCCTATAATCAACACCCATGGTGCTTCTGCCGTAATTTGTGGGCATGTGTAGGGCAGTGAAAAATTCAAGTCGCCCTATAAGCGCATTCCCTACCCAAGTCAAACAAAGCGACACTGCCTTCTTGTTTCAGTCCTTTTCACAGACTATTTAGTGTCATATCTTTCACGTTTTGCACATCTTTTTGGTGATTTCTCTGTTTAAAATGTTCCCCCAGCCTAGTGCTGAAGTGCTGTTTAGTGTTCCTAAGTTCAAGAAGGCTGCAGTGTGTCTTAGCGACAAAATACAGGTGTTAGACAAGCTTCATTCAGGCATGAATTATGGGGCTGTCAGCTTGGCAGGTCTTCTCGTAACCTGTTTTTAGAGTGTCATCTTCTGCCAGACAGTTTAAAGAGAAGTGGGATCACTGGGCTAGCCACAAAGAGGAAGAACTAGGGGCATTGTGCAGAGTGGTTACAACAGCTGGATTTAGAACAGCTGTCCTAACCAGACCTGGTCTGAACCCCCACTCTGCCACTAGCAAGTCACATAACTTTCTAAGTTTTGCTTTTCTCTTCTATAACAGGGATAATGATATTTTAATCTTATGGCTGTTCTGAGCCAACATCTATAAAGTCCTAGTAGGTGCTCAAGGTGAGGCAGAAATCACTATTAGCACAGGCTGTAAAGGACAGGAGCATAACACAATTATGAAGTGCACAGGCTTTAAAGTCAGACAAACTTGATTTAAATCCCAGCTTCAGTCCACAATGTAACTTCAGGCAAATTACTGACCATTCTTGGGCCTCAGTTTGCTCATCTGTGAAAAGAAAATTAAAGTTTCTACTTTCATAGAGTTGCTGTAAGGATTAAATGAGATGCTGTATATGACGTGCTTAGCACCATGAGACAATAAATAGTGATAATAGTATTTGGAAGGCAAAATTGGTGCCCAATTGAAAGCCAGCCCTTTCTCTTTCTACTCAGCAAAGAATCATGATAGTGCCTTCCTGGGTGTGGAGTGGGGGGACGTAAGAATTGGTGAAAGAGACAATTTTATAAATAACTTTTAGGACTGCCTTTCATTACATTCCAAAGACAGCAGATCCTTCCGAGGGTCATGATAGGGACAGAGCTCTAGATTATCATGGGAACATGCTGAAATAACCCAGCAGTACAATGCGTCAAATGGAACAGGCAGGAACAGAAATAGCCGAGAAATGTATGGAAAGATGCATTTTCCTGATTATAAATAAGTCAGAGCTTCATTTTATACATTTATGTATTTCTTGACCATTTGTTACCTTGCTGTCCATGTTAATGTCCTTGGTTCATGTTTCTATTGAGCTGTTTTGTCCTTTTCATTTTAAATTTTAGGCATTCTTTACATATCCTGAAACTAATCACTTATTGGTTACACATCCTATAAGTATCTTCTCCCACTTGTGACTTGCCTTTTCACTCTCTTACAGGTATGGAATTATAATTTTAAAAATTCATAATTAAAAGTTCCAAATTATTTTTTTCCTTTATGGTTAGTACTTTACGTGATCTGTTAAAATTTTTCTTAACCCAAAATCATTCTTCTTTACTATCATTTAGAAATGTCATTTTTCTGCTTTTATATTTGGGTCTATACTCCATCTAGAAATGTTTTTCACATGCAATATAAAATAGGGATCACATTTTGTTGCTTTTCCATATGGATATTCAAAGGTACCAGCACAATTTATTTAAAAGATACACCTTCCTTCACTGTTTTACAATTCCACTTTTAAAATAAATCAAATGTCTATCTGCCCTCTATTGTGTTCCATTGCATTTATTTGTCTATTTTCATGCCAATGTCACACCTTGTGCCAATGAATCTTGACATCCAGTAGAGCAAGTCCTCCCAACTTTTCTTCTTCAATATTGTTTTAGCTACATCTGACTCTTTGCCTTTCCATTTAATTTTTAGAATCAGTGTCCAATTCCACAAACAATCCTGTGGGGATTTTAATTGAGATTACATTGAATCTTGACAATATTGAGTCTTCCTATCCATGAAGAAGGGATGTCTCTCTATTTAAATAGGTCTCTATTAATGTATCTTTTAATCAAGTTTTTTTTTAATTTTCACTGTAAAGGTCTTGAATATCTTTTATCAGATGTATTCCTAGGCATCTTTTGTTCTTGTTGGTATTTTTATAAATAGCATCTTTCTTAAAATTGTACTCAATTTCTCAAGCATAAACATTTATTTGACTCATATGTTATAAACTCCTTGTGATTCTAATAATATGATTGCAGATCCTAAGTTATTGGTCTGTACTCTATGTTCTGTAGTTAGGTGATTTGCCCAGTACATTATGCACCACTGTATTCATCAGCCTAATTCTTGTCTTATTGCACTAAACCCTCTCCAGTGTAATGGTAATAATAAAAGAGCTAACGCGAATCTTTCTCCCAAATTTAAAGACAATATTCTTTGTTTATTGTATCTATTGGGGTGATGCTGGTTAACAAAATTATACAGGTTTCAGGTGCACAATTCCACAACACATCATCTGTACACTCTATTGTGTGTTAAAGGGAATATTTTTACTGTTTCACTGTTGAATATATTTACTGCAGATTTATCTGTAGATACAACTTATGAAAAAGTTCCCTTCTCTTCTTACTTTGCTAAGAACTTCTTTTAAAATCATAAATGGTTGTTGAACTTTATCAAATACTTTTTCTGCATTACTTAAGAAAAGCATATGATTTTCTTCCTTTAAGCAGTTACATTAATAGTTTTCCATGTTGACGCTGTTGCTTTCTTAAAATAAACCAAACTTAGAATGCATTGTCTTCTTTATACATCACTAAATTTTGTGTTTCAAGTCTCTTAAGCTTTTGCATATACAATTAGTGAGATTGGCTTATTATTTCCCTTTCTTGTGCTGTCCCATTATGTTGTCAAGGTTATTAACCTCATAAAGTGATTGGGGAATGGGGTTCTTCCTTCTGTTCTGTGAAATAGATTGTGTAAAATGAAAACTATATGTTTCTTAAATACTTGTTAAAATTTTGCCACTGTTTTGATTTTAGAGAGATAAGAAGGGTGAGAGAGAGAGAGAAACGTTGATCTGTTTCATTATGTGCCCTGACTGGAAATCAAATGAGCAACCACTGCACATCTGGACGATGGTCTTGAACTATCCAGCCAGGGCTTTGCCAGTGTTTTACTAAGGGAAGATTTTTGTTTATTGATGCAGCCTCTTCAAAAAGCATGGGGTCATTTAAAATTGTTTTTCTTTTTGATATCACAGTATAATTTATTTTTCTAAGAATTTGTAGTGACCCTTTTTAATCTCTAAGAAATCTTTTTTTTTTCTCTGAAGTCAATCTTGTTGGATTTTAATGCAGGTACACAAGCTTTGGGGGCAAGTTTTTGTTTGATTATTTTTTTCATTCTTTTGCTTTCAACAGTTCTATGTCTTGATGGCTTTGGTGTATTTATTATAAACTGTTTATAACATTTTTAAAAATCCAATCTAAGCCTGACCTGTGGTGCAGTGAATAAAAGCATCGACCTAGAATTCTGAGGTCACCAGTTCAAAACCTGGTCTTGCCTGGTCAAGGCACATATGGGAGTTGATATTTCTTGCTCCCCCATCCTCCTCTCTAAAAAAAGAATAAATAAAAATCTTTAAAATATATTTCCAATCTGAAAACCTTTGCCTTTTAACTGAAGATTTTCATCTAATTGCACTGATATATTTTGAGTTTATTTCTAACATCTATCATAACCTTTCTGTTTGTGTTGTTTTTTACATGTTCCTTTTTTCCCTTTATGCCTGTTAAAAAATTAATTAGAATTATTTTCTCTCATTTATTTTTCTTCTTACTAGTTGGAAGTTATTGACTATTTCTATTTTTTCAGTAGTTGCCCTAAAGTGTTAACATACCTATTATCTTGATAAAGCCTGAAATTGGTCAATAGTTTTATTTTCCTCATAAACAATATAAGGACCAGATAGCACTTTAATCCCAAATATTCCTCTCCTAACTGATATGCCATTGTTTTTTCAAAATTTTAGCTCTATCTTCTTTTTTCAACCTTAAAAATTAGAAAATTTGTTTAACAGTCAATATTTGCTCAGATTTATACATGTTTACCAATTTCTTTATTTACTGTTCCTTCTTGAATCTTCGATTTTTTCTTCTAGAATTTTACTTTTCCTAACATATATTGTTTAGAAGTTCCTTTAATGAGGGTCTGTTTGTAGTAGGCATTCTCAATTTTTATTTGTATGAAATTTGTTCTCACCTGACCAGGAGGTGGCACAGTGGATAGAGCGTCAGACTAGGATGCGGAGGACCCAGGTTCGAGACCCTGAGGTCACCAGCTTGAGCGCAGGTTCATCTGGTTTGAGCAAAGCTCACCAGATTGGACCCAAGGTCACTGGCTTGAGCAAGGGGTTACTCGGTCTGCTGAAGGCCCGCAGTCAAGGCACATGTGAGAAAGCAATCAATGAACAATTAAGGTGTCCCAACAGCAACAAAAAACTGATGATTGATGCTTCTAATCTCTCTCCGTTCCTGTCTGTCCCTATCTCTCTCTGTGTGTAAAAAAAAATAAAAAAATTTGTTCTCACTGTTAAAATAGTTTTCTGGAATAATCAGTCCTAGGTTGGTTCTCAACACTGTCTTTTACCTTTTATTGTTGTTGAAATCAGCAGTCATTCTAATGGCTGTTGACCTTACGCCTTTTCTCTCTAACTGCTTTTAAGATCTTCTCTTTATCCGTAGTATTTGGAAATATCACTATGTTATGTCTAAACATATATTACTTTATATTTTTCTGCTTAGAACTCATTAGGACTCCTGATTCTGAGGACTGAACTCATTTGTAGAAAATCTCATCGAATATTAATTCTCCCCATATTTTCCATTATCTTCTTCTAGAACTCCAATGAGATATATGCTGAATTTACCTTGCTTTATCGCACATATATCTTAATCTCTTTTTTTCTTTTTCTTTCTTTCTCTTCTTAATTTTCCATCTCCTTAGGTTTCTGTATGGTATTCTAGGTGACTTCTTCTGATCTGGCCTTCAGTTCACTTATTCTCACTTCAGCACCACCTAATCTAATTATTAAATTTCAATGTGTGAACCTTAATTAAATTCTGCTTCAAAAATAAAAGTAATTACTAAAGACGTTTAGGGAACAAATTTAAAAATTAGCATCTGGATTTGGATAATATTAGAGAAGAATTGTTAATTTTCTTAGTGATACTGGCGTTATGGCCAGTTGGAGAGTGTTTCTGACCTTGGGAGGTACCTGATGTATCTTAAGTAAATTCTTAAGTATTTAGGTGTGGATTGTGATAATACCTACATTCTTTCAAATGGTTTCACAAAATATAAAATCTACATATACATATACACATAGATTGGTCAAAGAAAGATGGCAAAATGTTAACAACTGTTGAATCTAGATGTAAGATATATGGGTGTCTGTTTTGTAAACTTCTCTGTAAGTTTGAAAATTTTTCAAAACTAAAAGCTAGAAAAATTATAGCTGACATTTAAAATTTCAATATCAGGGTTAAAATATAAAATCAAAGAAATCTAGAATGTAGAACCAAAAAATATATAAAAATACAAAATAATTAGAGGAAGTTTAACATCTGATTTTTAAGAATTCCAAAAAAGGTTGAAAGGGAGAGAAATGTCAAATATAGGACTATTTCAGGCCCTAGTTGGTTTGCTCAGTGGATAGAGCATCAGGCTGGCATGCAGACATCTTGGGTTCGAGCCCCAGTCAGGGAATACATGAGAAGCAACTATCTGATTGTCTTCCCCTCTCTTGCCCCCTTTTCTCACTCTTCCCCTCTCACAACCAGTGACTCAATTGGTTCAAGCATCAATCTGAGTATAGCTTGGTTGATTTGAGCATAAGCCCTAGACACGGGTTGCTGGGTGGATCCCGGTGTGGGGGGGCATATGGGAATCTGTCTCTCGCCCCCCCCTCCTCTTCCTTAAAAAAAAATTAGGCCAGCCCTGTGGTGACACAATAGATAAAGCGCTGACCTGTAACACTGAGATCACTGGTTTCAATCCCTGGGCTTGCTGGTGAAGGCACATATGGGAATTGATGCTTCCTGCTCCTCCCCCCTTCTCCCTCTCTCTCTCTCTCCTCTTTAAAATGAATAAATAAAATCTTTTTTTTAAAAAACGGAAAAATTGCCTGACCAGGCAATGGCGCAGTGGATAGAGCGTCGGACTGGGTTGCGGAAGACCCAGGTTCGAGACCCCGAGCTCGCCAGCTTGAGCGCGGGGCCCATCTGGTTTGAGCAAAAGCCTGCCAGCCTGCCTGACCAGGCAGTGGCGCAGTGAATAGAGTGTCGGGCTGGGATGCGGAAGACCCAGGTTCGAGACCCCAAGCTCGCCAGCTTGAGCGCAGGCCCATCTGGCTTGAGCAAAAAAGCTCGCCAGCTTGGACCCAAGGTCTCTGGCTCCAGCAAGGGGTTGCTCGGTCTGCTGAAGGCCCGTGGTCAAGGCACATGTGAGAAAGCAATCAATGAACAACTAAGATGTTGCAACTGCAATGAAAAACTAGTAGTTGATGCTTCTCACCTCTCTCCGTTCCTGTCTGTCTGTCCCTATCTATCCCTCTCTCTGACTCTCTCTCTGTCCCTGTAAAAAAAAAATGTAAAAAAGGAAAAATATTTTAGAACTAAGGACAAAGTCTCTATATTGAAAGGAGTCACTGAATGCTCAGCACAAAGAATTTTAAAACTAACTTGTTCCAAGGCACATAAATGTGGCTTTGGAATTGGGGTTGGGGGAAGAAAATCCTAAAAGCTTGCTTTCAGAGGGAAAAAGACAGGTCACATACAGAGAAATGTTCATCAAAATTGCATTTTACTTCTCAACAACACCAGATACTAGGAGCAATGAAACAATGCCTTAAAAATTCTGAAGGACACTAGTGTTCAACCTAGAATAACTAGCCAAATTATCAATCAAGTGCAAGGGTAGAAAAGAGATAGATGCAGTGTTCAAGGGATGTTAGAAAAATGGTGGCATGAGCGATATCCTTGATCTCTTCCCTTGAAATTTTAATAGCTACAACCCAACCTAGGCAGCTGGGCTCACAGGCCGCTTGTAAAGATCTCTTCATGGAATCGCCAAAGGTCAGAAGGGTTGAGAAGGGGGAGGGAAAGATAAGATGCACTCCCAGTTGCTCCAGAAAGGAGAGAAACCTGAGTTTCTGGATCTTCGTTGCTAGGATAGTAAGTAGTGAGATTGGAGGTGGGGGGGATACTGAACCAAAGCAGCAGATTGAGGAGTCAAGGCCAGCCAACACCAGCACAGAGACAGAGAAAAACAAAGTGCAGCCCTGCCACCTCCCAGATCCTGTCCCCCTCACCTCATAAGGTATGAAGAGTGGCCGAGACTTACCCCACAGCTAGCTCTCCAGAGCCACTCTCTCCCCTGAAAAACAGAGGTATTATTCTGTGTCTGGTCCCCTGGTCTGTTGAGACATGGGGAGAAGTTCCTTGGAGTCCTGAGATCACCATTGCTAAAGCCTTAAAGTACTCACAATACACCCCACCTATTATCACAACATCCCCACCCATCATCACAACTGCAGTCCCACCTCCATCAATGCAACAGCAACATCTCAATGGAGGTCAGCCCAGGAATTTCGGAGGGCTAAAACTTGTATTCATGACACCTACTGGAAGGAAAACACAAAAAAACTCTCAAAACTAAACACTTTTTTTTTTTTGCTTTTAAATTTTATCTTCTTGGCACTGGCCAATTGGCTCAGTGGTAAAGCGTCAACCTGGCATGTGGAAGTCCCAGGTTTGATTCCTGGTTAGGGCACATGGGAGAGGCAACCGTCTTCTTCTACCCACCACCCTTTCTCTCTCTCTCTCTCTCTTCCCCTCCTGCAGCCATGGCTCAATTTATTCGAGCATGTAGGCCCCTGGCGCTGAAGATGGCTCCATGAAGCTTCACTCAGGTGCTAGAAATAGTTCAGTTACAAGCAATGACCAGGGTGCATATGGGAGACTGTATCTGTATCTCTCTTCCTCTCACTTAAAAAACATTCATTTCATTCTATTTATATTTATTTATTTATGTATTTATATTGTGGGTGTTTTGTTTATTTCAAATTATTTTTTCTAAGTTTTTGCTCCTTTTTTTCTTGTGGTTTTCATTATTTTTATTTTTAAATTTTTTCTGTTTATCATTGTATTTTTTTCATTTTTAATTTTTTTAGTTGTTTTTTATTATATCTTTTTTTTATTTGTTGTGTTTATATAGTTACAAGTGTTCCACTGAATATATCTCCCTCCCACCCTCCCCCGTGTTCTCCTTGATACTCCTTTGCCCCCTCCCCCCACCGCCTTTTCCCTTTCCCTCCATGATTTACTATCCTGCCCTGTATCTCTCTGTGTTATGTGTATATACTTTCACTAATGTCTTTTCTTTCTTTGATCCCCTCCTCTCATCTCCTTTCCCTCTGACTGCTTTCCCTCTGGACTCTTTAACCCAGGGGTCCCCAAACTATGGCCTGTGGGCTGCATGCGGCCCCCTGAGGCTATTTATCCGGCCCCCGCCGCACTTTCAGAGGGGGCACCTCTTTCA
Organism: Rhynchonycteris naso; assembly: GCA_037038555.1. Taxonomy (NCBI): domain Eukaryota; kingdom Metazoa; phylum Chordata; class Mammalia; order Chiroptera; family Emballonuridae; genus Rhynchonycteris; species Rhynchonycteris naso. Next base: position 75,626,229 of record CM072999.1, on the reverse strand, counting down.
TTGGTGGTCAATGAGAGGAGCACAGGATGCATCGCACCCATAGTTCCCATTGAAATACTTGTCAGTTTGTTGATTTAAATTTACTTGTTCTTTATTTTCAATATTGTATTTGTTCTCGTTTTGTATTTTTACTTTAAAATAAGATATGTGCAGTGTGCATAGGGATTTGTTATAATTTTTTTTATAGTTCAGCCCTCCAATGGTCTGAGGGACAGTGAACTGGCCCCCTGTGTAAAACGTTTGGAGACCCCTGCTTTAACCCCTTCTCTGCCTCTCTTCTCTTCTTCAGTTCACATTGTTCATTGGATTCCTGATATGAGTGAGGTCATATGATATTTTTCTTTCTCTGCTTGGCTTATTTCACTAAGCATAATAGACTCCAGGTTCATCCATGTTGTCGCAAAGGGTAAGATTTCCTTCTTTTTCACGGCCACATAGTATTCTATTGTGTATATGTACCACTGCTTTTTAATTCACTTGTCTACTGATGGACACTTGGGCTGTTTCCAGATCTTAGCTATTGTAAACAATGCTGCAATAAACATGGGTGCATTTCTTCTTTTGAATAAGTGATTTGTTATTCTTAGGATATATTCCTAGAAGTGGGATAGCTGGGACAAAAGGCAGTTTGATTTTTAATTTTTTGAGGAATCTCCATATTGTTTTCCACAGTGGCTGCACCAGTCTGCTTTCCCACCAGCAGTGCAGGAGGGTTCCCTTTTTTCCACACCCTCACCAGCACTTGCTATGTGTTGTTTTGTTAATGAGCACCATTCTGACTGGTGTGAGGTGGTATCTCATTGTGGTTTTAATTTGCATTTCTCTAATGATTAGTGATGTTGAACAGTTTCTCATATGCCCATTGGCCACCTGTATGTCCTCTTTAGAGAAGTGTCTATACAGTTCTTTTGCTCAATTTTTGATTGGATTGTTTACTTTTCTAGTGTTGAGTTTTACAAGTTCTTTGTAGATTTTGGTTATTAAACCCTTATCAGATGTGTTAGTGAATATGTTCTCCCATTGTGTGGGTTGTCTTTTTATTTTGTTCATGTTGTCTTTTACTGTGCAAAAGCTTTTAAGTTCGATATAGTCCCATTTGTTCATCCTGTCCTTTATTTCACTTGCCCGTGGAGTTAAATCAGCAAATATGTTGCAGCAAGAGATGTCGGAAAGTTTACTGCCTATGTTTTCTTCCAAGATGATCATGGTTTCACGACTTACATTCAAGTCTTTTATCCATTTTGAGTTTATTTTTGTAAATGGTGTAAGTTGGTGATATAGTTTCATTTTTTTGCATGTATTTGTCCAATTTTCCCAGCACCATTTGTTAAAGAGACTGTCTTTACTCCATTGTATGCTCTTACCTCCTTTGTCAAATATCAATTGTCCATAAAGGTGTGGGTTTATTTCTGGGTTCTCTGTTCTGTTCTATTGATTTGTATGCCTGTTCTTATGCCAGTACCAAGCTGCTTTGTGTACGATGGCCTTGTAGTATAACTTGATATCAGAAAGTGTGATACCCCCCACTTTATTCTTCTTTTTCAGGATTGCTGAGGCTATTCGTGTTCTTTTTTTGGTTCTATATAAATTTGGAATTTTTGTTCTATATCTTTGAAGTATAACATTGGTATTTTAATAGGAATTGCATTGACTTTTTATATTGCTTTGGGTAGTATAGACATTTTAATGATATTTATCATTCCTATCCATGAACATGGTATATGCTTCCACTTATTTGTATCTTCCTTGATTTCTTTTATCAATGTCTTATAATTTTCCAAGTACAACTCTTTGACTTCGGTTAAATTTACTCCTAGGTACTTTTTGTTGTTGTTGCAATAGTGAAGGGGATTGTTTCCTTAATTTCTCTTTTGACAGTTCAGTGTTGGTGTATATAAATGCCACTGATTTCTGAATATTGATTTTATATCCTGCCACCATGCTGAATTCATTTATCAGTTCCAATAGTTTTTTGACTGAGACTTTAGACAATAGTTTTCTATGTACAGTATCAAGTCATCAGCAAATAATGAAAGTTTTACTTCTTTTCTAATTTGGATGCCTTTTATTTCTTCTTCTTGTCTGATTGCTGTGGCTAGGACTTCCAGAACTATGTTGAATAAGAGTGGTGAAAGGGGGCACTCCTGCTTTGTTCCTGTTCTTAAGGGGATTGCTTTTAATTTTTGCCCATTGAGTATGATGTTGGCTGTGGGTTTGTCATAGATTGCTTTTATCATATTTAGGTATGTTCCCTGTATTCCCACTTTGCTGAGAGTTTTGATCATAAATGGGTGCTGGATTTTATCAAATTCTTTTTCTGCATCTATTGAAATCATCATGTGGTTTTTGTCCTTCCTTTTGTTTATGTGATGAATCACGTAGATTGATTTGTGAATATCGTACCAGCCTTGCCTCCCCAGAATAAATCCCACTTGATCATGATGTATGATTTTTTTCATGTATTGCTGAATCTGATTTGCTAATATTTTGTTGAGAATTTTAGCATCTAAGTTCATCAGAGATATTGGCCTATAATTTTCTTTCTTTGTAGTGGCTTTGCCTGGTTTTGGAATGAGAATTATGTTCACCTCATAAAAGGAGTTTGGAAGTTTTCCCTCCTCTTGAATTTTTTGAAATAGCTTAAGAAGGATAGGAGTTAGTTCTTTGAATATTTGGTAAAATTTGCCTGTGAAGCCATCAGGCCCAGGACTTTTGTTTGTTGGGAGTATTTTGATAACTGTTTCAACATCTTTTGTTGTAATCGGTCTGTTTAGGTTTTCTTTTTTTTTTTTAATTTTTTTTTTATTATTCATTTTAGAGAGGAGACACAGAGTGAGAGAGAGAGAGAAAGGGGGGAGGAGTTGGAAGCATCAACTCCCACATGTGCCTTGACCAGACCGGTACAGGGTTTTGAATTGGCGATCTCAGTGTTCCCAGGTCAATGCTTTATCCACTGCGCTACCACAGGTCAGGCTCTGTTTAGGTTTTCTAATTCTTCCAGATTGATTTTTGAATGATTATATTTTTCAAGGAATTTATCCATTTTATCTAGGTTGTCCCATTTTGGGGCATACAGTTCTTCATAGTATTTTCTTGCCCTTTGAATTTCTGCTATGTTAGTTGTTACTTCTCCACTCTCATTTCTAATTTTATTTATTTGAGCCCTCTCTCTTTTATTCTTGGTGAGTCTGGTTAAAGGTTCATCAATTTTGTTTACCTTTTCAAAGAATCAGCTCTTGGTTTCATTGATCTTCTGTATTGTGGTTTGTTTTTTATTTTTTGTTTTGTTTTGTTTTGCTTCTATCTCATTTATTTCCACTCTGATCTTTATTATTTTCTTCCTTCTACTTCCTCTGGGCTTTACTTGCTGTTCTTTTTCTAGTTCTTTTAGGTGCAGGGTTGTTAATTTGAGCTTTTTCTTGCTTCTTAAGATATGCCTGTAATGCTATGAACTTCCCTCTCAGGACTGCTATTGCTGTGTCCCATAAATTTTGAGTTGTTGTATGTTCATTTTCATTTGTTTCAAGGAAGTTTTTGATTTCTTCCTTGATCTTATTGTTAACCCATTCATTATTTAGTAGCATGCTATTTAGTCTCCAAGTGTTTGAATGTTTTTCAGTTTTTCTATTGTAGTTGATTTCTAGTTTCATGCTATTGTGATCAGAGAAGGTGCTTGATATGATTTCAATCTTCTTAAAGTTATTAAGACTTGTTTTGTGTCCTAACATGTGGACTATCCTAGAGAATGTACCAGGAGCACTTGGAAAGAATGTATATTCTGCTGCTTTGGGTTGAAAGGTTCTGAAGATATCTATTAAATCCAGTTGATCTACCGTATCATTTAAAGCTGCTGTTTCTTTGTTAATTTTCTGTCTGGAGGCTCTATCCATTGATGTTAGTGGGGTATTAAAATCCCCTATTATATAGTATTGCTGTTGAACTCTCCCTTTTTGTCCATCAAAATCTGTTTTATATATTTAGGTGTTCCTATATTAGGTGCATATATATTTATAATAGTTATATCTTCTTGTTGTAATACTCCTTTTATCATTATGTAGTGACCTTCTTTATGTCTTACTATAGGCTTTGTTTAAAAGTTTATTTTATCAGATATTAGTATTGCTACCCCACCTTTTTTTTCCCTTTCCGTTTCCATGAAATATTTTTTCCATCCTTTTACTCTCAGTCTATGTGTGTCTTTTGTTCTGAGATGGGTCTCTTGTAAACAGCATATGTATGGGTCCTGTTTTCTTATCCATGCAGCTATCTTATGTCTTTTGATTGGAGCATTTAATCCATTTACATTTAAGGTTATTTTGACATGTAGTTGTTTATTGCCATTTTATTCTTTAAATTTAGAATCTTCTTTTTCTTGATTTCTTTTTTCTTTTTACAGCAAGCCCCTTAACATTTCCTGCAGTACTGGTTTGGTTGTAATAAATTCCTTGAGGTTTTCTTTTTGTCTGGGAAGCTTTATATTTCTCCTTTAATTTTAAACAATAATCTTGCTGGATAAAAAGGTCTTGACTGTAGGCTCTTGTTTTGCATTACTTTGAATATTTCTTGCCATTTTCTTCTGGCCTCAAGAGTTTCTGTCAAAAAGTTGAATGTCATCCTTATGGGGGGGCCCTCCATAGGTAATTGGCTTCTTTTCTCTTGCTGTGTTTAGTATTTTTTCTCTATCTCATAGCTTTGGTATTTAAATTATGATGTGTCTTGATGTATGCCTCATTGAGTTTCTCTTTACCAGGACTCTCTGTGCTTCTTGAACTTGTGTGACTTTTTCCTTCATCAATTTAGAAAATTTTTCAGCTATGATTTCTTCAAACAGGTTCTCTATCCTTTGTTCTTTCTCTTCTCCTTCAGGAACCCCTATGATGCAGATGTTATTTCTCTTCATATTGTCACAGAGTTCTCTTATAGTTTCCTCAGACTTTTTGAGCCTCTTTTTTTTTTTTTTTTTTTTTGCTGCTCTGTTTCTGTATTTTTATTTATCTTGTCCTCTAATTTACTGATTCAATCCTCTGCTTCATCCAGCCTGTTGTTGATTCCTTCTAGAGTAGTCTTTATTTCTGATATTATAATTATCATTTCTAATAGATTCTCTTTTATGATTTCAGTGTCCTTTTTTGATGTTTGCCATTTCTTTATTTAGGTGCTCATTAAGTCCATCCATTGTAGCTCTGAGATCCTTAAGCATCCTAACAATCATTATTTTAAACTCTACATCCAGTAATTTTGTTACTTCCATCTCCTTCAGGTTCTTTCTGTTGATTTCTCTTGTTGATTCATATGGATTACATTCTTCTGTCTTCCATTTTTTCTGTGTGCGGTTTGCAAGCTTGTTAGGGTTGTGGGTCTGAGATTGGTATATGGAATTTGACTCTTCCTCCAGGTCTTTGTCCCTCAGCCTCTGCTGGTTGCTCAGATTTTAATTCTCCTTAACTAATAGAGCTGCTTAAAAGTCTTAATTACCCTACTGTTTGTTTGTTAAGCCCAGCAGGGAGCTTCTGTGTTTAGGACATGGGGGGGGGGGGTAGTAGGCATATTTTGTTCTTTGGCCCCAGTTGAAACTCTATCCAGGAATGCAGTAGGTATGACCTCTGAGAATAAGAAGGTGCGGTCTTCCCATTTACTCTCCAGGGGCAGGGCACATTCTCTGTATCAGAAGGGGGAGGTGTAGCTCAGGACTTCCCAGAAACCTGAGTTAATGTCCCTCCCCTTTACTTCCTCCTTTCTGAATGGCCTTTTGTGCTGATTGGAGCTGGAGAGCTTCTGGAGGTGGGTCAACTGGTTCCATGCTAGGCTTATGCTGGATGGAGAAAGCGGCCCTCCCCCAGCTATGGCCACCTCAGCACTGTAGAATGACTCAGCTCAGGTATTCTTCTCCCCATCACCATTTGTGTCCCCATGCCTCAATCTCCCTACTCTCATGAAAGACCAGTCCTCTCAGCTGTCCTCGCTCCAGGAGCCCCAAGCAAGTGGCTGTGAGTGATACTTTCTGTGCTGGTCCTTTAAGGCTGCAACTTCTTTGCCATTTGTTTCCCAGGCAGAGATCCCCGTTCTTCTCCCCACTCAGTGCTGTCAAGCTGTCTCCTCCAGTCTCTGGGTTTCTAGGCTGGGGCTATGGTCCTGGGACTGAAGACCCCTGCCTCTCAGGGACTCTCCCCTTAATGAGAAATCTTTGGGACCCTTAGTCACCCCTTGCTCCTGGGAGTGGGGGAGCCCCCACCATGTTTTGGCACTTCCTATCAGGCTTGGTGTGGTGGTTTCATCTGTGCTCCTTGGATTTTGAGTCCTGTCCGTTTAGTCCAAAGTTGGTTTTTCATGGTGATTGTTTTTAAATTAATTTGTAATACAAATCCTTTTTTGTTATATCTTAAGAATATCACTCTCAAATGCCATCAAGAAATAAGAAAATAAATACTATGGCTACACAAGAAAGAGATGTAGTTTAGAAAGAAAATGAAAAATCTCCAGAAAGGAGCCTCACATGGAAACCATAGAGAATTTAAATTAAAAGTTCTGAAAATACTCAATGAGATGTCAGAAAACACTGATAGATAATTTTTGTTTGTTTTGTTTTTCTTAAGTGAGAACTGGGAGGCAGAGAGACAGACTGCTGTATATGCCCTGACCAGGATCTACCTGGCAAGCCCCCTAAGGGGCAATGCTCTGCCCATCTAGGACCATTGCTCCATTATTTGGCAAATAAGCTATTTTAGCACCTGAGGCAAGGCCATGGAGCCATCTTCAGCACCTGGGGTCAACTTGCTTTAACCAAACCATGGCTGTGGGTGAGAGAAAGGGGGAGAGGGAGAGAGAGAGGAAAGAAAAAAGGGAAGGGTGGGAAAGTAGATGGTCAGTTCTCCTGTGTGTTTGGACTGGGAATCAAACCCAGAACATCCACATGCTGGGGCCAATACTCTACCACTGAGCCAACCAGCCAGGGCCACTTATGAACAATTTAATGAGCTCAAAAAACAAATTAATGAACAAAATGTGTACTTCACCAAGGAGATTTTAACTTTAAAAACAGAGATGAAGAACTCAATACATAAATTAAAAAATGAGGTAGCAAGTTTAGCTAACAGAATAGGCCAGATAGAGGAAAGAAATAGTGACATTGAAGACAGGCAACTAGAGATGCTACAGAGAGAAAAGAGAGATTCATGAATTAAAAATAAAATTATAGAGCTCTATAAGAATTGTCTGACTCCATCAGAAAGAGCAATATAAGAATACTGGGTATATTAGAAGAAGAAGAGAGGGAGAAGGAAGTGGACAGCCTTTTCAAACAATAATTGATGAGAATTTCCCAACCCTATGGAAAAAGTTATATCATCGATTCCAAGAAGCAAACAGAATGCCGAGTTACCTCAACCTAAATAGATCTTCTCCAAGTCACATCATAATAAAGGGGTCAAAAATCAATGGCAAAGAAAGAATCCTCAAGGCAGCTAGGGAAAAGAAGAACATAACTTATAAAGGAAAGCCCATTTGGTTATCATTAGACTTCTCAGCAGAAACTCTACAAGCCAGAAGAGAGTGAACCCAAACATTCCTAGTACTGAAAGAGAGCAATTACCATCCAAGAATACTATATCAATAAAACTTCTTCAAATATGAAGGAGAAATAAAAACTTGTCCAAATATACAGAAACTGAGGGAATTTATCACCAGAACACTCCCACTGCAAGAAATACTCAATGGGGTTATTCGACCAGACTATTTAAAACAAATCAAAACTACAAGTAAAAGTTCCAATAAAGTCACAATAAAAATGAGGATAATCTGTGACATAAACAATAACATAAAAGAGGAGAGAATAAATATCAGCAGTAGCAAAGGAGGATTGAGTACAGAAGCATTCATAAGACAAAGGACTCTTATACATATGACAATTTTTCTCTTAAGACCTACTGGTAACCACCCACAAAAAAGCTGCTACTGAAACACACAGCTTAAAAAAGAAGAAAACGGGGAAGGAAGTGTGTAATACCACCAAAACAAATACAAAAACAAAAAACAACTGATAGACACACAAAAGAGAAGAACCAAAGGAGAAATAGAGCTACCAGAAAACAAAACATAAAATAGTTATAGGAAATCCTCAAGCGTCAATAATTACCCTAAATGTAAAAAAACTGAACTCACCAATAAAAAGGCACAGAGTCACAAATCGGATCTAAAAGCAAAACCCAACTATATGCTGCCTTCAAGAGACACATCTAAGCTTCAAGGACAAAAGTAGACTCAAAGTGAAAGGTTGGAAAACAATTATATACCTCCAAGCAAATAATACCCCCAAAAAATCAGGTGTAGCCATACTCATATCTGACAATGCTGACTTCAGGACAACATAGGTAGCCAGAGAGAAAGATGGACCTTTCATAATAAGAAGGGGGCACTATATCAAGAACACATAACACATAAGCCTTTCCTCTAAAGTCAGGAACAAGACAAGGCTACCTACTCTCTCCACTCTTATTCAACATAGTTCGGGAAGTTTTAGCCAGATAAATCAGGCAAGAGAAAGAAATAAAAGGCATCCATATCAGGAAAGAAGAAATAAACATTTCACCTTTTGCAGATGACATGATCCTGTATATAAAAAACAACAAAAACTCACTGAAAAACTATTAGAAACAAACAAAAATATGGTAAAGTTGCAAGATACAAAAATCGACATACAAAAGTCTACAGCTTTCCTATATGCTAATAATGAAACTTCAAAAAATTAACTAAAAATATTGTTTTACAATTGCAACAACAACAATAAAAATAGCTAGGAATAAACTTAAAGGATGTGAAGGACCTACATACTGAAAACTACAAAGCATTGAAATGAAAAAGATACAATGAAATGGAAAAATATTCCATGTTTATGGATTGGAAGAATCAACATAGCTAAAATGGCCATATCACCCAAAGCAATATACAACTTTAATGCAATCCCCATTAAAATCCCAATGCCATGTTTTAAAGAAATATAACTAAATACCACCAGGTTTGTATGAAACCATAAAAGACCCCAAATAGCCAAAACAATCCTGAGAAAAAAGAATGAAGCTGGAGATATCACACTACCTGACTTCAAATTATACTACAGAACCAAAATAACCAAAACAGCATGGTATTGGCAGGAAAAAAAAGACATGCAAACCAATGGAACAAAATCAAAAGCCCAGAAATAAAACCACATGTATATGGACAAATAATCCTTGACAAAGGAGCCAAAAACAGACAATGGAGAAAAGAAAGCCTCTTCAATAAGTGGTGCTGGGAAAATTGGAAAGCACATGCAAAAGAATGAAATTTGACTATAGTTTGTTTCCCTGCATAAAAATTAATTCAAAATGGATCAAAGACCTAAATATAAGATCTAGAACAATAAATTATATAGAAGGAAACATAGGTACTAAACTCATGGGCCTTGGTCATAGAGAACAATTTATGAATTTGACCCCAAAGGCAAGGGAAGTAAAGGCAAAAATAAATGAATGGGACTATATCAAACTAAAAGGCTTCTGCACAGCAAAAGAAACTGACAACAAAACAAATGTGCCACCAACTCAATGGGAGATAATATTTGCAAACAACAGGTCCTATAAGGAGTTACTATCCAAAATATATATAGAACTCACAAAGTTCAGCAACAAACAGGCAAACAATCCAATTAAAAAGTGGAGAAAGGCCTGACTAGGCAGTGGCGCAGTGGATAGAGCATCGGACTGGGATGCAGAGGACCCAGGTTTGAGACCCTGAGGTCGCCAGCTTGAGCGCGGGCCCATCTGGATTGAGCAAAAGCTCGCCAGCTTGGACCCAAGGCCGCTGCCTCGAGCAAAGGATTGCTTGGTCTGCTGAAGGCCTGCAGTCAAGGCACATATGAGAAAGCAATCAATGAACAACTAAGGTGTCACAACGAAAAACTGATGATTGATGCCTCTCATCTCTCTCTGTTCCTGTCTGTCTGTCCCTTTCTATCCCTCTTTCTGACTCTCTGTCTCTGTCCCTGTTAAAAAAAAAAAAGTGGGGAGAGGACCTGAACAGACACTTCTCCCAAGAGGACAGAGAATTTGCCAACAGATATGTGAAAAGATGCTCATCTTCACTAGCTATTCAAGAAATGCAAATAAAAAATGCAATGAGATACCACCTCACACCTGTTAGATTGGCTATTATCAACAAGACAGGTAATAACAAGTGTTGGAGAGGCTGTGGAGAAAAAGGAATCCTCATTCACTGCTGGTAGGAATGTAATCTGGTACAACCATTATGGAAGAAAGTATGGTGGTTTCTCAAAAAATTAAGAATAGACTCATTATATGACCCAGCAATCAATCCCTCTACTGGGTATCTACCCCCAAAACTCAAAAACATTGGTACGTAAAGACATATACACCCCATGTTCATTGCATCATTGTCCACGGTGGCCAAGACATGGGAACAACCAAAGTGTTCCTCAACACAATGTTATTGGCTAAAGAAGATGTGGTACATATATACAATGGAATACTACTCAGCTGTAAAAAATGATGCCATAGTGCCATTCACTACAACATGGGTGGAACTTGAGAACGTTATCCTGAGTGAAACAAGTAAATCAGAAAAAGCTAAGAACTGTATGATTTCACACATAGGTGGGATATAAAACTGAGACTCATGGACAGAGATAAAAGTGGTTGTCAAGGGAAAAGGGATGTCAGGAAGGGAGTGAGGAGGAGGGGAGAAAAGAGGGACTAATATATGGTGACAAAAAATAATTTGACTTTGGTGATGGGCACACAGCACAATCAACATTTAAAATATTATAGAAATATTAAATCTATGTACTCATTTATTAATGTCATTTGATTTTCTAAATAAAATTTTAAAGAAAAGAGATAGAGTTAGACAGGCAAAGATGTAGATGGTTTACTGCCCATGCTCCCATTCTCAGAAAGCTGCAAGTTGTGTACCATAGAAACCAAAAAAAGAGAATTCTAGAAATGAAATTCCACACAGGTGAAGGGCACAGTGAGTCCCGGGCCCCTGCTCTGGACCTGCAGGGGAACCACAGGGAGGTTTCACAGAAAGGCCTTGCTGGGGGAACAATGGAACCACCAGGTTATTGGATGAGTTTAAGTTTTTGGAAAAACTATTGCTAGGGAAGATCATTGATAAATAATGTAGAAAAATAAGAGAATTAAAAAGAATTAGAGACAGAAAAAACTCACACAGAAAGGAAATGTAACACAAGATATCACCTATCTAAGAAATAAACAGTATCTTCCTTATCTTACTAAAGTAAATACTGAATTTTATTTTTACCAGAAATATTTTCTAAAAGTAACCAATTAAAAAGTAACGATATAAGCATATTATTTACAATATAGCGGTAAATACCAGAAGAATGAGATAAAAGAATTGAAAGTGACTATCTCTGCGGAGGGTGATTTTCAGGGCAACAGACTGCTATTCTTCTATGGGCTTTTGTATTTTTGATTTTTTAAAATACTTGTTCATGTATAAACTGAACAAAAAATAAAGTTATTTCTTAAAAGAACTACCCTCAGAAATTATTTTGAGCTGTTGTAGCAACCTGCAATATTAAAGTCATGATTTCAGACTCTCGGACTGAAGAATCTCCTGGTGTCCTGGTTTAAATAGCAAAATCCGAGACTCCTATGAAGAATATTTGAATCCTTAGGTCTGGGATGGGCCCTGGTTCTGATTTTGGTAGTCCAGAGAGCATTTTGAGAAGCACAGAATAGACGAAGGCCAACAAGAGTTATCGAGTGGATAGGGAGACTGCGTCCTCCTAGTGGACAGGCTTCCAGACCAGAGGTTCCACCCCCATTAGCAACCTGCTCTCAAGTCAGAGTTGCCAGTGTATGCATGGTGAAACTGAAAAAGCTGAGCTTTCTTGTGAATATAATTCTGACGTATGTTTATCCTTCTTCCCCACCCATCACGTTCTCTGCCTCACAGGTCCTGAATTTGCAACTGTGGATGTCTGTTCACTGCCACTGGGGCCCACTCTAAAGGAGACTTTCATTTGAGATTGAGTCACCTACCCTCTGGGTCTCTCTAACAAAATAGAGTTCCTAAATGGCCAGTCAAGGTCTTTGGGGGGATGGGGCAGGGTCATCAGGAGAATGAAGGCTTCATTAACCTCAGACAATGGCTTGAAGCAGATTCCTTCTATGCATTCAGCAGCCTGTATAGGATTAGTGTATACAGCATGTTTCGAAGGCCCCATGCTATATCCCATTGACCACCAGTGTCAAAGGTATGAATGGCTTTTGCTGAGGCAGGGTAAGCCTCTCTGTTACTATATTTTCTCTTTTTAAAGAAAGAATTCCGGCAAGGCTGATGGAGTTATCTTAAAGTTCCACAGGCCACTGTGGCCTATCCTGGGGATGTCCCTAGCTCTCTTGCTCCCTTTGCTGGCTCCCCTTCTGACTGGCATGGTGTTGCCCCTTGACCATGGGCTCAGGGGCCTCCAGCCAAAGCTGCTGACTCTGACCATGGCCTCTCAATGGGCTGTATTCATTTGCATCATGCTGCTGGGGGTGGAGGAGCTATATAGGCACTAATTCACAAGAGGATTAGGCCTGGACTGAGGGCACAGTGGGACAGAAGTCGCAGTGAAGGCCCAGCTCCACTCCCTCAGCAGTTACCATGCCCTACATGCTGCCAGGATTCTTCTGTGACCGTGTGATCCGGGAGAGGGATAGGAGAAATGGAGAAGGCACTGTTACACAGCCCCTCAAGTTTGAGGGGCAGGATTTTGTCATTCTCAAACAACGGTGCCTAGCTCAGAAGTGCCTCTTTGAAGACCATGTGTTCCCAGCTGGGGTTCAGGCCCTAGGCTCCCATGAGCTGAGCCAGAAAACCAAGATGAAGGCCATCATGTGGAAAAGGCCAAAGGTAGGGATGGGAGATATGAGGCTTCAAGAGCTAGCTAGCTCCTGGGGACAGCAGGGCTGATGGCCCCAGAGCCTGAGGCCATGGACCCCCACTCTGAGCAAGAGGCTTGGTAAAGTTCTCGTACCCGTGTGCCCTCAGGCTTCATCCTGAAACTGATGTTATTTTTTATTTCTGAATTAGAGGTGATTATAATATTTTAAAGGTCCCTGCGACTGTAAATATTTTTAGGAAGCCTAATGCAGTGGCTTAAATTTATAGTAAAATAATAAATATAATTAATTATCATGTGTCTTCTTGAAAGCAGGTATTCTGGGGGTGGGAAAGTGAGGTTAGGAACAGTAGGGCTCACAGCTTCACAGAGACCTCTGTGGAAGATGGTGAGCCATTAAGAAATAGGAAGCTGCAGGTGGCTGGAGACCTGCCTTTTTAACCTTTGATGTAAGGCTGCATCATCAGTGACATATCCCCTGTGTTTAAACAAAAAGGTCCATGCTGAGCAGCTTGATTCCTTACAGGGTGAAGCAATTTGCTCAAAGATAGTTTACGTGCAGTTGAGGAATCCATTTGTCTCAGCTGAATAGGTCAAAGTACTTAAGGACATGCAGGACAAGGACCTCTCCCTGCATGGAGGCACTTGTAACCCCCAAAGGGTTCACTGTATTTAGAGCAAGCAAGGAACCGTCTAAACCAGTGGACTCTAAGGCAGAGTGTGTGCAACTGAGTGGGTCTGCAAGCTGATCTATTAGAGTGTATTAAAAAAATATTTGAACAGTTGTTTTTTAAATAAACTTTCAATTTTAGAACACGTTTAGATTTACATAAAACTTGCGGAACTTGTACAGAGAGTTCCTATTATCTGGCATCCAGTTTTCCCGGTTACAGGGGGTCTCCTTGGATTACAACACAGTTCTGTTTCTACAACAGTGATGTAAACCAAATTTTGATGTAAGTGGAAACACTCCTTGGCCTAAGGCACTTACCTATCCTAACACAGTTGTAAAATCATAATCTAGAACTTTAAAACACAACTAAGCCACAGAAAAAGGAAAAGGACATAAATATACTGTACTGTACACTGTACTATAGTGATAAAAAATGAGTGTAAAAAAAATTCCTTACTTTTATTCCTGTGACTGGCTTGCACACTGGTAGAGGCATTGCGAGGTGGGAAAGAGTGACCTGTTGGGAGAGGAAGCTGGAGAGGCAGAAGAACCTGAAGAAGGTGCTGGAGATACTGGGTCAGCTGAATCAGGATTGCCTAAGGAACATGCAGGAGATGCTTGGGATGATTCTGTCTGTACTACAGGTGTTTCACCTCGACAAGCAGCTGATGTAGCGGGTACAGGATCTGTTGCAGGCCTCTCTTCCTTATTAAAGAATTGTTTCAGGCTAGTCTGGAAGGTTGAGGACTTCTTTTCCAAAATCTGCCTATAGCATTGCGAGGCATCCATAACAGCTCTGTAGACCTTACTGAATCTGTCATCACTGGGGTCCTTAGCCTGAAATTTTGCAAACCCATCCTCTGCCATAGAAAAACCTTCTGCCAAACCCTTGGTAGTAAATCTCTCAGGTTCTGGGGTTTCTGTATCTTCCTCTTCAATCAGCTGCTTCTTCATCTGAATGAGATCCTCAGAAGAGGACCATGTAGTCCGTAAAAACAACACTAATGGTGTAAGCCAAAACATCTCAATTGTTGAAAGTTTTTATGGGAGTAAGGGTCTTAAACTCAAAGCGTCACATGTTGAAACTGTTGTAACCCAAGGACCCCCTGTATTAATATTTTATATTACTCTGGTACATTTGCTACAAATAATTAGCCAAAATTGATACATTATTATTACCCAAAGTAAGTCCACACTTTATTCAGATTTCTGTGTTTTTTATCCAATATTCTTTTTCTTTTCCATGATTTCACCTAGGATATGACATTGCATTTAGTAGTAATGTCTCCTTGGTCTCCTCTTGGCTGTGACAGTTTTTCAGACTTTCCTTGTCTTTGATGACCTTGACAGTTTTGAGTACTGGTTAGCTATTATGTATAATATCCCTCACCTGGCATTTTTCTACTGGTTTTCTTCTGATTAATTTTGTCATTTTTCTCTACTGCAGTTACTTTTTTCTCTTTTCTATACTGTACTGTATGGAAGAATGTCACTAAACTTAAGCCCAAACTTAAGGAGTGGGAGTTATAGTCTACCTTCCTTTGTCTACATAAAGTATTGAGATTTCTTCATGATAACTTTGTCGATTCTCTCCATTTATTTATTTACTTATTCAATTAATTATCTATTTCAATGTAGACTTGTGGATATTTATTTTGTATGTTGTATTATAATCAAACACTTTATTTTCTTGCTCTGATTGTTTCAGTTTTAGTTATTGGGAGTTTTTTTCGCTGAATCCCACCCCTTTGACATATCCTTATTGTTATGAAGTTTTTTTCCTTTGAGTACTTTCTTACTTTCTGATACTATAAGAGGCTCCAGGTTCATTTTATATATTTCCTGCCACCAGCCTAGAATTGGCCATTTTCCCATGGAACTCTGGTATCTTTTATTGGGAAATAGCATTAGAAACCAAGACCAGAGCACTAGGTGTGCTTAGCATTTCTGGGGTGCCTTTGCCAGTGTCCCTCTCAGGTGACAGACCAAGGAATTTCTTGAAATTACTCTTTGACCCATGTGTTATGTAGAAGTGTGTTGTTTAATTTCTAAATATTTTGATATTTTTCAGTTATCTTACTGATTTCTAGTTTCATGCCACTGGTCTGAGAATATACTTAGTATAATTTCTATTCTTTTAAATTTGTTGAGGTGTGTTTTGTGATCCAAAATGTGGTCTCTTCTTCCATGTGATCTTGAGAAGAAAGCATATTCTAGTATTGTTGAATTGAGTATTTTGTAAATGTCAATTACACTAAGTTGGTTGATAGTGATGTTCATGTCAACTACAGCCTTACTAATTTTATGCCAGCTTAATCTATAATTACTGAGAGAGGAGTGTTAAAGTCTCCAACCATAATACTAGAATCACCTACATATTTCTCCTTTCAGAAATAGCACTCTTTGCCCCTGCTCTTTAGATGTACCTACATTTAAGATTATATGCTTTCTTAGAGAAACAACTCCTTTATTATTACGTAGTGCATCTCTTTATCTCTGATAATTTTCTTAGTTATGAAATCTTTGTCTGAAATTAATACTCTCACTTTTTTTTGTTCAGTGTTAGAGTGGTATATCCTTCTCTAGCTATCTGCAGCTTTGCATTTAAAGTGATCTTTTTATAGAAACATATAGTTGGGCCTTTATTTAACCCATTCTCACAATCTTTATCTTTTAATCGGTGTATTCAAACCATTCACATTTAAGTGATTATCATACAGTTGGATTAATATATACCATGTTTGTAACTGTTCTCTATTTGTTGCAATTATTCTTTGTCTCTCCCCTTTTCTGCCTTTTCTGGTTTTGAGTTTTCTATTTGATTCCATTTTATCTCTGCTCTTAAGTATATCAATTATAGTTTTGTTTTGTTTTTTGTGACAGAGACAGAGAGAGGGACAGATAGGGACAGACAGACAGGAAGGGAGAGAGATGAGAAGCATCAATTCTTCATTGTGGCACCTTACTTGTTCATTGATTACTTTCTCATATGTGCATTGATGGGGGGGGCTACAGCACAGCAAGTGACCCCTTGCTCAAGCCAGCGACCTTGGGCTTAAGCTGGAGAGCCTTGCTCAAACCAGATGAGCCTGTGCTCAAGCTGTCGACCTTGGGGTTTTGAACCTGGGTCCTCCGCATCCCAGTCTGATGCTCTATCCACTGTGCAACCACCTGGTCAGACTCAATTATAGTTTTTAAAAATAGTTAATGGTTAGAGTTTCCAACATACATTTACAACTACTCTTATTCCACCTCAAATAACACTACATCATTCTATATGTAGTCTAGTACCTTATAGTAGAAAATTTTCATAATTCCTTTCCTTCCATGATGATATTATTGTCATTCATTTCACATATCCATATGCTATAATTACTCAACACATTGTTTTTATTATTACTTTAACAAAAGTATCTTTAGATTAAGAATTTAAAAAAAAACGTTTTATTTTACCTGAATTTATCCCTTCTCTGATGCTTTTCCTTTCTTTATATAGATCCAAGTTTCTGACTTAGGTCATTTTTTCCCCCCAAAGAACTTCTTTTAACATTACTTGCAAGGCAAGTCTACTGGCAATGAATTGCTTCTGATTTTATTTGTCCGAGAGTTTATTTCTCCTTTGGTTTTGAATGATAATCTCTCTGTGTATAGAGTTTTAGGTTGGTGGTTTTTCTTTTAGCAATTTAAATATGTTGAACCAATCTTCCTTGCTTGTATGGTTTCTGAAGAGAAGTCTGCTGTAATTCTAGCTTTGTTCCTCTATTAGAAAGATGTTATTCCCTCATCTTGGCTTCTTTTAAGATTTTTTCTTTGTCTTTGATTATCTGCAGTTTGAATAGGATCTGCCTAGTATAGTTTTGTTTTACTGGTATTTACTTAATGCTCCTTGAGCTTCATGGATCTGTGGTTTGGTAACTCTCATTAATTTTGGAAAGTTCTTAGCTGGAAGACCCCTATGTATATCTATTATAGCCTATGTGTGTTTTTGTATAATGCATATTATATGTTAAGACAATATACATTAATATAATTTAAAACTAATAAGAATACTTACTTCGGGTTGCATGATCAAAATATTTCAATGATAGAGGTATACAAAAAAATGTTTGGGGACACTTTGCAAACCACAGTACTCAAGAACTGAGAGAATGGTCACCTGTTGCTCATTGCTGGGAACTCATCATTGACAGGTCCAGGTCAGATTATAGTCAAAGGAGCGGCTAGAGGTCCCCTAGTAGTTTAGGTGCCTAAACTGAAATGACAGAGCTGGGACTACCTATTCTTTATTCATATCAACCAACATGGTCTGGTCTCCATATTCTAGGGGATATTTACACATGTTTATAAATGAAGAGAGAGGGAGAAGTAGATGTTTGGGAGAAGAGGTATCTAAGCAAATTAGAGATTTTTTTACGAATTAATCCTCAACAAGCTTGGTAACTGACCCTCGTCAAAGAGATATCTCTTAACGAGGACGAACAATCGAGGGTCACTAGGCTATGGGTATTCTAGAAGACAGGCAGGGATAATTTCCCATTTTTATTGTATCCTTAATTCTCCCAGTTCTGTACATAGTTGTGGGCTCAATTAATCATTGGTGAATTCAACTAAGGTACTGTTGAAGGTAAATGTGGTTTATTGGAGAATCTCTACTATTGTAAATCACTGTAACTCCCTTTAAAAACCTGAACTTCCAAACAGAAGAGATATCAGTGTAGTCTCTGCTGCCTTTCCAAGCAGCCAGCCCTGGAATTGGTGGCAGGTTGGAGGATGAGGATTGCTTCTGAACTTATTAACTCAAAGACAGGAAGTTGTACCTGTGACAGCTTTAAAATGTAGCTAACATTCCAGTATTAAAGTCACTCTATAATTAAGGTGACCAGACGTCCTGCTTTTGGAGGGACAGTCCTGATTTTTAACAATTTGTCCTGCATCCTGCGGCGTTTTAAAAAAGTTCCGATTTTTGGACAGAATGCACAAAAAGTTAGGGAACGGCAGGAGAACAGGAAGGGAATATACGGTTTTTGGCAGGGAGACCCCGACTCGACCTGGATGCGCCTGCACTGCCACAAGAGCTGGCCACCCCGTGTGGGGCCCCGAAACAAAGAACTTTCCCCAGGTCGTACCTGCTGGGGCATGGCTGTCAAGTCCCCTAACTACCCATTGGCCCACTGGCGGCGCTGCCCTGCCTGCTCCTGCCCCCTCCCGCCCGCTCGCTCATGCAGCTCCGGCATCCGTTTCAGGACCGTGTAACCCGATCCCTCTGACTCACTCAAAATTTCCCATATAGTAATATTTCCAAAAATGATCTTTTTAATGAGGTATCATTATTAAAAAAAATAGATTGATAAGGAAAAGGTTAAATCTTGGCCATCAGCAAAAATCACAATAGACAACAAATGGTTAGAAATATTTCATCATTTTGAAACAAACCATCTTCCATACAATAATGCACTAAAAATGCTGCCACTGAACGCGTTTTTTCTATGGTAAATAAAGTGTGAACATCAGAAAAATCACAATTAAGTGTTGAGACTTTGAAAGCCATTTTATGTGTGAAATATAATTTAACAAATTCTTGTGAAAAATTTCATGACCTTTTAAACAACGACAGCAATCTATTTAAAAAAATTCACTCAAGCCTGACCAGGTGGTGACGCAATGGATAGAGCGTCGGACTGGGATGCGGAAGACCCAGGTTCGAGACCCCGAGCTTGCCAGCTTGAGCGTGGGCCCATCTGGCTTGAGCAAAAGCTCGCCAGCTTGGACCCAAGGTCGCTGGCTCCAGCAAGGGGTGGCTCGGTCTGCTGAAGGCCCGCGGTCAAGGCACATGTGAGAAAGCAATCAATGAACAACTATGGTGTCACAACGGCAACGATAAACTAATGATTGGTGCTTCTCACCTCTCTCCATTCCTGTCTGTCTGTCCCTATCTATCCCTCTCTCTGGCTCTCTCTCTGTCCCTGTAAACAAACAAAAAATTAATACTATACATAATTTTTTAATGTATTATATTTGTAAATTGTACTTATGTTGAAATTTTAAAAAATATATTACAATACTATTTTTGCATCCTATGAAAATTTTTTTTGCTCCATATAAACCAAATTTTTCATCAAGAACCCCCCACCTCCGGTCAATGATATCACGCTTTACCAATTTTAAAATCTGGTCACCTTATCTATAATATATTTTTTTCTAACAAGGGCAGAACATACAGTAGTCCAGTGTCCCAACTGGCAAGTAGCAGAGGCCCAACTCAAAGTAGCTTAAACCAAAATTGCTTGTATAACTTAAACGTTTAAGGGTGATACTGGGTTTAGACACTGTATCCAGCTCTCAAACCATGTCATCAAGACACAGTTCCTAATATTATCTATCTATCTATCTATCTATCTATCTATCATCTTTCACCTTCCTTCTCTGATCCCCACTCCCCCATCTGTTTCCTGTGAGTCAGCTTTATTCTCAAGTAGACTAACTTCACATGGGGCAAAGACACCGCCATAAACTTCAAACTGATCAGTTTATAACTCCAGCTGAAGGATGGATTTATTTTCTCAGTAGGTACAACAAAAGTCTCATTGGCCCTGACTTGGTCATGTGCCCTTCCTGAACCAATCACTCTCACTCTAATTGCCCTATTATATATCTGGAGCTGAGGGAAAGGAGGGAGCCTACCAGAACAACATAGGCTGACACTGGGGCTGCTCCCCAATAGAAAATTGATGTATAATCCCAGGAGAAGGAAGTGTATGTTAAAGAAGCAAAACACTGGGGAGACAAAAATAAAAAAATGTCTACTGTATTTTAATTGACTTCTTTGTTTTTTAAGAGGATGAGGCTTTATTTAGAATAATGAGTTTTATATTTTATTAGTGGTTTTTAAAGACCACAGTGGGGGTGTTGAGGTTCTCTTTACTACCAAATTGTTATTGCTTCTAGGTTTTGTTCTGTTTTGTTTTTAGTGAAGAGAAATAGAAAATGTTATTTACTTATTTATTTAATGCTTATTTTATTGATTTGAGAGAGAGAGGAAGAAAGCAAGAGACCGGAACATCAATCTGTTCCTGTATGTGCCCTGAGTGAGGATCAAACTGGCAACCTCTCTGCTTTGCAATGATACTCTAACCAACCGAGTTATCTGGCTAGGGCAGGAAATTTTTATTTTATTAATTTTAATGGGGTGACATTAATAAATCAGGGTACATATGTTCAAAGAAAACATCTCCAGGTTATCTTGTCATTCAATTATGTTGCATACCCATCACCCAAAGTCAAATTGACCTCTGTCACCTTCTATCTGGTTTTCTTTGTGCCCCTCCCCTCCCCCCTCTCCATCCCTCTCCTCTCTCCCCCCACCCCATAACCACCACACTCTTGTCTATGTCTCATAGTTTTGTTTTTATGTCCCACCTATTTATGAAATCATGCAGTTCTCAGTTTTTTCTGTTTTACTTATTTCACTCCATATAATATTATCAAGGTTCATCCATTTTGTTGTAAATGATCCGATATCATCATTTCTTATGGCTGAGTAGTATTCCATAGTATATATGTACCAAAGCTTTTTAATCCAATCGTCCTCTGAAAGACACTTGAGCTGTTTCCAGATTTTCGCTATTGTGAACAATGCTGCCGCAAACATGGGGGTGCATTTCTTCTTTTCGAACAGTGCTATGGTGTTCTTAGGGTATATTCCTAAAAGTGGGATAGCTGGGTCAAAAGGCAGTTCGATTTTTAATTTTTTGAGGAATCTCCATACTGTTTTCCACAGTGGCTGCACCAGTCTGCATTCCCACCAGCAGTGCAGGAGGGTTCCCTTTTCTCCACATCCTCGCGAGCACTTATTCTGTGTTGTTTTGCTGATGAGTGCCATTCTGACTGGTGTGAGGTGATATCTCATTGTGGTTTTAATTTGCATTTCTCTAATGATTAGTGATGTTGAGCATTTTTTCATATGCCTATTGGCCATCTGTATGTCCTCTTTGGAGAAATTTCTATTCATTTCTTTTGCCCATTTTTTGATTGGATTGTTTGTCTTCCTGGTGTTGAGTTTTATAAGTTCTTTATAAATTTTGGTTATTAACCCCTTATCAGATGAGTTATATATTTAGTTCAGCTTTAACACTGCAGAGTTGTTACTTAAGTTACTCAATTTTATTATTTTACATATTTTATTTTACACCAAAAAACCCTGGTTCCTGATGACATTAAATAAGGTTTTATTTACTTTATCCTACAATATACATATCAAAGTTTTGAAATGGCAATATTATTATTATTTCTTATTGTTTGTGTTATGGTTTCTTGACCTTAGGATATAACCCAAAAGGGATAAATAGCCAAAGTATTCTATTTTAAGTCACTTGAACTCATTCTTTTTTATGTGCATGGTCAGTCATGTCACCAACTTGAAAGCAGTTGGGTTCTTTTGCTTCAAATTGCTTTCAGCTGTTACAGATTGCTTTTTAAATTTGTCTCTTCTTGAATGTAGACTTTTAATTCGGTAAAAATTTACATGATTTCTAAGTCAAACTATTTTCCAACCGTTATATTTAGAGTTTTACTTCCATCTGTATTTTTATCACCTTATTCCTTACTTTCCCTTATGCATACCCAAACTTCTTTAAAAGTATTGGTTTTCCCCTGGCCGGTTGGCTCAGTGGTAGAGCATCAGCCTGGCATGTGGATATCCCAGGTTTGATTCCCAGTCAGGGCACACAGGAGAGGCGATCATATGCTTCTCCACCCGTCCCCCTCCTCCGTCTCTCTCTTTTTCTCTCTTTACCTCCCACAGCCATAGCTCAATTTGTCTGAGCACATCAGCCCAGGCACTGAGGATGGCTCTGTGGAGCCTCTTGCTCAGGTGCTAAAAATAGCTCAGTTACAAGCTTGGCCCCATATGGGCAGAGCATCGGCTCCAGATGAGGGTTGCCAGGTGGATCCCAGTCCAGATGCATGCAGGAATCTGTCTCTCTATCTTCCCTTCTTTCACTTGGAAAAGAAGAAAAGGGGGGGGGGAAGTATTGGTTTTGGTTTTCCCTTCCATTGCACTAAGAGTTTCAGGTGGAAGGTGTGTGTGATTTGGTCTAAGCAAGACTTTCCATCATTAGGAGGGACAGATCCCTGAGTGCAGGGAGCTTCAGCTCACTTGGGTGTATTGGGTTGTTTTGATGGGTAGGAAGACAAGGGAGATAGGGGGAGAGGTCGGGGAGGGAGAGAGGGCTGTGTCACAGGAATAGCCAGCTTCTTGAAGCTGTGAAGAATGGGGTTAAAACTCAAAAACAGAATCTATAGATTACTTCAGATTATTTTTCTTTTTTACAGGGACAGAGAGAGAGAGTCAGAGACAGGGATAGATAGGGACAGACAGACAGGAATGGAGAGAGATGAGAAGCATCAATCATTAGTTTTTTGTTGCCATTGTGACACCATAATTGTTCATTCATTGCTTTCTCACATGTTCCTTGACCGCGGGCCTTCAGCAGACTGAGCCACCCCTTGCTGGAGCCAGCGACCTTGGGTCCAAGCTGGCGAGCTTTTGCTCAAGCCAGATGGTCCCTGTGCTCTAGCTGGCAAGCTCGGGGTCTCGAACCTGGGTCTTCCGCATCCCAGTCCGACGCTCCATCCACTGCGCCACCGCCCGGTCAGGCTACTTCAGAATTCTAAAAGTTAAAAATCAAAGCATAAAACCCATTCAAAGAAAAACAAAACACCCTCTGTTGGGCTGCACATAACTGCTGGGGCCAGAGGTGCCATATTGGGTTGGTTTAAATAAAGAAGTGCATCCTTCAACAGAAGGGGAATCCTGTGAGACACACACCAAATTTCCTCTCTGCTTTACCTGGGTCTTTTGCTGACTCTAAATATCTGTTAGCACATCTTGGGAGAAAGATCCTTATTTTTCCTCCTGGACCTATTTTCCTGTCATAGAAAGAAAATAGCAAGAGCCATATTTTCTCTTGTTCCTTTGCCAAAGCTGGGACAGTAAAGACACTGCCCTCTGAAGGAGCGTCCCTCATAAGACAGTATGTCAGTGTGAGGGTGAAGTACAATACTATGGGAAAAAGAGGCATGCTTTTGGCTTTTACCACTTACTCGCTGTGTGTCCTTGGGCAAGTGTCTTAATATCTCTGACCCTTGATTTTCTTACCTGAAAAACAAGAATGATAGTATCCGAGTCACAGGGTGTTTCTAGAGGCTTAAATAAGTGGTGTGTGTAATATTACTGATACACGATGCTAGTACTACATAATGGACATCAATAAATGATAGCTACTACTGCTGTTATTCTTTCCTGTTTGTTTCACAGGAAATTTGTGAGAATCCTCGATTTATCATCGGTGGAGCCAATAGAACTGACATCTGTCAAGGAGATTTAGGTAGGAAAGTTTCTCAGATCATAATCAGCTGAAAAATCAAGGGGTGGTTAAAAGGTTTGATCCCTTTACAGGAAATAAAGGGACAATGATCTGTTTTTGCTTTTAATGCATTTGGGGGAAGAGGTTTTTATACCATTACTTTATCTGATAGTGATTGCTTCATTTAATTTTTGTTCCTCCCACATATCTCATTAGTTATTTTCCATGTGTCACAGGAGGTAGACCTCATTCCACAACCTCCCCTCTAGAGTTTCAAGGACAGTCACACACCCCACTCAACAAGACAAATGCACTGCTTTTGACTATTCCCATTTTCCTTAAAATACAGCTCTGAAACTGTCTGTGTGCCAAGCATGTCCCTTGGTCACATAATCTATATATGCACACAGAATGCATTACCAAAAAGAACACTTGTATCTCAAACGCTTGTTTGAATTGCCCCAGAATAATAGCTCCATATTAAAAGAGTCTTTCACAAAGACATTTGCACTGTGGATGAAACATCCAATTTTCTGTCTGGCTAGTTTGGCTGTTCCAATAGACCTGCCCTCCCTCTGTGCCTCTTGGTCAGGAAGTACCACCTCTGGTATAGACTGCGACAGAGCTCCATAAAGTAAAGTTGGAAAAAATATCTACAGATACAATTTAAAACTTGAGGGTAAAGGGCACCAACCAAATGAAAGGATATGACTAATTTAGTCACAGAAAGGGAGGCTGAAGAGACGTTCAACATCTAGGTTCCTGCACTAGAGAAAGGAAGCGAGAGAGAAACATCAATTTGTTGTTCCACTTATTTATGCATTCATTGGTTGAGTCTTGTACGTGCCCTGACTGGGGACTGAACCCACAACCTTGGTGTATGGGAACAATGCTCTAACCTACGAAGCTACCCAGTCAGGACACCAATCCACTGTTTCAAAGGAAAGGCCAGGGGGGAGGGAGCTGTCTCAAAGTTGCTATCACATTCCACACAGCAAATAAAGACCTCACATAACTGAACCCATCCTCCTTAGAAGGCAGTTCTCTGACTTTCGGTGTACCAGGTCTCACACACACACACACACACACACACACACACACACACACACACACACACACACACACACACACACACAGTGTCACCTCTGACTACATACAGTACTCTGCCAGAAAGGAAGTTCAGGGAAGAAAATGTCCCCATCTCATTCCATTTACTGCAATGTCTTAGTGCCCCCTGCAGACTGGTCCCGGAGCAGCTGCCTGACTCCGTAAAATACAAACCCACTTGACTAATGGCTCTCTGATGCTCGGTCTCCACTGAGGTCAGAAGGGGAAATGCACTCACAGTGCAAAGATATTTGGCAGGACAGATTTCCTACAGGTGTTATGAAGAACGACTCAATTAAGACCTACTATTCTGTCTCCACTAAGGTCCAAAAAAGAAGTGAGCTTATATTGCAGGTGGAGGAATTACCTACAGCCTTCAGAAAACCACTCTGGAGGGTGTAATTTTACCGTGTTGATTACATTGTCAAGGGACTGATGTCAAACTTCTTCCCTGGATGACACCTCTGCAAAATAGATCTGGAAGTCAAACAGTGAGCACCACTTGGACCCTACTCTTCAGAGTGGAGCAGCCCACTGGGATTGGGTCCCTTTCTTGCCTGGAGGTATAGGACCTTCCTTTGACATGTGCTGCGTGTTTGCCTGCAGGGGACTGCTGGTTTCTTGCAGCCATTGCTTGTCTGACCCTGAACGAGCACCTGCTTTTCCGAGTCATACCCCATGACCAGAGTTTCACTGAAAACTATGCGGGGATATTCCACTTCCAGGTGAGGCAATGGGAGTGGTTGGCTGCCCTTCAGTTACCGCTAGTCTCCTGGCCTTGATTTCCCAGTGGCTCCAGAAAGGTTTCACACATCCTTCCAGGGGTGGGAAGTGACCCCTTTAGGCCCCAAGCCTGTGAGGAAACAGTTGTTTATTTTGGCTTCCCACACTCCCCACACACACCTTCTTCTGTGCCCCAGAAAAGCAGGAAAACATCCTGTTTACTGGCCAGTGGGTCTATTTTTGGCTCTACAGTTGGTTGGTTGGTTGGTTGGTTGGTTGGTTGGTTGGTTTGTTGGTTGGTTCTATATTATTACCCCAGCCCTTCTCAAGTA
Organism: Rhynchonycteris naso; assembly: GCA_037038555.1. Taxonomy (NCBI): domain Eukaryota; kingdom Metazoa; phylum Chordata; class Mammalia; order Chiroptera; family Emballonuridae; genus Rhynchonycteris; species Rhynchonycteris naso. The sequence goes on along the minus strand of CM072999.1, from coordinate 75,600,126 downwards.
GGTCTCTGAGATATTAGCACTGGGAATCCATAGGGACCTTGAGGTTATAAAGAAAACCCTGTCCACAACTGTGGCTCCTATATACTTGTTTCCACTTAAGGAAGGTCTATACCATATCTACCACTCACCTCTTCTAGGCTCTGGGAGAAAAGTCTGGTTAATCTGGGGACAAATTTCTGATTTGCCCCAGAAATGAGTCTTAGTTTCAGAATCAATTCAACCATTAAACATTTTCTGGATTCAACTTCTTTTGGCATAGAGCCAAGTTCTGATGCTGGTCCGGAACTGAGAGTTCCAAATGTAGGGTTCTGTGGCATCTGTGTGTCTCCAGCTCAAAGGTTCCGACTGTCTTGGGACTGAGCCAAATCATTAGTTGATGTACCTGCTGATCCTGTACCTCAGGACTGAAGGTCTCAGAAAGGTCTTCTCTTCAGGTTCCTGGTCAGCATCCTGCTGCCATTCAAGTATGGGCAAGGTAGCCAGGCCCTGAATTTTGTTTGTCCCCTGTGCTATCAAGCTGCTGGCTTCCCCTCTGATATTTAAGGGGTCTGATATCTAAAGAGACATAAATTCAAAGACCAGACAGATTTTTGCCCTCTTGTCAATAAGGGGGCGGGGAATGCCATTAGAAAATTAAACTACATTTGGATTTCTCCAGTTAAAACAGTTGTTCAAAAAAGAACAACATCCAGAATTCCAAACGTTGGACAATTTTCCAGCTTCGGTCAGAGTAGATACTGGGCATTTTCTCTCATGTCCATCCTTCATCTTTAGCAGCAGTTTCTACCTTGTTTGTCAAAAGGAAATACATAAATCAATACATCGCCTTCACCTAGACCAATCATTCTCAACCCTGGTTGCATATTAGAATCAGCTGAGATACCTAAAGACACTAATAGCTAGGCCCTCCCCAGACTTGCTGATCTGGAGAATGAAAATGCCAAGTCCTCAGATACTCAGAGAGCACCTACTGTCCCCGGTACTGGGATAGGTTCTGTGTAAGAGACAAAATGGTTTCTAACTCACTCCCTGCCCTCAAGGAGCTCACAGTTCAGTCAGGGAAAGATTTACACACTCCAAACCCAGAAAAGTATGAATAAGCACCAATATCAGAGCTGAGGAAATGAGAATCAAATACACCTAAGGAATGTTGGGTAGGGAAACCTTTCCCAATGGTAATCTGAGTATGTGACTCTGTGCTTAATGCTTCTGTGCAGTTCTGGCGATATGGAGACTGGGTGGATGTGGTTATTGATGACTGCCTACCAACTTACAACAATCAACTGGTTTTCACCAAATCCAACCACCGTAATGAATTCTGGAGCGCTCTGCTGGAGAAGGCTTATGCTAAGTAAGGCAATACTTTTGAATGTGAGGCAAGTCTAGAAATGAGAAGGTGGGACTGCAAAATCCAGCCAAGGTCTCACTCATGAGAGGAGGCATGTGTCTGTGCATGTGTACACATTGTGTGTGTATTGACCTGTGACCCAAAGTCAGAGAAGATCACGTCCAGACAGAAAGAACTCTTAACTAAAAATACTATGTTTAAGAACAGAAATTAGCCTGACCAGGTGGTGGCACAGTGGATAGAGCGTTGGACTGGGATGCGGAAGGACCCAGGTTCAAGACCCCGAGGTCGCCAGCTTGAGCGTGGGCCCATCTGGCTTGAGCAAAAGCTCGCTAGCTTGGACCCAAGGTCACTGGCTCCAGCAAGGGGTCACTCGGTCTGCTGAAGGCCCGCGGTCAAGGCACATATGAGAAACTAATCAATGAACAACTAAGATGTCACAATGGCAACAAAAAACTGATGATTGATGCTTCTCATCTCTCTTCATTCCTGTCTGTCTGTCCCTATCTATCCCTCTCTCTGACTCTCTCTCTGTCTCTGTAAAAAAAAAAAAAAAAAAAGAAATTAAGATATGTGTAGGAAATCTTTAGCTTTAACTTCTCAGAGTGAGCTCTTTAACTCTGTCTTTGCAGTAGTGTTACAAGTTCTGGATTCAATCATTATATTTCTGGAGCTCAGATCCCAGGGTCTTACTTGGCTTGACTTTATGAGCTTGCAGTATATTAATAAAGCCATATTATCTCTCAGCTTAGAAGTTCTACTCCAACGCTTCTTGGCCTTTTGGCTAAGATCAAGTGTAGCAGCCCCAATCTAGCTATTGTTGGCTTTAATGAAGCCCTACCTCAGGGTTCAGGGTATGATAGAAAGAGAACTATCGGGAAGTGGTAATAGCTAGTTTCTGGTTCCAGTACTCTCGTTCTCTATGGCCTTGTGTGACTCACTTAGCCTCTGGAGTTCAGTTTCTCCTTTGTAGAGAAAGAAAATCATAATACCTATCCATTAGTTCACAGGGTTGTTGAAGAATTGATGAAAGGACATGACAGGACCCAAGAGTAAAGTTCTTTTTTTCCCCCAAATAAGATGACTTTACAGGTTAATTCTATCAAATGTGTAAAGGAGAGATAAAATGAATTTTACACTAACTCTTTCAGAACATGGATTTTGCAACACACATATGACACCAAATTTATCCTATTTATTTTATAATATCAAAACCAGATAGCCTGACCTGCGGTGGCGCAGTGGGTAAAAGCATTGACCTGGAGCCCTGAAGTCACTGGTTCAAAACCCCGGGCTTGCCTGGTCAAGGCACATATGGGAGTTGATGCTTTCTGCTCCTCCCCCCTCCTCTCTCTCTGTCTCTCTCTTTCTCTCTCCCTGTCTCCTCTCTCTAAAAAATGAATAAATTTTAAAAATCTTAAAAAAAAAACCAGATAAAAGATTATAAAGAATAAAAATTACCAATTTTTCTTATAAATTTAGACAAATAATTTTAAGATAGTATTAGAAAATGAAATCCAATATGTAAAATTCATAATACTATACAATGACTAGATAGGATTTATACCAAGAAGCAGTTTGTTTTAACATTTGAACATCAATTCTATTTAGCATATTAACAAAATAAAAGAGAAAAACCATATGATTATATCAATATATGCTGAAACAGCATTTCACAAACATCAACACAAATTCATTAAACTAAACAAAAAAGAACAGAAAAGAAATCCTAAAATTAATGTAGGGCATTTATGAAACACCCACACCTAAAATCAAACTTTATGATAAAAAATGAATACCACCTGCTTAAAATTTGGGAATAATACAAGTTTATATACTCTCACTACTTCTATTCAGTACTGTACTGGAAGCCCTAGTCATTAATAATGCAAGAAGAATAAATTAAAGGCATACAGATTAGTGAGGAAGATTTAATCACAGATGCTCTGCCAAGGAATTTACCAAAAAAAAAAAAAAATCTAGATTAAGATGTGAATGTAGCAGTTACCTTATGCAAGTTTTATAATCACAGATAAATTTCATTTATATACATAATAAATACTTGAAACCAAAAGTTTAAAACAGTTTTTATAACATTAAAACAGGAAATACATAGATATAAAATATTGCTTTAGTAAACTTTTCTCTTTTTTTATTTTTCAATTACAGTTGGCATACATTATTATGTTAATTTCAGGTATCCACCCTAGTAATTAGACATTACATAACTTACCAGGTGATCATCCCTATAAATCTCACACCTATCTTATCTAACAGCATAGTTATTAGAATATTATTAAGTATATTTCTTATGCTGTATTTTACATCCCTATGACTATTCTGTAACAATTTATGCTTCTTAATACTGTACCTTCACCTTTATCACCCACCCCCTCAACCCTCCGCCCATCTGTCAACCATCAAAATGTTCTCTGTATCTATGAATCAGCTTCTGTTCTGCTTGTTCATTTTGTTTTTTAGATTCAATTGTTGATGGATATATATTTATTGCTATTTTGTTTATATATTTTAATTTTTCTTCTTCTTCTTCTCACCCCCCCTCCTCCTCTTCCTGCCCTCTTCTTCCTCCTCTTCCACTCCCTCTTCCTCCTCCTTTTTCTTCTTCAAAGATCCTTTAACATTTTATGTAATACTCTTTTGGTGGAGATGAACTCTTTTAGCTTTTTCTTGTCTGGGAATGTCATTATCTGTCTTTTGATTCAAAAGGATAGCTTTGCTGAATAGAGTAATCTTGATTGCTGGTTTTTGCTTTTCATCACTTTGAATATTTCTTTCCAATCCCTTCTGGCTTGGAAAGTTTCTGTTGAAAAATCAGCTGACAGTCTTATGGGAGCTCCATTGTAGGCAACTAAACGCTTTTCTCTTGTTGCTTTTAAGATTCTCTGTCTTTAACCTTTTGCATTTTAATTGTGATGTGTCTTGGTGTGGACTGTTTTGGGTTCATCTTGTTGGGATTCTCTAAACTTCCTGAACTGGTATGTCTATTTTTCTTTACAAAGTTAAAAAACTTTTCTGTCACTATTTTTCACATAGGTTTTTAATTTTTTGCTCTCTCTTAATAATGCGAATGTTGATATGTTTAAAGTTGTCCCAGAGGCTCCTTCCACTACCCTCATTTTATAAAATTCTTTTTCCTTTTTTAGGTGCTGATTAGGCATTTTCTGCTTCCTTGTCTTCCAAATCACTGATTTGATATTCCACTTCATTTACTCCACTTTTGATTCCCTGTAATATATTCTTTAAAATTTTTTAAATTATTTTTATTTGTTTTCTTTTTGAGAAAGAAAAAGGGTGAAAGAGAGAGAGCATCAACTCATTACTCTCCTTAGTTGTGCATCCATTGACTGTTTCTCATATGTGCCCTGACCAGGGTTTGAACCAGCAACTTCAGGGTTGAATCAGCAACACTGGGATCAAGCCAGCAACCTCAGTGCTCTAGGATGACACTCTATTCCCTGTGCCACCAGCCAGGGCTCTTATTCCTTTTTATTATTATTGGTCGATTGATTTTAGAGAGAGAAGGAGGGCAAGAGAGAGACATCAATTTGTTGTTCCACTTATTTATACATTTATTGGTTGATTCTTATATGTGCCCTAACCAGAGATCAAACTGCAAACTTGGTATATCGGGACAATGCTCTAACCTACTGAGCTACCCAGCCAGGGCCTGTAATGTATTCTTTTTTTTTTTGAGGGGATATTTTATTGCTTCATATTCATTTTAAAATATCCCCTCATTTTTAAAAAATTATTTTTATTTATTCATTTTAGAGAAGAGAGACAGAGAGAGAGAGAGAAGGGGGGAGGAGCAGGAAGCATCACCTCCCATATGTGCCTTGACTAGGCAAGCCCAGAGTTTTGAACTGGCAACCTCAGCATTCCAGGTCGACACTTGATCCACTGCACCACCACAGGTCAGGCCTGTAATGTATTCTTCATTGCAGTTAATGTGTTCTTCATTTCTAACTGGTTCCTTTTTATGTTTTGTACTTTTGCTTTTATGTTTCCTATCTCTTTTTTTTTGTTTTTTTAGTTTCTCACTACGTTCATCTACTCTTCCCCTAAAATCATTAAGCATCCTTATAATCAGTGTTTTGAACTGATCGGTAGATTGTTTGTCTCCATTTTGTTAGTCTTTTTCTAAAATTTTGTTCTGTTCTTTCATTTGGGCTGTGTTTCTTTGTTCCCTCATTTTGGCAGCCTCCCTGTTTTTGTTTCTATGTATTGGGTAGAGGTGCTACATCTCCTGGCCTTCGTAGAGTGGCCTTATGTAGTAGGTGTTCTGTAAGGTCCAGTGGCACAGCCTTCCCAATTACCCAAGTTGGTCACTCAAAGTTCTTCCCCATGTGGGTTGCGTATATCCTCCTCTTGTAGCTGAACCTTGATTACTATTGACACGTCAATGGGGTGGGGGCATTTACCCCAGGCCAATCAGCTGCAAGGACTAGCTATGGCCACTGTGGAGGATTGGCTGTGCAGAGGCCCACTCCACAGATCAAGACTTACTTCAGTGGAGTTCTGGTGCCTGGTGACTTTGCCCCTTGAGTGTGCTATTTGTGGAGGTTGTTTGGTGGTAATGCTTCAACATGGACTGAAGCAGTCCACTAGGTGTGCAGGTCAAGGTCATCTGCGATCTGTGTTCTGCCCCAGGCCACCTGGTATGAGCTACAAAGTGACCTGAAGATGGCTGCTACTTGTGCTAGGCTTAGAGGTATTCAAGTGAGGCCGATCTGTGAACCAAGGCTGGCTGCTAGTGCAGGGCCTTAGGCCACATAACAAGAGGTATGGGGCACACTGAGGCTAGATGGTGCTTTTTTGAGAGATTTTAGGGAAATACAAAGGATGAGCCAACACAGATCATTTGTATTGAAAAGCCACGAGAAATCACTTTGGTGGCCCAAAAGTTTGGTGAGGCAGGAACTCAGGGAGTCACCAGGGCAGGACAAACAGTGTGAAACAGGTTGATAGTGTCTCAGATATAGAGCTTGCTAGCTCTGTGTTGGGGAGGGCTCATCAATAGGACAATGGCCTCTGCTAGCACTTCTGTCTGGGAGAAAGCTGCCATTCCAGCTCTCGCCCTAATGCCAGACAATTTATTTCCTCCCCTTATGTCTCTGGTGCCTTTCAAGCTGCTGCTTTCCCTCCCCCTCCCCCCACACACTGGAACTTGGAGTGAATCCAAGTAAGTCTGTGTATAGGCTCTTTAAGAGAAACTGCCTGGGACTCCATCTCACTCAACCACAATTCCTGCTAGTTTTTATAGCTACAAGCTATGTGGACTTCTCTACTTGGCACTAGAACCCTGGGCTGAGGTACCTGGCATGTGGCTGGGACCCCTTGCTCCTCAGGGGGCACTTCCACAACCAAGATATTCCTTCTGACTTTTATCTGCCACACAGGGGTGTGGAACCATCCCATTCCACATCTCTACCCCTCCTATTGTATTGATGTGGCATCTTCTTTAATGCTCTAGTTGTAGGACTTTCATTCAGATAGTTATGAATGATAATTGTTCTGTAGTTTAGTAGTAATTTTGATGTGGTTGTGGGAGGAGGCGAGTACTCTGTTTACCTACACTACCATCTTGTCTGAAAGCCACCAAGAGTAAAGTTCTGGTGGCATTGATCCTTGGCTCATGTTTTCTGGAACCCTATGACCTCAGATTAGTCTTCATCATCTCTTGAAGGCTCCATGGTTCCTATGAAGCTCTGAAAGGTGGAAACACGACAGAGGCCATGGAGGACTTCACAGGAGGGGTGACAGAGTTTTTTGAGATCAAGGATGCTCCCAGAGACATGCACAAGATCATGAAGAAGGCCATCGAGAGAGGCTCCCTCATGGGCTGCTCCATTGATGTAAGTTTGGGAAGTGGGCTGCAGGGCAGGAAGCAGCCAAATATCAGAAAGCCTTACCCAAAGATCAGCCACATAGGGTTCACTTCTGGGACAGGGTGAATGTTTTGTTTTAGGAAGCAGGAACAGGCACTCAACTTTGAAAATTTGGAATTTCTCAAAGTAGCAGAGTTTCTGGGGATTTTCAACAAAGAGGTAGGGCAAAGACATATCAAGCCCTGGGATATTGGGATGGGGTCCAGAGGCCTATGCCAATGTGAGTTTCTGTGGCTGAAACTGCTAAGTCCCAGCATGACCCCATTAAGCAGGCCATATACTTGACTATGGTTCTGGGCCCACTGGTTCCCTAAGAAAGCCCCTCAGTCATTGAGCTTTGTTCACATCTCTCACTTGGGGCATGGGCTTTGTGCTATAACCTAGAAGCTTAGCCCGCACACCCCTTCTCAGTGCAACAAAGGTTTTAACTGAGACCAGAGCAAAGGGTAAGGAGATGGCTGACTGGCCAGGCCTCCTGAGTTTCAGGAGACATACCTGCCCTGGGGGCTGCTTTCCATTGCTGAGGAAGGGGTCCAAGTTGAATTACTGTTCCTTCCTTTCCAAATATTTCCCCATGGACTGGAAAGCTTGGGAAGATCAGCTAGCATAAAATACCCAGAGATGAACATTTTCTTCCTATATCACTTTTCTCCACCTTTTCTCCATTCATGCTGTTTATCTCTTCCTTTTCCTTTGTCTGTGCCCTCCCTTCCTTTGGCCTCCTTTCCTTTTTATCACCCTCCTTTGTTCTCTCACCTTCTTCTGCACTATCCCTTGCCCTCCCCTTTGGGCCCCAGGATGGCACCAACATGACCTATGGAACCTCTCCTTCTGGGCTGAAAATGGGGGAGTTGATTGCACGGATGGTGAGGAACATGGATAACTCGCTGCTCAGGGACTCAGACCTCATCCCTACAGGCTCAGATGACAGACCTACACGGGTGTGTACACCTCCAATTGTCAGGAATGACCATGCCCCCAACCTGCATAACCGGCCCTGCTGGTGTCACACTCTCCTCAGAGCCAGTGTCTGACACACAGACCCCCACCCGGGGCCTGCCAAGGGTCTGAGTTGGAATAATTTGCTGGCTCCAAGGCTCCTGAGTGTGGGAGAGACAGCATTTGGAAAGAATCTCCATGGTACCTCCTTCTCCATGGTCCAGACACTTTCTCTGATAATGAATTAACAGGAAGACATACAAGAGAGACTTCATTTATTTTTAAATGTTTCTTTTCTAATTCATTTATTTACTCATTCAACAGATATTTACCAAGCTCCTACTAGGAGCCAAGTATTCTTCTAGCAAACAAAGAAAATTCTCTCCTCTTTGTTCACTATCCTAGTGGAAAAAGTCTCTCCCCTCATAGAGCTAATATTCTAGTATTTTCAGAAATAATACATGTTTTCCTTCCAATACCTTGACTTTGGAGTTCTGGTCTTTGAAAATGTGAGAGAATACATTTTTGTTATTGTTTAAAAAAAAAGTGATACATGTTCGTTGAGGAATACTGAGCCATATAGTAAAGCAGAAGAAAAAATAACCTCTCTTTCCCCATCAAAAGGTAATAACTCTTAATTAACATTTAGTATATATCCTCCCAAGATTTTTCTTATGCGTACATTTCATCTAAATTTTATTTATTTATTTATTAAGTGAGAGGCAGGGAGGCAGAGAGACAGATTCCTGCCCCAATGGGGATCCACCTGGCAAGCCCCATACCAGGCAATGCTCTGCCAATCTGGAGCCACTGCTTCATTGCTCAGCAACTGAGCTATTTTAGTGCCTGAGGCGAGGCCATAATGCCAGGGGTCAACTTGCTAGAATGAGCCATGGCTGCAGGAGGAGAGGAGAGATAGACAGAAAGAGAAGGAGGAGGGAAGAGGTGGAGAAGCAGAAGGTCTCTTCTCCTTTGTGCCCTGACTGGGACTCGAACCCAGGACTTCCACACACTGGGTTGATGCTCTACCACTGAGCCAACCCAGCCAGGGCCAATTTTTATTTTTTAATGTCATATTTTATGTATCTCTACGCAACATGTCTTTTTTTCTGTTAGCTTTATATTCTTAATGGGTCAATAAGAATTACATTCTTCAAGTGTCTTCTATTATATTTATGAGTCTTCTGATGGCCAAAGGCACACTTTCTGGGTGTGGAGGAGTCCTCATTCTTCCAGAACCCAGAAAGTGAACTTTGTCTGAGTCGCCAGAACTTTTGCTTCCCAACCCCTGACAGGCTGTCTGGTTTTTGCTCCACAGACCATTGTTCCCATTCAGTATGAGACAAGAATGGCCTGTGGGCTAGTCAAAGGGCATGCCTACTCTGTCACTGGGCTGGAGGAGGTAAGCCTGCAGGGCTGGGTGGGATGGGACTTGAGGAGTTACTTGGGTTAAATTCCTGAAGTAAGGATTTAGCTTTCTGTGTCCCTTTGTAGCTATGGAGCTTGCCTCCAATCAGAGGAACCACTCAAGGCTCAGGCCAAAGGCTGGAAGGGATCCTAAGGACTCACAAGAGTGGATCTTACCAGCAGATGGTGCTTAGTTTATCTTTGTTTTTAGTGCTAAAGATAGCCACTTCCTTCAACATTTCCAAGGAATAAACAGACATCACTTTAATTTTATGAAGTTTGTTTAATAGGTTTTCATTGCTTCTTGTTCTTCCATAGCCAAAAAGTTACAATGCTTTGCTCCAAGAATGTCTGGGTTTTACTGGGTCACATCAGAGATAGGAACCTTGTTGGACCTGTTGTACATATTTGATCAGGTTGTACCGCATACACAAGGATGGACAGAGAGGGACAGTTATCTGGAGCCGCACACACAACAGACTAGAGGATAGGACATCTTTTTCTTTTCTTTTTTCTTTTTTTTAAGTAAGAGGAGGAGAGATAGAGAGACAGACTCCCACATGCATCCCAACCAGGATCCACCAGGCAACCCCCAGACAGTCCAATGCTTGGACCAACCGAGCTATCCTCAGCACCCAGGGCTGACGCTCAAACCAATCAAGCACTGGCTGCAAGAGGGGAAGAGAGAGAAAGGAGAGAGGGAGGGAAAGAGAATCAAATGTTCACTTCTCCTGTGTGCCCTGGCTGGGGATCAAACCTGGGACATCCACATGCTGAGCCAATGCTCTATCCACTGAGCCAACTGGCCAGGGTAGGCACCTTTTTCTTATTGGTTCATCTAGAGGGGACAGTCACCTGTAGTTTCTCAGCTAGCAGGGGCGTTTTTTCTAAATCACACAAAGATACCTAATGTGCTAGTAGGGCCCTATAGTATATGCCCTGCTTCCTCCCCCAAGGCTCATAAGAGCTGGATGTTCACTGGGGAAATAACTTCTGAGAAGATAGTGAGGTGATGGCCAAGAGCTGCCTCCCAAGGACTCTGTCCTAAGGTCTGACCCTTCATCCTACCATTCCACAGGGAGCTCTGGTTAGTCTCCTTGACCAGGACCAGGTAGCATAGCCACTGTACGGGATTCTCTCCTCATCCCCATCACAGCCCTCAGGGCAAGACAGAAGACACCCTTTCCAGAAAGGCTCCGGGGCATGAGAGCTTTTTCTCTTTTTCCCAAGACCCTGTTCAAGGATGAGAAGGTGAAGCTGGTGCGGCTGCGGAACCCCTGGGGCCAGGTGGAGTGGAACGGCTCCTGGAGTGATGGGTAGGTGAGGAGACTCTATGAGCAGGGACAACAAGGTGTGGGGCAAGGTTGCCTGAAGGCAGAGGCATTAGAACTAGGCTGTCTGGTCTGGGACCTTGGTGCCCCAGCTGTTGTCTGCTCCACTGCCTGGAGTTACCCAAAGGAACCCTCACTATGTTCTCCAGCCTCAGAGCTTTGTCCCCAGCCTTAACCCACTTCCCGCCAAAGCCTCCACTGCAGGCACTGCTGACAAGTGGGTCTCAGCACCTGGCCACTCAAGGGGAGACTCCCCTTCCCATGGCATCCCGCCTTCTGGTCTCATGACTCTCCATTTCCCCTCCAGCATTCCCTGACATTTCCTCTCTCTTCAGGATAGAGACTGTGTGAAATTGCCCAGCCTTTAGAAACACGACCTGAGCTGTTTCCTGGGCTGGCAGGGGAAAAGAAATGTTTATGTGCCTGGTGTTTCAGACAGTTACTTATTAGATGATGGGCACTGTTCTACAAGTTTTGCATACATTATTTCATGTATTGCTCATCACAGCCCTGTGGGTAGGTCATATACAATTATTCTCTTTTTGCAGCTGAGAACAGAAGCTGAGAGAGGTTAAGTGAGTTATCCATGGTTCCACAGCTGGCACTGGTATTATTAAATTGGAACCTCAGTTTATTTATCTCCAGAGCTCAACTACTAACCTTTAAAGCAGTGGTTCTCAAAGTGTGCACCAGGGCACACTGGTGCGCCCTAGAAGATTTCCAGGTGTGCCCTATGGTATTCCAGGGAAATATGTGCCTGTTGGGGTCCAAAAAACCAACAGGGTTTTTGGAGTTTAGATTTGGGGGGACAGAGGTATGGGGAATTGGCTGTAAACTGACAGTCTGCCCAACCCCCCACCTCACTTGCCTGATTAGGTTGCAAAAGGCTGTTAAGCTATGGTGCTGGATTGTTTACACTACCCTCCATGTTCACCTGAAGGACTGGAAGCAAGTTTCTTCTATCCTTTGTTTGGTGTCAAGTTAAGATGCTGTGTATGATGGGGGGTTTTTGCACTCAACACAAGTAAGAGTAAAAAGAGAGGAATTCTCCAATGTATTGACAAGGAAATGAGAGTTTGCCTTTCAAATATATGCCCAAACATTGAAGAAATCGCTAGGACACATCAGGCTCATGTTTCTCATAAACACAAGAATGAAAAAACACATTTCTGCCAGGACCTGCTGAATTTACTGAATCTTAATAAGAATGTATCTTTATATATAAAAAGATAACTTTTTTGTTTCTTTTTATTTCTAACCCCTCTTTTTCTTACAAATTCTAAGAAGCATAACTCAAAAAATGTAACATAAAATGCTTTTTAATGTCAGAATACATTTAATTTTGTCATATTTATTTTGTTTAATTACCATAAAAGCACGCTTGGACTTTATATATTTTTCTTTAATACTTGACTTAATTATTATAACATATTTCTCAGAAATTTGTATATAGTGTACCTACAATGATTTGTAGGATTTTAAATGCGCCCCGACTTCAAAAAGTTTGAGAACCACTGCTTTAAAGTGTGAGGAATGTTAAAGGTTCAGCTAGGGAAGGATCAAGCCCTTATAAACCCATTTAAGGTGCTTGATCCTAATCCTGAGGCTGGTGGAAAGCAATGACCGGGTTTTACAATGAGGGGACCAGGTCAGATTTGCATTGTGATGGTTCATGTTGGCTGTAGTTTGGACTTCTTTGTATTTCTCTGATACCTCCTATCCCAACCCACATTAGGCCTTCCTTTTCTCGTTCCATAATTTCTTCATTTTCCTCTCCAGTTGGAAGGACTGGAGCTTTGTGGACAAAGAGGAGAAGGCTCGTCTGCAGCACCAGGTCACTGAGGATGGAGAGTTCTGGTGAGTCCAGGACCGAGAAGGGTAAGGGATGGGACAGGAGATGAAATCTCAAACCTCAATTCCCAGTAAGAGGCATCAGATTCCAGCCTTTGGGAGATCTGGGCACTTTTCTCCTCCAGCTGAAGGCCCAGAAAGGATGACGTTCTGAGAGGAGCCCACCAGGTCATAGTGATGACTGAGCCAGGAAACAGGCCAGCATTGATTGGCTCCTGCCTCCCTTGTGCCCCTCCACCATGCTTGCTGCTCCAGAAACTTGCTTCTCAGCCTTCGTAGAGCTGTTTTCTGAGCCTGGGAAGCTCTGCTTACTCTGCTCACCAAAGCCACCTTATATTCACGCAGATCATTTCTACTCAGCCTTCAAGTCTCAGCTTAATGGGAACTTTCTTCAGGACCCTTTTGTCTTCCCTAGGACTAGAATTAATTTATACTCATCATCCTTTAAATTGTCTGCTTAATCGTCGTTCCCTAACTCTCTCCTATAGCTAGCATGGTATCTCAGGGGAGGGTCACACAGTAACTTTTTGGAAAACTGAATTACTGCTGAGCTCTCCCATCAAGGACACAGGAGTTTGAGTCATTATTGAAAGAGACAATAGTTTGGGGTAGATACACCAGAATTGACAGAGTTTATCCGAAAGAAGGAGGATAGGATCCTTTCTAGGACTGTAACCAGTTTCTGCTGGACTATTTTAATGGGCTGTGTTAGCCCTAGATTTTTACCTTTCCCAGCCTCCCATATGAGTCTCTCTCTTCTTCCAACTTCTCAGGATGTCATATGACGATTTCATCTACCATTTCACAAAGCTGGAGATCTGTAACCTCACAGCTGATGCCCTGGAGTCTGACAAGCTTCAGACTTGGACGGTGTCTGTGAACGAGGGCCGCTGGGTGAGGGGCTGCTCTGCTGGAGGCTGCCGCAACTTCCCAGGTGGGAGAAGCTCTGCATGGGGGAAGGGACCAAGCAGAATAAGTTCTAGGTCCGTGATGGCGAACCTATGACACGCGTGTCAGCACTGACACACGTAGCCATTTTCGATGACACGAGGCCGCATGCGGTTGCATACCAGAGAAGTATGGGGCCGCATGCCAAGAAGGACGTTTCATCCTCGGCTCCTGCACGGCCAGGTACAGTAGCCGAGGATAAAACATTTGCTGTAGTGTAGACACTCTGTGCCGGAGGTCTGTAGGCCAAAACAACAGAACTCCAGCACAGAGCGTCTAGTTCTGGGACTTTCGGTTAGACCGTTTTTCTTGAAGTGACACACTACCTGAGTTATGTTTGGTTTTTAGGCGAATTTTGACACACCAAGCTCAAAAGATTGCCCATCATTGTTCTAGGTAGAATAATATTAACTAGCATTTGCCAAGTTTCTTTAGAGAGAGAGTCAGAGGGAGGGATAGATAGGGACAGACAGACAGGAATGGAGAGAGATGAGAAGCATCAATCATCAGTTTTTTGTTGCCGTTGTGACATCTTAGTTGTTCACTGATTGCTTTCTCACATGTGCCTTGACTGCGGGTCTTCAGCAGACTGAGTAACCTCTTGGTGGAGCCAGTGACTTTGGGTCCAAACTGGTGAGCTTTTGCTCAAACCAGATGAGCCTGCGCTCAAGCTGGCGACCTCAGGGTCTCGAACCTGGGTCTTCCACATCCCAGTCCGACGCTGTATCCACTGCGCCACTGCCTGGTCAGGCTGCCAAGTTTCTTCTAAGTCCCAGAGATACATCATTTTATCAAACCCTCCTTATTTTACTGAGAAGGGAACAACCATGCTAAGGAGCTTGTAATAGGAGGTTGGTAACAACTTTTAAACAGAACAGTGTGCCAGAATAGTACTGTGTTCATAATGCTGAGAATGGGACTGGAGGGCAGAGACAGCAATTATTCAAGCCAGAAATGATGAAGCCTGGCCAAGTCAAGAGCAGCAGAGGTGGAGGGAAGAAGGTTTAGGGAAGAAGATATTGGGTAATGTGGGGAAGGAAAGATGAAGAATGATTTTAAGATTTCCAGTTTGGGGGTGTGAGTGGATGGTGTCAATGTTGCAATACAAGAAACATAAGAAATAATATTCATGTGTCGTGTTTTTAGTGAGGTTGATTGTGGGCTGTAGGGGGAAGAGTTTAATTTGGGGCATGGAAAGTATAAGTCACTTGTACAATATCCAGGTGAACATGTGCAATAGAGAGCTGAATGCATAGGTAGAATAGTACAGGAAGGAAGGATGGAAGGAAGGAAGGAAGGAAGGAAGGAAGGAAGGAAGGAAGGAAGGAAAGAAGGAAGGGAAGGAGCCAAAAGAGAGATGGAGGCTGGGACCTATAGTTCAGGCATCATCAGCATGTAGGGGGCAGTTAAAAAGTGAAAATGGTCCTGACCTGTGGTGGCGCAGTGGATAAAAGCGTCGACCTGGGAACACTGAGGTCACCAGTTCAAAACCCTGCACTGGTCTGGTCAAGGCACATATGGGAGTTGATGCTTCCAGCTCCTCCCCTCTTTCTATCTTTCTCTCTCTCTCTCTCACTCTGTGTCTCCTCTCTAAAATGAATAAAATAAAAAGAAATTTTAAAAAAAGTGAAAATGGATAAGACAGCCTTGGGGCTCAATGGTGGGCTGAGAGAATAAGTCTAGGACCAAATCCCAGGAACCAATAACATTTAAGGGACAGGTGAGGAAAACAAAGTTATCAGCAAAGACTAAGAATGAAAGTTCAGAGAGGAAGGAAGAGGCACACAGCCAATCAGGGCAGTTCCATCTATATAAGTTATTAGCTACCTGCCACCCACCCCCCAAATAATTTGACAGATGCATAAATCATTCCTTCTATATTTATTGAGCACCTAGATGTGGGAGACAAAGATAGATATGTTCCCTCTTCCCGTTTCCCTTCCTGCCCTTCCTCCAAGAGGCAGATCTGAATGTATATTTTCTTTCTGGGGGGCACAGACACTTTCTGGACCAACCCGCAGTACCGTCTGAAGCTCCTGGAGGAGGACGATGACCCTGAGGACTCAGAGGTGATCTGCAGCTTCCTGGTGGCCCTGATGCAGAAGAACCGACGGAAAGACCGGAAGCTGGGGGCCAACCTCTTTACCATTGGCTTCGCCATTTATGAGGTATGATCAGTCTCAAACCAAGATACACACACCTTCTCCAGGAGGACACTTTCAGGGCTTACAGGGAGGTCGTCTGGCTTCCCTGATACTTAGTGACCCCACAACTCCTCGTATCAGGCCCACCATGTCAGACCCTCATAGGTATTTGTAAGGAATGGATGAAAACAAGGGTGGGAGAGGTAGAGTGGGGTCGGGGCTGGCCAGGTAAGGACATGAGGAGTCAGACTTATGTAATCATTCTACGATGGCTGGTGTTCCCTTCCTACAAGCTTTTCATTTCCGTTCAAATCTGAGATCCACAGAATCTGAGTGTCTTCTTTTTCTGTTTCTCCTTAAGGTTCCCAAAGAGGTATAGAAGTGGCAGCAGCCAGCAGTTGTGTACAGCATTACCTGGGGGGACCTATGTCTGATTGTCACAAATTGGGAAGCTTCCTGGTGGGGTTTGTGACCAGGACTGTGATAGGAGAGGGCCTTGCCCATGTTCCTCAACTCCAGAGCAGGTGCATTATCTCCTGACTACCACGCTCACGCTGTGCCCTTCCCCACTTCCCACCAGACTTTCACACACATGGTTTCACACATTCATGTTCACTTGTTCACACTAGCACACATGCTTGTTCACAGTCATACACATTCACATTCATACATAGTTACATAGTCACATTCTGAGAGGGAGTGCCCTTCTTGGGAAAGAGGAATTGGCTCCCGCAGCCCCAGCTAAGGCCTAAGGCCCCTCCTGCCTCCTTGGGGCCTTTCTTCGGCCTGGAGGTGATTAAAGTTGACCAACAGCAGTTCGGGTAAGTGATCCTGAATGCAGGAATGAGACTTGAACTTCACTTCTGAATCACAACAGAAAAGGAAGAGGAAATGGGGTAGGGAGCTCCAGGGATACTGAGTTATTTGAGGCCTTGGGAACTGGAAGTAGGTATGTCACAGCTGTGAACTGAATGACCAGGGTTTGGGAAGGGAAGGGATCCCTGGAGGGGGACTGGAAGCAGGATAGGGTATCCCTCCCAAGTGGCTCAGGTCCCTTGGACTCTACTCTCCTTCAGATGCATGGGAACAAACAGCACCTGCAGAAGGACTTCTTTCTGTACAACGCCTCCAAGGCCAGGAGCAAAACCTACATCAACATGCGGGAGGTGTCCCAGCGCTTCCGCCTGCCTCCTAGCGAGTATGTCATTGTGCCTTCTACATACGAGCCCCACCAGGAGGGAGAATTCATCCTCCGGGTCTTCTCTGAAAAGAGAAACCTATCAGAGTGAGTACCAGCCTTGCTTTCCCCACCTGTCCCTAAAAGTCCATGTGGCCCCTTCCAGAGAGCAGAGGCATGAGGCAGCTGGACTGGTCTGTGCCAGGGGTCCTGGGATATGTTTACCAGGCTGCACCTCTTTCTCCACACCTGAGCCACTGGCTTCTTCCCTATTCATTCATTTATTCAGTCAGTCATCCCACAGATATTATTGAGGTCAGAGCAGTGCATTAAGCAGAAAGAAATCCCTTCCCTCATGGAGATTAACATTCTAGCATGAGATAACAATGTATAAGAAAAGATATATATAGTATATTAGAATTGGGTAAGTGATAAGGAGTAGGAATAAAGGAGGAATTGGGTAAGTGATAAGGAGTAGGAAAGGAAGTATTAGGGGTGATAGGATTTTAGGCAAGGTAGCCAAAAAGACCAGCAGGGCCACATCCTACCCTCTGAGCCATCACAGATGAGTTCATAGGCCTTGCCGCTCTGATCTTTGTCCCTGAAAGAAGCAGAAGTCTATGAGTAGGTGGCTGCATTATGCTTTGGAGAGCTCTGGGCAAAGCCGATGAGAGCCCGTGTATCTGCACTTGGCTGCTAGGGATGGTTGCGTACATGAGGCTGGTTTGCTGGGGAGGGGAATGTTAAATCCTGGGCTTCTCTTGAGGTTAGTCCTGACTTAGCTCTGAGAAGTCACATGACCTGATTAAATTCTCTCTGTACTTCCTACTCATTCCTGGTGACACTTAGCCCACTCATGTTTGTGTTCCTCACAGGGAAGTTGAAAATACAATCTCCGTGGATCGGCCCGTGGTGAGTGGCTTAGCTCTTATATGTGAGAGGGTCCAGGGAACAGCTAGGTGGTGGCAGGGAGAGTGGATATTAGCAGAGGGAGATGGGAGTCTGGGGTGTACCAAGCAATTTCTTTATGGTACTACAACTTCCATTTGGCATGACCAGAAGTGATTAATAGGCCTTATGGTCCTGGAGGCAGTTAGCCCAGGGGCTGGGAAGTACAGAAGAGAGTCCTAGAAGGGGGAAGCAGCTTGAACCATGAGAGGGAGAGATCAAGGCCACAGGAAGGGATGATAAGAGGAGCAGCTAACACTGGATTTTGAGGCAGGAGCTCACACAGAGAAAGGAAAGTACACCAGCTCTGCAGTCCACATCAAAACCTGGTACTGTAGCTACTAGCTGGCTGACCTGGACAAGTTATATAAACCCACTGACTCAGTTTCCTAATCTTTAAAATGGGGGTAACACATACCTTGCAAGGCTTTTGTGAGCTCTGAGTCAATGAGATCATGTGTGCGAAGTGTCTAACACAGCATGGCCCTCAAATGGTGGTTGGTATTCATGTGCTTTATACCTCACCAGGTGCTTCTCACATGTGTTATCTCACTTGATTCTTGCAAGGCTTCTGAGATATAATAAGGTAATAACCCCTGCTTTTAAAATAAGGAAGTGGAGGCCTGACCAGGTGGTCGAACTTGGACACAGAGGACCCAGGTTCGAAACTCCGAGGTCACCAGCTTGAGTGTGGGCTCATCTGGTTTGAACAAGACTCACCAGCTTGAGCCCAAGGTCGCTGGCTTGAGAAAGAGATCACTCGGTCTGCTGTAGCCCCCTGGTCAAGGCACATATGAGAAAGCAATTAATGAACAACTAAGGTGCTGCAACAAAGAATTGATGCTTCTCATTCTCTCCCTCCCTATCTGTCCCTAATTGTCCCTCTTTCTGTCTGTCTGTCACCAAAACAAACAAACAAACAAAATAAATAAATAAGGAAGTGGAGATTCAGTGAGGTTAAATGGCTCCCTTGAGTTCACAGAGCTCTTAAGTGTGAGCAAGGCTCACAGCCAGATTCTTTGAACACAGACTCAGGTTCTCTCCCCTACTGAAATGCTAAGACCTGTCTCCAGGGGTGTGAGGCTCAGAATTAGTACAGGGTTGTGTATACTGGGGTCTCCTTGTGTTGAGCAGTCTTGTAGCTGCCTTGGGGCTTTGGGTCCTGTTTAGTAAACAGTCTCTTGTGCTCTGAGTGTATCTGGGGCCAATAAGAGGACAGCAAATGCCCCACTGAACTGTCTTCTGGGTAGTGAACTTCACTGTTTTAATCCTGACCCTGCACCAGTGCCAGATTTGCAAGTGCCTTCTGAATGGTCACAGACATTGTTTTCAGTATTAAGTGCACTTGGTGCTATTCTTATCTTCTGGACACCAGTAATCAGTGTATAGTGTTTATCAGGAGTTACAAACCCAAAGGTTTATGGAAGCTGGCATGTCACCTGGCAAGCAGGTGTAGGGGTTTTGGTGTCCGTACAGTGGCCTGCAGTTCTGAACTGCCACTTGGCCTCTGTGTTAGAGGGTCGACTGGCCTGGTGGTGTTGGTGGTGGCTGGAGGGTGCAGAGAGCAGCTGCTCTCCCAGATTGTTGTTGCAGGGGCCACAGGTCAAGACAGGTTGCTTGACCCAGTTTTGCAAAAGAAGCCCAAAGCCCAAAACCTGGATTTCCATTATGTCTCCTTGTTTTAAGCATTTGCTAAAAAACAAACAAAACTACAAATCAAACAAAATTAATTTTGGACCCAATTTGGGTTAGCTACTTTTTCAGTGTTTTAGTAACCAACTTCATTAAAATATATAAAACATAAGGTAGACTCACCTTTCCTTAGCTGTGTCTAATAACAGAGTGAACGATAATAATAAAGGCATAGCAGCCACCAGTCTGAGGGCCTAGAGAATTCTCTTCCCCCTTCACCCTTCAGGCCCCTTTTGGGTCCACGTGATCTGGGATTTCTAAATCCCAGATCCTACCCGAAGTTGAGAACCAGATCACAGGGAAGCCAAAGGTCAGTGGATTCTCTGAAAATTTGCTTTTCATTTAATCTGCATTACTGTTTCCGTTCCTTGTGCAGAAAAAGAAAAAGCCCAAGGTGGGTATAACTGGGTGAGTGGGTAGACAGCATGGAGTTTTGTGCATGTATGTGAGCATGTATGTGAGTATGCGCACCGCACCTGCCCCCGGCTCCTTGCCCTGTTTCAGCTGCAGGTGCAAATCAATGGAAGCTAACACTCACTGAGTGAAGACTCTGTGCCAGGCGCTCTTCTGGCTGCTTTCTGTGGATAAACTCAATCCTCTCAACAACCCTATGAGAGTGGCCCCATTTTCAGAGGAAGAAAAAGTACATACAGGTTGATTAACTTACCCAAGGTCACAGAGCCAGCACGAGGAGCCAGGTACAGAGTCTGTGCTCTGAACATGGGTACTTTTCTGCCTGCCTCTCACATGAGGGAGGGAGAGGATGGCTAACCAGAGAAAATGGGCCTAACATGGGGAGGGATTCTTGCAGAAACATAAGCAACAGCCCACCTTTCTCAGATGTGGGTTTGGCTGAGAAAGGCTTAACTCCCTGGGGAAATGGCGACAGGTTCTGTAGGTCAGGATACAGTGACATGGCTGTGTAAGGGTTTCCATGGACAGTGAAGGTATTGGGATGCCAGCTGCCTGCTCTGTAGACAGGACAGCTGCTTCTCCCTCCTCTTTTCCCTGCCTACCCCCCACTACTTCTTTTTCTGCAGCCTTCTGGGAAAAGAGTGGGAGAGGATATTTATAGGGACTAAGTCACTGCCAGGGCTCTTATTAAAGGTGAAGTCTATTGCAAACCCCCTTCTAGACAATGACCTCTCACTCTGAACCCAGGTCCTCTCTAAATCATGGGTCTAGTGGACGCAATGGGCTGCCTGTGTCCAGATGGCAGAGGGAAAAGAGGAGAGAACCTCCACCTTCATGGCCCCAGCATTCTGCTCAACTGGACTGGCTTTAAGGGGAACAAGGCATGAGAGCTATCTGGTCAGCTTTCCCTCCTAGGGTCTTGGGGGAGTCACCCTGATTCACCAGAGCCTCAGATAGCTCTCCTGGGTGTCCTGGTTATAGTTACTCTGCTGTAAGGACACCACTGCTAAAGGTGACCATGTGTGCTAAGAACATCTCAAGGGCCTCAGATCAAAGCTTTCATCTGTGATCAGGGATCCTGTTCCCTTTGTGTACTCTTGGACCTTAAGATCACAAAACTCTCCCTACTCCATCCTTGCTCTGTTTATCCCATAACTGTCCCTAGTCTCCAGGGCACTAATTCCTCCAATAATGGTTACCCTTAGAGAATTTTGGTGTGACCACCCAGAGTACCCGAGTACCATTCAGAAATGACTGACCTTTGGATATCCTTGAGTTCACGGGGCAGTAGCCACAAGATAATGTGTGCTGTTAGTGTTTATGATGGCATCTAGAAGGACCCATGGTAGGGGTCCTCCAAGTATTGGTGCTGGTGCAGATCAGTACTGACATTCATCAAGCACCTACCACACATTGGACACCATCCTGGGGATGAAACATACTTTCCAATCACAACAGTGTCTACAAGATAGGTGCTGTCCTTATTCCTTTTATATGTGAGGGTAAAGACTCAGAGAAGCAAAATGACTTCTCTGTGAACGATACACAGCTAACAAGTGGGGAAACTGGAACTGGAAATCATACCTGTCTGTTCTAAAACTCATGTTTCTTGCTCTTACCTCTCTGGTGCAGGCCCCTTACACTCTAAAGCCTGTGTTGTCCAGATCCAGAGCAGGGCCTGGAGATATGTGCCTGGCATGGGCACACATTCCCCATAAGAATGTGACCTCACTTGCTCTGGGATTCCTGCAATCTTCAGTTACTTAAGCAAAGCCCTTTGCTTGAAAGGCAGAGCAAGCCAGGGCCTTGGGTGCCTGTTAGCAGCCAAAGCTGAGCTGTTTCCAGAGGTTTGTTCATCCTTGCAGTCCTAGATTAATAGCATGGAAAGGCAGATGGGAACTCAGACCAGTCAAGATTTTTTTTCTACAGAAAGACTTTGATTCCCCCATTGCTCTCTGCACTGTCGCCACGGGCCCCACAACCTAGCCTTCCTCTGCTTTCCCTGTAGGGCGTGTAGCGCTGACCTGGACTGACGCAGCCCGGCGGCTGCTGTCCACCCTCTATGTATCCTCTTCGCTTGCATGAGCATGTCTAGAA
Organism: Rhynchonycteris naso; assembly: GCA_037038555.1. Taxonomy (NCBI): domain Eukaryota; kingdom Metazoa; phylum Chordata; class Mammalia; order Chiroptera; family Emballonuridae; genus Rhynchonycteris; species Rhynchonycteris naso. Next base: position 75,577,921 of record CM072999.1, on the reverse strand, counting down.
AATATCCATTAAATTTTATATTTGTGTAGCATCTTAAATGTTTTTGTGGTTCACTTTTACATTCAGTATCTCATGTGACCCCTGCAAGAGCCCTATAGGAAGTGAAAAGCAGGATTTCTTATCCACATTAATGGATGAGTAAACTGAAGCCAGAGAGGATATTCCTCCTCTGATGGCAGGGTTGGGATTCCAGCCTCGTGTTCTGACTTCTCATCCATTGGCCATGCCACTAATCAGAGTCCTTTTTTCTACTTGTGCTTTGTGGTGTCCTTGGGGTCCTTGGAGGTGCCATGGTGACTGCCATGGTGATACAGGGAGACTGAGGGGATAGAGCTCTGCCCTCTGCATCAAGCAGAGAAGTTCTGCTTTTAATGACTCATACACTGGGCTTCTGGGAAATTAAATTGGAATAGTGTTTTCATTTGAAAAAAAAAGTCTACAAAGTATTTGAAAATCACTGCACATGATATGTTGCTTTTAGCATTATCATTTTTACATGTAATTACTACCTTGTTTAATCCACATAACTTTATCATGAGGAGATAAGAACTGAGGCCCAGAGAGACTTAGCATCTTTTCTCACCTTGTTAATAGTAGAAATGGAGCTTGAACTGAGGTTCAAGAGTAGCTAACTGAGCTTTCCCTCTCCACTGGACCAGCTGCTCCGGGAGGAGGTCGCCTCCCTGTGCCTGCTCAGCCTGTAACCCTTGCGTCCTTCCTGCATCCTTGCCTCTTCCCTATCTCCCTCCCTCCCTCTTCTCTCCAGCCCATCATCTTCGTCTCGGACAGAGCAAACAGCAACAAGGAACTGGGTGTGGACCAGGAGTCAGAGGAGGGCAAAGACAAAACAAGCCCCGATAAGCAAGAGAAATCCCTGCAGGTTTCTGAGCATGTGGCATGAATGGGGTGGCCAGCACACACTGGGGCCTCCTATGCTTTTGGGGTGCTCAGGTTGGAGGGTCTGCAGGCAGTGTCCCTTTAACATCCAGAGGATTGGATTTTTCTCACCGACCTTTTTGCTCATCAAGTTCTAAAATTGGGAATGTTGAGTGGACGTTTTAGGGGCTGGCCACGCCACCGCAGTCCTAGGCCTGGGGAGGCCGGGCTGAGCCTCCACGCTGGGAGGGAAGGAGAAGGCAAAGCCCAAGAAAGAACACCTTGTTTTCTGGTGTCCTCAAGCTCTTCACAATGGGGGATGAAGAATAGCAGCAGAAAAGGGGGCAAACTTCAGAAATGGTAGTCTCCAGAGTTCAGGGAAGGGTGTTAGACTGGAGTGGGGGGAGGTGGTCGTGGAACGGTGAGTGAAGGTAGGCCTAAGGGACAAAAGTCCACAGATAAATCCAGGGCCACCTCCTCTATCCTGGAGCACCCAAATAATGGAGTGGGGAGAAGGGTCCTTTGAGGACTTGGCCTTGGGAACAGACAGTTGGAGATGTCAGAACGGTTTGGCTCCCTTTGTCCTGCTGGGCTCATTTGGGTGAGATGGTTAGGTCACACAGTGGAGAGGGTTCTAGCTGGTGGGGATGGGGGAAGGGACCGTGGGGCTGCCTCTGCAGGCTAATAACACATGGCTAATACATCTGCATTGCTAATACATCTCCTGTGTCTGAGTGTCTGGGCTGGGGAGGTATGTAGGGAAGGGTCACGGGTGCCCCGATGATTCTCACTCCAGCTCACCAGGCTTGACCAGGAAAGGAGAGCATCTGCCCTGTCCCCAGCTCCTGCTGCCACCTAGGGCTGTTGTAGGCACTCTGGCCCCTGCAGCCTAGAAGGAACTTCCCTCATGGGTCTGTCCATCTCCCTGATCCTTGTGAACCAATTTTCTTTTGTGCTTCCACAGCCACAGCCTGGCAATACTGACCAGGAAAGTGAAGAACAGCAGCACTTCCGGAACATTTTCAGGCAAATTGCGGGCGATGTGAGTACCTACCTCCTAACCCAGTAATGGGCAATCTTTGGAGCTTGGTGTGTCAAAATTCGCCAAAAAACCGAGCATAACGGGTGGTGTGTCACTTTGAGAAAAATGGCCTAACCGGAAGTCCCAGAACTAGACGCTCTGTGCCGGAGTTCTGTTGATTTGGCCTACAGACCTCCGGCACAGAGTGTCTACACTACAGCAAATGTTTTTTGTTTTGTTTTGCTTTTACAGGGACAGAGAGAAAATCAGAGAGAGGGACAGATAGGGACAGACAGACAGGAATGGAGAGAGATGAGAAGCATCAATCATCAGTTTTTTGTTGGCGTTGCGACACCTTAGTTATTCATTGATTGCTTTCTCATATGTGCCTTGACCGTGAGCCTTCAGCAGACCGAGTAACCCCCTGCTCAAGCCGACGACCTTGGGTCCAAGCTGGCGAGCTTTTGCTCAAACCAGATGGGCCCGCGCTCAAGCTGGTGACCTTGGGGTCTCGAACCTGGGTCCTCCACATCCCAGTCCGACGCTCTATCCACTGCGCCACCGCCTGGTCAGGTTACAGCAAATGTTTTATCCTCCGCTACTGCACCTGGCGATGCAAGAGCAGAGGATGAAATGTCCTTCTCGGCATGTGGTCCCATACTTCTGTTATGTGGCCACGTGTCATCGAAAATGGCTACGGGTGTCAGTGCTGACACGTGTCATAGGTTCACCATCATGGTCCTAACTCAACTCCCACAGATTCTTGTCTCCTTCATTAACTGCTCAACAGACCAGTTATTTCAGCACTATTCAGTAGAGCTCATTTTGGCTTTTGGTGAAAACAGGGGATATATGTGTGTAGCATAGAAACCCAGAAGTCAAGTCCTTGAGTTTTCAACAAATGCACCCACCAGGTGGCTCAGAGGCCTTCTCACTCCAAGCTGCCCACTGCAGTCTGGACAGCTGAGGGTGCAATGACTGTCTTCCACAGAAAAGCCTCAGCTTCCCTGTGACAGAATAGCACTGACAGGGGCTTGACAAACATGGACAGCTGGGATGCACTTTGCAAAGCCTCTGCACCACCAGCTGCTGTACTCTTGAACTGTGACTCCACTCCCTTCCTCCTCAGGACATGGAGATCTGTGCAGATGAGCTCAAGAATATCCTCAACACAGTTGTGAACAAACGTGAGTGGCTGACTGTATGTGTGGGAAGGGTAGGCGGGGCTGTGGGTCAGTTATCTAAAAGTGGTTCCCGGCTCTTCTCCACACCTCCCAGATAAGGATCTGAAGACGCAAGGGTTTACGCTGGAGTCCTGCCGTAGCATGATTGCTCTTTTGGACGTATCCTTCCTGTCCCCCATCCCCAACCCTCTGTCAGGGGGCCAGGGAAACAATGAGGGGTGCCCATTCGCGCAGAGGGTACCAAATTCACTTATAAGGACTTAAGGAGGTCCTGAGTCAGAACCTCCTGGCTCCTGGTCTGAATGGGGCTATTGGAGGAGGTACAAATTGGGAAAGCCATTGGTTGTAAACAGTTTCTGACCCCTACTCTTACCTCAGGCTGGGAGTCTGCCCAAGCCCCTTTCAAGCCAAAGTGGTCCTTAGGAGACAGGTTCCTTGGGTCATTGAAACTAACTTTGATTGGGGAGGCATGGATGGGAGGGTTAAATACCTGGACAGTGCATTAAATACAGGACAGTGGGTAGGATATCCTGGGCAGCGCCTTCCTATGGGGCTGCCTTCCCTGCAGAGCCCCCTAGAAACCCCCCTCCTAATCCAGGAGGGTTTCGCTATGTGCCCTGTAGCCCTGACCTTCCTCAAGACAGATGGCTCTGGAAGACTGAACCTGCAAGAATTCCATCACCTCTGGAAGAAGATTAAATCCTGGCAGGTGGGAAGAGAGAATAAAGTGTGCGAGTGAAAGAGGAGATTGATTCAGGGGTTTAGTGTGTAACTGTCTGCCCTCAAATTTTCTATTGCCAGAAAATTTTTAAACACTATGACACAGACCAATCTGGCACCATCAACAGCTACGAGATGCGAAATGCAGTCAATGATGCAGGTGCTGGGAAGAAAGGGAGTGGCTGGGATGGGGATTGGGGCTGGTGGAAGCAAGGATGGGAGCAGAGGACAAGGCCATTGTGCCCTCCCTACCTGAGAAAGGAGAAAGGGCTTCTCATTTTCCTTTCCTGAGAGGCAGGGAAAACAGAATGCAGGCTTAAGGACTGTAACTTGACTTCCTCCTTTCAAGTACTCCCTCCACAGGATTTCACCTCAACTGCCAGCTCTACGACATCATCACCATGCGGTATGCCGACAAACACATGAACATCGACTTCGACAGTTTTATCTGCTGCTTTGTCAGGCTGGAGGGCATGTTCAGTAAGTGAGGGTACCCTTCCACTCAATGCCCTTCCTGCCTCCTCTCTCACAGTGATAGCTGTGGCAGCAGGAAACTCAGCCCGGTCATTCACCAATGTACTATCCAGGCTGAGCCAAGGTGAAGGCCCTCTTTAGGCTCAGAATGGGTTGGGAAAGGGAGGGCTATTGGTGATACTCTGCCTGGCAGAGCATGGTCCCCTTAAGAAAAGTTACAGTAGGAGGAGAGCAAGCCTGTGGCCTGTATTCTTTCTTCCACACAGGAGCTTTTAATGCATTTGACAAGGATGGAGACGGTATCATCAAACTCAATGTCCTAGAGGTAATGCCTGCAAGAAGCAGTACACTCCCCTGTGCCTTAAAATTCAAGGTGGAGTCAACGAGGCCCTGGAACCACTCTGTGCTCTTCACCTGCAAATGGTGGTGGAGGGCTGGGATAGGAGAGGAACATAAAGGGAAGCACAGTGGCATGTGGCCTCAGAGTCCTCAGTTCCTAAAGTGACTTTATGCTGGAAAACATGTACCTTCCTGAGAGATCTGGGGGAGGATGCTGCTTCTTAGAAAACCTTCCCAATGTCTGGCATGCTGGGTCTGTGCCTTTCCCCCTATCCTGTAAGATCCCTAGGGTTGGGCTCTTTTCTTATTTGCATTCTGATCTTGGTACTTCCTCTTTCAGTGGCTGCAGCTTACCATGTATGCCTGAACCACGCTGGCCGCAGTCAAAGCCAGGCAGGATCACTCAGGATTTCAACTTCACCCAATATAGCTGGAGCCACTTACCTCAAAGGCAACAGCAGCTGCACCCCTAGCAGGGCTCCAGGCACCTCATGAGGCTTATTCCTCTTCTACTTCACTCCCGCTCAGCCTCAGGGCCTCTGTCCATCTGTCATTCCCAAACTGACCCTTTAGTTAAGGAACTTTGTCCCTATACATGGAGGCAAGTATGTCTGCCTCAGCTAATTGTGGCCCAGTTGAGATTTGCTTGGAATCTGAGCAAATGCTCTCCTTAGTGTACTCTTGGCTGTTCACAGAAGTGCTCGTCAGTGGCGCTCAGTACTTCCTGCACTAGAGCCCTTCATGTTTACATCCTCCCACCCATGGGACAGTAACCAAACTAGCACTCGGTTCTGTCTGATTATTTCAGGATGGGCCTGCTCTGGGGTAAACTAGTCAGAGAAAGAGCTGGATACTTTGGGTTGTTTGACTCATAAGTTGGCATTCTGAAAAAAACTGATCTAAATAAAGGCATGTGTATGGCTGGTTCTACTGTATTTTGTTTTCTCACATTTAGATTATCAGCCACAGGGCTAGATAGCTTTCAATCTTAACACTCACCTATCACATATCAATGGCCCTAGTTTCATAATACAATAATGGAAAACACATACATATAAACCCCAAATCTCACTTTAATCATGCGTGAATCTGTGTCTGAGCATAGAAATCACTCAAATACTTTCTAAGATATATAAAGAAAGAGAGGGGAATAGCTAGCTGTTGGTATTTAGAACAAGAATAAATGGGTCACCTATAACTGGAGGGTCACTTACCTAATCTTAGCTCGTTCACTAACTAATTGACCTGTGTGTATGACCTTGAACAAATCCTTAAATGTAGCTGTCTGCCCAACTTATCTGGCCCATAGTCTGTGGCTTATCTATAACCATCTTGTGTTTTCCATCCAATTTTCTTCTTCATCCTTATGCCAACATGGAAAGGAAAGAGTTGGCTAGGAATATGCAGATAAGGTAACAAAAGTAAACAATTAGTAAAAGTACTTTATTTTCCTTTTGTATTTGCTTTATATCTTGCTTTACAAAGTTATTAAATTCACAGGTTTATACCAAAATGTAAGAAGGTTAAGCTATTTGTTTATAAACATTTTTCAATTAAATGTTATCTGATCTCATTCTTCTAATCCATATTCAACATAAGTTCAAATATCAGGAGTGCGTGAGCAGCTCTAGGGCACGTATTAATCTTAAGCACAAGAAAGATCTTCAACATCCTTTCCTCCTTTTCTCCCTTCTTCCCCCAATCCAGATGGTCTACTACCTTACATTTAGAACAAATCTGGGAAATTTTAGTAGCCATGTGATACAGCAGGGCCACATACTTGGGAGTTGGAGGTGACATTAGAGGTTATTGTCTGATAAGTAGTAGGTTTGGTCAACATCAAAATTTCACATCTGCTTGTATATGGAACTCAGTATAGTCCAGATAACCTCTACCACAGCTTCTATTCCTTGTCATTAGACAGCCTCTTTGCAATCCTATGGGTCCTAATGATCTGGGGCAAGGACAAAATTGTTACTTCAATGTGGCAGGCATGGCCTTTATAGCAGAGCTAAAAGCTCTCCTTTGGGTTATGAAAACAAAATCTGTAAGTCAGCATATATTAACTGCAGTTATTGGAGTAAACCAGAGGGAACATGCTGTTCAAATCTCACTTCACAATATACCTTGATCTTCTGTGCAATGAATTCTCTTCCATAAAACATACCATACCATTCCACGAAGTGTTGTAACCTACTCCCACCAAATCATCCACATACCTAGTCAATAAAGTCCACTATATAATCTACCCCAAAAAACAAAAAAAAAACCTTTGTTAGGTAAATTATCACTTAAACAGCAGTGATACTGACCTAAACACTCAACTGCTAACTCTTCCGAGACAGAAAAGAATTCTCCCCACAAAAGCAGGAGTGTAGTAGCAATAATGTTCTCTTACATTCAAGTATCATCAGGTCAAAATAATTCTTTGCTCTTAGAGCACTGTTGGCACTGTGTTTCACTGCTGTATAACTGAGTAGAGTAGTATGCCAAAACACATTCTGAACCCGATTATAACTTGAAGGGACTGATATTACATCAGAACTGCAATTATAACACCAGCATAGGCACACAAAAGGATTTACACTGTGGTTTCTTGGCTTCTAGCCATTAGAAGTAGGCACATGTAATTAAAAATACCATTCTAAAAAATGCCCTCCAACTCCTTATTAGAAATGAGTCAGGCTCTGTAGGGTCATGCAATAGTTTCCTTTCTTCAAATAGTTCTAAATGCCAGAGTTAATGCCAATCCCTGAGCCACAGCTCTTCTCCGAGGAAGGAGAGAGGGCTAGAATCAGTCGAGACACTGTAGACTTAAAAATAGCTAGAATTCTGCATAACTTTCGAGACACTTAAAAGTAATAACATAACCAAAAAATAAAAAAAAAAGTAATAACATAACCATACATAACCAGCCAAGATGTTTATGGTGCATTTATTTCTAAACAGAGGGCTAAAACAGTGCATTTAGGATAACATGCTAACCTGATCTTAAACAAATTTTACATTCTTGAAACAAAGACATTATTGCCACTGCTTCAAAGAACGTTTTTGTGAAATGAGGAAAAGTATTACAAGTATAGGTGCCCATGTGCATACACCTGTACATTGAGCATTCATACAAAGGTAGGCAGACTGCACAATTCTACCAAAGTGAAACCCAGATCGGTCCTTACTGATTCTACCTGCAAAGGTTCCCCAATGATTGCCCAACACCTGCCCTACAAAGGCTCCACCACTCATCTTTTCACACATGTCCTCAAGCAGGACAGAAGGACACCTATGCAACAGAGCATGTGAGACTTTCTTAGCATGCTGCCTAGCCTACTTAGAAATTGCGTCCACTACAGCCTAGAGAAAAATGAAAGGTTTGGCAATAAATCCAAATACGGTTTCCTGGGAAATCACCATTCCCAAACCCGCAGAACAGCCTAGCTTCTCTGGTTACCTGTACAGGAAACAGGGGTGAGAGGTGGGAAAGGTTTCTTAATCTTACAGAGAAACAGCATTTTATGCACTAGGACCACTCTGTTTTCTCTCAAGTATCATGTAAATCTCAGTGTGGTCAACAAAAAAGTTTTCCCATTCACAAAGACGGAAGAAAATAGCTTGTGGGGCTGTTCATTATCCAGTAGGAGCTCCTACTAGTTAATTATATTAGTTCTTAATGTTTTGGATCCAGTAAGAAGCATTAGAACATTGCCTGGAAAAGAAAGAACACATACTTGGTCTTGCACCCAATTTCAGGGGGTTGAATCCTACCCATGAATTCCCAGTGAAGTTCCCTGCCCTGCAGCCAAAGTGAAGAAGACTTGAGTAGATGTGTGTACACTAACAGGAGTGGACAGAAACCTGGATGCTCTGCAACCCTCAAAAACAATAGGTGCTACATCCTAACCCTTGATTATGTGGCACTGGGCTCTCCTCCCTTCTCCTATCAATGCAGAATAAGAGTTCTGTGAATCCAGAAACAAAAGAATGAAAAGCACACTTCGATAGCTTCTCTAAAGAGTCCAGAGAAAACCCCAAAACAAGGCAATCTCACTAAGGCTTTGTTAATGCGGCTGCTCTTGGACAGGTGGAGTCTTGACCTTCACCAAATTCCACTCTTCTTTCCCAGCGAGTGGAGAGGTGGAGGCAAGACAACGGTTTTCGAAATCAGACTCTAAGAAGCCTGCTCAAGGCCCTCAAAACTGAACTCAGATGCTTTATCCTAGCTCACCCATCTTGGGTGCTGCTGGTGAGGGGATAGCATCCTGTTAGCCCAGAGGAAGTACCTGATGGCTGCCATCAATCTAAGCACAGCTAGAGAATGGGAGAAACAGGGTTTGGCAATGGAACAAACTAAAAGGTTTCAAACTCACTGCAGCCTTGTAGAGTAGAAACTCAAAGGGTGATAAAGGCTACACCTTCAGTTCAAATAGCCTGATAACCTGTGCTGCCGTGAGTGGCCAGGTCTAACAGCAAAATTTCAAGGTGGACATTTAGGTCTGTATGCTGCCGTGAACTAAGCACTCTAGCACAACTTGCACTCGAGAGGTTCACTAAGTAGTGCTCTCTGTAAGGACTTGTCATTATGTGATCTGCTGAGTTCCTAATATACAGTCAGCAGAACAGTCACTGTAGCTGCTAAAAATGTGTCTCCCTTTAGCATTTAAGGCCAGCTCTGTCCATCTACAAAGAAAGAAAACATTGAAGCACACTAAACATAATTGTTAAGAAGAAAATTATTTGCTTCCAATTTAAATAACCAGTATTACAACTGGAAAAATTTAAATGGATTCTAAAATTCTAGCATTTGAACAAACTAGTACTTAAAAGCCCGACTACAAGTTAAAACCATCATAAGAACAGAAAATAAAAATCACAAACTGAAATCAATAAAAATATGATTAGGGTCAAATTAGGTAACTAATTAGGATCTGTATCTTAAAAAAACATCTGGAGAACACTAGTAGCATAAATTACTATATGCCATGCTGTCCCAGAGAAGTATGGTTCCTTAAAATCTGTTTAAATCTGATAAACCTCCAACAAGAATTTAAAGTGTAAACCTATCGTTCCATAGAGCTGCCCAGACTTATGCTAGTGGTAAGCCTGGCTAGTAATCACTTCTCCTTCCCCACTTCACTGGGGAAGGGCGGAGAGTGGTCTATGTGAGAGGCCAGTGTGAAATTAGTTCAACTAATGACTTCCCAACATGGGAGGCAAAAAACTTCAAGAATCAATTTTGCTGTCATCCTCAGCATGTTGTTCAATGTGTCCTGCAGCATCCTAGGAAAAAGGGAAAAGGGCCCATGAGGGAGAAGTTGGTAGAAGAACAAGAGAAAGTCAAAGTCAAGAAGAGCTTCGTGGGTACATTCTACAATCTACACATGCAAGGCAGTTAGGACCCAGCATTTTTGTTGATATCTAACTAAGCCATCCCCCCAAATGTCTGAGTAATAATTATAATAACAACAATTCCCTAGACTCTCCCTACTCATTGCAACTGTGAACATTCAAACTAGGCAAAAGAGTCACATACCTGTTTAGATCCTTTCCTAGCAGTGAAAAAAGCATCACAGTTCTTCCAGCGACATTTCAGAGTTTGAAAGTTTGGGTTTGTATGGTCAGTCAGCAAATGTTGTTTTAAATGATCCAGAACACCAAATATCAGAGAGCAACCATGCCACTGGTGAGAACAGAATGAAAAAGTTAAAAGGGTACTGGAAACATGCAATTCGAATATTCTTACTTGTATACCATAAATTTGGTGGAAACAAAAAGTCCCTCATTATTTAATTTATTCTTGGCTAGCAAAACAAAGCCAGAGGACATCAAATTAATCATCAATATAATGGGGAACCTTGATTAGAATGGGAACCTTTTTGACACTCTGGTATTTTAAGAAGCGAAAGCACTAAGACAGTCATTACATCGTCATCATTAGACATTGCTGGTCAAATAAGTTTGTAAATGTGATTTTTATGTTTGCTTGCTTATAGTCTGCATTGGGGACTGGGCAGCGCCAGGTCTGTGAAATTGCAAATTACCTTCCTGCTTCTATAAAGGGATGGCCCACCATTTTTTGGCTCCACTCTTTCTTTACTATCTGCCCGAATCCAATGAGAACCTACATGTGAATGGCCACAATGGCCACGATTACTGACCATATAAACATTTAAAGAAAAAGTTAGCAGGTAATTATAGACAAGTTACCATAAAATTCAGTTTAAAACATACTTATTCTTTATCTTGCCATCATAAAGAGTTTCTTTGTCTCTTTATTTAAAAAGTCAAAGAGTGTTCCTATTATACTGAAAATTCTAAGAACTATTGACTTATAAACTGAAAAATAAAACTACCAGATTAAAAAAATAAAACACTTGGGGAAATATTTTTTGTAGAAAACTGTTTGCCATGAAAGCTGACTTTACAATCCTGAACCATGGTCTTGTGGTCATCTACTTTTTAAAAATTTTAATTTTACTTCTAAATATGACCTGCTTTCACTTGTTAGTCAGAAAGCATAAAGATTCTTTGTCTTGGTTTTTTCCCTACAGGCTTGCTTTAATAAAATTATGACTTTAATTGTAACATGTTTATTTCTACAATGTAATGCAAATTTGAGTATTTCCTGTCAGTATAATCCCACCTCTCTAGCTTTAAAACTAGACAGGCCTGACCAGGCGGTGGCGCAGTGGATAGAGCGTCGGACTGGGATGCGGAAGACCCAGGTTCGAGACCCCGAGCTCACCAGCTTGAGTGTGGGCCCATCTGACTTGAGCAAGAGCTCGCCAGCTTGGACCCAAGGTTTCTGGCTCCAGCAGGGGTTGCTCGGTCTGCTGAAGGTCCGTGGTCAAGGCACATGTGAGAAAGCAATCAATGAACAACTATGGTGTTGCAATGGCAACGAAAAACTGATGATTGATGCTTCTCATCTCTCTCCATTCCTGTCTGTCTGTCCCTATCTCTGACTTTCTCTCTGTCTCTGTATAAAAAAAAAAAAAAAAGACAGAATTTTCTCCATTTCTCTAGAAAAATGAACTATTTTTATTCTATATCCCATTGTCCTAGATTTTGTTTTTCTTCAATGAGAAAACTAAAAAAGCAAACAGTAATATGAAAAAGAATTTAGTAAAATTCAGTAAAAGCTAAAAAGTAATTAAGCTGTGGATAAGGCTAAAATCAAATTTTACAATGGACAGTGTCAAGTTCACACTAATATCAATCTGAACAAAAAGAAGATTAGGGTTTTGGGGGAAGAATTCAGTGTCGCTACTTTTCTTTGGTGACTAATACTAGAACTGACTAAACAAATTAAGGCTTATAAGGAATAAATGTGGAAGTTTTGAGGATTAATCACCAGCACCCATCCAAAATAAAAACTATGCAATTTAGCCTAGAAAGCTGAAGTTTAAAATTTCAAGATTACAAGTTTTTACTTGCTAATTCCCCAAAACCAGTGAGGACACAAACCAAACTATTAATATGTGTAATCCCTGAAGAATGGGTATAGTATGGGCGGATTATGAAATAAAGCACTCATAGTTTTTATTTCATATACTTATTATGTACATGCACTGTTGATATTTTTATAAGCATGTACTGATTTTATAATTGAACAAAATAAGAACCACCATGGAGATAACCTGAGCGGAGGATATTTAAATAAAGCACCTATCGAATCTTAAAATAGACTTTTCATTAAAGAATTATAGAAAAAGCATTTTATGTATGGTTTTTTGTTTTTGTTTTTTGTGACAGAGAGAGAGACAGAGAGGGACAGAAAGAAACAGACAGGAAGGAAGATGAGAAGCATCAAGTCTTCATTGCAGCACCTTAGTTATTCATTGATTGCTTTCTCATATGTGCCTTGACCAGGGGGTACCAGCTGAGTCAGTGACCCCTTGCTCAAGCCAGCGGACCTTGGGCTTCAAGCCAGTGATCACAGAGTCATGTCTATGATCCCAAGCTCAAGTCAGCAACCCCACGCTCAAGCCGAATGAGCTCGCGCTCAAACTGGCAACTGTGGGGTTTCTAATCTGGGTCCTCTGTGTTCCAGTCTGATGCTCTATCTACTGCGCCACCACCTGGTCAGGCTATGTATGGTTTTTAAAAATAAGCTTCCTTGTCCTACATTGGAAGGCATAAAGTGGATGCTTAAGTAGAGATATGCTACACTAATGACAATGAAGGTCTATAAGTTAGCCCAAGAGTTATGCAACTCCCAACAGTTTCACTCCTTACCCAGCAGCGGAAATTCTGCATCAGATTCAGCCTCACGGCCTGAATACTGCCATCATAACAGCCTGTATAAATCTGGAGAAAGAGGTTTATTGCATTAGACCAAAACACATACCAAAAAAAACTATAAAACATCCTCAAAATAAGAGCCAAAAGCTACTTGTAACAATTTAAGAAAACACAAAACCAAACCAAAACCAGACCCAAAGTACTACAGTGGGGAAGTATCTTATAGATCTTCTACTCTAAGCACTCTGAAGCTGTGCTCCTTAGAAAGCCACTCTTGGGACCCTGGCTGACAACAAAACTGGCAGGGCACAGAGAAAACCACCTACACATTAACTGGTATAGTTCTGGACTCCACTGGGCATTACATATTAGGCATCTGTATTTTATTGGAACAAAGAATTTTACTGCTCAGAGTTTGAAAAACATCCATTCTTAAAATAAGTCAAGAATTAGCAGGGTTAAGTGAGTTAGCTTAAAACCACCTACACATTAACTGGTATAGTTCTGGACTCCACTGGGCATTACATATTAGGCATCTGTATTTTATTGGAACAAAGAATTTTACTGCTCAGAGTTTGAAAAACATCCATTCTTGAAATAAGTCAAGAATTAGCAGGGTTAAGTGAGTTAGCTTCTACTTTTAGGCCTGCTATAACAATGCCACACTGGCCAAATCTCCTGACTCTATTCCAATGTTCTGTTCAGATCACAAAGTCTCTGGAAAAAGCACCACTTTTTTTTTTTAAACATCTTAAATTTATCTTCTACTTAATGGTGATGTAAGATTTTTATTTTAATTATTTTAGCTATGAATAGAAAATGACTTAAATAGCCAATAATATTACTGTGTTATATCTTGATAATATTATGCCAAAAGATAGAAAGGCAATCAATAATGCGGCCTGACAGCTGTCAGAGGGCAATGATGGGGCAGGCTGGGGGGAGGACTGAATGAAAGGTGAAGGGATTAGCCAAAAAACATATATACATAACATATAGACAACAGTGTGGTGACAGCCAGGGGGAAAGGGGACACGGGGCTGGATGGAGATGGGCAAAGGGGTAGGGGGGAAATGGGGATGGAAAGAGACTTTGCTTGGGGTAGTGGGTGCACAACGCAGTGTGCAGATTATGTTTTATTGAGCTGTACACTTGAAACCTGTATGGTTTTGTGAACCAGTTGTCACCCCAATAAATTCAATTTTAAAAAATGACGCATATCAGAAACAGATGTCATTTTTGAAAATGACAAGTAGTAACATTATCATCAGTTTGTAGAATTTTTAGTAAATACATTCAAAGGCAAATATGTGATGTGGCAACAACACTCACCATACTTTTATGGATAGTCATACACATAATCATGTCATTGTGTCCTCCATAAACTTGCAATCGATCATGGGACTTGTGTGGAGAATAAAAACAGAGGATTAAGGTTATTTACACCTTGTGTTTAATTAGCATAGTCCCAGAAGGCCCTTAGCAGGTATAAGGCTACACTTGAGGCACCAACCTGAAGCACCAGTAGCAATTTTTGACAGAAATATAATCTAATGGCAATCTTTCCATTATGTCCTTCTCCTCAAGGGAGGAGCTGGTAATTGGAAATAATAAAACCAATTAAGTCCCCCCAACCCGAAGTTGCATATAAAAACTTGATGGGTTTTCGGTTCTGTAGTTGCTGTCCAGAAACCATTTAAAGTTTGATGCCTAAGAGCCTGACCACATATCTCAGGGCAGTGTGTTCTGAGAGGACATCCCTGAATCAGCTGCTTCATAATTATCTAGAGTGCCTGTGAAGAATGCAGACTCCTGGGTCCCACCCAATCTTTTTATATTAAAAAATCAACATAAAACTCAAAACAATTTCCCCAAATCATTCAAGCAAAATACTTAATTTAAATTCTACCTGCAATTCATAGACACGAACAAATTTATCCAGACAAGCAGTCACCATCACTTTTCCGAGGATATTCACCACAGTCACTGCATGATTGTGACCTTTATAGATCCGCACAAGTTCACCAGTCTGCATCAGAAGAGAAGTAAGAGTCACTAGACTTTCAAGGTATCTTCCTACTTTGTGATTTGATTCCATAATTCTAAAAATTATAATTCTGAAAACTTGTACACACACGTAGCTGTACTAATTTTAACAGCTAAAGTACTCTCACAGCACTTGTTACCCATACAAAATATATGAAATGTATCCTGATGGAAGGAACTTACTATAACAGAAAGAGAAGGGTCACAGCTCTATCTATATATATTTTATAGCTTGTGAATTACAGGTAGCCCTTGAACTATGCGGGGGTTAAGGGTGCTGGCCATGTGCAGTTGAAAATGAGTATATAACCCTTGACTCTCCCAAAACTTAAGTATCCATGGAAGAATGGTTCTAGGACTGTACCCTAAACCCCCTATAGATACCAAAATCCTAGGATACTCAAATCCCCTATATAAAATGACACAGAACAATGTAACAGTCAGGTCTCCCTTTCCTTGGATTCATAATCACAGATCAAAAACAGTACAGGTATGTATGTATTTATTTATTTATTTATTTATTTATTTATTTATTTATTTATGACAGAGACAGCTAGAGTCAGAGAGAGGGACAGACAGACAAAAGGGAGAGATGAGAAGCATCAATTCTTCATTGCAGTGCCTTAGTTGTTCATTAATTGCTTTCTCATGTGCCTTGACCAGGGGGCTACAGCAGACCGAGTGACCCCTTGCTCAAGCCAGAAACCTTGGGCTCAAGCCAGCGACCTTTGGACTCAAGCCAGCAACCCCTTGCTCAAGCTAGTGAGCCTGTGCTCAAGTCGGATGAGCTCACGCTCAAGCTAGCAACCTCGGCATTTCAAACCTGGGCTCTACACGTCCCAGTCCAATGCTCTATCCACTGCGCCACTGCCTGGTCAGGCAGTACAGCTATTTATCGGGGAAAAAAAAATCCACGTATACATGGACTTTAGCAGTTCAAACCTGTTTTGTTCAAGGGGCAACTATATTTTCCCTTTTATCATTTTATTGGATCTGCATAAGTCCCTGAGGACTTGGGTTATTTCCAGGTTTACAGACCAGAAACTGGGCTTTAAAGAGTTGCCTCTATGGTCTCTTGGCTGTTTTTATTTGTTCTATTTTAGACTATATATCATATCTACTTTCTTAGCACCTCAGATGCTCAATTTATCTCAAGTTTAAATGCGATGTTCAAACTAAACCTTACATAAACTTTCTGTCCCCTATTAAAAATTCTGATGAAGTCAGAATTACTCAATACCATCTAAGTGGTTCTTAACCTGGGTTCTATCGAACCCTAGGGGTTCGATGAGTCAGTCTCAGGAGTTCGGAGAAACCTCTGCTGCAGAGGCCAGAATAAAGTAATACCGTAATTTGTTGTGAGTTTATGCACTTTGTTGGTTTTGTTCTTTGAGCAAGGTAATATTCATGCACGGCTCATTTTGTGCACCAGTAAAAAAACATATACCTATGTCTTGAATTTGGAAAAAAAAATCATACTTTATTTATCACTAAAGAAGGGTTCGGTGAATGCGCATATGAAATTGGTGGGTTTGGTACCTCAGAAAAGGTTAAGAACCACTGATCTAAGAGTTTATGAATAGGAATTATTATTAAGCCTCTCACTAGAAATGGGACTTAATTTAAATTATAAGAGATCTGATTAATCCTTCCAGCATTAACTACCATTCTATTAAAGATTTCTTTACACCAGTAGGGCTTACATGAATGTTGTGGGCATGGACTGACTGGTCACTGGAGCCACTAAAAACAAGGTCATTCACCACCTTAAAGAAAAAAAAAATTCAATGAGTTAGATTTGGTACAAGGTTCTGAGTTTCCTCTCTAACTTATAATGCATATTGGTAAATTTTAATTTTGAATGAGCGCAAACTAGGTATAAAATTTCTCAAATTTTCTGAACTGAAACTTTCGCCCTACCACCAGGTACTCTGATGAATTGACAATGTACTACTGTGTTTGTTACCTCTTCAGAATGATTATGAAGTAGCTTAGAAGAGCACTGAAGTATCTCTACATTGTATAGGAAAATACACTTTCTAAGTTAACATAAAAAATAGTACATCCCTTAGTGACCCAGGCCTGAAGAAAAGGACTATAAACTCCTCCTTTTCAAGATGACTATGTTCTAAATAAGGTATCAGACAACTCAGAAAATGTCATACACACTGTTCTATTTGTGCCAGGCAACTAGCCCCTGTTCTTGTGCATGATACTTGCCTTCATGCAAAGAATGGTTTTGCTGTGGCCCTCCAGAGTTCTGAGGAGGAGTCCATTCCGTGCATCACGTACACTAATGGTACAGTCATAAGATCCCACAACCAGCAGCTTTCGGGCACCTTCCTGAGCTGTGGCAAGACAGCTAACTGCCCGAGGGCCATGGCATTCAAAGATTTCGAGTTGTTTGTTGTTCTGAAAAATAAAGTCAGAAGTAAAAGCAATTTAGCTGGTAAACCTCAAAAATCGACTAACCTAAATCACTATAAACTCTTAATTTCTATCACTTGTACTTAAATTTCTCATACCCATTCCCCTATCTTTAACTTTCCAACCTCTGCCACTCTCATTCCAATTCTCTCTGTGTTCATGACTCCCTCTACTATCATTCCAGTGGGGGCAAACTCTTATGCTGTGAACTCTTTTCTAACTGTAGCCCACACTATCCTGCTCATAATTAGAATTGGTTCTCTTTTTATGCCCTCTCTCACTTATCTTAAGTTAATGATAATGAATAATCAAGCCTTTTGTTCATATTCTAATACATTTTCCATGCTATAGCCCCAGGAACTCTTTCACTATTTTTTGTCATCTAAAATGTATGCATTAAGTGTGGAAGTCCCAGGTTCAATTTCTGGTCAGGGCACACTGGAAAAGCAACCAACTACTTCTTCACCCCTGCCCTTCCCCCTTCTCTCTCTCTCTCTCCCCTTCCTGCAGCCATGGCTCAAATGGTTCCCAGCAGTTCGGCCCCAGCACTGAGGATGGCTCCATGACTTCACCTCAGGCGCTGATATAGCTCAGTTGCCAAGCAACAAAGGAGGGGCCCCAGAAGGGTAGAGCATTGCCCTCTTGGGGGCTTGCTGGGTGGATCCCAGTCAGGTACATGTGGGAGTCTGTCTGTCTGCCTTCCCGCTTTTCACTTCAGAAAAATACAAAAAAAGAAAAAGAGTCATTCACCACCTTTCTGTTATTCTTATGCTCTTCTGACCTCTGGTTCTATGTCATGTTCTAGTGGAGTATAGAAGCAGAAGCCTGTTTTTGTTTCTAAAAACAATTAGCCCTTGTTCTCTTGCACAATACTTGCCTTCATGCAAAGGATAGCTTGTCGTGGCCCTCCAGAGTTCTGAGTGTCATGGTCATGTCATGTCCAGAATTCCCAAACACTCCTTTATCTCAGATTTTAGATTTGCTTCCCTCATCTCTACACCAACCCTTCACATAACATCTCCCACTTCCCCAAAACCTCTAAAAATGCCCTTTAGGTACATGCAAGGGGTAAAACTCCCAGAAACTAAGACAAAGCAGCAGCTGGGAGTCTACAGAGCTGACCAACGACTTCAGTGCTAGTGAAACAGACTGATGGAGTTTGGCCCAGTGGTGGGTAGGCCCTGATAAATTGCCCTGGCTTTCTGTTGAGACCCCAGAAGCACAGCCTTTTAGAATTATGGACAAATCAGAAAAGGCCCAGCCCTTACAAGGTTTTAAAATTCATATCTCTGCAGAGAGTTTTAAATCTTTGTCTCGAGGTCCATCTTCTCTGGGGTTTTTCAACTTTTTAAAGACTATTTTAATTTCTTATCATCATCTTGTCCTTAGAGTCTTGCTCCTAGCTTCTACCTACCTTTGATAACATTAAGCTCATAAAAGAGAATTAGAATTATCAAATTTTATTCTTTCATTGTACATATATACCCTGATTTATTGGTGTCACCCCATTAAAATTAATAAAAAAAATTTTATTCATTAAAATATTTTAAATTTATTCTTTCTTCTTTATTTCTATTGCTCTAACCAAATCTAATCCAGGCTGTTAGCACTTCACAACTGAAACACAAAAACCTTCACCCATTACCCTTCTGTGATCAATTCCTATCAAGTGAACCACAACTTGGCAGTTGAGCATGTGCTAGCTTAAAGACAGAAACCATGGCATATTTTATTGCATCTCTTAAAAGCAAGCTAGCACATAGGTACTCACTAAACTGAATGATACTATAGTTGAGCATAACCTAAACATTCTAACATATCTATACTGTTAAAAGGTGACCAGATGACCCTGAGATATAGTGTTACAACATATTAGTAACCAAACCTATCAATTCTACCTCTTATTTTACATCTCTTACCCATTCTCTTCATCCTTAGTCTAACCTTTCATGTCAGCTTCTATGAAAGCCTCCTACATGGTATTCCTGCCTTTGCTATTGCCAATGTTTTCCAATCTCATTAACTCCAGAGGGACTTGTTCTAAAATACAAACTGGATCATGTCTCTCGACATCAAAGCCTACAAAATGAAATCCAACTTCATCAGCGAAGCACCTACGTTCATCCAGAACTGGCCCCTACTCATTTCCTAAGCCTCGTCCTGGGGCGTCACACATAACAGATGCTCAATAAAGGTTTGTTCAACAAATGAATTTATCTTTCGGTCAGGAAAGAATGAGGCTACATGGGCATGAAGGCAAACCACCTTTGACTTAGTTCATTTTACAAAACAGGCTACCCTCATGAAGCCCTACATCAGTTCCAAACCACATCAATGTCATACTCAAAGGAATTTAAGCTAATTTTTCACAGTGTCATTCCTAAAAATGAGATAGACTAGTTTAACCTGTGACTCATTATTTGGCTCCAAATTGCCAGGCGTGGCTTAATTTAGGAGAGTTACACTTTGGTCCTGGCACACTTGGGTCTGTACAGGCAGAATACGGGATCTTGTTTCACTTATACCCGGAGACAACAGTTGTTGAGCAGTGGTTGATTCTCTTGCTTTCTCACATGAGAAAACAGGAAAATGGCTGTCTTCCACTTCTTCCCCCACAATCTTCCACTTCTTTCCCCACACACCCACACTACTTTCAAGTGGCAGAGGAATTTAGCTTTTTCTCCCCAACCACTAACCTCTATGTTGAAGGTGACCACAGTGCCATTTGCCAGTCCTGCATAGAGGATTCGCCATCTACTATGAAGGCAGAGGACCCGGTCTTCCAGCTGTAACTGCTCCACACCTTCTCGTGTCTGATAAAAGTACACAACACTCAATCAGCAGAAGTTAACAGGAAGTAAAATGTGAAACCAATCCTTCTGGAAGCAAGAGCATGAAATGATCTTATGAGGAAGAAAAAGCAGCAGCATCTATTTATAGAAGATCATCTTAGATTTTTTTTCCTCCTTTGAAATGAGGTCAAAGACTCTCAAGCTATAGGTAATATCAAAAATAAGTAATAAATTCTAATAGTGTAACCATATTTATAATTTGGTTACACTTTTAAGAAACTCTTCAAAAGGCTATGAATCAGGTATTAACCTCTTAAATTAAGTAGCCAAAGATCAAGTTAAAGCTGCACTTGACATCTAAAAGGAAAATAATTCTTTATTTTAATAGCTCCCAAATGTCTCCTTCAAACTATTGTCAGATTAGCTGATCCATAATAACCCAAGATTTTAAAATATACAGAACCCCAAGCCTCACCTCCAATCCTCAGATTCTAATTCAGTAGGCTCTGGAATATGTTTTTTTTTTTTTTAATTTCCTTAGTAATTCTCATGTATATCCAGGTTAAACAAGTACTGTTTAAATTTCCAGAACTGGGTTATATTAGCAAATTTAATTACCTAGACCTAGAATAGGGCCAGCAACATAATAAGAGCTCAAGGTTTGTTGTTAATGATACCAAGTGACTAAATGCCCAAGTGCAGCATTAAAACAGGTTTGAATAGAGGTGTTAAAATTAAGATGGTCATAGGAGGGCAGGATGTGACAAGCTGTGGGTAGAAATGATAAAAGCTGTAGGTTGTGAAAGCCCTTATTCCCTTCTCCCAACCTTTCTTTCCTACCTAAGAGTTAAGTCTTCTAAATTTTTCAATCCCCTCCCCATAAAATTACAAATATAAATGCCACATATGAAACTGTAAAATAAAGACAATAAATGTGCCCAAATGTTAAGATTCATGTTGCCTCTGGTTAGCCTAAGTGAGATCTTTTTGTAATTTTATAGAGGACACTGAATGCCATACAATGATTACCAAAAAAAGAACTACTGGCACATGTAACAATATACATCAACTTCAGATATTATGGAGAGCTAAAGGTAGGCATGAAAGAATACATGCAGTATTGTTTGTTTAGTGATGATCGTTCAAGCACAAACTCAATAATGATAGAAGCAAAAGAGAAAGTGGGAAGAATGAAACATCTGTCTCAATGTCTGCACTCTACATAGCAAATACAATCATGGCAGTTCAATATTACCACTTTTGATTTCTCTGCACTCACTTACTTTAACATTATAGCAGCGAATGGTGTGATCACTGGAACCAGTGTAAAGGGCAACATTCCTCCCAGAGATCTGAGTAACCAGGAGGCAGTTCACTTTGGAAGTATGACCCTCAAAGACACCAATGCACTTCCGACTCTAAAGTCAAGCACAGATCAGATTATCACTTGTGGATATAAAAGGTTCAGATAACACATTTCCCCAACAAAAAGATGCTAAAAGATAACAGTTCACTGCTTTATCCTCAGTGCCTAGAAAAGTGCCTGGTACACAGTGTTCAGTAACTATCTGACCAACGAATGCCCAGCAAATGGTGGTAAGGTGTACTTTCAACTACGTTAGCTGAGTTATACCAAAAAATACTTAGGGCAATTCATTCTAAGGTAGATCAGAATTTTAATCAATGCCTAGGGCAAGACTCTCCCACATACAGACCAAAGATCTAGCAAATCCAAATGATAGCTATTAAGCAGATAAGTTCCTCCATTTGATTAGTAGCTTATGAGAATACTATATCCTAAGACATGTCAGGTGTCATCATAGGTCCTAATGGTCCAGGGGTGGTTTCATAAGGGGATAGCCTAATACTTATTTGTGTTATCTCTGAGTTCTATTTAGAACATACAAATATACACAAACTTATCTTGCAATTTCGAGTTAGAGCCAATCCAAATCTTACACTCACACCTCCTGGTAACCATCACTGTTTCTTCCTTCAGTATCCCCTTTGCCCTTTATGTTATTAGGCTAAATCAACCAATACACTTATTGCCTACAATAAACACATTTTCTTGATGTATCATCTAACCTTTTGATTTTCAAGGACTTCAGCCATTTCAAACACTTTCACAGTGTTTGTTTGAATAAGACAGTGTTCCTAAAGTTTCTTGACTATCATTGTTAATAAAGACAATGAGTCTGACATATACCAAATTCAAAACTCAAAATTTCATTCTATGAAAATTCAGAGTAATGATCACCAGATTATATTAAGCGTGTGTAGTGGAGAACTGTTGCTCTCCTGAATAACTCACACAATTAATCAACTGTCAGGGAAAATGCCTCCTTTATTCCTTCCACAATATTCATTTTACCCCTTCTCTGTTATACAGTAGTTACACAACTGACCTCATCATCAACTATAGGGTTGGGATCTGACTAGCCCAAGTCTATTGTTGTAATCCCACCTCCCTTTACCAAGGGAATAAAGCATGAGATCCTTATTTGATGGTAGGAGGGAAAAGAAACCCCAGTGGTCCTGGCATCTATTTGAGAGCAGGAGGAGAACTACCTTTAGAAAAGGTAATACAGCCTGGCCAAGCTGTGGTGCAGTGGATAGAGTGTTGGACTGGGATGTGGAAGACCCAGGTTCGAGACCCCAATGTCCCCAGCTTAAGCGTGGGCTCATCTGGTTTGAGCAAAGCTCACCAGCTTGAGCCCAAGGTCGCTGACTCGAGCAAAGGGTCACTCGGTCTGCTGTGGCACCCTGGTCAAGGCACATGTAGAAAGTAATCAATGAACAACTAAGGAGCTGCAACAAAGAATTGATGTTTCTCATCTCTCTCCCTTCCTGTCTGTCTGTCCCTGTCTGTCCCTCTCTCTGACTCTGTCTCTGCCACAATAAATAAATAAATAAAAGATGTGATTTCTAAAAAAATAAAAAGAAAAGGTAATACAAAGAAGGTGGAGTGAGAGACAGAATAAAATTAAGTTTCCGGTAACCCTGCTGAGCAGCTGGATCAACTGTACCTAAAGTTAGTCTAAAGCCCACCTCTTCTCTAGACAGCAAATAAATTCCCATAAACTCCAACTCATAAGTTGGAGTTTCAAAAACCTGCAACCTCCAAAAACATTCAAATTGCTTTATCAACTTACCACTAGATTATAAACTCGCACAGTTTTATCTGCTGAACAGGTATATAGTAAGTTCCCAAATATTTGAATTGCATTCACAGCAGCTTGGTGCCTCTCAAAACTCCCTTCTGTGGGATCATCATCATCTCCTGGCTCTGAAGATATTTCTAGAAAATAAGAATATATTTCAGAGACATGTCTGCTATGTCTGAAGACACTAAAAAATTAAAGCAATTACATAATGTAGTGGGCCCTGGATTCTCCTTAAAGCCTAGCCCCACTCATAAAATATCACATTTTTTCATGAAGATCTTCATTATGAAGATTTCATGGTAACAGAAAGCAGGAAGAAAATGCTACTGCTATAATGAATGAGTTTTTGAGTGATAACTGTAAGGTACCAAATATCTGTTACATACAGTTATTTTGTTGAGTAAGGCATTATTCTTTAAGCAGTCTCTTCTCGAAGCAAAAAACCCTAGTGCCAAGGAAACTTTAATACTAATTAATTGAACAGATAACAGAGTGAGGTAAGAGAGATGCAAGAAACAGAGAAGCCAGAATTTGAGGATTTAGGAATATCAGAACTGCTGGTCAAAGCAATCCTCTTGGTGACAGCTCCTGTCCCCTACTCTATAAGCATATTTAAGTAGATTTAAACCCTGGCTTTAACATTTACAAGCCTTCTTCTCAGTGGTTCATTTGAATAAAATGGAACAACCAAATACCTGAAGAGTTCTTTGATCCTTTTATGGAGGAGATCACAGTCTGAGTTTCTGCCACACTACAAAATAATAACAAGTTTTCTTAGCGAGTGTGTGCACAGGACAGGTAGTAAAGCTTAACTTTTCCTGACTCAAAGTATTGTTCTAATCAATGGTAAAGTAACAGTGACATGAAATCACTTTTCCATCTGAAATTTTTATATGATAGTAGCCTGACCGGTGGTGGCGCAGTGGATAAAGCTTTGACCTGGGAACACTGAGGTCGCCAGTTCAAAATCCTGCACTGGTCTGGTCAAGGCACATATGGGAGTTGATGCTTCCAGCTCCTCCCCCCTTTCTCTCTCTCTCTCTCTCTGTCTCCTCTCTAAAATAAATAAAATTTTTAAAAAAATTAAAAAAAAAAAAGAAAGTATAGTAAACATCTACAACACAAATGAGAAAACAGAAAATCTCCACTGCCAAGGTTTGAGCCTTCCACAAGCCTATCGATTTTCTATAAATTTGATTCCTTTAAAAATTCGAGTCATAACAAAAAGTTCTAATTTTTAATAAAAGAAGAATGGTGAAAGCTGTTGTGATGGGACAATACAACCGCCCTACCTTACAGGGACACCATCTTTATAGTGAGTGCCAATCTCACTGGTAGAGCTAACTTCATCACAACCAGAACGAGAAATTTCTAATGCGTTTTGCTCTGTGCAGTTCCAAATATCCTTCTTAGATGGGCTGTCTGGTTTCTCTTCTCCAGAAGAATCAATGGCTACTACTTCTAACTGAGGATTAAGAAGTTCTAGGACTTCCAGAGAGGAGTCACTATCTGGATTGTCTCTGACACTCTCTTGTTCTGGGCCAGTTCTACTATCTTCCCAGGTGGAGGTGGTTACTTTCCCTCCCTTTGCCGACTTTCCAGTTTTTACTTTTCTTGCAGGTTTAGCTGTAAATACATCCTGTTCAGTGTCACTGTTTTCAGGAACACGGGCAGCCCGTAGAGTCTTCTTCTTCCTGAGTTTCTTTTTTTTCTTGTTTCCCCTAGTTTCAGCTGAGGTCAGAGTAGACTCTGCTTGCTGTTCAGGTTGGTCAGCTGGAGAGTGGGGCTCCTTCTCTAAAGGGATTTCTGAAGCAAAGAACAATCTTGGAAAAGAACTGGTACAGGTTTCAGACCCGCTGTTGCCTTTGGTTGGCTCTTCAGCATCTTTATTTGTGCCAGGAAAACCAGCTGATTGGGAATAGAGTGCACTTTCTCTGTTTCTGGCATTTCCTTGCTCCACAGAAAACTTCGGTTCTTGGTTAGGCTCATGGATACTTTCTGTTAGCTCTGACAAGGACAATGTTGCAGTGGTGGCTGGATAAACTGAACAACGGTCACTGATCTCTCCTGAATAGAGAAGAAAAAAATTACCATTTTATGTATCTGCTATTTATAGTCATAAATGGCAATTATTTGTCACAGTTTGAATCTCTAAAAAATAATGACATTTCCATGATATGTTAACCAAACCATTGCTTATAAAATTGTTCTCTTCACTGCTCAACTTCCCATAGCCTGAATAAATTTCTATTACAGCATGGAGCAAATTTTGCCTTGCATTAATCTCACAAATAACTATGCATATCTTATATCCTACATTAGCTCCTTATGGGCAGGATTGTTTCTATCAGTAGTTAAAAAGTCAGCCAACACATATGTCTATTTTCTTTGAATTAGTTATTCAAAGAAATTAAACTAATGAAATAATCACAAACATACTCAAAGACCAGTCAAAAGTGCACCATGACTTTACGGACACACTGTATATACAACATGTTATACAGAATATTTTTAAAAAGGGGGAAACCCTATATATTTAAAGGAGATAGAAATTATTACAACATCCAGATTATTACACAACTTCTCAAATATTATCAACTAGTAAAATAAAATATTTTAAGCAAATTATTTTTATGACACTGGGAAATGATCATGTCATACTAAGTGGAAAAAGCCAGGTTATAACTGATTATGATCTGTTCTTTGTATAAAGCTACTTGTAAACACAAACATGTAAGATTTAAGAAAAGACTGAACTGATATATATATATACTAACACATCTAGATTTTTAGTTTCCCAGTTACTTACAATGAACATGAGTTAGTTTACAACCAGAAAAAAATATAATAAAAGCTATTTTTTTAAAAATTAGCTAAAAAACCCTGGCCAGATAACTCAGTTGGTTAAAGCATCATGCCAAAGCAGCAGAGGTTGCCAGTTTGGTCCCTGGTTAGGGCACATACAGGAACAGCTCAATGTTCCTGTCTGTCTGTCTTTCTCTCTCTTCCTTGGCTTGTACTTTATATGATAAAGACAGTTACATGCTGAGATATTCAGAAGATATATATCTTATTTAGAAAACTGACTGGCCTGACCAGGTGGTGGTGCAGTGGATAGAGCATTGGACTGGGACACAGAAGACCCAGGTTTGAGATCCTGAGGTCGCCGGGTTGAGCATGGGCTCATTGGCTTGAGTGCAGGCTCACCAGCTTGAGCATGAGTTTGCTGGCTTGAGCAGAGGACCATAAACATGCACCCATGGTCACTGGCTTGAGTCCAAAGGTTGCTGGCTTAAAGCCCAAGGTTGCTGGCTTGAGCAAGGGGTCACTCACTCTGTTAGAGCCCCCCTATCCCACCCCCAGTCAAGGCACATATGAGAAAGCAAGAATGAACAACTAAGATGCCACAATGAAGAACTGATGCTTCTCATCTCTCTCCCTTCCTGTCTGTCTGTCCCTATCTGTCCCTTTCTGTCTGTCTCTGTCAAAAACAACCAAAAAACTGACTAGCCTGACCAGGCGGTGGCGCAGTGGATAGAGCGTCAGACTGGGATGCAGAAGACCCAGGTTCAAGACCCCGAGGTCGCCAGCTTGAGCGTGGGCCCATCTGGCTTGAGTGAAGGCTCGCCAGCTTGGACCCAAGGTCGCTGGCTCCAGCAAGGGGTTGCTCGGTCTGCTGAAGGCCCGCAGTCAAGGCACATGTGAGAAAGCAATCAATGAACAACTATGGTGTCGCAACAACAACGAGAAACTAATGATTGATGCTTCTCACCTCTCTCTCTGTTCCTCTCTGTCTGTCCCTATCTATCCCTCTCTCTGACTCTTTCTCTGTCCCTGTAAAAAAAAAAAAAAAAAAAAAAAAAAAACTGACTGAACAACATCAACTTCATTTATCTCCCAAAACTAAATAATTCTGCA
The DNA here is from genome assembly GCA_037038555.1 of Rhynchonycteris naso. Lineage (NCBI taxonomy): Eukaryota > Metazoa > Chordata > Mammalia > Chiroptera > Emballonuridae > Rhynchonycteris > Rhynchonycteris naso. The sequence goes on along the minus strand of CM072999.1, from coordinate 75,550,719 downwards.
CCAATCCTAATAAATGGAACCGTTTATGTACTAATGCAAGTTCAAATTAGTAATTCTTTTTTTTTTTAAGTATAGGTTCTTATTTATTTATTTATTTATTTATTATTATTTTTTTAACAGGGACAGAGAGAGAGTCAGAGAGAGAGACAGATAAGGACAGACAGACAGGAATGGAGAGAGGTGAGAAGCATCAATCATTAGTTTTTCGTTGCCATTGCGACACCTTAGTTGTTCATTGATTGCTTTCTCACATGTGCCTTGACTGCGGGCCTTCAGCAGACCGAGCAACCCCTTGCTGGAGCCAGCGACCTTGGGTCCAAGCTGGTGACCCTTCACTCAAGCCAGATGGGCCCGCGCTCAAGCTGGCGACCTCGGGCTCATCTGGTTTGAGTAAGGCTCACCAGCTTGAGCCCAAGGTTGCTGGCTTGAGAAAGGGGTTACTCGGTCTGCTGTAGCCCCCCAGTCAAGGCACTTCTGAGAAAGCAATCACTGAACAACTAAGGTGCTGCAACAAAGAACTGATGATTCTCATCTCTCTCCCTTCCTGTCTGTCTGTCCCTATTTGTCCCTCTCTCTGTCTCTGTCACACACAAAAAAAAGAAAGAAAAAATTAAGGAAAGGTTACTGATACTTAAATGATCCTCGTGAATGAAGAAAACCTCAAGAAAAGTTAATTTTAATAACTTCAGTTTAATGGGCAAGTATAACTTTACATCGCTGATATAAACTTGCCCTAGACCCACTATAGGGTTGTTTTAAACCAGAGAAAAGTTTACATACTATTACCTTGCAGTAATTCCTTGAACACATTGCAAGGAGAGCCTTGTGACACGTTCACACTCTCGTCTTGTTCAGAAGACATAGGTTCTTGTTTAATCAGAACCGAGGAGTCTGGATCAGGAACACTGCCATGGGCTTTGAAAGTAGGAGATGTAGTTATTTGGAAAGGGACTCCCGTAGATGATGGAGACACCCGGGAAAACGGAGGGTCCAGAAGAAGTGGAAAAAAGGGAGCAGGCATCAGTGAGGCATCAGCAGATGTTTGAGATCTACCACTCCTTTGTTCTCGTGGAAGGCTACAGGGAAACTGGTATGGGCGTTCTGAAGGTTCATATGTTTCTAAAATGGAAAATACACATATATACAAATGCAAAAAATGTTACCTGCAAAGTTATTGTGTGTTCTTAAAGATTACAAGAGAATATAAAGTTCCTCAGAATTCTTCAAAATAGACTGTCATATATCTATACAACCACCTAGGATATGGACAGAACAGGCATTAATATTCTAATTTTTCAGATTTTAAGTGACTTATCCATGAATAGAAGAGCCAAAATTTGAATCCAGGTTTTTTTCACTCCTAACCGAAGGCTCTTTCTGAGACATACCATCTCCATCCACAGCTATGCATTTTGGGGATATATAGTCTCGCAGGCTTTTTAACAGAAGAATAAAACCAAAGAGACACGAGAGTAATCATATAACTTTTTAATGACAAGTTTAATTCCCCTATAGAGGAAAAAAAAGTAACAAGCTACAGAGAACCCAATCCATCATCTCCAAATACCTTGTAATCCCTGTAGAATTTGTATTCTATGGGTCCTCAGTGCACTCATCTCCATAGTTATCTAAAAACAAAGTATTTTTTTATGAATTTTCAAATCCAACTTCAGAGATGATACATTTTCATTAAATGTTCCATCTACTATTACCTGCTGTTTGAGCATAAGAAGCCTCTGAACTTCAACATAAGCTGTCTGGAGCGTTGCGCGGGCTTGCAGAAGGTTGTTATCCATGCACTGCAATGATTTGCTTAGTTCTTCCTCCCGTAAAGAAATATTCAGCAGTTGGTCAACCTGAGAACGTTCTGCCAAAAGAAACCATAATCCTCAGTTTTATATTGGAGACTTCTCTTTAATAACACAGCTTCTCAGAAGATAGAACTACATTAGTTATCTAGGATAAGCCTTTATTATTCTCCCCAATACATACTGAAGACTCAACAACTGTCACAAATTACAAAGTTAAGCTTGATGCTGTCAGAGCTAGAAACCAAAAGTAAGAACTGGTAAAATGGAGGTATTTCAAAGGTTCAAAGAGTACCACAACATGGTACCATCTTACCTAATATCCATTTTCCACCACTACCTATCCAGTCAAATCTCTGTCCCAAGCAAATCAACTGTTGTAGTTTTCATCTCCCTTTCTTCTTTTTCTACCACCCTCTTAACCCAAAGCTTTTGCTTAGATTGAGCCCCAGGTCTGTTCTGCTTACACTCTCCCCTCCCAATCCATATTTTTCTGGTCTGTTAGTTAACATAGCTATCGTTATTACAGAAGTCTTCCTGGAGGAGCTATAGCTTTGAAATAGCATTCTTAAGTTACTTTAAATAAAATGTTCTACTATGTATATGCATTTGTCATCTTTATGTTTATCTACTTCCCATTCAATATGCCAGGACCTCATCCTTAAACTCCAGACCCACATATCCAACTACCAACTTGATATCTCTACTGAGATGTCTCTAAGGTCCTTTAACTCCAGGGATACAAAAGGAAAGCTCATCATCGCCCTCTACTCTCAAACTGCTACTCTCGTGGAGTTTTCTATTGCTATAAATGATACCATCGCCCACACAGTTGCCCCAGAAAGAAACTGGGGTCATCCTTGACTCCTACCTTACGTGCATCACTTCCACTCACCCACGGCTCACCCAATCACTTCCCACCCTAGCTCCGATAGTGGAGCAGGGTTAGACAGTGGAAAGCAAGCGCTACAGAGGCACATCATCAGGGAGACACATTAATAACCTCTCTCCTTAATTCACATGAGAAAAGCAACCAAGCTGCCTCAAAAATGGAGACTAAAAGAAATGGCTATAAACGACTAAGATGGACAAACATTTATTGACAGCCTGTTCCCCTTCATCCCATTGAAAAGGCCCAATGAGACCTGATTTTGTGTTCAACTCAATTTGTCCAAGATATATACTAACTTTACTTGGCAGGTCTATGTGGCATCATATATTTCTTCTATAACTGCTACTATATATAGTAGGAAATTAAACTTTTCTATGCCACTAAGCAAGACAAAAAAAATGGAAAAATAAAAGAAAAACAGTAATAAAGTGTTTGATAATCACAAGCTACAAGTTGTAAAAGGCTGAATTGCTGAAAGAACAATTTCTTTTTGCCTGAATATTCTACACTATACCTTTTTTCCCTTTAATTTTTCTTCTTTTATTTTTTCTCTCAAGACTTGGGAGTTCAGGAGAAGATCCATCCTGAGGAAACATAGAAAATTAAATAATATTAAATATGTAATGGCCATTATCCAGGAAAGAAAAACAGAATCAGTTCTAGTCACACAGTATTCTCATTATTTCTACCATTTCTAACAGGACTATAGTAGGAGTCTCATAAATATGTATTATTAAAAAAAACACCAGAACTTTTTAAGGTCAAGTACCTTCCTAGCATTCTAGAAGTGATAAAACCCACAAGACATAGGCAAGGAATTTCAAACCTTAGTAAAGCAAGACACAGAAGTATGGACAAAGCCAGTGACATATATCTGATATCATTGTGGCAGTTTCTACTTTAAATTTCAGCAATAAAATCTTTACAATAAAAAGCTAAACAGTCTATTGAGACAAGCCCATGATATTAGCTTTGTCACAGTATTTCTCATCCAACAATATCCATTACAGTGTTGAGCTCAAAGTGGGGTAGAGCTGGTATCTGGATCCAGGTCTACAACCCAGGCCTTTATGCACTCTGCCATATCCTTCAATATTAAAGGAAACAATCCATTTTCTAACAGTGCCAGATTCCAAACTGTCTCACCATCACAATTCTTTCTTTTCAGAAAGGGTTTCCGAAAAGGTTAAATAATATTAGGAACAGAGTTGCCAGAATAGAAGTGGCGTCTTTGAAGGAATGGATTCTGAAAAGCCAGGCCAGATAAATGAAATACAAAAGATCGAATAACAAAGACTACAAATGTTTCTAAGACTATGCTCACATAGATGCACCCTACTAGTATTAAAACGACCTTACTGTTGAGCCTAAAACCCCTGGATCCAACAAGCCTACATGCCTTCCAAAGGCAACATTAGGATGCCTTTCTTCAGTAGCAGTACCAAATGCATCATGAAAACAGATAAAGTTACAGCTGAAGATGTGGCTTATTCCTTGTCAGGTGATACAAAAAATGGCTTGATGACTAATTTTAGAGATGACTTCATGTTTTCCTAGTACTGTACATTCATATTCAATTACATCTAACTTAGTAGAATTACTCAGTGAAAGAAATCTTAGAATAATCTGGAAGAGTAAGAACCACTCACAACCCTAGACACCCAAGAAAAATTAAAGTTAAGTATTTCTTGTAACATCCAAGTCACCACATAAAATATTCTACAGAAGGCACAGGAAATCATACTCACTCCAGTGGCTCTTCGTTTCTTTCTGGCGCTCTGACTGTCATTTTGTTCAGCACCAGAGGTGCAGCTACTATCTGTGCCTGCATCTGCCAAACTGGAGGTTGCAAGAGCCAAGGACACATTTGATGATAAAGAGTTTCCTTCTCCATTACTCTCCTGGGCGTTCTGATTCTCTGAAGGTATGAAACTCTCCTGGCTGTTCAGGTCTTTTGCCAAATGCATCAAAGATAATGTACAGTCAGAGGGTAATTGTGCACTATGTTGCCTTCGAGTAGCAACATTTTCCACCCTTTCCTCTGTTCTTAGGGAGGCAGCCAGAGGTGTCACTTCCTGCTTAAAGCCCACGATTGCTTTTTGACTCTGTGTAGCCCTCAATGAGTTACAAGATGAAAAAATCTGTTGGGGCTCATTTTCTTTGCCTGTGCCTTCCTCACTGAAGAAGCTATACACAGAAGGAGCCCTGTCCATGACCACACTGCTCTCGGAAAGGCTCCGCTTCCTTGCCAACCCAGGGGATGAAGAAATGGAAATATCTTCCCACTGGAATCCTTCTAGACTGTGCAGGTCAGGCTCCCCATCCAAATCCAAGACCTCTTGTTCATTTTGAACTAGAGGCACCATTTCTATGCCAAACCTTAAGAAAGAAAGAAAGAAAAAAATCATATGTCAAACATGGTCGAGAGATGGGAACACCACTTAAAGTACCAGACTCTGTTAGGCACTAAGGTTACAAATATAACAAGACGATTTCTGCCCTCAAGGGGCTCACAGTCTGAGAGCTTTACAGACACAAACAACCATATTATAAATATTGTAAAGCAAGACATACCTGGAAGTATGTCTAAATTAGAGATCGGTACTAAATTAGAGATTAGTATACAGTTAGATTAGAATATATTTGACTAAAAATTGAGGGTTTTATTTAATACGGACTCAAAACCAACAATAAATAGAATTTTAATAGCCAACAAACCAAAAGAACCCAAATGTCTATTAAAGCATTCACAAGTGCCAGACACTATACGAAGAACTTTATAATTTCAATAATACTCAAAAGATATGAAAAAGGGGGCAAAATAATGCCCAGAGTAAATACAGAAGAATAACTATCCATAGGTTCTAAGTAAAAGGTAATGAGAACAGTTATATTTAAAAGTTGTGCCACTCAAGCGTCGACCTGGAAACACTGAGGTCGCCAGTTCAAAACCCTGCACTGGTCTGGTCAAGGCACATATGGGAGTTGATGCTTCTAGCTCCTCCCCCTTTCTCTCTCTCTCTCTCTCTCTCTCTCTCTCTCTTTCTCTCTGTCTCCTCTCTAAAATGAATAAATAAAAAATAAAAATAAATAAGAAAAAAAAAAGTTGTGCCACTCAATTAAGATCTACAGATAAGATATAGACTTACATACTTTTTATGCCGTCACTTCTGGCCCCTAAAACCAAATTGCTTGATTTTTGATGTTTGTTTTATTTCCTACATCCCCATTTCATTTCTCAATAGTGCACTTCTTTTTAACCTGAATTTCCTGCTAGGAAACACTTTATTCCATTTGTTATAGAGCAGCAGTCACTCTTTGATATTTAAACCAGACATGTACAACTCATATTTTTTGCAAAAATTTAATTGAATGTAACAAGAATTCTCTTAACCAGGTAAACTTAAAAGAAAGAGAAACGGATCCTGAAAAAAGACACATACCTGGGTAAGCCTTTGCCTAACTCCTGTTTTTTCTTAGTTACTTGATGAATGACCTGTTCCCAGTTGACATTTCTCCGAGATGCATTTAGAATCTGCCGAAGGGTTGGCTTGAGCCCAGATTCCTTCTCTGTTTCATTCTTTCGATGACCACTAATATTGCGAATGCGGCGAGCATTATTGAGGTTTGGCTCAGGAAGGTGTGCTCCAGTTTTGCTCTTCAAACTAATGTGCCGGGTGAGATCTCTTTGTAGTGAGGCAGGAAAGCCAAGCTTGCTTAGTTCAGGCAGGAGAAGGCCTGACGGCTGAGCTATATCACTCTTTTGCAGTTCTGCATCCAAGCTCGTACTCTCAAAGTCTTCTGTTTCATAAGATACATGAGATTTAACAGAGTCATCAACCGGTACATCATCTAGAGAGGTTTTCAGGTCTAGCAGTAAAGCAGAGTGTGGACTGGTTGCAGATGTCATCTGTAACTCTGATTCTTTCTCATGAACTACTGTATTACACGGGGAAGTGGATAGTTTTCTAGATGTTTTCAGGTTTTGGTCATCTCCCTCTTTCTCATCAGCATTGTGAGAGCTGCTTGATAAAGCTTCTGTAGGGGTAGAACCCAGGGTTCCAATTTTTGTTTCATGCTTTTCCACGTCAGATATCTCTCCATCACTTTCATCTTCTAATGAGTGCACTTGAAACTCAATCTTCAAACATCCCTTTTCAAACTCTTCCACATTCCTATTTGCTTTTGCATAGTTCCTGGTTCTTTTAGAAGTGCTAGGAAGTGGATTTTGCAGTGACTCATGAAACACTAGCACTTCTCTGGCTTTTTGTAATGTATCACTTACATTTTCATCAGCTTCCCTTTGAGTGCCAAATCTACTTTTGTTCCCTTTTAAAAAATGAGGACATGAACTTTGCAGCTTGGACCTGTAAGAACCATGATTGTCTTCCTTCATGGATTTGTTCACGGAATTTGAATGTTCTCCAGAAAAAAAAGAATTTGCTTTGGTGTTTTTTGAAGGATTCTTTGAATTTTGCTTTTGAGGGACCGACTTATTGACTGGAGTTGGAAGAAGTGGGAATTTTAATGATGGCATCTTATTTAAGTTATGTGCTTGTTCAGGTTTTTCTGCAATGGGGCATTCTCTCACCGCCTCATATGAAGCAGTACAGCCAGAAATCGCTTTGTGATCTCTTGATCCTATGTGTGGTTCTTTTTGTGTTTTAAGTGCTGGGGAATTATTTGTTTCATCAATTTGGGGTTTTTGTGTTCCTGTGATTAGGCTAAAATCAAAGAAAGGCTTATCTGTCATTTCTGACTTGTTACCAGTGACTTCTTTCATACCTGACTGTAAATCCAAAGTCTTCTGGGAAGGGTAAGGAGTCCAGCGACGGAGCTTCTCCCTTGCTACGCTGCTGTTCTTCCCACCAATTTTGGAAAGTATGCTGTCTGTCTGTTTAGTGGTTTGGCTTTCTGGCTGCTCAAAATTGAAGTCAAGTAAGCCTTGTGAAGAAAATGTATCACTTGTAAATCCTTCAGAAGGACCTTTATATGTGGCAACTGTACCAACTTTGTCATTTTCTTGCCGCTGCCAAGTGTATCTCTCTTGATTGTATTTGTTTGACTTAGATTTCTTATTCCAAACCATAGCCATCTTTTCCGTTTGACAGTTAGAATTTCTGTTCCTGCCTGGTTGAAATTTGTCTCCAGGGCTACTATAATTCCAACTATTTGTACCACGTACACTGGATTTCCAGTTTCCGTTACTGCTCTTCATATGCCAACTGGAAAAGCCACCTGTTCCTTCAGAATGCCAGCTGGAATTCCTTCCTGTACCATTGTGATTCCAATCTACTGTTCCATTATTTGAATGCCATCCACCTCCAGAATTACTATGGTTATGAAACCAATTTGAGGAGCCTCCTGCAACACCCTTATGCCACCCGGAACATCCTCTAGGCACACCACTATTCCTCAAAGAATGTGCAAAGCTGTTTTTCCTGGTATTACTAAAGCCGTCCTTTTCCCATTTCCAATCCCGCTGAGGAGGTCCTCGATGATGCCATGCTGGCTGACTGTAGCCCTCTCTGTCTTGGTAAGGAATTCTGTCTTCTCGTCGCCGTTGAAGTCGCCTGTCATCAGAGTTTATTTCTTGGCTGCTTTTGGAAGGTTCATCTTGTCTACAAGAAAAAGTTTTCTATTACTGATTTAAAGAAATTCTTATACTTCCTTTAAAGGCATAACCCACCAAACTTCCCCTCAACCTCCCTCCTGTTACTTAGAGTATATAATCGAGTCCATTTTTATTTCTAATAGTTGTTGCTTTCATATCTTTAGCCAATATATACTGCTCACAAAAACTGGGGGATATTTCAAAATGAACATAAAGTGATAAAACAAAGCATTTGATTTTTTAAAATTAAACAAGAACATCAGAAAAGCAAACAAGTCAAAGAAAGCGGTTTGATTATGCAAATAAAATGCAAAACCAGCTTTTATTTCGTTGGTGAAAATGTATTATGCAAAAGGCTGAAAGTACTGGAGTATCTGCATGTTCCCTAATCCTCTAATTTTTGTGAGCATTGAAGTTAAACTTATATTTACAATTTATCAATTTAGAAATGAAACAATATCTGTTTTTTCCTATCACCTCAGAAATATAAAAAATTTAACACATTTATACTATGCTCCTTTTCTTGTTCCTGCTTTTCTTGGCATGTTCTAAAATTCTGTCCTTGTCTATCATCCTTTAATTATTTTTATATTACACAGCTTTTTGAAAATAAAAACAATTATATATTGTAGCTATGGTTATTTATCACAGTTAATACAATTAAGTTCAGCTGTTCTTAATATTGTGCTTCCTCTGGTTGTTGGTTCTTTCTGAAAACCCAATTTCTAACCCTGCTTTAAATGGTAAGACTTTACTATGCATAATCACTTTCACAAACACTTTTATCAAGCACACATAACTTGATAAATATGAACAAATAACTGTTAGTGGTGAATGAAAACTTGTATGCATTGCTCCTATTCCTGAAGGGCCTTCAACCTAGCTGAGAAAATAAGGTACAGATAAGAGTAAAATAGCACAAAACAAATAAGCAGAACCCACAATAAGTGCTATAAGGAGCTCCCTGTGCTAGAGGTTTTAATAAAGAAGCTAGAACTGTTTAAACTACTCCTGTTAGACCAGTGGTTCTTAACCTTTTATGAGGTACCGAACCCACCAGTTTCATATGCACATTCACCGAACCCTTCTTTAGTGATAAATAAAATATGATTTTTTTTCCAAATTCAAAACATAGGTATATGTTTTCTTACTGGTGCACAAAATGAGCCATGCATGAACATCACCTTGCTCAAAGAACAAGACCAACAAAGTGCATGAACTCACAACAAATTACGGTATTACTTTATTCTGGCCTCCGTGGCAGAGGCTTCTCCGAACCCCTGAGACCGACTCATCAACCCCTAGGGTTCTATAGAACCCAGGTTAAGAACCACTGTGTTAGCCTGACCAGGTGGTGGCGCAGTGGATAGAGCATCGGACTGGGATGTGGAAGACCCAGGTTCGAGACCCCGAGGTCTCCAGCTTGAGCGCAGGCCCCATTTGGCTTGAGCAAAAAGCTGGCCAGCTTGGACCCAAAGGTCGCTGGCTCCAGCAAGGGGTTGCTCAGTCTGCTGAAGGCCCGCGGTCAAGCACATGTGAGAAAGCAATCAATGAACAACTAAGGTGTTGCAACCGCAACGAAAAACTGATGTTTCTCATCTCCCTCCGTTCTTGTCTGTCTCTATCTATCCCTCTCTCTGACTCTCTCTCTGTCCCTGTAAAATAAAGAAATAAAATTAAAAACAAAATAGAACCACTAAGAAATGTGAATAAATTTAAGTAAACATCATAGAAATATGTGTAAAACTATTTACCTCTACAAACTTCCTACATGCCTAGCAATAGTGCTCAGCATATGGTAGTTGCTCAAAAAAATTGAGTAATACTAGATAAAATTATTGAGTTCCGCCTGACCAGGCGGTGGCGCAGTGGATAGAGTGTTGGACTAGGATGCAGAGGACCCTGGTTCGAGACCCCAAGCTCGCCAGCTTGAGCGCGGGCCCATCTGGCTTGAGCGAAGGCCCGCCAGCTTGGACCCAAGGTCGCTGGCTCCAGCAAGGGTTTGCTTTGGTCCGCTGAAGGCCCGTGGTCAAGGCACATGTGAGAAAGCAATCAATGAACAACTAAGGTGCCGCAATGGCAACGAAAAACTAATGATTAATGCTTCTCACCTCTCTCCATTCCTGTCTGTCTGTCCCTATCTGTCCCTCTCTCTGATTCTCTCTCTGTCCCTGTTAAAAAAAAAAAAATTGAGTACCTACTAATCATTAGGCATTTAATACTAAGCCCTTTATATAGATTATCCCATTTAATATTCACAGTTCTAAAGCAAGTATTCTTTTTTTTCCCCTTCTTTTCCAAATAAGAGGGGAGATACACTTCCGCATGTGCCCCAACCAGCTTCCACCCAGCAACTTCCGTCTAAGGCCAAAGCTCTGCCCATCTGGGGTCATGCTCATAACTGAGCTATTTTTAGTGCCTGAGGCAAGGCTCCATGGAGCCATCTCAGCATCCAGAGCCGATGCACTCGAATCAATTAAGCCATGGCTGCAGAAAAGGAAGAGAGAGATAGAAAGAGAGAAGAAGGAGGGGTAGGGGTGGAAAAGCAGGTGGTTGCTTCTCCAGTGTGCCCTGACCGGTAATTGAACCTGAGATATTCACACACTGGGCTGATACTCTACCACTGAACCAACTGACCAGAGCCACAAGTATACTTATTATTTCTACTTTTTAGCTGAAGAAACTGAGGATTAGAGAAGTTAAATAACTTGCCTAGAATACCACAGATGTAAGTGGTATGACAGAGATTTAAACCTTGGCAGTCTGACACTAAAATCTACATACACTAGGCCTTGACAGAATGAAAATCTCTAAACAAAGTTTCTGTTAATTGGGTTCCGTCCTCTGAACTTGACTTATATCTTAAACTCAATATTGACTTTGATTGGCTCTAAAAGCTTCTAATGTTGCCTGACCAGATGGTGGTCCAATGGATAGTGTCGGCCTGGGACAATGAAGTTCGAAACCCTGACATCACTAGTTTGAGTATGGGATCATACACATGACCCCAAGTCGCTGGCTTTAGCAAGGGGTCACTGGCTTGGCTAGAGCCCCCAGTCAAAGCACATATGAGAAAGCAATTAATGAACAATTAAGGTGCTGCAACAAAGAGTTGATGCTTCTCCTCTCTCTCCCTTCCTGTCTGTTCCTGTCTACCTCCCTATCTCCCTTAAAAAAAAATAGATGCTTCTAATTTCTTTTTTTGTGTGTGTGACTGAGACAGAGAGTCAGAGAGAGGGACAGATAAAGACAGACAGACAGGGAGAGAGATGAGATGCATCAATTCTTTGTTGTTGCACCTTAGTTGTTCATTGATTGCTTTCTCCTATGTGCCTTGACCAGGGACTACAGCAGACTGAGTGACCCCTTGCTCGAGCCAGCGACCTTGGGCTCAAGCTGGCAAGCTTTGCTCAAGCCAGATGAGCCCATGCTCAAGCTGGCAACCTCAGGGTCTCGAACCTGGGTCCTCTGTGTCACAGTCCGACGCTCTATCCACTGTGCCACCGCCTGGTCAGGCAAAAAAAAGCTTCTAATTTCTTAAATTTTTGGACACAAATTGAAATTTCTTCCTTTTTCACAAGATAAAATTAAGTTAATTTACCTAAAACTTCAAATATCCACCTTCTATTATGAATTACAACTATTTCTAAATAGGAGACAAGTGTTATTACATACACTTGTGGGATAATTGTACCACCATTAGCCAAATTGCTTTTATCTTTTGCTTCTAAAGCAGTATGCAACTTTTGACATGCAAGGAAGTCACTGACTCAGCTATACTAACATGATCTAGAAATAAGAGGAAAATTGGGCAATGAATCAGTTATAAAAGTAGAATTCCTGCCTGACCTGTGGTGGAGCAGTGGATAAAGCGTCGACCTGGGAACACTGAGGTCGCCAGTTCAAAACCCTGCACTGGTCTGGTCAAGGCACATATGGGAGTTGATTCTTCCAGCTCCTCCTCCCCTTTTCTCTCTCTCTTTCTCTCTCTCTCTCTCTCTCTTTCTGTGTGTCTCCTCTCTAAAATGAATAAAATAAAATAAATTTTAAAAAAAAGTAGAATTCCTCAATCTTGGTGAAATGGCTAGATCAAAGCGACAATAACATGCAGCTAAACTCACAGCCCAGAAAGAACAATCTAAGTTAAAAATCTCATGAAGGAAAAAAAATGAGAAAACAGTAGATGTCTTTATAAATAGGTTACCAAAAAGCATATTAGAATTCTCAAAGAATAGTTAACTATAATAGGACTTCACTGAGAAGCTTTTACCCTCTAACTTAATGTTTAATCATTACCACAGATAAGCTAAAAATGATACAAGAGTGTAATAACAAAAATTAGAAGTTTGTCTCTTTGAGGCTCCAACACCTTAAAACAAGTGTAAACTACAGCTATACTGATAAAGTACAGAGAATGTCACTTGAAAGACTGAACAATTTAAAAAAGAAGTTGCCACTGAAATTTTAGAACTAAGTCTCCTTAAAGGACCTGTTCAAATTACTTTTAGTATGTAGAGTATAATTTACTTTCTTTTTAAATTCAAACCTCTACCTAAAAATGAAGTGCAGACCAGATATAACTAGTATTCAAGAAGTATCTCTAAAACTTGATTTCAGAATTTGAAATGTTTCTCATCATGTCCTAGGATTTGCAAAATTACCCCACTTCATTAACTGATTCTATCTCTTTTATTCATATCTGAATATTTCTGCTTCATTAAAGTCTTTATACCACAAATCAGCAAGGTTAAAATACAATGAATAGCCTAATATGTGAATTATATATGTAGTTATGAGATTATGCAGTACAATATACAGGAAAACTTATACTGCTGAAATAATCTTGACACTGTCAAATTTAAAATATAAATTAATTCAATGTATATTTACTGAAATACTTAATAATGAAAGGATAAATCAAATTTGGTAAAAGCACCATGTTAATTCAATTATGCAAAACATTTTTTCCTAAGGGATACAATAAGAATACTATATAAAATATTCATACGAAGCTTATATACTAAAATCTTTCCACGAGAAAATTTGGATACCAAATAAAAACAATTTATTAGTATCCTAAAACTTTGGAACTAATAATAAAAAGTCCTAAACATAGTTATCAACATGGCAAAAATTCCAAATATGTAGCAGTAATAGCTAGTTTTTATGCAGGAACAACACTAAAGGAGTTAATACAATAATTCTAAAAAAACATTCCATTTCCCTTTTACACTTAAGACAGTAACTTCAAGCTAAACTTTATAACTAAGATACAGTTGAATGCTGTAGGCTGACAAGTATGAGAATGGAAAATGTATCATCTACTATATTGTTTCAGATAGGTTTTTAAAAAACAGTCAAAATCACTACTCACCGACTTTGTTCTTTCCTTTGTTTTATTAGTTGAATGAGTTCCTTGTCAAAATAATCTTCTTCCTCTTCTTCTCCCTTTCCATCATCTTCTCTTTCCTGAGCATCAACGTTATCTTTGTGCAACTGGCCAGAAATGTGCTTTGCATAAGCAGAAAGACCCACTTCTGTGACCCCGCACACCCGGCACTCATGACTACTGTCCCTAGGGAAAGAGGGAGATGAAGGACATTCAATTCTCCCCACCGGCATGGCACACTCACCAAAGCTGTTCTCTTTTCCTCTGAAAGACACTGCACACTTTGGCACAGAGAAAAATTAGTGCTAGTTAATTTCAATGGTCCTTTCATCCCTTTGAATACACTTGTTCATAAGTTTCTTTTGAAATGAATTTAAGATTCTTTTCCAGCAATCAAGAGGCAATACACTTCAGAATAATGTCATTTAGGAGGAGAAATCTTCTTGAATTGCTGTACTTAAAATCTTCATGGTGAAAGGGGAGGCAGGGCAGGGGGCTCAGAGCAAAAAAAATTGCTCTGGAGCACACCCATGGTGCCAACTGCACTCAGAAAGCCTGGTGACAGTGCTTACATTTAATCTCTGGCTCAAGAACTTTCTACCAGTGAAAATTAAGGGGTGGAGAAAAGAGTAGGCAGCATAGCCAATCCCAAGCAGGTAACTAAATCGGAACAGCTGCAGCTGGGCCTGGAATGTGAAGATTCTGGACCCAGGGCAACTGATCAGAGTAGTTTCAGCGAACTCTTTTGGTCTGAACAGATACATGTGATCTACAGTCTGCCTCAGAAGGGCTTATTTTAAAGGGAATGGAAAGCATTTCAGTGTAGGAAGTCAACAGCTGTGCTAAGCAAATGGTTTTCCTCAAGTTTCAGAAAATGCTACAGTTTAGAGAAAAGCAAAACCAGACTCTTAGTTAAGAAAATTCACTGAACAGCCTTTTTTTCCTTTTACTTTGCACACTTAACAGTAAATCTCACTCTTGGCCAGGTTAAGAAGCTGAAGTAGATGAGTAACTTTTTAAATTTTTTCTCTTATTTTTTAGCTAAGGGGAGAAAGAGAGAAAAAAAGAGAGAGAAAGGAAGAGAGAGAGAGGTAGACAGAAGAGGGGGGGGGAGAGATGAGAAGAATCAACTCGTAGTTGCGACATTGTAGTTGTTCACTGATTGCTTTCTCATACTGATCCTTTGCTCAAGTCAGTGACCTTTGGGCTCAAGTCAGCAACCCTGCACTCAAGCTGGTGACCTTGGAGTTTCGAACCTAGGTCTTCAGCATCCCAGGTCTATCCACTACGCCACCGCCTAGTCAGGTATAGGTGAATAATTTAACTGCTTTTTTTAGCGTCCTGAAATCCCTTGATTGGGTCAGCTGTCTATGTGGTTATTGATGAGAAACATCTGAACACCATGACCACTGGTATAATGAATGGACAGTAATATCCATTCCATAATCCAAATTGGCTTAACGTTTATCATTTGTCTTAGAGTTATACAAGTGATAACTTCTGCACTTCCTATGCCAATCTATAAAAAAATAACACAGAAGACATGCTGTCTTTGATAAAACAGACACAGGCACGCAAACACTACTCCATCTTCCCCTCACATATATCTATCAAGACATGGCAGAATTCCTATCAATTAACCAAGAGACCTTCAAAACTGAGTATTTCATTTACTAGTTACAGATTACCTGAACATTCATTTAAAAAACAAACAAAGGGCCTGCCCAGGCAGTGGCGCAGTGGAAAGAGTGTCAGACTGGGATGCAGAAGACCCAGGTTCGAGACCTGAGGTCACCAGCTTGAGCGCAGGCCCATCTGGCTTGAGCTAAAAGCTCACCAGCTTGGACCCAAGGTCGCTGGCTCCAGCAAGGGGTGGCTCCATCTGCTGAAGGCCCGTGGTCAAGGAACATGTGAGAAAGTAATCAATGAACAACTATGGTGTCGCAGAGGAAACAAGAAACTAATGATTGATGCTTCTCATCTCTCTCCGTTCCTGTCTGTCTATCCCTATCTATCCCTCTCTCTGACTCTCTCTCTGTCCCTGTAAAAAAAAATAAAACAAAAGAAAAAACAACTTATTGAGCCACTACTAAATTCCGGGCTCCATACTAAGTACATGGTTATATAGTTAGCTAGGGTGACAAAATTTAAACAAAAAATGCTCAGTATGTCCAAATTAAAAAAAACAAAACACAAAAAAACTATTTTTTACTTTGTAAGAATAGTGGTCGACACCTCAGAAAAAAGAAAAATTCATAAATATTTTGTGTGTATGTGCCGCCAAAGCAAGCACTCATAAAGATTTTAGACTTTATACCTTTGAATGCTATGGATAAAATATTAGTCTTTGACATTAAGATTTATTTTAATGAGCCCTGGCCAGTTGGCTTCGTGGTAGAGGACGAAGTCTAGTGTGTATGTCCCGGGTTCAATTCCTGGTCAGGGCACACATGAGAAGCAACCGCCCACACACACTTACTCTCCCACAGCCATGGCTCAATTGGTGTGAGCGCGCTGGACTGAGGAGCTGAGGATGGCTCCATGGAGCCTCTGCCTCAGGCACTAAAAATAGCTTGGTTGGGAGTGTGGCCCCAAATGGGGTTGCTGGGTAAATCCTGGTCAGGGCCCATGCAGGAGTCTATCTCCCCTCCTCTCACTTGGAGAAAGAAAGAAAAATGATTCATGTTAATGAGTCCTAAACAGGTTCTCAGAAAATATCATTACCTGCCTGACCAGGCAGTGGTGCAGTAGATACAGCATCAGACTGGGACGTGGAGGACCCAAGTTCAAAACACCGAGGTCGCCAGGCTCTTCCAGCTTGAATGAGGGCTCACCAGCTTGAGTGTGGGATCATAGACATGACCCCATGTCACTGGCTTGATAGCCCAAGGTCACTGGCTTGAGCAAAGGGTCACTCACTCTGCTGTAGCCACCACTACCCCATCAAGGCACATATGAAAAAGCAATCAATGAACAAGTAAGGTGCCACAATAAAGAACTGATGCTTCTCATCTCTCTCCCTTCCTGTTTGTGTGTCCCTATATGTCCCTCTCTCTGTTTCTGTATCTGTCACAAAAAAGAAAATATCATTACCTGATTACCCTAAATATCAATATTGTAATTCCTTCTAATCCTCCAGGAACTTTAATTCAGTATTTTCACTGAGAGTTTCCAACTACATTTATAAACACAAAGAAGGATAATCTTCAACTTTCTCCAATTTTTTAGGACTAGCCTGACCAGACAGTGGCACAGTGGATAGAGAATCAGCCTGGGGCACTGAGGACCCAGGTTCAAAACCTCAAGGTCACCAGCTTGAGCACAGGCTACCAGCTTGAGCACAAGATCATAGACATGACACCCATGGTCTCTGGCTTAAGCCACAGGTGGCTGGCTGGAGCAGGGGTCAGCAGCATAAAAGCTAACACTGAAAACGATTTATCAAAAACCCAGAAATCCCTAACATTTTTCTTATAAACAAAATCTAATTTAAAAAAGAGAGAGGCCCTGGCCGGTTGGCACAGCGGTAGAGTGTCAGCCCAGTATGTGGAAGTCCCAGGTTCGATTCCTGGCCAGGGCACACAGGAGAAGCGCCTATCTGCTTCTCCACCCTTCCCCCTCTCCTTCCTCTCTATCTCTCTCTTCCCCTCCCACAGCCAAGGCTCCATTGGAGCAAAGTTGGCCCGGGTGCTGAGGGTGGCTCCCTGGCCTCCATCTCAGGCACCAGAATGGCTCTGATTGCAGCGGAACAACGTCCCAGATGGACAGAGCATCATCCCCTGGTGGGCATGCCTGGTGGATCCTGGTTGGGTGCATGCGGGAGTTTGTCTTCCCCCCCATTTCTCACTGGGGGGGAGATACAAAATAAAAGAGAGAGAGAGATAAGCTTTACAAATTTCAAAAAGAGATAAGAGAATCCATATTCATCTAAGGAAAGAACAGGGTAGGTCAACCATATCTCCTGAAAATTGGAAAGTATCTGTGTCTGGAGATAAGCTTGTTTTACACACAATATGCATTTATGCTTCCACAGATGGTGTTTGGGAAGCACATGCTGTAAAAAGCTAACAGCAAATTAAGTAATACCTTAATGATGACACTTTTCAGTTCTTTATCAATGACCAGTTAACATACTACTTTGTATAAATATATTAAGTAATTGTTGGAAAAAAGTACTGCTTTACTTCTTGACTAATAAAGGCAAAAATTTTCCTCAGGACATTCAAAGGAGGGCCGAAAGTAGCTTCATCCTGTTACCACACAATTTCCTCTCATGTGTGAAAAGCAAAGCCTTGAGATATTCTATCTATAAGCTTTTCTTTATTAAGCTTGCTTTAACTATACCACAACAGCTGGTTCATAAATAAAGGTTTGTGACTTTTTAATAGCATCTGTCTGTAAAAACTACTTAAAGGCCACACATCTGAACAAGTATATTAGGAAAAAATAAGGAAATGTTCCCAATGTCCACAATTGTGAACCAAATAAGACAAATCATTTACTTTTCAATCAAGTTGGCATTCAAAAGCTAAAAAATATTCTCTTTATATTTTTAACCATATCACAACCAAAAATTATAGTGATACAAATAATAAAATAAAAAGCCTTAACAACAGAAAGCCAATATTTAAACATGAAATCCAGAGGGAAAAAAATGACAAACTGTTGATAGGAAGAAAAAGAAATAATAACTGATAATTATTTGTCCCTACGGCATAAACAAATGACAGTTTGTCCTACAGTAAATGCTCCAAGTAAGTAAATGATTTGAAACTCTATTTTTTGTACTTTTGTCAGCTGTTCTTTCTTGCTACTGGCTTGCCTTCTCCTTAATAATTTGTTACAAACCAGAAAACCATATAAAACCTAGTAATACTGCATCTAAAAAAATGAGTAAATAAGTACTAAAGTGTTTTCCTCTAAATAAAACAAGTTTGGGTGTTAACACTGACATTTATATTGTCAGCAGAGAGACTTCTAATGCTTTCTCTTTAATTATTTGACTATGCTCCAAAAAGCTGAAAACGGTAAACGAATTCTCCACTGCGCAGTTAAGCTGATGGATGAAAGGAGAGAAAAAACAAGTTACAGAACAACACATAGGTAGCATGTGGTTCAGTTACCTTAGAGAGACAAAATGTGTATGTACAGCTAAATATAAATATGTATATACACACAAAGAGGTTTGAATAGGATATACACCAATCTGCTGACTTTCCCCAAAGAGGGGAATAAAAGTTGGAGCTAACAGGTAGAGGTTAAGATGATTTCTACTTTTTTTTACTTTTTATGATTCTGTATTGATTATGAACATGTAACTTAAGTAATCAAAATTTGTTTTTAAATGTTTTAAAAAGTTGATTAGTGATCTTTGAATACAACAGGCTTTAGCCTTTAAATAAAATGGGCTACATTTACTGACCTCATTTATTGTATCCTGTAATATAGTCAAGGTGACAGGTAAATAGCCCAGAATAAGGTGAATTCCAAAAGGAAGTCTGGTGGAAATGGGATTAAGTAATTAAGATATTCCAAATATAGTCAAAGTGATAGGAGAACTCTTGAGTTTAAATTTTCAGCATTAGTTGTAGTTAATAGTGTTAAACTTATTTTTTTTTTTTTACAGGGACAGAGAGTCAGAGGGAGGGATAGATAGGGACAGATAGACAGGAACGAAGAGAGATGAAAAGCATCAATCATCAGTTTTTTGTTGCGACACCTTAGTTTTTCATTGATTGCTTTCTCACACGTGCCTTGACTGCGGGCCTTCAGCAGAGGCAGCAACCCCTTGCTGGAGCCAGTGACCTTGGGTCCAAGTGGGCAAGATTTTGCTCAAGCCAGATGAGCCTATGCTCAAGCTGGAGACCTCAGGGTCTCGAACCTGGGCCCTCTGCATCCCAGTCCTATGCTCTATCCACTGTGCCACCGCCTGGTCAGGCAGTGTTAAACTATTAACACTAGTTAATATTTGTAGTTAAACACTTAAGTCTTAATTGATGGGCTTAGGGACTAATAAATGTAAGTAGTTGTTGTTCCAGGCAATTAGGCATTTGTTGGGAGGACTGCAGTGGCAGGCAATTAACTTTTGTTATCAGGACTGTAGCTGATCAAAGTAGTACCTGAAATATGTGGCAGGATCTTGTGTCCAGGAGGCTTAGGAGCAATAAACCTTCTTCCCTGAACCCTGACTCCAGAAGCAATTAACTTTTTGAATTACAAACCCTATACCCACTCCTTATTTCTTATATAAAGGCCAGCTTGAGATAAGATGTTAAGACAGTTTAGGGTACAAAAGAACTATATAACTGACTTTCTAAAGACTCAAAGTTGGCACTTTGATTTTATTTACACTAATGAGATTCAGCACTACTTAGAAAACTTTGGACCTCTCAGACTATTCTGGCAATACTAAAGATTTATTGCATGCAATAATTTGTAACAGTTCTGAAGCAGTAACATAAAATGTCCCAGTTGCAAGACTGGTATATAGGAATAACAAAGCTTGCTAACAAGAGAACTAGTTCATCCCAATATACCTTTATTGTATTCTACTTACTGGAGCTGCTGTGAACTCTACACATTTGAGATGCTCAAAGACTTATTCTTTTTGAATGACAAAATAAAAAAACTACTGTACTTGTTATTAATTCTAAAAGATAGCGCTATGCCATAAGGTAATATTCATTTATGATGGATTATTATAAAATAAGCCCACAGGTCTCATCAGCACTAAGATCCTCCCACATTCACTTCACAAGTTTATGGAAGACAGATGTTCACATACCTGCCCTTCAGGTTCTCAAGTTCTCTGTGATGCAACATGCTCCGCATGTGTTCGTCCATCTCCTTAAAAATTAAAGAAAGCAGATTAAACTAAGAGGGATTGCTTTGGAGAAAAAAAGTTCCCCTGTTCCTGTTCAATCTCAACAACTGGGACTCAAGCTCCTAATGTCAAAAGTGTTCACTGTGGTTATTCTTCACTGTGGTTATTCTTCTCTATTCAATACTGTAATCAGTTCCTTATTAAATAATTCTTTAGCTATGTTCATGACATATTTCATTTTTAAATAAAGGAATTTTAAAGAAATACCTATATAATTAGCTTTCTAAAAGGGTTAGAAAGTATATTGTTTTTAGAAGGCAAAAGCTTTAAGCATAAGTTATACAGTATAGATTAAATTCTATCCCAATATAAGGAATTTACTAAAGTTTATTTAAAAAAAGAAACAACTCTGAAATCACATAACTCCCCAACTATTTGACTAGTGTTCTATAGACTCTTTCCCCACTCAACTGAATTTCTCAAAAGTAAGTTACAACTCATATTCATATGTCTTGGCCAGGGCCTAGCATATAGTTGTTACTATCTGTTGAATGAACAGATGGATACATCGATTATAGAAAGAACTTATGGATATAAACAGAACTTCTCTATAGCCAATCATAGTTTTTAAGAACTACTTTGAACACAGCAGCTCAATCAAGCTTTCATCTTCACTGCCTGCTTCCCCCAAATGATTTGTTTGGCTCTAAATAAAAGTTTGAAATTTACTAGATTCTCCCCTCCCTCTATCCCACTCTTCATGGAAAGAAAATTAAATCTGTGGGAAGAGCTTCCACTTTAAAACATGCACATGTATATGCACATACCTCAAAAAACTCAAAAAGTTGTAAATGTCTATCTCTTTGTCAAGCCAAAGTATATATAGCCAGCATGCCAGAGTTAGAGAATGGCTTTTATGTACATAATAAAGGGCTTCTGTAACTGTTGAATAGAACCATTAACTGTGTGTGCCCTGTGCTTAAGTGCCTCAAACATTTTCTCACTTGAACTGCAGAACACTGCTGAGGGAGTATTATTAACTTCATATGGACACTAACTTGCAGAGAAACTAATCTATTTATTCACCATTTACCAAGTGCTTGTTATGAAGTACAGAGCTAGGCACTGAAGGAGTGTGAAAACATTCCCAATCTTACCCTCTCGGTCATATATAATCAAGTGGTCAAACTAGGACTCAAATTCTGGCAGATCTGACACCAAAGCCAATGTTTCAAATACCATGCTACATTATAAGCATCTAGTGCCTTGAGATTTTTCATTATATACAGTTTATCCTCAAAAACCATACAACCTGACTAGGCGGTGGCACAGTGGATAGAGCGCAGGACTGGGATGTGGAAGACCCAGGTTCCAGACCCCGAGCTTGCCAGCTTCAGTGAGGGCCCATCTGGCTTGAGCAAAAGCTCGCCAGCTTGGACCCAAGGTCGCTGGCTCCAGCAAGGGGTTGCTCAGTCTGCTGAAGGCCCATGGTCAAGGCACATATGAGAAAGCAATCAATGAACAGCTATGGTGTCACAACTGCAACAAAAAACTAATGATCGATGCTTCTCATTTCTCTCTGTTCCTGTCTGTCTGTCCCTATCTATACCTCTCTCTGACTCTCTCTCTGTCCCTGTAAAAAATAAATAAAACATTTAAAATCTTTTTTAAAAAACAACATACAACCTAACAACCTAGTCTCAATTCAATTTATCTACTACAGTGTGACAAACGGCTGTGATTCAAAATACTCCCTTAAATGACAATTTTACTGAAGATGACCATCATTTCCTTCTTATCTCTACAAATGCTTCATTTGGAGGGGACAGCTCGACATTTGACCCCTCTAAATACAACTCATTGGCCACTAACTAGAATAAAGAGAACTGAAAACTGAGTCGAGTTAGTGATAATACAGAATGAAAAAATTTCATGAACAATAAATATACAGTGACTTCTCAACAGTCTACTGACTATTCTGTTTTTCCTTTGATTAGATTTACATATGCCAAATCCTCTTTTCCTAAGCTAAATTTACTTTCTTTTTTAAAAAAATTTATTTATTTATTCATTTTAGAGGAAAAGGAGAGAGAGAGAGAGAGAAAGAGAAAGAGAGAGAGAAAGGGGGGAGGAGCAGGAAGCTTCAACTCCCATATGTGCCTTGACCAGGCCAGTACAGGGTTTTGAACCGGCAACCTCAGCATTCCAGGTCAACGCTTTATCCACTGAGCCACCACAGGTCAGGCCTAAATTTACTTTCTTAAGCTAAATTTTAGTGGGTTCTATTTCTTACAATGAAACCATTCCTGACCAAAATAATGGTCACTGAAATGGGTTATTTTCTAATATAAAAACCAATTCTAGGCCTGACCTGTGGTGGCGCAGTGGATAAAGTGTCGACCTGGGAACACTGAGGTCGCCAGTTCAAAACCCTGCACTGGTCTGGTCAAGGCACATAATGGGAGTTGAGCTTCCAGCTCCTCCCCCCTTTCTCTCTCTCTTTCTCTCTCTCTCTCTCTCTCTCACTCTGTGTCTCCTCTCTAAAATGAATAAAATAAGAATAAAAAATTAAAAAAACAAACAATTCTAAAACAACAAAAAACCAATTCTGTATTTTATTTCAATTATAAAAATGTTATCATTCAAGCCCTGGCTGGTTGGATCAACTGTAGAGCGTCGGGCCAGTGTGTGGAAGTCCCAGGTTCAATTCCCAGCCAGGGCACACAGTAGAAGCGCCCATCTGCTTCTCCGCCCTTCCCCCTCTCCTTCCTCTCTATCTCCCTTTTCCCTTTGCTCCAATAGAGCCAAGGCTCTATTGGAGCAAAGTTGGCCCGGACGCTGATGGCAGCTCCATAGCCTCCCCAACTCAGGCACTAGAATGGCTCTGGTTGCAATGGAGCAACACCCAGATGGGCGGCAGAGTATCTACCCCTAGTGGGCTAGTTGGGTGGATCCCAGCCAGGCGCATGCAGGAGTTTGTCTCTCTGCCTCCCCACTTCTCACTTCAGGAAAAAAGAAAAAAAAAGTTATCATTCAAAACTAATTTTTTTTTTTTTTACAGAGACAAAGTCAGAGAGAGGGATAGATAGGGACAGACAGACAGGAACGGAGAGAGATGAGAAGCATCAATCATTAGTTTTTTGTTGCCATTGCGACATCTTAGTTGTTCATGGATTGCTTTCTCATATGTGCCTTGACCGCGGTCCTTAAGCAGACTGAGTAACCCCTTGCTCGAGCCAGTGATCTTGGGTCCAAGCTGGTGAGCTTTTGCTCAAACCAGATGAGCCCGCACTTAAGCTGGCGACCTCAGGATCTTGAACCTGGGTCCTTCCACATCCCAGTCCGACGCTCTATCCACTGTGCCACCGCCTGGTCAGGCCAAAACTAATTTTAATGTGACTTTTGATTAGCTAAAACATTTCCCAGATCTTTTTGTATGTAAATTTACATATGAAATTCTCTCCGATCTTGCTCTAAGAAATGAATGCAAATAGAGACACCACTGAGACCTCAAAATAATTGGTAAAGACCCACAGGCAAAGGATTAAAGTAATAGCTACAAATGTACACTTGCTCAGTTACCAAGTCTCTATTTAGTTCCCTTTATATTAATCAGTATTATGTTTTATAAAAGATGGGGAGGGCCTGACCTGCGGTGGCGCAGTGGATAAAGCGTCGACCTGGGAACACTGAGGTCGCCAGTTCAAAACCCTGCACTGGTCTGGTCAAGGCACATATGGGAGTTGACGCTTCCAGCTCCTCCCCCCTTTCTCTCTCTCTCTCTCTCTCTCTCTCTCTTTCTCTCTCTCTCTCTCTCTCTCTCTCTTTCTCTCTCTCTCTCTCACTCTGTGTCTCCTCTCTAAAATGAATAAATAAAAATAAATTTTTTAAAAAAAGTTTTTTTAAAAAAGAGAGAGTATTAAAAAAAAAGATGGGGAGGAAGGGGAAAAAATTGATGGTTGAATAAATCTGGAAAACAATATTAAAAAAATTTTTTTAACTTCAGGGCTCCTAGTCTTATCATAAATCAATAAGCACCAGCATATTCAGGGATGTAGTATACAACTCATACTTGTCATCCTAAGATGCCTTTCTCCTGTACAGTGTATGTGGAAAAAATCAGGGTTATACCAGTTTGGGAAACTAGAGAGAGCACTGCTTCAACATAATTTGTTCATGATTTATCTAAAAATAAGTATCACAGTTATATCTATCCATTAACCCATTCTGCTAATTTCTTAGACCACATTAATCATAACACTTAAGTCATGCCATTCTCTTGCTTAAAGACCTATATATAGTAAGGCAAAAGTGAATAATCCCAGCCCTTGATTTCATTTATGATCCATGGAAAAGTATGAAGAGAGGAAAACATATTTAAAACTAGAGTAGAAGAAATGCCAAAAAGACTTATGATCTGAGTCCACACCTCTGAGTGTCTGTCTATTCATCTCAGACCTTCCCAATTTCCCATCCCTCCAAACTGAAAACAGCTGAAAG
Organism: Rhynchonycteris naso; assembly: GCA_037038555.1. Taxonomy (NCBI): domain Eukaryota; kingdom Metazoa; phylum Chordata; class Mammalia; order Chiroptera; family Emballonuridae; genus Rhynchonycteris; species Rhynchonycteris naso. The sequence goes on along the minus strand of CM072999.1, from coordinate 75,525,693 downwards.
GAATTTTTGTTTATTGAAAACTTGTATAAACTCTGGTCTAAATTTTTTTTTATTTATTTTTATTTTCTTTATATATATATTTTATTATTATTAATTCTAATGGGGTGACACCAATAAATCAGGGTACATATGTACAATGAAAACATCTCCAGGTTATCTTATCATTCAATTGTGTTGCATACCCATCACCAAAAGTCAAATTGTCCTCTGTCACCTTCAATCTGGTTTTCCCTGCGTCCCTCCCCTCCCCCCTATCCCACTCTTCCCTCTCTCCCCCCATCCCATTACCACCACTCTCTTGTCCATGTCTCATATTCTCACTTTTATGTCCCACCTATGTATGAATTCATGCTGTTCTCAGTTTTTCTTTTTTCTGATTTACTTATTTCACTCTGTATAATGTTATCAAGGTACATCCATTTTGTTATAAATGATCCGATGTCATCGTTCCTTATGGCTGAATAGTATTCCATAGTATATATGTACCATAGCTTTTTAATCCAATCGTCTTCTGACGGACACTTGGGCTGGTTCCAGATCTTCGCTATTGTGAACAATGCTGCCACGAACATGGGGGCGCATTTCTTCTTTTCGAACAGTGCTATGGTGTTCTTAGGGTATATTCCTAAAAGTGGGATAGCTGGGTCAAAAGGCAGTTCGATTTTTAATTTTCTGAGGAATATCCAAACTGTTTTCCACAGTGGCTGCACCAGTCTGCATTCCCACCGGCAATGCAGAAGGGTTCCCTTTTCTCCACATCCTCGCCAGCACTTATTCTGTGTTGTTTTGCTGGTGAGTGCCATTCTGACTGGTGTGAGGTGATATCTCATTGTGGTTTTAATTTGCATTTCTCTAATGATTAGTGATGTTGAGCATTTTTTCATATGCCTATTGGCCATCTGTATGTCCTCTTTGGAGAAATTTCTATTCATTTCTTTTGCCCATTTTTTGATTGGGTTGTTTGTCTTCCTGGTGTTGAGTTTTGTAAGTTCTTTATAAATTTTAGTTATTAACCCCTTATCAGATGTGCTGTCGAATATGTTCTCCCATTGTGTGGTTTGTCTTTTTATTCTGTTCCTATTGTCTTTAGCTGTGCAAAAACTTTTTAGTTTGATATAGTCCCATTTGTTTATCTTGCCTTTTATTTCAGTTGCCCGTGGAGATAAATCGGCAAATATACTGCTGCTACAGATGTCGGAGCGCCTCCTGCCTATGTTTTCTTCTAAGATGCTTATGGTTTCATGGCTTACATTTAAGTCTTTTAACCATTTTGAGTTTGTTTTTGTGAATGGTGTAAGTTGATGGTCTAGTTTCATTTTTTTGCAGGTAGATGTCCAATTTTCCCAACGCCATTTGTTAAAGAGGCTGTCTTTACTCCATTGTATGTTCTTTCCTCCTTTGTCAAATATCAGTGGTCCATAAAGCTGTGGGTTTATTTCTAGGTCCTCTGTTCTGTTCCATTGATCTATGTGCCTGTTCTTATGCCAGTACCAGGCTGTCTTGAGTATAATGGCCTTATAGTAAACCTTGATATCTGGAAGAGTGATACCTCCTGCTTTATTTTTTCTTTTTAAGATTGCTGAGGCTATTCGTGTTCTTTTTTGGTTCCATATAAATTTTTGGAATATGTGTTCTATATCTTTGAAGTATGTCATTGGTATCTTAATTGGTATTGATTGAATTTATAAATTGCTCTGGGTAATATAGACATTTTAATGATGTTTATTCTTCCTAGCCATGAGCACGGTATATGCTTCCACTTGTTTGTATCTTCCTTGATTTTTTTTATCAATGTTCTATAATTTTCCGAGTACAAGTCCTTAACCTCCTTGGTTAAATTTACTCCTAGGTACTTTATTTTTTTGGCTGCAATAGTGAAGGGGATTGTTTCCTTAATTTCCTTTGCTGACAGTTCATTGTTGGTATATAGAAATGTCTCTGATTTCTGAGTATTAATTTTATATCCTGCCACCTTGCTGAATTCATTTATAAGGTCCAATAGTTTTTTGACTGAGACTTTAGGGTTTTCAATATACAATATCATATCATCTGCAAATAGTGACAGTTTTACTTCTTCTTTTCCAATTTGGATGCCTTTTATTTCTTCTTCTTGTCTGATTGCTGTAGCTAGGACTTCCGGAACTATGTTGAATAAGAGTGGTGAAAGGGGGCATCCCTGCCTGGTTCCTGATCTTAAGGGGATTGCTTTTAATCTTTCTCCATTTAGTATGATGTTTGCTGTCGGTTTATCGTAGATGGCCTTTATTATGTTAAGGAATGATCCCTGTATTCCCACTTTACTGAGAGTTTTGAGCATGAATGGGTGCTGGATTTTATCAAATGCCTTTTCTGCATCTATTGAAATTATCATGTGATTTTTGTCCTTCCTTTTGTTTATGTGATAAATCACATTGATTGATTTGCGAATAGTGAACCAGCCTTCCCTCTCCAGAATAAATCCCACTTGATCGTGGTGTATGATTTTTTTCATATATTGCTGGATCCGGTTGGCTAATATTTTGTTGAGAATTTTAGCGTCTAAATTCATCAGGGATATAGGCCTATAATTTTCTTTCTTTGTGTTGTCTTTGCCCGGTTTTGGGATCAGAATTATGCTCACCTCATAAAAGGAGTTTGGAAGTCTTCCTTCCTCTTAAATTTTTTGAAATAGCTTGAGGAGGATAGGAGTTAGTTCTTCTTTGAATTTTTGATAGAATTCACTTGTGAAGCCATCAGGCCCAGGACTTTTCTTTTTTGGGAGTTTTTTGATAACTGTTTCGATGTCATCTGTTGTAATTGGTCTGTTTAGGTGTTCTGATTCTTCCAGATTGATTTTTGGAAGGTTATATGATTCAAGAAATTTGTCCATTTCACCAAGATTGTCTAATTTTTTGGCATATAGTTCTTCATAGTATTTTCTTACAATGCTTTGTATTTCTGTTGTGTCAGTTGTTATTTCTCCACTGTCCTTTCTAATTTTATTTATTTGAGTACTCTCTCTTTTTTTCTTGGTGAGTCTAGTTAAAGGTTCATCAATCTTGTTTACCTTTTCAAAGAACCAGCTTCTGGTTTCATTGATCCTCTGTATTGTTTCCTTAGCTTCTATGTCATTTATTTCTGCTTTGACCTTTATTATTTCCTTCCTTCTACTTGTCTTGGGTTTTATTTGTTGTTGTTTTTCTAGTTCTTTTAGATGCAGGGTCAGGTTGCTTATTTGAGCTTTTTCTAGCTTCTTATGATATGCCTGTAGTGCAATAAACTTCCCTCTCAGAACTGCTTTTGCTGTGTCCCATAAATTTTGAGTTGATGTATGCTCATTATCATTTGTTTCTAGAAACTTATTTGTTTCTTCTTTAATCTCATTGTTAATCCATTCATTATTTAATAACATGCTATTTAGTTTCCAAGTGTTTGAGTATTTTTCAGTTTTTCTTTTGTGGTTAATTTCTAGTTTTATGGCATTGTGATCAGAGAAAATGCTTGATATGATTTCAATCTTCTTAAATTTATTGAGACCATTTTTGTGTCCTAACATGTGGTCTATCCTAGAAAACGTACCATGAGCGCTTGAGAAGAATGTATATTCTACTGCTTTAGGATGAAAAGTTCTGAAGATATCTATTAAATCAAGTTGATCTAGTGTCTCCTTTAAGTCTGCTGTTTCTTTATTAATTTTCTTTCTTGAGGATCTATCCAGTGTTGTTAGTGGGGTATTGAAATCCCCTACTATGATAGTAATGCTGTTAATCTCGCCCTTTATATCCATCAAAGTCTGCTTTATGTATGTCGGGGCTCCTACATTTGGTGCATAGATATTTATAATAGTTATATCTTCCTGTTGAATTGTTCCCTTTATCATTATGTAGTGTCCTTCTTTATCTCTTACTACAGCCTTTGTTTTAAAGTCCATTTTGTCAGATATAAGTATTGCTACCCCGGCTTTTTTTTCATTTCCATTTGCATGAAATATTTTTTTCCATTCTTTTACCTTCAGTCTATGAGCATCTTTTGTTTTAAGGTGTGTCTCTTGTAGACAGCATATGTATGGGTCCTGTTTCTTTATCCATGCAGCTACCCTATGTCTTTTGATTGGATCATTTAATCCATTTACATTTAAGGTTATTATTGATATGTAGTTGTTTATTGCCATTTTATTCTTTAAAGCTGTATTCTTCTTTTGCTATATTCTGTCCTCCCTTTAAACTGTTCACAACAGGCCCCTTAGTATCTCTTGCAGAATTGGTTTGGTTTTTATGAATTCCTTGAGGCTTTCTTTTTCTGGGAAGCTCTTTATTTCTCCTTCAATTTTAAACTTTAGCCTTGCTGGATAGAGTAGTCTTGGTTGTAGGTTCTTGTCCTGCATTACTTTGATTATATCTTGCCATTCCCTTCTGGCCTCAAGTGTTTCTGTTGAGAAGTCCGATGTCATCCTTATGGGGGCTCCTTTGTAGGTGATAGCCTTTTTTTCTCTAGCAGCTTTTAAAATGTTTTCTTTATCCATTAGCTTTGGTATTTTAACTATGATGTGTCTTGGTGTAGATCTTTTTGGGTTTCTCTTTAATGGAGTTCTGTGTGCTTCTTGAATGTGTGGAGTGTTTCCCAGCCTTAATTTAGGGAAGTATTCTACTATGATTTGATTGAACAAAGTTTCCATTTCCTGTCCTCTATCCTCTTCTTCAGGCACCCCTATGATGTGAATGTTGTTTCTCTTCATGTTGTCACAAAGCTCCCTTAGAGTTTCCTCACATTTTTTAAGTCTCTTTTCCTTTTTCTTCTCTGCTTCTCTGCCTTTGTTTATTGTGTCCTCTAACTCGCTTATTTGATCCTCAGCGTGATTTATCCTGCTTTTAATTCCTTCCATTGTGGTCTTCAGTTCTGATACTGTATTTGTCATTTCCGTCTGATTCTTTTTTATAATTTCAATTTCGTTTTTTATACTTGTTATCTCTTTATTTAGGTGTTCATAATGACTATCCATTGTTGCTCTAATTTCTTTGAACATCCTAACTATCATTATTCTAAATTCTGCTTCTGGTAATTTGGTTATATCTGGTTCATTCAGGTCCTTCTCTGGGGATTTCTCTTGATTCATTTGGCTTCCTCTGCATGCCCATTTTTTTCTGTGTATAAGCAAGTTGTGGGCACTGGAGTCCAGTAGGTATTGCCTTTGTGTTCTCTAGGTGTGGTCTGTCTGCAGGCCCCTCACCCCCTCTGCCAGTGCCTAGGGTGGTTGGGTATGAGCGTTGCCAGCGCCGGCCCACTGTGGCTTTTGCTGTGATTTCTGCCTCTCCTCCGTGGGAGGGGCTGTCACTGAAGCCACAAGTCTTAGCACCAAGGATAGAGGTGAGCACCTTTGCTCAGCTGCGGACCCAGCCTATTTCCAGACTTCCACCCAGAACCCTCAGTCAGAGCCTGCTTGCCAGTTTCGCGGGTTGGGCGGGGCTTTTAAAGTGCTCTCAGCTGTGAGCGTTTGCCTGTCTGGAGATTTAGCCCCGCCCTCGAGGCCAGGGCCCTTCTGCGCAGGGTCGGAAACCAAGGTTTATTGGGCCGGGCGTGTTTGCTGGCTTCCGCTCAGCTGCGTACTTCCGCTCGTCTCGGACTCTACCCCGCCCCCGCATTCGGAGCCCGCTCGTGCACGTATGAAAGCAATCCGCGGTTTCTCCGGCCGGGCGGGGATAGTAGCGTGAGCTCAACTGCGAACTTCCACTTGTCTCGGGGTTTAGCCCGTTCCTGTGCTCGGAGCCCGCTCGCGCCCGTATACTGGCCAACCGCGGTTTCTCCGGCGTGGGGGGGGGGGCTGGTAGCGTGAGCTCAGCCGCGAGCCCCTGCCCGTCCCTGATTCTAGCCCGGTCCCCGCGGTCAGGGCCGGCCTGCGTAGGTTCGTAGAGCAGATTTCTGCCCATTCCTGGCCTCCTGCTTTGTCCCCGTAAGTGGGGTTAAAGGCGAGCCCGCAGCTGCCGGTCTGCTCTCGCGCGTCCCCTCCGCCCCTGCTGGGCTAGACCGAGCTCCCACCGACTTGGCCTCTGCCCACGCCGACAGAACCACGTTTCTGCGTCCTGTCGCCCCAATTCCTTAAGCAGCCCTCAGCAGAGTAGGAAGGGACCTAATACTCCACACTGTAGGCCTAGGAGCTCCCTCACTTGTTTCACAGCTCAAAACTGTCCAAACGCCTCTTCTAGGCTCTGAGACTGCAGGCTGGGGCTTGGTTCCTGGGACCCAGGTCCCTCCCTCTCCGCCAAACTTTCCTCCTGCCCCGCGGGTCTCTCCGGGCTGCTGTTTGCTCCGGGGAGCTGGGCAGCCCTCTTCGCGTTTTCGCTATTCCTACCAGTCTCAATGTGGCTTCTTCTGTGTTCCTTGGTTGAAGAGTCCACTTAGTTTAGTTCATAGTTGGTTTATCCAGATGATGGTTCTTTAAATTGAGTTATAATCCACTTTGCTTCTGGGAGTTGGAAGTTGGTACGTCCGCCTACTCTGTCGCCATCTTGCTTCCCCTGGTCTAAATTTTTTTAAGACTAGAAGAGCAGTATTTTTTAACTTTTGTAAAAGGCAGCAGGTACATTATTAAACATAATATTAAAATCTCAACTGACTTTTCCATCCTATACAGGAAAAAAAATTCTTTACCCCAGCCTACTGAATGTATCATAATCAAACTTCCCAGTCTTGCATTCAACACTGTTTATCAACGGTCTTCACTTAAATTACAAATTAAATCGTAGTCCCACTATTCCTAAAACGAAACTGTTTTAATCTGTGAGTCTTCTTAACAACTCCTAGAACTGTTATATGCCATTCTACCTCTGTATCTTTGTATACAATGTTCTCCCACCTAAAATATCTCCTCTGTATTTCTTTTAAAACTTCTTTTTATTTTATTCATTTTAGAGAGGAGACACAGAGTGAGAGAGAGAGAGAGAGAAAGAGAGAAAGGGGGGAGGAGCTGGAAGCATCAACTCCCATATGTGCCTTGACCAGACCAGTGCAGGGCTTTGAACCGGCGACTTCAGTGTTCCCAGGTCGACGCTTTATCCACTGCACCACCACAGGTCAGGTCTGTATTTCTTTTAAACCTTCTTACTCCCAAACATCTTTCATGAGAGCTCACAATCTCAGTTCTCTGAATTTCCAGTGACAATAAAGAACACATTAAAAGCATAGAGGGAAAAAAATTCCTCCATATTTAAGCTAGCAGCACTACTTTGAAAACAAAAGATAAAGGCAAAACAAAAGCAAAAAATGAGACAACTTGCAGTCAATTTCCCAAAGGCATAGGTAAATTCTTTTATTTTTAAAAAATGAGTTTTTCTTTGTGCAACATCCCTACCTTGTAGGCATCTAGGATATTATGAACATCATTTCAGCTAGGCTGCTCTTTTCACAAGCATAGGCAGAAACAGAATTCAGGTGCATAAAATGCTGTATCCTTAGCTAATTAGAAAGTAGTATAACCTCAAATAACCTAAATTTTTAAGGTATTTTTTTCTATAACTAGCTACTAACTTTATCTTTATTATCTACTCAAATATTCTCCAATTCTTGGTAGATGTTTAATAATATAGTTACTGGCTATACGAGGCAAAAATGAGAAAGAAATGAGTGGAATGAGACTATGGTTTAAGAAGCATAAGACAACAATAAAAGCTTTTACCCATCTATAAATTTCATGATGTCTCTGAAAAAAATGACCAGTCATAAAGCTTCAGATTCTCCCTCTTCTATTGTTACCTTTTTTGAGCTGTACACAATGTTGCATAATATGCATTTTCGTTCTCGTACCATAGTGACCAGATCTGAAGCACTCAACGTCACACCTGCAACGAGGAAGTAACATTTAGTAACTTTTCTTTCCCTTAGGTGTTTCCTTAGATTCTTCTTAGCATGGCCAAAAATACAAGTCTTGCATCTCCCTCACCTCTCCCTGCTCCTCCCCCAGGCTTCCCATCTTGGTAAATGAAAATTCCAATGTTATAGGTACCTAAGGCAAAAACTTTGAGGATCATCTTTGGTCCCTCTTTCTCACCCCATATCCACTCTCATCAGCAAATCCTGTCAGTCCCACCTTGAAATATATTCAAAACCCAACCATACCTCACTACTTAGCATATCATCACATGGCATTAGCCTACTGACTTAACTTCCTATTTCTACTCTTTTTCTTACAGTCTATTCTAAAATAGTAGCCAGAGATTCTCAGAATGAGATTCTTCTACAATTTAAGTCAGATAACTCCTCTGCTCAGAATCTTCCAATAGATTCCCATCTCACTCACAGAAGACCCAAAAAGTCCTTTGTCACGGGCTACAAAATCTTTTTCTCACTTACTCTCTGACTCCATGCCCTACCACTCTCTCTCTATTCCTTCCACTCCAGTCATACTGCCCCCTTGCATTTCTTGATCACACCAGGAATTCTTCTACCATAGGACTTCTGTATTTCCTGTTCTCTGCCTGGAATATTCTCTGCCTGCTTAAGAAGTCAACAGTTCTTATGGCTCGCTCTCTCATGCTGCCTCTTTAAGGAGGCCTTCCCTGACCTCCTACAGAATATTGTACATTCTGTCCCCCATTTGCGCTATTTCCCTATTGCCCTGCTTAATTTTTTTTTTTAAGGGAAACTCTTTTTTTATTTTTTTTAACAGGGTCAGAGAAAGAGTGAGAGAGAGGAATAGATAGGGACAGACAGACAGGAACGGAGAGAGGTGAGAAGCATCAATCTTTAGTTTTTTGTTGCGACACCTTAGTTGTTCACTGATTGCTTTCTCACATGTGCCTTGACCATGGGCCTTCAGCAGACCGAGCTACCCCTTGCTGGAACCAATGACCTTGGGTCCAAGCTAGTGAGCTTTTGCTCAAGCCTCATGGGCCCGCGCTCAAACTGGCAAGCTCGAGGTCTCGAACCTGGGTCTTCCACATCCCAGTCCAACGCTCTATCCAATGCGCCACCGCCTGGTCAGGCTAATTTTTTATTTTTTTAATAGCACTGTGGTAGACTGTTTCCATAGATGGCCTCAACATCATTCTGGTCCCCACATTATCTTCCCACTACACACGCTCTCTTGCAATATGATCTTGTCATCATCACCTATCAAAAGGTGAGTTTATTTTTCATCCCTGACCTGTTTTGACCAATAAAATGTGATAGAAGTGATTATATAATTTCTGAGACTGGCCTTAAAAAGTTGCAGCTTCTGCCTTTGCACACTTGGAACACTATCTCTAGGAACCCAACCACCATGCTGTGAGAAGCCGAAGCCACAAGGAGAGGCCAAGGTAAAGAAAAATAATGTTTCAGCTGAGCACCCAAACAATAACCAGGACCATCTAACAAACATGTTGTGTGAGAGAGCCATGTCAAGTGTTCCAGAACCATTTGCAAATGAGGGATCCCTAGTAAAACCAGTTAAAGAACCATGGAGAGGAGCAACCATGGCTCAATTGAAACAAGTTAGCCCTGGGAACTGAGGATGGCTCCATGACCTCTGCCTCAGGCGCTAAGAAGAGCTCAGTTGCTGAACAACGGAGCATTGCCCTAAATGGGTGGAGTATCACCCGCTAGTGGGCTTGCTGTGTAGATCCCAGTCCTGGTGCATGCCAGAGTCAGTCTCTTTGCCTCCCCTCCTCTCACTGAATAAAAATAAATAAATAAATAAGAACCATGCAGATGAGCCCTTTTCAACTCACAGATCTTTAACAATAAAATTATTGTTTTAAGCCAGCAAATTGTGGGGTAATTTGTTACATAGTATCTTTTACTACCTGACCTATATATTTGTTATTTTCTACTTACCCCATTAAAAAAATTAAGTGCCACAAGAACAGGGCTTTGTATATTGTTCATTAGTATAGGCCTGGCATTTAGAATAGTGACTGGCACACTGTGGGCATTCTGTAAGTATTGTTGAATTGTTCCAAATGGAACTCTCTTGGGTTATTTATTAAATGTGAGATAGAAAGAGCTGAGTAAATACCAGGGTTTGGACTAAGACCAGAGATTTTTCTATTTTATAACCCTCCATACTTTTTTCTTGAGTCCCTGCTAAGATAGTCTACATGAGAATTTATGTATTTATTTAGTTAGTTTTGAGAGAGAGAGACAGACAGAAAGGGAGAGACACAAAAAAACATCAACAACTTGTAGTTGCGGCAACTTAGTTGGTTCATTGATTGCTTTCTCATATGTGCCTTGACTAGGGGCCTCCAGCCCGCGCTCAAGCTGGCGACCTCAGGGTCTTGAACCTGGGTCCTCCGCATTCCAGTCTGATGCTCTATCCACTGCACCACTGCCTGGTCAGGCTACTTCAACTTTAAATACTATTTACATACAGTATTTTGTTACTACATTCAATAAGCATTTATTGAACACCAAGCACTGTTCTACAAGTTGGGGAAATAGTGGCAAAGAAGAGATGTCCAGAAATATTTTTAATACTATTTTTGATTGTTAATACAAGTTATTAAACATCAAAGCAAAACATGAACAGCCTGACCAGGCTAGGTCTGCTGAAGGCCCCTGGTCAAGGCGCATGTGAGAAAGCAATCAATGAACAACTATGGTGTCGCAACGGCAAGGGAAAACTGATTGATGCTTCTCACCTCTCTCCGTTCCTGTCTGTCTGCTGTCTGTCCCTATCTATCCCTCTCTCTGACTCTTTCTCTGTCCCTGTAAATATATATATATATATATATATATATATATATATATATATATATATATATATATATATTAAAAAAAAGAAATAAAAATATTCTCTATCAACCTTTTAACCAAAAACCTCCTCCCTCTATTTACTTTTTCCTTTCATGAGCTCAACGTTTCCAATCTGCATATATTTAGTAAGTTCATTATTTTTCTTTAAAATAAAAATGTATAATAGCAAAATATTTTATCAATAAGGAAGATCTGAGTTGTTAGATTCCAGCCAAAGACAAAGAAACTTTAATTTGTACATCCTTAAAATGGATAAATATATGATTCCCATAAAGCTTTCTGAAATATTGAAATTAGCTCACAGCCTTATACATGGGCAACACCCAACTCTGAGAGCTACAAGTGCTTGAAAGTTTATATCATATGAGTCAATTAAGTGTATGCAATTCAACTACTATATATTTTTGTTATTGACTTGAGAGAGAGAGAGAGAGGAAGAAGGAAAGAGAAACACTGATTTGTTGTTTTACTTGCTACTTATGCATTCAATGGTTAATTCTTGCATGTGCCCTGACCAGGGATTGAACTCTAAAGTAACCAACTTTGTTACAATGAAAAGGAGGACAATAATAAATAGAAGAAAACAATATCATAAATAAAAGAAACTTTTTATTCATTGCAACAATAATACAGTATAATATGGTAAATGCATAATAAAAACATTTGTAATATTTTATATTGTTATTATGCTTACATGCCAATTAATTTTTAATAATAATTGTAAGAGCCTGACCAGGCGGTGGCGCAGTGGATAGAGCATCGGAGTGGGATGTGGAGGACCCAGGTTTGAGACCCCGAGGTACTCAGCTTGAGTGCGAGCTCATGTGGTTTGAGCAAGGCTCACCAGCTTGAGCCCAAGTTTGCTGGCTCGAGCAAGGGGTTACTCGGTCTGCTGTAGCCCCCGGGGTCAAGGCACATATGAGAAATCAATCAATGAACAACTAAGGAGCCGCAATGAAGAATTGATGTTTCTCATCTCTCTCCCTTCCTGCCTGTCTGTCTGTCCCTATGTGTCCCCCTCTCTGTCTCTGTCACAAAAAAAAAAATTGTTAAGAAAAAAGTATTCATTTACATAATATTATCTAAATGAGTTTTCCATTGAATGAATATTTTTTGTCAATGTATCATTTTGTAACAATATATTGCAAATATCTGAACAAGAAATATCCTTCATATTTTATTTTATGTGAATTGTGCTTACCGTCTTATTATTGAATATTCACTAAGAAAGACATAATTGTGAGTCTACAATGTCGTATGTGCCATGTTGTGTTTCAGTAAGAAGTACACAAAGCCATTTGCACACTTGGTATATCACACGCTCTCTAAAGGTCTCCCGTGCAGAGCGCATGCGTCTCATCGCACTGTACTGATCCTTGACGAATCGTCATGTCAAATACAAATATGTCACATCACACGCAATGGATCAACTCTGCATTGATCAAATACAGACATTTACAGATTAGTCTTCCAATATCAAAAAGGAGGACATGTAGGACACTTTTTGAGGGAGGACGGAATTTACAAAAGAAGGACTGTCCTCCTTAAAAGAGGATGATTGGTCACCTTATGAACCCGCCACCTTGGTATACTGGAATGACACTCTAACCAACTCAGCTACGTGGCCAGTGCATTGCTGTACTCACTTTAACCACCTTATATTTCTCCCCATACCTTTTAAATATACCCACTATAGCCTGACCTCTGGTGGCGCAGTGGATAAAGCGTCAGCCTGGAAACACTGAGGTCGCTGGTTCAAAACCCTGATCTTGCCTGGTCGAGGCACATATGGGAGCTGATGCTTCCTGCTCCTCCCCCTTCTCTCTTCCCCCCCCCCATTCCGCTCTCTCTCTTCTCTAAAATGAATAATAAAAATAAAAAGATCTAAATATACCCACTATAAAATCTTGCAAATTTTGTTCAAATAACTATGAGAAATATCTGATATTTCCTAGTTTTAATAGCCTAAAATCCTATAATTAAATGACTTTTCTTAACATCCTAATTATTATTCTGTCAATACAATTACCATCCCCATAGTCAAAACCAGCTCAAGTAGATGTCTTGAACAAGGGGTAACTCGTTCTGTGGAGCCCGCCAGTCAAGAAACATATGAGAAAGCAATCAATGAACAACTAAGGTGCCGCAACAAATACTTGATGCTTTTCATCTCTCTCCCTTCTTATCTGTCTGTCCCTATCTGTCCCTCTTTATCTGTCTCTCTCACTGTCTCTGACACAAAATAAATAAAAATTTTAAAAATACAATAAAATCAATAAATAAAATTGGGGGATAAAGGGGGGATCTGTCTTTTCATATACCTCTAGCATTCATTATAATAATCTCGGTAGTACTTAAGATATTTGAACATTGACATAAAAAGCCAACTCAGGTTCTATATAACAATATACTATAAAACACTGAAGAAAAAAAAAGCTTAATTATTGATTTGTTGGTGGGGGGAGTGGTACTCAGAGTAGAATCCATTCCTTTTTTGAATTCTACAGTTAACTTTCTGTGCCTCCACGTTATCCCTTACAGAAAACTAATATATTTCTGATGAGCAAGACAGGGCAACAGAGAGACAGCGTTCAGTGATAGAACAAATTTTGTCATTACCCTTAGGTTGTCTAAAAGGTTATGAAACAAAAATATAGCTGGTACTTCTAGGAGGTCCTCAATTTGCTAAGTGGGCGTCCCTGAATGTTTCAAGGCTCCTAAGTTGACAAGGGAAGTAAGGAAGTATTTTAGGGCACACCAACATATAACTACAACTTTCAAAGACTTATTCTTGGGCCCTGGCCAGTTGGCTCAGTGGTAGAGCGTCAGCCCGGCATGTGGATGTCCCAGGTTCAATTCCTAGTCAGGGCACATAGGAGAAGTGCCCATCTGCTTCCCCACCCCTCCTCCTCTCCCGTCTCTCTCCCTCTCTCTTTCTCTCATCCCCTCCTGCAGCCATGGCTCAGTTGAAGCAAGTTGGCCCCAGGCTGAGGATGCCTCCATGGCCTCACCTCAGGCACAATAGCTCAGTTGCCGAGCAATGGAGCAACAGCCCCAGATGGGTAGAGCATCTCCAGGTAGGAGGCTTGTGAGGTGGATCTGGTCAGGTCGCATGTGGGGTCTGTCTCTCTGCCTTCCCACTTCTCACTTAAGAAAAAAAAAAGTTATTCTGGGTAACTGACCTGCTTGCAAGTTCTAAGTTCTAGTTGGCTCCTGTTTCCCAAGGCAAGTGATTGACGGTTTCCTGCACTGATAAGCATTTTACTCACTAGCATTCCTACCTTCTTTTTTTTTTTTAATTTTTCTATTGATTTGAAAGAGAGAGAGAGAGGAAGAAAGGGAGACAAAGGTAAGGGGAGAGAGAAAAAGAGAAGCATCAACTCATTGTTTCACTTAGTTGTTCCATTTGGTTGTATAATCATTGATTGCTTCTTGTCTGTACTTTGACTGGAGGCGGAACTCACGACCTCTGGAGCACTGGATTGACATTTTATCAACTGAGCCACCCAGCTAGGGCTACATTCCTACTTTTTATGTTATCTGACCGAACACCACATTTAGCAGGACATATTTAGCAGCCACTCTTTATTAGTAAGCATAGGGCTAAAATAAAGACAGGAAGTTAGAGCTGTGACTCAGGAAAAGGCATTAGAAGTTAAGCTGCGGGCAAATGAAGCTGTTCGTATTGCCCATCACCAGGCAAAGAAATGGACAGGACAGACCTTAACTCAGAACTACTTTCAGGGTCCAATTCCTTATTCAAGTCTGAAACTTGGCAATCATGTCCTAAAGGAAAAAACAAACAAACAAACAAAAATACTGGGATAACAACCCTAACAAAATAATAAAAATATTAGCAAAAGTTATCATCATATAACAGAGTAAGTCCTAAGCCCAAAGACAGTTTATGTTTGACACTTGTATTACTGGGTAGCTTATTGCTTATTTATTTATTTATCTATTGGGTAGCTTATTTTAACAATTGTAAAAGTTTGCATTCCTGTATTCAACATATAATTTACATATATTTTTAAGCAATCCCTAAGAGCCACATAGCCATTTAACATTTTGTGACAAAAATTATAATCACTGTATGCTAATGAGTGAGCCTAGCTAACTGCCCAATATTCTCCTCAAACATCTTTGTCATTGTCCATGCATCTTGCTGGTACATTCAATAATCTTCATCTACTTTATGCAAGTCTGACTATACTAGCAATCATCTTCATTATTTCTTTATTATAGAATCTTTTAAGTTCATGGTTGACTATAGCACAGTAAAGGTGTAATACAGTAAAGCATTTACTTTACCAGTTTAACTGATGTTAATAGTTTTCTAAATGCCTCTGTCCCATATTTAAAATATCAGTAAGTCTCTGAAATGGTCGCCATATATTTTATTAGATTTTAGGGGGAAATTTATGTTCTGCTAAAGTAGTGGTATTTGCAAATCTTCAATATATCCTTGCAAATGTCAAAAGCCTAATGTTTACTAAAAGTTCACATGCATACTGCACATGTGGCAGTGATATATCCAAACATCTCAGCAAGCATGTAGTAAAAGAATATGCTTAGACAAAATTTGCATTGTTCACAAGTTCAGCATTCCAACAGTTTGAAAAACCAACCTTGAAATTACCAACCTACAAGGAATAGCTATATATTATACTTTCTTTTTCAAGTGAAAGGAAGGAAGATAGACAGACTCTCATATGCACCCAAACCCAGTCTGGGAACCCCGGTCTGGGGCCAATACTCTGCCAGTCGGGAGCCATGCACGCAACCGAGTTTTTTTCCTAACACCTGATGTGGAGGCTCTACAGAGCCATCCTCAGTGCCTGGGGCTGACATGCTTGAACCAATCGAGCCATTGCTGCAGGAGGAGAAGAGAAAGAGAGGGAGAAAAAGAGAGAGAGAAAAGGGGTGAGGGAAGGGGTAGGAGAGGGGCAGAGAAGCAGATGGGCCCTTTTCCTGTGTGCCCTGACTGGGAATCAAATCCGGGACATTCACACACCAAGCTGATGCTCTACCACTGAGCCAACTGACCAGGGCCTATATTATACTCTTAAGTGGTCTCAGCGCCCCCTCAAACTACGCAGGTAACACAAGAATTTCCTAATTCCTTATACTGCAGCATAAGTAATCTCTTTAAAATGCAAATATGGCACTAGCCTGGTTGCTCAGTTAGTTAGAGTATTGTCCAGATAAACAGAAGTTGCAGGTTTGATCACGGTCAGCGCACACACAAGAATCAACCAATGTAAATAACATTGCAGTGAATGTAGGGGTGCATATATCTTTCCATTGCCAAGATTTGGAAGCAGCCCAAGTGCCCATCAGTAGATGAGTGAATAAAACAGCTGTAGTATATTTATGCAATGGAATACTATTCAGCCATAAAAAAGAAAATCTTACCTTTTGCAACAGCGTAGATGGACCTGGATAGTATTATGCTGAGATATCAGTCAGAGAAAAACAAGTAACATATGATTTTACTTATATGTGGAATCTAATGCCCAAAATCAACAAACAAAATAGAATAAGACTCATAGATACAGAGAACAAACTGACAGCTAACTGTCAGAGGGGATGGGGGTTAGAAGACTGGGTAAAAAATTTGAAGGGGTTAAAGAAAGAAAGAAAAATTCACTGACACAGACAACATTATGGGGATTAAAAGAGGGAAAGAGGGGTAGGGAGAGATAGCAGAGCATAAAGGGGAGATAAATGGTGGTAAAAGGAGACGACTTGGGACGGTGAACACACAATACAGTTTACAGATGATGCATTATAAAACTTTAAACCTGAAGTCTATATAATTTTATTAACCAATGTCATCCCAATAAGTAAAAGAAAATTTTAAAAAGAATCAACCAGCCTGACCAGGTGGTGGCACAATGGATAGAGCGTCAAACTGGGATGCAAAGGACCCAGGTTCAAAATCCCGAGGTCGCCAGCTTGAGTGCGGGCTCATCTGGTTTGAGCAAGGCTCACCAGCTTGAGCCCAAGGTCGCTGGCTTGAGCAAGGGGTCACTAGATCTGCTGTAGCCCCCCCGCCATCCCCACCCCCCATCAAGGCACATATGAGAAAGCAATCAATGAACTAAGGAGCTGCAATGAAGAATTGATGCTTCTCATCTCTCTTCCTTCCTGTCTGTCTGTCTCGATCTGTCCCACTCTCTGTCTGTTTCTGTAACAAAACAAAACAAAAAAAAGAATCAACCAATGAATGCATAAATAAGTGGAACAAATTGATGTTTCTAAAATCCAATTATAAAGTTTTTAAAAAATGCAGATTTGATCATAATATTCCCTTGATTTTTCTCCCTGTACTGTAGTTTAGAAAATTTCAAACACAAAAATGCTAAAATAATTTAATAATGAATACCCCATATCCTGTTTCCCGTATACCCATACACCCACTACCTAGATTCTACCATTAACTTTTTACTATATATGCTCTGTCATATACTAACCTATCCATTTGTCGTTGGTCACTTAGTTATAATATACAGTGGTACTCGGGTTACAACAGTCTCAACATACATTTCGAATTTATGACACTCATAAACACTTAAAAGAATTAAGATGGAAGTGCTGTGACTTATGCCGTCAGCATTGTACTTACGGACTACATGGGCAAACTAGTTCCAGACTAGCCTGGAACAATTCTTTAAGAAGGTAGAGGCCTGCAACAGAACCTGTACCCTCTACATCAGCTTCTTCTCAAGATGAAACACCTGTAGTACAGGTAGAATCATCTCCAGCATCTCCTGCATGTTCCTTAGACAATCCTGATTCACCTGATCCAGTATCTTCAGCACCTTCTGCAGGTTCTCCTGCCTCTCCAGCTTCCTCCTCCCAATAGGTCGCTCTCTTCCACCTTGCACAAGTAAGTGATTTAGGCTAGGGTGTGTTTCAACTTAGAACATTTGGGTTACGTCACTGTTGTAGGAACGAAACTGTGTCATAACCCAAGGACACCCCCTATATTATGATTTGTTAATATTTCGCCTGGAATTTTTGGGGTCTAGGCACACTGTTTAGTAACTTTCTTTTTAGTCTGCAACATCTTTATCAGGTTTTGGTTATTACTGCTATACTGGTCTCCTGAAATAAGTTTGGAAGTATTTCTCCTTTGTCTACTTCTTAAAGTTTATGTAAGATTGATGTGATTTTTTTCTTTAGATACCTGATAGATTTCATTAGTGAAACCATGTGGCCCTGAGTTTTTTTTGTAGAAAGCTTTCTTTTTATCATTAATTCCATTTCTTTAACATAACCTTATTCAGATTTTGTTTCAACTTGTGACAGTTTTAGTACATTAACATCTTCAAGAAACTGTCCATTTATATTGTCAAATTTGTTGGCATAAAATTGTTTATAATATCCCCTTATTACATATCATAGAATCTGTAGTGGTAAGTCCCTTTCATTCCTGATATTAGCAATTTGAGTTTTCTTTTCATTATCAGTCTATAAACAGGCTTATCAATATTGTTGATCTTTACAAAGAATCAACTTCTGGTGTTCTAATTTTATTTTTTGTATTTTTCTATTTCATTAATTTTTTTTTCTATCGTCATTATTATTTTTGAGAGAGAGAGAGACAGGAAGGTAGAGAGATGAGAAGCATCAACTCGTAGTTGCGTCATGAGTGCCAACAACCTCAGGGTTTCAAACCTAGGTCCTCAGTGTCCCAGGTCGACACTCTGTTAACTGTACCACCACCTGGTCAGGTGACCTCACCTTCGTTCTTGAAGGCTATTTTACTGAATCTGGAGTTCTGGGTTATCAGGTTTTTCCTCCAGCATTTTAAAGATTCTCTATTCTCTCTGGCCTCCCTAATTACTCCTTTACATAAAATGTTTTCTTTGGCTGTTTTCTAGATTTAAAAAAATATATTATGAGAATCTGCATTCATACATACATTGAGGGATTATTATAATAATACCTAATGTGCTTATCAGTTAGTTTCCCCAACTGTCACCACACCATATTTTTCTTTAAGTATATTTTCACCTTCTTTTTATTAAAAATATTTTGTGCCTGACCAGGCAGTGGCACAGTGGATAGAGCGTCAGACTAGGATGCATAGGACCCAGGTTCAAAACCCCGAGGTGAATGGCTTGAGTGCTGGCTCATCAGCTTGAGCATGGGCTCACCAGCTTGACCACAGGGTCACTGGCTTGAGTCTGAAGGTCGATAGCTTGAGCAAAGGGTCACTCGCTCTGCTGTAGCCGACTGATCAAGGCACATATGAGAAAGCAATCAATGAACAAATAAAGGTGCTGCAACGAAGACTTGATGCTTCATCTCTCTCCATTCCTGCCTGCCTGTCCCTATCTGACTGTAAAAAAAAAATTATTTTTGTTATAACTCACTCCTCAGCCTCCCTGAATTCAGAGCTACTGTAACTTATTTACACATGTAAAATTTAAAATATCAACATAATATGCTAGTCTGCCTGTGATGGCACAATGGGTAAAGCATCAACGTGGAAAGCTGAGGTTACTGGCTCAAAACCCTGGGCTTGCCTGGTCAAGACACATAAGAAAAGCAACTATTATGAGTTGATGCTTCCTGTTCCTCCCCACCCCCCAGCTTTCTCTCTCTATCCTCTGTCTAAAATTAATAAATAAAATGTAAAAATATATTTATATATAATATGCTAACTGTAACAAAAAAGTACGGTAATTTATCATAAAACATATATATTTCAACATATAATGCTTGGGTATGACTATATTAAATGATGCAAGACTATGAATGTGACAACTACAAATACAAAATGATATCAGTATGTTATATTGTTGATAAAAATACCATGAATAGCATCTCTTGTCTGTGATATGATTTTCAAAATACTTACCAACTCTTGAAAAACTTTCTGAAATAAAGAAAGAATGTCTTTTTATTTACATGATAACTATGCTCTATGCAAAAAATACTATGTGCCTGAACTGTAGGGGCTCAGTGGATAAAGCATCAACCTGCGATGCTGAGATTGCCAATTCAAAACCCCAGGCTTGCCTGTCAAGGCACATATGAGAAGCAACCACTACTGGTTGGTGCTTCCTACTACTTCCCCCACCCACTGCCTTTCTCTCTCTCCCCTCTCTACAAAATCAATAAATAAAATCTTAAAAAAAATACTATGTGCTTATATGTAAAACAAATTTGGTTCTAGGCTTAGATATCATAAACAGGTTTGTTTTTGTGTTTTTAATCTACAGGGACATCTGATAGTGATGCAAGATGTGAACAATTTTTTACTGCACAGGGATGTTCCTTACAATGTGGGATGTCTCATATTCCTGATCTCCATCCACTCAAGTTCGCAATTATTTTGAAATAAGAAAAACATACCCATAAATTTCCAAACCTTCCTGGGGGTAAAGGAAGAGAGTAAAATTTGTGTTGCCAGACTGCTTGTGTTTAAAACCTGGCTCTGAGGCGGGCACGCCGCGTAGGCTGGCGTAGGCCAGCCCGGCTGGGAGCTTGATCCTCATGCGCTGCCGCCTCCCCCCACGATGTTCCCCTCCCGGAGGAAAGCAGTACAGCTGCCCTGGGAGGACGGCAGGGGTACAAAGATCCATGCAACAGATGCAGACTAATGTAGCAATTAAGAGTGCTGGCCCCGGCCTGACCTGACCTGTGGTGGCACAGTGGTAAAGCGTCGACCTGGGAACAATGAGGTTGCCAGTTCAAAACCCTGCACTGGTCTGGTCGAGGCACACATGGGAGTTGATGCTTCCAGCTCCTCCCCCCTTTCTCTCTCTCTCTCTCTCTCACTCTGTGTCTCCTGTCTAAAATGAATAAAAAAAAAACCTGGCTCTACCTCTTACTAGCTGCATGTCTTGATCAAGTAATAAATCTTTCTGTGTTTCAGTTTCCATATTTATAAAATAAATATATCAGTATCAATGTCACAGGGCCATTATAAGGAATCAGAAAATCCATCTAAAGTATTTCGCACAGAGCAGGTATTGAATCTTTGCTATATTTGGTTATCAATATAATTATTTGCTTAATGACTGCCTCTCCCAATAGAGTAACCTCCATGACAGCTAGCAGGAATGTCTTGTCTGTTCATTAATGTATTTCTATTACCTGGCACATCCTCTGGTATAGAATAGGTATTCAATTTTTCTTGAACAAATCAATACAAATTAGAAAGATGTTTGGAACAGAAATATAAACAGTAAAAACTAGAGTATAACTAGAGTATTACCTTAGATCATGGGTCTCCAAACTTTTTAGACAGGGGGTCAGTTCACTGTCCCTGAGACCGCTGGAGGGCCGCCACTATACTACTCCATACACTGGCCACCAATGAAAGAGGTGCCCCTTCCAGAAGTGCGGCAGGGGCCCGATAAATGGCCTCAGGTGGCTGCAATTTGGCCTGCGGGCCGTAGTTTGGGGACCTCTGCCTTAGATTATACTACTAAGATACTTCTATATATGAATATCGGAATTTACCCTGATGACATATATACATCTGGCAGGATACTCAAGAAACTGGTTAACAGTCATTGCCTCTAGGAAAAGAACTGAGGCTTGGGGTTCAGGGATTTACTTTTCATTGTAGACCCTTTTATACTTCCCATAATTTAAGCCATAATACACATATATTCTTTAAAAAATCATTTAAACATTATACCTGACCTGTGGTGGCGCAGTGGATAAAGCCTCGACCTGGGAACACTGAGGTCACCAGTTCAAAACCCTGCACTGGTCCGGTCAAGGCACATATGGGAGTTGATGCTTCCAGCTCCTCCCCCTTTTCTCTCTCTCTCTCTCTCTCTCTCTGTCTCCTCTCTAAAATGAATAAAATAAAATAAAATAAATTAAAAAAAATAAAAAATTAAAATAAAAAAATAAAATAATGAATAAAATAAAAAAGACAGAGAGAGAGAGAAAGGGGGGAGGAGCTGGAAGCATCAACTCCCATATGTGCCTTGACCGGACCAGTGCAGGGTTTTGTGAACTGGTGACCTCAGTGTTCCCAGGTCGACGCTTTATCCACTGTGCCACCACAGGTCAGGCATAATGTTTTTTTAAACGTAGACTTTAGGCCCAAAAACCTGCTGTTGGCAGGACAATGGGTGAGATTTACTCTTAAGTCAAGTGGCTGCTACTACCAGCTGAGACCACCAATCACTATGGAAGAACATCTGTGCAAGGGTTGATCCCCCAGAGCAGGACTTACTTCAGTGGGGCTCTGGTGCCTTATGACTCCAACCCTTGAGTGTATTGCTTGTGGAGGTGATTGGGTGGAGATTCAATGTGGTCTGTAGCTGTCCACCAGGTGTACTGGCTCTGAAACCTCCCAGAAGGTGCAGGCCAAGGTCAGCCACCACCTGTGCCCTGCCCAGGGCTGTCCGCCATGAGCTACAAAGTGATCTGCAGATGGCTACTACTTGTGCTGGCTTGGAGTTGCTCATGAAAGGCCAAGCTGTTAACCAAAGTTGGATACTGCTAGTGCTGGGCCTGGAACCTCTTAGCAAGAGGTATTAGGGCCACATGCTGCTTATTTGAAACTTTAGAAAAGTCTGAAGTATGGGCCAGGACAGGCCATTTGTATGGAAAAGTCAAAGGAAATGGCTTGGGTTGGGCTTGCAAGTTGGGTGGGTGGAGTCTCAGGGAATCACCAGTGCTGGGCTAACAGTTAACCAAGCTGATGGAGACTCAGATATGGAGCCAGCCAGCAGGCTCCGTGAGGGGAGGGCCCAGAAAAGAACAATGGCCTCTACCAGCACTTCCCATCTAGAAGAAAGCTACCCCTCCAACTCTCACTCTGATGCCAGGCACTTCAGTTCCTACTTGTATATCCCTGGTGCATTTCAAGCTGCTGTCCCTTCACTGGAGCTCAGAGACTCAGAGAGAGTGAGTATGAAGATGTCTGCGCATGGACCCTTGAAGGAAAATGCCTGAGTCTCCAGCCATCCTCAATCTCACTCAGTCACAATTCCTGTTGGTTT
The DNA here is from genome assembly GCA_037038555.1 of Rhynchonycteris naso. Classification (NCBI taxonomy): domain Eukaryota; kingdom Metazoa; phylum Chordata; class Mammalia; order Chiroptera; family Emballonuridae; genus Rhynchonycteris; species Rhynchonycteris naso. The sequence continues at coordinate 75,503,002 of CM072999.1, read as the reverse complement.
TATAGCCAGAAGTTATAGAGACTTCCTTCTGTTCCTGGCATTGGAACCCTGGGCTGAGGTGCCTAGTGCAGGGCTGGGACCCCTCACTCCTCAGGAAGGACTTCCATAGCCCAGATATCCCTTCCAATTTTACCCACCCCAGGTGAGTGTGGGACCAGCCCGTTTGGCATCTCTGTCCCTCCTACCAGTCTCAATGTGGCTGTTTCTTTATACAGTTAGTTGTAGGATTTCTGTTTAGCTAGATTTCAGACAGTTCTAAATGATGATGGTTCTGATGTGATTGTGGGATTGAGTACAGCATTTACCTTTGCCTCCATCTTGACAGGAACCCTGGCTCATTCTTTCTAACAAATGCATAATTTATTTAACCACTCCACTACTGATTCGTCACTTAAAAACTCTCACTCCTTGAGTCTCTTTCAGATTAAAAAAAATTTTAAACCTAATTGACTCTAAGGTTTCAATCAGAAACTTAGCATGGTGGATGTGCAACTAGAGTATTCATATGTAACTTATCTGTCAGGTGCTCTTATTCACTGAGTATATAAATTAATCCCAAAGTTACCACTCAAATACAGTAACTGCAAACTACAAAATACAAAATATCTGTACATCTCACTGAATCATTCCTTGTCCCAGAACCAAGACAGCTAACCTCTAACATTATTCCTTGCTTTTACAGTAGCCTTCAGACTATATGTGCTATACTTTAAATGTACAATAATAACCATTCACGGTTTTTCCTTTTTAAATATCTAACCAAAACAACTGGTTCTGAACTAACCTCATCACACTCCTTCACATCTTCTACCTCCTTCCAAGCCATTTTGAAGTTATCTTAAAAAACCACTTAGCTGGCCCAAGCCAGTCAGCTCAGTCAGTTAGAGCAGCGTCAACCCTGAAACAAGGTTACAGGTTTGATCCCCAGTCAGAACACAAACTGTTTTGTCCCTGAAACAAGGTTACAGGTTTGACCCCCAGTCAGGACACAAACAGGAAGTAGGCAATGAATACACAACTAAGTAAAATAACAAGTGAATGCTTTTCTCTCTCTCTCTCCCTTCCTCTCTCTGTCTCTCTGAAGTCAATAATAGAAAAAAAAAAAAAACCAAAAAACATCTAGCATCATTAATTAAAGACTCCTACCATTTCCTAATCTCCTGTAGTTAACTCTAGAAACTATACTGTAATTGTAATGAAGTTGCTTCTTAGCAGAGTACTTAGAATATCCAACTTGGTGTAGCAGAAAAAAGATAAATTTGGGCACTGTATGTGAATTTCACCCCTTACCCCAGATAACTTAGCTTGAGCAAACTGAAACTCAGCCCACATCTAAAATACGCTCCCCCCCAAAAAAACATCTTCTACTACAGTATCTCATTAATCTTCTGTGACAGACCCGAGTGTATCTGGCACATATGTAGTAAGTGCTAAATAAATTCTAGTTAAACCTAACTATTATCTTGCATTGTTTCATTCACTACCAAACTTAAGAGCAGGACTTAAAACAACTTTTAAGATTTCCCATCGAGTTTAGAACAGTACTAGGATGAAAAGTTATTTTGGCTTGAGTTAATTAGATATAAACCATTATGATGAATAAAGCACTCATTTTTTAGGTAGGAGAAAATCTTGCCCTTCACTAGGATGGGAGTCTCAAGTTGCTAAGAGGCATGGAAATCTCAAACTTCCCAAGATGACTTAATTTCAGAGTCTTAAAAGATTATTCTGACTCTCAGAGACGATTAAATGAAGCAGACTGAAGGGATCGTGGGGTACAAAGCATTTTCTCTCCATAATTAGGCACCGAGATTCCGACTAAATATTAAATTAGCACATAGTAAGTGCTCCACAATTTTATCATCAAGAAGCACGGCGCTGAGAGAAGACGGAAAGAAGAGAAAGAGTGGAGAACTGTCAGTCACAATCGGTTGAAAGATGTCCCTGGCCTTTAAGCACCTGGGTGTACGGACTACTGGAGACACCTGGTGCCTAAAGGGGTCAGAGGTCTTCCCTAAAGGTCAGGATCTGCAGCCACGTTTCCTGTTAGGACGCGGAGCAAGATAGGAACGCCCCCGCGAGAATCTGCACCCCGAAGCCAGAAATGCCCCCAGCCCATAAACCCGCGCAGGTTCCAGGACAGGGGACGACCAGGCTGCCCCTGCAGGAATAGAGACCCGGCCATATCCTGCAGCTCCAAACCTCAGGGGCAGAACACTGGATCCTTGGGTTTCCACATGTCTCAACGCAGCCCGGGCCCTTGATACTCACACAGCCGACCGCTCTTACTCCATCAGGCCGCCGAGACCCCGGCGAGGGAGCTTCTTAACGCCCCAAACGCCTCCCTCCGTTTTGGGCCCGGCGGCCCTCTCCGGACCCACTCCCGGCCCGGCACCGGCACCGCCGCCGCCGCCAGTGCGCAGTCGCGCGCCCTTCCCCTCCCCCCGCCCCCCCCTTTGCAGTCCGCCTTTCTCAATAATCTAGCTTTATTTGAACACGCGAGCGTGAACAACGGACACGGGGAAAGAAGCTTTACTCTAAAGAACGGAAGACGCCCAAATGCACGCTGGCTTGCGGAAGACAGACCACCGCAGCCAACTCTCCTGTAATCAGCTTCCCTGGCTACTTTCTCTTTACTATTCTGGCCTTCCTGTTGCTCCTACTCTTTTCCTAAGTCCTCACCATTCCCTTTAGGTAGTGGCTACGGTTTCAGCTAAATTTTCAAGCACTCCTTATGAAACTTAGGCTTAATGGAAATTGCAGAAGCTTTAGAATAGAGCGACCTGAGTTCAAATGTTGACCTAAGTACTAATTTGTGACTTTGGACAAAATTACAAGTATTCATGGAACCTCACTTTCCTCAGAATTAAAATTAAGATAATCATTATTTCTCAGGGCACTGCCAGTTTAAAATGAGCAGACAGGCCTGACCTGTGGTGGCGCAGTGGATAAAGCGTCGACCTGGGAACACTGAGGTCGCCAGTTCAAAACCCTGCACTGGCCTGGTCAAGGCACATATGGGAGTTGATGCTTCCAGCTCCTCCCCCCTTTCTCTCTCTCTCTCTCTCTTTCTCTCTCTCTCTCTCTCTCACTCTGTGTCTCCTCTCTAAAATGAATAAATAATAAAAAAAAGAAATAAAATGAGCAGACAGTCCTTCAGTACCTATGGTTTTATACAAACACACACAAATTTTTTATATATATATATATATAAATTTTTTTTTTTAATGAGAGGAGGAGAGGCAGATACATACTCCCCCCGCCCTTCCTGTTGCAACGGAGCTCTTTTTAGTGCCTGAGGGGGAGGCCACGGAGCACCTGGGGTCAACTCTCTGGAACCAATGGAAGCATGGCTGCTGGAGAGGAAGAGAGAGAAAGAGAGAGGGAGAAGGAGAGGGGGGGGTGGAGAAGCAGTTGGTCACTTCTGTGTGCCCTGAGCGGAATCATACCAGGACATCCACAAGCAAGGCCAACGCAGGACCACTGAGCCAAGTGGCCAGGACCCCTATGATTATATTCTTTTTTTTTTCTTTTTTTACAGGAACAGAGAGAGAGAGAGAGGGATAGACAGGGACAGACAGACAGGAGCGCAGAGAGGTGAGAAGCATCAATCATTAGTTTTTCGTTGCTGTCGCAATACCTTAGTTGTTCATTGATTGCTTTCTCACATGTGCCTTGACTGCCGGCCTTCAGCAGACCGAGCAACCCCTTGCTGGAGCGAGTGACCTTGGGTCCAAGCTGATGAGCTTTTGCCCCCAAGCCAGATGCCCCCCCACCCCACTCAAGCTGGCGAGCTCAGGGTCTCGAACCTGGGTCTTCTGCATCCCAGTCCGACGCTCCATCCACTGCGCCACCGCCTGGTCAGGCTGATTACATTCTTATTAATACCTACTGTATTTATATTTATTACTAAACAGCTTATATTATATAAAAAATAATATTTTATATAAAAAATATTTAGTCACTATTTTATAAAAGTGACTATAAAACGTCAGATAAATCAAATTACATTAAGATTGATAATGGGTCTCACCAGGAGGTGACGCAGTGGATAGAGCTTCGGACTGGGATGCGCAAGACCCAGGTTTGAGACCCTGAGCTTGCCAGCTTGAGCGCGGGCCCATCTGGATTGAGCAAAAGCTCGCCAGCTTGGACCCAAGGTCGCTGGCTCCAGCAAGGGGTGGCTCGGTCTGCTGAAGGCCCGCGGTCAAGACACATGTGAGAAAGCAATCAATGAACAACTATGGTGTCACAATGGCAATGAAAAACTAATGACTGATGCTTCTCATCTCTCTCGGTTCCTGCCTGCCTGTCCCTATCTATCCCTCTCACTGACTCTCTGTCGCTGTAAAAAAAAAATTAAAAAAAAAAAAAGATTTATAATGGTGTAAAGTGTTGCTCCTCCTATATTATTGAGCCTTTAATAATAACTATTGTAGCCTGACCTGTGATGGCGCAGTGGATAAAGCATCGACCTGGGAACACTGAGGTCGCCAGTTCAAAACCCTGCACTGGTCTGGCCAAGGCACATATGGGAGTTGATGCTTCCTGCTCCTCCCCCTTTCTCTCTCTCTCTCTCTCTCTCTCTCTCTCTCTCTCTGTATCTCCTCTCTAAAAATGAATAAATAAAAAAGAATTAAAATAATAACTATTGTAAGGTATTTTTCCCCGCTGAGGAAGAAGGAAGGATGTAGCCACAAAGTGTGGAATAGGAAAAGCTTTATTTAGTACAGCGCTTCCCCAGACGATGTTCTCTGGTCCCCAGGACAGAGGACAGAGGAGTCAAATGGATGAAACCAGGTGGGGGAAATTTAAAGGGTCGTCTAGGGTGGTCAAGTTGATATGACCTGGTGAAATCTCATTAGCTGACAGATGGTGGCTCTTTTCCAAAGGACTCCTGGGAAGTTTCTTTTGGCGCGCATGGGTGGTTCCAGCCGAAGTTCCCGGGTCTGGTTCCTCACATGACCTTCCCCCATTGCCCACTGACCTTACACCTATGTTTACAAGAGCTTCAATGTCTCAAATCAAAGTAGGCAGATCCCTCAGCTATGTGTAAATCCAGATTTGCTTCTAGAGAATTGAGCAACTATTCCAATTCTGTGTTTGTGACATCACAAGTCCTTGAAACACTTGAGGTCTGGGGTATGTTGCTCATCCTACTCTTTTTTAAAGACATGCAATGGAAGAACTGCTACCTATAAGCTTGGGACCATAATCCAAAGGGGAAGCTTATAGAAGACCCAAGTCCACTGTTGGTGAGCATCAAGGTAATCATAGACCAGGGTTTCTCAACCTTGGCACTATTGACAATGTGGAGACAATTCTTGTATTGTGATTTGTAGGATATTTAGCAGCAGCCTCCCTGGGAACTAGATGCCCTAGTGCCCCCTTTACATCTTCTCCCACCTTACCACCCCCATCATCTCAACAATAAAAAAACTGTCTCCAAAACTTGCCAAATGTCCCCTAGAGGGCAAAAATGTCCCTGGTTAAGAATCATGGCATTATACTAGTGACCATCCCAACACTAAATGAACTCAACTATATATTTTCTCCAATTCTACCCTCAAAAAGTGATTACTGCTTAACCAGGCGATGGCGCAGTGAATAGAGCATTGGACTGGGATGTGGAAGACCCAGGTTCAAGACCTCGAGGTCACCAGCTTGAGTGCGGGCCCACCTGGCTTGAACAAAGCTCGCCAGCTTGGACCCAAAGTCGCTGGCTCCAGCAAGGGGTTGCTCAGTCTGCTGAAGGCCCGCGGTCAAGGCACATATGAGAAAGCAATCAATGAACAACTTACTAAGGTGTCGCAATGGCAACGAAAAACTGATGATACTTCTCATCTCTCTTCGTTCCTGTCTGTCCCTATCTGTCCCTCTCTCTGACTCTCTCTCTGTCCCTGTAAAAAAAAGCAAAAAGGTGATTACTGCTTGACAAAGCCACACAGGAGAGCAGAACCAGTGAGTTTATTTTTTTAAAAGATTTTATTTATTTTAGAGAAGAGAGAGAGAGAGAGAGAGAAGGAGGAAGGAGCAGGAAGCACCAACTCTCATATGTGCCTTGATCAGGCAAGCCCACAGTTTCAACTGGAAATCTCAGCGTTCTAGGTTGATACTTTATCCATTGTGGCACCACAGGTCAGGTCCAGTGAGTTCATTTTTAGCAATAGTAAACAGGTCCTCAACACTGCTTACTAGTCCTATGACTTTTCTCTGGCCAACTTGCTCTATCACTTTCTACAACATTCCAAATCTTCCCCACTTTCCTTAAAACTCCCAACCTCTTTTTTTTTTAATTTATTTTATTTTTATTTTATTCATTTTAGAGAGGAGACACAGAGTGAGAGAGAGAGAGAAAGAGAGAAAGGGGGGAGGAGCTGGAAGCATCAACTCCCATATGTGCCTTGACCGGACCAGTGCAGGGTTTTGAACTGGCGACCTCAGTGTTCCCAGGTCGACGCTTTATCCACTGCGCCACCACAGGTCAGGCCCAACCTCTTTTTTATCAGCAGTTTCACAGAGAAAACAGATTATCAACTGTGAGCTTCTTTAACTCCCTGTTACAAAACATACAAACTTACAGATATTTCCTCTCCTTATAAATGAGGAGATATTGTATCTCTTCCAAGACATTCTTCCCATCATTACTTTGGATTGCCTTTACTCTAACCATCTCAAGATCCTCTACCACTTATTAGCACTTCTATTTATTCAACCATATTTTCTCACTTGTATCTTTCCTATTGTTGGTCAAATAAGTTTGTAAATATGATATACAGTGTGTCCATAAAGTCATAGTGCACTTTTGACTTTTGACCAGTCAAAAGTGCTCCATGACTTGACGAACACACTGTATATAGGTATGCTCGCTTATAGTTTGCATTGGGTGTGGGGGACAGGCTGTAAACAGGCAGGGTCATTATAGCCTAAGGCTTAGTTTTAAGATTAAGCCTTTCCCACCTTTTTGAGGAATCCATTATGCCTCGAATAAGTGACTTTGTATCAGAGACTTCCTTGTTTGTATATTGGATTAAAGGTTTTGATTTCTATACTATAAAGTAGGACAGACCCGGGGCTTGCTCTCTCTTGATTCCTGAAATTACATTAGAGAGAAGAGCAGAGAAAGGCCATGTGGAGGGGAGGAGAAGCAGCCAAGATGGCTGAGTGCTGAAGGAGAAGCCAGTTTGTGCAGAGAGAAGGAGATGAGAAACAGAGTGAATAAGGCTGGTGGGTACAAACCTTTGATATAGGAAACTCGGATAAGTCAGTGGCTTTGGGAGCCCTGAATGGAAAGGGAAGTGTTTTTCTACTGTGTGTATTTCTTGCCCACCGGGTGCAAGCTAGGATTAAAAGTAAAGGCCCACCAGTTCTTGGCTCTGTTGTTTCATTACCATCTGTCCAAACCAAACCTGAACATGCATGGGCCAGGTGGCTGTGATGGTGGCCGCGGCTACTGGCCATACATTTGGCATGGTCGGCAGGATTCGAAACAGATTGGTATGGAGAAACCACCACCTTTGAGTGGTGGAGTAGAGGACTGGCTGCTGTTATGGTTCCCCATGGCTGTCCTGTTGGGGGCTGTAGGCTGAATGACTTTTACAGCCATGCTTGAGGAAACCAAGAGCTGTGTGGAAGAGGCTGCCTGGGATCAGCAAACTGAGCAGTGTAAAGAGCTGGAGCAAATGTGGGAGAAAGAGATGCCGACCCTGGAGCTGGAGCAAGTACCAGAGGAGGCTCACCAGGTTCGTGAAATTCGCTTGGAAATAGAGCAGCTGCTGGAGAAGGAATCACAGGTTTGTGAGTTGCAGATTGCCCTGGATGTTGTGGAGAGCCAGCAGCAGCGGGAGGCCGGGGTTGAGGCCGAAGCTGAGGTTGCAAGGCCTGCAGAGCAGAAGGTGGCAGCAGCCTGAGGCTCAAGCCTGGTGTCAGGAGCTGGTGTTTTCAGTTCCTCTTTGGAGAATGAGGAGAATCAGTCTGAAGACGCGGTGAGAGCCCAGCAGCAAGGAGTACCTACTACGCCCCTGATAGGTCTGCGATTTTGGGATTTTGGGACATAGGAGTGAATGTCATCATGCTCTCTGGATCAGAGATGGAAATGCTGACTGCCATTGCCATGTGCTCCTCTTTGGGACAGTGTAAGACCTGCCAGGATGGCAGAGATGAGGAGGGTGGCTGAGGCCCCATGTGCGTGGACTGATTCCTGGACTATGACTGGAGTGGGCACTAGCTCCTTTGTTGGATGGTCTTACAGATTTTGGACAATGTGAAATACCCTCCCTGATGGGGGCAGGGGGTGGCTATGCTGGAAGCATTCCCCTGCTCTGGGAAGCTTTTCTCATGGCTAGAAAGAAGGCTGAGAACATTTTGCACTTTTGGCAAAGTGCTCAGAGGCTGGTGAAATGTACCTTTGTAATTGTTGAAATTATATGATTTGTCATGTTGTTGTAATTTGAGTAATATACCTAATTTCCTTGTGCAGGAATACCTGTGCTTTAGATTGTGAAGCAAACAAAAGGGGTGGAATGTTGGTCAAATAAGTTTGTAAATATGATACAAATTTGCTTATAGTTTGCTTGCTTATAGTTCGCTTTTGGTGTGGGGGACAGGCTGTAAGCAGGCAGGGTCATTATAGCCTAAGGCTTAGTTTTAAGACTATGCCTTTCCCACCTTTTTGAGGAATCCCATTATGCCTCAGATAAGTGACTTTGTATCAGAGACTTATTTGTTTGTATATTGGATTAAAGGTTTTGATTTCTATTCTATAAAGTGGGTTAGACCAGGAGCTTGCTCTCTCTTGGTTCATGAGATTAGCATTAGAGAGGAGAGCAGAGAAAGGCCACGTGGAGGGGAGGAGAAGCAGCCAAGATGGCAGAATACTGAAGGAGAAGCCAGTTTGTGCAGAGTTTGTGCAGAGAGAAGGAGATGGGGAACAGAGGTGAATAAGGCTGGTGAGGTACAAACCTTTGATCCTAGGAAAACTCAGATAAGTCAGTGGCTTTGGGAGCCCTGAATGGAAAGGGAAGTGTTTCTTCACTGTGTGTATTTCTTGCCTGATGGGTGCAAGCTAGGATTAAATGTAAAGGCACCCCAGTTCTTGGCTCCGTTGTTACATTACTGTCTGTCCGAATCAAATGCAAACCTGCAAGGGCCAGGAGGCTGTAATGGTGTCTATGGCTACTGGCTTTACACCTATTATGCTTAAGTTTCTTATGTTTTAATTCTAACAAAACTAAAACTAAAAAACCAAAAACCAGAAACCATTTGTCATACTCTTTCTCTCTTGTTCTCAAGACCAAACTTTCCAAAAGGATCCTATGATTTGCCCCCATTTCTGTATCTCCCTTCTCTCCAAACTACTACAATCTATCTTTCAACCTCATCATTCTACCACATAGCTTTCTCTAGGATCACAAATGACCTCTGTGTTACTAAATTCAGAAAGATATTTCTCAGGCTTCATCCTCCTTGATCCGTTCAGAATACACGATTCCTTCTTTGAATCTCTTTCTTTCTTTAAAAATTTCCAATACTGTTCTTTTTTTTTTTTTTACAGGAACAGAGAGAGTGGGGTGGATAGACAGACAGGAAAAAGAGAGATGAGAAGCATTAATCATCAGTTTTTCGTTGCAATACCTTAGTTGTGCATTGATTGCTTTCGCATATGTGCCCTGACCGCGGACCTTCAGCAGACTGAGCAACCCCTTGCTGGAGCCAGCGATCTTGGGTCCAAGCTGGCGAGCTTTTGCTCAAGCCAGATGGGCCTGAAGCTGGCGACCTTGGGGTCTCCAACCCGGGCCCTCCGCTTCACAGTCCGACGCTCTATCCACTGCGCCACCAACTGGTGGCCAGTACTGTCCTTTATTCTTAAAGTTGATTGGAAAGATTCCTGTACCTGCTTAAAACCCTCAATAGCTCTTAATGACCAGAGTATAAAGACCAGGCTCACTATTCCAAAAATACAAGACCTTCCTAGATCTAGCCATGGCCAACTTTCTAAAATTTATTCCCCCCTTCATTTGGAGATATATGACGAGCTCTAAGCCTCTAGCCATGATGAACTATGTACAAGGAATTTCCAGAAGGCACCATGATATTCTTGGCATAAGTTCTTCCCAATGAACAGTCTGGAAAAGTCTTATCTCCCTCTCTCCCAGACCTCAGGGGAATTCTTTATCCTTAATGGTTCAAAAGTCACTTCCTTGCCTGACCAGGCAGTGGCGCAGTGGATAGAGCGTCAGACTGGGATGCGGAAGACCCAGGTTCGAGACCCTGAGCTCAAGCTTGTTAGCTTGGAGCCAAGGTCGCTGGCTCCAGCAAGGGGTTGCTCGGTCTGCTGAAGGCCTGTTGTCAAGGCACATGCGAGAAGGCAATCAATAAATAACTAAGGTGTTGCGACGGCAACGAAAAACTAATGATTGATGCTTCTCACCTCTCTTTGTTCCTGTCTGTCCCTATCTATTACTCTCTCTGACTCTCTCTGTTCCTGTAAAAATAAAAAAAAATAAAAAAAAAATAATAAAATCAAATCAAAAGTCACTTCCTTACCTGACCTGTGGTGGCGCAGTGGATAAAGCGTCGACCTGGAACGCTGAGGTCACTGGTTCGAAACCCTGGGCTTGCCTGGTCAAAGCACATATAGGAGATGATGCTGTTTCTCCCAACTTCTCTCTCCTCTCTAAAATGAATAAAGTGTTTAAAAAAACCAACAAATGCAATGTGTGGACCTTGTTTGGAATGCTGATGTAAACAAGCTAAAAAAAAGCTTTAAAAAAAAGTCACTTCTAAGGGGTTAATAACTAAAATTTATAAAGAACTTATAAAACTCAACACCAGGAAGACAAACAACCCAATCAAAAAATGGGCAAAAGAAATGAATAGAAATTTCTCCAAAGAGGACATACAGATGGCCAATAGGCATATGAAAAAATGCTCAACATCACTAATCATTAGAGAAATGCAAATTAAAACCACAATGAGATATCACCTCACACCAGTCAGAATGGCACTCATCAGCAAAACAACACAGAATAAGTGCTGGAGAGGATGTGGAGAAAAGGGAACCCTTCTGCACTGCTGGTGGGAATGCAGACTGGTGCAGCCACTGTGGAAAACAGTTTGGAGATTCCTCAGAAAATTAAAAGTCGAACTGCCTTTTGACCCAGCTATCCCACTTTTAGGAATATACCCTAAGAATACCATAGCATTGTTCGAAAAGAAGAAATGCGCCCCCATGTTCGTGGCAGCATTGTTCACAATAGCAAAGATCTGGAACCAGCCCAAGTGTCCGTCAGAAGACGAGTGGATTAAAAAGCTTTGGTACATATATACTATGGAATACTAACTACTCAGCCATAAGAAACGATGACATCAGATCATTTATAACAAAATGGATGTACCGTGATAACATTATACGGAGTGAAATAAGTAAATCAGAAAAAAAGAAAAACTGAGAACGGCATGATTACATACATAGGTGGGACATAAAAGTGAGAATATGAGACATGGACAAGAGAGTGGTGGTTATGGGATGAGGGGAGGGAGGGAAGAGTGGGATAGGGAGGAGGGGAGGGGCACAGGGAAAACCAGATAGAAGGTGACAGAGGACAATTTGACTTTTGGTGATGGGTATGCAACACAATTGAATGATAAGATAACCTGGAGATGTTTTCATTGTACATATGTACCCTGATTTATTGGTGTCACCCCATTAGAATTAATAATAATAAAATATATATATAAAAAAAAGTCACTTCTTTCCGGAACCCTTCCAGGCACCCTTAAAACAAGGGGCTTTGTTCACCGTGCGCCAAGAGTGTTTCGGATTTTCTATATGCTATCCACTACAATTTGTTTACATGCCTATTTCCCAGTCTAGACAGATCAAAAGACCCTGGAGGACAGGGAAGGCATTCCATTCACCTTCTTTCTTCAGCGTTTATCCTGCACAGAGCCTGGTATACGGTTTGCCCTCAGTAAATGTTTGTTGCACGAACACTTCACACCTGCTAGCGAGACTCTCATTATCCCGTTAACTGGTGTGTTTCCAAGATCTCCGCCTGCGTGGCCCGGATATTTAAATCCCCAGCACCGTGATTGGTTCCAACTGCAGAGGTGTGTCCGTGCAGGCGGTGCCGGAGAAGTGCGCAGGCGCGCGACTTCCGAGCACGCAGGCGCAAGAAGGGCGCCGCGCCTAGTTGGGTCTGGTCGTGTCCTAGCTGCATTGGCCGGAGAGGAGTGACCGGAACTGCTTGGTAAGTCTCCAGGAGTGGGGCTGAGGGAGCTGGCTGGGTGAAGGTGAGGATCATGCCCCAAGAAGAAAAAACATCTTGTGAGGGTTGAAAAGTTGGTGGGGTCAGGCTTTAGGGAGAATGGGATGTCCTGACCTGGACTCGTCAGGTCGGGCCCGGAGAGGGAACGCGAGGCACTGGAAGACTCGAGGGGCTGGCGGAGGAAGGGTAGCGGGACGGTGGATCTCTGAGCCCTTTCTTGAACCAAGCTAAAGTAAACTCTTACTCCTTCACCTTTCATCCCCATCGTGTTGCTGTGGTAGGGATTAATAGACTGCCCAGTGACTACAGTGATGAGATAACTGAACTACGGTAGTTGCTTGAAGAAGGTCTCTCAGGTTCATTGCCTTGGAGAGTCCATGCTCTCTAGGAAAGTACATTTTTACCTCACGCCTTTACCGCAGACGTACCCCCCACAACCCCGCTTAAAAAAAAAAAAGGATCGGTAAAATGAGTTTCACAATTCGAGATTGGAGTACTGGGCGGTGGAGGGAAGTACTGGAAAGTACTGTTTTCACCTCGTCGTTTTTATTGTCATTGGTTACCACAATGTTAGGAAAGCCAGACGAGATTAGAGGAAAACGAAAGATATTAAAGTTGGGAAGAGATGAGAAGACAAACTTGCCTGTTGCTACTTGTCATCTCTGTTGGGAGGGGGACGACTGGGAGAGGGGAGTTGGATATTGGCAGCTTCTGATAGTGTTCCCTTGAAATTGTGAAAATAATGTAGCTTCTTAGAAGCAGGTATTTCAAGAATTAAGAAGGATATTACTTCTTCTGTCCTGGTGCTCTTAAGAGTGGTTTTCAGATGTTCCAGTAAAATACTGTAGATACAGCCAGATGGAAAAGGTTCTGCCACGTTCTTGCCCAGCTGGTAACCGTATTTGAAATTCATTAAGTATCATTAGCTAGAATACTTTGGAATCTAATCTTAAAATACCTCATACTAAAATTAAAATTTTTTAATATTTCTGCCATCAGTAGAAATATTACTGCCTAAGCATCCAGTGATCACTTGTCATTCATTCTTTTTGCCAGAAGTAATGAGAAAAAACACATTTATGTAAATATTAGCAAATATGAGGAGAAACGCCTCTTCTCACATTACCATGCTCCTTTGACAGGTCACGTGAAAGTAAATAAAATGGTCACATTATTAAACCTACAGTTTGACTATCAGTGTTTCTAGGGTGTTTTTTTAGGTGCTGTCATATATGGATATGCACTAGAAAATTGCTGTTATCTTAGTTTCAGACTAGGAAAAACTTATTATGCCATTACTTTCTTAACAATAGTACACTCTTTCCTATAAACAGTAGACTTTCTGTATGCATCTTAATGTTTGTTGATTTTACTCTGCATGAACTTAAGCATAATAACAAGCTTACTCACGTAAAGGTCACATAGTTTTTTCTTTTTTAGCGAGAGAGATGGACAGACAGGAAGGGAAAGAGATGAGAAGCATCAACTCATATTTGTGTCACCTTAGTTGTTCACTGATTGCTTTCTCATATGTGCCTTTTGTGGGGAGGGGAGGACGGCATGCTCCATATGAGCCAGTGACCCCTTGCTCAAGCCAGCGACCATGAGCTCACGTCTATTATACCATGCTCAAGCTGGTGAGTCCAAGTTCAAGCTGGATGAGGCCAAGCTCAAGCCAGCAACCTTAGAGTTTCAAACCTCAGTTCTCAACATCCCGGTCAGATGCTGTATCCACTGCACTACCACCTGGCCAGGCAGTCACATATTTTCTAATGATTCAGAACACAACATTGAGTCAAGAAGAAGCAAACAAACGAACAAACAAAGCAAGTCTTGTTCTTCGTGGGACAGCTGTCAGTTCTTCACTTATGAACTACATACCACCATCATAAAATTTGCCTTTTAGAAGAGTGTCTATGTTATTGTTTCATATTTTTTAAAAAACATTACCCTTTTCCAAGGTGATCTGTGAAATCATAGTTTTGATGTATTTTATACCTTTTTCTAGTATATATTATAATAAATAAGCAAATATTAAATACAGTGTGTCCGTAAAGTCATGGTGCAGTTTTGACTTCACACTTTACATTACCATTGCTTATGTGGTGACTAAAACCTTAGCTTGTTCTTGTTCTGCACTTTGGAAAATACTGCTTTAGGGCAAAATCTATTCATTTTAAAAATAAAGTGAAGAGTGGACTACCTAAATTCTTTTAAATTTTTATTTATTGATTTTAGCAAGAGGAAGGGAGAGAGAGAAAGAGAAAGAAACACTGATCTGTTCCTGTATGTGCCCTGACTGGGCATCTAACTAGCAACCCTTTGCGCTTTGGGACGATGCCAACCAAACTATCCAGCCAGGGCTGGACTACCTAAATTCTAAAGCCAAAGGACTTCAAAATTTTGTGAGCCCTATGATGGCCTTCACTATTATGACATAGTTTTGGTAAATTTACTTATTTGATTTCACTAGGTGAAAGTACTATATATTAGAACAGCAAAAGAATAAAAAGGATATTAACTCTGAGATTTTTGTGAAATCAGCTACTTGCCTGCCTTCATTCTTTCTTATCTTCCTTCTTTCCATCCTTCCCTCTCTCCTACCCTCTCTCCCTTCCTTTTTCTTTCCTCCGATTAAAGCACTTTGGTTCCTGTGTCTTAAAATTCTGAAAACCTATTTTTAGCTGTATTTGTACTCTGCATTTTGTATATATAAGTTGGTATAAATGATATTGCCTGCATCCAAGAATGCTGAACTTTTTACTCCAGTGCCATAATTTGTTTCTTGGTCTGTAGATTGACAGAGGAGTAGATGACAAGGACTGGTATTTTCTTTGTCATGATGGGTAGTGGCTTGAAACTGATGGATCCAGTACCTCCAACAATTGAAGGAAAAGTTTTGTGGAGCCAGGAAACAGCATGTACTGTGTAATATTGGGGGTGGAAGTGGTGTTCCATTTGCATTCATTTAAATTCACTGATATTTTGGTTTTGATTTTAATTTAGGTTATGTTGTTATAAAATATTTAAATCACTGATCACTGTATTTTTCTGGAATTTCCTCATCTTGTTGGTTTTGTGAGTTCTATAACTTAAAGTTTGTTTTAAATTTATTTTAATAATGTTTTGACAATTGAGATTACCTTTTAGATGGCCCCTTGATACTTATAAAATAAAATCTAAACTTCTGGTATAATATACAAAGACCTTCATAACCTGTCTCCTATTTACCTTTTATTTATTTATTTATTTTAATTGATTTTAGAGAGAGGAATGGGGGGAGAGACACAGAAACATCGATCTGTTCCTGTATGTGCCCTGACCAGGGATTGATCCGGCAACCTTTGTGTACTGGGATGATGCTCTCACCAATGGGCTATGGGCCAGGGCTCCTGTCTCCCTTTTAAAGCCATGCTGCCCCACGTGTATGCATATTAAATTATGTATTTTTTTAATGTTTGTTTTTTTTATTTTAGAGACAGAGGAAGGGAAAGTGAAAGACAAGAACATCAATCTGTTCCTGTATGTGCCCTGACCAGGGATAGAACCAGCAACCTCTGCGCTTCAGTACAATGCTCTAAAATAAACATCTGAGCTATCTGGCCAAGGCTACATGCTAAATTCTTGCATGACTATTGAGGCCTACACTATGGCACTTCTTTGATAATCTAAAATCACAATTTTTTTAGAATTGATCATGCTTATACTTTTATTCCCAAATTAAAAGCATGAGAGATGTTAAATAATTATTATGAAAAATTATAATAGCTTTATTGAGCACTATGTGACAGCCAAATGCTTTGCATGAATTACCTCAGTCCTTATAACAATTGAAGTAAGTATTATATTCTCATGTAATGAGAAAACTGAATCACAGAGAAGTTAAGTAACATTCAGAATTTGAAACCATTATGCCTCCAAATACTGGGCACTTAACTACTACACTCTGTTGCTTTTTGTTTAAACAAGAATGAATGCCACTCTTAATCTATTGTAGGGGGATATTCTTTACCAGAGACATGAGTGAGTACTTATGCTTTCTATCTGTGTCATCTGACCACTGGGATCAGAATATTTGAGAACCTAAGTAGAAAGCTTCTAGTTGAGCTTAGAATCAAAACCAAAATTTCAGGTGGGTGAATATTTTATTTTGGCAAAGTGAAGCCTTGCCAGTCATCCCCACCTCATACTTGGTATCTCCCTGGCAGATATCATACTTATCTCTGCCAGATTGAGTCTCTCTACCCTGGAAAATGAATGCTGCATTCTTCTTTTTTCTTTTTTAAGGCTTTATTCATTTTAGAGAGGAGAGAGAGAGGGAAGAGGGGAGGAGCAGGAAGCATCAACTCCCATATAATGCCTTGACCAGGCAAGCCCGGGGTTTTTTTGTTTTTTGTTTTTTTTTTAACAGGGACAGAGAGAGGGATAGATAGGGACAGACAGGAACGTAGAAAGGTGAGAGAAGCATTAATCATTAAGTTTTTCATTGCTGTGGTGACACCTTAGTTGTTCATTGATTGCTTTCTCACATGTGCATTGACCGCGGGCCTTCAGCAGACCGAGCAACCCCTTGCTGGAGCCAGCGACCTGGCAAGCTTTTGCTCAAGCCAGATGGGCCCTGCGCTCAAGCTGGCGAGCTCGGGGTCTCGAACCTGGGTCCTTCCACATCCCAGTCCGATGCTCTATCCACTGTGCCACCGCCTGGTCAGGCGAGCCCAAGGTTTTGAACCTGCAACCTCAGCCTTCCAGGTTGACGCTCTCCACTGTGCCACCACAGGTCAGGCTAATGCTGCATTCTTGTGCCTCCTTCTTTCATACGGAGCATTCTTTTTCTGTTCTCATAGCCTTTCTTTTAGATAGGGTCAGTGTAATTGATTAATTGATTATAATCACACCAAGACATGCCTTCTCAGGATTGTAACCTGGTCACTTAGAGTAAAATTCTGGAAATTTTAAACTTGAGCAGGGCTTGAAAACTAGATGCTGGACATTGGGCAATTACTTCTGTAAAACTGAGAGTAATTTTGGTCTTTTTGGTTTGTGGGTTTTTGGTTTTTAATTTTTTTTAATTTATTTTATTTTTATTTTATTCATTTTAGAGAGAAGACACAGAGTGAGAGACAGAGAGAGAAAGAGAGAAAGGGGGGAGGAGCTGGAAGCATCAACTCCCATATGTGCCTTGACCAGACCAGTGCAGGATTTTGAACTGGCGACCTCAGTGTTTCCAGGTCGACACTTTATCCACTGCGCCACCACAGGTCAGGCGGTTTGTGGGGTTTTTTTGGTGGTACTTCTCACTCAGCAGTATATAGTCATGTGCTTGAATCATGTGCTTCAGTGCTCTTTGAAACCAAGATATTTAATAGATATGATTTAGTGGTGTACTTATATTTACATTATTTTGGGGCCTCAAGATAAGAATAGTTAGAATTGTTTCTGCAGAAGGAAGTTGAAAGGAAACTCAAAAGAGGAAGTAAAAGGAAGAAACTAGCCTTAACATAAATAAGACTTATCCCAATGCCTTTAGAAAGAATTAAGTTTCCTAACCAGAGCATAGATTATTTTTGGCCTAACCTAGAGTATTTAGAATATTTCGGATTTTCTATGCACCTATACTTTTTGAGTATGTATGTGGACTTTCTTCCTTCCTACCTACGTTCCTTCCTATCATCCTTCCTTCCTTCCTTCTTTCCTTCATGTGTGAACTGTTTTTTAAATTGATTGATTTTAGAGAGGCAGAGTGGGGGGATGCACTCATTTCGTTGTTCCACTTGGTTGTGTTTTCATTGGTCACTTCCTGTATGTGCCCTGACCTAGGAAATGAACTTGCAGTCTTGTTGTTTCAGGATGACACTCTTATCTGACTGAGCTAACTGACCAGGGCTCTGTGAACATTTTTAGCATTTCATGTTAAAAATGGAACCTAAGAGCCGGACCAGGTGGTGGCTCAGTGGATAGACAATCGGACTGGGACGTGGAGGACCCAGGTTCTTTTTTTTCTTTTCAATTTCTTTTTATTGTATTCATTTTAGAGAGGAGACACAGAGTGAGAGAGAGAGAGAGAGAGAGAGAGAGAGAAAGGGGGGAGGAGCTGGAAGCATCAACTCCCATACGTGCCTTGACCAGACCATCGCAGGGTTTTGAACTGGCGACCTCAGTGTTCCCAGGTCAATGCTTTATCCACTGCGCCACCACAGGTCAGGCGGACCTAGGTTCTAAACCTTGAGGTCGCTGGCTTGAGTGTGGGGTCGCTGACTTCAGTGTGGGATTGTAGACATGACTCCATTTTTGCTGGCTTGAGCTCAAGGTTGCTGGCTTGAGCCCTAGCTTGGCTCTGCTGTAGCCCTACCACCCCCCATCAAGGCACATATGAGAAAGCAATCAATGAACAACTAAGGAGCTGCAATGAAGAATTGATGCTTCTCATCTTTCTCCCTTCCTGTCTGTCTGTCCCTATCTGTCCCTCTCTCTGTCTCTGAAAAAGAAAAAAAAAAAAAAAGAAGGAACCTAAGAGTAAAAGTATATTCCTAAAAAGAAACTAAATTCTTTTACCTAGTAAGTAATGGTCCATATCTGATTTCCTACTTTGTTCTCTGTAATCCTTTCTTCCATTCCTTACATTCATTCTCCGTTATTCATCTCTAGAGTCTTCAAGAAAGAGCTGCTTAGGTGTATTGTGCATATACTTGTACTTCATTAGTGGCCTAGAATGGCACCTAAATAACTCATGGCATGAGATACATACCAAGTTCTAGGTAGGCATGATTGGCAAGGCTTCAACTGCCTGAACAAAATATTCATCCCAAGTACCATATTTTGGCCTGATTCTAAGATTACCTATAAGCTTTCTCATCTTTTTTTTTTTTTCCACAGGGACAGAGAGTCAGAGAGAGAGATAGACAGGAACGGAGAGAGGTGAGAAGCATCAATCATTAGTTTTTCATTGCCATTGTAACACCTTAGTTGTTCATTGATTGCTTTCTCACATGTGCCTTGACTGTGGGCCTTCAGCAGACCGAGCAACCCCTTGCTGGAGCCAGCGACCTTGGGTCCAAGCTGGCGAGCTCGGGGTCTCGAACCTGGGTCTTCCACATCCCAGTTCAATGCTCTATCCACTGTGCCACCGCCTGGTCAGGCTCTATAAGCTTTCTGATTAGCTTCTCAAACATTCTGATACCAGGAGTCAGATATCACAGATAGAGAACATAAAAGAAATGCTCAGTTCATTATAATTTTCTGTTATTTTAAAATAATATATTTAGTGCTTTGACTGAGAAAGGAAGAGAGAATCATCGATTTGTTGTTTCACTTATTTATGTGTTCATTGGTTGATTTTTTTATTTTATTTTATTTTTATTTTATTCATTTTAGAGAGGAGACACAGAGTGAGAGAGAGAGAGAGAGAAAGGGGGGAGGAGCTGGAAGCATCAACTCCCATGTGCCTTGACCGAACCAGTGCAGGGTTTTGAACTGGCGACCTCAGTGTTCCCAGGTCGACGCTTTATCCACTGCGCCACCACAGGTCAGACTTCATTGGTTGATTTTTGTATGTGCTGTGACTGGAGATCGAACCCAAAACCTTGGTGTATTGGGACAATACTCTAACCAAGTGAGCTATTTGGCCAGGTCCCATTAATAATTGTCTTTTTATGAGTCTTAACTCTGTGCTAGGCACTGTACTAAGGACTTTATGTACATTACTAATTTTATTTGTGAATCAACCCCAAGAGGTAGAACTGTTATCCTAACAAATGAGGAAATTGAGACTTGAATATGTTAAGTAAATTGCCTGGGTATCAGAGCTAGGATGAAATCAAGGTCTATGAGAGTCTGTGTTATTAACTACTACCTGATGCTTGCTCAAAACAATTTACTGAATTATCTCACCCCACCCTGGCCAGATACCTTGGTTAGTTAGAGCATTATCCCGGAGCACAGAGGTTGTCGGTTTGATCCCCAGTCAGGAATCTCTCCCTGTTCTCTCCCTTTCTCTCTCTAAAATCAATAAAATAAACATTAAAAAAAATAACTCATCTCATCCATAAATTGTGAGCTTAGTCATAGAAGAATTAATAACTGCACTTTTATTCAACCCAACTAGCTCTTAACAGTAGTTCATATAGTCTTAGCCTTAGACTAAGAAGACTATAGTCCAATAGAGAGGCAGCATTTATATTCATAAAACAAATAGAAAACAAACAAAAAGAAAATGAAAAGGAAAAGTATTTATTTGGGTATAGTGGAAAAGAGTGCTCTATATCCTGTCTCCCAACTACAATGTATTATAAACTACACATTACAGGAGAAATAAATGTAGTTTTCTTGACATCAGAATAATTTCCCTTACTTGATAGTATAACATGAAAAATGCTTGGATTGTATTAAAAGGGATATATTCTAGAACTAGGCTTCCTTTCTGCCAAGCTTACAGTATAGTCTGGGCAGGCTTCTGACTCCTCATTGCTCTTCATCTGTCAGTATAAATGAGTTTTCAACCCCCTTGGAAAGATCACCGTATAGCTAGATGGTAGTTTTCACCATAATTTTCTTCTGACAGCCCTGGACTATAGTTTTCCTCTTCAGTTGAGCTATGGTATGGCTTGCCTTCCTAAGACCACAGGCCTCTGCAAACCACTGCTTTCTCTTCCTCTTTCTTTTTCTCTCTCTCTTCAAACATATCTTTTTTTAAAATTTCTTTATATTTATTCATTTTAGAGAGGAAACACAGAGTAAGAGAGAGAGAGAGAGAGAGAGAAAGGGGGGAGGAGCTGGAAGCATCAACTCCCATATGTGCCTTGACCAGACCAGTGCAGGGTTTTGAACTGGCGACCTCAGTGTTCCCAGGTCGACGCTTTATCCACTGCGCCACCACAGGTCAGGCTCTCTCTCTCTTAACAACCATCAAGTCTGTTCCGAGAAGGCTCCCAACCGCATCTTTTCCCATGGCCAGAAGGGATTGTATATTATAGAAGGAGACAATTCTGCTTGACCAGGTGGTGGCTCAGTGGATAGAGAGTTGGCCTGGGATCCAGGGGATCCAGGTTAGAAACCCCAAGGTCACTGGCTTGAGTGCAGGCTCTTCCCGCTTGAGCAAGGGCTCACTGCCTTGGCTGGATGACCCCCTTCCCTCATCAAGGCACATATGAGAAAACAATGAACAACTAAGGTACCATAATGAAAAATTGATGTTTTCCTCTCTGTCTGTCCCTCTTTGTCTCTTTCTCTCTTGATAAAAAAAAAAAGAGACAATTCTCTGTAATGACAATTTAACAGAAACATTGTTCCCAGATAATTGATTGGCTAATTAAGCAGAAATTTCTTAGGCTTGTATTTACCAAATGGTGTTCCATGGAACCTTATTTACTTGAGATTGATAAAAATATTCTTGGAAGGAAGGATTTTATGGCCATCTACATTTGACTGAAATCGCCACAGTGAAACATATTTTTTCATTGCTTCAGTACTTTTGATTTGCAACCAAAAATTTAATTATCCAGCCAATCCACGATATCAGGAAATATATAAAAACTAGGAAGTAGTCTAGTCTGGGCAGGGAGATATAAGAGCTAAATATCTTCATTGTACAAAGTTAGTAGATGATATCAAAAATTAAAAATATTGCCTGACCAGGCAGTGGCGCAGTGGGTAGAGCGTCAGACTGGGCTGTGGAAGACCCAGGTTTGAGACCCCTAGGTTACCAGCTTGAGCGTGGGCCCATCTGGCTTGAGCAAAAGCTCGTCAGCTTGGATCCAAGGTCGCTGGCTCCAGCAAGGGGTGGCTAGGTCTGCTGAAGGCCCGTGGTCAAGGCACATGTGAGAAAGCAATCAATGAACAATTGTGGTGTCGCAATGGCAACGAAAAACTAATGATTGATGCTTATCATCTCTCTCCATTCCTGTCTATCTGTCTCTGACTCTCTCTCTGTCCCTGTAAAAAAAAAAAAATTAAAAATATCAAGAAATACCTGACCAGGTGGTGACACAGTGGATAGAGTGATGACCTGGGACACTTAGGACCCAGGTGTGAAACCCCAAGGTTACTGGCTTGAGTGTGGGATCATAGACATAACCCCATGGTCACTGGCTTGAGCCCAGAGGTCTCTGGCTTGAAGCCCAAGGTAGATAGATGGTTTGAGCCCAAGGTCACTGGCTTGAGCAAGGGGTCACAGACTGCTGGAGCCCTCCCTCCCTCTGGTCGAGGCACACATGATGAAGCAATCAATAAACAACTAAAAGTGCTGCAACTACAAGTTGATGTTTCTCATCTCTCCCCCTTCCTGTCTGTTTGTCTAAAAAAGAAAAAAAGAAAATTAAGAAACAACACTATACACATAATGATTTAGAAATGTGGAGTTAAACACTAGAGCAACTAGTACTATTGAAAATTTTGCTCTGGAGTTCTGGGAGCAAGAATTGGTTTGGGACAGGAAGGAGGGCAGAGGAACTGCTATTTTTAAGATTTTATTACTTGATTTGAGAGAAAGGAGAAAAAGTGTGTGGGGGGAGGAGCAGGAAGTATCAACTTACTGTAGTTGTTTCTCATATGTGCAGTGACTGGGCAAGCCTGGTTTTTTGTTCTTTTTTTAGATGAGAGGAAGGGAAATAAGCAGATCCACACAGCAATCCCGTCATGGGCCAATGCTTTAGTATCAAGCTATTTTTAGTGCCTGTGGCTGATGCACTCGGATCAACCAGTCCAGCTTTTCTCGGCACCTGGGGCCAAACTGGAAGCAATCAGTAATAGGCAGAGAAGGGGCGAGGGGGTGGTGGTGGAGGTGAAGCAGATGGTCGCTTTGTGCCCTGACTGGAAATCGAATTCAGGACGTACATACTCTAGGCTGACAATATCCACTGAACCACTGGCAGGGCAAGCCCAGGGTTTCAAACCAGCGACCTCAGCATTCCAGGTTGACACTTTATCCACTGTGCCACCACAGTTCAGGCAGAAGAGCTACACTGCTCACAAAAATTAGGGGATATTTCAAAATGAATGTGAGGCGATAAAATATCCCCTAATTTTTGTGAGCAGTATATTTGACTTCTCATTTGATTGAAATTAAATATGGAAGACTATAAAATCTTCAAAAGTATTTTTTTTTCTTTGTGACAGAGACTGAGAGTTAGAGAGAGGGACAGACAGACAGGAAGGGAGAGAGATGAGAAACATTAGTTCTTTGTTCGGCTCCTTAGTTGTTCATTCATTGCTTTCTCATATGTGCTTTGACGGGGTGGGGGTGAGGGCTACCGAGTGACTCCATGCTCGAGCCACCGACCTTGTGCTCAAGCTGGTGAACCTTGCTCAAACCAGATGAGTCCGCGCTTAAGCTGGCGACCTTGGGGTCTTGAACCTGGGTCCTCTGCATCCCAGTTCAACACTCTATCCGTTGCACCACCGCCTAGTCAGGCAAAAAGTAATTTTTACTGGCTGAATAACATTCCATCATGTAGTTATACTGTTGGTGGTGGTGAAAATGACACAAGGTGTTAGACTGCTGGAGTCAGTCCAGCCCCTCAGTTCAGCGACCTTGGTACTTGAGTTCTGGCTAAGAAATAATTCAAAGCCAAGACTCAAACTATAAGAGATAATTTTTTTGTTTTGAAGATTTTATTTATTGATTTGAAAGAAAGAGAGGAAGAGAGAGAAAGGGGAGAGAGAAGTGGAAAACATCTACTTATAGTAGTTGCTTCTTGCACGTGCCTTGAACGGGCAAGCCCAGGATTTCGAACTAGTGACCTCAGCATTCCTGATGGACAGTTTATCCACTGAGCCAGCACAGGTCAGGTATATAAGATATAATGTATTTAGAAAGTCACAGAAGTAGCAGTGAGTATACAAGAAATGGGCTCAGGAAACAAGTTACAGAGGTAAAAGGAAGGGTCCTTGGAGTTTAGGAGAGAGGAGTAAAGGTAACCTGCCTGGTGGGGAAGAAGAGGGGAATGGAAAAGGTGCAGGCATGCTCCTCAGTGAGAGAGCTCACTCAGTCCTCAGTCCTAAATACCTTTAAGGGTGGAGATGTTAGGGCAGGTCCCAGGGGAGAATAACAATAGAATATTTATCAATTAACAGACATGCAAGGGGAGGAAAGGTTACCCTGGGGACAAGGTACTTGTTTTCCCAGTTTTCCTCTTTACTAGGAACCTGGGGCTTTCTGTACCTTGCCTATAGTCCTTGCTCTGGTGTCTTAATTGCCTACAACAATCATAAATTATTCAGTCACATACCCTGTTGTTGGTTATTTAGAGCACTTCAATATATATTTTAATTAAATTTTTTTATTGTGTTAACATGGATTCAAGTGTCCCACTCAATACAATACCTTCCACCCCCTCATTGCCCTCCTTCCCCTTACCTTCCTGCCCTGCTTCCATCTGTAACTTGGTGTCCTGTTAACTTTGTCTGTGTGTTATGTATATATCATTTGGCTTATCCCTTCACCATTTCTGATATGGTCCCTGTAAGGCCAGTAGCCTCGGCCACCATCACAGCTGCCTGGCCTAGGCAGGTTGGCATTTGATTCGGACAGACAGTATTGTAACAACAGAGCCAAGAACTGGGGGGCCATTACCTTTAATCCTAGCTTGCACCTGGCAGGCAAGAAATACACACAGTGGGGAAACACTTCCCTTTCCATTCAGGGCTCCCAAAGCCACTGACTTATCTGAGTTTTCCTAGGATCAAAAAGGTTTATACCTCACCAGCCTTATTCACCTCTGTTCCCCATCTTCTTCTCTGCACAAACTGGCTTCTCCTTCAGTATTCCGCCATCTTGGCTGCTTCTCCTCTCTTCCATGTGGCCTTACTCTGCTTTCCTCTAGCATGGGGTCCTCTGCCCCCTTATTTATATAGAAATCAAAACCTTTAATCCAATATGCAAACAAGGAAGTCTCTGATACAAAGCCACTTATCTGAGGCATAATGGGAATTCCTCATGAGAGTGCACCCCCCCCCCCACCATGCAACAATCAAGGGTGTGGGGAAAAGCTTAGTTTTAAAACTAAGCCTTAGGCTATAACAGTGGTTATTAATCTTTTTTGAGGTACTGAACCCACCAGTTTCATATGCGCATTCACCGAACCCTTCTTTAGTGCAGTGGTTCTTAACCTTTTTTGAGATACCGAATCCACCAGTTTCATATGCGCATTCACCTAACCCTTCTTTAGTGATAAATAAAATAGGATTTTTTTTTCCAAATTCAAGAGATAGGTATATGTTTTTTTACTGGCGTACAAAATGAGCTGTTCATGATGAACATCACCTTGCTCAAAGAACAAAACCAACAAAGTGCATGAACTCACAAATTACAGTATTACCTTATTCTGGCCTCCGCGGCAGAGGCTTCTCCGAACCCCTGAGACTGACTCATCGAACCTCTAGGGTTCCATAGAACCCAGGTTAAGAACCACTGGTCTGTTGCCATCTTGGAATCAATGTAGAGCACTTCAATATTTTTAACATTATAAATAATACTGAGACTAATGTATTTTATTAAAATGTTTTTATGTATTGATTTTAGAAAGAGGAAGGGGAAGCGAGAGAATCATTAATTTGTTGTTCCACTTATTTATGCATTCATTGATTGATATTTTTAAAAACTTGATTGATTTTACAGAGAGGGGATGAGGGGAGTAGCAAGAAGTATCAACTCATAGTTTCTCTACTTTATTTGTTCATTGGTTGCTTGTCGTTTGTGCCTTCAACCCAGCGATTCCAGGTCAACGCTTTTATCCATTGTGTTACCCCACAGGCCAGACACATTTAGTTGATTCTCGTATGTGCCAGGGATCAAACCAGCAACCTTGGCATATTGGATGACGTTCTAACCAGCTGAGCTATCTGGCCAGGGCTTACTAATGTATTTTTGTCTGTATCTGATTATTTTCTAGATTGCTAAAAGTTGAAAAAGCCCAGAGTAGGAGTATTTAAATTTTTCTTGTATATATTACATTATCTGTTGAAAGTTTTAGTTTTTAAAAATCAATATTTTATTATCTTAAATAGTGTTCAAGAAAACTTGAATTTTATAGGAGTGGGAATTGAAATACATCCTGAATGCTAAAAAAAATACTGTTTATATATATATATATATATATATATATATATATATATATATATATATATATTATTTGGGGGTGTGTGTGTGTGTGTGACAGAAACAAGAGAGACAGAAAGGGAAAGAGATGAGAAGCATCAATTCTTCGTTGCAGCTCCTTAGTTCATTGATTGCTTTCTCATCTGTGCCTTGATGTGGGGCATGGGGGCAGGGACTGCAGCAGAGTGAGTGACCCCATGCTCACACCAGAGACCTTGGGCTTCAAGCCAGCAACCTTTGGGCTCAAGCCAGTGACCCTGTGCTCAAGCTGGTGAGCCCGCACTCAAGTTGGATGAGCCCCTGCTCAAGCCAGTGACCTTGGGGTTTTGAACCTGAGTCCTTTGCATCCCAGTCCAATGCTCTATCCATTGTGCCACCACCTGGTCAGGTTATATCAATATATATATATTTTTTACAGGGACAGTGAGAGAGTCAGAGAGAGGGATAGATAGGGACAAACAGACAGGAACGAAGAGAGGTGAGAAGCATCCATCATTAGTTTTTCGTTGCCGTTGTGACACCTTAGTTGTTCATTGATTGCTTTCTCACATGTGCCTTGATGGCGGGCCTTCAGCAGACCGAGCAACCCCCTGCTGGAGCCAGTGGTCTTGGGTCCAAGCTGACGAGCTTTTGCTCAAGCCAGATGGGCCCGCGCTCAAACTGGCGAGCTTGGGGTCTCGAACCTGGGTCTTCCGCATCCCAGTCCGACGCTCTGTCCACTGTGCCACTGCCTGGTAAGGCATACCCCCTTCTCTTGGTAACCACTTCACTTTTATCTATGTCTATGAGTCTCAGTTTTATATCCCACCTATGTGTGAAACCATATAGTTCTTAGCTTTTTCTGATTACTTATTTTACTCAGTATAATCAGGGTCCATCGATGTTGTCTAAATGGCACTATGTCATTTTTTATGACTGAGTAGTATTCTGTTATGTATATGTACCACATCTTTTCTTTTTTTTTTTTTTTTTTTTAGGGTCGTAGTTTGGGTGGTTTTTTTTTTTATTATTATTATTCATTTTAGAGAGGAGACACAGAGTGAGAGAGAGAGAGAAAGAGAGAAAGGAGAGAGGAGCTGGAAGCATCAACTCCCATATGTGCCTTGACCAGACCAGTGCAGGGTTTTGAACTGGCGACCTCAGTATTCCCAGGTCGATGTTTTATCCACTGCGCCACCACAGGTCAGGCTGTACCACATCTTTTTTATGTTTATAACTTTTCTAATGTGAAAGGTAATAAAGTTCTTTTATAGAAAATTTAGAAAACACATTATTATATAAGGCAAATAAATATTTCCTGTGAAAATAAAAAGAAAATTTTTTAATGATTTGAAGAGAAAGAGTGAGAGAGAGACAGGTACATAGATCTGTTCCTGTATGTGCCCTGACAGAGGACAGAACTGGCAACTTCTGAGCTTTGGGACGATGCTCTAACCAACCAAGCTATCTAGCCAGGGCTAATTTTTTAAAATGTTTTTAATCTCATTCAAACTGAAGTAGAAATGTACATTTTTGGCCTTTAGTTTTTAAAGTATACATACTTTTAAATGTAGCATTAAGATTTATTTTTAGGAAATAATAGTGTATTAACAACCTTGTATAATGACCATTTTAAATCTCTAAAAACGGTTGTTTTCAGATATACTAACATATAAATAATTATTTTGATGTTTCCTTATTAGATTTCACTTTCTCTTGCACCAGTTATTAATTATAGCCAGGAGTGGCAGTCTAGATAAGTACCTATTAACCAGAAACTTGTTTTAACTTAAACTTTTTAATATCTGTCTTGACGTGTACAGACTCGTGACTGTCACGAAAATATAGTTGAGATGTATATCCTATACAGTGTCATCAACTTTAGGTTCAAATTTAGCCTTACAGATGGAACAGTTAATATTTAATAACTATTATTTTTAATGGCATTTACATAGATGCCATTCATATTTAACACGACTGCTTTACTTTCCTATTGCCTACAATTTCTATCTGCTTCCCCAATGATATTAAAAGAATGGCTAACACTTGATTATCAGCCATGCCTCAGAAACTGTGCTAAGCAGTTTGTATGGATCATCTTCTTTAATCTTCATTTTAAAAGCCTATGAAATAGATTGTATTACCTCTGTTTTACAGATGCAGAAACTGGGTCTTAGTGAGGTTAGGTAATTTTGTTCCAAGGTCATATAACATTTATGTTTGGGGGCCAAAATTTGAATGCTGGAGCTCCCCCTCCCACTTGAACAGAAATTTCCATTTGTTTCCACAGAAGTTTACCATAAGATAGTTGAGTCAAAGAATGCCAAAGAGAATTGTAACTTTTATTAAACTGTTAAGAGTACAATAATAAACTATATGAGTATATTAATTCATAGAACAACAACTTATATTGTGATTTTTATTTTAAAAGAAGGAATAATTCTACTAACTTGGTAGAATATTTTAATGCAAAATCCTTGCTTTCCAGTATAAAATGAATTACTTAAATAAACCATTCATATATTGGTCTTGTCTGGACACTGTAGTATTGATGATGATTTAGTGTTGTTTCTACCATTACTTCTTGATCTCTGTTTATTTTTATCAATGAAAACATATGGATCTCGTGTTGATTAATTTCTAAGTCCTTTTTTTCCTCTGTATTTCTAAAGCCTTTTTCTTTGTATTCCTTCTTCCCAATAGTATTTTCACTTTCTAAAGTAATGTAGATAATTTTCAGGTGTAAATTATTATAAAATAGCTGAAAACCATGATTACTTTGATCTTTCTAGCTCTTCCATTTAACTGTCTTTAAGTCTGTGGAAGAGATTAGATTTCATGTTTTTTTCATATAATTTTATTTAATTTATTGGGGTAACATTTGTTAATAAATAGGTTTCAGGTGTACAATTCTATAATTTTCGTTATGTTGTCCTCCACCCCAAGTCAGGTCTCCTTGATTTTACTGTAGAAGGCACCAGGGTTGTGGCTGGTTGATTCAGTGGTAGAGCATTGGCATGGCATGTGGATGTCCTGGGTTCAATTCCCAGTGAGGGTACACAAGAGAAGCACCTATCTGCTTCTCCACCCCTTCCCCTCTTGCCTCTCTCTCTCACTTCTCCTCCTGCAGCCATGGCTTGATTGGAGCAAGTTGGCCACAACTGCTGTGGATGGCTCCATGGCTAAGAAGAGCTCAGTTACTGAGCAGTGGAGCAACAGAGCAACACCCTAGATGGACAGAGCATCACCCTGTAAGGGCTTGCCAGGTGGATCCTGGTCAGGGCACATGTGGGAGTCTGTCTGCCTCCCCTCCTCTCACTTAATAATAATAAAAAAAAGAAGGCAAGTTAGCCTATTTTCTGATATTTAGCAGTTGTTTATTTTGTTTTTGAGAGACAGGAAGAGAGAAATGAGAAGCAGCAACATCACTTTAGTTGTTCATTGATTGTTTCTTATACATGCCTTGACCAGGGCCTCAAGCCAAGCCAGTGACCCCTTGCTCAAGCTAGTGACCTTGGGCTCTAAACCAGTGACCTTTGGGCTCACACTAGCAACCTTAGGATCATGTTGATGATCCCACACTCAAGTCAGCTACCCGGCGCTCAAGCTAGTGAGCCTGTGCTCAAGCTAGTTACCTCAAGGTTTTTAACCTGGGACCTTAGCATCCCAGATTGATGCTCTGTCTACTGTGCCACCACAGTTCAGGCTGATATTCAGCACTTCTTTTTTTTTTAAAGTTTTTATTTATTTATTTATTCATTCATTTTAGAGAAGAGAGAAAGAGAGAGAAGGGGGAAGGGGCAGGAAGCATCAACTCCCATATATGCCTTGACCAGGCAAGCACAGGGCTTTGAACCGGCGACCTCAGCATTCCAGGTCAATACTTTATCCACTGCACCACCACAGGTCAGGCTATTCAGCATTTCTTATGTCATCTTTTATTTGTTAAGGGTTGGTGCATTCAACAACAAGACTTTTTACCAGACCACAAGCTATCCTTGGTTTCAGACTCAAACTTGAATGTTAAATCTGCTCTCAACTGATTCAGTCATCCTGGGCAAATCACTTATTTAAACTGATCCTCAGTTTCCCAATCTATGAAGTGCTATAAGAGAGATAATGATATACTATATAAATACCTGGTAGTGTGTAAGACATATAGTAGATATTCTATGAATATTTCTTCCTCCTCCCTTCTCCCAAGGTTTATAATAGAAAAAAAATGAAGGCTAAATTAGGAACCTTCTAGGAAGCCCAACTGGACCATAGTAAAGGAGATAAGATAATAAAAGTTCTGAGAAAAATTATTTTTCTTTCAAAGGCATACAATTAGCATGGTATATTAAGTTCCCAGAGCATTGGAAAAATGACACAGATATTTATTTAGTCTAACGTGTTTCCCTGAAAGTAAGACAGTGTCTTATATTAATTTTTGCTCTTAAAGATGCTCTAGATCTTATTTTCAGGGGATGTCTTATTTTTCCATGAACAAGAATTCATTTATTGTTGAACAAAAAAGTCAACATTTATTAATATACTATAGTTATGTCATCACAAACATCAGCATAACCAGCTAAACTCTGAATTCCATCAAGAATTTCTTGTGACTCTATTTCCATGTGCAACAATCTACCCTGTTTCCCCCCAAATAAGAGTGTCTTATATTAATTTTTGCTTCTAAAGACGTGCTAGGTCTTATTTTCAGAGGAGGTCTTACATTTCTAAGCTTGAAAAATATTGCACTAGGTCTTATTTTCAAGGAAACAGGGTATTAGTCTATATCTAAGAAAGCTGATTAATGGGATCTTTGTGTCAAGTGATGTTTAGTAAAGGTTAATAACCTGGGGAGTATTCTTTGTCTCTTTTTATAATACTTCCCTTTAAAATTCTGCTCTGTCTCTCTTTACTCCCATTTACTATAATCATGAGCTTAACAACCACAATAATCCAGAATAGAGAAGTCCTTTTTTTTTTTTTTTTTGTAGCAGAGACAGAGTCAGAGAGAGGGACAGATAGGAACAGACAGGAACAGAGAGAGATGAGAAACATCAATTCTTCGTTGAGGCTCTTTAGTTGTCCATTGATTGATTTCTCATATGTGCCTTGACCGGGGGGCTACAACAGACCGAGTGACCCCTTGCTCAAGCCAACGACCTGGGGTCAAACCAGAGGAGCTCGTGCTCAAACTGGCGACCTCAGGGTCTCAAACTTGGGTCCTTCACATCCCAGTCCAACGCTCTATCCACTGTGCCACCACCCGATCAGGCCAGAATAGAGAAGTCTTAGGAAGACTGTGTCCTTATATCAGCCTGCCAAACCTGTGAGAACTTTATTTTCTTTTTTTTCCAAGTGAGAGGAGGGTCGATAGACTCCTGCATGCTTCCCTACCGGGATCCACCTGGAAATCCCATTTGGGGCCCTGCTTACAACTGAGCTATTTTTAGTACCTGAGGTGGAGGATCCATGGAGCCATCCTTAGGGTCCAGGACCAGTGTGCTTGAAACAATTGAGCCATGGCTGCAGGAAGGTGAGCGGGGACAGGAGTGGAGAAGCAGATGGTTGCTTCTCGTGTGCCCTGACCGGAATTCGAACCCGGGACATCCACATGCTGGGCTGACGCTCTACCACTGAGCCAACCAGCTAGGACCACCTGTGAGAACTTTACAGAAGTCTGTTTCTTATCTTATGTGCCATTGGCTCAGGGAAGGAAAAAAGTACTCGGAAGTACTTTTTTGTATGTGTGATAGAGACAGATAGGGATAGACAGGAAAGGAGAGAGATGAGAAGCATCAATTTTTAATTGCGGCTCCTTAGTCTCCTTAGTTTATTGATGGCTTTCTCATCTGTGCCTTGATTGGGGGGGCGGGGCGCTGCAGCAGAACAAGTGATCCCTTGCTGAAGCCAGCGAGCTGAGGCTCAAGCCAGCAAGCAACCTTGGGCTTCAAACCAGCAACCTTTGGGCTCAAGCCAGCAACCTTGGGGTCATGTCTGTGATCCCATGCTCAAGCCAGCGACCCCATGCTCAAGCTGGTGAGCCCATGCTCAAGCCGGCGACCTTAAGGTTTTGAACCTGGGTCCTCTACATCCCACTCTGATGCTCTATCCACTGCATCATTGCCTGGTCAGGCTTTATTTATTTATTTTTTTAATAGACAGATAGACAGTAAGGGAGAGAGATGAGAATCATCAATTCTTCATTGAGGTATCTTCATTGTTCATTGATTGCTTTCTCATATATGCCTTGACTAGGGAGCTGCAGCTGAAACAGTGACCCCTTGCTCAAGCCAGTGACCTTGGGCTCAAGCCAGTGACCTTTGAGCTCAAGCCAGCAACCATGGGATCCCATGTTCAAGCTGGTGAGCCCACGCTGAAGCTGGTGAGCTCACTCTCAAGTCAAATAAGCCCCCACTCAAGCCAGCAACCTCAGGATTTTGAACCTGGGTCCTCAACATCCCAAGTCAATACTGTATCCACTGTGCCACCTCCTGGTCAGGCTTGGAAGCACTTTTGAGTTCACTAAAAAGCTGTCCAACCTGACCAGGCGGTGGCGCAGTAGATAGAGCGTCGGACTGGATGCTGAGGACCCAGGTTTGAGATCCCGAGGTCGCCAGCTTGAGCGCGGGCTCATCTGGCTTGAGCAAACAGTTCACCAGCTTGGACCCAAGGTTGCTGGCTCGAGCAAGGGGTTACTCAGTCTGCTGAAGGCCCGCAGTCAAGGCACATATGAGAAAGCAATCAATGAACAAACAACTAAGGTGTCGCAACGAAAAACTGATGATTGATGCTTCTCACCTCCGTTCCTGTTTGTCTATCCCTATCTATCCCTCTTTCTGACTATCTCTGTCCCTGTAAAAAAAAAAATGTGTGTCCAAAATGATCCTGTTGCCATGTCAGTAGTGACTGTTCACATCAGTTTCTAAGCTACATATATATGCTTTTTTTCTTTTCTTTTTTTTTTTTTTTATAATTAGAAAGCAGGATTCTTGGCATCTTCAAGTTTAACAGAGGTCAGTTTTGTATTCAAGCCTCTCTCTGAACCTACATGGAGTTTCGCTTGTTTTAAATAGGAAGATAGCAAATATGTATTGACTTGTAATTGGCAAGAATACCTCCAGGAGCCTGACCTGTGGTGGTGCAGTGGGTAAAGTGTCGACCTGGAATGCTGAGATCGCCAGTTCAAAACCCCGAGCTTGCCTAGTCAAGGCACATATAGGAGTTGGTGCTTTCTGCTCCTCCCTTCTTCTCTCTCTCCATCTCCTCTCTCTAAAATGAATAAATAAAATCTAAAAAAAAAAAGAAAAAAAGAATACCTCCAGGAGTAAAATTACAAAATTATACAATATGAAAGATCTGGGGTTCCTTATTCCCAACTACCCATGGATACTGTATCGGAAAACCTGACTAGGAGTGTCATTCCCAGGCACTAATTGATTAGCGTGTATTACTTATCACTTTCTGCTCTGTTGGGCTTTGAGAGGGATAGATAACTTTGGAGCATACTGCCTGGAGGGAAAATAACCTAGATCTGCCATGTATTGCTTTACTCTGTTTTAGTTTTTTCACTTATGAGATAGACTTTTTATGGGGAGGGTTTTTTTTTTTTTTTTTTTGAGAGAGAGAGAGACAAGGAGGAAGGGAAGAAGAGAGATGAGAAGTATCAACTCGTAGTTGCAACACTTTAGTTGTTCATTGATTGCTTCTCATATGTGCCTTTACTGGGGGGCACAACTGAGCCAGTGACCCCTTGCTCAAGCCAGTGACCCCTTGCTCAAGCCAGTGACCATGGGATCAAGCCACAAGCTTGGGCTTCAAGCCAGTGACCATGGAATCATGTCCATGACCCCATGCTCAAGTTAGCAACCCCACGCTCAAGATAATGAGCCCATGCTCAAGCCGGTGTGACCTCAAGGTTTTGAACCTGGGTCCTAAACATTCCAGGTCAACGCTCTGTCCACTGTTCAGGCATATAGATAGATAGACTCTTTTATCCTGTTTTCCAAATAAATACCCTAAATTCCAAAAGTCCACACTCTGCTCAAACAAATTTGTTTTATTATCCTTATTCTTACAGAATATCCACATTTCAGTTTCTGTGCCTATCAGGTGTTTTAATTCATCATGGATAATCTGTCACAAGAAGAAATTCAGTTGAGGGCTCACCAGGTTACTGATGAGGTAAATATTTTACTTGGAATAAGTAATTAATTTTCTTGTAGTTTTCACAGTGGAAGGATGATAGAACCTTCTTAGAAGATCATTTTGGCCTGTTCCTAGTTCCTTTATATCAAATAATGCATTTGCCCTAGAGTGCCATTACTAACTCCTTATTTTACCAAAAACTGAATAAGTGAAACCAATTTGTATAGTATTTTTAAAGTAATCATTACTTAACAGTTACTTACAACAAAGATGCTCTAAATGTGAGGAATTCTGGACATTTAATTTTAACAGAACATTTTAATATCTGTGTAATATACCTAGATTTCTGCTTACATTAAATTTTTATAAATCCCATTAACTTCAGCCTCCACATTTTTTCTTAAGGAGAACATGTGGTAGGAAAATAACTAAAATTATAGTGACAAACTTTTTTGTTTGTTTTAAAGCAGGGAATAGATGTGCTGGCATACTTTAAAAATAGAGTAGCATCATGAATATGTCTTGTGATCAGATTTTTCTCTTTTTTCTCCATGTTTTAAAATGCTAAAATCCTTATTTTTTTTCCCCCTAGTCTCTGGAAAGTACAAGGAGAATCCTGGGTTTAGCCATTGAGGTAAGAAAGTGTTTATCAAATTAAAAACAGAAACTGTATAGGAGGGATCCTGCTGATACAAGCTGGACTTGGTGTCAAGTCAGAGGGGCATTGTATCAATAAGCTTTTTATTTATTTGAAACCAGCAATTGATGAAATTTTTAAACCATGCACTAATGGGACATTTCCCCCCCACTGATAGCATTGGAATACAACAGGAAAGATGGATGCACAATAACTTTGCGACTTAGTTATTGTAGGGGAGCTGGTTATTATGTTAAGGTGTATTGGTACTACTCTAAGAATTTAGGTTTCTAAATTTTCTCCTGCTATTTTTCAGGTCTTATAGTTTTTGCTTCTGTTATTTTTGCTATGTTTTGTTCTGCTATCAGCTTTTTTCTCTTCTTTTAGTCTCAAGATGCGGGAATCAAGACTATCACTATGCTGGATGAACAAGGAGGTGAATTGAAATTATTGGCAGAAACTTTTGATTTGACTTATGATGCCAGAAAGCCCTTATAAATCAGCCATATATAAAATTGAGCCTTTGGGAGTGCCTTCCTTTTGTAAGATAAAAATAATATGTTTACTTTTTTTCTTCTGACTTGAATTACGTTTTTTGCTAATTGGAAGTGGGGGCAACAACATCCAATTATAGACTAAGTACATATATTTTAGGTAGTAGGACTTATTGTGTGCACTGGGCATATGTACATTATATCAATACATTATGATATTTTTGTATGATTTTCAGAAATCAAGTCCTTAAATAGGTTCATATTCAGTTGAGCTTGTAAACATTCCTTTTAAGTTGGCCTTGAGTTAGTTTTGACAGAAATGCTGGGGATCTGGTCTGGTCACATTACATACACTTAATTAAGTTGCAAGGGGGATCTTTAAACAAAGCCTCATATACTCCTATTATACAAATTTCTTTAGAACAAACCTTTCTGCAATAAGGGGCCAGGTGCCTCAGGATCAGTATGTGAAAGATTGTTTTTATGTTGGACAGTATATAATAATACCTCCTTGCACTAATACAGTTACTATGTTGTGTTATTGTTGGATTCAAAATTGAAATTTGCTGTTTTATAATAATAGTTAGCACTATGAATTTAACACAAAATGTAACTTCCACAACTTATTTTTAGAACAACTACAGCGCATAGAAGAAGGCATGGACCAAATAAATAAAGACATGAAAGAGGCAGAGAAGACTTTAACAGAACTCAACAAGTGCTGTGGCCTTTGTGTCTGCCCATGTAATAGGTGAGTTGATAAATCAGGACCTTTTAAAAATAAATGTAAAGTGCCTGACCTGTGGTGGCGCAGTGGATAAAGCTTCGACCTGGGAACACTGAGGTCGCCAGTTCAAAATCCTGCTCTGGTCTGGTCAAGGCACATATGGGAGTTGAGCTTCCAGCTCCTCCCCCCTTTCTCTCTTTCTCTCTCTCTCTCTCTCTGTGTCCCCTCTCTAAAATGAATAAAATAAAAAAAAGAAAAAATAAATGTAAAGTGAGAGCATCCTCCCTCCCTGTCCCCAGTAAGGTAATAAAGTATGACTGGGTCTAAATAAGGAACTTTGTTAGATAAACTATTTCTCCTTAAAGTAGATCAAGCTTGTCATGTAAATGGGCAGATTCACTGAAAACCGTAGCTTAAATCTGATCAATTGTTGATCAAGTTCCAATTTTATTTTTTAGTAATACATGAAAAGGTTGGGAAATATACATTTGAATAATACAGAGCAGGATAGAATCACTTTCTTTTCCTGTCAAACAAGGAGTATTAACAAAATATGTATTCTGTGGTAAGCACATGAGCGACAGCCAGGGGAGTCAAGGACTTGATCCTGTCCTCAAAATACTTACCAACTGGTTTGGATATATGAGGGAAAATATCAAAAAAGTAAAAAATATATAATTCTAGTGCTAGATTATGTGATATCAACTAAAGCTAAGGGTATAGAATTGATAAAGCTTAATTTGGAGAACATCTTTAAGGAGAGGTAGGACTTGAATAGGGCTGTAAGTAAGTAGGAACATTTGGCTGGACTTGGAAGAACTGGGAGGGCATATCCTGTGGTAGATTTAATGTAAACAAACATTACAGACCAGCTAGACATAACTGAGCTGCATGACTTATATAGATGAAAAATGGAAAATAAGACATAAGTAGACAATAGAGTAACTTGAATGCCAGACTAAAGAGTTGATGGTTTAGAGTGGAATATATTGTAGTTGGAAACTAGTTGGAAACCTTTTGTAATCTAGGCCTGTGAAGTAAGACCTCATCAATGGGATTAGAGAGAAAAATGTAAGTCAGAATTCTTTTTAAATCAACTGATGTATGTCAAACACAATGAAGAAAAAAATCAAAAGAATACACCAAAGATTTGATATCTCTAGTAAACCAAGAGTTGAAAAGTCTTCAAACTTTCTGTATATAGTATATGAGATTATGCTCGATAGAAAGGAATTTATTATTCTTGGCAATTCCATTTTGAATATTTAAATTCTCTTATTCTCAGAGAAACCAAACTCCATTGTGTTCAAAATTTTATTCAGACCAAGATGTGGTTTGAACTAAGGCAATTAATTATTATCTTGCCTTCTGTTAGAAGGAGCTCATCTTTGTTTTAAAAAGTAATAAACAAAACAACTTTGAACTTTACCATTAGTTGAAAGGACAGTGTCTGGAGATTGGATGACCTTCATTATTGCTGAGAGTATTCATTTTTAAAGAGCTTCGGAAGCATTAGTACTCCCATCTAGTTGTCTCAGATGGTATGGCAAACCAAGAATAGAATACAAAGATTTACAGACTCAGCATTTTTACTCCCCAAAGGAGTTAGGAATGGAGGAACTTTTATTATATTTTCATAATTTTTAATAAATGTTTTCATGTGATAATATTCTCTGTGCCATTTCTACTAGAGAAAATAGAGTTAAATTACTTGTTGATCAACTTTAGTGTGTGTTTTAGGCACAAGCATTTCCATCAATTGCGCCACTGCCTGGTCAATTAGGCACAAGAATTTAAGATTTGACAGTGTTCTACCTAGCTTTGTCCATGGGCTTCCTATTCTGAGACAAGTCTGTTGACCTCTGGAATTTGGATGACTCTCCAAAAGTTCATATTTTAATAACTATGACTGTCAGAGTTTCTCAGATTACTGTTTGCAAACAAGTTAGAAATGAATAGATTTTCTTTATCCAAACTCTTAACTGTGTTTTGCAAATTATCCCTTTCTCCTGTGTTCTGTGTACCCTCTGGGAAGAGTGCAGAGGAGAAAAAGTAAGTGAATTTCCTTGAGAACAGGTAGTAAGAGAAAAGCAAGGAGGAAGAAGGCCTCTCTAGAACCAACAGCAAAATCAGTTCTGAGTCATGGGTTGAATAGGGAGAGCAGTGAATCCTAAAATGGTCTAATATCATAAAAAGGGGGAAATGAAACCACAGAAGTATTAATTTTATTTGTCTTTGTGTCTCCCAGACAAGCATAGGCAAGATTTTCTTGGACACTTGTGAAACAGAAGGTAGAGTATGATCCTGAAGCAGTCTTTCACCTCTAACCTCAGCAGAACTCTTTCTCAGAGGTTCAGGAGAAGGCACTTCTTAACAGATGGCATCAAAGGGTTACTATAATAGAAAAGTTGTTCCCTGAAGAGGAGAAAGTTAGAGATGGCTGATTGTAATTGCCTTCCTTGCACCTTTCTCTTCTTAATATCATTGAGTTGGGCCTCTGTGATATCTCTTGTCCTTAGCTGTATCCACTATAATTTCTGCCAGTGTTTTGATCTTTCCAATCTTATGTGCTGGTTTCTGTCAGGCTTTTCATATAAATGGCCTTAACATGAGCATAACAAAGGCTGATATAGATCTTAGTCTTCTTCATATAAGTCTAGTACTAATTCTGGTATTAGTAA
The DNA here is from genome assembly GCA_037038555.1 of Rhynchonycteris naso. Taxonomy (NCBI): domain Eukaryota; kingdom Metazoa; phylum Chordata; class Mammalia; order Chiroptera; family Emballonuridae; genus Rhynchonycteris; species Rhynchonycteris naso. The sequence goes on along the minus strand of CM072999.1, from coordinate 75,463,987 downwards.
TAACAGCTCTGGTCCACAATCTCTTATCTACCCAGAAATCTAAAAGACTCTGAAAGCCAAAGGTTATTTTGTTTTGTTTTTTCTTTTGTCTGTTTTCTTCCTAAAATTGTGATACCACAACTCATTAAGTAAGCAACAAAATGTAACTGGATGTGAAGCTATTTATAATCTTTTCTTTTTTAAAAAAAATTTTTATTTCCTTTTTTTTTTTTTTAATTTATTCATTTTAGAGAGGAGACACAGAGAGAGAGAGAGAGAGAGAGAGAGAGAGAGAGAGAAAGGGGGGAGGAGCTGGAAGCATCAACTCCCATATGTGCCTTGACCAGACCAGTGCAGGGTTTTTTGTTTTTTTTTTAATTTTTTATTTTATTCATTTTAGAGAGGAGACACAGAGTGAGATAGAGAGAGAGAGAGAAAGAGAGAAAGGGGGAAGGAGCTACAAGCATCAACTCCCATATGTGCCTTGACCGAACCAGTGCAGGGTTTTGAACTGGCGACCTCAGTGTTCCCAGGTTGACGCTTTATCCACTGCGCCACCACAGGTCAGGCTTATAATCTTGATCACACTTAATATGTCTATTTTTTTTTCAACTGTAGAAGTATTAATGTATTTGATTATATGGTACTGCTCAAAATGTTTCACATCCAAGGGTATGGACAAGAGTTGTGGGCCTCTATGTAAATTTAGGCATTTACTATGCCGAGCACTTTAAATTTAATCCTAACAGTAACTTTAATAGGAGATGGATTATTATCACTATTTTACATTTGGGGAAACAGAGGCATAAAGAGGCTACACTAGCAAGTGGAAGAGCTGATTCAAAACCAGGCAGAGCCCTAGCTTTTAACTATATCCAATATTGCTTGACTTTGACAAGAAAAGGTGAACTTTTTTGTGGTAGCTGTTGTTAGTTGTATTGTTATACAGAAAATGTCTTGAGTAGATTTGTTCTTGAGTAGATTTGTTCTTTGAGATGTTTTGTTGTTGTTCAGTAGTACTCACTGAAGCCAAAGCCAGGTCAGCAAATCTTTTTTTTTTTTTTTTTTTTTTTTTAATAAGACATGGAAATAGAAGGTAATTTTAACTTTAGCTAATTTTTTTAAAATTTATTTTATTTTTATTTTATTCATTTTAGAGAGGAGACACAGAGTGAGAGAGAGGAGACACAGAGTAAGAGAGAGAGAGAAAGAGAGAAAGGGGGGAGGAGCTGGAAGCATCAACTCCCATATGTGCCTTGACCGAACCAGTGCAGGGTTTTGAACTGGCGACCTCAACTTTAGCTAATTTTTTAAAGGATGATTAGAATTTAAAAACAAACTACCAAGATTAAATTTTGAAATTGTGACTAAATGTCATGTTAGCTTATACTATTTGAATCCTAAAAGAAAAATAGCTCATATTCTTATTTTGTTTTTTGTACATATCCTTATTAAAAAATTTAAATCTTTGTCATTAACTTTGAAAAGTTGTAATTCTAATTAACAAGAGTTTAAAAGGGGGCAGACTTAACATGGGAAGTCTCAGACTAGTAAACTGCTTGGTGTACCAGTTTAACCATTCTCAGATCTTCTGTCTTTACTTGCCTTTCTTCAGTCTTGTGCTGATAATGTCAAACATGATGGCACATAGTTTGAAGACAAGTTGGTATTTCTGGACCACTTACTAGAGAAGTTCAAAATTGGTACTAGGTTTTATATTTTTGTAATCCTGTGTCATATTGGGGTGCAAATATTCAGCTCTGATTGGTTAAAATAATATTGAATTATATTTTAGTCACCATTTAAGTGCTTCCTTCATCCTGCTCACTGAAAAGATACAAAATGAGTAAAGCATAGCTTTGATGCTGGTTGTCATTACTCTATTTTTGTGGCTCACATGGTACCTGATACATAGAAGGTGCTCAATAAAATACTTGATTGAATGTCCTTGAGAAACTTTATGGCTGATGGTAGAGTTGACATGTAAAATGATTTTTAAAAATTAAAATACCAACAAAAATGGTAATAGAAGTAATTAAAGAAATCTGTAATCACCAAGAAAGAATGAGGAAGTTTCACAGCCTCTCCATTAGTATTTGTGTTCTCTTCATATTAATTTTTCTTAATTTACAAAAGAATGTCATTACCCAGACAATCTCAGGAAATATGAAGTATGCTCTGATTTAATAGTTTTCTTGTCTTTCTTTTTATTTAGATTCTCTGATGTTGGTTGTTTCCATGAAATCAGGCAGGAATTTAAATGCATTATGTTTTGAAAACTAAACCGGTTTCTGTCATGTTTGGCATTCCTATTTTCTGCATTTCATTCTGTCACCTAATCTTTTTCTTCCTAATCTGCTTACTAAAAATGAGGATTTACCATCAGAAGCCGGGCTCAGTAACTGATCAAAGGAAACTTTAACCTGCAGTCTTGTGACACAGTTGGGGCTGTTAACCTGCTATCTAAAGGTGATGATTCAAATGGCTTTTCTGTGCATGTGCATGGGTTTTGTGAATGGTGGAGATTGTGATGTGGTGTGTAATGTAAAGTGATTTTGTCCTTGATGGGTGCTGTTTGCCAAAAGATGGACTTGACACAAAGGATCTTAATTTATAATAACACCCTTTCTTTGACCAATGGCTCTGATAACTAAGATTTTGCTAAATATAATTTAATATTAAAATAAAAATACCCCTGCATTTTCCTAAGAATTTTAAATAGTTTGATCTTTGTAGAATATTGCTGTGTCCTAGTTCTGATCAAATGTAAGTGAATTTAGGCTAAATCCATCCCTCTCCCTAGGACTTTAATTTCAGTATCCTATCTTTTATTAAGTTTCCCTACTCCTTTCTGGTTCTAGAATCAAGATTGTCTCTATTAAGCTGTTGCTTGTAATGATTTGGATTCCCCATGATTTAGGTCACTACCAAATGCCATCTGGAGCAAGGTAGAATATGAATTTAAATTGATGCCATATCTAACCTGACCTGTGGTGGTGCAGTGGGTAAAGCATCAACCTGGAATGCTGAGTTCACTGGTTCAAAACCCCAGGCTTGTTGGGTTAAGGCACAAACAAGAAGCAACTACTATGAGTTGATGCTTCCTGTTCCTCCTCCCTTTCTCTCTCTCTCTCTACTCTAAATCAATAACTAAAATCTTTTTAAAAATGATATATATAGTATCTTTTATTTTAAAAAAATATAAAGGTTTTCCCCTTTATATATGTTACTGTTTGTTCCATAATTCCTAATAATCTCATGTGGCTTCAATTTAATTAATGTGGAGCAAATTTTTTTTATTAAAGTTAACCCTCTTGTAAGACTACTGGTAATGTTTGACTCCTTTTTTTTTTTTTTTTTTTTTTTTTTTTTTACAGGGACAGAGAGAGTCAGAGAGAGGGATAGATAGGAACAGACAGACAGGAACGGAGAGAGATGAGAAGCATCAGTCATCAGTTTTTCGTTGCAACACTTTAGTTGTTCATTGATTGCTTGCTTATATGTGCCTTGACCGTGGGCCTTCAGCAGACCAAGTAACCCCTTGCTCGAGCCAGCGACGTTGGGTCCAAGCTGGTGAGTTTTTTTTTTTTTAACTCAAGCCAGATGAGCCCATGCTCAAACTGGCGACCTCGGGGTCTTGAACCTGGGTCCTCCGCATCCCAGTCCGACGCTCTATCCACTGCGCCACCGCCTGGTCAGGCTTGTCTCCTTCATTTTGGATCTTTATGGAAACTATGAAGACTGTAGTTATTTGTTAGAAAATTGTTTGATATCTACCCTTTTGGGTTTTTTTGGTCTTTTTTTTTTGTTTTTTTTCCTGTAGCCTGATCCTCCAACACACACTCACTCACTCATACTCATTAAAATTGATATTTATTTGATCCCCATTCTCCTTAATAGAAAGAATTTTGGCTAATATTTGGTTTTCTTTTTGCTATTCAGTTAGTACTAACATTGACAAACAAAACTAGAAAAGGAAACTGTAAATGTTATTGTATTCTCTTCCTGATACTTATTGTTTTCTGCTTTTATATCAACTTGTTGAATTAAGGGATATTTAAATTTTTTATTTCATATCTGCCATTTCTCAATGAGATTTATGTGAAAAAAAGTAGTTAAAGGTTATTAGGCTTCTTTTTTTCTAAGCAAGACACAGGAAGGGAGAGAGATGAGAAGCATCAACTCATAGTTGTGGCACTTTAGTTGTTCATTGATTGCTTTCTCATATATGCCTTGACCAGTGGGGGTGGAGGGCTCCTGCCAAGCCAGTGACCCTTTGCTCAAGCCAGCAACCATAGCATCATGTCCATGAGCCTGTGCTCAAGCTGGCGACCTTGGGGTTTCAAACCTGGGTTCTCAGCATCCCAAGTCGATGCTCTATCCACTGTGCCACCACCTTGTTAGGCTATTAAGACTTTTTAAAGAATTATTTATTTATTTTTTTACAGGGACAGAGAGAGAGTCAGATAGAGGGATAGATAGGAACAGACAGACAGGAACAGAGAGATGAGAAGCATCAATCATTAGTTTTTTGTTGCCGTTGGGACGCCATACTTGTTCATTGATTGCTTTCTCACATGTGCCCTGACCGCGGGCCTTCAGCAGACCGAGCCACCCCCTGTTGGAGCAAGCAACCCTGGGTCCAAGCTGGCGAGCTTTTGCTCAGGCCAGATGGGCCCTGTGCTCAAGCTGGCGAGCTTGGGGTCTCGAACCCGGGTCTTCCGCATCCCAGTCCGACGCTCTATCCACTGCGCCACCGCCTGGTCAGGCCAGGCTATTAGACTTTTTAAAACTGGTAGAGAGATGGCTATTAGACTTCTTAAAACTGATAGAGATAAATCTCAATTGTCCAGATAGAGGTGTGGTTTATTTTGTTTTTGTTTTTTTTGTGAGAGAGAGAGAGAGCAGGCGGTGGGGGGCAGACAGGGACAGACAGGGAGAGAGAAGAGAAGCCTCAACTTGTCATGGCACCTTAGTTCATTGATTGCTTTCTCATATGTACTTTGACCAAGGGGCTACAACAGAGTGAGTGACCCCTTGCTCAAGCCAGCGACCTTTGGGCTCAAGCCAGTGACCATGGGGTTATGTCTATGATCCTATGCTCAAGCTGGTGAGCCCGTGCTCAAGCCAGATGAGCCCACATTCAAGTTGGTGACCTTGGGACTTCGAATCTGGGTCCTCCATGTCCCAGTCCAATGCTCTATCCACTGCGCCACCACCTGGTCAGGCACAGAGTTTTAATTGCATTAAAATCTATCACCAATTTGCATAAGCATTTTATCATGAAGTCTAATTTCTTTCTAGAGGGGCTAAAAATTTTGTTATGCAAAAGAATTTTGTTGCATATCAGAACCTTTTTTACTGTAGACCAAAACAACCTGGGCCTAGATGTCTTTATGTGAACATATTCCAACTCTATTGAGCTACCTGTAGATCTCAAAGCTAAGGAATGTTAATAGGCCAGAAGAGTAATCATACCAATTGGTATTCTGTGCACTTAAAGGCATGCACTGTTAACTAAGTATCAGATTGAAGTTGAGGCCAAAGAATTAAAGTATTTGTCTAATGCTTTACAAAGCTACTTTGCATCCATTATCAACAGAACTTTTCACAGCCCTGTAAAAAGTATTAAGTATTGTTATTATCATAGTTTTGTGGGGTTTTTTTTATTGCTTTTGAGAGAGAAAGACAGAGGAGGGGAGAGAAGGAGTGAGGGTAGAGAGAATGAGAAGCAACAACTCATAGTTGCTTCACTTTAGTTCATTGATTGCTTCTCATATGTGCCTTGAAGTGGGGCGGGTCACCCTCAAGCTGAGCCAGTGACCCCTTTCTCAAGCCAGCAACCTTGGGCTTCAAGCCAGCAAACTTGGGAACACGTCAGTGATCCCACGCTCAAGCCAGTGATCTGTGCTCAAACTGGCGACCTTGGGGTTTTGAACCTTAGACCTCAGTGTTCCAGGTCAACACTGTGTACTGTGCCACCATTGTTTAGGCTAACTCAGTTTTACATAAAAGAGATGAAAGTTTGTTTAAGGTTTTACAGCTCCTGATTGATAGGTCTAGGGATAGGGTTCAAGTCATTTTATTACAGATCTTGCAGCTTTTTAAAAAGATAATCCTGGTCTATACCTTTGCTTCTTCCAGATCAATTCCTCAGTGTGTCAATATATAAAAATATGAAGACTTTGAGTAATCTGAAATATTCCTTCTAAAACAGATTGGAAGTCCCTTGGAACAATGTTTGTCCTCTTTGCCTGGGTAGCTAAATGACCTAAACCAATAGCAATGACAAAAGATTCCCAGGTTCCACTTTATACATATTGAAGCACAATCTTCAGAGTGTAACCTGACCACCTACCCATGTGTTTAAGTACTAAGGTCACTCTGGTACTCAGTCAACTTTGGGAAATATTACCTTTAAAACATTTAAGACCCTTTGTAGGAAGAAAAATTAAATTAAAACCATTATTAGATTGTCAGTTACCTTACAGGTAAGTTTTAAAAAACAGGTAAGTTTTAAGGGTATTCTAATTGGTGGGAGAAGCTCCAGGGTAACATCAAGTGGCAGGATCTTGAGCAACCAGAGGCATTACCCTTACCTAGAGTGGAGGTGCTGAAAGAGGGATAGACCTATCACAAGGATGAAGATACAAAATCAACAGCATTTAAAAACCACTTCTTCATAAACATGCTGATGTCATAACTGCATGAAGAAAAAAATACAGTTTTACCCCAACTTGTTTGAAAATAATCCAATGCATAGCTGTAAAAAATATTTCAAAGTCAGCTTTTTGTATCATTTCCCTTGATATTGGAAGAACATCTTCAGGGATCCAATCCTCTTAAAGAGCGAAGGGTTTAGTAACCAGTCTGATTCTTTGTTTATAGACTGTGGCATAATTTAACCTCATTCATAATATGTTAAAACAAATTGTTTGAATCTTATGCCCATTATATCTAATTGTGGGAGGAATAATTCTCAAAAGTTTATTTATTTAGCTTTTTTTTTTTTTTAATTTTGTTTTTATTTTATTCATTTTAGAGAGGAGACACAGAGTGAGAGAGAGAGAAAAAGGGGGGAGGAGCTGGAAGCATCAACTCCCATATGTGCCTTGACCAGACCAGTGCAGGGTTTTGAACTGGCGACCTCAGTGTTCCCAGGTCGACGCTTTATCCACTGTGCCACCATAGGTCAGGCCATAGTTCTCAAAAGTTTAAAGAATTTCAAATATTATTGCTTAAGGTTGAGAAGGAGGTTGGAGCATACATTTATATATATCAGTGGTTCTTAACCTTTTTTGAGGTACCGAACCCACCAATTTCATATGCGCATTCACCGAACCCTTCTTTTTTATATATATTAATTTTAATGGGGTGACACCAATAAATCAGGGTACATATGTACAACGAAAACATCTCCAGGTTATCTTATCATTCAATTATGTTGCATACCCATCACCCAAAGTGAAATTGTCCTCTGTCACCTTCTATCTGGTTTTCTCTGTGCCCCTCCCCTCCTCCCTACGAACCCTTCTTTAGTGATAAATAAAATATGATTTTTTCCCCAAATTCAACACATAGGTATATGTTTTTTTACTGGTGCACAAAATGAGCCATGCATGAACATCACCTTGCTCAAAGAACAAAACCAACAAAGTGCATGAACTCACAACAAATTACGGTATTACTTTATTCTGGCCTCCGCAGCAGAGGCTTCTCCGAACCCCTAAGACCGACTCATCGAACCCCTAGGGTTCGCTAGAACCCAGGTTAAGAACCACTGATATATATATATATATATATATATATCTCCCCTGATAGACCAAGAGCCCGCAAGCTCTGTCCCAGTCTACTCTTTGTGTTGACTCTCAGAAACATAGTGTCTTAATATTTAGTGACTTGTTAATTCCAGCCCTCAATCTCTATAATCTGACATGCTGATAAAAGCCCCATTTATATTACTTTATTAATCCCACCTGGTTATTCACTTTCTGATAAACATGTTTATTTTGTTTACTAGCTGTTACTCTTCTTTTGAATTTTGTCTGAGACTCATTAATAAAGAATACATGTAAATTAGTTTCACTAAAGTAATAGATAATAAAAATGTATGCCCCACCTTGTTCCAGGAAAGATTTAACATGGCTTATTAATAAATAGAATAATTAATAAGATGTAATAGCATAAATTGGAAATTGTGAGAACTTACAGTGGAACCAAGAAAGGCACTTTGAGCACTAGCTCTTTGGTGTTCATAGATTTGTTTACCTTTTCAGTGTCTCTTACCAAAAGAATAGTAGTGCCCTTTCTTTGTCATTAATGATTAAGGTCTAAGGCATTCTATATATGCCAAATATGAATCCTCACACCTATTAAAGAAGGAGCCACTTTATAAAATCTCTCCTCTGCTTTTGTAGTTTTGAAACTTCCTCATTAATTTAATATGTAGAATAAATCAGAGGCCAGTATTATAGCCATATGCTACTTTGTTTTTGTACTATGTAGAAAAATAAGATTGTATCATTAACAAGTTTTTGCCTAACCTGTGGTGGCACAGTGGATAAAGCATCAACCTGGAATGCTGAGGTGGTTGGTTTGAAACCCTGGGCTTGCCTGGTCAAGGCACATATGGGAGTTGATGCTTCCTGCTCCTCCCCCCTCTTTCTCTCATCTAAATGAATAAATATTAATAAAAAGCTTTATTTGGCCTGGCTGGTTGACTCAGTGGATGGAGCATTGGTCAGTCATGCAGATGTCCTGGGTTTTTTCTGGGTCAGGGCACACATGAGAAGCGACCATCTGTTTATCTTCCCCTTCCTCTCCCCCTTCTTTCTCTCTTCCCCTCTCACAGCCAATGGCTTTATTGGTTTGAGCGTTGGCCCAGGGCACTGAGGATAGGACAGTTGGTCCAAGTGTCGACCTCAGGACTGAGGATAGCTTGGTTGATTTGAGCAGCAGTCCCAGATGGGGGTTCCTGGGTGGATCCTGGTGGGGGCACATGCAGGAGTCTGTCTCTCTCCCCTTCTATCACTTAAAAAAAGTTTTATTTGTGTTATTGTTTGTAATAGCTATTTAAAAGTCACTTAAGTATTCTGTTTTTGCGATTTATATCAGTTTGAGTAGTAAATTCTATAGTAAAACTCTGGCTTTGGCTGATTTTTATCTATATCATCTAAAGCATAGGCCTCTTTTTATTATTTTTATTTTTCTATTCACTTTAGAGAGAGGAGGGAGAGAGAAAGAGAAGGAGGGGAGCAGGAAGCATCAACTCCCATATGTGCCTTGACCAGACAAGCCCAGGGTTTTGAACCAGCAACCTCAGTGTTCCTGATCGATGCTTTATTTCCTGTGCCACCATAGGTCAGGCACATAGGCTTTTTTTTTTTTTTTGAAGAGGTCTGGATTTAGCTTATTTTTTTTTTTAATTAAGAAAAGTAAATTCTTAAATAGCACTAAATGAAGGATTTATAATTGGCACCAGTTTGGCCAAGATTGTTAGTTATTCATCATTGGTTGTCCAATTTAGAAATAATTTATGTCTTTCTTTCATGAAAGTTTTAATGTGAAATTCTAAAACTGACCAGCTGGAACTACTGTGGTTCAAGTAAGTGGTTAGCTATAGTCTAAGTCAGGGGTCCCCAAACTTTTTACACAGGAGGCCAGTTCACTGTCCCTCAGACCGTTGGAGGGCTGCCACATACAGTACTCCATACACTGACCACCAATGAAAGAGGTGCCCCTTCCAGAAGTGTGGTGGGGGGGGGGCTGATAAATGGCCTCAGGTGGCCGCAATTTGGCTCGCAGGCCGTAGTTTGGGGACCTCTGGTCTAAGTACTGCCTACCCAGCCTTCTTACTCTTCCATCCCTCATGAACCACTGAGATGCTGTCAAGGAACCCAGAACACTTAATGCATCCCAAAACACTTTGCCTAGTGAATTTTTTTTTCTAGTGTCCATTTAACCTCTTTTCTGGAGAGTGTCGGATGCTAAGGGAACCTGAAAAATCAAATAAAAGCATTTTACTACTTGTTAACTGCTTAATGAAGATTTGTGGAAGTATCTGAACTGTTAAGAAAATTTTAATGTTAGTGGGCATTAAAATACCACTTTTTCCAATGCCACATTGTTATGGATCAGAGCACAGATATCTATGTATGTATGAAGCTATTATGGTAAGGGTGCAAGGGTCATCCTCAAGTTAACAAGCACTAATTAAAATGCTCTCTTTCCTGCTTTTTGGTGTCTTTCTGCACTCCTGACTCTCATATAGGACAAAGAACTTTGAGTCTGGTAAGGCCTACAAGGCAACATGGGGAGATGGTGGAGACAACTCTTCTAGCAATGTAGTGTCTAAGCAGCCAGGCCGAGTGACAAATGGCCAGCCTCAGCAAGCAACCACAGGAGCAGCCAGTGGTGGATACATTAAACGGTATGCCAGCTCCTCCCAATATATTTTCCCTTTTTCTAAATAAATGTCTCTTCAAGAAGGATGGGTATAGTTATGCATGAATTCTAACTCATCAGTGAGAAATACTCCATTTTTAAATGCATTTAAAAATCTGCCTTCTAAAAGAATGTTTATTATAATTATTGAGCTTTGATGATGGATTTTTCTTTATATTTTTCAGTACTTTGCAGATTACTGAAATAAGCTGTAAATAGGAAAATGTGTTTTAAAATGTATCTTATAGAGCAGGAGTTGGCCAAATCCCTATAGTAGCTATAAAGAGTCAGATAATAAATATTTCAAACTTTCCAGGCCATACAGTCTCTGTCCCAACAATTGAACTTGGTTGTTGTGGGGAGGTTTGTGAAAATACGGATTGCTGGGCCTGACCAGGCGGTGGCGCAGTGGATAGAGCATTGGACTGGGATGCAGAAGACCCAAGTTCGAGGCCCCGAGCTCACCAGCTTGAGCGCGGGCCCATCTGTCTTGAGCAAAAGCTCACCGGCTTGGATCCAAGGTTGCTGGCTCCAGCAAGGGGTGGCTCTGTCTGCTGAAGGCCCGCGATCAAGGCACATGTGAGAAAGCAATCAATGAACAACTAAGGTGTCTCAACGGCAATGAAAAAGTAATGATTGATGCTTCTCATCTCTGTCCGTTCCTGTCTGTCTGTCCCTATCTATCCCTCTCTCTGTCTCTGTAAAAAAGAAAAAGAAAAACAAAAAACACGGATTGGTGGGATCTACTTCCATTGTTTCAGTAGATCTGGAATAGAGTGTGAGAATTAGCATATTTCGTGTTTTAACAAGTTCCTGGGTGATGCTGGGAATCACACTTTGTGAACCACTGTCCAAGAGTTGTTTCTTTTTTTTAGCAAGAGACAGGAAGAAAGAGAGATGAGAAGCATCAATTTGTAGTTGTGGCACTTAAGTGTTGTTCATTGATTGCTTCTCATATGTTCCTTGACAACCCCCTTGCTCAAGCCAAGCCAGTTACCTTGTGCTTCAAGCCAGTGACCGTGGGATCATGCCGACGACCCCACACTCAAGCTGGTGAGCCCATACTCAGGCTGGTGACTTCAATGTTTCAAACCTGGGACCTCAGCATCCTAGGTTGATGCCTAGAGTTGTTTCTTTTCTCATACATGGCTTTAAGATATTGTGTACTCTTTGATTAGTCTTCCAATTTTTACTATAGAATGTTTCTGTTAATAGTACTCTACATTGCCTTGGGTCTAACACTTGCTGAAAGTCATTTTTGTTGCTTATTTTTATGTAAACTAAATCCAGACTTGGTCCTTTTAGAATTCACCAAAAAATACTGAATTAACTTTTTTTTGTGTGTGTGTGTGATAGTATAACAAATGATGCCAGAGAAGATGAAATGGAAGAGAACCTAACTCAAGTGGGCAGTATCCTAGGAAATCTAAAAAACATGGCCTTGGACATGGGCAATGAGATAGAGGCTCAAAATCGTCAAATAGACGGGATCACAAAAAAGGTAAACACTTCCTAGTGCCATAGGAAAATGAGACATCAAGTACAGTGTTTTAGTAATGAATATTTGTGCTAGATACTTTGGGGAAGAACAATAGGATAAGATCCTACCCTCACTGGTATTAGAGTTTTGATAAGGCGGCCAATTTTAACATATTGAAAATAATATCTGAATTCTTTTGTTTATAGCAGTTGGTTCATTTTGAAGCCAAGACCTTGGAATGAAATGGTTTTATTTTATATTTCACAAATGAAACTTAGACTCTCTAACCCAGTGGTTCTTAACCTGGGTTCTATCGAACCCTAGGGGTTCGATGAGTTGGTTTCGGGTTCGGAGAAGCCTCAGCCGCGGAGGCCAGAATAAAGTAATACCATAATTTGTTGTGAGTTCATGCACTTTGTTGGTTTTGTTCTTTGAGCAAGGTGATGTTCATGCACGGCTCATTTTGTGCACCAGTAAAAAAACATCCCTATGTGTTGAATTTGGAAAAAAAATCATATTTTATTTATCACTAAATAAGGGTTTGGTGAATGCGCATATGAAACTGGTGGGTTTGGTACCTCAAAAAAGGTTAAGAACCACTACTCTAACCTTTGTGTGGGCTGCTTTTTGGGTTTTTTTCCCTGAATGAGCAAGTTAGCTTTTGGAGTTTAATTTTGTTAAATAACAGATTGTTAATGAGTTCTTGAATCCTCATATGTTAGTACAAATCAGTTCTGCAGAATGGTTCTTGTGGAATGAACACACAAAATAGAGTCCTGTGAGTAATGAAATAAGATAAATGCTATATTTTTATACTTTGCATAATATAAAGGATACTGAAAGTGAAACTGTGTTCAATATTTGGATGTTAAGCTTAAAATAGATTTCGTTGAGGTCAACAATGTGTTCAATGTTTCATGTGGGTTTAAGCTACATATTTACCCATCATTTTAATTCAGAGGTTGATGTGGATATGGCAATAACATCTGTCCCAAAGATCATGGGGAAGATTATTTCAGTCTTTTTGTGTTAGACATAGGATAGTTCCAGTTGGCATTCTATGATTCAGTTCAGGGGACTCTCACAAGGTCTAGACAAGTAGCAGAAAAGAGCATTCTTATATTTCATTGCATCCAAAATGACATTGATTATGTGTTCCAGTTTCAGACACGTTAAACTATGCAAAAAATGTTGTAGAATTAATGAAATACTGGAAAGTTCTGTTATAGCTTTGTCATATTTATATGCCCAAGTGGTTCCAGATGAATTTGATAGGCAGTTCTTGCCCAAAACAAATTTTGTAATGTGAATTCAACTATTTCCTGAATTTTCTGAGTATATGAATTACTCCAAGTGTATGAAATTTAACTTTTATTAGATCAGCTTACCTTGTGAAGGGAAGTAATGTTGATGTCTTTTTCTTTTTTTACAGGCTGACGCCAACAAAGATCGTATTGATATTGCCAATGCCAGAGCAAAGAAACTCATTGACAGCTAAAGTGCTGCTGTACTTCTTTACCATTTATTTACTTGCCTAGCTCTTCCTTTAGTCATTGCCTTTTCAGTTTGAAATTTTGGTTCCACGTTTTTCTAATCAGGAGATAATGTGGAAGAAGGGCACGGAGTAACAACTCCCCCGTTTTTTCTTTTCTTTTTCCCTTGAGGGTAGACTGCATTTCAGCCTTCCTTCTAGTGTTTCTTTCTCAGTTTATACTCTTACCTTGATTTTTATACATCATATATAGTGTTTTCACCCTCCTCATTTACCACAGCAGGTTCTTCTGCTTTCAAGATATGGGAGCATTGCCAAAGACAGCCATGAGAAAGGAAGCTGGGAGCAGGGGTTGGGGAGTTCAAGGAGAAGCAAGAGATGAGAGGTGGTTACCTCAGTGAAACCTTTACGCCACAAAGCAAAAAGGTGCATAGCCACAGTAAAGATCTAGTTGGGTTTAGAATTTAAGTTGCAGCTATTGCCAATTTAGGCTAATACTTTCTTTTGGAGCTTTTATATACAATATTTTTGTTATATATCACAACTTCACAACCTCCGCTTGAGGAAAGAATTAGTTTTCTTAAAGTGAACTTAATTCCTGAACTCTTGGTGATTTATATATGTACAAATTCTGTGATCACATTTCATATTGCACCATACAGTAACACTTTGGACAAATGAATGGGTTTTTATTTTCATATTCTTAGTATCATGGTCACAATTCAAACCTGTTAACATAAAAAATTTGTCATTAGTCTTTGAAGAAAAAGTATATAAATATGTATGTGTATCATGAGAATTTCTAAAACAGGGCTTAAAATTTTTTGGGAGAGTTTGACAAAATATATCATGTGACTTCAAATTTACCTCAATGCCAAGAATTATGTTTAGATAGGAAATATAAACTTGTTTTGATCTCAGGTAGAAAAATCCTTAGATTGCTTTGAGTTTTATGTAGATATAGACTTTATAGACTTTTAAAAAACTAGAATTGTTTAACTAAAAGTGATTTGGAACATTATGCCTTTGGTTTGATTATTGATGATTGCACTATCATTTTCTTAGCCTTTTGTATTGAACTGTGTTCAGAATCATACTTATTTAGATCCTGAACAGTGTTATAAGAATCTGATTGGTATTTGTCACCTTTATTTAAAAGCTAGCTCCTGCACACTTCACAGCTATTAATGTGAACTGGTTTGACCAATAACCATTGCTTGATCCTTAAAATTAAATTTTGTAACTAATAGAATCATTCTTTTAAATAGGTAAGTGTTTTTTCTGTGACTATTTTAGGTGTGTGTGGTGGGGGAGTCATTTCATCAGCTGTTACTTAACAAATTGAGTAAAGCAAAGGTCCATAAATCCAGAAACACTCCAACAGAAAGCTGCCTTTAGGCCTCTCTCCCATTTTTACTGGAAATACTGAAGGGACTCCTATGATTTGTCATCAGGCTCTTTTTAATTATTACTAGTCTTTTATTCATTTAAGCTTAAATACACTAGTGACTGAAAGGATAGTATTTATGAGAGAGAACTACAACCCACTTGAGAAGATACAGTAAACACAGAATTTTCAAGGGCTGAAGAGGAAAATATTTCGGGTGAGATTCATTTAGCCCTCTGTAATAGAAATGCTCCATGCCAACGAGAGCTATTTGGCAGGTGATGGTACATATGTAAAGTAAGAAGGTATAAACACTGGGGATTGTGCTATACCTAGCTTCCCTTTCTAAAAACATTTCTTTTTTAAAAAATTCTTTAACACTGTTATGGCTAAAGGAAATTGTTCTGAGGATTCCAGTAAGCTACCCTCACAGTATAAATGATTAGAACTGTAAGCTTAGGCAAAAGTGTCTGGATTTACACTGTAGCTCTGCCACTTGCTGGGTGCTGAGTGACTATAAGCCCATTTCTGTGCCTGTTTCCTTTTCTGTAAATGGGGATCAACAATTCCTACCTCATAGAGTTCTTGCAAACACTCAACATGGTAATGCACGAAAAGCACTTAGACTAGTGTCCAGCTAATGCAAGAGCTTAATAAGTGATAGCTTCTATTATCTCTAGAGTAGAGGTCTTTTTGGGTCAAGAATCCCTTTGTGAATTTGATGGAAGACAACACAACCTATATTTATAGAGAAATAGACACAAAAACATGACGCATGCATAAATGGGTCTTAAAAGCCCATCCATGGATCTCAGGTTACAAACTTTTTCAAAGATTGTGCTGCTGAGAAAGAAGATAAAGTCACAAAAATTAGGCCCATAATACACTAGAAATAGAAGCTATTGATTTTTCACCTATAACATTTTTGGAAACTTGTTTACATTATTTTTGAAAGGTAGTAACTAAAGTGGTTAACACTGCTTTGCAGTCTGACCACTTGAATTCAAATTTTGGTTCAGTCATTTACTAGGTGTGTGACCTTGAGCATATTAACCTATAACTAAGGAATTAAAAAACAGTATCTCCTTCTGAACTTAGTATTTTATTTATTAATTTTAGAGAGAGAAAGAGGGAGGGAGAAACATCAATCTGTGCCTGTATGTGCCCTTACCAGTTATAAAACTTAAAATCTTTGTGTGTGGGGATGATGCTCTAACCAACTGAGCTACCCAGCCAGGGACTTAAGTTATGTTTTTTTTTAAACAGTAAGCTCCCTCTTTAAATTTCCAATCTTATAATGGACAATGATCTTTATCCTCTATAGTTGTGCCTATTATTTTCTTGAGTTTTAATTCATCATCTATTACCACTTCAACTCTAGATATTATATCATTTGTGGATTGTGAATATTCCCTTAATTAACTACTTCCCAGACATCATATACCCAATTACACTTAGAATTAGTTGCTTTACAAGCTTTTTTTTTTTTAGGTCACTCTCTTATAAAATTCTAAGTCAGGGGTGCCCACACTAAGTGGCTTGCCAGCTACTTATAAGATGACCAAGTCAAAATGATCTACCTACAATAAAAATGCAAAACATAAATTTATTTCTTCTATATTGTCATTATTTAATTTTTATTTTATTCATTTTAGAGAGGAGACACAGAGTGAGAGAGAGGGGGGGGGGAAAGGGGGAGGAGCTGGAAGCATCAACTCCCATATGTGCCTTGACCAGACCAGTGCAGGGTTTTGAACTGGCGACCTCAGTGTTCCCAGGTCGACGCTTTATCCACTGCGCCACCACAGGTCAGGCTATATTGTCATTATTTAAGTTACTAATATTACTATTTAATATTGTGTATTCTTCTTTCACCTTTCTCCTTCTCAGCTCTCTTTTCGGAGGAAAGTCAATGTCATAGTTTTTATGAACAGTCCGAAAAAAGCCGCTTCACATTTCCCTTCTTTGGAATAGCAATGGCACACAGACAGATGAGGCAAACGCACTTAGAATATGACATAGTGAAAATAATTCCCTCCCATTCTGTATGAAAGTGGTAGGTTTTAGGCTTCTTACTCGGACCAGCTATGGCACTCATTTTTTTTTTTTTTTAAACCCATGGATTGGGTACTTTATTTTTATTTATTTATTTTTTACAGAGACAGAGAGTCAGAGAGAGGGATAGATAGGGACTGACAAGAATGGAGAGATGAGAAACATCAATCATCAGTTTTTCATTTTGACACCTTAGTTGTTCATTGATTGCCCTCCCACATGTGCCCTGACCACAGGCCTTCAGCAGAGCGAGTAACCTCTTGCTCAAGGAAGGAACCTTGGACTCAAGCTGGTGAGCTTTTTCTCAAACCAGATGAACCTGTGCTCAAGCTGGCGACCTCGGGGTCCCGAACCTGGGCCCTTCCGTATCCCAGTCCGACGCTCTATCCACTGCGCCACCGCCTGGTCAGGCGGCATTCATTTTTATACCCTTTGTTGTACTGTATTTAGTTTAAATAAGTTGAAGGCTAACTACGCAGCAATGTAACTGAACAAGTTAGCGCGGTTTAACGCGCATGGGTAGGGTGTCAAAAGTTCAGACGTCAGATTGGCTAACCTGTATGCCAATCAAAAGACAAATGTCTTTTTAACGTCATGCGATCTACCCACACTTCCTTCGCGATCGACCAGTATATCGCGATCGACGTATTGAGCACCCCTGGTCTAAGTTATTCTAGTTATATTCCTAGTCAGATTTATATTTCTTAGATTGATATCCAATAGTACCTTATTCTCTTATTTTTTTTATCCTTTTTAACTTGGTGTCTGGTCAAAGACTTCTACTTCTATATAACATGCTAAATTCTATTTTAATCTTATAGATGAAATATATGGCACCATTTATTGAGTGCTTACTGTGTTATGGGCCCTGTGCTAAATACCTGTTTATGTGTCTTCTCACCATATCCTCCTAACATACCTGAACTCAAGGCAGGAGCTATTATTGCCTATGAGAATAAATTGCTCTAATTCATAAAGCTATTAAATGACAGACTTTAGCTTCAAACTAAAATATTTCTTACTCCAAGGCCTATAAGCTTATTCAGTATTCTACACTGCCAACCAAACTCTAAAAGAATGTAGGTGACTTAGGGCTGGTGGCCACTAGAATGTGGGTCTCTAGAACCACAGATCAACCTGCTTTGTTTGTTCATATTTAAATCTAAATACTTATGTACTATAACTTTGGACATACTGCTTTACATAGTTCCTTCCCTGAGGTAGTTCAGTCTAGCAAGTGACGGATACAGAATGTGAGAAGTGCTATTAAAACAGATGGAGGAGTCATTAATTCAGCTTAGAAAGGGGCTTAGACATAGGGAAGAAGCATGTTAGTAAGAGGGCATTTCTGATGGAGCAAACAATGTACACTTGATCTTAGCCAAAAGGCCAAGAAGCAATGAGCAAATATAAAAGCAGTTAAAGGAGATAGACATTGCATTTACGGGTTTAAGGAGCAGAATAATCTGGTATGATTGGGCAGATAAATGAGAGTGAAGAAAGGGTATCTGGAATAATGCTGAGTCCACGTTGTGAAAGGTAGTAGTCGTTGATCGTCATATTTTTTAACCTCCAATTAGTAATTACATGGCTGGGACATTCAAGTTCAATTTATATGTTCTAATTTATTAGATAAGTACTGATAAAATATTTAGAGAAATGTTCATTGTTCTGTCAATAAAGCAATAAGATTAAGTACTGAAGTTTATTTTTTAAAAAACTTAAAGATAAACTAGTATTCCTATTCCTCCCCAAATTGAGAAACAAAATAACATGGGAAAAAGAATACCCACACCAGATTTAAGGTCAGAGAAACATCCTGTATAGATTAAATACTAGGTTCTTATGATCTCAACATAAAGGTCAAACTAGGTTTGTAAAATAAGAATTGTCAATGCATGGTAAATAACAGCTCCTTGGCTAAGACAAAACTTAAGAAAATAACAGTGATAGCTTTTTAAATGTACATGTCAGTAACAATCTGAAAACATCTACTTTTGTACTCTGTTTCTCTTTTTTTGTGTGTTTGACACAGAGAGAGAGAGGGACAGATAGGGACAGACAGGAAGGGAGAGAGATGAAAAGCATCAATTCTTCATTGTGGCACCTTTCTTGTTCATTGATTGCTTTCTCATATGTGCCTTCACCAGGGGGCTACAGCAGACCGAGTGACCCCTTGCTCAAGCCAGCGACCTTGGGTCCAAGCTGGTGAGTTGTGCTCATACCAGATGAACCCACACTCAAGCCAGCGACTTCGAGGTTTCGAACCTGGGTCCTCTGCATGCCAGTCCAATGCTCTATCCCAGTGGTTCTTAACCTGGGTTCTATCAAACCCTAGGGGTTTGATGAGTCAGTCTCGGGTTCAGAGAAGCCTCTGCCACGGAGGCCAGAATAAAGTAATACCATAATTTGTTGTGAGTTCATGCACTTTGTTGGTTTTGTTCTTTGAGCAAGGTGATGTTCGTGCACGGCTCATTTTGTGCACCAGTAAAAAAACACATACCTATGTCTTGAATTTGGGGAGAAAGAATCATATTTTATTTATCACTAAAGAAGGGTTTGGTGAATGCGCATATGAAACTGGTGGGTTTGGTACCTTAAAAATGGTTAAGAACCACTGCTCTATCCACTGCGCCACTGCCTGGTCAGGCTGTTTCTCTTAATAAGCATGGTTCCACGACCACAAAATGTGTATCAGTCACATGAAGGCACTGCAGTACTCATAGAACCAAAACATGAAACATTTCTTCCTAATCAGTTTACTTTCAAACAAAGAGCCATTTACAGGTTAAAAGTCTCCTTTTCTTTTAAAGGATGTAAGTTTACTAAAAATTCTTTATTTACTGTATTCTCTCATTCAGAGAATAAACTTGATAAACATAGGTTGTCTTAAAATACTGTAGTAGTTTTTTGATAAGTAAATTGATTAGTAGAGTTCTAAGTACAAAATGGGAGAAAGGATTACCAGAAATAAGATTATTTCTAACAAAGCTTCAGGAAAATCTTGATTATTAAAACTCTCTGTATCTTACAAGTTTTGCATATATGGTTTTAGGTTTTCAAGCACTCTACCAATAAGGCACCTGCAATAGTAAAGCCTTGCTACTGCAGCCTTGGGGAATATGTCTTAGTGTTGTACTGGTGCTTCTCTGACAAAGTATACTTTCAATGAAGACAGCCACATTTATGTATATCCTAACTTCCAAATATAAATAGTATAATTGAACTGATGGGCTGGAATAAAACAAGTTCTTAGATTAAGCATAGCAGCCTCTTACAAGTTATTTGAATTTCATAAAAATGTGAATGTTAACATACAAGAGGTGAGATGGCACCTGCTTTTATAAAAGCTCACACATTGAAACTAAACAAGAAATTTCAAGCTGTGTGGAGCTATTTTATTACCAGCAGCATCCCCTCGCTGTATAAATAGCAACTAGCTTCTGGTTTCTGAAAGCCAAACTAATGTTGCTTTTGAAGATCAATATTGTCCACTGCCCCATCTATGACTCCAAACAACTCATTCTGTCTGTTGATTCCTTTTAGCTATTTGAGATAAGCCCTGAAAAGGAAAAAGATCAAATGCAATATAATCTCCTGGAATATCAGCTCCTTACTGCAGATATCCTTGACCACAAGTGCCTTTGAGTCAGCCATATTGCAACTGGTTCCAAATCAATGTCCTATAAGGATTCCCATGCTTGTGAGAACGTCACGCAAACTTCTTCTTGGTGGCCGTGAACCTCTCCATGTACTAAAAATTAAAAATCATAAAAGAATGTGTGGTGTTTTAGCATGAGCAAATACTATCCTGTTGGTTACTTAGGTTTTCATATGATCTTTTTTTCATTATTTTATTGGATAAGGTCCCTTATTTCCTACAAAAGCTACCTATTCTAAATGCATTTAGTTTTGGGATCTTCTAAATTTTTGATTCCTATTAAAATATAGGAAACTTATCAAAAGACAAAGATGCTTTACAATATACCATCTAAAGAAAAAGTCATCTTGGTACAAAACAATACCAGTAAATCTTGGTATAAGAATTTGTCTGATTCTTAGAACCCACCTGCAAAATGGGGAACAACTCCTGTTGATAAATAGGATTACCCATGCAGCCTGTGGTTATAAACATTCATGTTTACTTCACCATTCTCTTCTTGAAGCAGTGACTAGAAATGCAGAAGTACTTCAAAACATACCTTATCATAGCCTTCTAGTTCTCGAAGTTTCTTTATTTCAAAAAGGTTGCCTTCCACAGCAAGCAGACATATCTGGGAATCACTGAGGATGCTCTGTGGAAGCATGCTGAGCTCAAGACAGTTCTCTTCCAGGCGAAGAACTTTAAGGCGAGGACAGCAAGAGATCTTTACAGAGATCTGAGATATCTATAGAACAAAAAAGAACAGAAATAGCATGAGCACTGTAGTGGTTATTTTTTTTTTTTACTATTTAAAAAAAAAAATTTGCTTGACTCTGTCCTAGTTCTCTTTTTACCACCTCCATTTTCTCACTACTCAGAAGCCTGTCATCTAGCGTCTGTTAATATTACGCTTTGTTTTTTAAGAGAGAGAGTGACAGAGACAGGAAGGGAGACAGATGAGAAACATCAACTCACATTGCAGCACTTTAGCTGTTCATTAGTTGCTTCACATAAGTGCCTTGAGGAGGTGGTGGCTCGAGCTGAGTCAGTGACCCCTTGCTCAAGCCAGCGACCATTGAGCTCAAGCCAGTGACCATGGTGTCATGTCTGTGATCCCATACTCAAGCTGGCAACCTTGGGGTTTCAAACCTGGGTCCTCAAGTGTCCCAGGTTGATGCTCTATTTTTTTTAAAGAAAAGCTACCTGCAATCTACCACCATAAACATTTTGTTACATCAACTGCCAATCTTTGATGTGTATATAAATGATTATACTATCTTTCACTTAATTGAAACTCCTTATTGTATCTAAGTACGGGGTTTTTCTTCCTAAATTTTGAATTATTCCTGAGTTGGCTTCCCTTCTTGCTCCTATGGACATTTTTCAAGCAGTAGTCCCTGATACTTAATACTTGGTCTTCTTTCTATACTTTCTCCTAAAAAGTCCACTCATTCTTTTTATTATTAAATTTTTATGTGAAAGAAGAGGAGATAGTGAGACAGACTCCCACATGTGCCCCAACCAGGATTCACCTGGCAACCCCCATCTGGGGCCGATGCTCGAATCAACCGAGCTATCCTCAGTGCCTAAGGCTGAGACACTCAAACCATCAAGCCACTAACAGCGAGAGGGGAAGAGGGAGAGAAGGGGAGAGGAAAGGTAAAGAAGCAGAGATCTGTGTGCTTCTGTGTGCCCTGACAGGGAATTGAAGCTTAGACGTCCATTCACTGGACCGATGCTCGCTCTCTATATATATAGTGTGTCCGTAAAGTCATGGTGCACTTTTGACCCGTCACAGGGTCAAAAGTGCACCATGACTTTACAGACACACTGTATATATATACACTGAGCCAACTGGACAGGGCCTCATTCATAAAGCCATCATTTCTGTTAAGACCTCAAATCTCTCATCTGTATTCCA
The DNA here is from genome assembly GCA_037038555.1 of Rhynchonycteris naso. NCBI lineage: Eukaryota > Metazoa > Chordata > Mammalia > Chiroptera > Emballonuridae > Rhynchonycteris > Rhynchonycteris naso. The sequence continues at coordinate 75,441,587 of CM072999.1, read as the reverse complement.
CGCCTACATCTCCCAATTTTTAGTACACTTCCATTTGTGCCATCTTAATCAACTCAGCATGTCTATACTCAGTAGCATCACATTTTTTTTAGGCCCTCAAGTTCAATACCAAGCAATTACCTTTAATTCATTCAGCTCATTTTCCCATTAAATGTTACAAGTCACCAAATGAGTTTACTCTGCATGATATCATCTCAGACTATCACCAGGCAACTTTTTAGATGCTCTATACTGGGGGTCCCCAAACTACGGCCCCACGGGTACATGTGGCCCCCTGAGGCCATTTATCCAGCCCCTGCCACACTTCCAGAAGGGGCACCTCCTTTCATTGGTGGTCAGTGAGAGGAGCACAGGATGCATCCGCACCCATAGTTCCCATTGAAATACTGGTCAGTTTGTTGATTTAAATTTACTTGTTCTTTATTTTAAATATCGCATTTGTTCCCGTTTTCTTTACTTTAAAAGAAGATATGTGCAGTGTGCATAGGTATTTGTTTATAGTTTTTTATAGTCCAGCCCTCCAATGGTCTGAGGGACAGGGAACTGGCCCCTGTGTAAAAAGTTTGGGGACCCCTGCCCTATACACTGTGCCACCACCTGGTCAGGCACTCCTGCACTTTTTTGGACAGAAAAAAGCTTGCTTTTTTTGGCAACTTTTTAGAAATGCAACCTCTCAAACCCACCCCCAACTTACTGAATGAGAAACACTGAAAGTGGGGCCCAGTGATCTCTCAACAATCTCTCCTGGTTATTCTGATGCACACTAAAATATGAGAACCACTGATAAAAGCATTGGCATGCGTGAATGTGGAGGAGTAAGTGCTCAACTAATAACTTGTTGCTTAACTTTTTTCCAAGCTTTCCTTCCACCCAAATACTCAACAATTTCTTTCTAAAATGCTCAAGAACATAGAAGAATATTCAGTTAAAGAAAATATGAGGCTAACATCTTCAAAGACATACTGAATTTCATAAATAATTTAAGGTCACTACAATCTAAAATAGTTTTGTCCCAATAAAACTTTTTGCAATGATTGGAATGTTCTATATCTATGCTGTTCAATATGGTAGCCACTTGCTACATACAGGTTTTTTTTTTTTTTTTTTCAAGAAAGGCAAAGAGCCTGACCAGGCGGTGGCGCAGTCGATAGACTGTCGGACTGGGATGCGGAAGACCCAGGTTCGAGACCCCGAGCTCGCCAGCTTGAGCACAGGCCCATCTGGCTTGAGCAAAAGCTTGTCAGCTTGTACCCAAGGTCGCTGGCTCAGCAAGGGGTTGCTCGGTCTGCTGAAGGCCCATGGTCAAGGCACATGTGAGAAAGCAATCAATGAACAACTAAGGTGTCGTAACAGCAATGAAAAACTAATGATTGATGCTTCTTACCTCTCTCCGTTCCTGTCTGTCTGTCCCTATCTATCCCTCTCTGACTGTGACTTTCTCTCTGTCCCTGTAAAAAAAGGAGAAAAAAAAGAAAGGCAAGGAGATGCCTGACCAGGCGGTGGTGCAGTGGAAAGAGTGTCAGACGGGAATGCGGAAGGACCCAGGTTCGAGACCCCAAGGTCGCCAGCTTGAGTGCGGGTTCATCTGGTTTGAGCAAAAAGCTCACCAGCTTGGACCCAAGGTTGCTGGCTCGAGCAAGGGGTTACTCAGTCTGCTGAAGGCCCTCAGTCAAGGCACATATGAGAAAGCAATCAATGAACAACTAAGGTGTCGCAATGAAAAACTGATGATTGATGCTTCTCATCTCTCTCCGTTCCTGTCTGTCTGTTCCTATCTATCCCTCTGACACTCTCTCTGTCTCTGAAAAAAAAAAAAAAAAAAAGGGCAAGGAGAGAGACATAGATACATTGAGTTGCTCCTATATGTGACCTGACCAGAAAATCGAACCAGCCACCTCCGCGCTCCAGGACGATGCTCCTACCAACCGAGCTATGTGGCCAGGGCTGTCACATATAGGTTTGTGGTTTTAAATAAGTGAGAGGTGGGGAGGTAGAGAGACTCCTGCATGTGCCCTGACCAGGATCCACCCAGCAAGCCCCCTACCAGGCAATGCTCTGCCTGTCTGGGCCGCTGCTCCATTGCTCATCAACTGAGCTATTTTAGCACCTGATGAGAGGCCATGGAGCCATCCTCAGCACCAGGGGCCAACTTTGCTAGAACCATTCAAACCATTTGAGCCATGGCTGTAGGAGGGGAAGAGAGAGACAGAGAGGCAAGGGTAGAGAAGGGGTGGTGAAGCAGATGGTCACTTTTCCTGTATGCCCTGACTAGGAATCAAACCCAGTTTTTAAGCACTTAAAATATGGCTTGTGGCATCTGAGGAACTGAGTATTTTAAAATTTATTTTTAGGTGGAGAGAGAAACATCAATTTGTAGCTCCAATTATTTATGTATTTATTGGTTGATTCTTTTTTCTTCTTCTTTTTTTTTTTTTTCCAAAGTTAGAAGTGGAGAGACAGTCAGACTCCCGCATGTGCCCACCGGGATCCACTGGCATGCCCACCAGGGAGCAATGCTCTGCCCATCTGAGGGATTGCTCAGTTGTGGCCAGAGCTATTCTAGTGCCTGAGGCAGAGGCCATGGAGCCGTCCTCAGTGCCCAGGCCAACTTTGCTTCAATGGAGCCTTGGCTGCAGGAGGGGAAGAGAGAGAGAGAGGAAGGAGAGGGGGAAGGGTGGAGAAGCAGATGGGCACTTTTCCTGTACCCTGGCCAGGAATCAAACCTGGGACTTCCACACACCAGGCCGACGCTCTACTGCTAAGCCAACCGGTCAGGGCCTCATTGGTTAATTCTTGTAAGTTTCCTGTTCGGGGATCGAACCCACAACCTTGGCATATTGGGACAATACTCTAACACCAACTGAGCTACCTGGCCAGAGCTGAATTTTTAATTTAAATGAATTTTAATAGCCCCATCTGGCTAGTGGCTACTGTACTGGACTATAGATCTAGAAGCACAGACACTAAAAAAACTAAAGGTCCTGGCCTATGGTGGTGCAACAGATAAAGCATTGATTGACCTGGAGTGCTGAGGTTGCCAGTTTGAAACCCTGGGCTTGCCTGGTCAAGACACATATGGGAGTTGATGCTTCCTGCTCCTCCCCCTTTCTCTCTTTTTTTTCTCTAAAAAAATGAAAAAATAAAATAAATTAAATCTAGAAAAAAATAATGGCCATCAAGTCTCACTATGTTTAATGTTTCATCATCTGTGCCTTATTTCCAAAACAAAGATTTGTTTCTCCAGTCAGAAAATAACCAACAAGTTCTGAAATAATGAAAACAAATTTGAAATATTAGAATCAAAGCTGTCCAACAATGAAATGAGCTATCTTCAGAAAGCCTATCACTGACTGTTTCTTTTTTATCTTTTTTAGCAAGTGAGACAGACAGGCAGAGATAGGCAGGGACAGACAGGGAGATGAGAAGCACCAACTTGTGGATCTTTAGTTGTTCATTGATTGCTTTTTCATATGTGCCTTGACTTAGAGGCTTCGACTGACCAGTGATCACTTGCTCAAGCCAGCAACCTTGGTCTTCAAGCCAGCAACCTTTGGGCTCAAGCCTGCAACAATGGGGTCATGGCTATGATCCCATGCTCAATCCAGCAACCCTGTACTCAAGCTGGTGAGTCCGTGCTCAAGCCAAATGAGCCCGCATTCAAGCTGGGCACCTCGGGGATTTGAACCTGTGCCACCGCCTGGTCAGACTCACTGTTTCTTAGCAAAAGCAGGACACACACTTGAAAAGAGGTAAAAATAAAAGGCCACATCCAACTCTGAGAACCTATGAGTGTAAGTCGCTCTTCCACTCTATCTTCCTGATAGTGCTCCATGCTAGATGACTAGAGTCATGCTTGAGTATCTGAAGAACTCTTCAAGATTTGTAAGACAGTAGTTTAAATTTTTATATTACCATCCCGCGACCCATCCCACTTTCCTAAAAATACCTACACAAAAAACACAACCAGTGTCTCAACTAACTCCACAGACCTTAGGCTTTGAAATTAGTCCAGCTCATAGACTATGGACCTCTCACCCAGCTTCTGATGTCCAGCTCCATGATTACAGCTTAGAGAATAAAAACGATTATTTAAATTACTGTAAACTCATATATATAATGTAGGAAAAAACCCCTTAAACTCTGGACCTGGTTCTGGTTGAGGTTGAGTTCAATGGCCTGCAGCTCCCCCACGATGTCAGGCACACTCCTAATCTGATTCTTGGAGAGATCCACCACATCTAGGTGTGGTAGGCTACAAAGTTGGGGTGGCAGTATTCGCAGCTGATTCCCAGAAAGGCTTAGGGTCTTGAGGGCTGACAGTTGCCCAAAAGTAGATGGCAGCTCTCTCAAGTGATTGTTGTTTAGGCTTAATGTCTCTAGTTTTTTCAGATTGCATAACTCATCAGGAAGAACAGCTGGCAAAGAGAAAAAAAAAACAGAAACCTAAATGTGATACAGCTGGAAAACACCTTTGATAACGTTTATAAAAACTATATGGCAGCCTGCTATGATTCTTGTTAATATACACACAATTCCCATGTGATGTGCCATTTCTTACCAACATAATCTTCAGAAAGTAAGGGTGCCATCAAAAATCCAGGGAAGCATTTCTGTGTATATTCTGTATACGAGCCTCTGCATAATCTGATGGAAATTTTGTGGGATTTGGAAGGCCCTCCCTTTCCATCCCCCCATTCAAAGTATCTCAGTACCAATCATTATGCCACGAGAGGTTTGTAGATGTAATTACAAGAAACAGAAAACTTAAAGGTCTCTGACATTCTCCTGCGTCTTAAGTAATATGAACGGTTTCATAACAAAAATCTCTTGTAAGAGAGCACCACCCTTCTTAACAGCAGTAAAAGCTTTCCCAGATGCAAATGCCATACTCAGTTTGTTGTTGTTCAAGGAGAGGCTCTTCAACAGAGTGAACTTCCCTATAATCATAGGCGGTAGGCTCTCGATCTTGTTGTTGGATAAGTCGATGGTCCTGAGATTGCTCGTCAGCTTCTGCAACTCTGAAGGGAACTGAAGAGAGGGGTTCAAAGCGCGGAGAATCCCTCACGGAATCAACTTCACCATCCCCACCATCCTTCTCCCACTAAATTCCCGGTCGGGTGCCTCCCAGTCTCACCTCAGTTAGCCCACGGTCTTTAAGCTGAAAGACACCCGTTTTCTGCGCGGTTTCCACATGAGCGCGGAGGGCACTGTTTCCCATCCTGGTGCGGCGGCTCAGGTGCCTGCAGGAAGGAAGTGCAGCTGTCACTGCTCGGTCCAGGCGCCCAAACACGCCGGTGGCCTCTCCGCTGGGTCTCCTGCCCCAGCCTTCGCCTCCCGCAGACCTCTGGATCTTGGGAGTCAGCCCAAGATTGGCAAGAAAGGGAAGAACAGAAAGCCCGACCACTAGCCCCTGCCGTTTTATCAGCTGTTCCGAGGCTAGAGGGCGCTAGGAGTCTACCGAGGATCAGGGGTTCCGGGACTTGCCCCCTAACCTCTCAGCTCACAGTTGGCTTGGATGAGAAAGACCCGGGATGCGCTCAACAAGGATGCGCTTCCCGGGCTTCCGCCTGAGCAGAAACGTCCCGTGACGTCATCTAGCCGCGCGGCGCATTAGACTCATTCCCAGCACCACCGGGGAAAGTCGATCTTTGCCATGGCTGCGGCCAACCCTGGGGACCAGGCGTCTGCACCAAACGCTGCCGGGCTACTGCTGGGCCATTTCGTAACTTCGGGAATAGTCACTCAGGTACGTAGGCGGCGACAGTGTCGTTAAAGTGGTGCCCAAGGCACCGACAGAAGGTGGCTGTGAAGTGGTGGTGCTGGCTGGGGCTCTACTATAGTAGAGGCAGATTGAGCCGGTTCTAGGCAACAGCAGATACGGTTCTGCACTGGGTTCTGGGAATGCAAGACTCTAAAAACACTGCTCACAAAAACTAGGGGATCTGGGAACGTGCAGATACTCCAGTACTTTCAGCCTTTTATATAGTGCATTTTCACCAATGAAATAAAAGTTGGTTTTGCATCTCATTTGCAAAATCAACTTTCTTTGGCCTGACCTGTGGTGGCGCAGTGGATGAAGCGTGGACCTGCAATGCTTGAGGTTGCCGGTTCAAGACCCTGCACTTGTCTGGTCAAGGCACATATGGGAGTTGATGCTTTCTGCTCATCCCCCCTTTCTCTCTCTCTCTCTCTCTCTCTCTCTCTCTCTCTCTCTCTCCTCTCCAAAAAAATGATAAATAAAAAAAATTTTTAAAATCAACTTTCTTTGACTTGTCTTTGCTTTTCTGATGTTCTTGTTTAATTAAAAAAATCAAATGTTTCTTTTTTATTGTTTCATATTCATTTTGAATTATCTCCTAATTTTTGTGAGCAGTATAGATGGTGATTCGAGTAGACGGTGTTTCAGGTGACTAAGGCGAGTTATACCGGGTCAGTTCGTGGGAGAAAATAAAGACCGGTGTTTCCCTCCATTTTTTTTTTCTTCAATCCAGTGATAAGATACCGTCAATAGATTGTAATGGGTGAGTGACGTGTTGGGAAAACGGCTAGCTAGCTAGTTAAAACATGTGTTCCCAAACAACGCCCCGTTTGTGTGAGGTATTGAAGTATGTATATTTCCGGCAGGAGGCGCTAGATACGGGAGAGCTCCAGGGGAAGCGCGCGTCTTTAAAGGCCCCTCAAAAAAAAGTATTGGCGAAAAAGACCTAGTAATATGAATGGAGAAACGGATTATTTTGTGAAGGAGAGAGGAGCCCAAGGGGTGGTAGAAGAGTCATTAGAGAACTATATTACTTACAGTAGAATTGAAGAAACTAAGGCCTAAGGAGACCAAGAAATTTGCCAAGGTCATTCAACAGTGAAGGAGGATTATATTCCAGAGCTTTCCTTTTCCTGACATACTGTTTCATCTGTAAAATGAGCGGTGATAGATGGAACTCTGACACTATCTTGAAAGAATTTAAACTTCTGTTGAAGAACTCTTCTAAATCACTTGAAGACCTGGTAACAAGATCTTATGGACTGGGGAGGACAAGCAGTAGTAAAGAATGCATTGGAAAGTAGGCAAAACATAACCACATCAGTCACCAGTTCAAACCTCCGTCACTTCTTTGTTTTCTTCCTACAAAGTTGGGTAGTACTCTCACTTGTTGCTAGTTCTGTAACAAAGTAATTTGACAAACTCATGCTGTAAGACATTTGGGAATTACCATCTAGAGCTATTGGTAGAAGATATAAACACCTAAACTAAAGGAATAAATATCTAGTGAGAAAATTTTAGATACTGATAAATGAACTGTTTGTTGGGGTGGTGGTTGTTTTGAGGAGGATCTTCCTAGTGTCCTTCAAGTACCACTAATTAGATAGTTACTTTTTTTTGCCTAGGTAAGATCTGCCAATCCATAGCTTCTTAAGACAATCTGACAATCTTATGGAACAGCTAGTCCAAATGAAGAAACTTTATAGATTTGTAGCATGATTATACTTTAAGCAAACTTTACATATGAAAACCTACTTTTATTACAAGGGCTTAGCATAGATTCTTTTAAAATGGTACATTATATGATCCCTTTAAACAGTCCATTCCTTAAGATAAAATTCTTCTAGAAAACATAGCTTGTTTGAGCTTTGTTCTGTTTTGAGATATCAGATGGAGAATGATTTAGTGAAAGAAAGGTAGGATTAACTCTATAGGGTAATATGCTTTCTTTATGCTTCAGTGGCCATATGTTCTGGTTATTAGGCAAGTTTGAGTGAGTCATGACAACTTGATCAAATCTCCCTCTACTGGCAATGCAAAGATAAGGATCTGGACCTAGAAAAGACCTAGAATCTACTATTTTCATATATTTTATATGTGTGTGTGTGTGTGCGCGTGTGTGTGTGCGTAACTTATATATTAGGGCTAAGTCATAGTCCTCAAATAGTTAGAATTTTTATTTACTAGAGGAATTTGGCTGCTCTTTTATTCCTCTCCCCTTTTTGTCTTTCCCTTTCTTGAACATTCTTAGTTTCCCTCTGGTTTCTATTACAAATTCTTGGCTAAGCTCCATTACCCTATTGTTGAACCCAACAGTTTACTAGTTTGCAAATTTGCAACTAAGATTAGAGTATACATATGGAAAGATAGATAGCAGAGAGTGAATGGTTACAATGAGAAATGGGAGAGTTTTACTTTCATTTATCTTCTACCTAAGAGCAAAAAGAAAAGTAAAAGAGGCTATGATGGAAATGCACTGGATTAGATGTGTTCTCATTTCAATCCTGATGCACATTGTCAGTGTGAGGTTGGACTAATGCTTAACCTTTTCAATTTTCAATTTTGTCATCAGTAGAATATCTTATGTTATTTATCTCAATGAATGGCATAACTATCTGTACAGTCACCTGCAACAGGATCCTTGGAGTCAGTATTAACTTGACTTTATCCCTCGCTATCCATATTACCTGGGATCTTCCCATGGATTCATACCTCTGCCTTCTTTCCTTTTTAACTGCTACTGACCTATTACACATTCTCATCTTCTTACCTGGAATGCTAAAGCAGATAGTTGTCTAAATATCCAAACTTCACTTCACCCCTCCACTAGATTTTTTTGTTTGTTTATATTGTTGGCTAGTTATCAGAGTTTTGTTTTTTTAGCAAGAGAGACAGATAGGGACAGAGAGTAAGGGACAGAGATGAGAAGTATCAGTTCTTTGTTGCAGCATGTTGGGCAGATAAAATATAATATGCTCACTTTAAAGATGGAACTGCCCACATGGAAGCCCATCACCCAGGTGATATTATTTGCCCTTATGCTTGGGATGGGTGTGAGGGAAAGGCTGTAATATAAGCAGGCCAGGTTGTTATAGCCTAAGGCTTAGTTTTAAGAGTAAGCTTTTCCCCACACCCTTGACTGATTGGATGATGTAGGGTGGTGAGGATGCACTCTCCTGAGGAATCCCATTATACAGAGACTTCCTTGTTTGTATAATTGGATTAAAAGTTTTGATTCTACAGTATAAAGGGGGAGAGACCAGTAGCTTGATCTCTCTCTCTCGGTTCCTGAGGTTAGTATTAGAAGAGAGTAGAGCAGAGTAAGACCACATGGAGGCCAGGAGAAGCAGCTAAGATGGCAGAGTGCTGAGGGAGAAGCCAGTTTGTGCAGAGTTTGTTAAGAGTTTGTGCTGGAGGAGATGGGAAACAGTGGTGAATAAGTCTGGTGAGCTAGAAACCTTTGATTCTAGGAAACTCGGATAAGTCAGTAGCTTTGTGAGCACTGAATGTGTGGGTTTTGGAGCCCAGTGTGTTTTTGCTTGCCCGCCGGGTGCAAGCTAGAATTAAAGCTGATGGCTCACCAGTTTTTGGCTCCGTTGTTTCATTACCGACTGTTCGATTCTAATGCGAACCTGCACGGGTCAGGCGGCTGTGATCCTGACCGCGACTACTGGCTTTACACAGCACCTTAGTTGTTCATTGATTGCTTTCTCATATATACCTTGACTGAGGGACAGAGCAAGTGACCCCTTGCTCAAGCCAGCAACCATGGGCTTCAAGGCAGCGACCTTTGGACCCAAAACCAGTGACCATGGGGTCATGTCTATGATCCCACGCTCAAGCTGGAAATACTGCAGTCAAGCGGGTAAGCCAGCACTCAAGCCGGTGAACCCACTCTAACGCCGAGGTTTTGAACCTGGGTCCTCTCCATCCCTTGTTGGCACTCGATCCACTGCACCACTGCCTCATCAGGCCAGAGTTTTCTTTATTATTGTAGCAAAATATACATAACATAAAATTTATCATTTAAACCAGGGGTAGTCAACCTTTTTATACCTACCGCCACTTTTGTATCTCTGTTAGTAGTAAAATTTTCTAACTGCCCACCGGTTCCACAGTAATGGTGATTTATAAAATTTATAAAGCAGAGTTACAGCAAGGTAAAGCATATAATAATAATTACTTACCAAGTACTTTATGTCAGATTTTCGCTAAGTTTGGCAGAATAAATCTTTATAAAACAACTTACTATAGTTAAATCTATCTTTTTATTTATACTTTGGTTGCTCTGCTACGGCCCACCATGAAAGCTGGAATGCCCACTAGTGGGCGGTAGAGACCAGGTTGACTACCATTGATTTAAACCATGTTAAAGTATACAACTCAGTGGCATGAAGAACAGTCACAATGCTGTGAAACTATTTTCAAAATTCCTTTTATCATCCCCAATGGAAATCCCACACTCTTTTTTTTTTTTAATTATTATTATTTTTTTAATTTATTTATTCATTTTAGAGAGGAGAAACAGAGTGAGAGAGAGAAAGAGAGAAAGGGGGGAGGAGCTGGAAGCATCAACTCCCATATGTGCCTTGACCCGACCAGTGCAGGGTTTTGAACTGGCGACCACAGTGTTCCCAGGTCCACGCTTTATCCACTGCGCCACCACAGGTCAGACTTAAATCCCACACTCTTTAAACAGTCATTCCCCATTCCTTCTTCCTCCAGCCCCATTAGTTTTATTTTTTATACTACCCCCACATAAATTTCTATAATATGTATTATATGTGATCATGTTACTTCTCCACCTGAAGACTTTCAGTTGTTCTTATTTCTGCCATTATAATTGCTTGTTGTAGCTATTAAGATCTTCCAAGATTATGTAGGACACTCCATTTCCAAATTAATCTTTTCCTCAAATATATCTTAGTACTTAACACAATTTTGAGCTTTCTTTTTCTTTTTCTTTTTTTATTGGTTAGAGAGAGAGAAACATTAATTTGTTCTACTTACTTATACATTTATTGGTTGGTTGGTTCTTGTATAATCCCTGACCAGGGATTGAACCTGCAACCTTGGCATATCAGAACAATACTGTAACCAACTGAGCTCCCCGGCCAGGGCTTAGTTACTAAGCATTTATAATGTTAAGTTTTTTCTATCTAGAATATGTACTTTTTTTCATCCATCATGAGCTTGTTAACAGCAGAGAGCTCATGTTTATTCATTCTTGACTCTTTCATTTCCTATCTTATTAATTGTCTGTAAAGTTGATTATTATTAGTCAGCAAACTTTTGCCATGAAGGGCCTGAGAATAAGTATTTGAGGCTCTTTGATCCATGTAGTTACAACCAGCCTGATGTAGTATGAAAGCAGCCAGTGATAATACCTAAATGAGAGAAGTTGAGTTCTGCCTGACCAGGCAGTGGCATGGTGGATAGAGCGTCGGACTGGGCTGTGGAGGATCCAGGTTCGAGACCCCAAGGTTGCCAACTTGAGTGCGGGCTCATCTGGCTTGAGCAAAAAGCTCACCAGCTTGGACCCAAGATTGCTGGCTTGAGCAAGGGGTTACTCGGTCTGCTGAAGGCCCGCGGTCAGGGCACATATGATAGAGCAATCAATGAACAACTAAGGTGTCAAAATGAAAAACTGATAATTGATGCTTCTCATCTCTCTTTGTTCCTGTCTGTTTGTCCCTATCTATCCCTCTCTCTGACTTTCTGTCTCTGTAAAAAAAAAAAAAAAAAGAATCAGAAGTTGAGTTCAAATAAAACTTTAGTTTTGGACTCTAAAATTTGAAGTTCATATAATTATCATATGTCACAAAATAATTCTTTTTATTTCCCCCAACAATTGAAAAGTATAAAAACTATTCTTAGATCATGGGCTGTACAAAAACAAATAGTGGGCTGCATTTAGCTCATGGGCTATAGTTTCCTAACCCCTGGCCTATATGATCTCTAAAGTTCTTTCCTTTGCTAACATTCTAGAAATGCAGAAGACCATACAGAAAATTATGGATGAAGCCAAAAGATGAGCGAGATATTTTTATTCTAAAATGATCTGCGGCCTGACCTGTGGTGGCGCAGTGGATAAAGCATTGACCTGGAATGCTGAGGTCACTGGTTCGAAGCCCTGGGCTTGCCTGGTCAAGGCACATATGGGAGTTGATGCTTCTTGCACCTTCCCCTTCTCTCTCTCTCTGTTTCTCGTTCTCCTCTCTAAAATGAATAAATAAAGTAAAAAAAATAAAATGATCTGCAATTTATGGAGGAAATATAAAATAGAATAAAAAGATAAAAAGAAGTGGGTAGTCTTTTTAGAAGAATAATTATGCCAGACCTAAACATTCCTTTACCTAAGATAGTGAGAATGTGGAAGAAATTAGTATGGGATGACTTGTAGTCAGTAAAAGTCCTTTATTGAATCTGATAAATTATTCCATGGAGGGGAGTTGATGGGGGGAGTGTTTGATTTTAGCCCCATGAAGGTCGGAGACTAGATCTTGGTCATTTATTTGTGTACGGGTAATTCTTCAACACCCTCAACCTTAGAATCGTCTGATAAGCTATGAGTAATGCAAGTCTGTTGTTGTGCCCGGTACATTAGGAAATAGTGCAAAGTGATTAAGTCATTCGTTTTTCTTATTTTTTTAAGTCTTTGGGCAAATGATTTGTGATAGCAGAGGTTTTAAAAACAAAAAATACACATTGCTACTGTTGTACTCTATTTCATTTTTCAGGGGCAGTGATGGATGTAATATATCCTTATATTTTGGACTAATGGGCATGCTTTTCAAATGCACAAAGAAACTGTGACATGCTGCTGCTTTCTCTGTTTACTTTCCAATAGGAGATGTTAAATATATCTAAGAAATCAGCTCCTTGCTTTGTGAACTTCTCCAAGCTACAGCAGATCACAAATATTCAAGCTGAAATTAATCAGGTAAATTATGTTGAACTTTTTACTTTCTACTTCTAGTACAGGGAAAAAGAACTTAATTGTTTTCAACAGCAATTCTCTTGCACTTAGAGTAGTGTCTAGCACATAGCTGAGTAGTGTTTACTTGTAGTGGTAAATGTCTTCGTAATAGTAATAGCACTAGTTGGTAGTAGTGGCAGTAGCAGCAACAGGACTTAACGCCAGTATGAAAAGCTTCCATAAATCCCATGGGCTCTCATAACAAATCTTCCTCCCACCCCACTTAAATATTCCTGGGTTAAAGAGTTTCCATTTTTACTTTTATATCAGGCTACTTTCTGAGAGAGCTAAATATTATTTTTGTTTCTAATACAGAAAAACCTGGAAATTGAACTTCTAACACTAGAAAAAGATACAGCAGATGTTGTTCATCCTTCTTTTTTGAGTAAGTGGTTTGGTTAAATGGATGCGTAATCATTGGAATTTTAACTTTTTCTTGGATTACCTTAAATAAGTACCAGACATGATATATCATTATTTTTCCAGGTATTGCCGCAAAGTTGATAAACATTTCTATTTCTGTGTTTAAACAAAAGTCCTGTTGACTTGACTAGTGCCAGTTGCATATAAAGTGACCATGAGAGCCTGACCAGTGGTGGCACAGTGGATTGAGTGTTAACTTGGGTCACTGAGGTCCCAGGTTTGAAACCCTGAGGTCATCACCTTGAGCATGGGCTCATCCAGCTGGAGTGCAGGCTCACCACCTTGAGGGTGGGGTTGCTAGCTTGAGCATGAGGTCATTGACATGATCCCATGGTCGCTGGCTTGGGTGGAGCACCCCAGTCAAGGCACATATGAAAAACAATGAACAACTAAAGTGATGCAACTACAAGTTGATGCTTCTCCTCTCTCTCCCTTCCTGTCTCCCTGTCTCCCTGTCTCTCTCTCTCTCTCTCAAAAAAAAAAAAAAAAAAAGGCAGGATTGGGGTACTTGGTGATATTTGAATATGGGCTGTATTAATTAATATTGGTAGTATTGTGCCAATGTTAAATTTTCTGAATTTGATTCTTATAGTTATATAAGAGAGTGTTCCTATCCTTGGGAAATACATATATGCTGACTTTCAGGGGCTAAACGGTCATGAAATATATGTAAGAGTGTAGGGAGAAAGAGGTAAAAATAGAAACTATAGCCAATCCTAGAAACTGTAGCCAATCCTGACCTGTGGTGGCACATTGGATAAAGTGTTGACCTGGAATGCTGAGGTTGCCAGTTCGAGAATCTGGCTCACCCTGTCAAAGCACATACAAGAAGCAACTGTGAGTTGGTTCTTCCTGTTCCTCCTTCTCCCTCCCTTTCTTTCTTCTCTCTAAATCAATAAAATCTAAAAAAAGAAAGAAAGAAACTGTAGCCAGGTGTAACAGTTAGTGAGTCTAGCTAGGGTTGCAGATGCCGAGGATGGGCCTAGTTCAGGTGATGTCTTTTTTTCATCTAACCCTGATTGAGTGTCTCCCTGAGTGCTGTTCTTGCCAGCTTTCAGCAGGCAGAAAAGCCTCTGCCTACCACCATTCACCGTTCAGTTTACAGAAGAAAAAAAATGTCACTGGCTGGCTAGCCTGCCCAGCCACACACACACACAACCCTCCCCGTGTGCTCTGTGCTGCCTGGTTGATGTAGGGCTTCATCAGAGGTGTCACTTGCCTTCAACCAGAATGAGTTGGGCTCTGTCAGCAAGGTTTCTTGGGGGCAGTGGCGGGTTTAATGGAGGGCGCACCCTGTGCGCCCGGACTTCTGAAGGGCCACACAAAACCCCAACTTTACACTTTTTTTGTAATGTAAGGGGTCTCATATTTCCTTCTGTGCCTGGGGCCTCCACCTCTGCTTGAGGGCAAGGCACTTGGTGCACTTTCCTGAGCTGTGGGACTTGCATCTGGGACTGGGCTCAGACTTATTTAAAAACAAAAGAGAAAAAACCATCAATGACAAAAAGCAGTGAGTCTTAGGTGAAATGTATATGGGAGTTCAATGAACTATTTTTTTTATTGAATTTATTGGTTAACAAAATTATACAAGTTTCAGATAACTAGTTCTACAATACAATCAATAAACTTACTGAAACTTTTCTGTAAGTTTGAAGTGTATTCAAAATAAAAATTTAAAAGAAGAGGCAGCCATTAACTGAATTCTAGGGAAAATATTGAATGATCAGAAATAGCTTATAAGACAAATGTTTATTTTTTAATGTTCATGTAGAATGTTAGAGGTAGAGATAGGAAAAGAGACTATTTGAAGAATACAGCTCTGGCTATAGACTGATGTAGTAGTAGAGTTGAAAAACACAGAAGTTAGCAGTAGCTTTAGTTGCCAGTAGGAGAATTAAGAGAGAACAAAATGAAATTGGGCCTGACCAGGCGGTGGCGAAGTGGATAGAGCGTCGGATTGTGATGCAGAGGACCCAGGTTCAAGACCCCAAGGTCACCAGCTTGGACCCAAGGTCTCTGGCTCAAGCAAGAGGTCACTCAATCTGCAGTAGCCCCCCTGGTCAAGGCACATATGAGAAATCAATCAATGAACAACTCAGGAACCACAAAGAAGAATTGATGTTTCTCGTCTCTCTTCCTTCCTGTCTGTCTGTCCCTGTCCGTCCCTCTCTCTGACTCTCTCTGTCTCTGCCACACACACACACAAAAATGAAATTGGTATTAGGAATAGCAAAGGGGAGATTTTTAGGAGGAAGATGGTGGGGTAATTTTTGACATTGTTAGTATCAAACCAAAAACAAATAATTTATTAGTGATTTCAAAACTTACTTGTCCTATTGCTAATTATAATCGTTGTTTCTGCTTTATGTAGCTCAAAAGTGTGATACTCTGCAAAGCATGAATAATCATCTGGAAGCAGTGCTGAAAGAGAAGAGGTCCCTTAGGCAAAGATTGTTGAAACCCCTGTGCCAGAAAAACCTGCCTGTTGAAGCTGTTTATCACAGGTTAGACTAAAAAGTAGACATTAAAAGTTACACGTTTTTTGCCTGACCAGGTGGTGGCGCAGTAGATAGAGCACCGGACTGGGATGCAGAAGACCCAGGTTCAAGACCCCAAGCTTGCCAGCTCTAGCGCGGGCCCATCTGGCTTGAGCGAAAGCTTGCCAGCTTGGACCCAAGGTCGCTGGCTCCAGCAAGGGGTGGCACGGTCTGCTGAAGGCCCGTGGTCAAGGCACATGTGAGAAAGCAATCAATGAACAACTAAGGTGTCGTAACGGCAATGAAAAACTAATGATTGATGCTTCTCACCTCTCTCCGTTCCTGTCTGTCTATCCCTATCTATCCCTCTCTCTGACTCTCTCTCTCTGTCCCTGTAAAAAAGAAAAAAAAAAAAGTTACATGTTTTTTGAAGGTAGTTTAGACTAGTAATCATTTCATAGCATAATTCCTTAAATAATATATTAATGATTGTATCTATTAACATTTTTATTAATGCTGATATATTAAAACAGAAAATCCTATGCTTTTAAAGTATAGCTATGATAAAACAAAGGCATTCCTTTTGTCCATAGTGTTTTGGTATTATAAATAATTATTTTAATGTAAGAAATTAGATCCATAACATAGAATAAATTGGATAAAAATTATTTTTATTATGTATAGACTTTTTTTGCCTGACCTGTGGTGGTGCAGTGGATAAAGCGTCAACCTGGAATGCTGAGGTTACCGGTTCAAAACCCTGGGCCTGCCTGGTCAAGGCACATATGGGAGTTAATGCTTCCTTTTCCTCCTCCCCTTCTCTCTCTCTCTCTCTCTCACTCTCACCCCACCTCTCTAAAATGAATAATATAAAAAAGGACTGTTTTCTATAAGATATATTTATTGTTGCATTAATGTTGCCTAGTATATAAAAATTTTGTTGGGAGAGTTTAAGTGGGGACATATGAAAACAATGTCAACTAAAGGAGGGAAAACAACTGAGTTCTGATCTCATTTCTGTTGCTTATATGCCTCAAAGACTTGGGCAAATAATATAAAATTTTGCCTCAGTTTCCCAAGTCATAGGTGCTTTCTATTGCTCTCTTTCTCATAGTAGTATTGCAAGTACCAAACTGAAGATGTGTTATTATTAATAATAAAATAAAGAAGCAGGCATCTGGGAATCTGATTGCTAACTTTCTTCTCCATTGCCTCACTAGCTGACCCTAAGCAAATCAGTATCTTCTCTTTAAGTATCAGATTTTTTTATCTTATAGTAATATAATAGATATATAAGTCCCATTCTTGGGGATATAGTCAGTATCTACTTAGTAAAATAAAAAACCATTAATGTATATATTATCCATTGTATATATCAGAAGTACTGAATAATGACTTTAAAACATTTTGCAAATGCAAGAATTAAAGTAGTTTTATTTATAAGCTATTTCAATGAAGTACATTTGTTCTCATTGTCTTCACTCTTCACCTAGAATGAGTAGTTTGAAATGGAATAAGGTTTTATCTAAGTAAATTTCTTTGCTTACATAAGAAAATTATTAAACTGAGGTTTGTCTAACATTAGGTTGGATTCCAGATATAATAACATTATCTTTTTCAATTTTTCTCTGAATAATAAGTTTACATGTGCTTAAAGTGAGAGAGAAGGACCATATTTTAAAAATCACTGATATTTTCATGAATGCAGAAAGGTGTTTTTTGTTTTTTTTTTTTACAGGAACAGAGAGAGGGATAGATAGGGACAGACAGACAGGAACAGAGAGAGGTGAGAAGCATCAATCATTAGTTTTTCGTTGCCATCGCAACACCTTAGTTGTTCGTTGATTGCTTTCTCACATGTGCCTTGACCACGGGCCTTCAGCAGACCGACCAACCCCTTGCTGGAGCCAGCGACCTTGGGTCCAAGCTGACGAGCTTTTGCTCAAGCCAGATGGGCCCGTGCTCAAGCTTGTAAGCTCGGGGTCTCGAACCTGGGTCTTCCGCATCGCAGTCCGACGCTCTGTCCACTGCACCACCGCCTGGTCAGGCCAGAAAGGTTATTATTATTGGCTCATTGGGTTGATTGTAATTTTCTTAGCACATTTTGAATGCCCTTATTAAATGGGAAAAAGAAAACACAAAATAACCACTAAAAAATATTGGCTTTTTCTCCCTCTTTCAGGTACCTGGTACATTTGCTGGAGTTAGCAGTGACTTTCATTGAGAAATTAGAAACCCATCTTGAAACAATTGGAAATATTCCTCATTTAGATGCAAATCTAAAGAAAATGGTGAGCCCTGGCTGGATAGCTGGATTGGTTAGAGCATCATCCCAAAGTGCAGAGATTGTTGGTTCAATCCCTGGTCAGGGCACATACAGGAACAGATTGATGTTTCTATCTCTCTTTCTCTCTCTCTCTCTTCTTCTTTCACTAAAATTAATAAATTAAAAAAATAATGGCTCTAGCCAGCTGGCTCAGTGGTAGAGCATTGGCCTGACATGTGGATGTCCTGGTTTTTATTCCCTGTCAAGGCACACAGGAGAAGTGCCTATCTGCTTCTCCCCTTTTCACTTCTTTCTCTCTTTCCCGTTATCTCTCTCTCATCCCCTCCCACAGCCATGGCTCGATTGGAGTGAGTTGGCCCTGGGCACTGAGGATGGCTCCATGGCCTCTGCCTCAGGTGCTAAAAAAAATGGCTTTGGTTGCAAAGGAGCAAAGGCTGTAGATGGAGAGAGCATCACCCCTAGTGTGCTTGCCTGCTGGGTTCCAGTGGAGGGGGCATGCAGGAGTCTTTCTCTGCCTGCCCTCCTCACACTAAAAAACAAAAATTAAAGTCTGACCTGTGGTCGCACAGTGGATAAAGCGTTGACCTGGAATGCTGAGGTTGCTGGTTTGAAACCCTGGGCTTGCCTGGTCAAGGCGCATATGGGAGTTGATGCTTCCTGCTCCTCCCCCCTTTCTTTCTCTCTCTCTCTCTCTCTCTCTCTCTCTCTCTCTCTCTTTCTCTCTCTCTCACTCTCACTCTTCTCTAAAATGAATAAATAAAATCTTTAAAATAATAATAAAAGAAAATGGTGAGTATTAATAATAGCATTTAAGTACCTCATCAACTCCTTTCACATTATTTTTAGTTCTTTTTAGTTCTTTTATATTAGACTCTTAAATATGTGACCTATTGGTTTAACTTTTTGATGGCTAACATGAGTGAATTGTTTTTTTAATCAAGGTGCCATTTTTTTTATTATTATTATTAATTGATTTTAGAGAGACAGAGGGGAAGAGAAGGAGGAAGAGAGAGACACTCTTTTCTTGTTTTACTTAGTTATGCATTGATTGGTTGCTTTCTGTATGTGCCCTGATTAGGAATTGAACCCACAACCTATATTATTTTTTTAAGTCATTTTATATTCTTTTATTTCAATATTTAATAAATGTTATCTTCATTGTGCAATAAATAAATATGACTAATTCCTGCCCTCAAATTCTCAAGGTTTGGTGAGAGAGCTAGAAAATACTTTCTACTGTATTGTATATTTGCACAATGAGTACATTAGAGAATTATAAAGGAGAAGCTGGCTATTAAGCACAGAAAAGGGAGAGATTACTTTCACTTTAGGGAGATTGGGAATAGGATAGGGGGTAGCAATACTTCAATAAAGTTTTACATAGGAGTTAGTAGTGAGCTGGATCTTGAAGAATCAGTGAGGTTTTTGGATATGCTTCAGAAAGAATAGTTTAGTCAGGAACAGCAGTGGGAGGAAAGACATGAAAATTCGAGAGCATAGTAGTTCAGGAAAGGAGTGGTATTCCACTTTGGGTGACACTGAAAGGTGTAGAGAGGGAGATTAATTAACTCAAGGTTAGTTTATGGAGGAATACCTTGAAAACCAGACTAAGAAGTTTAGACTTTACTGTCTGAGTACTGGGGAACCACTGAATTTTGTTTTATTTTTTAAAGTATAGGTTCTTTTTTATTTATTTATTTATTTATTTATTTTTTAAACAGGGACAGAGAGAGAGTCAGAGAGAGGGACAGATAGGGACAGACAGACAGGAATGGAGAGAGGTGAGAAGCATCAATCATTAGTTTTTTGTTGCCATTGCGACACCATAGTTGTTCATTGATTGCTTTCTCATGTGTGCCTTGACTGCGGGCCTTTAGCAGACCTAGCAACCCCTTGCTGGAGCCAGTGACCTTGGGTCCAAGCCAACGAGCTTTTTTCTCAAGCCAGATGTGCCTGCGCTGAAGCTGGCAACCTCGGGGTCTCGAACCTGGGTCCTCCGCATCCCAGTCCGACGCTCTATCCACTGCGCCACCGCCTGGTCAGGCTGTTTTAATTTTTAAGAAAGGCACAGAGGAGTGACTTGATCAGAATTGTACTTTAATCATGGGAGAAAATATTAGATAAAGTAAACTGAGCCTTGCCACTTAATGTGGGCAGAGAACATCAGCATAAGAATCATCTGGAGGCTTGTTAGAAATGCAGAATTGCAGATTTTATTTACTTTAGACCTTCAGAATCTGAATCTATATTTTAACAAGTTCCTCAGGCAATTCCTGTGCACATTCAAGTTTGATAAGCTGTGTGTAAAGAGAACCAGGCAGAGGAACCAAAGGCAAAGAAAATTGAATGTATAATTATTCAGATAAAGGATTTAAAGCATAGGAATACAAAGAATTGTGTAGAATTTTAGATTTTGAAAGTCAGATTTCTAGAATATGGCTTCTGTTTAGACAGGGAACACGTCCAAAGTAATGAAGTTTCTAGCCTTGCTGACTTAAGGGTGAGTAGGAGCAAAAGATTAAAGAAGTTAATGAGTTTGTTTTTTGATATGTCTTACACAGATAGTAAATATTCAATCACTGTTTGTTGAATTGCATTTAAATTGAGTTTGAGATATGGAATGTACATCCAGATAGAGGTTTCTAACAAACTGCAATGTGGGGACTGAATTTTAGGAAGGAGATTAAGTTTGATAATACAGATGAGGGTCATCATTTCATAAAGGTGATAATTGAAGACAAAGGAGAGGTGAACTCACAGAAAAACAAGTCTGGAAGAAATGGGAGAGTGCAATTTTAAAGCACCTTTGTATTCAAGGGCTAGAAAAGGTTATGTGTTAACTTTTGGTATCATAATTGTGATTTACTAATGGTGTATTAATGACAGTAATAATTTTTCTATTTTCCCCTTCTTTCAAATGTTACAGTGCAAGGCTTTAGCCAAGATGGATATTTTGGTGACAGAGACAGAAGAACTGGCAGAGAATATACTCAAGTGGCGAGAACACCAAAAGGAAGTTTCTTCTTGTATCCCCAAAATACTAGCTGAAGAAAATATCTTCAGAAACATGATGTTATAACATCTCCTTTACTTTTTACCTCTAAGGTTCACGTCCAAACTATTAATGCCAAATAATTCAACTGATTCAATTATTTTTACTTAATTGTGTGTGGTCATGTGAAATCCATTGCTAGTCGATGATAACATGGGCATATATATATATATATATATATATATATATATATATATATATGTTTTACTGCTAGCAGTACTGAAAAAGCCCTCTATATTGAAGTATTACAATTCCAAGTTTGTTAATACCAAACTAAATTTTCCTTTGTTTTTCATATATTTTCATTCCACTTTTCAATAAAACTTAAGAAGATCAAGTATAACTATGACAGTTTATTTGAGTATATTATCCATATCTCAGGCAGCAGACTCTATTTGTCCTTTTTTTTCCTTTCAGTGTTTTTACTAGAGAAAAATTTTACAAATACACATGAAAAATACATGGCTGAAAAAAAATAATATATGTCTTTTTTTAAATGCTTTTTTTTAAATTAGAGTCTTCTCAATTCTGGAAGTATGTTGATTATTCTTGTGAGATTGTCACTAAATGTGCAAAAAAGATTAACATACTATATTTTGAAAGGCTTGCTGGCAAGGTGGGTCCTTAGCTGGTTTCTGGGAACTTAAATTTCAGGCGGATTCCCTCCATTCTCACTGATAAGAGTCTTTCTCTATGATGAAGCTCTTTGTACAATGTGGTTTTTGCTGAATACCTGCTTTTCTTCTGGAAGTCTAGACTATTGGGGTACATACTAGGTTGAAGGTACCAGTGTGACTAGCCTGCAAAAATAACCCTCACACAGCATCTCCTTCATGGTAAACATTTCACAACTCAGGTGCTGGGGAAAATAAGCACATCCTATGTGGCTCCAATGGCAGAGGACTTTGGAAGCTGTGCCTGGTTTACCCTGGTTATCCCATGCACCTTTTCCCTTTGCTATTATGCTTTTATGTTTTTACTGTAATATATCCATAGCCATGAATACAATGATACACTGAGTCCTGTGCATCCTCGAGGCATGTCATCAAACCTGCGTTGTGTGGGTCTTGGTGACTGACACACTGAGCCATTCCTGAGGGTGTTCACTGGAAACTTCAGGAATAGGCAAAGAAAAAGGCACATTATGATAGAACTTTTAGAAGTTTAACTGAAAAAATGCTCAGATATTTTACCTGAGATTATTGTGCATTTAAAAGGAAGGTATTCTAAAATTTACTAATACTAAGCCTCAGGACATATTCATTTGTATCAGTACTGTAACTACTCCTGGCTTATTTTTAAACTTGGGGTTCTCTTTTGTTTCAAAATATATGCATCAGATTTTTTATACTGTTGTATTCTTTGTATCACTGGGGTTCACTTGTCCTGTAATCATCACATTCAACACAAGAAGACCTCAATCAACACAGTGAATGAGTCAAGTATGTAGTTGTTTATAAGAAAACAGGATCATTACCCAAAATAATACTACTGGTACAACCAGGGATGTTTTGAAACCTACTTTGCTGACTTTTGCAAATGGGATATAGAACAGTAGTCATATCATGTTACACATTTCCTAACAGTTAAGTTGTATTTCATCAGAAGTCTGTTTAGGTCTAGCCTTGGTTTCAACATATTACTATGCTTTTTCCTCATGTGATTTTCTGTAATAGTTCATATACAGGATGGGGCAAATGTAGATTTACAATTATTCATATGGAAAATAATATAATAAGTTGTTTTGCATACTTGAAACTGTAAACCTACTTTTGTCCCACCTTATACTTATACATAAACTATTACGTACAATATATAATAAAGGTGATATATATATATATAATCCAAAATAAAACATTAATCTTTTAATTAAAATTTTGTGAATCTTGTCTGAATTCTATGATAAGAACAGTCTAAAGTATAGGCATACAGGCTATCTGACCTACAAAACTTGAGGTAGTTGAGCCTTAGGATTATGCTAGAGTCAGTAAGTGCTCATATTTCTTTTTTAAGTCAGATTTTAGATATGTGGATACTAAGAAACAACAAAAAAGGTAACTCCGGTTTATCTTTCTACTTACACCTTGAAGTGTGAAATTTGTAACTTCACTTCCAACATAATAATGATGCCACTTTGTGAGGACTGCTCTGGAGGAATTGAGATGCTGGCTGGTCTTTCTAACATTTTTTGTATTTTACTCCTTCCTCTGATCTTTGACTTTGCCAGACCAACCCCTTATCCTCTCAAATCTTTGATAAAGTCAGGAAAATTGAGGAATAGGAAAACCCAAAGGGTTTCTTGACATGTTAAATATGATAGAGTTAAGATATTAATGAAACTAATTATTGTGGAATTTCCTGAGATGTCTAAACCACATGAATTTACATAAAAAATATTCCACAATTTGGGGAATACATGTAATTAAGTTTACTTTTTAAAAAATTCATATTAGAGAAGCAGATCACGTTCTAGAGTTCTTTGAATTTTGCCTTTTTCCCATTCCCAGGTTAAATTTTTTCCTCACCTTTTGGAAATGTCTTCTCATGTTTGTAGGGAAAGATTTCCATTAGGATATGTTAAGAACCAAAGAGTCCCATTATCAGTTTATGAACTTTTCCTGGGAGACTAACTATAGAATTCTGATGTTGCTATGCCAGAATCTGGAATGATAAAACGACTCAAATATCTTATTTGACACTATGGAAGGCTAGTAAAAGTGAGAGCTATTAATTTTCTAAAAGTTGAAGTGAGATTACATTTCAGGGTTCTGAATACACTTACCAAATATCATTTACCTCAGGTCCTGGCTGGGTTGCTCACTTCATTAAAGTGTTGTCCCATTATGCCAAGGTTGTGGGTTTGATCCCTGGTCAGGGCACATACAAGAATCAACCAATGAAGACATAAATAAGTGAAACAACAAATTGATGTTTCTCCCTCTCTAAAATCAATAAAAGATTTTTAAAAATCAGTTTACCTCAAGATGGCAACAATGCTTATCTTTGGTCAGTAGATGCTAATAAAAATTTATGTAACATTTTCTGAATCTTAGCTTTTGTAGGACATCGAAGTTTGCCTTGGTTAATGAGGATTTACTTCAAAATCTTTGCTGGATGGAAGACTCTATAGAATACCTAGAAATAGGTAGGGATCATGGAACAGGATATTAGCGATCTGCATTGGCTTTTTCCGCAGGCCAAGATAAATCTTTATCTTATTTTTCTCTATCTCCACCACCCAAGTTCAGGAGGTGAGATAGAGCTTGTCTTGAGCTAATAAAGTATGGAGAGTAATACCAAGTAATACCAAAGGCTTTAGAATTAGACCTGATTTTGAATCCAGGTTCTACCATTTACCATGTATTCTTTTTTAAAGAGATTTTTTTTTTTAATTTTATTTATTGATTTTACAGAGAGAGGACGGGAGAGAACAAGAAATAGCAAGTCATAGATGCTTCACTTTAGTTGTTCCTTGATTGCTTGTTGTACGTGCCTTGACCGGGCAAACCCAGGGTTTCGAACCAGCGACCTCAGCATTCCAAGTCAATGCCTTATCCACTGCGCCACCACAGGTCAGGCTACCATGTATTCTTTTTAACTTGTTTAATAGCAGCCTCAATTTTCTCATCTCTATAATGGACATAATAGTACCTACTTGATGAATTCTTGGGAAGGTTAAATGAGATGATACATGAAAAACCATCAGTTCCTAGTGCATAACAAGTGAAAGCCATCGCTGTTATCAAGTACAACCAAAGTTGCAAAGATGACTGGTAACTCCCAACTTCCTTTCTAAGCTATTCCTTTTATTTCTTCAGGCACTAAATTCCAAATTAAAAAAAAAAAGAATTGGATATAATGGAACTTAAAGAGGACTTTCTGGATCCCCTGACATTTTACTGTGTGGATCGTGGTAAAAGTCACTCAAAAGAGTCAAGGAGAAGAAAATTAGCTTGGTTAAAATACAAAATGTATTTTAATTTAAATAAACTTATAACAAGAGAATAGCAAATTATAACTGAGTTGCCGTTCTCACCTATCTGATTGTTACAAATGCAAGTTTTTCAAGATCTGTTGAGGCTATGGAGAAACTGGCATGGGAATGTAAAAGTCAATCATGGCTCCTACAGGGGAGACTTTGGGAATATTTATCTTAATTGTGTAAGCATTTGCTTTTTGACTCAGCAATTCCACTTGTAGGAACCTATTACAAAAATATACTGGCAAAAAAACAAAGTGTATGCACATTTTGTGATAGCAAGGCTTTTTAAAACAATGTGATAGTGGTAAGGGACTAATATAAACTATGAAAATCCACATAGTAGAGCACTATGCAGTTGTTCAAAATGAATGAGGAATATCTCTACATACTGACAAGGAGTGATCTTCAGTATCCACTGTAAAGTTAAAAAACAAAGCCAGAATAGTGTGTGTGATATGTTACTGCTTATGTAAGAAAAGCAGTGGTATAAGGGTGTAAATATATATCAAAAACTAAACCAACCAAACAAAAAACCTAAAAACTAAAAAGCATGGTTACCTATAGGGGAAAGAGACAACAGAATGGAACAGGGGAGAAGCTGGAATGCTGAATATATTTCATTTTGTGAATTTGACTTTGGAACCATATAAATATATATAATTATAAAACAAAACAAAGAATTCCTAAAATTTGGAAATAAAATGAAATAAATTACTGTATATGAAATTGGTGGTTTAATCAAACAGAGGAATTATTTCAAGTGACTTTATAGTCAGTAAATTTGTTCCTAATGGAATAGTCCCTCTGATCAAAAACAACTAGAAGAAAAATTCCTTACTGTTGTCAGTACTCTTATTATTGGTGTTAGTATTCATATTATTATTCTGACTTTGAGTATACTATGAATAAAGGAAACGGATAATTATGTTGGTGTAGTCAAGGTAGCAGTATGTGTTATGGGAGCTAGTATATACAGATGTAAGTTTTCAGTGAGGCTACGTAAGTACTCCGTGGTCCTGAATTTGAATTGAAAGTATACAGTTTTTTTTTGACAAAGAGAGAGAGTCAGAGGGACAGATGGGGACAGACAGGAAGGGAGAGAGATGAGAAGCATCAATTCTTCATTGTGGCACCTTAGTTGTTCAATGATTGCTTTCTCATATGTGCCTTGACTGGGGCACTACAGCAGAGCAAATGACCCCTTGCTCAAGCCAGCAACCTTGGGCTCAAGCCAGAGGCCTTGGGCTTCAAGCCAGTGACCCTGGGGTCATGTCCATGATCCCACACTCAAGCCAGTAACCCCATGCTCAAGTTGGATGAGCCCATGCTCAAGCCAGCAACCTCGGGGTTTCAAACCTAAGTCCTAGATGTCCCAACCCAACGCTCTAGCCACTGTGCCACTGCCAGATCAAGTGAAAGTATACAATTTTTAAAAGGCCTAAGATCAATGATCCACCCAAAGCAATGAGCACCAAGATTATAATCTCTAAATAGTATTTCATATTAAAGGAACCGGAAATCCTTGGGGGAAAAAATCAACGGGGTGGGAACTGTTCAAGATAAGCCTAGAAATTCTCTTGTCATGTCAGAAATAAAGGAAGCTATCACTTTCCAGGGGTTGGGAAACTTTTTGGCTGAGAGAGCCATGAATGCCACATATTTTAAAATGTAATTCCGTGAGAGCCATACAACGACCTGTGTATGTTATGCATTATCCAGTAAAAATTTGGTGTTGTCCCGGAGGACAGCTGTGATTGGCTCCAGCCACCCATAACCATGAACATGAGTGGTAGGAAATGAGTGGATTGTAATACATGAGAATGTTTTATATTTTTAACATTATTATTTTTTATTAAAGATTTGTCTGCGAGCCAGATGTAGCCATCAAAAGAGCCACATCTGGCTCGCGAGCCATAGGTTCCCAAACCCTGCCATAACGGGTGGTGGTGCAGTGAATAGAGCATCAACTTGGGATGCTGAGGTCCCAGGTACGAAACCTCGAGGTCACTGGCTTGAGCATGGGCTCACCAGCTTAAGCATGGATAGGGTCCCCAGTTTGAGCATAGGACCATCAACATCATTTCAAGGTCACTCGCTTGAGCAAGAGGTCACTGGCTTGGTTAGTACCCCCCCCCCAGACACACACACCCATTAAAGCATATTTGAGAAGCAATCAATGAACCAAACATGAACATGAACAACTAAAGTGATGCAACTATGAGTTGATGGTTCTCATCTCTCTCCCTTTCTGTCCTCTTTCTCTCTCTCTATCACACACACAAAGGACAGAGTCTATCAAAGACTACTGGAGCTAAGACAAAAGTCAATGGCCAAAGTTTGGATGGTTTGGCTCTCAATAAGAATAGTAATACGCCTGACCAGGCGGTTGCACAGTGGATAGAGCATTGAACTGGGATGCGGAAGACCCAGGTTCGAAACCCCGAGGTCGCCAGCTTGAGCGTGGGCTTATCTGGTTTGAGCAAAAAGCTCACCAGCTTGGACCCAAGGTCGCTGGCTCAAGCAAGGGGTTACTCAGTCTGCTGAAGGCCCGCGGTCAAGGTACATATGAGAAAGCAATCAATGAACAACTAAGGTGTCGCAACAAAAAACTGATGATTGATGCTTCTCATCTCTCTCCGTTCCTGTCTGTCTGTCCCTATCTATCACTCTCTCTCTCTCTGTCCCTGTATAAAATAAAAATAATAATAAAAAGAAAAGAATAGTAATGCAAGGAAAAGGATGGGGCGATGGGGAGGAGGGGAGTAAAGAGGGACAAATATATAGTGATAGAAAATGATTTGACTTTAGGTGATGGGCACACAATGCAATCAATAGTTCAAATACTATAGAGATGTTTACCTGAAACCTATGTACTCTTATTGATCAATGTCACACCATTAAATTTAATTTCTAAATTAAAAAAGGGGGGAAAAATAATGATGCTCTTATGCCACTATTTATTTATTTATTTATTTATTTATTTATTTATTTATTTATAACAGTGCAGAAGTCTTATTTTTTCACACTTATCATGCCATGGATTCATAGGGAATGGCTTCCACCAGTTTGTGCCTCTCTCTATGGGCTCTCACAAAGTGTGCTTATTTGGATGAAGAAGGCTGATGCTTCAGTTGAATCTAGGATGTACCTGTCTCTTTGGCTTCCATCTTTTTCTGATCATTTTCCTTCACACAATTCAGGAAGCTATCTTGGCTCTTAGAATGCTTAATATGCTCAATACTTACATTAATTCTCTTGGCAAGAATCTTGCCCCTTTCCTGACCAGGCGGTGGCACAGTGGATAGAACATCAGACTGGGATGCGGAGGACCTAGGTTCGAGACCCAAGGTTGCCAGCTTGAGCGCGGGCTCATCTGGTTTGAGCAAAAAGCTCACCAGCTTGGACCCAAGTTCGCTGGCTCGAGCAAGGGGTTACTCGGTCTGCTGAAGGCCCTCGGTCAAGGCACATATGAGAAAGCAATCAATGAACAACTAAGGTGTCGCAACGAAAAACTGATGATTAATGCTTCTCATCTCTTTCTGTTCCTGTCTGTCTGTCCCTATCTATCACTCTCTCTGACTCTCACTCTGTTTCTGTAAAAAAAAAAAAAAAGAAAAAAGAAAAAAAGAAAAAAAAAAGGAAAAGGAATCTTGCCCTTAACTTGTTTTTTCACAACAATGCCGACCACAGCTAGGTGACATTGTAGACTCTTCTAGTTTTGCCATGGGAACATAGTGGGGCATTCCTTGTTAAACAGTGCCTATTCCCTTGATGGCTACAATATCTCCTTTTTTGTAGAGTCACGTATTTGTGGCCAAAGGAACAACTCCATATTTTCTAAAAGGCCTAGAGAGAATATATAACGGGTACCTCTACTCTTTCTCTTTGTGTTAGGCACTCTGGTGAATTACTGGAAGATAGTAGTTCAGGCAAAAAGTTCTGCCACTATTTTAAATCCAGTGCCATACAATGTTCTGCAGCAGTTGCTGCCAGGACCCTTCTGCCAACAACCCTCTCCCCATGGAGTACTCAACGAATACAGCGATGTAGAGGAATTCTCTGAGGGGTCCAAGATTAACACCAGCAAGAAACAGCAGGATAGCCTGGCCTGTGGTACAGTGGCAAGAGTGTCGATCTAGAATGCTGAGGTTGCTGGTTCAAAATCCTGGGCTTGCCTCGTCAAGGCACATACAACAAGCAAGCAAAGAACAACTAAAGGGAAGCAACCATGAGTTTATACTTCTTGTTCTTCCCCCCACCCTGCAAAATCAATAAATAAAATATTAAAAAATAAAGAAACAAGATGACAGTAAACTGAAGGCTTAAGCTAAGGTACAAGCAAGAAAGATCTGACTATTTGCCTCGATTTGAGGGAAGTTATAGACTGCACAATTAAAAAAGATCCAGTGACTGGAAGACCAAGAGGATTTGGATTTGTGCTTTTCAAAGATGCTGCTTGTGTTGATAAGGTTTTGGAACTGAAAGAACACAAACTGGATGGCAAATTGATGTTGCCCTCTTACAAAGGGTCAAAGTTTTAAAAGGGAAGGAATCCCCCATAAAAATGCCTTTTGGGGGGGGGGGCTGGATTAAAGCTAAATACTTCTAAAGAATAAAGAATATTTTGGAGCCTTTAGAGAGATAGAAAATACTGAACTTCCCATGGATACAAACATAAATGGAAAAATGAGGATTTTGTTTTATCACATAAACAGATGAAGAAATTGTTAGTAAGCAGACATTATCAAACTGGTTCTGGGAAGTGTGAAATCAAAGTTGCACAACCCAAAGAGGTATATAGGCAGGAAGAGTAACGATCAAAAAGGAGAAAGAGGAGCTACAGTTGGTGAATGAAGTGGTACTAGGGGTCATGGCCCAGGCCAACAGAACCCTTACAGCAAGGCATCTCTGGGGATGACAATCACTAAAACAATTACCAGCTATATTAAAGGAGGATATTGGAGAAAACAGGAGGAGATTGCTAAAGTAACTCACTATGCAGGACAACATTAAGACAGTTCTTTTGTTGATCTAAGATGATTACCTTGTAACTTTCTAGTGTAGAAGACACAACTGTGTCCAACTGTATACAGCCACCAATTAGTTTTCTTTGTTTTTATTTTATCTTTTGCTTTGTTATAGCACAATGTAGATTTGCGTTTATACAAATTTTATTTGTATGATTTCATGTTAAACCTCTAATAAATGCTTTTTATGTGAAAAAAAATAGTAACCAAAATGGACTGAAGCAAATCAAATACAGTTGTCTCTCAGAATCTGTGGGGAAATTGGTCCCAGAACTCCCTTCAGGATGTTTAAATCTGTTATGTAAGATGGCATAGTATCTGCATATGACCTATGCAATCCTCTCTTACATTCTCCTGTGTACTTTAAATAATCTCTGGGATACTTATAATGCCTAATACAATGTAAAAACTGTGTAAATAGTTGTCATTCTGTATTGTCATTCAATACAAATACAACCATCTTAGGTCTAACTACATAGTACACATCAGAAATAATGTAACGATTATATTTTCTTGGGTTTTTTTGTTTGTTTGTTTGTTTTGAGAGAGGGATAGATAGGGACAGACAGGAACGGAGAGAGATGAGAAGCATCAATCATCAGTTTTTCGTTGCAACATTTTAGTTGTTCATTGATTGCTTTCTCATACCTGCCTTGATCGCGGGCCTTCAGCAGACCGAGTAACCTCTTGCTCGAGCCAGCGACCTTGGGTCCAAGCTGGTGAGCTTTTTGCTCAAGTCAGATGGGCCTGCGCTCAAGCTGGTGACCTCGGGGTATTGAACCTGGGTCCTCCACATCCCAGTCCGACGCTCTATCCACTGCGCCACCACCTGGTCAGGCAATTATATTTTCTTGTTTTAATTTTTGTTAATTTTAATTTATTGTATTAACATGGGTTCAAGTATCCCACTCAATATAACTCCCTCACCCCTTTGTCCCCCTCTTCCTAACCCCCTCCCCCGCATCCCTCTGGGATTTGCTGTCCTGTTATCTGTATCTAGGTATTATGTATATATAATTTCACAAATTCCTTCACCTTCTTTGATCCTATCCCCTCATCTCCCTTCCCTCTGACAGCTGTCCCTCTGCTCTCTGTGACCTCACCTCTGCCTCAATTCTGTTCCTCAGTTCACTTTGTTCATTAGATTCCACATATAAGTGGATCATATGATTTTCTTTTCTTTCTCTGCCTGGCTTATTTCATTTAGCATAATAATCTCCAGGTCCATCCATGCCATCACATAAGGTAAGATTTCCTTCTTTTTCATGGCTGTATAGTATTTAATTGTGTATATGTACCGTTGCTTTTTTTTTTTGTATCATTGCTTTTTTTTTTTTTTTTTTTTTTAATAAAGCATAAGAATGTGCTCAGGTATCTTTGCTTTTTTTTTTTTTTTTTTTTAATTTATTTTATTTTTATTTTATTCATTTTTAGAGAGGAGACACAGAGTGAGAGAGAGAGAGAGAGAGAAAGAGAGAAAGGGGGGAGGAGCTGGAAGCATCAACTCCCATATGTGCCTTGACCAGACCAGTGCAGGGTTTTGAACTGACGACCTCAGTGTTCCCAGGTCGACGCTTTATCCACTGCGCCACCACAGGTCAGGCTGTATCATTGCTTTTTAATCCACATGTCCACTGATGGACACTTGAGCTGTTTCCAGATCTTGGCCATTGTAAACAATGCTGCAATAAACATGGGGTTGCATATTTTCTCTTGAATCAGTGATTTGGTATTTTTAGGATATATTCCTAAAAGTGGGTTAGCTGGGTCAAAGGCAGTTTCATTTTTAATTTTTTGAGGAAACACCATAGTGTTTTCCACAGTGGCTGGACCAGTCTGCATTCCATCAGCAGTGCAGGAGGGTTCCCTTTTCTCTGTACCCTTGCCAGCACTTATTCTGTGTTGATATGTTAATGAGCACCATTCTGACAGATGTAAGGTGATATCTCATTGTGGTTTTAATTTGCATTTCTCTGATGATTAGTGACATTGAACATTTTTTCATATGCCTATTAGCCATCTGTATGTCCTCTTTGGAGAAGTATTTATTCAGTTCCTTTGCCCATTTTTTTGATTGGATTGTTTACCTTCCCGGTGTTGAGTTTTAGAAGTTCTTTATAAATTTTGGTGCTTAAACCCTTATCAGACATTGGCAAGCATGTTCTCCCATTGTGTGGGTTGTCTTTTTATTTTGTTAATGGTGTCTTTTGCTGTGCAAAAGTTTTTTAGTTTGATATAGTCCCATTTGTTTATTTTGTCCTTTATTTCACTTACCCGTGGAGATAAATTGGCAAAAATATTGCTAGAGAGATATCAGAGAATTTACTGCCTATGTTTTCTTCCTAAATGTTTATGGTTTCACAACTTACATATAAATCTTTTATTCATTTTTAGTTTATTTTTGTGAATGGTGTAAGTTGGTGGTCTAGTTTCATTTTTTTTTGCATGTACTTGTCCAATTTTCCCTATACCATTTGTTAAAGAGACTGTCTTTACTCCATTTTATGCTCTTATCACCTTTGTCAAATATCAATTGACCATAAAGGCATGGGTTTATTTCTGGGTTTTCTGTTCTATTTGATCTGTATGCCTGTTATTATCAAGCTGTTTTAAGTTCAATTGCCTTGTAGTATAACTTGATATCCGGAAGTGTGATACCTCCCATTTATTCTTCATTTTCAAGATTGCTGAGGCTATTCAGGTTCTTTTTTGGTTCTATATAAATTTTTTGAATATTTGTTCTAGATATTTGAAGTATGTCACTGGTACTTGAATAGGAATTGCAATGAATTTATAGATTGCTTTGGGTAGTATAGACATTTTAATTATGTTTATTCTTCCTATCCATGACCATGATATATGCTTCCACTTGTTTGTATCTTCTTTGATTTCTTTTTTTCAATGTCTTTTCTGAGTACAAGTCTTTTTTTTTTTAATTTTTATTTTATTCATTTTAGAGAGGAGATACAGAGTGAGAGACAGAGAGAGAGAGAGAGAGAGAGAGAGAGAGAGAGAGAGAAAGGGGGGAGGAGCTGGAAGCATCAACTCCCATATGTGCCTTGACCAGACCAGTGCAGGGTTTTGAACTGACGACATCAGTGTTCCCAGGTCGACGCTTTATCCACTGCACCACCACAGGTCAGGCTCTGAGTACAAGTCTTTTACCTTCTTGGTTACATTTACTCCTAGATACTTTATTTATTTTGTTGCTGTTGTTGCAATAGTGAAGGAGATTGTTTCACTAATTTGAGACAGTTTATTGGTGTATAAAAATGCCTCTGATTTCTGAATTTTAATTTTATATTCTGCCACCTTGCCGAACTCGTTTCTCAGATCTAGTAGTATTTTGACTGAGACTGTAGTGTTTTCTATGTACAGTACCATGTACATCAGGAAATAATGATATTTTTACTTATTTTTTTTCCAGTTTGGATGCCTTTTATTTATTCTTCTTGTCTGATTGCTGTGGCCTGGACTTTCAGAACTCTGTTAAAAGAGAGTGGTGAAAGGGGGGCACCCCTGCCTTATTCCTGATCTTAAGGGGATTTCTTTTCATTTTTTCCCATTGAGGATGATGTTGGCTGTGGGTTTGTCATAGATGGCCTTTATTATGTTGAGGTATGTTTCCTGTATTCCCACTTTGCTGAGAGTTTTGATCATAAATGGGTGCTGGATTTTATGAAATGCTGTTTCTGCATCTATTGATATAATAAAATGATTTTTATCCTTCATTTTGTTTATGTGATTTATAATGTTTATTGATTTGTGAGTGTTGTAGCAGACTTGCCTTCCCAGAATAAATCCCACTTGATCATGATGTATGATCTTTTTGATATATTGCTGGATCCAGTTTGCTAGTATTTTGTTGAGAATTTTAGCAACTATGTTCATCAGGGATATTGGCCTGTAGTTTCTTTCTTTGTAATGTCTTTACCTAGTTTTAGAATGAGGATAATGCTTGCCTCATAAAAGGAGCTTGAAAAATATTCCCTCCTCTTGAATTTTTTGAAATAGCTTGAGAGGGCCCTGGCCTGTTGGCTCAGTGGTAGAGCGTCGGCCTGGCCCGTGAAAGTCCCAGGTTTGATTCCCAGTCAGGGCACACAGAAGTGCCCATCTGCTTCTCCACCTTTCTCCCTCTCCTTTCTCTCTATCTCTCATGTCCCCTCCCACAGCCAAGGCTCCACTGGAACAAAGTCGGCTCAGGTGCTGAAGAGACCATGGAGCCACCTCAGGCGCTAGAATGGCTCTGGTTGCAGTGGAGCAACGCCCCCGAGGGGCCAAGCTTTGCCCCCTGGTGGACATGCCGGGTAGATCCCAGTTAGGCGCATGCAGGAGTCTGTCTGTCTGCCTTCCACCCTTCTCACTTTGGAAAAACACCAAAAAAAAATAAACAAGAACAAACATAGAAGCAAAAAAAGAAATATATACCGATCTTCATTCCTGTTTCTCGCACATGTAGCTTGTTTCCATGATTTGGCTAATTGTGAATAATGTTGCAATGAACATGAGGTGCAGATATAGTTTTGAGATAGTGATTTTATTTTCATCAACTAAATACCTGGAAGTGGTATTGCTGGATAATAAGGTAATATATATATATGTGTGTGTATATATATATATTAAATATAGATAGATAGATAGATATTTTTTAATTTTATTTTTTTTAGGAACCTCATACTGTTTTCCTTAATACAGTGATTGTTTTCACTGTAAAACACAGTGAGTAGAGAAGCCATCCAGAAAACTAGGATTCCAGGTGTATCTGAATTGTAAACCAGTTGCCCCACTACATTATTCTAGGGTCCAGTGCTTTCAAATACATGAGAGAGGAGACTAGATAGGTAAACTGCTATTGGAACATGCCTGACATGATTCAGGGCCTCTATTACTACCACTGAAGTACTAAAATAGCCTCCTGACTGGTCTCTCTTTGGTTTATATTCTTCACCACTCGTCAGAATAGTCTCAAAACAGCAGCCAGAGCAATCTTTTAAAAATATAAATTATATTTTATTCTTATCCTTAAACCTTTCCAGTGGTCTTCCAGCTCACCTGGAACAAAATCTAAAAACTTTACCATGACCTCATGCTACCTCTATCACTTGCCCCTCTGTTACTGCACTGTACCTCCACTAGCTTCCTGGCTGTCCCTCTAACATTTCAGGCTATATCCAAGCGCAGGTCCTTTACATTGGTCTGGAATTATTCTTCCAGATAATTGCATACTCTTCTTTTACATCCTTCAGTTTTTTCTCATGTCACATTCTCAGTGAGACCTTACCTGACCATATTATCTAAAATGTTAATACTTACTCTGCTCACTTCCTACTCCCATTTTTTTTTTTGTAACAGAGACAGAGACGGAGAGAGGGACAGATAGGGACAGACAGACAGGAAGAGAAAGAGATGAGAAGCATCAATTCTTCATCATAGCTCCTTAGTTTTTTTTTTTTTTTTTTTTTGCAGTTTTAATTATTTTTTTTAATGAAAACATCTCCAGGTTATCTTAACATTCAATTGTGTTGCATACCCGTCACCAAAAGTCAAATTGTCCTCTGTTACCTTCTATCTGGTTTTCCCTGTGTCCCTCCCTATCCCACCCTTCCCTCCCTCCACCCACCCCATAACCACCACTCTCTTGTCCATGTCTCATATTCTCACTTTTATGTCCCACCTATGTATGAAATCATGCTGTTTTCAGTTTTTCTTTTTTTCTGATTTACTTATTTCACTCCGTATAATGTTATCAAGGTACATCCATTTTGTTATAAATGATCCGATGTCATCGTTTCTTATAGCTGAGTAGTATTCCATAGTATATATGTACCATAGCTTTTCAATCCACTTGTCTTCTGACGGACACTTGGGCTGGTTCCAGATCTTCGCTATTGTGAACAATGCTGCCAGGAACATGGGGGCGCATTTCTTCTTTTCGAACAGTGCTAAGGTGTTCTTAGGGTATATTCCTATAAGTGGGATAGCTGGGTCAAAAGGCAGTTCGATTTTTAATTTTTTGAGGAATCTCCAAACTGTTTTTCATAGTGGCTGCACCAGTCTGCATTCCCACCAGCAGTGCAGAAGGGTTCCCTTTTCTCCACAACCTCGCCAGCACTTATTCTGTGTTGTTTTGCTGATGAGTGCCATTCTGACTGGTGTGAGGTGATATCTCATTGTGGTTTTAATTTGCATTTCTCTAATAATTAGTGATGTTGAGCATTTTTTCATATGCCTATTGGCCATCTGTATGTCCTCTTTGGAGAAATTTCTATTCATTTCTTTTGCCCATTTTTTGATTGGATTGTTTGTCTTCCTGGTGTTGAGTTATAAGTTCTTTATAATTTTTAGTTATTAACCCCTTATCAGATGTGCTGTCGAATATGTTCTCCCATTGTGTGGTTTGTCTTTTTATTCTGTTCTTATTGTCTTTAGCTGTGCAAAAACTTTTTAGTTTGATATAGTCCCATTTTTATTTATTTATTTATTTATTTATTTTACAGGGACAGAGAGAGAATCAGAGAGAGGGATAGATAGGGACAGACAGACAGAAACGGAGAGAGGTGAGATGCATCAATCATTAGTTTTTCATTGCCATCGCAACACCTTAGTTGTTCATTGATTGCTTTCTCACATGTGTCTTGACCGCGGGCCTTCAGCAGACTGAGCCACCTCTTGCTGGAGCCAGCGACCTTGGGTCCAAGCTGGCGAGCTTTTGCTCAAGCCAGATGGGCCCGCACTCAAGCTGGCGAGCTCTGGGTCTCGAACCTGGGTCTCCCGCATCCCAGTTCGACGCTCTATCCACTGCACCACCACCTGGTCAGGCCCATTTGTTTATCTTGCCTTTTATTTCATTTGCCCGTGGAGATAAATCGGCAAATATATTGCTGCTACAGATGTCGGAGAGCTTGCTGCCTATGTTTTCTTCTAAGATGCTTATGGTTTCATGACTTACATTTAAGTCTTTTATCCATTTTGCGTTTGTTTTTGTGAATGGTGAAAGTTGATGGTCTAGTTTCACTTTTTTGCAGGTAGATGTCCAATTTTCCCAACACCATTTGTTAAAGAGGCTGTCTTTACTCCATTGTATGTTCTTTCCCCCTTTGTCAAATATCAGTTGTCCATAAAGCTGTGGGTTTATTTCTGGGTCCTCTCTTCTGTTCCATTGATCTATGTGCCTGTTCTTGTGCCAGTACCAGGCTGTCTTGAGTATAATGGCCTTATAGTAAACCTTGATATCTGGAAGAGTGATACCTCCTGCTTTACTTTTTCTTTTTAAGATTGCTGAGGCTATTCGTGTTCTTTTTTGATTTCATATAAATTTTTGGAATATGTGTTCTATATCTTTGAAGTATGTCATTGGTATTTTAATTGGTATTGCATTGAATTTGTAAATTGCTTTGGGTAATATAGACATTTTAATGATGTTTATTCTTCCTAGCCATGAGCACAGTATATGCTTCCACTTGTTTGTATCTTCCTTGATTTCTTTTACCAATGTTTTATAATTTTCTGAGTACAAGTCCTTAACCTCCTTGGTTAAATTTACTCCTAGGTACTTTATTTTTTTGGCTGCAATAGTGAAGGGGATTGTTTCCTTAATTTCTTTTGCGGACAGTTCATTGTTGGTATATAGAAATGCCTCTGATTTCTGAGTATTAATTTTATATCCTGCCACCTTGCTGAATTCATTTATAAGGTCCAGTAGTTTTTTGACTGAGACTTTAGGGTTTTCTATATACAATATCATATCATCTGCAAATAGTGACAGTTTTACTTCTTCTTTTCCAATTTGGATGCCTTTTATTTCTTCTTCTTGTCTGATTGCTGTAGCTAGGACTTCCAGAACTATGTTGAATAAGAGTGGTGAAAGGGGGCATCCCTGCCTGGTTCCTGATCTTAAGGGGATTGCTTTTAATTTTTGTCCATTTAGTATGATGTTTGCTGTGGGTTTGTCGTAGATGGCCTTTATCATGTTAAGGAATGATCCCTGTATTCCCACTTTACTGAGAGTTTTGAGCATGAATGGGTGCTGGATTTTATAAAATGCCTTTTCTGCATCTATTGAAATTATCATGTGATTTTTGTCCTTCCTTTTGTTTATGGATGAATCACATTGATTGATTTGCGAATATTGAACCAGCCTTGCCTCTCCAGAATAAATCCCACTTGATCATGGTGTATGATTTTTTTCATATATTGCTGGATCCGGTTGGCTAATATTTTGTTGAGAATTTTAGCGTCTAAATTCATCAGGGATATTGGCCTATAATTTTCTTTCTTTGTGTTGTCTTTGCCCGGTTTTGGGATCAGAATTATGCTCGCCTCATAAAAGGAGTTTGGAAGTCTTCCTTCCTCTTGAATATTTTGAAATAACTTGAGGAGGATAGGAGTTAGTTCTTCTTTGAATTTTTGATAGAATTCACTTGTGAAGCCATCAGGCCCAGGACTTTTCTTTTTTGGGAGTTTTTTGATAACTGTTTCGATTTCATTTGTTGTAATTGGTCTGTTTAGGTGTTCTGATTCTTCCAGATAGATTTTTGGAAGGTTATATGATTCATGAAATATGTCCATTTCACCAAGATTGTCTAATTTTTTGGCATATAGTTCTTCATAGTATTTTCTTACAATGCTTTGTATTTCTGTTGTGTCAGTTGTTATTTCTCCACTGTCCTTTCTAATTTTATTTATTTGAGTCCTCTCTCTTTTTTTCTTGGTGAGTCTAGTTAAAGGTTCATCAATCTTGTTTACCTTTTCAAAGAACCAGCTTCTGGTTTCATTGATCCTCTGTATTGTTTCCTTAGCCTCTATGTCATTTATTTCTGCTCTGATCTTTATTATTTTCTTTCTTCTACTTGTCCTGGGTTTTATTTGCTGTTGTTTTTCTAGTTCTTTTAGATGCAGGGTCAGGTTGCTTATTTGAGCTTTTTCTAGCTTCTTATGATATGCCTGTAGTGCAATAAACTTCCCTCTCAGAACTGCTTTTGCTGTGTCCCATAAATTTTGAGTTGATGTATGCTCATTATGATTTGTTTCTAGAAACTTTTTAATTTCTTTTTTGATCTCATTGTTAATCCATTCATTATTTAATATCATGGTATTTAGTTTCCAAGTGTTTGAGTATTTTTCAGTTTTTCTTTTGTGGTTAATTTCTAGTTTCATGGCCTTGTGATCAGAGAAAATGCTTGATATGATTTCAATCTTCTTAAATTTATTGAGACCATTTTTGTGTCCTAACATGTGGTTTATCCTAGAAAACGTACCATGAGCGCTTGAGAAGAATGTATATTCTACTGCTTTAGGTTGAAAAGTTCTGAAGATATCTATTAAATCAAGTTGATCTAGTGTATCCTTTAAGTCTGCTGTTTCTTTATTAATTTTCTTTCTTGAGGATCTATCCAGTGTTGTTAGAGGGGTATTGAAATCCCCTACTATGATAGTATTGCTGTTATATCTTCCTGTTGAATTGTTCCCTTTATCATTATGTAGTGTCCTTCTTTATCTCTTACTACAGCCTTTGTTTTAAAGTCCATTTTGTCAGCTATAAGTACAGCTACCCCGGCTTTTTTTTCATTTCCATTTGCATGAAATATTTTTTTCCATCCTTTTACCTTCAGTCTATGTGCATCTTTTGTTTTAAGGTGTGTCTCTTGTAGACAGCATATGTATGGGTCCTGTTTCTTTATCCATGCAGCTACCCTATGTCTTTTGATTGGATCATTTAATCCATTTACATTTAAGGTTATTATTAATATGTAGTTGTTTATTGCCATTTTATTCTTTAAAGTTGTATTCTTCTTTTGCTATATTTTTTTCTCTCTTTAAACTGTTCACAACAGGCCCCTTAGTATCTCTTGCAGAATTGGTTTGGTTTTTTGAATTCCTTCAGGCTTTCTTTTTCTGGGAAGCTCTTTATTTCTCCTTCAATTTTAAATGTTAGCCTTGCTGGATAAAGTAGTCTTGGTTTTAGGTTTTTGTTCTGCATTACTTTGATTATTTCTTGCCATTCCCTTCTGGCCTCAAGTGTTTCTGTTGAGAAGTCCGATGTCATCCTTATGAGGGCTCCTTGGTAGGTGATAGCCTTTTTTTCCCTAGCGGCTTTTAAAATTTTTTCTTTATCCATTAGCTTTGGTATTTTAACTATGATGTGTCTTGGTGTAGATCTTTTTGGGTTTCTCTTTAATGGAGTTCTGTGTGCTTCTTGAACGTGTGGAGTGTTTCCCAGCCTTAATTTAGGGAAGTTTTCTGCTATGATTTGATTAAACAAAGTTTCCATTTCCTGTCCTCTATCCTCTTCTTCAGGTACCCCTATGATGCGAATATTGTTTCTCTTCAGGTTGTCAAAGAGCTCCCTTAGAGTTTCCTCACATTTTTTGAGTCTCTTTTCCTTTTTCTTCTGTGCTTCTGTGCCTTTGTTTATTGTGTCCTCTATCTCGCTTATTCGATCTTCAGTGTGATTCATCTCGCTTTTAATTCCTTCCATTGTGGTCTTCAGTTCTGATACTGTATTTGTCATTTCTGTTTGATTCTTTTTTATTATTTCAATTTCGTTTTTTATACTTGTTATCTCTTTATTTAGGTGTTCATAATGACTATCCATTGTTGCTCTAATTTCTTTGAACATCCTAACTATCATTATTCTAAATTCTGCATCTGGTAATTTGGTTATATCTGGTTCATTCAGGTCCTTCTCTGGGGATTTCTCTTGATTCATTTGGTTTGCATTCCTCTGCCTGCCCATTTTGTCTGTGTATAAGCAAGTTGTGGCCACTGGAGTCCAGTAGGTGTTGCCTTTGTGTTCTTTAGTTGTGGTCTGTCTGCAGGCCTGCTACCCCTCTGCCGCTGCCTAGGGTGGTTGGGTATGGGCGTTGCCAGAGCCGGCCCACTTTGGCTTTTGCTGTGATTTCTGCCTCTCTCCGCGGGAGGGGCTGTCACTCAAGCCACAAGCGTCAGGACCAAGGATAGAGGTGAGCACCTTTACTCAGCTGGGGACCAGCCTATTTTAGGACTTCCGCCCAGAACCAGCAGTCCGAGCCTGCTCGCTACAGTTTCGCGGGCTGGGCGGGGCTTTTGACGTGCTCTCAGCTGTAAGCCTTTGCCCGTCTGGAGCTTTAGCCCCACCCTCGAGGCCAGGGACCTTCTGCGCAGGGTCGGAAACCAAGGTTTATTGGGGCGGGCGTGTTTGCTGTCTTCCGCTCAGCTGCTGACTTCCGCTCGTCCCGGACTCTACCCCGCCCCCGTGTTCTGAGCCCGCTCGTGCCCGTGGGATGGCAAATCGCGGTTTCTCTGGCCGGGCGGGGATATTAGCGTGGGCTCAGCTGCGAGCTTCCACTTGTCTTGGGGTCTACCCCATCCCCGTGCTCAGAGCCCGCTCGCGCACACAGAATGGCAAACCTCGGTTTCTCCGGCTGGGCGGGGCTGGTAGCGTGAGTTCAGCCGCAAGCCCCCCGCCCGTCCCTGGTCCTAGCCCGGTCCCCGCAGTCAGGGCCGGCTTGCGCAGGGTCGCAGAGCAGATTTCTGCTCGTTCCTGGCCTCCCGCTTTGTCCCCAAAGGTGGGACTACAGGCTGCCCGCAGCTTCCGGACCGCTTTCACGCGTCCCCTCCGACCCTGCTGGGCTAGACCGATCTCACACCAGCTTGGCCTCCGCCCACGCCGACAGAACCGTGTTTCAGCGTCCTGCCGCCCACCATACCCTTCAGCAACCCTCAGCAGAGTAGGATGGGACCTAATACTCCACACTGTAGGCTTGGGAGCTCCCTCACTTGTTTCACAGCTCAAAACTGTCCAAACGCCTCTTCTAGGCTCTGGGACTGTAGGCTGGGGCTTGGTTCCTGGGACCCAGGTCTCTCCCTCTCCGCCAAACTCTCCTCCCGCCACGCGGGTCTCTCCGGGCTGCCGTTTGCTCCAGGGAGCTGGGCAGCCCTCTTCGCGTTTTCGCTATTCCTACCAGTCTCAATGTGGCTTCTTCTGTGTTCCTTGGTTGAAGAGTCCACTTAGTTTAGTTCAAAGTTGGTTTATCCAGGTGATGGTTCTTAAAATTGAGTTATAATCCACTTTGGTTCTGGGAGTTGGAAGTTGGTACGTCTGCCTACTCCGTCGCCATCTTGCTCCCTCTCACTCCTTAGTTTTTCATTGATTGCTTTCCCATATGTGCCTTGATGGGGGTGGGGTGGCTACAGCAGAGCAAGTGACCACTTGTTCAAGCCAGCAACCTTTGCCTCAAGCCAACAACCTTGGGGTCATTTCTGTAAGGTTGGTTAAAGGAGGACACTCAGGTTCAGGCAAGAACAGTTTATTAGGAGGTCATCCACCAGGCTGACTCCTAAGGGAGAGATCAGCAACTGGTTCTCTAACAGGTAGGGTTAAGTAGAGATCCAAGGGTGGGGGCTGCTAGTCGTTACAGGGAAAAAAGGATTAACTGTATGTAGTTAGCAGACTTTCCACATCCAGGTGAGTCAATCTGGATGTCTGGGGGGAGGTGATCTGGAATGTCCAGTTTTTTAATGTCCTTTCATCTACTTATGAGAGGAGGGGTCATGGTCCCCACCTGCAACCCTATCATTCCAGCCTTTTGTTATATGGTTAAGGGGCGATGATCATTTTTCTGTAACTGCTTCCTGCTGATTAGGGGTGGCGAGTCATGGGAAGGGATGGCTGGCCTCGGGCTGCAGTGGCAAAGTAGGCACTTTCTGGTAGGTGGTTTGAAGTAACAGGAGCTTGTGGACAGTCTGGTTAGTGAAAGCCTTCATGC
The DNA here is from genome assembly GCA_037038555.1 of Rhynchonycteris naso. Taxonomy (NCBI): domain Eukaryota; kingdom Metazoa; phylum Chordata; class Mammalia; order Chiroptera; family Emballonuridae; genus Rhynchonycteris; species Rhynchonycteris naso. The sequence continues at coordinate 75,398,856 of CM072999.1, read as the reverse complement.
GGTCCTGGAGGAAATTAGAGAAAAGGCACAGGAGACAGGGACCAAATGCTAGAATGACAAAAATGAGAGTGAGTGGGCCAATAAATGGCAATAACCAAGACATCTAGTTTGTGTGGAGCCACTGGTCCCAAGACCCCTCTTGTCTTTCACGGATTCATTGAGCCCGCTCCTTTAGCTTTGTTGCTGCGTCTCTAACCAGCCCTGACTGGCTGAGGTAAAAGCAACACTGGTTTTCTAGAAAAATACAGATACCTCCCTTTTCCACCATCAAGAGGTGATTTTGTAGCGCGACAGTGGCCAGGGAATCAAGTTGATCTTGGAGTCTTACCAGAGTGGAGGCAATTTCTTCTTGGGAGTTTTGAAGATCTGTATTGCCTGTTTGTTCCTCTGCTTTAATTAGAAGAGTGCTAAGGGTGGGAAGAGGCTCATTGGATGGAACTATGTTGATGTTAGGGGTGAGGTAGACTAGGGTACAGGTTCCCATCCAATTAATTGGGAGGCACATATAGGTGTTTGTCCCACACATGTAGAAAGTCCCTGACTGGATGATACAGGCTGAGAGGTGAAGAGAGACTAGATGGATAAAGGCTTGTTTTCGTCCTTCTGTTTCCGAGCTCTAGTCAGAGTTGAGTAAAGAGCAGCCTCGATAAGGGGAGAGATATATTAGAGGATTATTTTGAGCACTGTAACTTTGCCAAGGAAGAATTAATTAGTGAGCCAGGGATAGAGTTGGTAGGTGGGATAAGAGCATTTATGTTGTGAAGTCATAAGAATAGGGCGTCCCGTGAAGCGGACGGGGTTAGAAAATGATCCATTTGCTTCTGGAGAAACTTGATAGTTGACTCGGTTGTTTTGATGGTCTTTAGGAAATTGAATAGTTATTGTGATGTTGCAGAGTTTAGAAGAGAGGTGACCTACCCTAAACAGTAAAGCATAGTGGAACAGGTGAAAAGAGGGGGTATTTAAGAGTGACTGGAGCTTGAGTAGGAGGGGTTTGGGGTTTTAATTTTTCAAGCTAAGAATAATAGGTTTGATACAGCTTGTTTGCTGGGTTTGCAGCTGAGGTGGGGTAATCTCCTGTGAGAGTGTGGGCTCTCTCAAAGGTGGCCCCTTTCTGAATCTTGTACATAAGAGTGGTGTGAAGGAGATGAGTATTATTAAGAGGAATAGGGAGAGCTGAGTAAGCTGAAGATGACATGGACAGACACATCCAGTAGTAGGCTGCAAAGGAGAAGTTTGTCTTAATTAGGAGATTTTGAGTAAGATTAAGGGAGCATTCTAGGTGTGAGGGATTCCAAGAGGGAGGGTATGGGAGCAGAGTGTGCCTTTAAGGGTAAGGAGCTAAGAAAGAATAGAGCAAGCTGGAATCTTTATCCTTTGTGTTGTCAGGGGGTAATTATAGTTACTCATGGCTCAGGCTGTTATTCTTCTGGAATTTTAATCAGTCTGATGTTGGTGGGTCCTAAGGGGAAGCAGGAATATCTGGGTGATGATTCAGGTAGACTGGAAGGACCATTCCTAGGTATGTGTGGAGATGGAGCTTCCATTTTTTTTTTTTTTTTAAACTGGAGAGATGAAACCAGGGGGCCTTTTCCTGGAGTTTTGCAGTCGTGGGCATAGTAAGGAGAATCTTGGGATTCACTATGCTGGGTGGTAGAGGTAAGTTTGTAACAGTAGGCAAATCTGGCTGGCCGAGAAGCAGTAACAGGGCTGACTCCAAGGACATGAGGTGAAAGGAGAGAGAGGCTCTAAATTTGGAGAGTAGGTCCTGGCCTAAAATGGGTGTAGGGCATTGAGGTAGGAGGAGAAAAGAGTGTATAAAGGAGACATCATGTATTAGACAAGGTAGTGGATCTATGACCAACAGGGAGGCAATAAGACTGTTGACACCCACAACAGAGATTTTCAAGGGATGAGCAGGACCTGAATATTCAGGTAAGGCAGAGTAAGTGGCCCCGGTGTCTATAAGAAATGAGATTGGCTTACCCGTTCCTTGGATGGTTACTGGAGGCTCTTTGATGGTAATGTGAGATGGGGACGATGGCCCTGGGCACCTTCAGTCTTCAGTGGCAAGTCCCAGCAGGCTGGGCAAGGTTAGGTCAGAGGTGGCTGGGGTAGGGGTGGAAGAGATTGAACCCTCCCTTAGAGGAGTGAGGGGGAAGTCTACCTTCCAGTGTCCCTTTATCCAGCAGTGAGGGCAAGGCCTGGTGGGGGCCGAGAAGCTGGACAGGCGTTTGCCCAATGAGTTTCTTTTCCATACTTGAAGCAGTACCCCAGTGGAGTCTTACAAGACCCCTTAGGGGCATTGGAGCCTTTAAGGGAGGCCACCAAGAGTTGGTATTTTGCCTGACCTCTTGGGCTCTGTCTGCCTTTTTCTGTTCCTCTCAGTTATTACAGACCTCAAAAGTAAAGTGACCAATCATCTTCCTTTAGGGGGGACAGTCCTTCTTTTGTAAGTTCCATCCTCCCTCGTAAAGTGTCCTCCTTTTTTAATATTGGAAGATTAATCTGTAAATGTTCATATTCGATCAATACAGAGTCGATCCATTGCGTATTATGTGACGTATTTGTATTTGACATGATGATTCTTTTTTTTTAACATTTTATTTATTCATTTTTTTAGAGAGGAGAGAGAGAGAGAGAGAGAGAGAGAGAGAGAGAGAGAGAGAAAGGGGGGAGGAGCAGTAAGCATCAACTCCCATATGTGCCTTGACCAAACCAGTGCAGGGTTTTGAACCGGCAACCTCAGCATTCCAGGTTGACACTTTATCCACTGCACCACCACAGGTCAAGCCGACATGATGATTCTTCAAGGATCATCAGTACAGTGTAGCGAGACACAATTATGAGATGCATGCGCTCCGCACCGGAGAACTTGAGAGAGTGCGCGATATACCCAGCATGCAAATGGCTTTGTGTACTTCTTATTGAAACACGACACAGCACATATGACATTGTAGACTCACAATTATTTCTTTCTCAGTGAATATTCAATCACAGACAGGTAAGCACATTTCATGTAAAATTTAATATGAGAGATATTTCTTGTTCAGATATTTCCAATATATTGTTACAAGATAATACATTGACAAGAAATATTCACTTAATGGAAAAGTACTCATTTAGATATTACCTAAATAAGTACTTTTCCTTACAATTATTATTAAAAATTAATAGGCATGTAAGTATAATTACAATAGAAATATTACAAATTTTTTATTATGCATTTATCATATTATAGAATATTATTGTTGCAATTGATAAAATGTTTCTTTTATTTATGATATTGTTTTCTTCAATTTTTTTTGTCCTCCTTTTCATTGTAAAATAGTTGATCACCTTATTAAAAGCCATGCTCAGGAGATCTCATTGAGGGGTTTGAGGGCCCTCTTCTGACTTTTTAAGCTTTTTCCATATATCAGGGGCTGCTTGGGAGATGAAATGAGTGTTAAGAACTATGTCCCCCTTGACGGAATTGGAGTTGATTTTAGTATATTTTTGGAGTGCCTCCTCTAGGCAGGGCAGGAATTAGGCCAGATTTTGTCTGCTTGTTGTAAAATCTCTAGGGTTTTCATAATTAACTATAACTGCTTTGTGAATGGCCTTTTGGAGCCCTACTATTAAGCAGGTGACCTTATTATGATTATGGAAGTCCCTGCCAGGTTTACCAATTTGATAGTCCCAATTAGGGTCTTCCCTGGGAACAGCCCCTGCTCCCACAGGGTGTTGATTGTCCGTCCTGTGGAGGTCTTCAGTGTGCATCTGTGTGGCCAACTAGACTTGCTCCTTCTCCTCGGGTAGTAACGTGGAGGACAGGATAATATATATAGGCCATGCCAGGTCAGATCATAAGGCTGGGTTAGGTATTTAAATTCCTTTATGTAGGTGTCTGGGTAGAGAAGTGGAGAAGGAACCTAGTCTCTTCTCCACTTTGTGACAGGTCTGAGAGGGAGAATGGAACATGGACTCGAACAATTCCCTCGGTGCCTGCTACCTGGCGGGAAGGGAGGAGGGGAGCCGGAGGGTCCTGGGGGGGTAAGTTGCCTTGTACAGGAGTAAGTATGAGTGGGAGAAGGGAGGTCTGGGGGGGAGTCAGTATCTGATCCTGAGCTTGAATGATCCCCAGATGGCAGGGAGTTGTCAGCACAGGGGGGAGGTAGAGAGGGGGCAGACTGAGGGACAGAGTGATCAGCTGGATGGAAAGAAGGAGGGTTGGAATTTGTAGGAGGAGGAGGAGGTTTGGAGTATGCTAAGAGGAGTTGATAGGTGGAACAGGTCTGACAGAGAGAGGGACAAGAGCGGAGAGAAAAGAAGGCCTAAACAAACATAAGGGATTTATTTGCCATTGCATTGACAGAAGTTACCAAGGTCTCGAAGTGTGTTAAAACTAAAAGTGCCATTTTCGGGTCATTGAGACCCGTTATCTAGTAGATATTGAACCCATGCAGTACTACAGTTGTGAGGTTTCTATGATATGAAGTTAGAGGCTATGACGGGTGATTGTGAGAAATCGTAGAAAGAGGAAGGGCCAACAGAAGAGACATCCCGGTTCCCCTGGCCAGTCTCTGAGAGCTAGAGCAAGGCTCACTCACAAATTGGGTGTCCCAGATCTGTAAGGTTCAGGACCAGATGTGAGGACTTTCGAGAGGCTGGAGCCAGGAGAGAGGCAGGAGAACTGAGTTAGGAGAAATCATTACTCACCTGTGAGAAAAGAAATCAGGCCGGTGATGTTCGCAGGCAAGGGTGAAAAGCCCTGGAGAAGGGCGTCCTCTGGGCAGGTTCAGGAGGGGCAGCCAGGAAGTGAGTTTCCCTTCCCCTGACAAGCCCAGGGGAAGGGAAACCGGAAAGAAGGGTAATCCAGCAGATCCTGGCAGGCGCCCCTCCCGGGTTTTGGTACCAAAATGTACGGTCAGCTGGAGGAGTATACCCGAGTTCAGGCAAGAAAAGTTTATTAGGGGGTCATCTGCTGGGCTTACTCCTAAGGCAGAGGTCAGCAACCAGCTCTCTAACAGGTAGGGTTAAATCGGGGATTCTAGGGTGGGGGCTGGTAGTTGTTACAGGGAGAAAAGGATTAACCCTAAATTAACTAGGGGACCTTCCACACCTGAGTAAGTCAATCCAGATGTCTGGGGGGAGGTGATCTGGAATGTTCAGTTTTTTTAATGTCCCTTTGTCTACTTAAGGGAGGAGGGGTCATGGCCCCCGCCTGCAACCCTATCAATGTTGATGATTCCAAGCTCAAGCCAGCGACCCTGAACTCAAGCTGGTGAGCCGCTGCTCAAGCCAGAAGAGCTCACGCTCAAACTGGCGACCTTGAGGTTTCAAACCTGGGTCCTCTTCATCCCAGTCCCATGCTCTATCCACTGCGCCCCGCCTGGTCAGACCTTGCTTTATTTTCTCTCTTTAGCTAATCTGAGATACATTTTACTAAGGTGACCAACTTTTTTACACTGAAAAGGAGGACAAAAATAAGTTGAAGAAAACAATATCGTAAATAAAAGAAACATTTTATTCATTGCAACAATAATACACTATAATATAAATGCATAATAAAAACATTTGTAATATTTTATATTGTATTTATGCTTACATGCCTATTGATTTTTAATAATAATTGTAAGAAAAAAGTTCTCATTTAGATACAAATATATCACATCACACGCAATGGATCGACTGCGTCAATCAAATACGGACATTTACAGATTAGGCTTCCCATATCAAAAAGGAGGATATGGAGGAGGACATTTTTTGAGGGAGGACAGAACTTACAAAAGGACTGTCCTCCCTAAAGGAGGCTGATTGGTCACCTTAATTTTACTTAAATTGTTATATTTGTTAGTCTCTCTCATCAAGCTCCATGAGATCAGAGGTTGCCTGTTTTTCTCACTTTTTTGTCCCTTGTGATTAGAACAAAGCCTATCATAATAGGCGTTTACTTAAGAAACTTTGTTAAATAAATGAATACCTGCACTGCTCCCTCCCTTTCTTGACATCTAGTCAAGTGCTACCTTCTCAGTAAGGTCTTTCTTAAAGATTTTATACAAAATAGCATCTTATTCTAGATATTATACTATAGCATCTTATCCCCTACATACACAGACATTACTGTATCTTCCTATCCTGCTTTTAAATTATTTTCTAGCACCATTTGACGTAGTATACATTTACTTACTTATTGTCTCTTTTTCTCTCCCCTGTAGAATTCAATTTCGACAAAGGCAGAGACTATCCTCAACACCTTAGTAGAGCATTTAACTCTTGGTTAGGTATTCTGTGGTTATTTCTTGGGTGAAATAATGAGCCAATTCTGACCAAAAGCATTGCCAGACGCGACCACAGACACTGCCACACTGGCAATGAGGTTTCCAGCACAAACTGCAACAACATCGGTATTCCCTCATTTTATTTCTGTACCTAAAACTGAACTTCAGAATTGACAGCTAAGGCCAATGCGACGATTACAAGTATTTTGCAAGTCACTTTGTAAACTGTTGGACGTTCACCAAAGTTTAACGGTTTTACTCGACTTTACAAGTACCGTCAGCCAGTCCGAGAACAAAAGCTAACTCCCAGGAGGAGAGTCCACAGGACTCCCAGACGCTGTCCGGCACGACGCTCTAGCCCCGGGGGCTCAGGATTGGCAGACGCTGAGCAGGCACCGCCCAGCTGGTTTAGGGCGCACATTTGGGCTAGACTTCTCGGGGAGCTGAGCGGAGCGAAACGGGGTGGGGAAGGGCGGGCCTGGACTGACGCCATGTCGCCTACTGGGCGTAGGATTGGCGGGAGCTCAGCAGGCACCGCCCCGGTCTCCCTGGGGCGCGCGCATGGGCGGGGCCACGCGGGTAGGCGCGTGGGGCGGGTGGGGCCGAATCGGGGCTAGGGCTGAGTTTGGGGCTGGACTGGAGCTGGGGATGCTGCGGCTGGGTGGACTTGCTAGACTTGGGCGGAGGCCAAGACATGGCGAACGTGCGAGTTGCCGTAAGGGTCCGGCCCCTCAGCAAGAGGTGAGTCTGGGCGGGAGGGGGCGCCTGAGTCGTCAAGTGATTAGGAGAGCGAGGTCCTTTCCTCCCCAAGTGATTCCGGCATAGAGAATTCTAACATAAAGTGGCCCAGAGGGCCAGGGTCCGGAAACCTTAAAGGCATGGAAAATTGAGACCTCGGCTCTAGTGTTCGCGTCGTGCCATGGGGAATAGCAGTTCCTGGACGGCCTCTGGGGCGGGCGTCCCTGGCGCCTGTCAGCAGGAGTTTTGAGGGAGCACGGCTCAAGGCTCGGTGCACGGGTGGGGCATTTCTCACTGGGTATATTGAGAAGGGCTGAGAAAGGATCCTTCTGTGGGGAGAGGAGTTCCCAGCCTTCTCTGTCTTCTTGGTGCCTCTGGGGTACCTGTGAGGACTGAGGGAGAATGTGGGTGCACGTGGGCTTCTCTGTGAGAAGATGTGGAGAAAGGCAGAGTGTAAGGCATGAGAGAGAAACTGAGGCCCAGAGAGTCTGGGTTTATCCTATGCTAGACAGCAGAGCTGTGACAAAGCGGAAGTTATTCTAAGCCCTTCTCTTAGCGTTGGCAAGTGCGCATTTTCTCATGCTGACCTCTCAGCGCTCGGCAGCATCGAATGTACAACCACATAATTTCTTCCCTTTTTCTCTAATTTTCCACTGATAGCTTTGGGAAGTCAGGGAAGGCTTCATAGATGGGGTTTTTAAAAGATCTATTAGAGTTTGCTGACCAGTGGAGAAGGTATAAAAAGCGCCCTGTGTAATGAAACACTGAGAGCAAAGGACTTAGGCTGTTAAGAACCTGGTCAGTTTTGGTTGTTTGGTGAGCGGGTATGTGGAGGGAAGTTAGTGATAGGACATCAAGCTGTGGAGGGCCGGAAGATCCTCTTAAAAAAAAGTTATTGAATTTATTGGAGTGGGATTGGTAACAAAATTATGTTGGTTTCAGGTGTACAGTTCTATAATACATCACCTGTATACAGTATTGCATTGTGTGTTCACCACCCTACGTAAAATCTCCCTTTATCACCATTTCTCACCCCTCTGGCAGATTCTTTTTTTTTTAAAGGGAGAGAGACAGACAGATGGAGGTGAGAAGCATCAACTCATAGATGTGTCACTTTTTAGTTGTTCACTGATTGTTTTTCATACATGCCTTGACTAGGGGAGCTCCAGCCGAGCCAGCAAGCTTGGGCTCAAGCCAGTGACCATGGGATCTTATTGATGATCCCACCCTTAAGACAGTGACCCTGTGCTCAAGCTTTTGAACCCGCGCTCAAGCTGGTGACCTTGGGGTTTTGAACCTGGATCTCAGCATTACAGGTCAATGCTCTATCCACTGAGCCACCACCCATCAGGCTAGCAGGTCCTCTTTTTGCAAAACTGTTCTTTTAGGGGTTTCCGGGATAACAACATTGACCACTCCTCACAGTGACTTCTCTGTCCCTGGGAACTAGGAATTTATATATTAAAAAAATGCTGTTGAAATTATTTTCAGCCACAATAGAGAATAACATCTCATTAAACAAAAGCGAGAGGGAAAGAAGGGCACAAAACTTATTTACTGAGCTCACATGAAGATCCTTGAGCAGCAAACGGCAGAATGCCGAGACTGCAGATAGCCAGGTGTGAGCAGATTATAGTAGGCTGAAGATTCAGGAGCATAGATTCAAGAGCAGATATGGAGAAATGTAATGTGACCCCAGCATCCAGACATGCAGCTATACTCTAAGGTTTGTTAATTTCCAGCATCTCCAGTGAGGCTCCTCTGAACGCAGGGAATTGATTATTATGTAGTATGTTCCAATAAGCACACACTCAGTTAACAAAGTCATTGGATCTAATGTATTTGGGATGAAATCTTAGAGATCATCTAGTCTAAGCTGCTATTTTTTCTAATTTTCCAGGTGAGAAAATGGTCTTGTTTAAGATCCAAAAGTAGGTAGAGCCAAGATTCAGCTCACCAGACTAAACTGTTCCTATCTGAGATTATAGAAAAGTTGCACTTCTCAATCAAATGCCTATTTGCTCAGTAGGACCAGAATTGACTATCCATCAGTAAAATGATAATATGGGAAATGGTTTTGATGCCTTTACCTCTACCTAACAGTTGTTTCCCATAATCAGAAAGTATCTCATTATGTTGCTTGTAGTATATTCAAAATCATTCATCATTGAGACAGCATGTTCTCTTCCACCAATACTGTAGTCCCTGAAACATTTCCCTGTTGTGGGGGAAACAGCTGTGTTAAGCTTGTTTGTTGGTTTCCTGGCTGCAATCACTTTGCATGATTAGTGTGTGAGCACGTAGCAGAAAGCCACGTGTGTGTCTCTATGAAAAGCTATGTTTGCTTTTCCTTGGTAACAGTTCTCCCCAATCACTCTCCTGCCACTGTGAGGTGTGGTTTCCTGATTTCCTCAGCCATCACCACTGCAAGGGGTGGTTTTCCTGATCCCATGCCCTCCACTGCAAAAAGTGGTTTTCCATTGCTTATCTGCTCACCCATCACGGCTCGCCTCCAGTAAACAGGAATGGCCCAAAGCTTTCTGGCTCTGCAGTTCCTCTGAATTCAATGTGAACCTGCCTAGCCTCACCCACCAGCATTACACCTGTCAAAAGTTATTTTTCATATACTATATTCCCTTTCTGTGCTTTTATTTTTTGGTCAGAGTCAGAGAGGGACAGATAGACAGGAAGGGAGAGAGATAAGAGGCATCAGTTTTTTGTTGTGGCACCTTAGTTGTTCATTGATTGCTTTCTCATATGTGCCTTGACCAGGGGACTATAGCATAGCGAGTGACCCCTTGCTCAAGCCAACGACATTGGGCTTCAAGCCAGCGACCATGGGATCATGTCTATGATCCCTCGCTCAAGCCAGCTTCCTGGGGGTTTCAAACCTGGGTCCTCCGCATCCCAGTCTGAAACTATATCCACTGTGCCACCACCTGGTCAGACCCTTTCTGTGCTTTTTAAAAAATCTGAAAGTAGAATAACGATATTAATGTTTTTATGAAGAGTAAATGAAAGAATACACTTAAAATACTTGGAACAGAGCCTGGCTCATTTTATGTGTCCAATAAAGTATTAGAATTATAATTCTTTTTTTTTTTAGTGATTTTAGAAGAGAGAGAGAGAGAGACAGGGAGGAGGGAAGACAGGAAGCATCAATTAACAGTAGTTGCTTCTCCTGTGTGCCTTGACCAGGCAAGACTAGGGTTTCGAACCACTGACCTCAGCATTCCAGGTCGATGCTTTATCCACTGTGTCACTATGAGTCAGGCAATTTATTTTTTAATTTATTGATTTTGCTGGGAGGGTTAGAGAAGAGAGAGACAGAGATAGTTACATTGATCTTTTCCTGTATGTGCCCTGACCAGTTGTCAAACTAGCATCCTCTTGTGCTTTGGGCCAGTGCTTTAATTAACCGAGCTATCTGGCCAGGGCTATAATTCTTAACTATTTTTATTTCTCTCTATATTTAGTTGTCTTTTTTTTTTTTCAGGGACAGAGAGAGAGTCAGAGAGAGGGATAGATAGGCACAGACAGATAGGAACGGAGAGAGATGAGAAGCATCAATCATCAGGTTTTCGTTGTGACACCTTAGTTGTTCATTGATTGTTTTCTCATATGTGCCTTGACCACGGGCCTTCAGCAGACTGAGTAACTCCTTGCTCGAGCCAGCAACCTTGGACTCAAGCTGGTGAGCTTTTTGTTCAAGCCATATGAGCCTGCACTCAAGCTGGCGTCCTCGGGGTCTTGAGCCTGGGTTCTCTGCATCCCAGTCCGACGCTCTATCCACTGTGCCACCACCTGGTCAGGCTAGTTGTCATTTTTCTTTAAAGTTTTACAAATGAATAGATAAGTAGTAATGACTTGATTATTTTCCCCTCTAGGACACTGATTCTTAAATTATAGTGTGCATACACTTTACCTGGGGAGCTTGTTACACTGCAACTTAATGACAGGAATTAGATTAGCCCCACCATCTTCTGAATTTCTGATGAAAGTGGTCTTTGGACCACTTAGAGAAACATTGTCCTGAGAGCAATGTGTGAGGATTTAGCCCTGTTGCAAAACCTAAGGAATGAATGTATGCCTGTGGTGGAATTCAGGACAGGAAGGTGAGTGGTAGTAGCTCCATGCTACTGTGTGTTAGGCTCCTTCCTCCTCCTCAGTAGACTTTTCATTGAGCTCTGTGCTGCCAGCTCCCCAACTGACATTAGTGCCTTTTTTTCTGTTGTGTTCAACCTTAATTCACCCTCATTTTGTTCTAGAATATTTTGGAACCACTAGTTTATTAATGGTAGGGGAGGAGCAGCATCTCACTTTCCTATAGTGTTTGTTATAGGTGTCCTCTAAAAGCTCAAGTTTTGTTTGTTTGTTTGTTTTTGGGTTTTGGTTGCTTTAATGCCAAAGAGTCCTAGATGAATCTTCAAGAAAAGGCCAACTTAAAAATAATTAGATAATAGATTTGGAAAAGTTATTGTGTAATTTTTAAAATTCATTGTCTAAACTAACTATATATAGTTTGTATATTGCTTTTATAGTTGGTGGAAGGATAATAAAACTTATTTTATACTGAAGAAAGCAAATAAAAAATAAATAAATGTTATCCTGTAAAATGTTAATACCAAAGATGAAAGATTAAAAAAATTTTTTTTTAGAAGAGCTGAGTGCTGTGTTGGGTGGGGGTGGATGGGAGAGGGGTGAGCACAGTTTAATGATCCTGGGAGATGAAAAATATGTCTGTTGACTTAAACATTATCTAGTATGAAACGTGAAAGAAGGCCCTGACCAGTTGGCTCAGTGGATTGAGTGTCAGTCCAGCGTGCCCATTTCCCAGGTTTGATCCCTGGTCAGGGCACACATGAAAAGTAACCATCTGCTTCTCTTCCCTTCCCTTTCCCCCTTCTATCTCTATTCTCCTCTTGCAGTCAGTAGCTGAGTTGGTCCAAGGGTTGGCTTCAGGCACTGAGAATAACTCAGTTGATTCAAGCATCTGCCCCAGACGGGGGTTGCTAGGTGGGTCTTGGTTGGGATGCATGTGGGAGTCTGTCTCTCTATCTCCCCTCCTCTCACTTAAAAAAGAAAAAAATTGTGAAAGAAACTTACCAGGGCCTTGGGAAAATTTAAGTAACAGAAATGTCATTACCTGGCAGAGGGAAAATTACTATCCAGGGCTTTATTTCACTGACAGGTTTAAAAAAATATCTTAAATGTAAAGACACTCCCATCACCCAGCTGACCTCACTCTATCTCTCCCCTTCAGCCCTCAAGGTTACATCCTGAGAAATCAGAGGAAGGATAAAATGAAACTGAATGTATTTTCTTAACTTTCAGGTCCCATACTAGGAATAATTTAATTAACCCTTTGAGTACTGAGTTTTTTTCATGCTTGCTGACCCCTGGGAGTGAGTTTTTTTTTTCAAAAAATGAAATTAGTTCCAGTTTTATTAATTTAAAATCATGTTTGTTTGATAACCAATTTATAGAAACAAGAACATACATTTGCCTTTTTTTAAAAAAAATTATTTATTTACTATTTACTCATTTTAGAAAGGAGAGAGAAAGGGGGGAGGAGCAGGAAGTATCAACTCCCATATGTGCCTTGACCAGACAAGTCCTGGGTATTGAACCGGCGACCTCAGTGTTCCCAGGTCAATGCTTTATCTACTGCGCCACCACTGGTCAGGCACATTTGCCTTTTTTTAATGTTGCCATCATATCTGTACGATCATACTCTGGATGGTCAGGAGGCACGAGGACATACATGAACATTCCTACTACTCAAAGGGTTAATGACTTTCCTTGTAGTGGAGGAAGGACTAATGAATTTTTTATCTGTTAACATTTTGGCTGTGGTCACTTTACATAAAGCTCTTTATATTATGGGAAATAATTCTATCGTATATTTGATTTATTTTAGGCTTCAGGTATGTGAGTCAGTTGGATTAAGCCCTTAAAGTGATTTTAGGGATTGGTTATAGGCGTTATATGTTTTTACTTCACTGCAGCATTGGAGGATTCTTAAGGATCTTGGTTCTTGTTCCAGAATAAGGAAAGGACTGGGAAATATTTTTTCAGGATCTCAATAGAGAGGAACCCAAAACCTGTTTCATGCTTAAAATACCAGAAAAAATGAGAGGTGATACCATGTTGAGTGCTGAACCAAGGATACTCTCCAGGGTTTCCAAGCCTGATTTCTAAGGTATAGTTAAGACCCCAGGCTTTGTGGTCAGATCTGAATTTAAATCCCAGCTCTACCACTGCTAGCTGTATGAGCTTGGACAAGTTATATAATTTTTCTTAGCTTTAGCTTTCTGCCTGTAAAAATGAAGATCTGTTAGGATGCTATCTCAGGAGGGTGTTGCATATAGAGAATGCTCAGTAATGGCGACTCTTAGCTGTTCAGAGCCAAATCCTGATGATCCGGAGAAGTATGCCAGCTAAGAGACTGTTTGATGTGATGCTTTCAGCCACTTATGGAGATAGACACCCAAGTTATGGAAACATTTTGTCCCAATAGCACTGGTCTCAGCTTCTCTTTTCTTGATTAAGAAAGAAAAGGCAGTAATATTTCTTCTCATTTGGGATTGGGTCTTGTTTCTAGGGAGATCAAAGAAGGAGGAAGAATTATTGTGGAAGTTGATGGCAAAATGGCAAAAATCAGGAATTTAAAGGTAAGCCTGAAATTATTTTCCTTTTTCTCTCTACCGAGGGGCTAATATTATTACAGGGACTTCTGCATAAAGGTGTGTATGTGAATGTGTTTAGAGAGGGGGAGTGGGAGGACTCTGACCAACCATGAAACAAATATAAAAAAGTAGGAAGGAAGTGCAGGGATGTTGAAGCTGCAGCTCAATTTCTATCAAGTAGGTACTGCTGTTTTGAAAACTGGTCAGTAGCTTCTTTGAAAATAAACACAAGGGATGTATGGGGGTGGGGCATGGCCTAGCTTAAATTATGTTGAGGACAGTCTATGCGATTGCTTAACTGGCATGAGTACCAGTTAGACTTTGTTCCAAACCTCTCATTTGGTATCATTTCGTCTAGAGGCACTACATCTGCAAATGCAGGATTCATTTTGACCATCTTGAGGACCAATAAGAACCTTAAGATCTCAGAAGGGAGTCACTCACTAGTCTTGAGTGTTGCTACAAAGTATTTTTCACAGATTTGACTGATCTTTGAGTCACAATTAGAAAAACTCTGGGATCTTTCACCCAGATCCCTCACTCTCTCATAGAACTTATTTCCTCCATCACATTCCTCCCTTACCAGGCCAGTGGAAGTGGGAGGGATTCTTTATGGGTCTTGGGAAGTGGAAGGAAACAGGGGAGCTGGCCATGTGACCTGCTAGAGTGAGTGGTATCTGGACCTCAGGCCTCCCAGTCATGCCCACTCCCATGTTAGTCCTGGGATGTGATCTCTTTCCTTTTGTCAGTAACTCTCTGCAAGAGAACTGGAACTGCCAAACTTTCAACATGAGCTCCTTAGGGACAAAAGACCTTTTATTCTTTACTGTCTCTGTTTTTTAATCACTTCAGCTGCTTTGTTTTGAGAGATATTTTTGGTTCTTAATAATTCCTGGCCAAGATCAAACTCTAATCACACCTTTCTGACTGCTTACTTCCCTGAAGTCAATATATCTACTAAGAATCTCTTAGTCATTCTGACGGGCTCATTCTACTGAGTTTTGTGTATTCTAGTGCTAAGGGTTGTCTCTCTCTGTCTAGAGTCTAAATTTTAAATAAACAGGCATTTCTGTGAATAATGCCATTCTCCCAGTACAGTATGTGCCACTGCAGTTCCAAACTCTGGCTCTGCCCTCATCTACCATGGGCAGTTGGATTGGTCCAAGCTCTTTCTAATTGAGATTAGGGGAGATAGGCAGACTTCTGCATGCACCCGGATTGGGATGCACCTGTATTGGGATCTGCCCAGCAACCCCCGTCTGGGGCCAGTGGCTCTGCCCAACTGGGGCCACTGGCAACTGAGCTATTTTTAGCACCTGAGGCAGAGGCTCCATGAAGCCATCCTCAGCGCCCAGGACCAGCGTGCTCAAACTAATCAAGCCATGGCTATAGGAGGAGAAGAGAGAGAGTGAGAGAGAAGGGGGTGTAGGCGGGGGGTGCAGGGGAGAAGCAGGTGCTTGCCTCTCCTCTGTCCTGACCGGGAATCAAATCTGGTACTTCCACACGCTGGGTCAATGCTGTACCACTGAGTCAACTGGCCAGGGCCTTTTTTTTTTTCTTTTTAAAATTTATTTATTGATTTTAGCAAGAGAGAGGAAGGGAGAGATAAAGGAACATTGATCTGTTCCTGTATGTGCCTTGACCAGGGATTGAACCAGCAACCTCTGTACTTTGGGATGATGCTCTAACCAACCAAGCTGTCTGGCCAGGGTGGTCTTAGGTCTTCTGTCCAACGTGCTTTCTAATTTCACTGGGGTGGATCCCCAGGGATTTCTGTGAAAGCTCTAGGTGATAGAACTTATCAGGCCCAGGGACTAAAGTACTCATGCATTTCTGTATCTGCTATAGAAATGCTTAAAGAAAAAATGACAATGACAAGAAGATGCCCAAAGACGTAAAGGTTTTCTCTCCCAAGATGCCTGACATCTCATTTGGTTGGTTTGTATGTAGGCAGATATATGACAGTATGAAAGACAAACTTTTTTTTTTTTTTAATATAGTGAGAGGAGTAGAGGCAGAGACAGACTCCCACATATGCCCTGACCGGGATCCAGATGGCAAGGGGGTGATGCTCTGCCCATCTGGGGCCCTTATTCCATTGCAACTGGAGCCATTTTTTAGTGTCTGAGGTGGAGGTCATGGAGTTATCCTCAGTGCCCGAGGTCATCTTCTTTAATTGAGCCAGGGCTGAAGGAGGGGAGAAGAGAGAGAGTGAGAGAGAAGTGTGAGAGGGAGGAGTGGAGAAGCAGATGGGTTTCTCCTGTGTACCCTGACTGGGAATTGAACCCAGGACAACCACACACTGGGCCAATGCTCTACCACTGAGCCAACTGGCCCAGGCTTGAAAGACAAACAGTTAATTCTCTGGGGCTTTATTATACCTAACAAGATGAAAACAGAGTTTACTTTTTTCTGTTTTAGATAGATATCATAAAGATTCTCATGACCAGTCCAGATCTCTCTAGATACAACAGAGAGGAATCAAGAGCCACAAGCCAGATTTTGTTTTTTTTTTTTTTTGTGTGTGTGTGTGTGTGTGTGTGTGAGAGAGAGAGAGAGAGACAGAGAGAGAGGGGGACAGATAGGGACAGACATGAAGGGAGAGAGATGGGAAACATTAATTCTTTGTTGTGGTTCCTTAGTTGTTCATTGATTGATTTCTCATATGTGCCTTGACCGGGGGTATGGGGGACTACAGCAGACCAAGTGACCTCTTGCTCAAGCCAGCGACCTTGGGCTCAAGCTGGTGAGCCTTGCTCAAACCAGATGAGCTCGTGCTCAAGCTGGTGACCTTGGGGTCTCGAACCTGGATCCTCCACATCCCAGCCCGACGCTCTATCCATTGCACCACCACCTGGTCAGGCAAGTCAGATTCTTATAATAGAAAATACACTGGATTCTATGTTTGATTTTAGGTGGACAGTCGATCAGATGGCTTTGGCGACTTCCGGGAGAAGGTTGTGGCATTTGGCTTTGATTATTGCTACTGGTCAGTCAATCCAGAGGACCCCCAGTATTCATCTCAGGATGTGGTAATGTCATTTTTTTTTCTCACTCTTCTCAGTTTTTCATAACTGTATAATTATCGGAAAATTAACATCGCCTTGCCTCTTTCTTACTTATGGTAATTTGGTCAGAAATTAATGATGTTTGATATGAGAATAGTGAGAGGCATCAGCTGCAGAAAGAGGAAAGCACTGCTTGCTCAGGGCATAGGAGTTGGCTGGTGTTTATATAGGCTTGGCCTCAGCATGATTCAGGTGGGTACAAGTTAGTGTTCTGGGCCTATGGAAAATGAATGGGCTTATCTCAAACTTGCCTTGTGTTGTATGCAACAGAAGGGTCCAAGAATCCTAGAGGCTTGTGCTCCTAACCTGAGTGTAAGGGGCTAGATAGCTAGTCTGCCAGCCTGCAAGGTACATGAGAAGTGAATTCTGTTGATCTGATGAAGATTGAAAGGATCAGCCAAGGTTATTGGTTACCCTTCCTTTATCTGGTAGTATTCCCTAGCTCTCACAAGTTTCCATGGCAGCTGGTCTGACCAGGTAGATCTACAGGACTCCATCTCTTTCTGTGAAGCAGCAGCAGCAACAGCATTGTTCTGGTTTGTACTGTCAAAGGTCATGCGTTCAGTTCTTGTGATGGACAGCAAGCCTTGCCTCATTCAATGCTATGACCACAGACAATAACCCTCACCCCGGCAGCCACCAGTGTACTCTCTATGAAAGTCCATCCCTAAAATTAGAAATATCATTTATTTGGCCTTCATGAATCAGTATCATCATACTTACATATGTAAGAAAACACTACAGGAGTATGTCCTTAGGAAATACCACTGGAAATGGAGATTTTTTGCAGGAAACTTTGTACAACAATTCCCTGTCAGTCTTGATACCTTTGAATAAAAAGGCCAAAATGTGAGCCTGACTGATAGTGGTGCAGTGGATAGAGCATTAACCTGGGATGCAGAGGACCCAGGTTTGAAAACCGAGGTCACTGGCTTGAGCACGAGGTTGCTGGGTTAAGCCTGGAATCATAGACATGACTCCATGGTTGCTGGGTTGAGCCCAAAGGTCGCTGGCTTGAGGAAGGATTCACTCGCTCTGCTCTAGCCCCACAGTCAAGGCACATACAAAAGAGCAATCAATGAACAACCAAGGTAAGGTGCCGTCACGAAGAATTGATGCTTCTCATCTCTCTTTCTATCTGTCCCTCTCTCTGTCTCTATCTCTGGCGCAAAAAAAGAAGTCAGTGTATTTTCCAAGTATTTTAGTGTTTTGTGAAACTTTGTAATTATGCCAAAGGAACAGTGTTACCAAGTTTGAGGGACTTACAGGACAGTACTGATTTTCTACTGATGCAGACTTCTGAAGATTATTGGGTAGTTTTAAATCATGGAAGTGTAATTTTCCCATTATTCCCTTCTGAGGGTAACATGTGGAAATAAGACCCTAGACCACTGTGAGATTTGTTGTTTCTGTGGGTTCTTTCTGTTATAATATAAATACTCTACCTTTATAGTCAAACTGTGTTTGCTGTAAAGGCTCAGCAGAAAAAGGTGGTGTGGACATTACATGGCCCCTGCTGAGCCTTCTCTGTCCCTTGGAATATAAGGGCACTTGCAGGTCCAGGCTTGTCTTATGGCCCTTGATTTTTATACTAGCACTCAAGTATTTCTGAGGTAAGTGGTTTGTGGTGTTTGTAACTTTTACTGTGTTCCTCCAAGAAGAACCAAGAAAGAAACTGACTCTCCAATGAGAGGGTGGGATGTCTACAACAGTTCACAGTTGTGATTGTATTTGTGGCATAGAAGGCAGTACTCTTTCTGTTAGTAGAAGGTGTGCCTGACCTGCAGTGGCACAGTGGGTAAAAGTGTCGACCTGGAACGCTGAGGTTGCTGGTTCGAAACCTCAGGCTTGCCTGGTCAAGGCACATATGGGAGTTGATGCTTTCTGCTCCTCCCTCCCTTCTCTCTCTCTCTCTCTCTGTCTCTCTGTCTCCTCTCTCTAAAAAGTGAATAAATAAAACCTAAAAAGAAAAAAAAAGGTCTACCAGAGACATTAAAAAAAAAAAAAGGTGTGATGGCTATTTCAATCCTCTCCGGCCATGGTACACCTAGGAAAAATGAACTATTATGTGTAATATTTGATAAGTCAATAATCTGGGAGGTGTGTATATGTATGCAAACAAAACAAAACTACATATCTATATATATCAGTGGTTCTTAACCTTTTCTGAGGTACCGAGCCCACCAGTTTCATATGCGCATTCACCGAACCCTTCTTTAGTGATAAATAAAATATGATTTTTTTTCCAAATTCAAGACATAGCTACATGTTTTCTTACTGGTGCACAAAATGAGCCGTACATGAACATCACCTTGTTCAAGAACAAAAAACAACAAAGTGCATGAACTCACAACAAATTACGGTATTACTTTATTCTGACCTCCAAGGCAAAGGCTTCTTCGAACCCCTGAGACTGACTCATTGAACCCTTAGGGTTCGATAGAACCCAGGTTAAGAACCACTGATATATATCAACAAGCGTAGGTCTGATTTTGGTGTGAAGCTCACATTTTACACTTTTGTAGCTTAAGTGTATAAAAATAATCTAGTGGAAGCCCAGAAGTCTAGATGAACAGAATTCATAAATACGATTCTTTCTTTGTTGCCTGAAGTTCAATGGAAAGATCAAATGAGATTTGGACAGGAAGCCTGTGCAGAGATATAAAACCAGAGTTCCTGAGCTTAATTCTGGCTTGTTTATTAATTGTCTAAGGCCCTCATTGTTCCCAAAGGGAGTCAGGACAGTAGAGAGAAGGAAAAGAAACTATCACAGTCTGGAGTAGGGCCAGAGGTTGCAGAATGGTCACAGGACACACATCCACATGATTTGGTTGGAGGGGCTCATTACTTTAACAGAAATTGGAGCCCAGACTTAATCCTAATCTCCATAGCTCTGAGGTCACCAGGTGTAGAAGAGGCAGATTATTATCAAATCATAGGATTTGGGGTGGGAAAGAATCTAGATGCCATCCAGTTTATCCTCTCCCAAAGTACTATCCTCTCTGCAGCATTTGTGATCATACATATTTAGGGGTGTGTGGAGAAAAGGGGTCAGTCTGACTAAGTGTAATTTAGATATAGTAAAATATACCTTTTTGGTGTACAGTTGTATGAGTTTTGACAAACACAGTTGTGTAGCTTACCTAAGTATATAAAATAGTGCATCACCCCCAAATTCTTTTATGCCCCTTTGTAGATAAGCTATACTTCTTACCCTCAGCCTCTGGCAACTACTGATCTATTTTCTGTCCCTACAATTTTGTCTATTCCAGAATGTCTAAATGTAATAAATAGTATGTAGCCTTTTGAGTCTTGCTTCTTTCATTTAGTATTATGTAGTTGAGATTCATCTCTGCTGTTTGTATCATATCTTATTCTGACCTTAATTCAGAATTATTTAGATCATCTTCTTGCCCAAAAGGAATCTCATGGTTTTGGAAGCGCTGATTCTAACTGCAAAGAGGGATGAAATCCCTGAAGGATGGTGCCTTCTCCATCTCTGAGTCTCTACTTATTATGAAGGAAGGACTGTCATCACCCCCAGAAATACAGCACTGGTTACAGAATATCCAAATATTTAAGGGAAAAATTTTCCTCACTGGTCTTAGAGGAATTTTGAGCAATGTTATTAGCCATTGCTTGATAGATGTTGACAAGAACATCATCTAATTGATGTTGGTGCTGCCTCATTGTAGTCTCTTAGAATATGAGAACTCAAAGGGAACTCAACAGTCATCTAGGCCAGGATTTTTCAACCTCAGCACTATTGATATTTTGACCAGAGAATTCTTTGTTTTGGGGATCTGTCCTGTACACTATAGGATGTTAAGCAGCATCCCTGGCCTCTACGCACTAGATGCCATTAGTAATCTCGTTGTGACAATCAAAAATATTTCCAGGTACTGCCCACTAATCTATGCCAATCCCTCATGTTCCAGGTATAGCAGTGTGATTTATATAGGATTATACAGGCAGTTAATGCACAAGTAGAACTAGACCCATGCTTCCTATGTTGGTCTTTTCATTGCATTGTACCATTCTAATTCTCTCTTTTTGTATTTTACAGCCTAAAATGATAAGTTAAAGATTAATATCCCTTAGTGCTTTAGCTCTTCCTAGTTCTTTGTGGTGACACACTTTAGTAAATAGATCAAATGTCAACAAACATGATTCTCTAGAGATCAAGTCAGCTAATACAAATTCTATTTCTACAGAGTCAGCTTTGTTTATTAAATATCTGTATATTCAAAATGTTTATTCTTTCTTTTGATCATCTCCTGAATCTTTTAAATCTACATTTACTCCATTTTATAGATAAGGAAACTGAGGTACAGGAAACTTACAAGACTTGGCCAGTAAATGGTAGAGCAGGGATTCAAATCCAAGACTGTTCAACTCTAAATTGCATGCCATTTCTACCAAGCCTCGCTGACTCACAGTTTAAAAAATCCTGTTTAATTTGGTCATCTCTTAATGAATATTATCTGATTTGCTCCCTGCAACAGCTTTAAAGTTAGAAGCGTTTATCTTTCTTTTATAGTTGAAGAAATTTAGGCTTAGAGAGGTTACATGATCTGTTTAAAGTCAGAAATGAGGACTGACCTGTGGTGGTGCAGTGGATAAAGCGTCGACCTGGGAACACTGAGGTCGCCAGTTCAAAACCCTGCACTGGTCTGGTCAAGGCACATATGGGAGTTGATGCTTCCAGCTCCTCCCCCTTTCTCTGTTTCTCTCTCTCTCTCTCACTCTGTGTGTCCTCTCTAAAATGAATAAAATAAAAGAAACTAAAGTCAGAAATGAGTCTTAAATTAGAACACAGGATCATCTGAAAGTTCATATTCACTATACTACCAGGTGAAAGGAAAAAAAAAGGAATATTAACAAAAGGAAGGGATGGAAATTGGGGAAAAGGTGAAGGGGAAAGGGAGAGATAGAGAAAAGACTATAGTAGATGAGGACTATTAGGGGAATCATACCAACTGTCTTGTCCATTACCCCATGACCCTGGTGTCATTAGTTTTTCATTCATTTTCTAAGTTAAAAATTTTTTTCAGTTACAGTTGACATTCAGTATTATTTTGGATTAGTTTCAGGTGTATAAGTGGTTAGAAAATCATACTTTACAAAATGTACCCCCCCAATATTTCCAGTACCCACTTGGCACCATAGGTAATTATTACAATGTAATTGACTATATTCATTATGCTGTACTTTACATCCTCATGACTGTTTTGTAACTACCAATCTACTTCTTCATTTCTTCACCTTTTTCACCCAGGCTCCCCATCCCCCCATCCATCAGTCTGTTCTCTGTATTTGTGAGTTTGTTTTCATTTTGTTTATATTGTTCTTTAGATTTCATGTATAGTGAAATCATATGGTATTTGCCTTTTCTCTGACTTACTTCACTTAGTATTAATACCTAGCATTAATTGTTACAAATAGTAATCAGATTCTCATTCTAAAGATTGTTTGTAGTCTGTTAATTTTTAAAAATGATTTTATTTATTGATTTTAGAGAGACAGGTGGAGAGAGAGAAGCATCAATTGGTAGTTGCTTCACTTTAGTTGTTCATTGATTGCTTCTCATATGTGCCTTGACCAGGCAAGCCCGGGGTTTTGAGCTAGTGACCTCAGCCCTTCAGGTTGACGCTCTGTTCACGACACCACCACAGGTCAGGCAGTCTTGTTAATATTTGGGCTTGCCAAGCCTTCTCCAAAATTGGCCTACATTTTTATCTGGATTGAATCGATATAAAGTTAATGTACTTCTCTGAAGTTAGATCTGGATTTGAATTCAGGCATAACCACTTAGCTGGCTTACTTTGGACAAATTACTTAACCTCTCTGAGTCCTAGTTTCTTCAACTCCAGTTACTGTGAAGAGGAAATGAAATAATTATGTATAGTGCCTAGCCCAGTGCTGGGCAATTGGGAGTTGAATGAGGGAGATCATGAGTGCTCTGATTTGGGTCCCTGTTGTGATTAACACTGTCACAATATAAGAGAAGGCCCATGCTTCTAATAAGAGCTGAATTAGATTTGAAAATCTCTTCTTTGAATCTTGTTATCCCTTCTGGATCAGTACACTCTATGTACTTGGAAAATTAACTTCCCTCCCTTCCTCTATTGGTGAGGAATATCTGTTGGAGCCAGGGTCTTCTGTTGAAGCATATTGTGTTTGAGTGATTGTGTGTTCGTAAAACTTTCCGTGAGGAGCAGTTCAGCTTTACCCACCAAGGAGTGTAATTGGCTGTCAAAACAAGTACAGACTGAGTCAACAGAAAACATGTCCAGGAACAAAAAGCTACCCAGCCCTTTCTGGAAAGCAGTTGCTTCTATTCTCCTGGGAATCTTTATTTCAAAATTGCTGTTATTTAGCTAAAACACAATACCTAACACACATGTAGCTTTTCCAGATAAAATATGTGAGTGAGCAGATTTTCTCCCACAACCATTAAGTACAAAACTAAAATTATAGCGCAGTGTGATTGTGCTTATTGTTTTAATGTTTATTTAGTTCCACAAACACTGAACATCAAACAGTACACAGATGACATTGCCTACCCTCAAAAAGCCGAGAGAGAGAGACTCGTGTGTGTGTGTGTTTTCCAGACTCCTCCAGTTCTGGACTTCAGCTTGAGGATGTCAGGAACTTGGACAGGCTTCAAAGGAAACCATCCCGCACCCCCAGATGATTAAAGGGCTCCCTGCAGAAACCAAGAAGAGAGCCACTATTAGTGTGGCACACTTCGTATCCATTCTGTGTGGGATTTGTTTAATGAAGGAATGTTGGTCCAGAGATAGGAAGATAGGGAGGTGATAATACTCCACAAGCACAGAACATGGTCATTTGAGCAGTTCATCAAGTATCAGAACCAGCTGGTCTTCATTGCCATTAGGATAAAATAAGAGATTTCAAATTAACTTGCAGAGGATATGTATTTAGAACATGAAAAGTAACTTGTGCAGAGTTTTTGAATCCTGTTATGTGGTAGCTAAGTTGTTTGACTTTAGAATTCCAGAATTGATATTAGAAGAAATGCTAGAGACCATTCAAAACACTTATTTTAAAGATGAAGACCTAAAGAAACAAAAATAAGTTACAGATTTTTTTTTCTTCTAATGGACAGTCCGGAAATGTGTTTGATGTCTCAGGGAAATGCCTGTTGCTTATTTAGTGACAGGAACTGTGAACTGCAATCCAGAAGTTCCTTCATGGCAGGAAATGTGCTGCTTAGCAGAATCCCAAGGAAAGATCTTTTTCTTTTAGATTGCACCTATTTCTGGCTCTATACTCAGTCAAGATGAGGCAACTGCACTATTGCCATCAAGAAGTATGAGGGAGGATTGAGTGCTTATTATTATTATAATGTGACCATGCTGCAATTAGAAGTGACATTTCTGCCTGGGGACCTGAATCCATTATATGATGAAGACAAATAATCGATTACATATTGCCTTTAGAAAGTGAGTAGGATGAGGTGGAGAGAAGGAGTATGACCCTCACTTCTTTTATGCCTCACTTCTTTGTTGTCTCCTGAACTCAGAGAGTGAATGAAGGCTTTAGGGAAGAGTAAAGAAGGCAGAATCATTACTAAAACTGAGGAGAGACTTTAGAGGAGCAAGTGGAGGGAGAAACAAGAAGAAATGAAGGCGAGAAGGAATTTGAGAGGTCACTGTGGGGAAGATGCTATTAGGATTCTATCACTGTTTACAGTAGATATTATCACCCATTTTAGGGGTAGACTCAGATAGGTTGAGTATGTTGCCTTAAGGTCACACAGCCAAGTGATGGAACAAACATTCAAACCTTTTACTGTGTGACTCCAAAGTCCAGGCTCTCAAATGCTGCACCACACATAGCCAGTGCTACACATCTTAAATTAATGTGGTTATTGAATCAATTATTTAATTGATGGTCAGTGGATGAGAGACAAGTTGAGACTGTTTTCCTGATCTTGCTGCCTGTTTTGAGAGGGCCTTGTAGTTTGCCTAATTTAGAGAAGTAGACTTAGTTCCTCTGTGCATCCCCTTTCCCCAATGCATGTATGTGCAGGGAGCTGGGGAGCATGTGGGCGTCAAAGCATTTTCTCATGAATATTTGCAGAGCTGTGTACATTCCATCACTAGTGCTATTTCTTCCCAACCAAGAAGGAGAGTAGAAGAGAGAACTTTATAAGAAAAAGCCTTTTTGTGCAATAATTGGATGGAGCTCTGCAGGCATGAGTGGGGGTAGGGAGATTACCATGAGTATTTCATTTCAATATGTTCCTTTTGCCAGCAGCACAGCTGCTCAGCTCTATAAGCATGTCCACGGGCTGGATTTTAAAAGAATAAGGTCATTTTCTTGGCTTCATCTAACTCATTTTCTCTTCTCTAGAAACTTGATTTTGAATCTTTAAAGACTCAGAAAAATCTGAAAAACAGAGATCCTTGACACAGTTTGCTGCTGGTGCTGGATGCCAGTACAAAAATGAATAGCAGAAGCGAGAGAAGTCCTTTTTTAAAAATTTTTTTTTTTAATTAAGTGAGAGCAGGGAAGGCAGACAGACACCCACATGCGCCCAGACTCAAATCCACCCTGCAAGTCCCCTATGGGGCATTGCTCCCTTGTGGCAACCAAACTATTTTAGCACCTGAGGCAGAGGTCACAGAGCCTTGGGGCCAGCTGGATGGAACAATTGAGCCATGGCTGCAGGAGGGAGGAGAAAGAGACAGAGCAAGAAGGGGGAGGGGTGGAGAAGCAGATGGTTGCTTCTCCTGTGTGCCAT
Organism: Rhynchonycteris naso; assembly: GCA_037038555.1. NCBI lineage: Eukaryota > Metazoa > Chordata > Mammalia > Chiroptera > Emballonuridae > Rhynchonycteris > Rhynchonycteris naso. Next base: position 75,373,325 of record CM072999.1, on the reverse strand, counting down.
TCTGGAATCGAACATCCACATGCCAGGTCACCGCTCTACCACTGAGCAAACCGACCAGGGTTGCTGGCATCTTCAATGCTAAGAAGTTCTCCTATATTCCCGTTCCCTTTATACTTGAATTTGTCTTGGAATTTAAAAGGATTATCAGTTAATTGCTTAAAGATGGCAATAATTACTCTGAGAGTCTTTGGAAAAATTGATTTGTAAAATCATCTAAATGGGGATATAAAATGAAGAGCAGTCCTTTGAACAAAAGGTGTATGTCCACCACAGTGGTGCACAGGCATACTGATAACAGTAGTCTTCTCCAGGTGAAGCCACCTAGTCTACCTTGCTAGGTACTAAATTCTCTCCCATATACTTCCACAGTAAGCCTGTATTCAAATACCCTCCCAGCACCATTTTAATGTTCCTCTGTTTGGGGGAGCCAGTTCAGCTGACTGATAAAAGACCTCTTCTAAGTGCAGTGTTCTGACACTATGGGGAAAAAAGATGGAACTGATTTCTCTAGTTCTGTCCTCAGCAGAAAGCAGTTGACTGCATAAAAAGTGTCAGCAAATTAATTTGTTTATTAAAATATTTTGCTATAGCTTGACCAGGCAGTGGCGCAGTGGATAGAGTATCAGACTGGGACACAGAGGACCTAGTTTCGAAACCCCGAGGGCACTGCCTTGAGTGTAGCTCATCTGGTTTGAGTACAGCTCGCCAGCTTGAGCCCAAGGTCGCTGGCCTGAGCAAGGGGTCACTTGGTCTGCTATAGCCCCATGGTCTGGGCACATATGAGAAAGCAATCAATGAACAACTAAGGTGCTGCACCAAAGAATTGATGCTTCTCATCTCTCTCCCTTCCTGTCTGTCTGTCCATCCCTATCTGTCCCTCTCTGTCTCTGTCACACACACAAAAAATATTTTGCTAGGGAGGCAATGCAAACTAGTTGTAAAATAGTCAAACAATATAGAAGGATACAATGTAAAAAAGTGAAAAAAACCTCCTTGATGTCTCCCTACCAGTCTCATTCTTTAGAGGTAATCACTACCAGACAGTCACTAAACATAGCCCTTTCTTTTTTTTTTTTTTTTTACAGGGACAGAGAGAGGGATAGGTAGGAACAGACAGACAGGAACGGAGAGAGGTGAGAAGCATCAATCATTAGTTTTTCGTTGCCATCGCAACACCTTAGTTGTTCGTTGATTGCTTTCTCACATGTGCCTTGACCGTGGGCCTTCAGCAGACCGAGCAACCCCTTGCTGGAGCCAGCGACCTTGGGTCCAAGCTGGTGAGCTTTTGCTCAAACCAGATGGGCCTGCGCTCAAGCTGGCGACCTTAGGGTCTCGAACTTGGGTCTTCCACATCCCAGTCTGACGCTCTATCCACTGTGCCACCGCCTGGTCAGGCGGCCCTTTTTTTTTAATGGAACTTAAACTGTACATACTATTTTCACCTTGCTTTATTCTACTCAACTTATCTTGGTCCTAATTTGTTTGCAGTACTATAGTTCTAGCTCACTGTTTCTTGTTTTTATTAATTTTTTAAAAAGTATTTATTTATTGTAGTGAAGAAAGATAGAGAAGTGGGAGGGAGAAGCAGGAACCATCAACTCCCATATGTGCCTTGACCAGGCAAGCTCAGAGTTTTGAACAGGCGACCTCAGCGTCCCAGGTCGACACTTTGTCCACTGTGCCACCACAGTGGATAAAGTGAGGCCCTACCTCACTGTTTTAATGCTACATAGAATTTTGTTGTATGAAGGTATTATAATTTAGTTTTCTGTGATGGAAAATTAGGTTATTTCTATATTTCTTCTATTAATAATAGTGGAGTGAGCATCTTTGCATTTTTTTAAGTATAACTAAAAAATTGCTATAAGTACACTTTCATGTTCAAAGAGTATGTATAGTTTAATTTTCAATAGATTTTTGTCTAATTGCCTCCAAAAAGATTATACCAATTTATACTCTTAACAATATGTATCAGAATACTTGACCATATCCTTATCAACACTAGGTGTTATACTTTTTAATCTTTGCCTATTTAATATGTAAAAATAGTATCTATTGTTGCCTTTTATTTTATTATAATTGAGCTTGCGCATCTTTTCATGTTTCTTGGCCATTTGTATTGTTTCTTCCCTGTGAATTATGTGTTCTGTTCCCATTTTTCTATTGTATTGTTTATCTTTTTCTTATTTTAAAGGAAAGTTAGCATATTAAAGAAATTGATCTATATGTCATAGATGTTACAAATATTTTCCCTGATTTTGCTTTTGTTTTTATTTTCTTTTATGGTAATTTTCTCCCACTGTGTGTGTTTAAATGTAGTCAAATTTGTCAACCTTTCTCTATGGCTTTCTGGTGTGTTAAGCTTAAAAAATCCTTTCATTCTGAGATTATAAAAGTATTCACAATGTCTTTTTTTTCTTTCTAGTTTGATAGTAGATTTATCTTTTCAATATTTAAATATTTGGTCTATTTGAAATGAGGTAGGGCTTCAGCTTTATTTCCCCCACCCCCAGATAGTTAGCTAGTTGTCCCATTACCATTTATTGAACATCCATACTTTCTCAACTGTTGTAAGAAGCCATTTTATCATATATTAAATCCCATTCTACACTTGTGGTCTCTCTCTCTCTCTCTTTTTAGCAAGAGACAGAAGAGAGAGAGGAACAGACAGGGACAAACAGGAAGGGAGAGAGATGAGGAGCCTCAACTCATAACTGTGGCATTTTAGTTCATTGATTGCTTCTCATATGTGCCTTGTCTGGGGGGCTTCAACCAAGCCAGTGACCACTTGCTTAAGCCTGAGACCTTGGGCTCAAGACAGCAACTTTGGGCTTCAAGATCTTTGGGCTCAAGCCAGAGAGCATAGGGTTATGTCTATGATCCCACACTCAAGCTGGTGACCCTGCACTCAAGCTGGTGAACCTGCGCTCACGCTGGAGACCTTGGCATCTTGAACCTGTATGCTCAGCATCCCAGGCCAATGCTCTATCCATTGCACCACCATCTGGTCAGGCTTGAGGTCTCTTTTAAAACTCTCTTTTGTTTCATTGATCTATTTGTATTCTTGTGCCAGAACAATACTGTTTCAGAAGTTTCACATATGCATAAAAGTATATATGATACTGTTTCACTACTTTTAAATATTGGACAGGATAGTCCTTTCTTGAATCTTTCTCAGACTATCCTGGTTATTTTGGTTATTGCTCTTCCCCTAAATGCCCTGTACTTCCCTGCTTTTGCTCATTCTGGCTGCTCTTTCTAAAATATGTTAAAATATCTCACCTTCCCAGTTCCTGCCATCCAGAATGTTCAAGAGCCAGTTGAAAGTGATAGCACACAGATTATTCTATATCTTGTTTTGTTCAGTTAATGTATCTCTAAGATACATTATATATATAATTCCATATATATATATAATTATTTCATTTTACTCATGGCCACATTGTATCCTTCTGTGTGGATATACTATAATTTATTCGTTATTATGAACTTTTAACTATTTATGTTTTAAATTTACAGTGAGTTTCTTGTAGGTAGCATATATGTAATTGGGTCCTGTTTTGTTATCCTAACCAGACCATCTCTGCCTTTTAATTAGGGTTATCTAGGCTAATTACATTTAATGTAATTACTGATATAGCTATGACAAACATTTTGCTATTTTCTATTTGTCTCATCTGTCCTTTGCTTTTATATATTTTTCTGCCTTGTTTTGGGTTATTTTTTATAATTCCATTTTATCTTTGTTGGTTCATTAGCTGTAACTCCTTGTTTTTTTTTTTATTGGTTGCTTTAGGGTTTAAAGTATATATTTCTTTTTTTAAAAATTTTTTTATTTGATTTTAGATTTATTTAGTTTGGAGAGAGGAGAGAGAGAGAAAAAAAGAGAGAATGGGGAGGAGCCGGAAGCATGAACTCCCATATGTGCCTTGACCAGACAAGCCTAGAGTTTTAAACCAGTAACCTCAGCATTTCAGGTTGATGCTTTACCCACTGCATCACCGCTGGTCAAGCTATTTATTGATATTATAGGGAGAGAGAGAGAGACAGGAACATTGGTCTGTTCCTATATGTGCCCTGACTGGGGATCAAACCAGCAACATACGTGCTTCAGGAGAGTGTTCTAACCAACTGAGCCATCTGGCCAGGGCTAAAACATACATATCTAATTCATTACAGTCTATCTTCAAGTAATAATATACTACTTCCTGCATAAGATTCACTATAATTTCTCTTTTCTCAGTCTTTATACTATCAAGTTATATATCTTGTCTACCTATGTTATAAACTTCATAATGCATTATTAATAATTTTGTTTAAATGGTAAGTTATTTTTAAAGACTTAAATAATAAGAAAAAGATATCATATATTTACTGATATAGTTACCAGTCCTGATGCTCTTTATTCCTTTTTGTAGCTAGCTACATATTTCCATCTGCTGTCATTTTCCTTCTGTCTGCTAGGATATTGTCTGAGTTTATTTCAGCTATCATAATGTGCAAAGATGGATATGGGGGTCCTCGGGTTATGACACAGTTCTGTTCCTACGATAGCGACATAACCCGAATTTTGGTGTAAGTTGAAATACACTCTAGCATAAGTCACTTACCTATCCTAACACAGTTGTAAAATCATAATCTAGAACATAAAAACACAACTAAGCCACAGAAAAAGGGAAGGGACGTAAATATACTGTACTGTACACTGTACTGTATTAACAGAAAATAAATGACAAAAAACGAGTGTAATAAAAATTCCTTCCATTTATTCCTGTGGTTGGCTCACACACTGGAAGGGGCATTGCAAGGTGGGTGAGAGTGACCTATTGGGAGGAGGAAGCTGGAGAGGCAGAAGAACCTGCAGAAGGTACTGGAGATACTGGGTCAGGTGAATCAGGATTGCCTAAGGAACATGCAGGAGATGCTGGGGATGATTCTACCTGTACTACAGGTGTTTCATCTCGAGAAGCAGCTGATGTGGAGGGTACAGGATCTGTTATAGGCCTCTACCTTTTTAAAGAATTGCTCCAGGCTAGTCTGGAACTAGTTCGCCTATGTAGTCTGTAAGTATGATGCTAATGACGTAAGCCAAAACATGTCTCAATTTTTTAAAATTTTTATGGGAGTGAGCATTGTAAACTCAAAATGTCATACATCAAAACTGTCCTAACCCGAGGACCCCCTGTACTGTATTTGATTTATATCCCATGCACCACGTAACATTAAGTCTGGTGTCAGCAGATGACCCACATTGGTTTGTGATACCCTCTAGGAACTCTAGCAGAGCTAATTTTAATTTGACATTGTCTCCTAAACCAAAGGCAAGCTGATACTTTTATGGGCACAGTGATACTATGTTATGGCTTCCCAAGTAGGGACAAGAGACTTTTACTTGGAGTCTAAAACCAAACAAAATTAGAAATTGATAATTTACTATGAAACATTTTGGAGCATTTCAAGTTGTTAGTTTTGGCTATCCAGCTGCTGCTTGTTGTTCTTTTGAACCACATGTTTTGGCACCCGAGTTTGGCCTCGTTTTATCTTTTCTAGAATCTGAAGTCAGTGGTGGTCTAACCATATACTGGCTCCAATTATTTTCTGATTTACATACATTTATATAAGTTCAGCTTCCAGGAAAAATAGCCTTTTTAGAATTCTGAACAGGTGTAGGGGTGAAGAGGAAACAATCTGTTTATATCTTTGTTGTTTACTTCTACTTGGTTGGCCTCTTTTTCTCATTTTTTCCTTAAATCAGCATTAAATTTGAATTTTGTGTGTGTGAAAGCTCATTAAAGTCATGATTATTTTACCTTGTTTACACTTACTCATTAAAAACTAAACTCATAGTTTTTGAAGGAGATATAAGAAGATAATTACTTCACAGTACTATAATACATATAGTACTATATATAATATATGTATTATATAAGTATATATATAATATATACAGTTCCATTATATATAGTTCTATTATATATAGTACTATTATATATTAGTACTATAATAAATAAAGTACTATAATAAATATTTTAATCAAGTACTTGAAAAAACTTGAAGAGGGAAGTAGATTCTTGTTGGGGCTGGTAGGAAAGATTGTCAAAAAAAATGATTGCTCTATTCAGGATTGACTAGGATTTAAATCTGTGGTTCTCTTTTGTTAAGAGTTTTTTTAAATTTTATTTTATTTTAGAGAGGAGACACAGAGTGAGAGAGAAAGAGAGAGAGAGAGAAAGGGGGGGAGGAGCTAGAAGCATCAACTCCCATATGTGCCTTGACCAGACCAGTGCAGGGTTTTGAACTGGCGACCTCAGCGTTCCCAGGTCGTCTCTCTATCCACTGCGCCACCACAGGTCAGGCTGTGGTTCTCTTTTAAACGCAGGAAAGGCATTTCTTCTTAACACTTCAAGGTGGTACTTCACATATGTAGATTTAAGCGCACAGTTTGGGAGTTTCCAGAAAGATCAGAGACTTCTCAAAACATCACATAAATTATCCACTAATCTTAATTTGGAGCTCCCTCCTAGGTTTCATTCTGTATACCGTTTAGTCTTATAATAAAATAGGTATATGAATTATTTGATTGAGGCTGGCTACTTAGCATATTAACTTGATATATGATCATTATGGAAGGAGCTGGGTTCAGTGAAAACCTTTCTTCTCTCTACAGGAAAGGCAGAGTTGGTAGTTTCTCATTTTTAAAGTGTGAGGCAGAGGAACTCGAGCTATTTATAAACTCACTTCCCCCCACAGACTGAACACAATAGAAGCCTGAAATCAAATGGTGACCAGATGTGCCCAGCATCCCCTAGTTTGTATTTAGAATTTGGAAAAGGCAGAGGCCCTGGGAGTTGATCTCAGACTAGAAACAGATGGGCTCACTGTAAGACCATCACTTGTATACAAACAGCCCCTTACATCAGGTCCCAGGAGAAGAGGGAAACAGAAGACTGTGCTCAAACTCATTTTCCTTGCTTCTCTTTCCAGAAGTGGGGGGTTGTTTCTTGTCAGTCATTTCATTGCTCAACTCTTGTCTCTGTAGTTGGGCAAGTAGGCAAAATAAAAATGCTTTCTGGGATATGTGCTGAATTGATACAGAAGAACAGATTAATTCAGCTTCCATATGGTTGGTAGAGATAGTGGTACTGCTAGGATGGGAAGAGATCTGACAGGAATGGAAACTTTTTTTTTTTTTTTTAACATGGACAGAGAGAGTCAGAAAAGGATAGATAGGGACAGACAGACAGGAACGGAGAGAGATGAGAAGCATCAATCATTAGTTTTTCGTTGCCGTTGCAACACCATAGTTGTTCGATTGCTTTCTCACATGTGCCTTGACTGCTGGCCTTCAGCAGACCAAGCAACCCCTTGCTCGAGCCAGTGACCTTGTGTTCAAACTGGTGAGCTTTTTGCTCAAGCCAGATGGTCCCGTGCTCAAGCTGGCGACCTCAGGGTCTCGAACCTGGGTTTTCTGCATCCCAGTCCGATGCTCTATCCACTGCGCTATGGCCTGGTCAGGCAGGAATGGAAACTCTTAATAACTTTTTCCCCTTTTTTACTATTCCTCCAGTATTAACATAACCCCATCTTGGTTGTGCTGTTTTTGTGGTTTCAAGTTTAAATATGTAGTGGTCCCTGACTGGTATTGCTTTTCCTTTTCTCCCACATCAAAGATTTTAAGAAAATAGAAGCAACTTCCTCCTTCATTAGCATCTGGAAACATTCCCATGTAGTTTAGAGGTTTGATTTCAGGGTTTGGAAAATGTTCCCATGACTAATTTCTTTAAGCAGGCTTTTTGAGAACCTATTCTGATCCAGGCACTAAACTGAGTACCTGACTTAACTCATTCCCCCTTCACAACGATCCCGTAAAGTAGGTATTATTATTTTTACTGGACAGGCATATAGTAACTACCACTACTAACTTCAGATCCTAGAAAAGATAATATGAGGCTCAGAGAATTTAGGTAACTTGCTATGGCCACACTAAGAGATGGAGCTAAGGTTGAAACCCAGATCTTCTGTTTCCAAAGCTCTTGCTTTTTCCACTACTCCCCGCTATGTGAGCTAATTCCTCATGACTGTGTGCTTGCCTTTAATATTTGAAGTATAATATGAATTACCTGACAATTAGTAAAGTTCGGACTAAAATGTACTATAGGACAGGACCCAAGAGTCATGATTAAGGAATATGTGTTTTCAAGCCTCCCCATTGATGCCTCTCTCTAAAATGTGGAGAATATCACCTGCTTTTAGTTTTGTATCTGAAGCAAGTGCTCATCTCCAGGTGCAGTCAGGTTGTTTTGTTCTGAATCCCCTGAATAGTCCTGATTAACCCAGTCAGTCTCTGAGACTCAAGAAATAGCTCACACTTCATAGCAAGTGGATGCTTAATTTCACCTATTCTGACCCAAGGGCCAAGTTTTGAACTGGTCGTTAAAAGTGGTGAAATGTAACCAGAAGTGCCAGGAAGAAGTCTGGGGTCTGTGCACAACCCTGCCAGCCAGTCTGCTTCCTTCCCGGCACAACTCAGCATTTCCTGGTACCTCTTTTCCTGAGTAGGTCCTTTCCATTTTCATATAGGGGAGGGGAAGAATGAGTGCAGGACCTCCAGATTGAATCCAGAAGAATCTTAATATATGTATTTTTGGTTTTTAAAAAAAATTTTTTTATTAATTTTAATGGGGTGACATTAATAAATCAGGGTACAAATGTTCAAAGAAAACATCTCCAGGTTATCTTATCATTCAATTATGTTGCATACCTGTCACCCAAAGTCAAATTGTCCTCTATCACCTTCTATCTGGTTTTCTTTGTGCCCCTCCCCTCCTCAATATCCCACCCTCTCCTCCCTCTCTCCCTCCCTCTCCTCCCTCCCCCCCCCCCGTAACCACCACACTCTTGTCCATGTCTCATAGTCTCGCTTTTATGACCCACCTATGTATGAAATCATACTGTTCTCAGTTTCTTTTTCTGTTTTACTTATTTCACTCCGTATAATGTTATCAAGGTCCATCCATTTTGTTGTAAATGATCCGGTCATCATTTCTTATGGCTGAGTAGTATTCCATAGTATATATGTACCAAAGCTTTTTAATCCACTCGTCCTCTGACGGACACTTGGGCTGTTTCCAGATCTTCCCTATTGTGAACAATGCTGACACGAACATGGGGGCGTATTTCTTCTTTTTGAACAGTGCTATGGTGTTCTTAGGGTATCTTCCTAAAAGTGGGGTAGCTGGGTCAAAAGGCAGTTCGATTTTTAATTTTTTGAGGAATCTCCATACTGTTTTCCACAGTGGCTGCACCAGTCTGCATTCCCACCAGCAGTGCAGGAGGGTTCCCTTTTCTCCACATCCTTGCCAGCACTTGTTCTGTGTTGTTTTGCTAATGAGCGCCATTCTGACTGGTGTGAGGTGATATCTCATTGTGGTTTTAATTTGCATTTCTCTAATGATTAGTGATGTTGAGCATTTTTTCATATGCCTATTGGGCATCTGTATGTCCTCTATGGAGAAATTTCTATTAATTTCTTTTGCCCACTTTTTGATTGGATTGTTTGTCTTCCTGGTGTTGAGTTTTATAAGTTCTTTATAAATTTTGGTTAATAACCCCTTATCAGACGTGCTGTCGAATATGTTCTCCCATTTTGTGGTTTGTCTTTTTATTCTGTTCTTATTGTCTTTAGCTGTGCAAAAACTTTTTAGTTTGATATAGTCCCATTTGTTTATCTTGCCTTTTATTTCATTTGCCCGTGGAGATAAATCGGCAAATATATTGCTGCAACAGATGTTGGAGAGCTTGCTGCCTATGTTTTCTTCTAAGATGCTTATGGTTTCATGGCTTACATTTAAGTCTTTTTTCCATTTTGAGTTTGTTTTTGTGAATGGTGTAAGTTGATGGTCTAGTTTCACTTTTTTGCAGGTAGATGTCCAATTCTCCCAACACCATTTTTTAAATAGGCTGTCTTTTACTCCATTGTATGTTCTTTCCTCTTTTGTCAAATATCAGTTGTCCATAAAGGTGTGGGTTTATTTCTGGGTTCTCTGTTCTGTTCCATTGATCTATGTGCCTGTTCTTATGCCAGTACCAGATTGTCTTGAGTACGATGGCCTTGTAGTATACCTTGATATCTGGAAGGGTGATATCTCCTGCTTTTTTTTTTCTTTTTAATATTGCTGAGGCTATTCGTGTTCTTTTTTGGTTCCATATAAATTTTTAGAATATGTGTTCAATATCTTTGAAGTATGTCATTGGTATTTTAATTGGTATTGCATTGAATTTATAAATTGCTTTGGGTAATATAGACATTTTAATGATGTTTTATTCTTCCTAACCATGAGCACGGTATATGCTTCCACTTGTTTGTATCTTCCTTGATTTCTTTTATCAATGTTTTATAATTTTCCGAGTACAAGTCCTTAACCTCCTTGGTTAAATTTACTCCTAGGTACTTTATTTTTTTGGTTGCAATAGTGAAGGGGATTGTTTCCTTAATTTCTTTTGCTGACAGTTCATTGTTGGTATATAGAAATGCCTCTGATTTCTGAGTATTAATTTTATATCCTGCCACCTTGCTGAATTCATTTATCAGGTCCAGTAGTTTTTTGACTGAGACTTTAGGGTTTTCTATATACAATATCATATCATCTGCAAATAGTGACAGTTTTACTTTTTTTTTTCCAATTTGGATGCCTTTTATTTCATCTTCTTGTCTGATTGCTGTGGCTAGGACTTCCAGAACTATGTTGAATAAGAGTGGTGAAAGGGGTCATCCCTGCCTGGTTCCTGATCTTAAGGGGATTGCTTTTAATTTTTGCCCATTTAGTATGATGTTTGCTGTGGGTTTGTCATAGATGGCCTTTATCATGTTAAGGAATGTTCCCTGTATTCCCACATTACTGAGAGTTTTGAGCATGAATGGGTGCTGGATTTTATCAAATGATTTTTCAGCATCTATTGAAATTATCATGTGATTTTTGTCCTTCCTTTTGTTTATGCGATGAATCACTTTGATTGATTTGCGTATATTGAACCAGCCTTGCCTCTCCAGAATAAATCCCACTTGATCATGATGTATGAATTTTTTCATATATTGCTGGATCCAGTTGGCTAATATTTTGTTGAGAATTTTAGCATCTAAATTCATCAGGGATGTTGGCCTATAATTTTCTTTCTTTGTGTTGTCTTTGCCCAGTTTCGGGATCAGAATTATGCTCGCCACATAAAAAGAGTTTGGAAGTCTTCCTTCCTCTTGAATTTTTTGAAATAGCTTGAGGAGGATAGGAGTTAGTTCGTCTTTGAATTTTTGGTAGAATTCACTTGTGAAGCCATCAGGCCCAGGACTTTTCTTTTTTGGGAGTTTTTTGATAACTGTTTCGATTTCATTTGTTGTAATTGGTCTGTTTAGGTGTTCTGATTGCTCCAGATTGATTTTTGGAAGATTATATGATTCAAGAAATTTGCCCACTTCACCTATGTTGTCTAATTTTTTGGCATAGAGTTCTTCATAGTATTTTCTTACAATACTTTGTATTTCTGTTGTGTCAGTTGTTATTTCTCCACTGTCCTTTCTAATTTTATTTATTTGAGTCCTCTCTCTTTTTTTCTTTGTGAGTCTAGTTAAAGGTTCATCAATCTTGTTTATCTTTTCAAAGAACTAGCTCCTGGTTTCATTGATCCTCTGTATTGTTTCCTTAGCCTCTATGTCATTTATTTCTGCTCTGATATTTATTATTTCCTTTCTTCTACTTGTCCTGGGTTTTATTTGTTGTTGTTTTTCTAGTTCTTTTAGCTGCAGGGTCAGGTTGCTTATTTGAGCTTTTTCTAGCTTCTTATGATATGCCTGTAGTGCAATGAACTTTCCTCTCAGTACTGCTTTTGCTGTGTTTCATAAATTTTGAGTTGATGTATGCTCATTATCATTTGTTTCTAGAAACTTTTTAATTTCTTCTTTGATCTCATTGTTAATCCATTCATTATTTAATATCATGCTATTTAGTTTCCAAGTATTTGAGTATTTTTCAGTTTTTCTTTTGTGGTTAATTTCTAGTTTTATGGCATTGTGATCAGAGAAAATGCTTGATATGATTTCAATCTTCTTAAATTTAATGAGACCATTTTTGTGTCCTAACATGTGGTTTATCCTAGAAAACGTACCATGAGCGCTTGAGAAGAATGTATATTCTACTGCTTTAGGATGAAAAGTTCTGAATATATTTATTAAATCAAGTTGATCTAGTGTATCCTTTAAGTCTGCTGTTTCTTTATTGATTTTCTTTCTTGAGGATCTATCCAGTGTTGTTAGAGGGGTATTGAAATCCCCTACTATGATAGTATTGCTGTTAATCTCGCCCTTTATGTCCATCAACGTCTGCTTTATGTATGTCGGGGCTCCTATATTTGGTGCGTAGATATTTATAATAGTTATATCTTCCTGTTGAATTGTTCCCTTTTTTATTATGTAGTGTCCTTCTTTATCTCTTACTACAGCCTTTGTTTTAAAGTCCATTTTGTCAGCTATAAGTACTGCTACCCTGCTTTTTTTTATTTCCATTTGCATGAAATATTTTTTTCCACCCTTTTACCTTCAGTCTATGAGCATCTTTTGTTTTAAGGTGTGTCTCTTGTAGACAGCATATGTATGGGTCCTGTTTCTTTATCCATGCAGCTACCCTATGTCTTTTGGATCATTTAATCCATTTACATTTAAGGTTATTATTGATATGTAGTTGTTTATTGCCATTTTATTCTTTAAAGCTGTATTCTTCTTTACCTATATTCTTTCTTCCCTTTGAACTGTTCACAACAGGCCCCTTAGTATCTCTTGCAGAATTGGTTTGGTTTTAATGAATTCCTTGAGGCTTTCTTTGTCTGGAAAACTCTTTATTTTTCCTTCAATTTTAAATGTTAGCCTTGCTGGATAGAGTAGTCTTGGTTGTAGGTTCTTGTTCTGCATTACTTTGATTATATCTTGCCATTTTCTTCTGGCCTCAAGTGTTTCTATTGAAAAGTCGGATGTCATCCTTATGGTGGCTCCTTTGTAGGTGATAGCCTTTTTTTCTCTAGCAGCTTTTAAAGTTTTCTCTTTATCCCTTAGCTTTGGTATTTTAACTATGATGTGTCTTGGTGTAGATTTCTTTGGGTTTCTCTTTAATGGAGTTCTCTGTGCTTCTTGAAGGTGTGAAATGTTTTCCAGCCTTAATTTAGGGAAGTTTTCAGCTATGATTTGATTGAACAAAGTTTCTATTTCTTGTTTTTTCTCCTCTTCTTCATGAACCCCTATTATGTGGATGTTATTTCTCTTCATGTTGTCACAGAGCTCCCTTTGAGTTTCCTCAGATTTTTTGAGTCTCTTTTTTTCTTTCTGCTCTGCTTCTGTGCCTTTGTTTATTGTGTCCTCTAACTCGCTGATTCAATCCTCAGCTTCATCCATACTGCTTTTAATTTCTTCCATTGTGGTCTTTATTTCTGATACTGTATTTGTCATTTCTGTCTGAATCTTTTTTATTATTTCAATTTCGGGTTTTATACTTTACATGTCTTTATTTAGGTGTTCGTAATGACTATCAATTGTTGCTCTAATCTCTTTGAACATCCTAACTATCATTATTTTAAACTCTGCATCTGGTAATTTGTTTATATCTTGTTCATTCAGGTCCTTCTCCGGGGATTTCCTTGATTCATTTGGGTTGCATTTCTCTGCCTTCCCATTTTGTCTGTGTAGAAGAAGGGTGTGACTACTGGAGGCCAATGGGTTTTGCCTTTGTGTTCCCTAGGTGTGGTCTGTCTGCAGGCCCACCAACCCCTCTGCCGCTGCCTAGGGTGGTTGGGTATGGGCGTTGCCTGCGCCGGCCCACTGCGGTTGTTTCTGTGATTTCCACCTCTCCTCTGTGGGAGGGTCTGTGTTCTGATGCCTGGCTCTACAAGCCTCAGCCTGTGTGGGCCTTTGCCTCGCCCCCACAGGTGGGGTTGCGCACTGCACTCAAGCCACAAGCCTCAGCACCAAGGGTAGGGGTGAGCACCTTTGCTCAGCTGCAGACCCAGCCTGTTCCCAGGCTTCCGCCCAGCCCCAGCGGTCAGATCCTACTCGCCGCAGTTTCTCGGGTCAGACGGGGCTGCTGGCGTGCACTCAGCTTCGAGCCTTCGCCTGTCCTGGGCTTTAGCCCCGCCCCCACGGTCAGGGCCGGCTTGATCAGGATGGCAAACAGCGGTTTTCCTGGCCGGCCGGGACTGTTGGCGTGTGCTCAGCCGCAGCCTGCGCCTGTCCCTGGTCCTAGCCCTGCCCCCACAGTCACGGCCAGCTCGCGCAGGGTCGCAGAGCAGATCTCTGCCCGTTCCTGGCCTCCCGCTTTTTCCCCGTAGGTGGGGCTGCAGGCGGCCCCGCAGCTGCCGGACCGTTTTAGTGCGTCCCCTCCACCCCTGCTGGGCTAGACCGAGCTCACACCGGCTGGGCCTCCGCCCCCGCTGACAGAACGTTTCAGCGTCCTGCCGCCACCGTCCCTCCAGCAAGCCCTCTGCAGTGTGGGTGGGTGCACTGCAGCTCAGACCCTAACACTCCATACTATAGTCCTGGAAGCTCCCTCCATCTAAGCAGCTCTGCTCTAAGTGCCGCGGGAGAGCTTATTTGGCTGTTGTCCTGTTTCCCTTTGCTGGTATTGCTAGTTCCAGGGGAAATATTTATTTTCAATTAGGGAAGTGACTCAGCCCAGGGGTTAAAGTGGCTGTCCCTCAGATTGTTTCTCCTTGTGCCTTCAGTCCATACTCTCTTCCCACTGCTCTGGTCCTCTCCTCTGTTCCTAGAGCCCTGGGTGAGTGGTTGTGAGAGGGGTTTTCTGTGCTGTTCCTTTATGAAGAATCCTGGGTCTGAGAAAACTGTCTCTTTCTCACAAACAGTATCCTCACCTGTTTCACAGCACAGTACTGTCCAAATGCCTCTTCTAGGCTCTGGGGCTACAGGCTGGGGCTTTGTTCCTGGGACCCAGGTCTCTCCCTCTCCGCCAAACTTCCCTCCCGCCACACGAGTCTCTACGGGCTGCTGTCTGCTCTGGGGAGCTGGGCAGCCCTCTCTGCGTTTTTGCTTTTCCTACCAATCTCAATGTGGCTTCTTCTGTGTTCCTTGGCTGAAGAGTCCACTTAGTTTAGTTCAAAGTTGGTTTATCCAGATGATGGTTCCTAAAATTAAGTTATAAGCCACTTTGCTTCTGGGAGTTGGAAGTTGGTACATCCGCCTACTCCATCGCCATCTTGCTGTCTCTCTCAATATATGTTTTTGATGTAAATGAAACCTTACATTGTTTTCTAGGTTTATCTTAAATTCCATCAGCTTTAATTTCCAAGTATTTATTCCTCAGCAAAGATGAACCTCATCTGCTCAGTGTCTTCCATATAGAAGTGTTTTATACACCAGAGAAAATGAATTCTTTTTTTTTTTTTCTTTTTACAGGGACAGAGAGAGAAAGAGAGTCAAAGAAAGGGTATATAGGGACAGACAGACAGAAACCGAGAGAAATGAGAAGCATCAATCATTAGTTTTTCGTTGCCGTTGTGATACCATAGCTGTTAGTTGATTGCTTTCTCACATGTGCCTTGACTGTGGGCCTTCAGCAGACCGAGGCACCCCTTGCTGGAGCCAGGGACCTTGGGTCCAAGCTGGTGAGCTTTTGCTCAAGCCAGATGGGCCCGTGCTCAAGCTGGCGATCTCAGGGTCTTGAACCTGGGTCTTACGCATCTCAGTCCAACGCTCTATCCACTGCGCCACCACCTGGTCAGGCGAGAAAATGAATCCTTTAGGCATTATTGACTCTGTTAGGATTTTTCGAGGCTTATTAACTATGCTTCATTTGAAATTAGTCCCAAGTTCCTGAGTGACTGTCCAGGTTTTTGTCAGTGCATTTCTTAGGTTTCATCAGCAGGTAATTAATTGTTGAGCTAAGTGCTCACCACAGTCAGGTTTCTCTTCCGTCATCTTATTAATTTGTCTTTTGCATGTACTTTGGTAACAACGCTGAAAATCACCTTCGTCCCAGGGCTCTTCGCTGAGGCTGGAGTCATGCTTTGTTTATTTGAAATGACTTGTTATAAGGGGTTGAGACTCAAGAGTGCCACAGGACCATTGTGTTTGCAGATTTTGTGATTTTAACATGCAGCTTTCTCTTCTGCAAACTAGTGTTCAGAATTTGAGGAAGGCCCCTGCCAGTGGTATGTATGAGGCAGATGCTATTCAGATCAACACAAAACGAATCTCTTTAACTATACCTTGGATGCTGAGAATGATTTGGGCTTCAGCTGGGCCAGCTGAACCCAACTATGAAACCAGAACTTTCTTAGGGGCATAGCTCATTTGCTTCTCCAGCATTAAGATTGGTCTCTTAAGACCCATGCAGACTAAACAATATTAAAAACAGGAAATTTGCTCCTAGCAGCATGGTTGCAGGAAAACTTTTTCCACTTAGGCAAGAATGAGAGATAAAAACAGAAAGTTCATTCTCCAGGCTTGTTTTCTTCTTCTTCTTCTTCTTTTTTACAATGACAGAGAGAGAGTCAGAGAGAGGGATAGATAGGGACAGATAGGAACGAAGAGAGATGAGAAGCATCAATCATCAGTTTTTAATTTTGACACCTTAGTTGTTCATTGGTTGCTTTCTCATATGTGCCTTGATTGTAGGCCTTCAGCAGACCAAGTAACCCCTTGCTCGAGCCAGAGACCTTGTGTCCAAGCTGGTGAGCTTTTTGCTCAAGCCAGATGACCCCGCGCTCAAGCTGGTGACCTCGGGGCCTCAAACCTGGGTCCTCTGCATCCCAGTCCGATACTCTATCCACTGCTCCAGCGCCTGGTCAGGCTTGTTTTCTTCTTAAAGTATTAACTCAAACAACTTGAAGCAGCTTTGCCCTACTTGACTCCCTCTCAGAGTCCTGATTGACAGAACCTGTTACAAAAGATAGTAAAGAGCCCTTCTGAGTGCATTCAAAAATAGGATAATGGTGCTATGGGAAGATACTGACCTGGTTCATATTGGCTGAATATCAAATATGCAGAATTAATGAAGGCAGAATTTAGGGGAAACAGAGAGAACAGCCATCATTTAATTTCATTCAGCACATATTTATTGTGTATATTCTGGAATCAGTTCATAGATTATGTATGTATTTATTCAGTCAGTGTTAACTGAGTATATACTGTGTGTTGTGTATGGCTGCCATATCCCAGCTGCAACCTTACATGTGTGATGCTCTTTCTTCTTTAGTACCACAGGAACCTGCTTAGGTTTGCTTGTAACAGTTAGCCCAGGTCATCCCTGGACCTAGGGACCCAACTCCAGGGACTGTTGGTCTTTTGCATGATATGCTGCTGAATTTAGTGGGAGTGGATAAGGTTCATTTAAGAAGCAGGGAGTAGAGACAAATAGGAAGCTAAAAGCTGGGGAAGCAATGCTCTTCCCCCTCTACCCCTCTTCCTCCTCTGCTTAAATAGACCAGTGTTGAGGAAGGCTTTTAAAGCCCTTGATGAATGTGACCCTGGCCCTCTGTTGCTCCAGCTAATGTTCACATCTGTCCTCTGTCTCAATCAATGTCATGAACAAACTTTTGCAGTAGAAGAGACTATGTTGTCAGAAGATTCTTTAGCAGATATGTGTCATTATTTTTTGCTGGTGAGAAAAATGGAACAACTTTTTAACAAAACTCTTTATTGAAATATACATACAGAAAAATGTGCACAAGTGTACAGATCAAATTTTCTATCGACTTGCATTTTCACAAGCTGAGCATACCCATGTAACCAGCATCCATGTCAAGAAATAAAACATTACCAACACCTCAGAAGTCCCGCTTGTGCTGTTAAAATACATTTTAAGGGTCTTTCCTAGGGCTTTTTTCCAGTGAATGCTCTGAAGTGTTGAAAGATAATCTGCTTGTGAATGGGTCTCTCAGCTCAGTTCAAGAGTGATGATCATCATGATTGCTTTCTGGTAGACCCAGCAGAGGGACGGTCTTGTAAAAATGCTTGAGAATAGTCTCAGCCTTTCTTCAGACCCTATGAAATGCTACCGTTGCAGGATTACTCGTACAGGTAGTTTTAGACTTTGCTTGGTGAAGAGAGGCTGAAACACCAGCATTGGAGACCCTGTACAAAATAGACCCAAGAGAAATCAGGATGATCTCCTAAAAGTGCCTAAGAGTACAAGTATATAGAAAGTTTGGACATAGGTATAAGTCCTTCTTTACCACTAATTTACTGTGTGACCCTAAGCAAATTACTTCTTTGTGGATATCAGTAATGTCCTTAGCTAACCTGCTAATCTCTTAATCTAAGAAAGGGCAGACAGGCTAAACAAACACAGCCCTGACAGCCTTTCACCTCAACCTTCTCTTCTCTTTCTGACTTCCAGGATTGTGTTTGGAATCCTTGAACAAGCTAAGACCCAAGACAATGTGCCTCTTCCTCTCTTATTTCTGCCTGTATTTTCCTTCCTTCCTTCCCTCCCTCCCTCCCTCCCTCCCTCCCTCCCTCCCTCCCTCCCTCCCTCCCTCCCTCCCTCCCTTCCTTCCTTCCTTCTTTCCTTCCATTGATTTTACAGAGAGAAGAGTTGGGGGTTGGAGTGAGAAGTATCAACTCATAGTAGCTTCACTTTGATAGTTGTTCATTGATCGCTTGTCGTATGTGCCTTGACTGGGCAAGCCCAGGGTTTCAAACTGGTGACCTCAGCATCCTGGGTCGACACTCTATCCATTGTGTACCACAAGCCAGGCAATATACTGTATTGTACTTTCTTTATGTGGGGTCTTAATGAGATTCAACTGAGAGCTGTCAGTATCCTATTAATCTTATATTCGACCCTGGGCTGATTTCTAGCCAGAGAAATGGATTTTAGTTTGTTCTTACTTTGTGTTATATTTATAAAATACACTGGAAGTTAATTGCCCTGGCCAATGGTGCAGTGGATAGAACATTGTCCTGGAGCACCAAAGGTCCCAGGGTCACCAGTTCAATCCCTAGGGCGCAGTCTCGGAAACACCAGCTTGATCCCAAGGGCGCTGGTTTGAGCCCTGGACAGGGCACATACGAAAAGCAATCAGTGTTACAACTAAGTAGAACAATGAGTTGATGTTTCTCTCCCTTCTCCCCTCTCATTTTCTCCCTGCCCCTCTCTCTCCCTTTCCTTCTCTCTCACAAAAACGAAATAAAATACATTGAACATTAAAAAGTGCACTTCTTTTTTTGTTTGTGACAGAGACAGAGAGACAGAGAGAAGGACAGACAGGGACAGACAAGAAGGGAGAGAGATGAGAAGCATCAATTCTTCACTGTGGCATCTTAGTTCATTGATTGCTTTCTCATATGTGCCTTGACCAAAGGATACAGCAGAGTGAGTGACCCCTTGCTCAAGCCAGCCACCTTGGGTTCAAGCTTGTGAGCTGTGCTCAAACCAGATGAGCCTGCGCTCAAGCCAGTGACCTTGGGGTTTTGAACCTGGGTCCTCCCCATCCCAGTCCAATGCTCTATCTACTGCAAAAAGTGAACTTTAACAAATCTATGTGTCATGCAGAACATCTTCAAAATAGAGTGGATCAGTGAGGCTTTAGTATGTTTGCTGTTTAACACCCCTTCTCAATAATTTTTCTTTTTTTCCATTAAAAAATTATTTTTCAATTATTCTCCTCAGTTTTGGTACTGTTCAGGTTGAGTACATGCCATATTTAATAGTTGGATGTAGGATTGTATTACAGCCTAGCGTTGTGAGTTATTATCCACATGCAGGCAAACGACTGGCAAAATTCCTAGGAGCCATGTCTATGCTTTGGGGTAGCTCCATGCTTAATCATATGGCCCACATAGAAATGGAAGGTATCTACATAAAGGGGAGCCAATAAGAAGAAGGATCATAGAGTTAGAATTTTGCAACCTGGGCAGAGTTTTAAAAAATTATCCACTATGCAATACAGTGGTCCCTCATCTATCACGGGGGTTAGGTTCCAGAACCGCCCCCCGCCCCCGCGATAGGGGAAAATCTGCGAAGTTGAGACCTTATATTTATTTTATTACATATATATATATGTATATATATATATACATTTTATTACATATGTATATATATTAAGGCTTTATAAACCCTCCCGACACCCTTATAAAGCTTTCCCATGCTGTTATTAATCTTTCACACACTTATTTTGCTTATTTTACTGCAAAAATAATTAAAATAATAAATATATAAAAATATCTATATGCTGCAAAATCCTATGATATAGCAAAAAATCCACAATACAAAATTATATATATGCAATTTTAAAATCCACATTGCAGTGAGATTGCGAAAAGTGAACCGTGATATAGAGAGGGACGACTGTATTGTTTTCGATGAAGACTTTGGACTCTAGAGCCAAACTGCCTGGGTTTGAGTTCCACTTCTGACATTTACTAACCTGTGACTCTGGGCACCATTTTTTACCTCTCTGATTCAGTTGCCTAATCTATAAAATGAAGATGATAATTATATTATCTGCTCCATAGGTTATTGTGATGAGTAAATTAATTTAAAAATTATTTTATTTTACAATATATTATTTATTGATTTTATATAGAATGAGAGTAGAGGGAGAGGTGGGGGGAACAAGAAGTATCAACTCATAGTTGCTTCACTTTAGTTGTTCATTGATTCCTTGTCATATGTGCTTTGACCTGGCAAGCCCAGGGTTTCAAACCAGCGACCTCAGGATTCCAGGTCAATGCTCTATTGACTCTGACAAGGCACAACCAAAGGCCAAGCAGGAGAAAATTAGTAATATATATTAAGTGCTTTGAACATTTTCTGGTACATTTCAGTAGTGAATAAATTATTGTTCTTGTTACTTTAACATTTATCATGACACTAGACTGGCAACTATCTGTACCTCTTTTTTGATTGATTGATTTTAGACAAAAAGAGGAAGAGAGAGAGAGGGGAACATTTCACTAATTTGTGCATTCATTGGTTGCTTCCCATATGTGCCCTGACCAGGGATAGAACTTGCAACCTTGGTGATTCGGGACATTGCTGTAACTGACTGAACTAACCGTTGTTTGTCTGTTTTTGTTTTACTAAATGCAGGTTAGTATGGGATTGTGATTAAATATAGCATTTCTTCTACAGAAATTTTCTTTACAACCAACTTTGCTTGCCCATGTTTATATTATAAGACTAGGACATCCATAACATGGGAAAGAAAATCTCATAATAAGTTCTTTAAAGCTTAGTGTTTGTCTACATTGTAATGTTTTATCGGTTCCACTCTGTAGGGATGGTTGAAGTTTTCTTTATAACAATGGTTCTGAAAGTGAGGTTTCCAGATCAGCAGCATCAGTATTAGCTGGGAAATTGTTAGAAATGCAGATTCTTGGGTTCTACTTCAGGCATGCTGGAAAACTTCTGGGGGCAGAGCCCTTCGAACTATTTTAGCAGCCCTCCAGATGATTATGATGCATGCTAAAATCTGAGAAACACTGCTCTACAAGTTTTCTATTTGTAGACAAGTGGGACATAGTCACAATTACAGTTTGGGGGAGGATAAGAAGTTGATAAATGACTGTGTTTAAATGAACTAACTTCTTTATAGTGTAGTATTCTCTAGCTTACAACATGCTTTAACATGTATTATCATAGTCATGTGTATGTGATTGTCACAAAACTGTTGTGGTAGGTACCATTATTTCTCTATTTTAGAAGAGCTGATAGAGACTGTCATTATCTAATAAGTTAATTATTAGATATGTAGAATGAGCAGTTTGTCATTTGGAGTCTTCCGAATGAAAGACTTTCTTTTCTTTTCTATTCTATTCTTTTCTTTTCTCTTTCCTTCCTTCCTTCCTTCCTTCCTTCCTTCCTTCCTTCCTTCCTTCCTTCCTCCCTCCCTCCCTCCCTCCCTCCCTCCCTCCCTCCTTCCCTTCCTCCCTCCCTCTCTCTCTTTCTCAAGATTTTATTGATTTTACAGAGGGGGTAGGGGAGTGAGAAGTATCAACTCATAGTTGCTTCATTTGAGTTGTTCATTGCTTGTTATATATGTGCCTTGATCAGACAAGCCCACAGTTTCAAACCAGTGACCTCAGCGTTCCAGGGTGACACATTATCCACTATGCCACCGCAGGTCGGACCCTGACCTCTTTCTATACCACCGTATAGCCTTTCAATTGTCAAGTTGTGGGTGGACTGTTTTCAGGCTGGCTTCCTCAATAACAGACCCTGAGATGAGGGCTTGAGTGAAAGTGATTTATTAGGAAGTACTGCCAGAAAAGAAATGGTAGATGAGGTGGAGAGGTGAGACCAGCAAGGGAAGCTGGCCAAGCAACCCCACAAAGCTGCTTTGAAGATGGAGTGGAGTGAAGTGTTTTCTTGATCAAGAAAGGCCTGACTTGTGGTGGTACAGTGGATAAAGTGTCAAACTAGAACACTGAGGTTGCAGGTTTGAAACACTGGGCTTGCCTGGTCAAGGCACATATGGGAGTTGATGCTTCCTGCCCCCCCCCCGCCAACCTCTCCAAAATGAATAAATAAAATATTTTTTTAAAAAAAGAATTTCCTGGCCTGACCGGGGGTGGTGCAGTGGATAGATTGACGGACTGGGATGAAGAGGACCTAGATTTAAAACTCCGAGGTTGCCAGCTAGAGCATGAGCTCATCCAGCTTGAGTGCGGGATCATAGACATGACCTCATGGTCGCTGGCTTGAGCTCAAAGGTTGCTGGCTTGAGCCCAAGGTCGATGGTTTGAGCAAAGGGTCACTTGCACTGCTGTAGCCCTCTGGTCAAGGCACATATGAGAAAGGAACCAGTAAAGAACTAAGAAGCCAAAATGAAGAATTGATGCTTCTCATCTCTCTCTTCCTGTCTGTCTGTCCCTGCCTGTCCCTCTCTCTGTCTCTGTCACAAAAAAAAAAAAAAAAAAAAAGGAATTTCCTGATCAGGCTCTGGCTGTGTGGCTCAGTGGAGAAAGCATCATCCTAGCAAACTGAGGTTGCAGGTTTAATCCCCAGTCAGGGCATGTACGAGAAGCAATCAATGAGTGAATAAGTGGAACCGCAAGTTGATGCTTCTTTCTCTCTCTCTTTCCTTACTTCCCTCCTCAAATCAATGGAAAATTAAAAAAAAAAAAAGAAAGAAAGAAAGAGAAGAATTTCCTACCTGACCCTGTGATGGCACAGTGGATAAAGCATCGACCTGGAATGCTGGGGTTGCTGGTTCAAATCCCTGGGCTTGCCTGGTGAAGGCACTTACAGGAAGCAACTACTATGAGTAGATGCTTCCTGCTTCTCCCCCCTCTTTTTCTTGCTCTCTCCCTCTCCCCCCCCCTCTCCTTTTTTTCTCCTTCCTCTCCAAAAAATTAATTTAAAAATCCCTCTTTAAAAAATAATTTCCTGATCACAGTTTTGCTGCACCCATCAGTCATTGATCAAAGCTGCCTCCTAGGACATCTGGCTCTCAAATGGAGTTCCAATAACCTGAGAGCAGTCCTCCAGAAAAGAGACAGAGACACAGCTGCTGACTTTTAGAAGTGAAAGTACACCAACTGCTTGGTGTATATGAAAATAGTAAAGGAATCTAAATGTATATGGGAAGAACATTAACAGCACTTGCTACGCCATCAATGGTGATCAAGAAGACTACAATAGAGAACTAAAGAGTTGTGAAATATATGCTGGTCCCAAAGTGGGATGTGGCAAAACCCCACTGTATATCCTGTCCCTAAAACTTTCTGGGAGAGCTGTGTTCCTCATGAGTTTCTCGTTATGTCCCATGGTCAGTAAGCACTCAGTCTCCTATATCCTCTGCGTCTACCAATGTGGGCATTAAGAATTGATATTCGTAATGATGACCTTAGGGTCCTGTGATTTCAAAATCCTTAGACATTAAGGAAAGATATACCAAACAATTTGAAATTTTACTTTAAATGAAGTTGATAGTGGTTTCTGGCTAACCAGTTAATCAAAAATGTTTTTTGAATAAGAGGGTCTTATTTTGTGATTATTTAGGTAAAAGTGACTTAACCATTACTATGTGATAGTCATTCATGCTGCTCACTGAATAAAATCATCACTCTTCATCTCCTGCTGCATTATAGAATTTTACTTCCTGACCCTATAGTGGAGGTGGGACTATATGATTAGTTCTTTCTAGTGAGTCTGAGCACTCAGTTGCTGGGGTGTAACCTTCCAAAGTCCTCTTTCTTTCTGGCACCATGATCACCAATGTTGGAGATAGGTTGTTTTGTCAGTTGAGTCCTAGAGGAGCTACAACCATCAGAGTCCCTACTGACCCATACATGTAGCATGAGCCAAAAATAAACTTTTGTTGTTTTAAGCTACTACACTTCGGGGATTTACTATAGTAACCTAATTTAGCCTGTTCTGACTGATAGACTACTGTTCAATGCTGAGCTTATTTAATGCCTTTAACTTTGGTACAGCATCAGTCATTTTAAAAAACTAGGTCAGCCTGGCCAGTGGTGGTGCAATGGATAAAACATCTACCTGGAATGCTGAGGTCATTGGTTCAAAACCCTGGGCTTGTCCAGTCAAGGCACATACAACAAACAATGAACAATTAAAGTGAGGCAACTATGAGTTGATACTTCTTATTCGCACGATCTCTCTCACCTCTCTTGGTAAAATCAATAAATAAAATCTTAAAGAAAAATAAACTTGGTCAAGGTGATTTGTATATGTACTTTCTCTTCATTTTCAGTGATAAATGGCTTTAATGTGTTTCTAAGGGTTAGAAGACTTTTTACATATGCAGGACTCTCTTTAGTCTTGCTTTGTTCCCTTTTCCTATTGGAACCCACAAACATTTCTACTTTTGAAGAAGTTGGCTCTCAAAAGGACTTTTACCCTACGGCAGGGGTTGACAAACTATGGCTTATGGGCCAAATCTGGCTACCACCTGTTTCAGTAAAGTTTTTTTGGAACATAGGCTTGCCCATTTGTTTATGTAATATTTATGGATGGTTTTGTACTACAAGGCAGAGCTGAGTAGTTATAACAGAGACCATATGGCTCAAAAAGCCTAATATCTTTGCTACCTGGCCCTTAATAGAAAAAATTGCTGATCAAATAGTAGAAAAAAATTTGCTGATCCCTGCCCAATAGGATCCTTAATTATTAAGAATGGAAAGATTCCCAGGTGATTTGCCTCAACTGTTACACCAGGGGTTGGGAACCTATAGCTTGCGAGCTAGATGTGGCTCTTTTGATGGCTGCATCTGGCTCACAGACAAAGCTTTAATAAAAAAAATAATAACGTTAAAAATATAAAACATTCTCATGTATTACAATCCATTCATTTCCTACCGCTCATGGTCATGGTTGCAGGTGCCTGGAGCCAATCACAGCTGTCCTCCAGGACAACACCAAATTTTTATTGGATAATGCTTAACGTACACGCTTCGTTGTGTGGTCAGGAAGTAAAACTTCTCTCCTTTTAATCAAGTAGTCAGCAAGCAAATTGCAAAAACCCTTTTGGCGAAGAAGATGGCTAAAAGAAAAACAGATGAGGAGTATCATACTTTTCAGCATGAATGGACAGAGGAATTTGCCTTGTTGGAGAGAGCAGGTTCTGCAGTGTGTCTCATATGCAATGATAAAATTGCATCGATGAAATGGTCAAATATAAAGCGGCACTTGGACACATGCCTTACTACATTTGCATGGAAATATCCAGCGGGGTACAGCAGGAAGAAAGCATGTCAAGAGCTACTGTGCAGAGCGCAAGCTAGTCAGCAGCAACTCCGCATTTGGACCCAACAAGGTGACTGGAATTTGGCTAGCTTTGCTGGTGCTTTAGCAATTGAGAGAAACGGAAAGCCATTCACAGATGGGGAGTATGCCAAAACATTCATGCTTGATGTTGCCAGTGAACTTTTTGACGACTTTTTGGATAAAGACAAGATAATCAAACAAATAAAAGACATGCCTCTGTCGGCAAGAACTGTTCACGATCGTAGCGTTATGATGGCAAATCAAGTTGAGGCAACACAAGTGAAGGACATAAATGCAGCACCATTCTTTTCTCGCTTTGGATGAGTCAACAGATGTAAGCCATTTATCCCAGTTCAGTGTGATTGCAAGGTATGCTGTCGGTGACACTACGTGAGGAAAGTCTTGCTGTTTTGCCTATGAAATAGACAACAAGAGGGGAGGATTTATTCCAGTCTTTCACTGAGTTCGCTAAAGAAAATAATCTACTGATGGATAAACTTATTTTGGTGTGTACTGATGGTGCTTCGTGCATGGTGGGGAAAAACAGAGGATTCGTAGCGCTTCTTTGTGAACATGAAAGAGACCCATCCTAAGTTTTCACTGCACCTTACATCAGGAGGTGCTTTGTGCTCAGATGTGTGGCGAGCAGCTCGGTGAGGTGATGTCGCTGGTCATTTGGGTGGTCAACTTTATTGTTACCCGAGCTTTAAATGATTGCCAGTTTAAAACACTGCTGGATGAAGTTGGCAATAATTATCCTGGTCTGCTTCTGCACAGCAATGTGCTTTGGTTGTCAAGAGGGAAGGTGCTCAACCGTTTCACGGCTTGTCTGAGCGAAATCCAGACTTTTCTGAAATGAAAAACATCGAGCATCCTGAGTTAGCTAACACTGAGTGGCTCCTGAAGTTCTGCTATCTCATGGACATGACTGAACATTGAACCAGCTCAATGTGAAAATGCAAGGCATTGGAAATACAGCCTTATCCCTTCAACAAGCAGTGTTTGCATTTGAAAACAAGCTGGAACTCTTCATCGCTGACATTGAAACAGGTCGTTTACTACACTTTGAAAAACTGGGAGAGTTTAAAGATGCATGCACTGCAAGTGACCCTGCTCAACATCTTGATCTCCAGCAGCTAGCAGGCTTCATATCTAATCTCCTGCAGTCATTCAAAGTGCACTTTGGAGAATTTCGTGAGCGCACTCGTCTTTTTAAGTTCATCACCCATCCACACGAATGTGCAGTGGATAGCGTCGACCTGAGTTACATCCCCAGTGTCTCCGTCAGAGATTTTGAGCTACAAGCTGCTGACCTCAAGGCCTTAGACATGTGGGTGAATAAGTTCAAGTCACTGAATGAAGATTTGGAAAGACTTGCACGACAGCAAGCAGAGCTGGTGAGCAAACACAAGTAGGGAGAAATGGAAAAGCTTCAACCCGCATTCCAGCTGATTGTCAAAACTTGGTACACGCTTCCTGTCACATACCACACACTGTAGCTTGTGAGTATTGCTGTACTGACAATGTTTGGCTTTATGTATTCATGTGAGCAGTCTTTCTCACATCTAAAGAACATTAAGACCAACCTACGATCACGATTAACAGATGGAAGTTTCAATGCCTGCATGAAGCTTAACCTCACCACATATCAACAAGACTACAAAGCCATCAGCAAAACCATGCAGCACCAGAAGTCACATTAATGATAAGAAGTACTTTATTCATCATTGGTTAGCAACAGCATAACAACATTATTAAAAAGAATTCAGAGACTTATTGCACTTTAAAAGTGTTGGTCTTACATAAAATGCATACATTTACTTGTATTTAGTGTTAAACATATTGTATGGCTCTCACGGAATTGCTTTTTTTTTCTTCTTTTTTTACAAGGACAGAGAGAGAAAGGGATAGATAGGGACAGACAGACAGGAAGGGAGAGAGGTGAGAAGCATCAATCATTAGTTTCTCATTGCCGTTGCGACACCATAGTTGTTCATTGATTGCTTTCTCACATGTGCCTTGACCGCGGGTCTTCAGCAGACTGAGCAACCCCTTGCTGGAGCCAGTGACCTTGGGTCTAAGCTGACGAGCTTTTGCTCAAGCCAGATAGGCCTGCGCTTAAGCTGGCGATCTTGGGGTCTCGAACCTGGATCTTCCGGCATCCCAGTCTGATGCTGTATCCACTGCGCCACCGCCTGGTCAGGCTCATGAAATTACATTTTAAAATATGTGGCGTTCATGGCTCTCTCAGCCAAAAAGGTTCCCGACCTCTGTGTTATATCCTAGCTCCCAGAAGTTTTACCTAATGGAATGAAGGTCTTCTCCTGAATCTCCAGTGTACCTTTATTTTATATACTATCTTTAAGGCAGTGACACAGCTTTATTCTTCTTAAATTTTGCCTATGATAAAGCAGAGACTTTTCTCAACCCTGATAGTCAAACCATCTTCCATATTATCATCCTCATTATTTTTGTCCAGGCCAGCTGTGGGGCAAACTGCTAACAAGTCCACTTCATATACGACTGCTTCTCAGTGGATCTGCTTTGTGGTTGTAGCTGTGGAACTTGCCATTGTAATAGGGAATTTTCAGACTTCATGGAAGAGAGGTGATCAGGCTTTCTCACACGATGAGTCATGAGTGTAAGGCTGTGTTGGTAAATAAGGAAACTGGAAATTGTCAGCAGTCACACAGATAGGCCATATGACAGTGGAACATTATTCATTACTGCTCAGAATTCAATAGTAACTATAGGAATACAACACAGCTCACTGTTTTCCATTGAGAGCTCCCTAAGAGTAGATTGTGTCAGTTACTTTTTATCCATTTTTGGCATACCCTTATTAGCATTCTTATTCGGGTCATCTAATTGCTGACAGACTTTCTTATGCCCATGCTGAACATACTTGCTTTTGCTTGGGTTCCCATTATTTGGGGCCTGCAAAGCAGGGTCAAATGACATAATACACAGCAAACTGTGATCAAGGAGTCACTGGTGGTTATCATTTTCGAAGGACCTATAGGAATGGCAAGAACTTAGAGTCTTCAGATTGATTATATTCCATTAATAGTAAAGCCACTTTTCTTCTATTCTCACAGAATCCTCTCTAATGAATCCTTGTTTTTTGCAAAGAGGAGGAAAGCCTTAGAGCTAGTTATTTATCTCTTCATTTTAGGAATTCCTTGCTTATGTCCAGAGAGTAGGACAGCCACATATGGGACCTACCAGATCTCACATGGCACTTGGATAGTTGTCCATGGAAACATTCTTTAGTAAAAAAAAAACAAACATGTTAGCAATAGAAGAATCTTATATAAACAAAGATATGTGTTTTCGTGATCTCAAAGCTCAGTTTTTCTTAAACTGGGGATATGAATTTATTTTCTTCGTGCATGTATGTCTATATAAGTAAGTACATGTATCTGTTACTTCTATGTAAGTACTTGTTGCTATGTGCTATCAAGTCATGAAAACATAAGGAGGAATCTTCAATGCATATTTCTAAGTGAAAGAAGCCAATCTGAAAGGCTACATGCTATATGATTCCAACTAGATGACACTCTGGAAAAGGCAAAACTATGGAGATAAGAAAAAGATCAGTAGTTGTTCGGGATTTGGTCAGAGGAGGGAGGGAAGACCAGGTAGAGTGCAGGGGATTTTAAGGCAGTGAAATTATTCTGTAGGATACTATAATAGTGGATAAGTGTCATTATGCATTTGTCAAAATTCATAGTACAGCACAAAGAATTGCCTGACCAGGTGGTGGCGCAGTGGATGGAGCATTGAACTGGGATATGGAGGACCCAGGTTCAAGGCTCTGAGGTTGCCAACTTGAGTGTGGACTCATTTGGCTTGAGCGTGAGCTCAGCAGCTTCTCGAGTGCAGGGTCGCTGGCTTGAGCATGGGGTCATAGACATGACCCTGTGGTCGCAGGCTTGAGCCCAGAGGTCGCTGGCTTGAGCCCAAAGGTTGCTGGCTTGAGCCCAAGGTCACTGGCTTGAGCAAGGGGCCACTTACTCTGCTTCCCCCCCCCCGCTCCCCATCAAGGCACATGTGGGGGAGCGATTGATGAACAACTGAGGTGCTGCAGCAAAGAATTGTTGCTTCTCATCTCTCCCTTCCTGTCTTTCTGTCTCTGTCACACACACACACACACACACACACACACACACACACACACACACACACACACGAACCCTAATGTGAACAATGGACTTTAGTTAATATATCATGAATTGTAACAAATGTGCCATAATAATGCAAGATGTTTATATTAGGGATAACTAAGGAAGGCAGAGGGAACTAAGATGGGTATGTGGGAACTCTGTACTTTCTGTTCAATTTTTCTGTAAACCTAAAACTTAATTTGTATTTGTGAAACTGTGTCTGTGTGTGTATGCATGAGAAAGGGACGAGTTATATCTACAGCCAGTAACCTGTATGTTTCATGGTATGGTATGTGATGAAAAGCAAGTTGTAGGGTTGATGCTTATTATATATATGGAGAAAGGTATGGAAGGACATAACTGTTGTATGTATCCTTCCTTCCTTACCTTAGTACCTGAAGAGTACCTTTTTGAACACTTCAGTGGTTGGCATGAGAGGTGAGGTAATTGATGGAAGGTTAACTTTCTCTTCATGCACTGTTGTATTTTTTTCACTTGATACAAAATTGAGTTTTCTTTATAATTTGAAAAATGGCAAAAAAGAAAAAGTGTGAGACTTCAGTTTTTTCAAGTGAAAATTAGAGAATGCTAATAAAGTAACTACCTCATAGATGTATTATATTAAATGATTTAATAACATTTAAGGTTCTAAGAAGAGAGCCTAACATAAAATACTTGGTTAAATGTTACTAGCAATGTGGATCTCAAACCCTGGTTTTGAATAAAACACTTCTACAAAATTATTATTATTTTTACATTCAATCTTATTTTGTATTAGTTTCAGGTGTACAGTATAATGGTTAAACAATCATATACTTTACAAATGGTTTCCCCAATATTTCAAGTACCCACCTGGCACTCTATATACAGGGGTGGGCAAAAGTCAGTTTGCAGTTGTTTATATGGAAAATAATACAATAATTAATAAATAATAATACATGAATAAACTTTCATGTACTCATAACTATAAAGCTACTTTTGCCCACCTTTGTAGTTATTATAATATTATTGACTATCTTCCCTATTTTGTGCTTTACATCCCCAGGAGTACTTTGTGATCACCAATTTGTAATTCTTAATCCCTTCACCTTTTGAATAAAACACTTCTAATGAAGTATTCATTGTGCAAACTAATCCTGACAATTATCCTTAAACAATAGGAGCAGTGCTTACCACTGTATTTCATTTTAGTAGGCACACTACAACTATTTGTTGAATAAATAATTTTAACTTTATATGATTTTATCAGTCTCTGGTTAAATCAACATTTTTTATGTATTTCTATTTGTTTTCAGAAAATTAAAAGGAAAGTACATCTGTGAGTTAATAATTTGGATGAATCTTAGTTAATGGATTCAATAAAAGCGAGTCCTATGTACGTAAATGTGCATAGCCTTAGTTTAAAATATTTTAATTGCAATTGACATAAAATATGATATTAATTTCAGGTGTACAACCTAGTTATTAGACATTTATATAACTTACAAAGTGATTGCCCTGATAAGTATAGTACTGATCTGACACCATATATAGTTATTACAATATTATTGACTATATTGCCTCTGCTGCACTTAACATCTCCATGACTATTTTTATGACTGCCAATTTGTATGTAATCCTGTCACCTTTTTCACTCATCTCTCTAACACCACTCCCATCTGGAGACAATTTGTTCTCTGTATTTGAGTTTTTGTTTTGTTTGTTAATTGGTTATATTGTTTAGGCTTCACATACAAATGAAATCATAAGATATTCTTTTTCTGAATTATTTCATTTAGTACAGGGGTCAGGAACCTATGGCTCGCGAGCCAGATGTGGCTCTTTTGATGGCTGCATCTGGCTCGCAGACAAATCTTTAATAAAAAAAATAATGTTAAAAATATAAAACATTCTCGCCTGACCTGTGGTAGCACAGTGGATAAAGCGTCGACCTGGGAACACTGAGGTCGCCGGTTCAAAACCCTGTACTGGTCTGGTCAAGGCACATATGGGAGTTGATGCTTCCAGCTCCTCCTCTCTCTCTCTCTCTCTCTCTCTCTCTAAAATGAATAAAATAAATAAAAAAAAAACATTCTCATGTATTACAATCCATTCATTTCCTACCACTCATGTTCATGGTTGCGGGTGGCTGGAGCCAATCACAGCTGTCCTCCGGGACAACACCAAATTTTTATTGGATAATGAGTAACGTACACGGGTCATTGTATGGCTCTCACAGAATTACATTTAAAATATGTGGCATTCATGGCTCTCTCAGCCAAAAAGATTCCTGACCCCTGATTTAGTATAATACCATCTAGGTCCATCCATGTCGCAAATGGCAAGATTTCATTCTTTTTTATGACTAATATTCCATTTATATATGTACTATATCTTCTTTATCAGTGGACACTTAGATTGCTTTCATACTTGGCTATTGTGAATAATGCTGCAGTAAATATAGGTATGCATATATCTTTTTGAATTAGTGTCTTGTATTTCTTTATTTAAATACACATTTTTAATTTCTTAAGGATGCTCCATACTGTTTTTCATAATGGCTGAACAATTTACATACCCGCCAACAATGCACAAGGGTTCTTTTATTTCCCACATTCTTGCCAACACTTGTTTGTTAATTTATTAATGATAACCATTCTGACAGGTGTGAGGTGATATCTAATTGTGGTTTTTTTTTATTTTATTTTATTTTTATTTTATTCATTTTAGAGAGGAGACACAGAGTGAGAGAGAGAGAGAGAGAGAGAGAGAGAGAAAGGAGGGAGGAGCTGGAAGCATCAACTCCCATATGTGCCTTGACCAGACCAGTGCAGGGTTTTGAACTGGCGACCTCAGTGTTCCCAGGTCGACGCTTTATCCACTGCGCCACCACAGGTCAGGCTAATTGTGGTTTTAATTAGCATTTCCCTGATGATTCCTGATGTTGAGCATCTTTTCACATATCTATTGGCCATCATGTATGTCCTCTTTGGATAAATGTTTATTCAGGGCCTCTGCCCATTTTTATTTTTAAAGATATTTTTATTGATTGATTTTACAGAGAGGGAACAAGAAGTAGTTGCTTCACTCTAGCTGTTCATTGGTTGTTTGTCGTTTGTGCCTTGACCAGGGATGCCCAGGGTTTTGAACCAGCAACCTCAACATTCTAGGTTGGCACTCTACCCATTGCACCATTATAGGCCAGGTGGTGCCCATTTCTTAATTGGATGGTTTGCTTTTTGGGTGTTCCATTGTGTGAATTCCTTATATAGTTTGGATATTAATTCCTTGTTGATTGTATCATTGGCAAATACTTTCTCCCACTCCGTGGACCTTCTTTTCCTTTTGTTGATTTTTTGTTGTTGTGTAAAAACTTCCTGTTTGATGTAGTTCCATTTGTTTATATTTTTATTTTGTTTCCCTTGCCATAGGAGACAAAATCAAAAAAATATTGCTAAGAGCATGTGAAAGAATTTATTGCTTATGTTTCCTTTTAGGAGTTTTATGATTTCAGGTCTTACATTTAAGTCTTTAATCCATTTTGAGTTTAGTTTTGTATATGGTGTAAGAAAGCAGTTTAGTTTAAATTTTTTTGCATGTATTCATCCAGTTTTTCCGACACCATTTATTGAAGAGACTATCTTTACCCCATTTTATAGTCTTTCCTCCTTTATTGCAGATTGACTGACCATATAGGCATTGTTTATTTCAGTTCTGTGTGTCTCTTTTTATGTCAGCTCCATGCTGTCTTGATTACTATAGCCTTATAGTATAGATTGAAATCAAGTAGTGTGATTGCTCTAATTTATTCTATTTCAAGATTGCTTTGGCTATTTGTGATCTTTTATGGTTCCATATAAATTTTAAGAGTATTGCCTGACCTGTGGTGGCGCAGTGGATAAAGCGTCGACCTGGGAACACTGAGGTCACCAGTTCAAAACCCTGCACTGGTCTGGTCAAGGCACATATGGGAGTTGATGCTTCCAGCTCCTCCCCCCTTTCTCTCTCTCTTTCTCTCTCTCTGTCTCCTTTCTAAAATGAATAAAAATAATTTAGAAAAAAAAAAATAAATAAATTTTAAGAGTATTATTGTTTTGTGAATAATGACATTTGTTTTGTGGTTTGTTTGTTTCTTGGGATAGAGAGGGAGGAAGGGGGAGAAATTATGAGAGAGAGAGTGAAACATCAATTTGTTGTTACACTTATATATTTATTGGTTGAATTTTTTTTTTTTAGATTTTATTTGTTCATTTTAGGAGAGAGAAAGAGAGAGAGAGAGAGAGAGAGAAGGGGGAAAGAGCAGGAAGCATCAACTCCCATACGTGCCTTGACCGGGAAAGCCCTAGGTTTCAAACCGGCAACCTCAGCATTTCAGGTCGATGCTTTATCCACTGTGCCACCACAGGTCAGGCCAAAGAACACAAAGATGCATAGGCTGGGAATCATTGGTTGATTCTTTATCTATTCATTTTAGAGAGGAGACACAGAGTGAGAGAGAGAGAGAGAGAGAGAGAGAGAGAAAGGGGGGAGGAGCTGGAAGCATGAACTCCCACATGTGCCTTGACCAGGCCAGTGCAGGGTTTTGAACTGGCGACCTCAGTGTTCCCAGGTCGACGCTTTATCCACTGCGCCACCACAGGTCAGGCCCATTGGTTGATTCTTATGTGTGCACAGACTGTGGATTGAACCCGCAACCTTGGAGTGTTGAGATTACGGTCTAACCAACGTAGCTATCTGGCCAGGGTGCCATTCATTTTATTAATACAGATTGCACTTGAATAACTTTTTTCATCCTTGAGCATGGTATATTCTTCCATTTATTTGTATCTTTCTTAATTCTTTTTTTTAATTTTAGATTTTATTTATTGATTTGAGAGAGAGAAGGGGGGAGGGTTGGGGGAAGAATGGAAAGTATCAACTCATAGTAGTACATAGTTCTCCTATTTGCCTTGATGGGGCAAGCCCAGGGTTTCGAACCAGTGAATTCAGCCTTCCAGGTTGACACCTTATCTCACTGCACCACCACAGGTCAGGCATATCTTCCATAATTTCTTTTCTTCAATGTCTTATAGTCTTCTGAATGTAGGTCTTTTACCTCCTTGATTAAATTTATTTCTAAGCATTTTATTCTTTTTGATGCAATTATAAATGGGATTGTTTTCTTAATTTGTCTTTCTGATAACTTGTTATTGGTGTATAAAAATGCAATTGTTTTCTGAATATTTTTTATCTTGATACTTAACTGAATTTATTAGTTCTGAGTTTTTTTGGTGGAATCTTTATGTTATCTATATGTAGTATCATGTCATCTACATATAATGATAGTTTTACTTCTTCCTTTCCATTTTGGATGCCTTTTTTTTCTTTCTTTATTTTTTTTTTTGGTCTGGGGCTTGGACTTCTAATATTATGTAGGTTTAATAAAAGTGGTGAAAGTGACATCCTTGTCTTTTTCCTGATCTTAAAAAAATAGCTTTCAACTTTCACTGTTTAGTATGTTAGCTGTGGATTTGTGTATATGGACTTTATTATGTTGAGGTGTACGTATTCCCTTTATCCCCACTCTGCTCAGAGTTTTTATCATAAGTGGATGTTGGATTTTGTCAAATGAATTTTCTGCATCTATTCATATGATTTTTTTTTTTTTAACCAGGACAGAGAGAGAGTCAGAGAGAGGGATAGACAGACAGGAACGGAGAGAGGTGAGAAGCATCAATCATTAGTTTTTCATTGCCATCGCAGCACCCTAGTTGTTCGTTGATCGCTTTCTCACATGTGCCTTGACCGCGGGCCTTCAGCAGACCGAGCAACCCCTTGCTAGAGCCAGGGACCTTGGGTCCAAGCTAATGAGCTTTTTGTTCAAGCCAGATGGGCCCGCGCTCAAGCTGGCGAGATCAGGGTCTCGAACCTGGGTCTTCTGCATCCCAGTCCGACGCTCTTATCTACTGCGCCACCGCCTGTTCAGGCTATTCATATGATTTTTATCTTTCATTTTGTTTATGTGGTATATCACATTAATCGATTTGCAGATTTTGAACCCACCTTGTATTTCAGGAATAAATCCCATTTGATCATGGTATGTGATCTTTTTAATGTGTTGCTGAATTTGGTTTGCTATTGTTTTACTGAGGTTTTTTGTGTCTGTTTGTTAGGGATATTGAACTATACTTTTTTCTTTTTCTTTTTCTTTAAGTGAGAAAAGGGGAGATAGTGAGACAGACTCCCACATGCGCCCCAACCAGGATCCACCGGCAACTCCTATCTGGGTCCAGTGTTCCAACCAATCAAGCTATTTTCAGTGCCTGAGGCTGATGCTCACACCTGGGTCCCACGATTGAACCAGTCAAGCTACTGGCTATGGGAGGGGAAGAATTGAAGGGGGAGGGAGGAGGAGAGAAGCAGATAGTCACTTCTCTTATGTTCCATGACTGAGAATTGAATCTGGGATGTCCATATGCTGGGGTGACACTCTATCCACTGAGCAAACGAACCAGGGCCATAAATTTTATTTTTTGTAATGTGTTTGTCTACTTTTGGTATCAGGATAATGCTTACCTAACAAAATGAATCTGGGAGACTTCCCTCCTCTTCAGTTTTATTTTTGTTTGTTTGTTTGTTGTAGCTTTTTTTGAATAGTTTGAGAAGAATAAGTATTAATATTAATTTTATTTTGAATGGTTAGTAAAATTCACATGTGAAATTGTCTGGTCCAGGACTTGTTTGTTAGTATATTTTGATTACTGATTAAGTTTCATTAGCAGTAATGGGTCTGGTTCAGATTTCTGTTCCTTCCTGATTCAGTCTTAGAAAATTGTATGTTTCGAGGAATTTATCCATTTCTTCCAGGTTATCCTATTTGTTGGTATGTAATGGTGATATTTCCATGTATTATTTTCTTTGTATGTCTGTGGTGTCAGTTTTTACTTCTTTCTTTTTTTTTAAATTTTATTTAGAAAATTAAATTTAATGGACTTCTCTTTAAATTTGAATTTTATTTACTTAGGTGCTCTATTTCTTGATCAGTCTGGCTAAAGGCTTATTGATTTTGTTTGACTTTTCCAAGAACCAGCTTTTGGTTTCATTGATCTTTTCTACTTTTTAAGACTCCTGTTTATTATTACTATCTTTCCACTCATCTTGGATATTATTGTTGTTTTTCTAGGTTTTTTTAGGTATAAGGTTAGATTGTTTATTTGAGATTTTTCTTGTTTCTGTAGGTAGGCCTATGTTTCTCTTAGAACTGCTTTGGCTGTGTCCTACAGATTTTGGGTTGTGTTTTCATTTTCATTTATGTCAAGGTATCTTAATTTTTTCCTTGATCTTGTTTAGTAGTATGTTATTTAGTCTCTATGTGTGTGTGTGTGTGTGTGTGTGTGTGTGTGTATATATTTTTTATTTTTATAATTTCTTTTAAAAGCATTTTAATTTTATTTTGTGACAGAGACAGAGAGAGGAACAGACAGGAAGGGAGAGATGAGAAGCATCAATTCTTCATTGTGGCTCCTTAGTTGTTCATTGATTGCTTTCTCATATGTGCCTTGACCGGGGGACTACAGAAGACTGAGTGACTCAAGCCAGTGACCTTGGGCTCAAGCTGGTGAGCTGTGCTCAAACCAGAGGAGCTCGCACTCAAGCTGACGACCTCGGTGTCTCGAACCTGGGTCCTCCGCATCCCAGTCAATACTCTATCCACTGCGCCACCGCCCGGTCAGGTTATGTGTATATTTTTAAGTTTTCTTCTTAATTGATTTCTAGTTTAATACTGTTATGATCAGAGAAGATGCTTGATATAAATTTCTTAAATTTATTCAGGCTTGTTTTGTGGCCTAACTTATAGTCTGTCTTGGAAAATGTTCTATTTGCACTTGAATACAATGTATTTTCTGCTTCTTTGGGATGAAATGCTCTGAAAATATCAATTATTTAAGGCTGCTATTTTTATCCCTTTATGTTTGTCAATATTTGCTGTATATGCTCCTATGTTTGTCAATATTTGCTGTATATGCTCCTTAAATATCAATTATTTAAGGCTGCTATTTTTATCCCTTTATGTTTGTCAATATTTGCTGTATATGCTCCTATGTGCATAAATGTTTGTAAGAGTTATCTATACTCTTGTTGGATTGATCTGTTTATCATTATGAAATGCCCTTCTTTGTCTCTTGTTAACGCCTTTGTTTTAAATCTATTTTTTTCTGATATAAGTATTGCTACCGCCTGATCAGGCGGTGGCGTAGTGGATAGAGCGTCGGACTGGGATGCGGAAGACCCAGGTACGAGACCCCGAGCTTGCCAGCTTGAGCGCGGGCCTATCTGGCTTGAGCAAAAGCTCGCCAGCTTGGACCCAAGATTGCTGGCTCCAGCAAGGGGTTGCTCAGTCTGCTGAAGGCCTGCGGTCAAGGTACATGTGAGAAAGCAATCAATGAACAACTATGGTATCGCAACGGCAACAAAAAACTAATGATTGATGCTTCTCATCTCTCCCTGTTCCTGTCTGTCTGTCCCTCTCTCTGACTCTCTCTCTGTCCCTGTGGGGGAAAAAAAAAAAAAAAGCTACCTTGGCTTATTTTCCTTTTCATTAGCATGAAATATCCTTTTCTATTTACTTTTAGTCTGTGTGTGAATTTTGATCTGAAGTGGTTCTCTTCTAGGCAACATAGGTACAGGTCTTATGTTCTTTTTTTTGTCTGTTCAGCCACATTATGCCTTTTGGTTGTAGAATTTAGTTCATTTACATTGAAAATGAAAGTTATCATTGATAGTTATGTAGTTATTGCCATTTTATTTATTATTTTCTGATTCTTCTTTGTTTCTTTCATATTCTCCTGCTGTCTTCTTTCGTATATAGATGACTTTCTATAGTGTTGTGTTTGGATTCCCTTCCCTTTATTTCTTGTATATCTATTGTACATTTTTGGTTTGTGGTTACTATGTGCTTCATATATACCATGCCACATTTATGTCAATGTATTTTCATTTGATGATCAGTTAAGTTTAAACATATTCTAAAATCATTACAAACTTGCCCCCTCTGCATTTATGTTTTTGTCATTACTTTTTACTTCTTTTGTGTGTGTGTATCCCTTAATTTATTGTTGTTATTTAGTATGATTTTTCTACTGTTGCCTCTTAACCTTTGTACTCGATTTATGGGTTGTTGATCCTCTGCCCTTAATTGTTTGCCTTTGTCAGTAAGAATTTTTTTCTTTTTTATATTTTATTATTCATATTTAAATTTTTTTCTTCTTTTAGTTTTAGTGTGAGCAGGGGAGGCAGAAACAGACTCCCGCATGTGCCCCGGCTGTGATCCACCTGACAAGCCCACTAGAGGGAGATGCTCAGCCCATCTGGGGCTCTTGCTCCATTGCAACCAGAGCCATTTTTTAGCACTTGAGGCGGAGGCCACGCAGCCATCCTCAGTGCCTGGGGCCAACTTGCTCCAATCAAGCCATGGTGGCAGGAGAGGAGAAAAGAGAGAGAAGCGAGAGGGGGATAGAAAAGAAGATGGGCACTTCCCTGTGTTCCCTGACTGGGAATCGAATCTGGGACATCCACACATTGGGCTGAAGCTCTACTACTGAGCCAAACAGCCAGAGCTTAAAATTTTTATTTTTCTTAAGTCCTTTTGACATTTCTTTTAATACTGGCTTAGTGGTGATGAACTTCTTCAGTTTATTCTTGTCTGGGAAATTATCTTTCCTTCAATTCTAAATTATTGGCTTACTGGGTAATCTTTGTTGTAGATTTTTGTTTTTCGTCAACTTACGAACAAATCATGTTACGACCGGTCTGTCGGAACCAATCGTGGTTATAAGTCGAGCACTAGCTGTATCACATTTACCTATGCTGCCATATTGACCAGAAGTTGGGAAGGACATTCTTTAACATAACAATATAACTTTCAAAATTGGGAAGTTAAGTTGTCACATTACTACCAGCTAATAATTAGACTCCATCCAAGTTTTTCTGACTGTCCCGGTAATGTCCTTTGTAGCAAAAAAATCTAGTTTAAAATCACTTGTTGGCTTATGACCCAGAAATCCCTTTACTGGATATCTACCCCCAAAACTCAAAAACATTGGTACATAAAGACGTGCACCTCCATGTTCATCGCAGCATTATTCACAGTGGCCAAGACATTGAAACAGCCAGAGCGTCCCTCAATAGAAGATTGGATAAAGAAGATGTGGTACATATATATATATACAATGAAATACTACTCAGCCATAGGAAATGACAACATAAGGTCATTCACCACAACATGGATGGACCTTGAGAACATTGTACTGAGTGAAATAAGTAAATCAGAAAAAGCTAAAAACTGTATGATTTCACACATAGGTGGGATACAAAGCTGAGACTCATGGACATAGATAAGAGTGCAGTGGTTAGCGGAGGACAGAGATGTAAGATAGAGTTGACGAAGGGTTTAAAGAAGGACAAATATAAGGGGATGGAAAATGATTTGACATTAGGTGATGGATGTATAACATAATTGACTAATCAAATGATAAAGTGATGTATGTCTGAAATCTATGTACACTTATTGATCAATGTCACCCTGTTAAAATTAATTTTCTAAATAAAATAATTAAAAAAATAAATAAAATCACTTGTAGCACTTAATTACCTTAAGTGTAGTTTAACTCAGTCTGGAATAATTCCTCAGTTTTTTTCTTGTATTCGTGATGTTGACACTTTAGAAGGTTATAGAACAGTTATTTCATAGAATGTTCCTTAATTTGGTTTTCCAGTGTCTCCACATGATTAGACTCAGATTATGCATCTTTTGTAGGAATATCACAAACTTCACTTTGATTACTTGGTTAAGGTGTTATCTGTAAGGCATATCCAGTGTGAAGTTACTATTATCCCCTCTTTCTGATTAATATTTTATTGAGAGGCACTTTGAAATTATGTAAATATTCTATTCCTTATCAAACTTTCAAATTATTATTTATATCTGTATTGACTCATGCTTTTCCATTAGTTGATAGATTATGGTCTGTTATCATTGTTTATTATGATGTTCCTATTAGTGGAAGATATTTAGAAGCCAAGATTTAGGTGCTCGGTGTGATTATTGCTATTGGAACATCACTGCTCCCAGGTCTTCTCAGTAGAGTTAGACAAAACTAGGGAATATATACTTGAATATACTAAGGTGACCAATCATCCTCCTTTAGGGAGGACAGTCCTTTTATAAGTTCCATCCTCCCTCGAAAAGTGTCCTCCTACATGTCCTCCTTTTTGATATTGGAAGACTAATCTGTAAATGTCTGTATTCGATCGATGCAAAGTCGATCCATTCCGTGTGATGGGACGTATTTGTATTTCACATGATGATAGGTCAAGGATCAGTACAGTGTGGCGAGATGCGATTATGAGACGCATGTGCTCTTCATGGGAGAACTTGAGAGAGTGTGCAATATACCCAGCGTGCAAATGGCTTTGTGTACTTCTTACTGAAACACAACACAGACAACATTGTAGACTCATAATTATGTCTTTCTCAGTGAATATTCAATCATAGACAGGTAAGCAAAATTCATGTTTTATTAATTCATTATCTATTTAATAATTTCCAAATACGTATACTTTTATTTACAAGTATTTTCCCGAAATTCAAATTTTAAAGTGGAAATCTAACCTTAAACCATATCTATTAATAATACATTTTAATTAAATAGTTGCATAAAACAGACATTTTTTTAAATAGAAAATAAATATAGCCGAGTATCACTCCAAATTAGTGGTTTTGTTTGATATTTAGTTTTGTTAATTTAGCTTCTGGAAAATTACATACCATGATGTAATGATTCTATTTTCTAATGTGCTTGCATCATTCATGTAGCTCAGGGGTTGGGAACCTATGGCTCGCGAGCCAGATGTGTCTCTTTTGATGGCTGCATCTGGCTCGCAGACAAATCTTTAATAAAAGAAATAATGTTAAAAATATAAAACATTCTCATGTATTACAATCCATTCATTTCCTACCGCTCATGTTCATGATTGCAGGTGCCTGGAGCCAATCACAGCTGTCCTCCGAGACAACACCAAATTTTTATTGGATAATGCGTAACATACACGGGTCCTTGTGAGGTCAGGAAGTAAACTTCCCTCCTTTTAATCAAGTAGTCAGTTAGCAAATTGCAAAAACACTTTTGACGAAGAAGATGGCTAAAAGAAAAACAGATGAGGCGTATTGTACTTTTCAGCATGAATGGACAGAGGAATTTGCCTTGTTGGAGAGAGCAGGTTCTGCAGTGTGTCTCATATGCAATGATAAAATTGCATCGATGAAATGGTCAAATATAAAGCGGCACTTGGACACATGCCTTACTACATTTGCATGGAAATATCCAGCGGGGGACAGCAGGAAGAAAGCATGTCAAGAGCTACTGTGCAGAGCGCAAGCTAGTCAGCAGCAACTCCGCATTTGGACCCAACAAGGTGACTGGAATTTGGCTAGCTTTGCTGGTGCTTTAGCAATTGTGAGAAACGGAAAGCCATTCACAGATGAGGAGTATGCCAAAGTGTGAGAAACGGAAAGCCATTCACAGATGAGGAGTATGCCAAAACATTCATGCTTGATGTTGCCAGTGAACTTTTTGACGACTTTTGGATAAAGACAAGATAATCAAACAAATAAAAGACATGCCTCTGTCGGCAAGAACTGTTCACGATCGTAGCGTTATGATGGCAAATCAAATTGAGGCAACACAAGTGAAGGACATAAATGCAGCACCATTCTTTTCTCGCTTTGGATGAGTCAACAGATGTAAGCCATTTATCCCAGTTCAGTGTGATTGCAAGGTATGCTGTCGGTGACACACTACGTGAGGAAAGTCTTGCTGTTTTGCCTATGAAATAGACAACAAGAAGGAAGGATTTATTCCAGTCTTTCACTGAGTTTGCTAAAAAAAATAATCTACCGATGGATAAACTTATTTTGGTGTGTACTGATGGTGCTTCGTGCATGGTGGGGAAAAAACAGAGGATTCGTAGCGCTTCTTTGTGAACATGAAAGAGACCCATCCTAAGTTTTCACTGCATCTTACATCAGAAGGTGCTTTGTGCTCAGATGTGTGGCGAACAGCTTGGTGAGGTGATGTCGTTGGTCATTTGGGTGGTCAACTTTATTGTTACCCGAGCTTTAAATGATTGCCAGTTTATAACACTGCTGGATGAAGTTGGCAATAATTATCCTGGTCTGCTTCTGCACAGCAATGTGCTTTGGTTGTCAAGAGGGAAGGTGCTCAGCCATTTTGCGGCTTGTCTGAGCAAAATCCTGACTTTTCTTGAAATGAAAAATGTTGAGCATCCTGAGTTAGCTAACACTGAGTGGCTCCTGAAGTTCTACTATCTCATGGACATGACTGAACATGTGAAACAGCTCAATGTGAAAATGTAAGGCATTGGAAATACAGTCTTATCCCTTCAACAAGCAGTGTGTGCATTTGAAAACAAGCTGGGACTCTTTATCACTGACATTGAAACAGGTTGTTTATTATACTTTGAAAAACTGGGAGAGTTTAAAGATGGATGCACAGCAAATGACCCTGCTCAACACCTTGATATCCAGCAGCTAGTGGGCTTCACATCTAATCTCCTTCAGTCATTCAAAGAGTGCTCTGGAGAATTTCGTGAGTGCACTCGTCTTTTTAAGTTCATCACTTATCCACATGAATGTGCAGTCGACAGCGCTGATTTGAGTTACATCCCCGGTGTCTCCGTCAGAGATTTTGTGCTACAAGCTTCGGACCTGAAGGCCTCAGACATGTGGGTGAATAAGTTCAAGTCACTGAATGAAGATTTGGAAAGACTTGCACGACAGCAAGCAGAGTTGGCGAGCAAACACAAGTGGGTAGAAATGAAAAAACTTCAACCCGCGTTCCAGCTGATTGTCAAAACTTGGAACACGCTTCTCATCACATACCACACACTGCAGTGTGTGAGTGTTGCTGTAATGTTAATGTTTGACTTTATGTATTCATGTGAGCAGTCTTTCTCACATCTAAAGAACTTTAAGACCAACCTACAATCACATTTAATGGCTGGAAGTCTCAACGCCTGCATGAAGCTTAACCTTACCATCTATGAACCAGACTACAAAGCCATCAGCAAAACTATGCAGCACCAGAAGTCTCATTAATGATAAGAAGTACTTTATTCATGATTGGTTAGCAACAGCATAACAACATTATTAAAATAATTCAGAGACTTATTGTATTTTAAAAGTGTTGGTCTTACATAAAATGCACACATTTACTTGTATTTAGTGTTAAACATATTGTATGGCTCTCATGGAATTAAATTTTAAAATATGTGGTGTTCATGGCTCTCTCAGCTAAAAAGGTTTCCAACCGTTGATGTAGCTGTATATTTTATTTTTAATTTTAAATTTTATTTAAGGGATGGAAAAATCAAAAGAGAAAATGCCATTTCAACGATAAATTGAAAAAGGAATTTTCATCTTTCAAATCAAAGAAAGATACCATTGTTTTCTGCAATATTTGCAGCAGAGAATTTTGTATTGTAGTTGAGGACAGAGAAGTGATAACATAACACTTGACCACCAACAAACATAAGTAATCATTAGATGCATCAGCTTCCAGTTGTAAAGTAACAAGCTTTTTAAAAACTTCAAATTATTCTGAAAATGAAAATTTAAATTTAGTTGGCTGCAATGGAGGGAACATTTGCATTTCATACCATAATTTACAATCAAAGATTTTGTAGTATGGATTGTACAACTAAATTCACTGGGGAACAATTTTTTTTTCTTTTTCTGTTGCATAAGGTTTTAGAACTTCTATATATTTCTGTATCACTGATTCCAAATATGAAATCTGTTTTTTGGTGCATGCTCTAGGTTTTATGCAATTTTAATTACTTTTTGTTACAGTTAATGGCATGCATTGGTTTTTAAGTTGGAGTTAAAGGGCAATGACTCTTGGATTGAACATGACCACAAGGCAATTAATGTTTTACAAATTTCACTTTTACATAATTGTAGTTGTTTTTA
The DNA here is from genome assembly GCA_037038555.1 of Rhynchonycteris naso. Taxonomy (NCBI): domain Eukaryota; kingdom Metazoa; phylum Chordata; class Mammalia; order Chiroptera; family Emballonuridae; genus Rhynchonycteris; species Rhynchonycteris naso. The sequence goes on along the minus strand of CM072999.1, from coordinate 75,328,431 downwards.
AATGTAAAATATTATTATCCGATAAGAACACCCTTTTGTTTTGTTTTAAGATTGAATCATGGTTTCTTCGAGTAGGCGTAAGTGTAAGAATAGTCCTGACACCTTCTGTTATATATGTGGCTGTTACACATTTCAACGTTAAAGGCGCAATATTTTATCATTTGTGACATGTTCAGATATTGCCTATTTTCAGGTTCCCATTGGTGATCAAGAGAAGAATTGGGCTCCTCATATTGTGTGTGAGGAAATTGCTTTGTGACTGGACAAAAGAAAAGCGCAAAGGAATGCCTTTTGGTATTACCATAGTTTGGCGTGAACCTAAGGACCACAGAAGTGACTGTTATTTCTGTCTGATCCATACAAAGGGCATCAGCAAGAAAAAACGGCATATGGTCGCATATCCTAATATTCCTTCAGCAATATGACCTATCCCCACACTCTGAGACACTCCTGGTTCCAGTTTTCAATGGTTTTATTTCTTCTAAGGGCGCAGAAAGTGAACATGGTAATTAAGTGTATTTTGATAAGATGCATGAGGAAATGGTTGTAGAATCTAAAAGGGTCTTCTTCTGATGCCAAGCTGTCATTAACCCCTCAACAGTTTAGCCAACCCAAATTGAATGACTTAGTAAGAGATTTGGGCTATCAAAGAAAGCAGCTGAGTTATGAGCCTCCAGGCTTCAAGAAAAGAATGTACTTTATCAGTCAGCTAAAGTATCCCATTTCACGAAGCATGAACAAATTTTTGTGGACTTTTTTTCTGAAGACACTTTGTTTACTGTCATGATATTAGTAGTCTTCTCAGCCAGCTAGGTGTTACCACTTACAGTCCAACAGAATGGCAGCTATTTCTTGACAGCTCTAAACGGAGTCTGAAATGTGTTCTCCTACACAACGGTAATGTTTATGCAGCAGTTTTAATCGGTTATTCAACTCATCTGCGTGAAGATTATGATGACATAAAAATTGTCCTCGACTTTCTGAAGTATGAGGAGCATAACTGGATCATTTGTGTGGATCTTAAAATGGTAAATTTCCTGCTAGGACAACAGAGAAGTTTCACGAAGTATCCTTGCTTTCTGTGTTTGTGGGACAGCCGAGTTCGGGAGAAACAGTGGACACAGAAGGAGTGGCCAAAACGTGAAGCTCTGGAAGTAGGGATGCAAAATATTGTAAATGGACGTGTAGTTAATTGAGACAGGATCATTTTCCCCCCGTTTCACACCAAACCTGGCTTAATGAAGCAGTTTGTTCAGACTTTTAATAGAGGAACTGAATGCTTTCAACATATTATTTCTGCTTTTCCTACCTTGTCTTTCGAGAAGATAAAAGCAGTTGTATTCGATGGACCTCAGATTCAAACCCTCATATGTGAGGAGGAATTTGCCAGAAAGATGAATAAGGAGGAGAAAGCAGCATGGCAGTCTTTTGAGGCAGTTACAGAGAACTTCCTTGGCAACAAAGAAGCAGAAAACTATGAACTTCTGGTCAAAGGATGCTGTTGGCTTTTTGCGACATTGGATGTAACATGAGCGTTAAGATTCACTCCCTGAACAGTCACCTTGATAAGTTTCCCGAAAATCTTGGATCTGTTAGTGATGAGCAGACTACTTCTGGAGCATCAAATGAGATTGTCCTCAATAAGTACACAAATGCAAGAGCTGCAAACAATGTTTTGCCTGAATAGAATTTAAATAAGTTTTGCCCAAATTTTATGATAAAAATAAGTGTTTTAATATGTTTTATTTAAAAATTTTAGACAAATTTTGATGCATTCATATCTTTTAGTATATTTATTGCATTATATAAATTATTATATTTTCACAAAGATGATGCCCAAGAAGACATTTTACTTCATTATGTTAAACTGAATGTTGAAAATTTTACAATAAGATGAAAACCTCAAATCTTGAATTGCAAAAAAACTGTAGCTTACAGAGAAAAACTAATGTCAAATTTGAGATCAGCACACTCGAATTAGGTAAAAACAAGTGTTTTTTGTGGATGTAACAAAAATTTTGTTCCCCAGTGTATTGAAAAAGTTTCACAATGCAGAATTTTCATGTGCCAAGACAAAATGCGAGGATATTTTGAGATCAGTATTTAAAAATTTATGTGACAAAATACAGAGGACTTGGAAACAGCAGCATTTGTAACAATTTTATCTGATGATGCATCAAATCATAATGAAACTAAATTGTATCCAGTAATATTAAGATATTTTAATGCTACCAAGGATGTTCAAGTAAAAATGGTAAATTTCGAATCCATTGAGGGCGAAACTTCTGAAATTTTGTTTTTGTTTTTTTTTCTTTTACAGGGACAGAGAGAGAGAGTCAGAGAGAGGGATAGATAGGGACAGGCAGACAGGAACCGAGAGAGGTGAGAAGCATCAATCATTAGTTTTTCATTGCCGTCGCAACACCTTAGTTGTTCATTGATTGCTTTCTCTCATGTGCCTTGACTGCGGGCCTTCAGCAGACCGAGCAACCCCTTGCTGGAGCCAGCGACCTTGGGTCCAAGCTGACGAGCTTTTGCTCAAGCCAGATGAGCCCGCGCTCAAGCTGGTGAGTTCGGAGTCTCGAACCTGGGTCCTCCGCATCCCAGTCCGATGCTCTATCCACTGCGCCACTGCCTGGTCAGGCAAAACTTCTGAAATTTTGTCAAATCATCTATATAGAGTAATAAATGAAAACAATTTGAAATCCAAAATTGTTGCACTAACAGCTGATAATACAAATACAAATTTTGGAGGATGAAGACGCAAAAGGATGAATAATGTGTATGTAAAATTATAAGAGTTACTCCAAAAGAAAATACTAGGAATAGGTTGTAATGCATATATTTTGTCAAATGCAATCAACACAGCGCCATGTGTCTTGCCAGTTGATGTACAAGTAATAATAAGTACAATTTATTTGCATTTTAATCATTTTACCGTTTGTGTTGCTACTTGAAAACAATTTTGTGAAGAAGTAACTGTTGAATACAAAAATCTTTTAAGATATTTAAAAAAGTTGGATGGCTTGCTCCAACACCTGCTATAGAGCGTGTCTACAATTATCTGACCCTCTCCATTCATATTTTTTAAGTTTAAACAAATGTCCTTAAAATTCTGGAATCATTTTTCAATAATAAAATATCTAATATATTAATGTATTTTGTACATAATCAAGCATCTATTTTTCACAAAATGATTCAAAAGATTGAAGGTGAACACATTTCAGCTACAGAAGTTAGTCTTATTTTGAATGACTTTATCCTTCAATATAAATCTCGTTTTGAAGAAAAATTCTTCCTTTACTTATAAAAAGAAAATTGTCAGACTTAGAGGACTCAAATCTGGGCATAATAGAAAAGTTTATCAAAGAAGTGCAGAATTTTTACCAGACATGTTTTCAATATATCAAAGAATGGTCTGAAACATCACAGGAAGTAACAGTTTTCAGTGGTGTTTTTTGCTTCATCGCAAGTATATTGGACAGATACTGAATCTTGTCTTGAGTTTTTTTTTTTTTTTTTTTTTTTTTTTACAGGGACAGAAATAGAGAGTCAGAGAGAGGAATAGATAGGGACAGACAGACAGGAACGGAGAGAGGTGAGAAGCATAAATCATTAGTTTTTCGTTGCCGTTGCAACACCATAGTTGTTCATTGATTGCTTTCTCACTTGTGCCTTGACCGCGGGCCTTCAGCAGACCGAGCCACCCCTTGCTGGAGCCAGCGACCTTGGGTCCAAGCTGGTGAGCTTTTGCTCAAGCCAGATGGGCCCACGCTCAAGCTGGTGCGCTCGGGGTCTCAAACCTGAATCTTCCGCATCCCAGTCCGACGCTCTATCCACTGCGCCACTGCCTGCTCAGGCTTGTCTTGAGTTTTTTTCTAAAGAAATGCCAGACATCAAAATAGACAACAGTTGTCTCTTTGAAGAAATTAGAAGACTGAATGTATATTTAAATTCTGAAAAATTAATACAATGGGAAAATGAACATGTTGAAATTGATAAATGATGGGTGGAAATATTCAGCCATTTCAAAAATGAACATATTATTTGTGAAAATTTATTTATTCCTGTTCAATTTACATTGTGCTGCTCTGGCTGGAACTAATGCAGCAGTTGAAAGAGTTTTTTCAATTGCTAATGATTTTTGGACAAGTGAGAAATTGAGATTGAATGTTGATACTCTAGCTGCAGCACTTGCCATAAAATTCAATATGAAAGATATTTCTTGTTCAGATATTTTTCAATATATTGTTACAAGATGATACATTGACAAAATATATTCATTCAATGGTAAATGAATACTTTTTTCTTACAATTATTATTAAAATTTAATAGGCATGTAAAATAATACAAATGTTTTTATTATGCATTTATCATATTATAGTGTATTATTCTTGCAATGAATAAAATATTTATGATATTGTTTTCCTCAACTTATTTTTGTCCTCTTTTTCATTGTAAAAATGTTGGTCACCTTACATATACATATGTACACACACACAAACATGCACAGGTGCATCATATTTATTTATTTTGAAACTCATGAGTTCTCACTGATTTTGATCTCACACTGGGCAGTTCAACGAAGAGAATGTAGGAGAGATCTTGAATGCTGGATGGAGTAAATAAAAAATAACCAATTTCGCTAATTTGTTTCAGGACAGAAGGCACTAGAGCAGTGGTTCTTAACCTTTTTTGAGGTACCGAACCCACCAGTTTCATAAGCGCATTCACTGAACCCTTCTTTAGTGATAAATAAAATATGATTGTTTTTTCCAAATTCAAGACATAGGTATATGTTTTTTTATTGGTGCACAAAATGAGCTGTGCATGAACATCACCTTGCTCAAAGAACAAAACCAACAAAGTGCTTGAACTCACAACAAATTATGGTATTACTTTATTCTGGCCTCCGTGGCAGAGGCTTCTCCGAACCCCTGAGACCAACTCATCGAACCCCTAGGGTTCGATAGAACCCAGGTTAAGAACCACTGCGCTAGACTAAGGAGAAATGAGACCACATTATTTTTGAAATCGAGGGCTTAGAAATAGTGAAGGGTGGCTTTTTTTTCTTCTTCTTTGTGCTCCATATCAGTGGGAACCATTGACCTTAAGTTGCAGTTATAAATACAAGTTGCTACTCATGTTTTCTTTTTAAGATTTTATTTATTGATTTTACAGAGAGAGGGCAAGAGATGAGAGAGAGAAGTATCAACTCATAGTTGCTTCATTTAGTTGTTCATTGATTATTTGTCATATGTGTCTTAACCAGACAAGCCCAGGGTTTCAAACCAGCGACCTCAGCATTTCAGGTTGATGCTTTATCCACTGCACCACCAGAGGCCTACACGTGTCTCTCTCGCTCTCTTATTTTTTTAATTTATTGATTTGAGGGAGGGAGAGAGAGAGAGCGAGAGAGATAGAGACAGGAACATTGATGTACTCCTGTATGTGCATTGACTGGCGATTGAACTGGCAACCTCTGTGCTTTGGGATGATGCTCTAACCAACTGAGCTATCTGTCCAGAGCTTACTCTTGTTTCCTAGTGGGAGTTTTGGGTTTCATGTATCTCATTTTGGTACGAAATTAAGAATATTGTCAGTGTTTAAGAACAATTGAGTAAATTATGAACCTCTAAAATTATAATTGTGAAAACTAGTAACAAATTATTAAAATGTTTTAGGTAGCCCTGGCCAGAGAGCTCAGTTGGTTGTAACATTGTTTCAGAGCATGAAGGTTGCCGGGTCAATTCCTCAGCCAGGGCACATACAGGAGTAGCATGATGTTCCTGTCTTTCTCTCTCCCTGCTTCTCTCAATAAAAAGAAAAAATTTAGGTAGATAGGAATGAAATGCAGCACACAAGAGCTTGTATACTCTGAGTAGCAACCATATAAAATTTATATATTTGTAAAAAGGTGAAAAAGAACAATGAAAATACTATGTATTATGTTCAGCAGTGCTATTTGGGCAATTCTTTAAATATTTTCGTCTTTTGGGATGTTGATTATTTTCTTACCGATTTAGGAGTGCTGATCATATAATATATTAATTGCAGTAAATCTACATTGTAGCTAATAAATACAGTTTTGGAGAAGACAGAAATGAGAGAGAAAAATACTTGCACATTTCAGCCTTTATTTTTCTTTTTTCTACTAACTAAAGCAATGTAATGAGTCCACTTGGGTAAATACTGAATGCTTTGGTCTTTTTTATTTTTATTTTATTTATTTATCTTAAAATTTTATTTAGAAAATTAAATTTAACAGGACGACATTGATTAATAAGAATACATAGGTTTTGCTGACCTGTGGTGGCGCAGTGGATAAAGCAGTGACCTGGAACCCTGAGGTCGCTCATTTAAAACCCTGGGCTTGCCTGGTCAAGGCACATATGGGAGTTGATGCTTCCTGTTCCTCCTCCCCTTCTCTCTGTCTTTCTCCTTCCTCTCTAAAATGAATTAAAATATAAAAAGGGTACATAGGTTTCAGGTGAAAGTTTGTATAGCATTTGAACTGTTGATTATGTTATATGCCTGTCACCCAAACTCAAATCATTTTCCATATATTTGTCCCTCTTTACTCCCTATACCTCACAATCCCCTCACTTCCTCCCTCATATGCCATTTTCTCTGGTAACCACTACACTTTTATCTCTGTCCATGAGTCTCAGTTTTATATCCCACCTATGTGTGAAATCATACCGTTCTCAGCTTTTTCTGATTTATTTCACTCAGTATAATGTTCAAGGTCCATCTATGGTGTCATAAATGGCAATATGTCATCATTTCTTATGGCTGAGTAGCATTCCATTGTATATATGTACCACATCTGTGTGTGTGTGTGTGTGTGTGTGTGTGACAGACATAGAGACAGAGAGAGGGACAGACAGGCAGGAAGGGAGAGATGAGAAGCATTAGTTCTTTGTTGCGGCTCGTTAGTTGTTCATTGTTTGCTTTCTCATGTGTGCCTTGACCGGGAGGCTACAGTAGAGTGAATGACCCCTTGTTCAAGCCAGGGATGTTGGGCTCAAGCCAGTGACCTTAGGCTCGAGCTAGCAACCATGGGGTCATGTCTATGATCCCACTTTCAAGCCAGCGACCTCACGCTCAAGCCGGATGAGCCCTTGCTCAAGCTGGCGACCTTGGGGTTTCAAACCTGGTCTTCTTATCCCAGTCTGACACTCTATCCACTGCACCACCACCTGGTCAGGCTATCACATCTGCTTTATCCAATACTCTATTGAGGAACACTTTTCTTGTTTCCATGTCTTGGCCAGTGTGAATAATGCTGTGATGAACATGGGAGTGCATGTGTCTTTATGTACCAATGTTTTTGAGTTTTGGGGGTAGATACCAGTAGAGGGATTGCTGGGTAGTTCTATTCTTAATTTTTTGAGGAACCATCATACTTTCTTCTGTAATGGATGTACTAATTTGCATTCCCACTAGCAGTGAATGAGGGTTCCTTTTTCTCCACCACCTCTCTAAACACTTGTTATTACCTGTCTTGTTGATTGATAATAGCCAGTCTAACAGCTATGAGGTGGTATCTCATTGTAGTTTTGATTTGTATTTCTTGAATAGCTAGTGAAGATGAGCATCTTTTTATATATCTGTTGGCTATTTGTACATCCTCTTGGGAGAAGTGTCTGTTCACGTCCTCTCCCCATTTTTTAATTGGATTGTTTGTTGCAGAGCTTTGTAAGTTCTTTATATATTTTGGATATTAACTCTTTATTGGAGCTATTGTTTGCAAATATCTTCCATTTAGTTGGCTGTTTATTTGCTTTGTTGTCAATTTCTTTTGCTGTGCAGAAGCTTTTTAGTTTGATATAGTCCCATTCATTTATTTTTGCCTTTACTTCCTTTGCCTTTGGGGGTCAAATACATAACATGTTCTCTATGGCCAAGGTCCATGAGTTTAATACATATGTTTTCTTCTATTTATTTTACTGTTTCAGCTCTTGTAAAAGTTAATTATGTCCATTTGGTCTAGTGTGTCATTTAAAGCCGATATTTTTTTATTGATTTTCTGTTTGGATGATCTATGTAAAGCCGTCTATGGTGTCTTGAGATCTCCAAGTATGATTATATTTTTCCCTGCTTCTATTTTTAGATCAGCTAGTCGATGTCATATATTTTGGTGCTTCCTGTTTCGGTGCATATATATTAAGAAGTGTTATGTCTTCTTGATACAGTATCCCCTTTATCATTATGAAATGTCTATCTTTGTCTCTGATTTCCTTTGTTGTCTTGAAATCAGTGTTGTCAGATATGAATATGACTACACCTGCTTTTCTTTGGATATTATCTGTTTGGAGAATTGTTTTCCATCCTTTCACTTTAAGTCTACTTTTGTCCTTGCAGCTTTGATATGTCTCTTGAAGGCAGCATATGGTTGGGTTTTGCTTTTTGATTCGATCTGCTACTTTGTGCCTCTTTATCGGTAAGTTCAGTCCATTTACATTTAGGGTAATATTGACACTTGAGAATTTCCTATAGCCTCTTGTTTTGTTTTGTTTTCTGGTATCTCTGTGACTCGTTTGGTTCTTCTCCTTTGTGTTTCTGTCAGTTGTTTTTGTTTGGTGGTATTCTATACTTCTTTCCCCTGTTTCTCCTTTTTTTAAGCTGTGTATTTTAGTAGTGCCCTTTTTGTGGGTGGTTACCATTAGGTTATAAAGAGAAATATTGTCATATGTATAAGAGTCCTTTGTCTTATGAGTGATTCTGCGTCCCATCCTCCTTTGCTACTGCAGATCTTTATCCTCTCCCTTTTTATGATATTGTTGTCATAGATTACCCTTGTTTTTATTATGACTTTGTTGGAGCTTTTACTTGTAGATTTAATTTATTTAATGCTTTGTGTCTGTTCGAATAACCCCTTGAGTATTTCCTGCTGTGGGGGTTTTCTGGTGATAAATTCCCTCAGCTTCTGTATGTCTGCAAAAATTTTTATTTCTCCTTCATATTTGAAGGATAAGTTTGATAGACATAGTATTCTTGGCTGATAATGCCTCCTTTCACTGCTTTGAATGTTTGAGTCCACTCTCTTCTGGCTTGTAGAATTTCTGCTGATAACCAAATGGGCTTTTCTTTATATGTTATGTTCTTCTTTTCCCTAGCTGCCTTGAAGATTCTTCCTTTGTCATTTATTTTTGGCAATTTTATTACAATGTGCCTTGGAGTAGGTCTGTTTGGGTTGAGATAACAACGTTTTGTTTGCTTCTTGGATTCGATGACCTAACTCTTTCAATAGGCTTGGGAAATTCTCATCCATTATTTGTTTGAATAGGGCTGTCCATTCCATTCTCCCCCTCTTCTTCTTCTGATAATGCCCATTATTCATATATTGCTCTTTTTAATGGAGTCAGACAATTCTTGTAGAGCTCTCTCATTTTTTAAAATTTGTGAGTCTCTTTCCTCTTCTCTCTGTAGTATCTCTAGTTGCCTGTCTTTGATGTCACTGATTCTTTTCTTTCTGTAGCTTGTTCTATTAGCTAAACTTGCTGCCTCAGTTTTCAGTTCATGTGTTTGGTTCTTCAATTCTGTTTTTAAAGTTTCAGTCTTCTTGTTCAGGTGTTCATTTTGTTTTCTGAACTCATTAAGTTGTCTATTGGTGTTTTCTTGCATCTTGTTGAGTATTTTAAGAACTTCAATTTTGAATTTTCTATCATTTAACTCTAAGGTTTCCATTTGATTGAGTTTTTTTCTTGAGATTTTTCATTTTCTTTCTGAACTACATCTCTGTCTTGTATAGCCATGGCATTCGATTTCTTCTTCCTTGATGGCGTTTGAAAGTGGTATTGTTAAGAACTCTAACAAGCCTGACCAGGCTGCGGTGCAGTGGATAGAGTGTCAGACTGGGACACAGAGGACCCAGGTTCAAAACCGCAAGTTCGCTGGCTTGAACACAGGCTCACCAGCTTGAGTGCGGGGAAACTGGCTTGAGTGTGGGACCATAGACATGACTCCATGGTCGCTGGCTTAAGCCCAAAGGTTGCTGGCCTGAAACCCAAGGTTACTGGCTTGAGCAAGGGGTCACTCATTTTGCTGGAGCAGCCATGGTCAAGGCACATGAGAAAGCAGTCAACGAACAACTAAGATGCTGCAATGAAGAATTGATGCCTCTCAGCTCTCTCCCTTCCTGTCTCTCTGTTCATACCTATCCTCCCCCTCTGTCTCAGTCACACAAAAAAAGAACTCTTAACAAAATAAAAACTAAAAAAGTGAAACATACAAATTAAAAATACAATAAAAATATTAAAAATTTAAAAATAACAAACAAAAAAGAAAAACTATTGAAAACTAAAAGCCAAAACTGAACAAAACTCTCACCAAAAATTAGGAATAAAAATATAAAAATTAAAGAAAAAGAAATTCAAAACAGAAAGGAGGAAAAATAAGAAGAAAAAACAAAGGAAAAATAGATTTCAGTTTTGAGAGATTACTGTTTTCTTCTAGTAGGTGTCACTGTATTATAAGTTTTAGCTCTGACATTTCTGGGCTGTCCTCCACTGAGATGTTGGTGTGGCAATGAAGTAGGCGAGGCTGCAACTGTGTTTGTGGGTGGGGCGTGTTGTGAGGATTTTATGGCTTTGGTGTTAATGTTATGTCCTTGGCTTTCTGGCTTGATGACTGTATCGATGGTGTTCTCAGACCTCCAAGCACTCCTCCCCACGTCTCAACAGAAAAGGGGACCAGATGTGGAGCACCTCTGTTATTCAGGGGAGAGAGTGGCTCTGGAGAGCTTGCTGTAGGGTTTGTCTTGGCTACTTTGCATACCCCTGAGGTGGGGGAGGTAGGATTTGGGAGGTTGGGGGTTCCGTATTTTAGTTTTCTCTTTCTCTAATGAGGGTGGTGCAGGCAGACCACAGGAACAATGGCTGTGTCCTTGCGCTTTGGTTCAGTTTTTTCTCCTCTGGCCCTCTATCTTACCACTCCTCCTGGCAGAAGGAGACCCAATCATTCTGGGTTTTCATCTCCATACCCCTAAGACAAACCCAGACAGCCCGAACTTCTCTCCTCCCCGTAGCCAGTAGAGAAGAAAAAATATCGAGTCATTCTGGATTTGTCTCCTCTTGCGAGCCCCACAGGAATGTGTCTTATCTTCTTTCCCCCTTTTCAGCCCATCCCACCTTTAGTTCATTCGGTGCGCGGATCTTTCAGATGTGCCTGCAAGCCCAGCTGAGGTTCTTTCCCTGCAGTATAGTTCAATTTGTTGAAATTTCAAGGGGAGATCGTATCTCCCATGCCATGGTTTTACTCTGATGTCATCCTAATTCTCTTTGGTCTTTTTAAAATGGCTCCTAGTTCTATAAGCATGACAGTAGCTATAAGGTCAGAGAAATTTTAAGTGGGGACACTTTGGGAGATTCTTTAAGCCCATGTCATGGTTTAGAAAATTGCAACCCTTCTGTCTCTTCAGGATATGAAGAGTTTTAATTATTATTTTACTTTAATGGTTTGTTAAGGTGTTTTGGAAATAATTTTTAATAAGGTAGGAGGCATACATTGTTAAAAAGGTATCTATGTGAAGTTGGGACATAATAACTATGGTATTTATATTCAGATGTCTACTTTCCAAAGTAAATACATGGTTCTTCTTAAAGTATATGAGGGTACCAGAGAAAAAGATAACTCTTTTGAGTAGTCCTTATACAGAAAAATGGAAACAGGTAAAGTGTTGTAATAATAATAAAAACTTGCATTTATTTAGTGCTTAGTTTGTGTCAGACATTGTTTTAAATGCTTTACATGGTATTATTAACACAGTTAATCCTTTAAAAAATCCTTTGAGTTTTAGGTACTTTTAAAATCTCCCTGTCACCAAAAATAAAGATAAAAATAAAATTTAAAAAGCCTGACCTGTGGTTGGGCAGTGAGTAAAGTGGTGACCTGGAATGCTGAGGTTGTGGGTTCAAGGTGCTGGGCTTTCCTGGTCAAGGTACATACGAGAAGCAGTTACTATGAGTTGATGTTTCTCGTTCCTCCCCCCTTCTCTCTCTCCTCTCACTAAAATTAATAGATAAAAAAATTTTAAATCTCTGTCACAAATGTAGAAACTGAGGTACAATTACTTGTCAAAGAGCCAGGTTTTGAACCTAGAAAGTTCTAAATCCTATGTTTTTTTTCCTTCTTTTTTTTTGGAGAAAGATAGGAATATTGAGTTGCTCCTGTATGTGCCCTGACCGTCGAACCGGCAACCTCTGTGGTTCAGGACGACATTCCAGCAGTCAACTGAGCTATCCAGCCAGGGCTTAATTTTATTATTATTAATTTTTTTTAGAGACAGAGGGAGAGAGAGGGGAAGGGGAAGGGAAACTGTTCTTTCATTCAGTTGTGCATTCATTTGTTTCCCGTGTGAGTCCTGACCGGGGATTGAACCCACAACCTTGTCGTTTCAGGAGGATTCTCTTAACTGACTGAGCTAACTGGCCAGGGCCATGCATGTGTTCTTAACCACTAAACTATAAGTGTAGCTGTTTAGGGGAAGAGAATTCATTCTAAGCCCTTATACAACTCCAGGTCCCAGTAAGTTATGTATTTTATGTATGAATGCTCTCTCTTCAAATTGTGGATCCTGAATCCTACTTTTCTAAACATTCTACCACAAGTTGGGAGAGAAGATGGGTCAGTTCATCCACGAATAGTATCAATATTACCTCCTCAGCTTCTCTGTGTCATAAGAGAAACTTGAAGTTTTCCTAAGTAATAGCATTAGTGAAGCATGCTTGAATAATTTCCAGCAGTTGAAATGTCCCTCTTCTCATTTTACAATTTCATTTTTTTTAAAGATTTTATTTATTGATTTTACAGAGGTGGTGTGGAATGAGAAGTATCAACTCATTAGTTATTCATTAATTGCTTGTCATATGTGCCTTTGCCTGGCAAGCCCAGACTTTCAAACCAGTGACCTCAGCATTCCAGGTTGATGCTTTATCCACTGTACCCCCACAGGTCAAGCTCATTTTACAGTTTCTGAGACTTTATTTGAAATCAGTATCTATTTCATTGTTTTGGATACTTTCTTATCTTAAATTGAAATCACAGAGTTTTTTGTTATGAGTCTACTGGGGGTTAGAGAGACAGACTCCTGCATGCACCCTGACTGGGATCCACCCAGCAACCCTGGTCTTGGGCCAATGCTCAAATCAACCAAGCTATCCTTAGTACCTGAGGTTGATACTTGGACGAGCTGAGCTATTCTCAGCACCCAGGGCCAATGCTGGAACCAATCGAGCCACTGGCTGCAACGGGAGAGAGGGAGGGGAAGAGAAGCAGATGGTTGCTTCTCATGTGAACCCTGACCAGGGATCAAACCTGGCACATGCACGCCGTGCTGACGCTCTAGCCACTGAGCCAACATGCCAGGGCTGGTATCTCCTTGGTTTAATATGCAACCCTAATGATGTATGATGTTGAACTATATTTTTCTTTTTAAAGAGGGGAAAGGAGAGGTGGGGGAAAGGAAGAGAGAGAGAGAGAGAGAGAAGCATCAACTTACTGTTCTACTTGTGCACCCATTGATTGATTCTCATATATGCCCTGACCAGGGTTCAAACTGGCAACCTTGGTGCTCTGGGACAATGCTGTACCAATTGTGCCACTGACCAGGGTTGAATATCTTTTTTTAATTAAAAAAATTTTTTTTCTTCTTATTTTTTCTTCTTTTTCAAGTTAGAGGATGTGATAGACAAACTAACACATGCATCCCATAGGATCCACCCTGCAACCCCTGTCTGGGCAGATGCTCTGCCCATCAGGGGCCATGCTCACAACCGAGCTACTTTTAGTGCCTGAGATGGAGGCTCCATGGAACCATCCTCAGCACCCAGGGCCAATATGCTCAAGCTAATTAAGCCATGGCTGTAGGAGGTGAAGAAAGTCAGAGAGAGAAAGTAGGAGGTAGGGGGAGGGTATAGAAGCAGATGGTGCCCTTCTTTTGTATACCCTGGCCAGGAATTGAACCCAGGACATCCACACACTGGGATGATGCTCTACCAATTGAGCTAACTGGCCAGGGCTTCTTTAAATTTTTTAAAAAATATTTACTAATTTTTAAAGATTTTATTAATTTTACAGAGAGGAGGGAGGAACAATAAATATCAACTCGTAATTGCTTCACTTGAGTGGTCCATTGTTTGCTTGGGGTATGTGTCTTGACCGGTCAAGCCCAGGGTTTTGAACCAGCAACCTCAGCATTCCAGGTCAGCGCTCTATCCACTGTGCCACCACAGGCCAGGCAAAAATATTTATTTTATTTATTTTAGAGAGCAGAAGGGAGAGATCAAGAGAGAGAAAGAGAGAGACAGAGAGAGAGATAGGAACTTAGATCTGTTCTTGTGTGTGCCCTGACTGGGTATCGAAATGGCAACCTTTGTGCTTTGGAACCATGCTCTAACCAACTAAGCTATTCTGCCAGGGCTGAACATTGTTTAATATATTTATTTGCTATCTGTATATCTTCTTTGGTAACATAGATGTTGAGATCTTTTGCACATGTTTTAATTGGGTCATTCATTTTCTTGTTGAGTTTTAAGAGTTCTCTGTACAGTTTGGATAGCAGTCCTTTATCAGATGTGTCTTTTGAAAATATTTTCTCTCAATATGTGGTTTGTTTTTCTATTCTTTTGAGAATGTTTTTTTAAAAATTCTGATTCCTAGCCTGACCAGGAGGTGGCGCAGTGGATAGAGCATCAGGCTGGGATGTGGAAGACCCAGGTTCGAGACCCTGAGGTCTCCAGCTTGAGCGCGGGCCCATCTGGGTTGAGCAAAAGCTCGCCAGCTTGGACCCAAGGTCACTGGCTCCACCAAGGGGTTGCTCGGTCTGCTGAAGGCCCGCGGTCAAGGAACATTTGAGAAAGCAATCAATGAACAACTAAGGTGTCACAACGACAATGAAAAACCTAATGATTGATGCTTCTCATCTCTCTTTGTTCCTGTCTGTCTGTTCCTATCTATTCCTCTCTCTGACTCTCTCTCTCTGTCCCTGTAAAAAAAAAAAAAAAAATTCTGATTCCTAGATTCAGTTGCCCTATGGGAATTGGGTTTTGGCAGGTCTTTTGGTTTTGGCTTCAGGTGTTTGGAGTCTCCATGCACCAATATCCAGTGGGTTGTCTCCTATCTAATTAATACTTTAAAAAGACTGGAAGTGGGGGAGCAAGATGGCGACGGAGTAGGCGGACGTACCAACTTCCAACTCCCAGAAGCAAAGTGGATTACAACTCAATTTTAAGAACCATCACCTGGATAAACCAACTTTGAACAAAACTAAGTGGACTCTTCAACCAAGGAACACAGAAGAAGCCACATTGAGACTGGTAGGAATAGCGAAAACGCGAAGAGGGCTGCCCAGCTCCCCGGAGCAAACGGCAGCCCGGAGAGACCCGTGTGGCGGGAGGAGATTTTGGCGGAGAGGGAGGGACCTGGGTCCCAGGAACCAAGCCCCAGCCTGCAGTCCCAGAGCCAAGAAGAGGCGTTTGGACAGTTTTGAGCTGTGAAACAAGTGAGGGAGCTCCCAGGCCTACAGTGTGGAGTATTAGGTCCCTTCCTACTCTGCTGAGGGCTGCTTAAGGTTTTGGGGCGGCAGGACGCTGAAAGGCGGTTCTGTCGGCGTGGGCAGAGGCCAAGCCGGTGGGAGATCGGTCTAGCCCAGAGGGTCGGAGGGTAAGCGCGAGAGCGGTCCGGAAGCTGCGGGCCCGCCTTTAATCCCACTTACGGGGACAAAGCGGGAGGCCAGGAACAGGCAGGCCCTGCGCAAGCCGGCCCTGACCGCGGGGACCGGGCTAGGACCAGGGACGGGCAGGGGCTCGTGGCTGAGCTGACGCTACCAGTCCGTCCCCCCCCGCCACCCGCCGGAGAAACCGCGGTTGGCCAGTATACGTGCGCGAGCGGGCTCCGAGCGCGGGAACGGGGTGGACCCCGAGACAGGCGGAGGCTCGCAGCTGAGCCCACGGCTGCTATCCCCATCCGGCCGGAGAAACCCCGGATAGCGTTAATACGTGCACGAGCGGGCTCCGAACGCGGGGGCGGGGTAGAGTCCGGGACGAGCGGAAGTACGCAGCTCGGCGGAAGCCAGCAAACACGCCCGCCCCAATAAATCTTGGTTTCCGACCCTGCGCAAAGGGCCCTGGCCTCGAGGGCGGGGCTAAAGCTCCTGACGGGCAAAAGCTTACAGCTGAGAGCACGTCAAAAGCCCCGCCTAACCCGCGGAACTGTAGCGAGCAGGCTCCGACTGCTGGTTCTGGGCGGAAGTCCGGAAATAGGCTGGGTCCGCAGCTGAGGAAAGGTGCTCGCCTCTACCCTTGGTGCTAATCTTGTGGCTTCAGTGACAGCCCCTCCCACGGAGGAGAGGCAGAAATCACAGCAAGAGCCACAGTGGGCCGGCGCTGGCAACGCTCATACCCAGCCACCCTAGGCGCCGGCAGAGGGGGTGGGGGGCCTGCAGATAGACCACACCTAGAGAACACAAAGGCAACACCTACTGGACTCCAGTGGCCACAACTTGCTTATACACAGAAAAAATGGACAGGCAGAGGAATGCAAACCAAATGAATCAAGAGAAATCCCCAGAGAAGGACCTGAATGAACCAGATATAACCAAATTACCAGAAGCAGAATTTAGAATAATGATAGTTAGGATGTTCAAAGAAATTAGAGCAACAATGGATAGTCATTATGAACACCTAAATAAAGAGATAAGTATAAAAAATGAAATTGAAATAATAAAAAAGAATCAGACAGAAATGACAAATACAGTATCAGAACTGAAGACCACAATGGAAGGAATTAAAAGCAGGATGGATGACGCTGAGGATCGAATAAGCGAGTTAGAGGACACAATAAACAAAGGCACAGAAGCAGAGAAGAAAAAGGAAAAGAGACTTAAAAAATGTGAGGAAACTCTAAGGGAGCTTTGTGACAACATGAAGAGAAACAACATTCGCATCATAGGGGTGCCTGAAGAAGAGGAGAGAGGACAGGAAATGGAAACTTTGTTCAATCAAATTATAGCAGAAAACTTTCCTAAATTAAGGCTGGGAAACACTCCACACATTCAAGAAGCACACAGAACTCCATTAAGGAGAAACCCAAAAAAATCTACACCAAGACACATCATAGTTAAAATACCAAAGCTAATGGATAAAGAAAAAATTTTAAAAGCTGCTAGAGAAAAAAAGACTATCACCTACAAAGGAGCCCCCATAAGGATGACATCGGACTTCTCAACAGAAACACTTGAGGCCAGAAGGGAATGGCAAGAAATAATCAAAGTAATGCAGAACAAGAACCTACAACCAAGACTACTTTATCCAGCAAGGCTAACGTTTAAAATTGAAGGAGAAATAAAGAGCTTCCCAGAAAAAGAAAGCCTCAAGGAATTCATAAAAACCAAACCAATTCTGCAAGAGATACTAAGGGGCCTCTTGTGAACAGTTTAAAGGGAGGAAAGAATAGAGCAAAAGAAGAATACAGCTTTAAAGAATAAAATGGCAATAAACAACTACATATCAATAATAACCTTAAATGTAAATGGATTAAATGATCCAATCAAAAGACATAGGGTAGCTGCATGGATAAAGAAACAGGACCCATACATATGCTGTCTACAAGAGACACACCTTAAAATAAAAGATGTTCATAGACTGAAGGTAAAAGGATGGAAAAAAATATTTCATGCAAATGGAAATGAAAAAAAAGCAGGGGTAGCAATACTTATATCAGACAAAATGGACTTTAAAACAAAGGCTGTAGTAAGAGATAAAAGAGGACACTACATAATGATAAAGGGAACAATTCAACAGGAAGATATAACTATTGTAAATATCTATGCACCAAATATAGGAGCCCCGACATACATAAAGCAGACTTTGATGGATATAAAGGGCGAGATTAACAGCAATACTATCATAGTAGGGGATTTCAATACCCCTCTAACAACACTGGATAGATCCTCAAGAAAGAAAATTAATAAAGAAACAGCAGACTTAAAGGAGACACTAGATCAACTTGATTTAATAGATATCTTCAGAACTTTTCACCCTAAAGCAGTAGAATATACATTCTTCTCAAGCGCTCATGGTACGTTTTCTAGGATAGACCACATGTTAGGACACAAAAATGGTCTCAATAAATTTAAGAAGATTGAAATCATATCAAGCATTTTCTCTGATCACAATGCCATGAAACTAGAAATTAACCACAAAAGAAAAACTGAAAAATACTCAAACACTTGGAAACTAAATAGCTTGTTATTAAATAATGAATGGATTAACAATGAGATCAAAGAAGAAATAAAAAAGTTTCTAGAAACAAATGATAATGAGCATACATCAACTCAAAATTTATGGTACACAGCAAAAGCAGTTCTGAGAGGGAAGTTTATTGCACTACAGGCATATCATAAGAAGCTAGAAAAAGCTCAAATAAGCAACTTGACCCTGTATCTAAAAGAACTAGAAAAACAACAACAAATAAAACCCAAGACAAGTAGAAGAAAGGAAATAATAAAGGTCAGAGCAGAAATAAATGACATAGAGGCTAAGGAAACAATACAGAGGATCAATGAAACAAGAAGCTGGTTCTTTGAAAAGGTAAACAAGATTGATGAACCTTTAACTAGACTCACCAAGAAAAAAAGAGAGAGGACTCAAATAAATAAAATTAGAAAGGACAGTGGAGAAATAACAACTGACACAACAGAAATACAAAGCATTGTAAGAAAATACTATGAAGAACTATATGCCAAAAAATTAGACAATCTTGGTGAAATGGACAAATTTCTTGAATCATATAACCTTCCAAAAATCAATCTGGAAGAATCAGAACACCTAAACAGACCAATTACAGCAAATGAGATCGAAACAGTTATCAAAAAACTCCCAAAAAAGAAAAGTCCTGGGCCTGATGGCTTCACAAGTGAATTCTATCAAAAATTCAAAGAAGAACTAACTCCTATTCTCCTGAAGCTATTTCAAAAAATTCAAGAGGAAGGAAGACTTCCAAACTCCTTTTATGAGGCGAGCATAATTCTGATCCCAAAACCGGGCAAAGACAACACAAAGTAAGAAAATTATAGGCCTATATCCCTGATGAATTTAGACGCTAAAATTCTCAACAAAATATTAGCCAACCGGATCCAGCAATATATGAAAAAAATCATACACCACGATCAAGTGGGATTTATTCTGGAGAGGCAAGGCTGGTTCAATATTCGCAAATCAATCAATGTGATTCACCACATAAACAAAAGGAAGGACAAAAATCACATGATAATTTCAATAGATGCAGAAAAGGCATTTGATAAAATCCAGCACCCATTCATGCTTAAAACTCTCAGTAAAGTGGGAATACAGGGGTCATTCCTTAACATGATAAAGGCCATCTATGATAAACCGACAGCAAACATCATACTAAATGGACAAAGATTAAAAGCAATCCCCTTAAGATCAGGAACCAGGCAGGGTTGCCCACTTTCACCACTCTTATTCAACATAGTTCTGGAAGTCCTAGCTACAGCAATCAGACAAGAAGAAGAAATAAAAGGCATCCAAATTGGAAAAGAAGAAGTAAAACTGTCATTATTTGCAGATGATATGATATTGTATATTGAAAACCCTAAAGTCTCAGTCAAAAAACTACTGGACCTGATAAATGAATTCAGCAAGGTGGCAGGATATAAAATTAATACTCAGAAATCAGAGGCATTTCTATATACCAACAATGAACTGTCCGCAAAAGAAATTAAGGAAACAATCCCCTTCACTATTGCAGCCAAAAAAATAAAGTACCTAGGAGTAAATTTAACCAAGGAGGTTAAGGACTTGTACTCAGAAAATTATAGAACATTGATAAAAGAAATCAAGGAAGATACAAACAAGTGGAAGCACATACCGTGCTCATGGCTAGGAAGAATAAACATCATTAAAATGTCTATATTACCCAAAGCAATTTATAAATTCAATGCAATACCAATTAAAATACCAATGACATACTTCAAAGATATAGAACACATATTCCAAAAATTTATATGGAACCAAAAAAGAACACGAATAGCCTCAGCAATCTTAAAAAGAAAAAATAAAGCAGGAGGTATCACTCTTCCTGATATCAAGGTTTACTACAAGGCCATTATACTCAAGACAGCCTGGTACTGGCATAAGAACAGGCACATAGATCAATGGAACAGAACAGAGAACCCAGAAATAAACCCACAGCTTTATGGACAACTGATATTTGACAAAGGAGGAAAGAACATACAATGGAGTAAAGACAGCCTCTTTAACAAATGGTGTTGGGAAAATTGGACATCTACCTGCAAAAAAATGAAACTAGACCATCAACTTACACCATTCACAAAAACAAACTCAAAATGGATAAAAGACTTAAATGTAAGCCGTGAAACCATAAACATCTTAGAAGAAAACATAGGCAGCAAGCTCTCCGACATCTGTAGCAGCGGTATATTTGCCGATTTATCTTCATGGGCAACTGAAATAAAAGGCAAGATAAACAAATGGGACTATATCAAACTAAAAAGTTTTTGCACAGCTAAAGACAATAGGAACAGAATAAAAAGACAAACCACACAATGGGAGAACATATTTGACAGCACATCTGATAAGGGGTTAATAACTAAAATTTATAAAGAACTTATAAAAAGCAACACCAGGAAGACAAACAACCCAATCAAAAAATGGGCAAAAGAAATGAATAGAAATTTCTCCAAAGAGGACATACAGATGGCCAATAGGCATATGAAAAAATGCTCAACATCACTAATCATTAGAGAAATGCAAATTAAAACCACAATGAGATATCACCTCACACCAGTCAGAATGGCACTTATCAGCAAAACAACACAGAATAAGTGCTGGCGAGGATGTGGAGAAAAGGGAACCCTTCTGCACTGCTGGTGGGAATGCAGACTGGTGCAGCCACTGTGGAAAACAGTTTGGAGATTCCTCAGAAAATTAAAAATCGAACTGCCTTTTGACCCAGCTATCCCACTTTTAGGAATATACCCTAAGAACACCATAGCACTGTTCGAAAAGAAGAAATGCGCCCCCATGTTCGTGGCAGCATTGTTCACAATAGCGAAGATCTGGAACCAGCCCAAGTGTCCGTCAGAAGACGAGTGGATTAAAAAGCTATGGTACATATATACTATGGAATACTACTCAGCCATAAGAAACGATGACATCGGATCATTTATAACAAAATGGATGTACCTTGATAACATTATACGGAGTGAAATAAGTAAATCAGAAAAAAAGAAAAACTGAGAACAGCACGATTACATACATAGGTGGGACATGAAAGTGAGGGTATGAGACATGGACAAGAGAGTGGTGGTTATGGGATGGGGGGAGGGAGGGAAGAATGGGATAGGGAGGAGGGGAGGGACGCAGGGAAAACCAGATTGAAGGTGACAGAGGACAATTTGACTTTTGGTGATGGGTATGCAACACAATTGAATGATAAGATAACCTGGAGATGTTTTCATTGTACATATGTACCCTGATTTATGGATGTCACCCCATTAGAATTAATAATAATAAAATATATATATATAAAAAAATAAAAATAAAAAAAAAAAAGACTGGAAGTAATATACTGCTCACAAAAATTAGGGGATATTTCAAAATGAATATGAAGTGATAAAAAAGGTATTTGATTTTTTTTTATTAAACAAGAGCATCGGAAAAGCAAGTGACAAGTCAAAGAAAGTCATTTGATTATGTAAATGAGATGCAAAACCAACTTCTTTTCATTGTTGAAAATGCACTATACAAAAGGCTGAAAGTACTGGAGTATCTGCATATTCCTTGATCCCCTAATTTTTGTGAGCAATGTATATTACATATAGTTAATCTGATTGTTGAACACTTTTGTCTACTTATACACCAGAGAAAAAAGTCACATTGCCAATCTCTCCTTCTGAACTGGACCTTCTAGCTTTGATCTACCTTCTGGTGATTTAGTTTGACTCAAATTATTCTTGTTATTCACATTGATCTGTTTCCACATGCTTTATTATATTATGATGAGCGTGGACCATGGTGTCATCTGGCCATGTGTGCTCTATCTAGGGCTATGCTTTTTCCTGCATCCTATGATGAACTAAGCATCCCAGTTCTTGAAGAATGGTAGCTATATCTTAACAGTATCTACCAATTCCATGTTTAGAGTCTACTGGTTTTGCCTTTTGACATCTTTTACTGTTGAGTGAAAATAGTATCTTAAAGGTGTTTTTCATAAAACCTCCACACAATTATTTGAATTTGGATAAAGACATGGACAGAGTAAGATTTTGTTGTTTTCCTTCACAATCATTTGAGCTCACTCTGCTGAGCAGTGTGTGAGCAGTGGGAAGAAATGGCATTTGGACTAGATATGGCCTGGCTCTGTCTGCACCTCTGTCCTACTTCCTTCTGGGGCACTAGAAAGAAAGGTTGAGTTTTGTGGGACATTTTCCAACTAGTAAATGGATGACAGCCAGCTCAAATCGTCTGATGAAGAGAAATGACTCCTCCTTCAGTCCTGGGAATTTGACCCACACAGATATTGGAAGTCGAAGAAAACTGCCAGATTTTTAGCTTTGCTAATATAGGAGTGAATGCATGAAGAGGGCGCACAGTACAGAGATGGGAGGGAGATTGGGGAGGGGATGGGAATGGTACAAGGCCTCATCTTTCACCACTCCCTGGGTTCTGAGTATTATTTATAAGCATTAAAGGTCCTGTTCAGTTAACTCGGTTAAGAGCATCATCCCAAAACAAGGTTGTGGGTTTGATCCCTGATCAGGGCACCCGCAGGAAGGAGCCAATGAGTGCACGACTGAGTGAAACAACAAATAAATGCTTCCCTTCCCCTTCCATCTACTCTCTCTCTTTCTCTGTCTCTGAAGATAAAGAAATTAAGCTCTGGCTGGATAGCTCAGTTGGAGTGTGGTCCTGGAGTACAGAGGTTACTGGTTCAATTCCCTCCCTGGTCAGGGCACATATAGGAGCACCTTGAAGTTCCTGTCTCTCTCTCTAGGGGAAATAAAAAGATGAACAAACAAAACAAATAGTTCACTGGTTAAGAAGCCTAACTGCAGCTGCTGAAACAGAACAGGGTAGTGCAGTCTTGAGTCAGCAACTTTTATCTTTGTCCTATTGCCTGTAATTATGTGTATTATCTCACGTAACCTTCATAACAAACCTGTGATAGATAAAATATCCACTTTGTAGCTTAAAGAAACAGGCTTACAGAGTTTAAGTAACTTGTTCAAGATTACACAGCTATGAAGCATGAGAGCCACATTCTAATTTGGAACCCTATCAGGTTACTCACAGAATTGAAAGTTAAAAAATTGGTAGGAAACCATGGGATCCTAGGTAGCAGGGAAGCCAGGCAAAGCCATATTACAGATAAGTCTGATTTGGTTACCACACCTGGCACTTGTATCACTGTTTACTCAGGATGCTATTGGGCTCTTGATGCCACCATGGAGAATTTACCAGCTATTCCTTTGTTTTTGTGTCATTCTTTCAAAATGCAAGTTGGAACACCTAGTTGGCGTGGTTCATTTTCATGCCTTGGTGTTCTAGCTGCCAGGAGGTAGAGAGGAGTCTCTGGCATGTCTGGCTTCTGTGGTGGAGGATTGGATCATGCTTTACCCCTGAGACTGGTGCAATCAGAGACCCTGCTCCCAAATAGGAAGAGTATTTGGGTGCTGAGCAACAATAATACAAAGGGAAGATGTCCACATACAGTCATTGTATACAGATGTTCATGTGACATTCTGCTGAGGACTGATCAGACTGGGAAGCTGTGTCTTCCTGTAAGCCAAGCTGGTTTTATTTTGTTTGTTTGTTTTTTGTGAGACCAGCATCTATCTACCTAACAGAGTCCTTCAGAACTTTCAGACACTACACAAAATACTATATATGGATTTTCATATAAGGATGTCTGGCTGTTTCTGATTCATTAAAACTGACCACCACAGACATTAGTGACCAGTAGAACCAGTCAACTGTTAGGGTCCATCTAAGGAGGGAGCATGTGGAAAAGAGAGATCCATAGGGAAAACTCCCTAACTTCTGGGTTTAACTGATCATCACTGTGGTGTCTTGAGACCCTGAGTTTGTATATGTTCTGGGAAGTATTTCATTATAGCTTTACCTGATTAACTGTATGAAAGATTTTCTTGTAATGGGAAGGAAAAAGAATTAATGTGCATGGTCTTTCTTCAGTAATTTGTTTGAATGTCTTTTCCTTTCTTTGCCTTAAGATTAGGGACCATATCAATTTTGTACTTTCAGGATCTAGCATTGTGCCCAATATGCAGTAAGTACTTATTTGAATGAATGAATTTTCCTTAGCATTCTTTTTCTGAAGCGGAATTGATTCTTGTAAAAAGGTGAAGAATTTATAGTCATGTATTTTTGAAACATTTTGTAAAGTTTTTAGATTAAAAAATAATTTCAAATTTGCCATGGGAAAAAGGCCACAGTGATGTGCTCTTTACTTGTGTTGTTACAGGTGTTCCAGGATTTGGGGACTGAAGTACTGTCTGGAGCTGCTCAAGGCTATAACATATGCCTTTTTGCCTATGGACAGACAGGCTCTGGAAAGACATACACCATGCTGGGGACCCCAGTGAGTACTGGTATTGGAATGAAATAGCTTCCTAACTGCAGAGCAGACCTGAATCTTGCATTGTCCTTGCCATTAAGAAAGAGAATGTGAGTTTCATAGTCAACTTTAACAAGATTTAATGGGCCCTCTTCTGTATGGGTTTCTGAGCACTTTAATTGAAGGATAAACTTTGAATAATTAGCTTTCTTTATTAAACCCTGAAGAACCTTAGAATTTTACAACTCCCTTTGATGAAGCAGACTTTGTCAGTCCTTCTGAATACCTCATATCATTGATAAGACCCAGCCAGACTGAATTTTAAGCTCTGGCTGGGGTGAGCAGCATCGAGGCTGTGTGTGTTAGATCTGAATGTTAGAAAGAAGCAGAAGAACCAACTACTGGGATGGAAGCTTTCATAATGTGTAGGACTTATGAGGGCCTTCCTTTATCATGGAAAATTAGAAGGGTAGAATTCCTTAAGAATACCTCTTTATTTTAGGGCTAGAAGTCCCCGAATGAGATGAACTGGTAGAGCAGTGATACAGGGACATTCTCTAGGACACTTTTTCTCCTGAAAGATTATCTTTACTGCTGTGAGCTCAGCTCATTGTTCAC
The DNA here is from genome assembly GCA_037038555.1 of Rhynchonycteris naso. Taxonomy (NCBI): domain Eukaryota; kingdom Metazoa; phylum Chordata; class Mammalia; order Chiroptera; family Emballonuridae; genus Rhynchonycteris; species Rhynchonycteris naso. The sequence continues at coordinate 75,303,192 of CM072999.1, read as the reverse complement.
TATGTCCATGTTTATTGTGATTTTATATATTTAAAATTAAAAGGAGAAACTTCCCTTTAAACCAGAGGTATAAAGCCTTTAACCTGAATACAGGTTAGCACTGGATCCAAGATGAAAAGAAAAAACAATTTTTTAAAATGTATATATTGAACACCCTTGTACTCTAATTCTCCTATGTGTGTAAACAACAGAAGATAGGTTCTGAGAGGAACCACAGTGGTAAATAAGGTCTATCCAAGAAGGACTGAACTTTCATTTCGCAAAAGCAGACATCTGGGTTTACTAGCTTCTCCTTTCTTCTTTCTTTGCCTCACATCTGGTGCATTCTTCCCATGAATGTCTTCTGAGAGCACTGGTGAATAGTCTTCTACATACTAATCATGAAATTTTCTGTAGTGAAGAGGCTAGCACAAGGAGCCCATGTGCCTGTCCCCCTGCTGAGGACTGTTCCTGTGTGTCAGGGTGAGAGCATCATCACGAGCAAACAATAATGCTCTCCTTTCTTCTGTTCTCCAGGCCTCTGTTGGACTGACGCCACGGATATGTGAGGTATAAACTCTATGTTGACTGGATCCTTTCAAAGTAGGTCTAATTTGTACACTCCTAATGAAATTCCAACCCTCTTATTGATGCAGGGTCTCTTCATAAGGCAGGAAGACTATGCCTCACTGCCTTCCTCCTGTAGGATAAAAGTAAGGTAAGAACCTCCCAGACTCTGCAGCCTAAAATGTTTCTGTTTCCACTCCAAATTCTCGCATGTTCAGCTGTTCTCTTTGCTTCCAGAGTCATCCAGAAGAATGAAGAAAAGCCAGAGCAGAAATACTGTATCTTGCAGTATAGGGAGATGAGTAACATACTTAGGTCTTTAGATTGTAGAAAACTTAATTCCGGCCCTCAGGTTTAACATGAAGGTTTCTCCTTTGTACCAGTTTGCCCTGTCTGGGTTACTTTCCTTCATTTTCTTTCCTTTTTTCTTTCTTTCTTTTTTTTTTTAACAGAGAGAGTCAGAGAGAGGGATAGACAGACAGGAATGGAGAGAGATGAGAAGCATCAATCATCAGTTTTTCCTTGCTACACGTTAGTTGTTCACTGATTGCTTTCCCATATGTGCCTTGACCACGGGCTTACAGCAGATCGAGTAACCCCTTGCTGGAGCCAGCGACCTTGGGTCCAAGCTGGTGAGCTTTCGCTCAAACCAGATGAACCCGTGCTCAAGCTGGTGACCTCGGGGTCTCAAACCTGGGTCTTCCGCATCCCACTTCAACGCTCTATCCACTGCGCCTCCGCCTGGTCAGGCCCTTCATTTTCTGTACAGCTTCATACTAACTTTTAGAATTTCTTCCAGGCCCCTACTGTGTTGTTCTCCAGGTCAGTCGTCGTCTAGCTCTAGTTCCCAGACTGGTGCTGGCTACTCCATTATGAAGTTTTAACCAGTCTGTAGTGAATTGTTGGCAGAAGTTACCAGTTGCCCTTAATTCTCTGTATTCTTCTTTTTCATCTTCTTCTTCGTTTTTGGTGTTCAATGTTCTTTTCTTTTTAATCAAGATATAATTTATAAACTATAAAATTCATGCTTTAAAAGAATACAGTTCTAAGACTTGACTTGGGATGGTGAACACACAATGCAGTATACAGATGATGTATTATAGAATTGTGTACCTTATACTATTATTTTGTTAACCAATGTCACCCCAATAAATTTAGTGAAAAAGGATGCATGTGAGGCTTTCAAAATGCAGAAAAATCTAAAATTAATTTACTTTTAAAAATAAATAAATAAAATAACATGAACAAAGTAAAATAAATAAAGTATACAGTTCAGTGATTTTTTCCCCCTGATATTTACAGTGTTGTCCAGCCATCATTACTATCTGATTCTAGAACATTTTTATTACTCCAAAAAGAGTAAACATCCTTTTTAAAAAATGAAATGATGTGAACATTATTTTTACATTTTTTAAGTTTGCAAAGTAAAACTTTATAAACCTGTGTGCTTTGTATATGTGTGTGTGTATTAACATATATATGTATATTAAATGTTTTATTTTCCGTAAAATCTGGGAACCACTACTCTTGAGAGACATCTAGGGTTGCTGTGATATGAGAAGTTTAAGGAGAAATAATTTATAAGGAGAGTGTGCATAGAGTTTAGCTTTGAGCTGGAGCCTTTTTTCTGACTGCTGACTTCATAGGCAAGCATCTGTGTCCTGGTAAAGAAGACCTTTCTGTGAGAAGTGTGCTTTCTCGTTTATCAAAATCTTAACTACGTAATTTTAATAATGGATTATAACTGTTATTATTTTTAAAAGGGATAAAATACCAGTAGATGCCTGTGAGACTGAGAATATTGTAAACAGAATCCCAGTATTTAAAACAGATTAAATGAGAATTGTCTTACTTAAACCAGGGGTGGGAACATACCCTTAGCACTTAGCTTTCTTCATTGCTCAGCAGTGGTCCTCGAGATGCCTTCACAGAGTAAGAGAGCTCAAAGATCACATTTGAAAACCATTTCAACAAGCTTGTGGACTGTGCTGTGGCAGCCTGATTAAGGCACAGGCTGGTAGCAGTATACCCTAAAACCATGTTGAAATAGCCTCTTGAAGATAAAACTTTAATCAGCACTGACATTGTGCTAAAATGTGCTATGACTGAAGTGTTAATAGACAATGCTAAAAACCCTATTTTACACATGTGGAAAGAGAATCAAAGGGGAACCCTGGCTTGATTAAGGCCTTAGAGTGTCAGATATGAAACTAAAATAAGGTGTATTTCCCAATCATTTGCTAATCTAATCATTTTGCCTTTTTTCAAAATCTGATTTTGAGAACACATCACCATTTTTGAAAATCTAACTATGTGTCTTTTTCTATATGTCTCTAGTTTTCTGGAAATCTATAATGAACGAGTGAGGGATCTATTGAAGCAATCTGATCAAAAAAAGTCCTACACCCTGCGTGTCAGGGAGCACCCAGAGATGGGACCCTATGTACAAGGTGAGCCATTATGGTCTTGGAGGACTGAGGCAAACCAGATCCAGGGAAGCTTTTCTGATGGTTACTAATTCATTCAACAAAGGTATAACGAATAATTATTCTGTACTAAATGCTAGATATGTACTGATAAGTAGAAAAGACAGTCCTGCTCTCACAGGCAACCTTATAATTTTGTGGGAGTAAGTCAGAAAACAAGCACTGAATTGCAAGTTGTGATAATGACTAATAAAAAAATAAATAGATGGAAAAGAACATTGGGTGCTGTTGATGACCCATCTGCATGGGCCAGTCAGGAAAAGCTTCTCTGAGGTAACATTTTAAGCTGAGTCCTGAAGGGATATTGGAGCCATTCATGTGAATGGTATTATTAGGAGAAGAATGCTTCAGGTAGAGGGAGCAACTTGAACTGGAGCCCTGAAAGAAGGACACAGTGGTTTCAAGGAGGTCATTGTGTCTAAAGCATGGTCAGTGAGGAGGAATATGGCATGGGAAATGGATGGGTCTGCGGGGCCAGATCTAGCATGGCCTACACTGGTTCCCAGGCCAGTTAATCTTCTTTCTAGGCTACATTCTCTTCCATTGGTGGAGATGGGGAGGTATCAGACATGGGCAGAGTCTGAAATGCTTCCTCATCATGCATGATATTTGGTGTTTGGTACCATCAGACTTATTCTATTGGGCTAAGTCTTGCTATTAAGTAGGAACAGTTGGGTTCTTTTGTGGAAGAAATTTTACCCTACTAGTCCACTCATTAGAAGTGACATATACATAGTATGCTCTTATTCCCTCAGCAACATATTCATTTAAATGCTGACAAGGTGAGGGACATAAAAGAACAAGAGCTGGTTTCTTCTCTAAACAGAGCATGGCTAATCTTCTCAGTAGGTGTGCCAGTCATGGTTTTGTTATCTGTTCCCTCCCAAACCGTCCATCATAAATGGCAGCCTGAAAACAACAAAAATATCATGCACTTTGTTGGGAGACAGTGGAGTTTCTTTGTCCCACCCAGATGCTGGCCATATATTTCTGGGCTTCCATCTTTTCCCAATTCCCCATGGAAATTGTTTTACTAAGTGCTTATCCCTTAGTGCCTTCAAGCTAATGTCTTTTTTTTGTGTATGTGTGACAGAGGCCAAGAGAGAGACAGATAGGAACAGACAGACAGGAAGGGAGAGATGAGAAGCACCAGTTCTTTGTTGCAACTCCTTAGTTGTTCATTGATTGCTTTCTCATATGTGCGTGGGGGGGGGGTTGCTACAGCAGAGCGACTGACCCATTGCTCAAGCCAGCAACCTTAGGCTTTAAGCCAGTGGCCTATGGGCTCAAGCCAGCGCCCCCATACTCAAGCTGGTGAACCCACGCTCAAGCTGAATGAACCCATGCAAGCCGGTAACCTCAGGGTTTTGAACCTGGGTCCTCTGTGTCCCAGTCGAATGCTCTTATCCACTGCACCACCGCCTGGTCCGGCTCTTTCTTTCTGTATCTTTCTCACTCTCTCTTTCTTTTATTGATTTTAAAGACAGAGGAAGGGAGAAACAGGAACATCGAGCTTGCTCCTGTTTGTGTCCTGACCAGGGATAGAACCGGCAACCTCTGCGCTTCGGGACTATGCTCTAACCAACTGAACTATCTGGCCAGGGCAAGCGCAGGCTTTTGAACCAGCAACCTCAGCATTCCAGGGCAATGCTTTATCCACTGCACCACCGTAGGCCAAGCTTGGTTATATTTTAAAACCTTTTATTATAGAGAATTTGAACATACACAATAATTAACAGACTATTATAGTTATAATGAACCCACGTGTGTCTGCTATTCAGTTATAACCATTCATTCTTGGCCAGTTCTATGCTATATACATTCATGTCCACTTTTGCCATCCTATATTATTTTGAAGCAATTTTAAGATGCCACGTTAATTTATTTGTAAATATTTAGTATGTAGCCCTAAAAAATAGGAATGCTTTTTTTTTAAACAACGCATAACCACAAAACTGGTATCACATCTAAATAATAACAATAATTCCTTAATAAAAAAGACTTTAGTCAGTGTTCATATTACTTTGCTAATTTTTAGTGTAATTTTGTTCAGGAATGGCCTGTGTAGTTGCTTTACTTCTGAATCTCTAGAGGTTCTCTAGCATAGTTATGAAGGTCCACACCTTTTTTTTTTTTTTCAGAAGAGAGATAGACAGACAGGAAGGGAGAGAGATGAGAAGCATCTGCTTGTAATTGTGACACTTTAGTTCATTGATTGCTTTCTCATATGTGCCTTCACTGGGGGGCTCCATCAGAGCCAGTGACCCCTTGCTCAAGCCAGCAGCCTTGGGCTCAAGCTAACGACCTTTGGGTTTAAGCCAGTGAACATGGGGTTTTACCTATGATCCCACCTTCAAGCTGACAACCTCAGGGTTTCGAACCTGGATCCTCAGCATCCCAGGTTGATCAATGCTCTATCCACTGTACCTCCACCTGGTCAGGCAATGAAGACCCTTTTTTGATTTGGTCAGTAACCAGTCATAAAAATTTACTTTCATGTATGTCCTCAAGCTACTCTTTGTCTACCTAAATCTTCCCCATTTCACAATGGCCAAATTCAAGTCTCACTTCTTCCATGGAGCCTGCCCTGACCATTTCTGTTCTGAACATTTATTATTCTACTTCTGTGGCATTTGGCCAGATTGTCTTGTATAACTTCTCATGATTGTAAACTATGGAAAGATATGGATATATGTACTATGTATTTTTCTGTGTTGTGTGTGTGACAGAGACAGAGAGAGGGACAGATAGAGACAGACAGACAGGAAGGGAGAGAGGTAAGAGGCATCAGTTCTTCATTGTGACACCTTAGTTGTTTATTGATTGCCTTCTCATATGTGCATTGATGGGGGGGCTATAGCAGACTGAGTACCCCTTGCTCAAGCCAGCGACATTGGGCTCAAACTGGTGAGCCTTGCTTAAACCAGATGAGCCTGTACTCAAGCTGGCAATCTCAGGGTTTCTATCCACTGTGCCACCGCCTGGTCAGGCTGTACTATGTATTTTATATGCCAAACTGAATTTATTTTGTGGCGATATAGCACCTGTATACTTCAGGAATTTAGTAAGAGCCAAATAAAGTAAAATATGAAAACTTTTTAAAAATAATCTACATGGCAAACATGTAAGGAATTTTATTGTTATTGTTTGGTTGTTGTTGGCATAATATATAAATTAGTCTCAGTGTATAATTTCTGTGAGGGCAGAGGCCTATGTTCCCAGAGCCTATCACAATGCCTACCAGTAAGTTTCCAGTAAATATTTGTTGATTATTATTATCTGAATGATTTAGCAAGTTCCCTTATGCCTATTAAATAATATTAAATAAAAATGATAAAGTTAAAAACCCACAAGGAAAGGTTAAACTTGACCAAAAATTTAATTTAATTTTTTTTCTCCTTCACAAATCTGATAGGTTTATCTCAACATGTAGTTTCCAACTATAAGCAAGTAATTCAACTCTTGGAGGAAGGAATAGCAAACAGGTAACAGATTTGTTTGTTCCTGTCATTCTTTTCAGCTTCATTCTTCATTCCTTTGTTCTTATCCCCCTTTGGCATGTATGATGATGCCTATCTTTGCAGCTCCCCACATTCATAATCTAGACCTTTCTCAGAACGATAATGTACCCATGGTAAGGTGCAGTGACTTAAAATGTAGTGCTCTTCTCACTAGTAATGACATGACCTTAAACTGAAGAATGATTGACTTAGATTTAGATAAAGGGAGGGCTATCTTGATTTAACATTGGAATGAATTTCTGAGGAAGACTATGAATTCCATCTGGCTTAAGCATAACATTGACATAATTCAAGATATTACATATTTTAAAGGTCTTTCTGGCCCTGTAATATTTATATTCTATGTTTAATCACAACTTTCTCTGTCTTTGAGGCTTCTTATCCAGCAAATTCTTTACCTCCTCTTGTCTTATTTAATGTGTCTGTCTTGGAGATATTCTTCCAATTCTCCCATATTTCATGGGATATACTTTTTAGTATTCCTCTTTTCAACTGTGATTTTTGTTTCTGTTGCTTAAAAAAATTCTAATATAGTTTTGCATGAAGATACATTATACCTTTTATTCTGAGATATCAGTACTCAGAGTACTGCTTCTGTCCTCATTGAAATGCTCTCCTAAGTATACTGGACTAAATATGTATGTTTTATGATTCTCAGCACTAACATTTCTTGTGTTCCCCATGGATCCTCAGGGAGTCACCTTGCATAAACAATCGTCACCCTAATTGTCTAACCTTGTATATACAGAATCACAGCAGCCACCCATGTTCATGAGGCCAGCAGCAGATCCCATATCATCTTCACTATCCACTATACACAGGTTAGTTACCTCTTATATTTGGTTATATTTCTTCCTCTCCTTGTCCCTTTTGACTTCTTCCATTTACAGGTCCAAGTTGTACACCTAGGATGGGTAGAGGCATTTAATAAGACTAATCAAAATATCTCCTACTTATATTTTACTTTTTTCTCCTTTTCCAAATGAGAGAAGGAGAGATAGAGAGACAGACTCCCACATGCACCTTGACTGGGATCCACCTGGCAACCCCTATCTGAGGTTGATACTCTGCTCATCTGGGACCATTCTCACAACTGAGCTATTTTTATCACCTGAGGCAGAGGCTCCATGGAGCCATCCTTAGTGCCCAGGGCCAATGTGCTTGAACCAATTGAGCCATGGCTGTGGGAAGAGGAGGGGGAGGTATGGGAAGGGATGGAGAAACAGATGGTCACTTTTCCTGAGTGCCCTGACTAGGAATCGAACCTGGGACATCCACACACTGGGCCAAAGCTTTACCACTGAACCAATCAGCCAGGCCACTTCTAACTTTTCAAAGCACTTTCATATCTATGTGACCAGCATGAGCATTTAAAACAAAAAACAAGATTTGAAATGAAAAGCATTAAAATGAAAGAGTAGAAGATTCACTTTTATTTTGATGAAATGAGGAGATCAACAAATCCTATCCCCAAAAAGCAACTGTAAATGTGGACAAAACTGTTAAAAGCAACTATTATTTTATTCTAAAAATATAACATAGAAGGCCCTGTCCGGTTAGCACAGTAGTAGAGAGTTGGCCCACTGTGTGGAATTCCCAGGTTTGATTCCCAGTCAGGGCACACAGGAGAAGCACCCATCTGTTTCTCCACCCCTCCCCCTCTTGCTTCATCCCTCCCCCGCTTCTTCTCCTTCTCTCTTTCTTTTCTCCTCCTCTCCTACAGCCAAAGCTCTATTAGAGCAAGTTGGTCCTGGGCGCTGAGGATGACTCCATGACCTCTGCCTTGGGTGCTAAAATATGGCTCTGGTTGCAGTAGAGCAAGGGCCCCAGATGGACAGACCTCCTTGTGGGCTTGCCAGGTGAATTCTGGTCAGGGTGCATGTGGGAGTCTCTCTCTGCCTACTGCCTACCCTCTTCTCACTAAAACAAACAAACAAACAAAAAAAAACATATGATAAACTGACATATAATAAACTGAGAAGCATACATATAATAAGCAGACATATAATAAACTGAGAAGCATATATTCAAGAAAACTACTGAATTGCAAGTAAGAACAGCTTAAATGTATGGTGTATTGTCTTGGGCTACTCCTGTCCTTACCCACACCCTAATCTCTGACAGTGAAGTAGTTCACTCAGGGGAGGGAAGGTTGGGAAAACGAGCAGGTTTGTTGTTGTCAGTGCCAGAGCTGTTGATTTGGAGTACATCAGTTAAAGTGGTGACCTCAGTGGTAAGTGAACAATGGATCCATTAGTCTAAGGTAGTGGGATCTTTTTAGGCAAAAAAATGAAATGGCAGACTATCTGGGGATTTAACAGGTGTTCTGAGATATGATATAGTCATAAGGGGTGTGATAAAATGCTCAAATATCCTAAGAAACTGAAACTGAGAACATACACAGCAGAGACTAAGTGGGCTCAAGCTAGCCAAACAGCCGTGATTGACAGAATATGCACATATGTGCTGAGGAGCCACAGAGGACGCTGTGGCTAGTGAATGTTGGGGTAAACTTAGAAACTGCCTGAACTTTTAATTTATTCCCCAACTTACACATAGATCCATCAACAGAGAATAGAAGTCTTATTGGCTCAAGGTATTTGATTACAACTTTCTGAACACTAAGCTATGCAGACACGGGGTGGCCCCAAAGAAGACAAGCTTAAAACGAAGAGCAATGATGGGAAAAAGTACTCCCTTCCTATATTTCTCAAAGTCTTCCAAAAAATAGAAGAAGCAATACTCCCTAACACATTTTATGAGGCCAACATAAGCCTGATACCCAAACCCGTCAAGGACAACACAAAAAAAGAAAACTACAGAACAATATCTCTAATGAATACAGATGCAAAAATCCTAAAAAAATACTAGCAAGTCAAAGAAAACAACACATTAAAAAATAATACATCACAATCAAGTGGGATTCATTCCAGGAGCACAAAGATGGTTCAACATATGGATATCAACTAACATAATACACCACATCAACAAAACAAAGAACAAAAATCATATGATCATATCAATAGATACAGGAAAGGCATTCGATAAGATACAACATCCCTTTATGTTTAAAACACTCAATAAAATTGGAATAGAAGGAAAATACCTCAACATGAGAAAGGCCATATATGATAAACCATCAGCTAATATACAAAATGGTGAAAAACTAAAGGTTTTGCCTCTAAAATCAAGAACAAGACAAGGCTACCCACTCTCTCCCCTCTTATTTAACATAGTTTTGGAAGTTTTAGCTAGAGCAATCAGGCAAGAGAAAGAAATAAAAGGCATCCATATTGGGAAAGAAGTAAAGATACCACTTTTTGCAAATGATATGATCCTGTATTTGGAAAACCCCAAAGACTCCATTGAAAAACTATTAGAAACAATAAACCAATACAGTAAAGTTGTGGGATACAAAATCAACATATAAAAGTCTATTGCATTCTTATATGCCAACAATGAAACTTTGGAAAATGAACTAAAAATAAAATTCCTTTTATAATTGCAACAACAAAAAGAATAAAATACCTAGGAATAAACTTAAGAAAGGATGTGAAGAACCTACATAGTGAAAACTACAAAGCATTATTGAAAGAAATTGAAAAAGACAGTGCAATGGAAAAATATTCCATGTTCATTGTTTGGAAGAATCAACATAGTTAAAATGGCCATATTACCCAAAGCAATATACAAATTTAATTCAATCCCCATCAAATTCCAATGCTATTTTTTAAAGAAATAAAACAATAAATCACCAGATTTGTATGGAACCATAAAAATTCCCAAGTTACCAAAGCAATCCTAAGGAAAAAGAATGAAGCCGTAGGTATCCCATTACCTGATTTCAAATTATACTATAGAGCCATGATAATCAAAAGAGCATGATATTGGCAGAAAAACAGACATACAGACCAGTGGAACAGAATCGAGAACCCAGAAATAAAACCACATATATATGGACAAATAATCTTCGACAAAGGAGTCAAAAACACACAATGAAGAAAAGAACGTCTTCAATAAATGGTGCTGGGAAAATTGGAAAGCCACATGCAAAAGAATGAAAGTTGACTACAGTTTGTCCCTGTGCACAAAAATTAATGAAAAATGGATCAAAAACCTAAATATAAGATCTGGAACAATAAATTACATAAAAGAAAACATAGGTACTAAACTCATCGACCTTGGCTGTAAAAAACAATTTATGAATTTGACGCCAAAGGCAAGGGAAATAAAGGTGAAAATAAATGAATGGGAAAAAAACTCCCTCCCCCTTCCCTTCTCTTCCTCCCTACCTTCCTCTTTTCTTCTTGCTTTAAATATAAATCAATAAAAAAGAAAAGTACAATGATTGAAATGAAAAATTCACTGGTAGAACTCAATAGCTGATTCAAGACGGCAGAAGAATTAGTAAACTTAAAGACAGACCAATTAAAAATCACCCTTTTTGAAGAAGACCAAGTAAAACATTGAAGAAAAATGAACAGAGCCACTCATACCTGTGGAACAATATCAAGTCTGCCAACATAAATGTAATGAGAATCCCAGAAGGAGAGAAAAGAAGCTAGTCATAAGAAAAATTTAAAATATAATGGCTTAGTCTGACCTGTGGTGGGGCAGTAGATAAAGCACTGACCTGGAGTGCTGAGGTTGCCAGTTCGAAACTCTGGGTTTGCCCGGGCAAGACACATGAGAAGCAACTACTATGAGTTGATGCTTTTTGCTCCCCCACTTCCTCTTTCTCTCTTCTGTTTCTAAAATGAATAAATAAAATCTTAAAAAATATATACATAAAATGGCTGGAAAAATGTTACCAAATTTGTTCAAAATAATTAATCTACAGATCTAAGATGCTTAAGAACTCCAAGTAAAATAAGTACAAAGAGAGCTTTGCCCAGACACATCATAATCAAACTGTTGAAATGAAAAAGAGAAACTCTTGAAAACCGCTAGAGAAAAATTATTCAGAATGTACAGAACAATTACCGGGTTAATGGCTGACTTCTCATTAGAAACATTTGATCCCAGAAACAGAGTGATGGAGAAAAATAATAAACTGTCTGCCAAGTTAGCAAAACTAGCTTTCAAAAGTGAAGTGAAAATAAGAATATTCCTAAATTGAAAAAAAAATTCAGAATTTTTGCTAGTAGCCCTACTTATAAGAAAAGTACACGAAATCATTCAGTGATATATTCTTTCTCATTTCCTGTCATTAAGAGAATAAAATTGACCTGACGAGGTGGTGGCACAGTAGATAGAGCATCAGACTAAGATGCAGAAGACCCAGGTTTGAATCCCTGAGGTTGCAGACTTGAACGCGGGCTCATCCAGCTTGAGCATGGGATCATAGGCATGACCCCATGGTCACTGGCTTGAGCCCAGGCGTTGCTGGCTTGAATCCCAAGGTCGCTGGCTTGAGCCCAAGGTCACTGGTTTGAGCAAGGGGGTCACTCACTCTGCTGTAGCCCCCCAGTCAAGGCATATATGAGAAAGCAATCAATGAACAACTAAGGTGCTGCAATAAAGAATTGATGCTTCTCATCTGTCCCCCTTCCTGCCTGTCTGTCCCTATCTGTCCTTCTCTCTCCCTGTCTCTCCCGCTTAAAAAAAAGTATAAAACAGTAATATGTTGTATTATTGTATATCATATATATGCATTATCTACATTGTCATATATGTGACTAATAGTTTAGAAGAGTAAGGAGGAAAAGAAGATATAATGGAGAGATGTTTCTATATGCTATAGGAATTAAGTTAGTATTTTGAAGTCAATCATGGTGAGTTAAGATGCATATTCTGATCTAAAGAGCAATTTAGATGCTTAAATAGCATCAATAATGTAGCTCAAAATTTTAATTTAAAAATCAGAAGAGATTAAATAGTAAACTAAAGTACTTAACACGAAGAAGGCAGAGAAGGAGAAACACAAGGACAAAACATCATGAGACATATAGAAAATAAATAGAAAAACAATAGAGATAATTCTGAACACACCAATAATTACATTAAAGGAGAGTGGATAAGGATACAAATTCTCAGGTTAGATAAAAGCAAGACCCAACTACATGCTGTCTACAAGAAACACTCCTGGTCCTGGCCGGTTGGCTCAGTGGTAGAGCCTCGGCCCAGCATGCAGACGTCCCAGGTTCAATTCCCTGTCAGGGCACATAGGAGAAGCATCCATCTGCTTCCCCATCCCTCCCCCTCTTGCTTTTCTCTCTCTTTATCTCTCTCTCTCTTCCTCTCCCCCTCCTGCATCCATGATTGGAATGAGTTGGCCCTGGGGCACTGAGGATGGCTCCATGGCCTCTGCCTCAGGCACTAAGAAGAGCTCAGTTGCTGAGCAATGGAGCAACTTCCTAGATGGGCAGAGCATCACCCCCTAGTGGGATTGTCTGGTGGATCCCAGTCAAGGGGCATGTGGGAGTCTTATCTCTGCTTCCCCTCCTCTCACTGAATAAAAAAAAAAGAAAAAGAAAAGAAACACTCCTTAGATTCAAAGGAACAGGTTGAAAGTAAAGGATGGAAAAAGCACACATAATACACATAGTAACCATAAGAGAGCTAGACTACTATATTAGTGTCAGACACACAAAAAAATAAATTTTAAGACAAAACTAGAGATAGACATTTCATAATGATAAAGGGTTTACCATATTTTAAATGCATGTGCTGCAAATAAGAGAGTCACAAAATGCATAAAGGAAAAATTGAAAGACTTGAAAAGAGAAGTAAACAGTCAATTCAGTAAATAGTTGGATATTTCAGTACCCCACTTTCAATAATTACTAGAACAACTAGATAAAAGGAAGGATATAGATTTGAGCAATATTGTCAATCAATGTGACCTTTTCTTTTTTTAGTAAGAGACAGGAAGGGAGAGAGATGAGAAGTATCAATTTTTAGTTGCGGCACTTTTTTTGTTGATTGCTTTCTTATACATACTTGACCAGGGGGCTTCAGCTTAAGCCAGTGTCCTTGGGCTGAAAGCCAGCAACCATGGGATCATGTCTGTGATCATACACTAAAGCCAGTTACCCTGCACTCAAACTGGTGAGCCTGTGTTCGAGAAGGGTGAGCCCGCGCTGAAGCCTGCAACCTTAAGGCTTCAAACTTGGGTCCCATCTATTGAACACTTATTTCCAAGTGCATATAGAATATTCTCCAAGATAAACCATATACAGCATAAAACTAAAGTAATCAAGGTCATGTGACCTTAACATTAACATAGATAAGTAGATCAATAGAACAGAACAGAGTTCAAAATAGACCCACACATATATAGGCAACTGATTTTTTTTAAATTTCTTTTTATTTGTTTATTTATTTTTTAGAGAGGAGACACAGAGTGAGAGAGAGAGAGAGAGAGAAAGGGGGGAGGAGCTAGAAGCATCAACTCCCATATGTGCCTTGACCAGACCAGTGCAGGGTTTTGAACTGGCAACCTCAGTGTTCCCAGGTCGACGCGTTATCCACTGCGCCACCACAGGTCAGGCTAGGCAACTGATTTTTAAAAAGTTGTAAAGGCAATTCAATAGAGAATGTCTGGTCTTTTAAACAAATAATAGTAGGATAACTGGATATTTATATGTTAAAAACTAAAAATGACAAATTTGATTGATACCTTGCACTTTATCTAAAAATTAACTCAAACTGAATTATAGACATAAATGTAAAACCTGAAACTATTAAACTTGTAGAAGATAACATACAAGAACCTTTGTGATCTTCTATTAGGTCAAGTATTTCTTTTTTTTTAGATATGACACTAACAATGCAAATTGAGCAAAAGAACAAAGTGAAATTTGTAAGTTTTTAAATTTAAAACTTCTATTCTTTGAAAGACACTATTAGGGAATAAAAAGAAAAGCCACATATTGGAAGAATGTGTAGTATATATAAAACATCCCTCTGATTCCCAGAATACATAAAGAACTCTCCAAACTCAATAAGTAAACAACTCAATTAGCAGAAATTTTGAACCAACACTTCATTAAAGAAAATATACAGATGGCAATTAAGCACTTGAAAAAATGCCCAACATTATTAATTATTAGGAGATGCAAATTAAAAACAAAAGGGACATCACTACTCACCTTTTAAAATGGCTGTAGTTAAAAAGAGTGATTAGCCTGACCTGTGGTGGCGCAGTGGATAAAGCGTCGACCTGGGAACACTGAGGTCGCCAGTTCAAAACCCTGCACTGGCCTGGTCAAGGTACATATGGGAGTTGATGCTTCTCTCCCCCCTTTCTCTCTCTCTCTCTCTCTGTGTCTCCTCTCTAAAATGAATAAAAAATAAATAAAAAGAGTGATTATTCTAAATAGTGGCAAGATGTGTAGCAGCTGGAGTTCTCATACATTATTTTACTGGTGGGAATGGAAAGTGACTTTTGAAAAGAGTCTAACAGTTTCTTTGTAAATTAAACATATACATACCATGTCATGTAGCTATTCGACTCCTAGGTATTTTCCCAGGGAAAAATTACATGCATATAAAGACTTGTACACAGCCCTGGCTTGATAGCTCTGTTGGTTAGAGCATAGTTCTAATATGCAAACAAAGACTTGTACACAAACTTTAAAATATTTGTATTTGTACTTGCAGAAAATATATTTTGTAATAAATTATAATTTTTTTTTTTGTAATTCAGAACTGAAAACAACTCAAATGTCCATCAAGAGGGTAATGGGTAAACAAACCATGCAATGGAATACTACTCAGCATGAATGAATTACTGATACACACCTCTAAATGTATGAGTCCAAAGATACTTATGCACAGTGAAAGAAGCCAGACATTGTATGATTCTATTTTATTTTTTTAGTGCACGCACGTGCGTGAGAGACAGAGACAGACAGGAATAGAGAGATGAGAAGCATTAATTCATAATGCAGCACTTAGTTCATTGATTATTTCTTGTATGTGCCTTGACTGGGGAGCTCCAGCTGAGCCAGTGATGCCTTGCTCAAGCCAGCGACCTTAGGCTTCAAGCCAGCAACCTTTGGGCTCAAGCCAGCAACCATGGGGTCATGTCTATGATCCCACCCTCAAGCTGGCAACCCTGTGCTCAGGCTGGTGAGTTTGTGCATAAACCAGATGAGCCCATGCTTAAGCTGGTGACCTTGGGGTTTCGAACTTGGGTCCTCAGTATCCCATGTCAAAACTCCATCCACTGCATCACCACCTGGTCAGGATGTGTGATTTTATTTATATGAAATATCCTGAGAAGACAAATTTACAAAGATAAATTTGATGGGTGTGTGGTTGGTTGCCTATGGCTGGGGATGGGAATGGAGACTGATTACAAACACAATTGAGGAAAGTTGGGGAATATTTTAAAGCTGGATTTTGGTGATGCATGTACATCTTTAAAGCACACAACAACAAAAACCTGCATGGAATTTAAGAAAAAAAAAAAGGAAAATTAATTTTGCTCTTGAGGGCTGGGCTGTATGTCCCTGGATCTAGTATAGTGAGGCAGAGTGCTTGCCCTAGCCCAGCAATTTTCAACTCATGTGTCGTGGCATTCACACTGGTGTGCTGCAAGAATTTTCTAAAACATGAAATACCTGACTGTTTAGTCAGGGGCACTGCCCTGTTTTCCCTTAGGTTGTTAAATTTCAAAAATGACACAGCCAACACAACAGTAGCCATCTGATGTAAATGAATTAAAATTACCCCCGCCCCCCCCCTTTTTTTTGCCTGATTGGCAAAAAACTATATATTTTTTGTTGTGCTTCAGAATTCTAGTAATTAGTTTATGTATGCCATAAGATGAAAAAGGTTGAAAATCACTGCCCTTGTCACTTAACATGATGTGACTCTGTTTAACAAAAGAGACAAACCAAACTTTCATTTTGGGCCCCTACCTGTTGTGAGAGTCAGAATCCCCTGGAGAAGAGCATTTGTCTGTTAAATTTTACTAAAATTCTTGGTGTCCCTGAAAATTGTGCTCAGAGGACTTTGTGGAGATTTACCCAGTTTTTCTGTGAAAGTCCTCATATTTTTAGTGAAGTAAAGACCCAGGGCTTGCTTACTCTGTCAAATACTGAGATCTAATCCGGCATATTTGAATACACATTTTTTTTTAATGTGTTGGCTAAGAATCCAAACTATCACCTTGGTTAGAAGGGTGTCTAAGGGGGGAGGGGACACACATTGTTTCAAATGACAAGCTTTAAATGTGTTTTCTACCTTAGGCAGTTTTGGAGAACAGCCTTCACTCTGAAATTACCAGCAAGATCAACCTTGTGGACCTAGCAGGCAGGTAATTAGGATTTCAAAGCCAAGAGGAAACTCCCTTGGCAGTAATCTTGTTCTTGCCCATTATATAGGGAATAAACTTGTTTCAACCTTCTTCGTATTTTAATAATCCTGAGAAAATTACAAAAGAAGCAAATTCTTTGAATGTTAAGAAATTATAGCTTCTATGAGCTGGAAAGTTATGTCAGGTCTTTGCAATGTTAGCTCTCCATTAAAATCACCTGGGACCTTTTAAAATTCCCAGTGCCTATGCTGTACATTAGATCAAATAAATCAGATTATCAATGTGGTCTGGGAGAGTGCAAGCATCAGTAGTTTTAAAAGCAGCCCAGTGATTCCAATGTATAGTCAAGATCAAAAACCATTGCTCTAAGAAGAGGTAACTGAGTTAGTTTACTTTTTTCTTTTGACTTAGTATTGATTTTATGCAGCTCTGTGCCTTACTAAAAACTTAAAAAATATATATTGTGGCATTGGGGAGAAGATACTCCCTTTTTAGTATTAGAAAAAAGCATGAATTTTAGTCACATACTTAGAAGAAAGTCTTAGGGATAATGTCACAAAAAATTTCCTTATTTCAAGTGTAACATGAAATAAGGAAATTTTCTTATTTTAACACTGCTGAATAATTAATATGGTACAGCATTCCCTTAAAAACTAAGTGCTTGGCCTGACCTGTGGTGGCGCAGTGGGTAAACTGTCGACCTGGAATGCTGAGGTCACCGGTTCGAAACCCTGGGCTTGCCTGGTCAAGGCACATATGAGAGTTGATGCTTCTTGCTCCTCCCCTTCTCTCTCTCTCTCTCTCTCTCTTCTCTCTAAAATTAATAAACTAAAAAAAACTAAGTGCTTATCTGGAATAAAGTATATTGGCTAGTTAGGAGTGTAAATTTTGAATATTTCCCATTTTCTTAAAGGAAATTGGAACAATTGACAGTTAATGATACAGATACTATAAAAGCCATTAATATTTGAAATAAATCAATAAAGTTAGAGGGGAAGTGACTATACCAAAAAGCTGTGCTAAGTATAATTATTGTAAATGAGTATTACATTTAGCTAAAAGTACTCTGTCAACTAAAATAAAAATAAAAACAAATGTAATGAATTATTTGATATTTAATGCTTGAAAAGCAGAAGAACACCAATTCATTACAAGATGGTAACATTTTTTCTGGAATTGAATTCCAAAAGGAATTTATATATGGGTCTTTTACATGATGTGCAACATAATGGATAGTGTCTTTGAGCAGTATTATAAGAATAGTGTTATCTTGTTTGTTTTTGTTTTTATTGACTGTTTTAGTGAAAGAGCGGACCCCAGTTATTGTAAGGACCGGATTACTGAAGGAGCTAATATCAACAAGTCTCTTGTGACTCTAGGAATTGTCATCTCCACTTTAGGTATTTGGCTGATAGACTGGATCATCAGAGTGGGAGGGAGACTTTGGAGACTAACTCGTGTATTTTCATTTTGTCAAAATGGGATAGATACAGGTTTTATATATATATATATATAGTTACCTTCTGGTTTGGGGTGTAAAAATATCTATGTTGTTTTAGAACACAACATGGCCATCATCCCTGTACTCTTATTTCAGAAAGAAAGGATACTAAAAAATTGTGCAGCTCAAATACTCCATGTCCTGAGTCCAAACTCTAATTCAGGGCTCAAATTTAAAGCATTCTGTTGTATGCAGAAAGGGATTAGGAAGAGTGGTACTTAAATCTATGCTCCCCAACCATTGTTTTCTGTTAATGAATTTGCTTCAGAATTCATTTTTTGTTCCACATTTATTTATTTTGTCTTTTAAGCCCAGAACTCTCAAGTATTCAGCTGTCAGAGCTTCAACAGTGTAACCACCAATGGTGGTAACAGTGGGATTCCTAGTTCTTCTGGCACCAGTAGTGGAGGGGGACCCTCCCGGAGGCAGTTGTACATCCCATACCGGGACTCTGTGTTGACCTGGCTGCTGAAGGATAGCCTTGGAGGCAACTCCAAAACCATCATGGTTGCCAGTGAGTGGGATGCTGGGGCGGGTTCTGTGTTGGGACTGATACTGTGCCTCAGAGAAAGGGCTATGACAATGCATTTCATCAAGGTTCTCTAATATAGCATCCACAGTACCAGCAAGGCAAGTGGTTATAAGCTGGGTCAGGGCTTTGGGTTTTTTTTTTTTTTAAACTTTCTCCTTGTACCTCAGCTGTGTCTCCTGCACATACTAGCTACAGTGAGACCATGAGCACATTGAGATATGCATCAAATGCCAAGAACATCATCAACAAGCCGCGGGTAAATGAGGTGAGACCTTCATCTGAAATACTTCACATAAAGTTCTCCTTTCTTATTCCTCTCGTTGATGTCTTTCTTTTTGTTCTCACCCCAATTTTCTAAACTTGTTTTCCAGATGATAAGGGAATGACATTTTTTTTCTAGTGTTATATTATTTTCTCATATCTCTGCTGAATTCATTTATAACTTTTTATGAATAATTTAGTTTAGCTATTTCCCAAAGACTATTCCTCTTAACATCCCTAGTGTACCATTGCCATTCTAAGAAAGATCATTTAAAAGTTTCTGTTCTGTCTTTAATAATTTTATTTTGAGTTTATATTGATGTTTGCTTGTATTTTTTTCCTATGCAAATTGTAGTTACATCTCTGTTTTGAGTTAATAGGGGCATCTAACAAATTCATTAGTTTTGAAAGCTGAATAATAATGAGAATATTCCAAAAATTCCTTATATGCTTTGCAATTTCAATGAAGAGTTCCAGGGCAGGGAATACAAACTGGTGGCTAGACAGATCTAGCCTATCTATGAACTATTTTAAAAGACAATATATTTATACAGGTACCAAGTTTAGTCCCAATACAGAAAGATTAGAACCTACTATCTGTACATGCCCTGGCATTTGTGTTACCTGACCTCCTTCTCTAAGACAGTGATTCTCAAATTTTAGTGTGTTTAAAAATCTCCTGGAGGGTTTCTTAAACCATAGATGGGCCCCAGCCCTCAAGAGTTTGAGATTTAGTGGCCCTGGCTGGTGGCACAGAGGATAGAGTAATGCCCCAGAGTACCAAGATTGCTGGTTTAATGCTGGGGTCACCAATGTAATCCCAAAGGCATTGGTGCATTCCCAAAGGCTCCGGCTAGACCCCCAAGGTTATTAGTTTGAGCCCTTGTCAGGGCACATATGACAAGCAATCAGTGGCACAACTAAGTGGAACAACAAGTTGATGCTTCTCTCTTTCCCCACCCCCTTTCTCTTTTTCTCTTTCTCCCCCTCTCCCCTTCCCTTCTATCTCTCAAAAAACTAGTTTCTGATTTAGTGCTGGGTAGGGACAGAATTTGTATTTCTAACAAATTCTTAGTTATGGGACCACATTTTTAAGAATATTTAAGAAGTAACCTACTTCTTCCAAGCTAATTGCATATAGTATTTCATAGGTATTTGGGGGCCTGATATCAGTTAGTGGTGACTGAGTTCTCTGTGTTTCAGGATGCAAATGTAAAGTTGATCAGAGAACTCAGGGAAGAGATTAGAAGACTGAAAGCCATGCTGCTGAGCTTTGAACTGGTATGCGAGCAATCAGAACTTGTGTGTATACAAGAGCCCCTTTCCTTCTGTATAGAATCTGAGCCCTGCTTCGTTGTGTTCTCAATTAAGTGACACCTGTGGAGCAGGGGCAGGTGCAAAAATAGGATGGGAATTTTTCTGATTACCTATGTAGTTTCAGATGGGGTAGACATCCTCTTACTCTATCATCTGCTGTCTAAAGGGCATTTGCCGGAATGGCCCTTATTCTATGTGTGGGAAGATATGCGGAATAGGACCTTCTAGAATAATTTCTTTGAATTCACCTTCTTTGTGTCAGTCTGAGTCAATATACTTAAGCTTCTGATTTGCTTCTGATTTAAATGATAAAGTCTTTCCCTTATTTGTACCTTACTTTCCCTTTCAAGAGTTAGGGTGGGACCCACGAAACACATCTCTCTCTTTGTGCAGAGAAACTTCAATTCATTGAATGAGGAGAAGGATGGAAATCTGAAGGAGCTGGTTCTCCAGAATGAATTCAAGGTGGGTGCGTGA
The DNA here is from genome assembly GCA_037038555.1 of Rhynchonycteris naso. Lineage (NCBI taxonomy): Eukaryota > Metazoa > Chordata > Mammalia > Chiroptera > Emballonuridae > Rhynchonycteris > Rhynchonycteris naso. The sequence goes on along the minus strand of CM072999.1, from coordinate 75,282,284 downwards.
GGTGGACCCAGTTGTGCTTTTCATCACCCTGGGAGAAGACCTTATCTCCTTCAGTGATGCCTGGGCCAGGGCTGCTCTCTTGTCAGGACAGAGAGGTTCTGTCTAATTTAGAGACAACTTTTGTCTCCATTGAGCCTTGAATGGGAGATTGATTTGTTTAAAGGGCTGGTGACTAGCTTTCTGACTTTGTTTTGTTTTCTCAAAGATTTATGATAACTCTCTTTGGATAGTGATAATAGCATAGAAAAAAAAGTCTGCTTCCCATGCTGAGTGTCTGAAACCACCTCCTCTATGCAGATAGACCAGCTGACTAAAGACTGGACCCAGAAGTGGAATGAGTGGAAGACCCTCTTGGAACATTGCAGAGTTGACATCAACAGGAGGAAGGCTAGAGTTGTCATTGACTCCAGCCTGCCACACCTGATGGCCTTGGAGGACGATGTGCTCAGCACAGGTGTTGTACTGTATTACCTCAAGGTGAGTGCAGTTGCATTCCCTCTCTTCCTGTGCTACTGGTCCTAGAGGTCAAGGAGGGAAAAGCTAGGGGCAGCAGCTGTGTATCTGTGAATTGAGACAGATGCCACAGAGCCACCTTCAGGTCTGCCCTCAGGAAACTGAGCTAGCCAGCCAATTGTAACCTGTTTGGCTTCTGTATAAATAGAGCAGAAAATAGAAAATCAGAGCAATTATTTAATGTTTTTCAGCGGTTGCTAGTTGCTCTTATATAATTTACTTTTGTTCTCTGAGCCTTAATTTCTCATTTGAAAATAAGAATTTTGCTACTTGTATTCCTATTGTGGCTTCTTGAAACACAGGAATGCAGGCATGAAGGTGAAATCCTAACCTTAAATACCACTGGTGCCCCGAGCTCTGCATAAGCAGGCTGTTCACAGGGCAAATCAAGATCTGAAAGTTTTTTTTCATACGTCCCCGTTTCTTACAACCCCCAAATCAACAAAACATGTACTCCTCCTAATTCTCCATTTCTAAGTTTACTTGGGGAAGAAGAGAGGAGAAAGAAAGTAGATACAGGAAGCTTAGAGAAAAGCATGAGATAGAGTCCAAAGAGATGGCGAGGGGGGGCAGGGGATGTGGCGGTGGGAGGGTTGTCATTGCAGCAGCATGACATTCAGCCACCTAGAAGAAAATAGAATGAAGTTGAAGCCTTTCACAAAGGACCCAGCTCATTTGGCCCTTTGTCACCTGGAGACCAGGTCCTCATTTCTAAATGAAGCAGTTTGAGGGTTAGTGACCCATGAGAGATAGAATCTTATATCCTGCCCTCATTAAAAATGGCCTGCTGTAGGGCAGTCTCTGTGGGTGGCAGAATATACTTTATGTGGCCCAAATCCCTGTGCTTACTGAAAATCCAATCTTTATTCTCATAACTGTTCCCAGCTGACATTTAAAAAAGAACAGACTTTATGGGAGATATGTAATGCTGCTATTATCCCTGGAGAAATTAGACTCCTAATGGTAGCTTGCATATGGTAGTGAGATGTTAGCAAAGCTTATCATGTTTAGAAAGTCTCTGTTCTTAGGATAAGCCCTGAGGGAGTTGTCAGGGACTGAGCCTCTCAGAAGGAAAGTTAAAATATCTTGTTTTCTGATATACAGAGTATAAATTATCTCAAGTGAAAATGCTTTAGACAAATGGACTGTTACCTTAATAACAGATCTAAATACCAAAGGCTGTGGATCCTTTTATTAGAACCACAGGGAGAGGTTGGAGGTCAGGAAGAAATCAGGTGGATTAAAATGGTCAATATTTGAGTAGGACTGATCTGAAATATTGACTGCATGTGGAGTAACAGATGAAGCTGGAAGTCAAGTGGTAGAATTTGGTGTAGCAGCAAAGGCTTAAAGAATGTGACCATGAGATTGAATTGTAGACAGGAGCCATGTGATGGCTTCACTTGAATGTAGCTATGTTGGTTTTTCTTGCTGAGTCAGTGCACACCCCAGGCAGCACTCCCTGCTTGGTGCATTTCTAGTGAACCTGGGGATTGGGGTTCCAGTAGTGCTAATCCTGACATTTCTGCATGTAGGTACCCATTTTTCCCTTTTGTTTACACCCTAGTTTGGGTAGTAGTATAACAGTAATCACTCAGATTCTGTTTTGTTTGTTTGTTTTTGCTTTGCTGATGGGAACTAGTCCCTAGAAATGCCCTGGAAGCTGTTTTCCCTTAGACCACCCCGGGAGGAACCTTGGGTGGGAAATGTGCATGAGGGAAGGATGTGTCCAGCACAGGTTACTGATATCCTGGACTCATCCTCATAAGTGCCTCTGTGCTGCTAACCTTCCCCACGTAAACAGGGCAGCAAGCACAGGTGCAAGTTCAATCCTTTTAAATGGATGTCATCATATTTTTTGATAGTTTCTGCCCTGCATGTCTGGAAGTTGTTCTGTGCTGTAGCCTTTAACCTTTGGGGAGGAATGTGCCTAGTTTTCAGGGCTGACCCTGAACCCACATGAGGGGGTCTTGACCCCTTTCTCTTGATTCTGTTGGGCAGTGTTTGGAGGCCAGTATCCATTGGCTTGTGTGATCCTCAGTGGCTGAGCAGAAAAGGTTGAGCTCTGGTTGTTTGTGGTTGTGCATGTGGAGTGGGGCACACAGCCTCATTCATCACTTCTAGGAGTCTTCCTTTTTACGAGCTACTTTGGGGGATTGCAGAGACCACCCATCTGGCTACTAACCGTGAAGCCTCGTACAGAACTCTCTGGTCACTATGAAAATCCCAGTTATTGGGGATGGGGAGGTGTGGTATGCTCAGGTTTGAAAAGCACAGGCTCAGGACCCAGAGAGACCTGAATTCTAGCCAGAGCTTTCCTGTTTAGTTTGTGGGCTCCCTGGGCAACTTATCTCCTATCAGCTTCAGATTCCTTATCTATAAAAGGGGGATAATAATACCTATATTTTGGGTTGTTAAAGGATTAAGTAAGAGATGTTTATAAAATAGCACTGCCTAGGGCAGTGGTTCTCAAACTGTGCGCCAGGGTGCACTGGTGCGTCCTAGAAGATTTCCAGGGGTGCCCTGTTGTATTCCAGAGAAATATGTGCTTGTTGGGGACCAAAAAACCAACAGGGTTTTTGGAGTTTAGATTTTTTTGGGTACAGAGGTGTGGGGAATTGGCTCTAAACTGATAATCTACCCAACCCCTCACCTAACTTGCCCGATTAGGTTGCAAAAGGCTGTTAAGCTGTGGTGCTGTATTATTTACACTACCCCCCATGTTCCCAAGGAAGACTGGAGGCAAGTTTCTTCTATCCTTTGTTTGGTGTCAAGTAAAGATGATATGTATGGTGAGGTTTTTCTGCACTCAACACAATTAAGAGTAAAAAGAGAGAAATTCTTCAATGTATTGATGAGAAAATGAGAGTTTACCTTTCAAATATATGCCCAAACATTGAAGAAATCTCTAGGATACATCAAGCTTATGTTTCTCATAAACACAAGAATGAAAAAACTTAACAAATTTGCTAAATCTAAGAATGTATTTATATATATAAAAAGAGAGCCTGACCTGTGGTGGCGCAGTGGATAAAGCGTCGACCTGGGAACACTGAGGTCGCCAGTTCAAAACCCTGCACTGGCCTGGTCAAGGCATATATGGGAGTTGATGCTTCCAGCTCCTCACCCCTTTCTCTCTCTCTCTCTCTCTCTCTCACACTCTGTGTCTCCTCTCTAAAATGAATAAATAAAAAAAAGAGAACATATTTTTGTCGTTTTTTTACTTTTTAACCCCTCTTTTATGAATTCTAAAAAGCGTAACTCAAAAAATGTAACATAAAAATGTTTTTTAATGTCAGAATAAATTTAGTTTTGTCGTATTTATTTTGTTTAATTACCATAAAAGCATGCTTGGACTTTATATTTTTCTTTAATATTTGACTTAATCTAACATATTTTTCATAAATTTGTATATAATGCGCCTATAATTATTTCTAGGATTTTAAATGTGCCCTGACTTCAAAAAGTTTGAGAACCACTGGCCTAGGGTATAGTGAATGGTTATTTAGTGGATGATAAATACATGTCTAAACACAGCATCTCTGTTGCCATCTTCCTCAAACAGAGCTATGTGATGTGAATAGCCAAAATCAAAGGCCAGAATACTTTGTCTTCTACTAACCTTGTGATTCATTTATACTAATCCTGTTCCTCTCTCCTCTTTATACTCTGTTCCAGTACTTTTTGATTCTAGATGTGCTTTTCTTCTATCCGTGCTTTACCCTTCTTACAGTCTGGTGTCTGTTAACTTCATCTGTGGACTAAGAAGGTAAAAATCCTTTACTTCCATACACATTCATTGAACATGTGTGTCTGAAACTAACTGGACAAAACTTGTACCACACAAACCTTATACCCTAGGAAAAAGCTATACTTGTGCACCCACCTCTTCAGACTAAAGAATCTCTAATGGCCATGGATAGTCCCTAACTTTAGACTGTAGGAGTTTACCAACATTTGTTGGACATTGTAAAGATCTGGTGCTGCTTTGTCACATATGTTTTTCCCCCACCTTCTCAGGGTCTTCCTGGCTGCAGAATGAGTGAACAGAGCAATCAGAACAGCCCTAGACCAAAGTTGATAAGTGGTGTGGAAAAAGCTGGGATGGGTGGGGAAAGACTGATAAATATCAAACAGTTGGACTCTCCTTTGGGGGCAGGGCTTATATTCCTTTTTATTATCATTTAAATGTTTTGGGTTTTTTTTCCCCTTTAGGAGGGGATAACAAAAATAGGAAGGATTGACTCAGAACAGGAACAAGATATTGGTAAGTGACAGAGCATATGGTCTGACACTTTGTGGCAGGTATTCATGCTTGACATGTTTCCTCAGAGGAACCTGATGGTGCTCTGGCAAGAAAGGATCTTTGAAGTCCTAAGGGGCTGCTCCTTTTGCTTTTAGCTTGTGGGACTGCAGCTGTGTGTCTGAGACATGACAGGGGACTCACACATGGGAGGATCTAGGTCTGGATGGTTTCAGGTGTTGGCTATTCCTCACTTGTCCATGATAAGAGCTCTTTCAGATGTGGGTTCTGATCTCATGGGAATAATGGAGGAGGTTTTTACCTGGGCCATGCACCTACCCAGGGAACCCTTACCTTTTCTGTAGTCCTTCAGGGTCAGTGGATTGAGAGAGACCACTGCACTATCACCAGCACCTGTGGGGTTGTCATTCTGAGGCCTGCTCAGGGAGCCCACTGCACAGTCAATGGCCGGGAGGTCACTGCCTCCTGCCGTCTGACCCAAGGTAAGACTGTCTACAGCTCTGTTTATGCTAGGATGAATGATGGACCAGCTCCATTCTCATGAGCCAGGCCCTGAGAACTCAGTGAAGCAGCCTTTAAAGATGGAATACCCCACCCTTACACCAGGAGATCTGAAGATTTTCTAATATATAATCTTCCCACTAACAAAGAAGCCCTAATTTAGGGCCCCAGAATGGAGAACAACTCTGAAATATTTCTCCCTGTGTTTGTTAGCTCTGTGTCCTTAGGAAAGTCTCTGAGCCTCAATTTCCTTATCTGTGAAATGGAGATAATAATAGGATTGAATTATTATTATGCAGGAGAAGTGAGAATTGAATGAACTAACCCATGTAATGTTGTTCTTAACAGTGCTCTGGCACATAGTAAATGTTTATTGTCATTATTAGTAACTATTACTGTTAATCTATTCAAATTCTATCTGTCCTTTGAGGCTGAACTTGCATTCCCCCTTTTCCATGAAGTGTTCCCTGACTACACCTGGAACTCATTTTACTTCCTCTTGGAGTACCAGACTCTTCCTGTTCATTTCATTATCTTGATTCATATCCTGTGCAATATCGTGAATACATATCTTACTGACTTGGCTAAATTATCCACTAACTGAGGGCAGGACTTCTGTCTTACAGAACAGTACCCCGAATACCCTGCCTGCAGTATGTAGTCAGAACAGGAGCTGTTGATTGAATTCTCATCTGTCTCTATGCCACAGGGGCGGTCATAACCCTGGGGAAAGCACAGAAGTTCCGATTCAACCACCCAGCAGAGGCCGCTGTTCTGCGGCAGAGGAGGCAGGTTAGCACGCTGTGTTTTCGTTTTCTATGTGTCTGCTGGCCTCCCTACTTCTCCTTTCTGAGTGGGGGAGTTTGTTTTGGTTCTCTTGGGAGGGTGGGGAAGGTTTATGACTGCAGTCTCATTGTGTTTTCTTCCTTGTTCCCAGATTGGAGAGGCTGTTGGTGACAGTGGCTCTTTGGAGTGGCTGAACTTGGATGGAGATGTCACTACCTCCAGGTTGGGTCCCTGCCCTTTGCTTTGGAAGAAAAGGTGAGAAACAGCTGCCCATCTGCTATATAACCTACTAGTTTTTCTTCTTAGTCCATTACAACATGGAGCCAGGAGGAGAGGAGTATAGCAGTTAAGGTCTGAATGAAGCTGGGTCTGAACCAACGTGGCAAGTGATTTGAAGATGCTGAGCTAGCTGCTCAGCTGATAGGTGGCAGGGAAGTGGTCTTGGCCCTCATTTATTTCCTCTTTGCTATTGCAACTTTCTTCATCACTGAAGACGTATAACATCTGTTGTTTCCTATGGTCACTTTCCTCTGTCAACAAGATTTAAATGTGTTGTGTTTTATAGATAGCTTTGATACAGCTACTGAACTTCCCTTCCTATATATCATACCTTTGTGTAAGTTCAGAACTAGGGCTTCTTCTGAATTTTTAAAGATATAGTGGGTCTGAGAATCCTTTTTTCCTCAACCAAGGGTCCAGAACTATGTATAACAGGGACAAAGACTCCAGGTACAATGTGAAAATGTCTTTGGGTTCTGCCCACTCATACCCACTTCACCAGCACTGTGACTGAAGCATTGACTCAATATATAATTGGTAGCAACTACTTTTCTTCTTCATAGTCATTCTTCAATTGTTTCTTCATAGAATTCCCTTCCTAGATCTAGATACTTGTAGGTTTGGCACTGGGAACAGTAGTATCCTTCTGTTCTCATAGGCGAAGTAGCTGCTGCCTTGGGGACTTCCTTTAGAAAATGTCAGCGGGGGATTCGGTGCCTGTGAGACCAGTGTCAGCATTGTGAGCACAGAGCTTCTGGGAAGGTTATGATGGCCCTTGGTCCCCTGGTTCCTTCATAGGGCTCTATGCTCTTTCCTCAGGCCAGGGGAGTTTAATGGCAGCTGAAGCTAGTCTTGGGTCTGACCTTGGTAGTGAGGGATGTTGGATACAGGAGCAGAGGTGCTCTGATGCAGGGGGCGTGAACAGCAGGCAAGTCCTCACAGGAGTTTAAAGAGGATGATCCTAGTGTCAAGTGACTGAGGGCTTTTTGGGGTGTGGGTAAGGTGGGAGAAGGCACAGGGGGTGAAGTGTATCAAGGCCATGATGGACTCAGGACTAAGACTGGTGCTCTTGTTTTGTCAGAGTGGCCTTCCCTTTTTCTAATGAATCCCTAAAAGAAGGCCTTGTCTTAAGTAAGGTTTCCATTGGAAAGATGCAGTGAGATCTGTTTTTCCCAGAGTTCAGAGGCTTATAGAGAATGGCTTTGCAACTTAAAGGGCTGTGGATGATGGGATTGGATAAAGCTGCTTTACCTCTTGGCTCTATGACAGAAAAGCTGTGTGACCTTCAGCAAGTTACTGAATCTCTGAGCCTGTTTGCTCACCTCTAGGTACTACCATCTCTCTCCCAGGGATCCATGTAGTACACATTGAAAAAGCTAGAGCATGTGGAGTGCTTTGCCAAGTACATGGCACCCCACAGCTCCACTGCCGAAAGGCTCTCATGGAGAGCTGTCTAGGAATGCAGCTAGCTTCCCTTTCACTCCTGTCCTCCCATCTCATCCCAGCTGACCAGAAAACACATTTTAAGGTCTTCTAGGGCTCCAAGCCCCATAGGCACTGACATGACCTTTCAGTAACATCAAGAATGCATCCTTTTATTCAGAGAGGATTGAGGCCTCTCTCACTCACTGCCTCTGCTCTTCAGCACCAGTTCTAGGAGCCTATGGGTTGGGCTGCCTGCCCAGCTACCATAGCCAGCATCATGTGCCAACCCTCGTATAAGTAGAGTGGTGTGGGCTCCAGCTTGTGATTGGGCAGAGGGACCAGGAAGAGAACCCTTGAGAGTGGAGAAAACTGCACATTGTCAGCTAGGTTCCCAGTTAGTGGCTGTGTCTCCATGAGTCTCTTTTATGCTCTCGGGGGGAGTTGCTCCCAAGCCTCCCCTTGTCCTAAGCTTTCTTTCCCTCCCTTTTCTCTTTGGAGGGACACTCGTGGGGAACCTACAAAGTTGGAGCTGACTCTAGCCAGAGTCTGGGGAAATTGGCCAGTTTGCCTCCTTTCCTCTTGCAGCTGTGGTCTGGACCAGAGAGAAGTTTGTCCTTGAAAATTGTTGCCCATGCTCTTTGCAGTTTCTCATTTGGAATTTTGGGGGCTTAACCTTAAGTGCCCAGAGCCTGGAAGACACTGTCATTGCTGCCACTGCTATTGCTGCCTTAGTGAGGAGACGTTGCTGCATTCTGCTGCAGAAGCTGTCAGACTCCGAGTGGCCAGGAGTGCACTGTGGAGTCCAGACATGTAGGGGACCAGGCAGTAGCTGGGGGAGGCAGGAGCTACCCAAGATCGTGAGAACAGTCATCTGAGAGAGACAGAAGTCCTTGGCTGGCAGGGAAATGAAGGCTTGCCATTGGTAATCTACCCAGACATGTAGCATAAGGTTGGTATTTTCTTTTTCACTTGCTTTTGGGGAACTTGGCAGATATACTTAGCAGAGAAGTCATTTTCAGTCGGATGGCGTGTGGCATCTTGGGTGAATATGCAGTGTCTGTAGTGATCCTCTTAGACTGCCTCTCCTCACAAGTTTTGATGCTGCTTTGAAGGAAACTGTATTAGGTTACCAGAAATTGATTGGCAGCTGCCACTTTCCAGGGAGAAGGCCAGAGGGAGCTCTCTTCTAGGGAGAAGGAAATTGTAAATCTGAAGGTTCGAGATGGCAGAGAAGGAAGCTAAATACTCTTAGGAAACTCAGAATAAAGATCCCCTCCCTGTCCCTGGCATCTGATGGTCTGGATGTTGGGTTTCTCATAAGCCCCCAGATGGGGTTATGTTTGTAATTCATCCATGTCTGTGGTCAGACAAATTTTGGAGCAGTAGCGCAGGCATGAGATATATGTAGAAAATGTTCCCCATTAGTTGCTTTTTCTATTTGTGTGGCATTAACTGGTTTTTATCCCTAGCCTTTGCCTCACATGTATCAAAAAGTCTCTTTCCTCTTTTCTGTCCATTCCTCTGTGTCTATTTGGCCTTTTGCCACAGCAGTCATTGCCTGTGTTCCCCAGAGTGCACACTAGTATTTGGAGCTAACCTAGTCCTTGGACCCACTGCATATTGACTTACCTCGTAGCGTTCTTCTCAGAGAGGACACTGCATTTTGTCGGCTCACACCCTCGTGTCTCCCCATCCATTTATTCACTCTACTACCCATTCATCCTTCACTGTCCTCCTAAAGCTATATTAAGAAATCTTAATTTCTTCTGAGACAGAGGCAGCAAATGGTCTGTAAATGGCCAGGTAGTATTTTAGGCTTTGCAGGACTCTGCTGCAGCTCCCCAGCTTTGCCAGTGTGGCGCAGAAGCAGCCCAGACAATGCTCCAGTGAATAGTGTGGCTGTGTTCCATTGACATTTCACTCACAAAACAGGCAAGAGGGCCCAATTTATCCCACAGGCTATAGTTTGTGGACCTCTGCTTTGAAACTCTCTGTGATTTTATTCTCTCTACAAAGTGTAAATCTCTTAAGCAGAGTAAACCCCTTAGAGCAGTGGTTTTTGACCTTTTTACACTTGGGGGCAAGTGAAAATAGAAGAATTATTTCAGGGACTGCTGAGGCAGAAATCACCCTGAGAATAAGTGAATTTGACCAAGATCATTGGGTCTATAATATTCATACATCAGGGTGATTAACTCTTCATGGACCAGCACAGAATTTCTGGTGAACCAGTCTGTGGACCAGCAGTTGAAAAACACTGCCTTAGAGTATACTGCTCAGACAGATCTGGTTCTGGTGTCCAGTCACAGCATCCTGGGACTGGAATGAGGGCTGGTGACAGCTTAATTTAGGCTTTTTGTGAACCTCTGGTGGATCCTGACCCTTCCCAGCCACCCTGGAGTGCCCGTGCAGTTGTTTCTTTTTAGGAACTGGAATGACAGAGATGGAGTGACCCTGTAGAAACAGTATGTGAGGTCCTTTCTAGAAGGCTGTGTCTGACCCAGGGCATGATAAGCATGCAGGTAGAAGCTGTCAGTCTTCAGAGGAAGGCTCTCACTCATCTGGGGTCATACAGGAACCTGGTGGCAGAATAAAGCATGACTGCCATCTAGAATTTTTTTTAAACTTTGTATTATGGAAAATTCCAAATATACTTCAAATGATCAACTTATAACTAATCTTGTTTCATTCATATCACCGTTTACTTTCTTCTACTCCTCCCCACTGGATCTAAACAAAGCCCAGCCAATTTCACCAGAAAATGCTTCAGCACATATCTCTGAAAGGTATACTAGTGTTTAAAATTCTTAAACCCAGTTCCAGGATTGGTTCTCAGGTATGGTGCATGTAAAATCCCTTTTCTCTGGATTGGCTGCTTCCTGCCACCAGCTCACAGAAGGTATCTGTGGGGAATGGAGGTGCAGTCAAAATCTCTGAACATGTGCCTGAGATTTTCCCTTCCCACAGTGTTTCTGTAGCTTTTGCTCTGCTTTGTTTCCAGTGACACCTTTTTTTTTAAAAAAGGACAAAGTTTCTTGATTTAGTTAAAATGTTTCTTTTTTTATTTCTTTTTTTTAGCGAGGACAGAGAGAAGGAGAGAGAGAGAGAGAGAAAGGGATGGGGTGAGGGAAGGAGTGGGAAGCATCACCTCGTAGTTACTTCTCATATGTGCCTTGACTGGGCAAACCCTGAGTTTCAAACAGGCCACCTCAGCATTCTAGGTTGACACTTGATCCACTGCGCCACCACTGGTCAGGTGCTAAAATGTTTCTTTTCTTGTTTTGTTTTGTTATTTAAAGCTGCTTTACTTTCTGATTTATTTTCTTTAACCAAAATGTATTTGTATTTCTTCTAAACCCACAATATAAGAATATTCTAGTCCAGTGGTTCTTAACCAGGGTTCTATCAAACCCTAGGGGTTCAATGAGTTAGTCTCAGGGGTTCGGAGAAGCCTCTGCCGCGGAGGTAAAGACACACTTGTGTAAAGTCGTGATGACACGCCCCACTTGGCCATCACTTGCTGCAGAGGATCACGTTACATTGCTTGTACAGTGCTGCAGGGAATTTAGTGCGCACAATAGTCAACGGCTGTCGTAGTTGTACGTCGTGTGGTTTCTTTCTTAATATTTTAATCCATACTAAATATGTTGAGCAAAATAAGAAAGTGGTCGGACGAATATGTACAACATGGATTCACATATATCACAGAACGGGATGGGAGTCAGTGTCCTCTCTGCATGATATGCAATGCCAAGTTGAGCAACTCTAGTCTAGCACTGGCAAAACGAAATTTGGAAAAATAAATCATATTTTATTTATCACTAAAGAAGGATTCGGTGAATGCGCATATGAAACTGGTGGGTTTGGTACCTCAAAAAAGGTTAAGAACCATTGTTCTAGTCTAAGGACTGTTCTCCCTTCCTGTACTGTGACATCACGAGCTGCTTGTGACACCACATCTTTGTGTCCCAAGTTGCCAGAAGTCCCAAGCCCTCTCGGCCCTGTTGAATTCAGGGACTCTCTCAGAGGGGCTGAGATGGCTGCTGGTTTGTGCTGAGCTGAATTTGCATTTTCTCTAAGTAACCTTGGTCCCTTTGTGACAGGATAGTGCTGGGGGAGCAGAGTGACAAAGACCACCGTCTACCCAGGGCTGGAGAGACGCGCCACAGGGCCCAGATTCAGCAGCAGCAGTGCTACGTGGGGGATTTGAGGCAGCAAATCCTAGCAGGACAGATTAGAGCCAAACAGGACCTGGAATTCGACCAGGCGCACGTCACCTGGCAGATTAAAGACAGTAGGTGCCCACCACTCACAATATGTGCTTCATCTTCCCATCTCTTTATTTTTGTGCTTCCAAGCCTTCTGTATTCTCTCCTTTGTGATATGATGGAATCTTTGGTATTAGGCGTTCTCTCCTTTAGGGACCAGAGGCTCCTACAAGGGGCTGGAAGCAAGAATAAGGAAGCAGCTTCCTTTTGCCCTTCAGAATGATGGACCTCTGCTCACTCCTTCTCATGTGCACATTTGTCCATGCTTTGCTGCCTGCCCTAGCATGTGCCCAATTGCTGTGCTGAGGCCTGGGCCTCCATTCCCTTGCCCTGTGGTAAGGGGACGTTACCCTGGCCAGCCCTTTCACTCTGTACAGGTCCAGCCATGGTCGGAGGTGTCTGAGTCCAGGCAGCCACGGGCAGGGAGGGAGCTGCTGACCTTTTCTCAGGGTTTTTTTGGTTCCCAGACCAGCGGTGGCTGCTCAGAGAAGAGACCTGGCTGGCCAGCTTGCAGCAGCAGCAGCAGCAGCAAGACTGTGTAACAGAGAAAGAACTTGAAGCCTCTGTGCCAACTGATGCTTGGCTTCAGACAGATCCTAAGACTCAACTGTCCTCACTGGTTCGAAGCCGAAAGAGGGTGGTGCCACCTCAGCTCCTGCGGAGACGAGCTCTTCGGGTAGCAAAGCGGAACGTCCAGCGAAAAAAGGTCTTGTTCCAGCTAGAGAGAATCGTCAAGAAGCAGAGGCTGCTGAAGGCCCTAACGAGACTGGAACAGCTCAAGGAATTGTGTTGGCTCCAGGATGACTGTCCACAGGAGCCCTCATACCAGGTCACCAACCCTGATGCCATGGTCCCAGGTTGTCAGTGTAGCAGCCAATCGACAAGTTGCAGCTCTTTGAGCCTCCAAAGGCTTTGCCTCCGGTACTTGCCCCAGCTATGCAGGTACAACCAGCAGTTGTCACCTGGAAGCACTGGCTCAGGTTTACAGCTTTGTTGCTCAGGCCATGTTCTTTGCTTCCCAGTGCTTCCGCCTCCCCAGTCTTTGAATGGAAAGATGTGCTTACTCCCCTCTTCCTTGCCACCTTTCCCCTCTCCCTCTCCTTTCTCTGTAGTTGATATCTGCTAGGACTCAGGCCTTTCCCTTCTCCCACTCTGAATGGCAGCTCTTGCTCCTTTGATGCTACCTTCTTTGTTAGCCTTATTATTACTATTATTATTATTATTATTATTGTGACAGAATCAAAGAGAGGGACAGATAGGGAGAGACGGGCAGGAAGGGAGAGAGAGAGAGAGAGAGCCATCAATTCTTCATTGCAGGTCCTTTAGTCTCCTTCGTTATTCATTTATTGCTTTCTCATATGTGCCTTGACCGGGGGGCTACAGTAGAGCGAGTGACCCCTTGCTCAAGCCAGTGACCTTGGGCTTCAAGCTAGCGACCATGGGTCATGTCTGTGATCCCACGCTTCAGCCAAGCTGGATGAGCCCGCGCTTAAGCAGGCGACCTTGGGGTTTCAAACCTGGGTCCTCCGCGTCCCAGTTCGACGCTCTATCCACTGCCCCAGCACCCAGTCAGGTGTGAGCCTTATTTTTTATCTTTAGACCCTGACTATCCACTTGTATCTCCTTATGTATTTCTGCCGCATCTCAATCTCATCTTTCCTCAAACCACACTCTGTTCCCACATATTTCCTTTCTCTCCATCTGACTTGCCACCTCAATTGAACTTCCTGACCCTACCTCCCAGTTGGTGAGAGAGTGAAATGCTATCTTTCTGAATCCCAGTTCAATTTGGGATATTCCTTGTTTCTTTTCTTCTTCACTCCTTATATGTAGTCAAGGTAAGGATATGTCATCTCCCACACTGCTTGGAACAGGGGACTGTGTCTACCTCTTTATGTCCTCTTGGGCTTTATGTCACAGGCCTTGCCCATAATAGGTACACAACTAATGTCTGTTGGTGTTATGTCTTCAGAGTAGTGGGCAGGCTTTTTAAAAAAACTTTTTATTATGGAAAATGTTGAGAGAATAATACCTGACACTCACATTTAGCAATTATCAAGATTTACCATGCTTGCTTTATCTCTCTCCTTCCTTTATTTTATTTTTGTTTTTAATTTAGTGAGAGGAGGCAGAGACAGACTTCTGCATGCACCTGAACCGGGGTCCACCTAGCAAGCCCATTAGGGGTGATGCTCTGCCCATCTGTGGTCCTTGCTCCGTTGGAACTAGAGCCATTTTTGAGCACCTGAGGCGGAGGCAATGGAGCCATCCTCAGTGCCCAGAACCAACTTGCTTTAATCGAGCCCTGGCTGCAGGAGGGGAGGAGAAGAGAGAAAATTGAGGGGGAGGGGTGGAGAAACAGTTGGGCGCTTCTCCTGTGTGCCCTGACCAGGAATCAAACCTAGGATATCCACACACTAGGCCAACACTTTACCAGTGAGCCAACCAGTCAGGGCCCCTTTAATTATTTTAAAGCAACACCTTTAACATAAAATTACATGTCATTTCAGTCCTACATCAGGTCCACACTTCTAAAACATAAGGACTTTTCTTGTAACCACGTTGTCATTATCACACCTGACAAAATTAAAGTTCATTATTTGGTATAATCTAAACCATATTCAAATTTCTCTAATTCTCTCAAAATATTTATTTATAGTTAGTTGCTCAAATTAAGATCTAAATAGGATTTACATACTGCATGTGGTTTTGTCTTTTAAGTTTCTTTTAATCAGTTTTTGTTTTATTTTTATTTTTTTAGTATCATTGATTTGTTAAAGTGGGTCAGTTCTTTAGATTGTGCCACGTTACAAATTTGTCTGTTTGATTTCTTATAGTGTCACTTAAATTATTTCTGTGTTCCTTATATTGCCCATTAACTGGAAGTTTTCTTTCATGGCATGATTAGATTCAGATTCAGTTCAACCTTTTTGTAAGATATAAAATTGATGAACAGAGTGTGCCTGAGGCCTCTTTGAGAGCTAGGAGTATAGTCCACAGTTTCCTTTTGTACCTATAGAGCTTTTTTCTGACACCAAAGACTATAGGGGGAAGTGACATTGGCCTAGTTTTTTAACCTCTTTTAATGCAGACTAGGTGGGACTGTATAGTTCCTGTGTCAGCAGGAAATAGGGACTGCTTTCTTTACTGAGGTGGCTTTTCTTCTCTCCACAGTGTTTTCCTGCATCAGAATCCCTCCACCATGTTCTCTCCTATGTATTACTGTATTGATCAAACATCAGAGAAAACCCAATCAGGAGAGCATTTGTCCCAGGCTGCTTCTTATCCTCCAAGGACAGGGTGTTTCAGTAAGAAAGGCCTCTGTTCCTCAGGCGAGGGGCAGCTTTGCACAACCAGGGAAGCCTTCACCAGGAGGAGAACCTTGGCCCCAAGCACCCATTTCAACATGAGTTCTGAGTCTTCCAGCATCCAGGAAATGGAGAGAGTTGGTAAGCAGCCCTGCCAGATGGTGTCCCAGAGCTTAGCATCTCTAAGCCAATCAGCTAACAAGTTGAAGCCAAGGGATGAGCCAGAAGCCCTCCCCTCTTCCCCCCAGACCAGGAGGGCTAAGGAACTATCAGACTCTGGCCACAGACCAGCAGGGTGGCAAAAAGAAGGGGATCTTGGGACCCATAAGGCTGCTAAAGGAGCTGGTTGCAGTTCTTCACATCCCCATGGACCCAAACAGGCAGCTGGGCATGGTAAGTCAGCCAAGACTTTTTGGGCAGAATCCAAACCACCTGCTCCAAGCAGGGCATCAAAAGGGCAGCGGAGGGTACTGGCAGCTATGATCAGAGACATTACCACAAAGTCCTCTCATTTTCTGCATGGCAGCCCTTTGAAGAGGCAACACAGTGCAGGGGACCCAGACACCATGACCTCATTCACAGATTCCAGTCCAGTAGTGGATCACACAAGAGAAAAAGGTAGTGATTTATTGGATGCAGATAGCAGTTACTCGGTGGATTCTCTCTCCTGTGTCTATGCCAAAGGCCTGACAGGACTACTGAAGCCAAAGGATCTGCAGGGGAAGGAATGGGATCTCCCAGAGCCAGAGGACAATGAAAGTGACAACAGCCAAATATCTGAGGACTCGCTGACTGAGAAGGGGTACCAAAGCCCACAGGACAGTCTAGGGGACAGTTATCTCACCAGTCGCCATGGCCACTCCAGAGCCAGAGCTAGAGCCTCTGTGAGGGGCTTTACCACATCATCAGACAGGGAACTGTTCGCTCAGGCTCACAGGAGCTTTTCGCTGGATAGCCTAATTGATGCAGAGGAAGAACTGGAGGAAGATCAGCAAACAGAACCTTTCTTTAATTCAGCTGATGAGATGCCAATAGAAACTTTTTGGCACCTGCAGACCTCCAGTCTGCCTGTAGTGGGCCAGGAGGCAATGTGCAGGCTTGGTCCAGTCACCCAAAGAACAGGAGCCATGCTGGATGCCATCCTGCCAAAGAGCAGTTCATTTTACCTTGATTCTCACCCCCAGCCCTACTGTGGGCAGCCTGAGTCGAAGGTGGAGGCAAGCTCCTCTGAGCAAGCCAATACTGTCCAAAGCATGCAGGTTTCAAGAGGGAGCCCTCTGTTGTCCATGGATTCCTGGTTTTCCTGTGATTCCAAGATCGATCCCAGCAGCTCCCTAGAGATAGTGGGTTCTTTATGTCAAAGCCCTAATGTCCAGGAGTTTCAGCTCTGTGGTCGGGAGAGGCCTGGATACTGGCCAAATATGGAAGGAATAAAGCCATCAAGTACAGAAGCAGTCCCACCCTATACCTTCAAACTTCCCCCAGGTGGTGCTGAGCTGCCCTGCAGTGTAAGAGCTGTGTACACAATTCCTGCTTCTGATACATCCAGGCTGTCATTCTGGGGGTCTTACAGGTTTCTTCAGCCAGGAGCTGATGGCACCTTTCAGGACAGAGGTGTCCCTGACACAGCTCAGCAGGACAACTCTGAAACATCTAACAACTCTAGCGTGTCAAGTGTGCTGGCTGCCTCTGCCTCCTCATTTACTCATGTAGGCAGTACCTGTGAGAGGGATTGGGTGGCCCTCCAGCAAAAGTACCTTCTTGAACTATCTCATCCTGTTTTGGATGCCATGCGAGAGCCCAAGCCAGCTTTCTCCTCCCTCAAGGAAGATTATGGTTCCCTGACTCAAGCTTCTAGTGAAGGAAGAGATACCCTATTGGCAGTTGGTTCAGACATTTCTAGCAGTTTGAATTTCAACAACTTTCCTATCCATATATCCAAAATTAGGCATTTGAGGGCAGAGAAAGAACAGGATAGTTTGAGTGTCGAGTTAGAAGGTACTTCAGATTTCTTTATAACTGGTGAGAAAGAGGTGAGTTACAGTGGAACTTATTCAGCAGATATAGAATCATTGACTTCTGGAACTACAAATGTACAGGTCTTTGTAGCAGAGAATAAGGTAGTAAATTCTGTGATAGAAGCATGTGGAGTCAAACAGAACAACTTTGAAGAGGCCTCTCAGAGTAGCAGGAGGGAGCCTGGATTGATGACTTCCTCTGATGAATGTTTCTTCCTGAAAAACCCTTGTCGTAGTAATGTCACCATAGTCACCAAAGAAGACCATTGGCCCCAAGGCTGGGCTCCTCTCAGGAAAAATAGTGTTGGCCAGGCAGGGCAATTAAATCACAACAGCCATCACCCCCAACAGGACGAGAAAGCAGATTACCAGGAGCGCTCCAAAGAAGAGGATGGAAGACACCCCAATCTTTCCTTTGCCTTTTCATCGGGTCCAGAGCTGTACCTACATTCTGCTCCTTGGAATTCATTCCCATCTTCCCTGCAGTCACCTCCATTAGAAACATTTTATGTAACCAAAAGCCGGGATGCCCTGACAGAAACTGCCTTAGAGATCCCGGCTTGCAGAGAAGCAAGAATGCCTACCCCACCTCCAAGGGAAGCCTGGGGCTTGGGTCATGACTGTCAAGTCCTCCAGAATGTTTATTGGAAGAATAATTTGCCAATGTTGTTACAAAAACAGGATTCTAAGGTTGCTTCATTTGAGCAGGTCACAGCAGAGAGGCCAGTTGATCAGAACACCAAGGAAGTTAGTGGAGAAATAGGGAAATGCCCTGGAGATACTGACGAAGAAAGCCAAAATTCAGTGTATTTTATTGTTTCTCGGAACAGACATTTTTTTACATCCACCAGCACAAAAGTATGTGAATATGAAAACCAGGTTGAGAATTTAAATAAACATAGTCTTCCATCACTCGAGGAGGGAGAAAAGACCTCTATACAGTCCTGTTTTAATGTTTCCTCAAACAGCTCTGGATCTGGGAAGCCTCTTGTTTGTGAACATGAGGCAAGTGGGGAAGAAGAGCAGGATCAGAATGCAGTCCTAAAACAGACCCAGGCCTCTAACGTGAATAGACAGTTCCCTTCTGGGGCCAGGTCTGATTTCATCTATAAAACCATCAGCTTAGGCCTTGACAAGGACATGCTACGGGAAACTACTCTTTCTTTGAAGTCTAGTTCAGCACATTGTAGAGTAAGCAGCTCAGAGATAATGGCCCAGGATGGGAGTCCAACCCATAAGGGAGAAGGGACGAATGAATCTGGGCTTCCTGGAAAATCTCTGTATCCCAAAGACGGCTCAGAAGAGTTTAAGCTTCCATGGACAGAGTCTACACATGGAAGATTTCAGTCAGTTTTATATTCTCAGGAAAAAAACCTCACTGAATGCAAGGGGCCTGGGAAGTCTCAAGAAATGTTAAATCTTGAAGGACCACCCCCAGGAAAGAAACAGACTAAAAGATTTAATAGTGCTGATGAAATGGCTAGGCTAATTAAGAGTGTAATACAGCTAGAAAATGGTATCTTGGAAATTGAATCCAAGCAAAATAAGCAGCTGAATGCTTCCCATACAGTGGGAGTCAGTAATGAGTTTGTGTTCCAGGACCAGGAGATGGCTGACCATGTCCTGAGGTCAGGCAGCTCTGGAAACCACTTGTCATTCAAGGATCAGCCATCTTCTCTAAAACAGACAGATGATGCTATCTTTAGAGATGGCAAAGTTGGAGAAATGGAGGTTAACAGTAGCATTGGGGAAGATCCCCAGGTTCAAAAAATCATCCTGAGTCCCTTCAAGTCAGGAAAATGGGTACAAAACATTAAATATGTGAGTGAGCACACACCTCCCGCTGTGTTAGACAGACCCACCAGGAACACTTGGGATTACTTAGGGACATGTACAACTCACAGTGAGTGCACCAAAACTTCTGCTAATCCAAGGAGAACGAAAGCATTGGCTAGAGCTGTACCATTGCAGGCCAGGCCTGATTGGCCTTTTGAGAAGAAAAGCGAGTGGGTACATGCATCAGCCAGCCCCAGAGGGCAGCCCTGTGGCTGGAAAAGTCTTGAGGAATCACAGACTGTGAAAGATTTTCAGGAAAGCCAAGTTGCCAAACATATAAGTAGTTCTAATCCAGAGGAGCCAGAAGTTCAGTGCAGAGTTAAAGAAATGACTACACAAAGAGGAGAGAGTCTACAAGAGAAATACAAAATGGTTTCATCAACTCAGAAACTTCTTAGTCCAAGTCAACGTTGTATGGACACATTTTTCAGCCAGGAGACCAGCCCATTGCTAAGCCGACTAGACTCCTCTACAGCTCCTCACCGAGACCTGTGTAATACCTTGTCCTTGAATTCCCTAAGACTGCCAAGAAGCTATTTTTGTGTGCCTGATGCTATAGGAATCTCTTCAGTTGACTATGTGCTGGATCCTACAGTGTTAAAAATGCCTGACAGTCCTTGGGTAACTGAAGCAGGATGTCAGGGCTACAGTGGAGAGCCCAGAAGCCACAGCCCTCAAAGAAATGTTCGAGGGTGCTTCTCCATGGCACACACTGCTTGGTGTGGATCGGCGATCTTCATGGCCATGGGATCTCAAGATCAATCCAGTTCACCAGAGAGTATTTCCTTGGGGGCTGAGGGAAGGAGATCAGCAAGCACCAGCCCCGAAGACCAAGGACAGGATCCCAGAAGCACCTCGATGGGTTTGAGTACCTGGGTGAGTTCTGCTTCTAAAGCCAAGGCATCTGTACAGACTGAAACAAAAACAGCCAGTTCTCTGGACAGGATCTCTAGCCCACTTGAAAAGTATACCACCTGTCCCTTAGAAGAAGGTAACAGCCAAGCCAGGGAAGTGAAGCAGAAGACTGAGAAGGAGGCCAATGACCTCTGTCCTATGAGTGCTATTTTCTCAGCACCTGTGTCCCTGGAGACCCCTGCCCATCAATCCACGGGCTTGGCTGTGTTGGAGGAGATCAGAGAGACAAAGACCCATAGAAAACATCTTCACAACTTGATGGCTGAGGGCACAGTCCTTCCTTACTATGAGACTTTATTAAAATCAGAATGTTCTTCAAAGGCCCCTAGCAGGCCTCAGTGTCAACAAATGGACCAGTCAATGTCAGAGAAGACCGGGAATGGGGGTGAAGCGCAGGGATTCCATGTGGCATCTCCCTCTGCTGAACCAGGACATCAGTGGACTGATAAGACCACACCCCTCTCTGCAGACAGCGTTCAACCTCTGCCCAATGCTGAAGTTAACAAGGGGCCATGGCAGCCCTCACAGACTTTCTCCCATGCTGACCCTGCTTTAGGAAAAAACCATTCTGGAGAACTGAGAGCAGGGAAGCAGTTTATATGTTACTGTGGCCCTTTTGAAATCATAGAGGAAAAGAAAGCAACTGGAATACCTTCTGATCCTGTAGACTCAGACAGTCTTCCTTCTTCAACAGCTGTAGAGGAGGACAGGAGAGTAATACCAGATAAAGTAATGGCTGCCTTATCTTCTCAGGACCTTTCTGACCATGGTAGAGTGAGTCAGCATGAGCAAAGCCAGTTAGTTCCCTGCGAGACGGCAGACGGCATGCTCCCTGTCAGTCAGGAGAGCAGCCAGGCACACCAGGAACCTGGAACTCTAGATACTACATATGAAGAAGGTTCAGGTAACTTCACATTGGCTGAACAGGGAGGAAAAACAACCTGTTTTGAAAGTCAGCTTGTGATATGTGATGTTCATAATTCCTCCTTTCTCTCTTCTAATGGCTTAGAAGAAGGGAGGGCAAGTCCCAAACAAGGTGCCGGCCTGCTAGGAGCGCTCTCACAGCAGTGTGTGAAGGAGAGTAGTGTTGGTTCTGGGGTGGCAGAAGCCTGCAGGGCTGGCAGCAAACATCCTAGGCCAACTTCATTGCCAGATCAAAGATATAGCCCAGATCCTGGGGGAGTCAGGGAGGAGGCCCTGTGCAGATGTCCACAGGAACCTTCAGATTGTGTTGTCTTCTCAGGGAGCATTGATGTCAAAACTCTCAGTCCATCTGGGGGGCAAGAAGACAGCAAAATTCTTCCTTGTCAGCAACTATGCAACCCTCAACCCATTTCTTCTCACATCTCCTCCCCTTCCTCTACTTTACTGTGTTACAGAGATGGTGACCTGGGGAAGGGAACTTCTAAGGGTGCCCCACAGGCTCTCCACCCAACCTGCCAGGTATCTTGTAGGGCCTGTGGAGTGGATGAGAGAGGAGAGAGCTATTCCAGTGAATCTGATATGTTCTTGGTACACAACCTTGAACCCAAAGGCATTCATATGAACTTTGAGCCAACAGCCAGCAGCATTCTGGAGCCCTCTGCTGCTGCTGCTGTCCTATCTCTGGCTCAAGGCTGCGGCTCCTCTTCTGCCCCTGATATGAGGACAAGTTCCTTCAGCCACTCAGTTGCTGTAGGGGATCCTGAGAAAAAGCTTGCTGAGAATAAAGCCAGCACAGAGCTTGAGGCTATCCTTTCTCCTAAAGGTGTGTGCTCAGAGCCACTGGGGAAGTTTCAGGACAACTCAGTAGGTGGTCAGAATGCACAGGCATCTCAAACCAAGCCAGAGCTACCTGCAGCAACAAGGAGACAACACACCCTTAATTTAAGTGAAGCGTCCGTTGAGAGTAAGCTACTGGTGAAACCACAGCATGGATATTTAGAAAACGCAATCAGATGCCTTCCAGAAAAGCCAAAACTTTCTACTGAGTCCAGAGATCACAGTGGCTTAGATTCCCAAGCTAAGTTCATAGTGAAGTTAAAGCACACCTCCAGTCTCCAGGTTGGCAGTTTCTGGGAGGAGGAAAAGCAACAGAGAGAGCAGGATTCAAGTGGTAGTGATGACCCTGTCCAGGGCATGTGTCTCCCATGTTCCGATGAAGGTGGCTTGGATGGCTGTCAGATTAGAGATGCAGACAGAGATGAGGTGGCTATGGCCAACGCCCATGTATCTAAGACATTCTCATCAGGCTTTAAAGACTCAACAAGTGTCCCTTTGGAGCCTACAGCCCAGAGCCCTGGCCAGGAGCAGCTGGCTCCCTGCCACAGGTGCTCACGTCCTCTGATTGCAATCTGCTCTGGTCCTAAACACTGCAGGTCCTCTCTCAGACCACAGTTTTCTGTGGTCAGCTCTTCCTGGTCTCTTCAGGAGCTGAACTTAAGTGTGGAGCCCCCTTCCCCTACAGCTGAAGAGACACAGGAGCCTAACAAATTGTGGAACCCATATCCCAGAGGCCACTCCTCAGAAAAGTCAGTGGTAGGGACATCTCTAAAAGCTGAGGGCTACAATCATAAAGCCTCAGCTAACTTGAACATTAGCTCTCCTGATGACAGGCCCCTTCAACCTGCCAGCCCTCCATACCCAATGTCTTCAGCTCCTTTGTGCATACCAACCCCTGATTTCATGACCCGCTGGAGGTCTGATACAGTGGAACAGGACCAGCAGGAAAAGCCAGAGAGCCTGGGTGGCCAGGCCAAGCCAGACAGAGCAGACAAAGGAGTATTGCATTTTGGCTCTGGTGACATCAATCCTTGCCATCTGGAGGGTCCTGCACACATTGGCTGGAAGCAATATGTGTTTGGTAGTGCAGTCGATGTCTCCTGTAGCCAGACATCCCAGGGCCTGGTACCATCACAAATGGCCCAGTGCTCCAGCATGGACAATGGCCTAGAAGACCGGAACTCCCTGTTCCACTCACACCTCAGCACCTATGCCAATGGCCAGGGCCTGGCAAGCCGATGCAGCAACATTGAAAATGCCCGAGGTTCACATGAGGTCTGGGAAGTATGGGATTCCTCACTTGCCTTGGGGAGCCCCCACTTCATGATGGACCCTGAAGGAGCAGCCCCCACTAAGGGTCCTGACAAGAGGGCCCAGTTCCTGAGTACCCCTGATGAACCAAGCTATCTGAGGAATGAGCCCCACTTGGCTGAAGGAAGTGCTGCAGGTCCAGTGGATGAGATTATGCTGCTGTATCAATCAGAGGCAGGTGGCCCTGTGGGACAGTCCAGAACAAACACCTTGGAGCAGGGCACACAGACCCTGGGCTGTAGTTTCCACTGGAGCCACACTGACATCTCTGCTCATTCAGAAACCAGCACAATGCCAGTCTGTGATCTGGCCTCCTGGGTGAGCATGCACAACCTGTCTCTCCATCTCTCACAGCTCCTGCATAGTACCTCAGAGCTGTTGGGGAATCTCTCCAAGCCAAGTGTGGCTGGAAAGGAACAAAACACCAAGAAGGAGACCCCAGATGAGGCACCTCAGACTCTTATGATAGACAGCTGTACGCAAACCACTATGGATGAGGGTATCCAGACTGACCTGGCCTTACCACCTGTGAACCTCCACGCTCCAGAGGTCATCCCTGAGGAGGTCAATGTGGTCCTTGATGTACTGGACCCAGATATCTTTAGCATGTCTCAAGAAAAGGGACATGTCCCAGGGACACCTCAGAAAAGAGAAGCCAAGGAAAGAGCAGGGAAAATAGCAGGACTCACAGATCTTCAGAAAGAAAGCACCCCCTGCAGGCCACAAAGCCCTCCAGAGCCTTCATCCCTTTTGAGGTTTCAGAAGGCCACCTTTGGGCATAACTTCCATTCTGTGAACCCCCAGGCTTCTGATGCCTCCCTGCCTCCTGGCTCCCAGACAGAGGATCCCTCCTGTCTGGCTGTCAGCAGCATCGTTAGCATTTCTCACTCTCCAGGACCCTGCCTCAATGCTGCAGAATCTTTCGGGGAACCTAGGGTCCAGAAGGAACTGTTCTCCTCAAGTGCCTTGTTGGTGGACAGGGCCTCCTCCCCAATCCTCACAGTTAGTGCTAGCACTCAAGGGTCACATTTCCCCCTAGGCTCTTTGTCTCTCTCAGCCCCCTTAGTGCAGCCCCTTGAAGGCCACCAAAAGCTTGTCTCCAGCCCAGACCTTCCCTTTGATGCCCCTAGTCCTCCAGTGGGTAATTATTCTCAAACCATTGATGGGTCAGGTGGCTCTCAGAGCATGGGGGCTCCATGTGGAGAAGGCAGAAGTTCCTTAGAAAGAAATGAGGGCAGGGTAAGCTCCCCAGGCAGCCCACAGCACAGCTCAAAAATCCAAGTCCATTTCTTAGAGCAGCCTTATCAGCAGCTTCAGCCCCAGAGCACCACCTGGGTCCAGAGTAGACTTCTGCCTCTACCACTGAGAAACAGGAGTCAGAGGCTGACTCAGGGCTTGGTCCCTGAGGATGTGGCTTCCCTGGACTGGGGCCCACTTAGCAGTAGGAGGCTGAATAAGTTGCAGAGCAAGACAGAAAATGGGGGTGGAAGTTTAGCACCTCCACTGGAGCCACAACTCACTCTTGACAAACTCTCTTCTTGGGGAGGCCTTCAACACCGCAGCCCCTGCCCTGTCGCTGAGTTGACTGATAAAACGAGGCTCCAGGGTTCTACCTTGGACCCAACTGAGGACTACCAACCTCAAGGGCTGCTGAGTCCCAGTTCCCAGATGTGCGTGGCCCCTGAGCCCCAGCATCACAGCCTGAGGGACCTCCCAGTACACAACAAATTTAGTCATTGGTGTGGGGTTCGGGATGGCTCTACTGGGGAACTAGGAGTGAGAGAGTTGCGGGGCTCCAGACATGATCTCAGCTCTGGAGAGCAGGGACAGAAACCTCCTGACATCCAGAGCCAGGATGCTGAGTGGTCCCAGAGGAAACAGATCCCCCTGCAAGTTGGGGCCCAGAACCTCTCACTCAGTTTGGAACTCACAGAAGCAAAACTGCACCATGGTTTTGGGGAGTCAGATGCCCTGCTGCAGGTGCTGCAGAGTGGGACAGGGGAGGCACTCACTGCTGAGGAACCTGTGCCATCTACCTGGGAGGAGCTCCGTGCCCGGTAAGCATCCCCAGCCAAGAGTGGGAGGGTAAGGGGTGGCCTTATAGGAAAGAGAATTGGAGAAGGCTTTGTGCTGGCTTTTCCCTTTCTTGGTCAGTTCTGGGATCTTTGAGAGATTAGAAATAGATTATAAGATGAAGAAAGGTGTTCAGGGCCAGTTTCAGTGAATCAACCACATTTTATCTCAGACAAAAACAAACCATTGAGACCCTCCGGAGACAGCGGGCTGAGCGACTGCAGAACTTCCACCAGGTGCAAAGTCTCAGCCCCCAGAAACAACTGAGCCTCCTGCCTAATAGGAATCTTCCCACTCGTGTCCTTGACTTACCCAGCAGGCGCCGAGAATACCTGCAGCAACTGAGGAAGAATGTTGTGGAGACTACCAGGTATGAGTGGACCCCAAACCCTGCAAGGAGTAGGCTTTGTGTAGGATGAGGGTTGTGGAGAGCAGGGCTTGGATCTTAAGCATCCTGGAGACTGGAGGCTGCAGCTGCCTCTCAGGAATGATTCCAGGAGTGGGTCCTCTGTGCCTGTGGACAAGCAGAGGTGGCTGTGGGAGATTGAGGCAAAGAGAATGAAGAGGATGTGAGAGAGAGGGGCTGGGTGGGCGAGGTAGGCAGAGAAGTCCTGGGAGAGGATAAACAGAGAGCTGTGACACTATGAAACTGCAGGCCAGAGCCTCAGAATGAGATATAAAAAACCAAACTTAAGACCCGGTGGGCAACGGGAAGATGGGTGATTCAGGATTAGTGGTGTTCAGAAAGTAGAGACAAAAAGGTATTTCATGAAAATGGAAAAAATAAAAAAGAAAAGCTGGGGTAGAAATATATATATTTTACAGGGACAGAGAGAGAGTCAGAGAGAGGGATAGATAGGGACAGACAGACAGGAACAGAGAGAGGTGAGAAGCATCAATCATTAGTTTTTCATTGCCCTTGTGACACCTTAGTTGTTCATTGATTGCTTTCTCACACATGCCTTCACCACAGGCCTTCAGCATACCAAGCCACCCCGTGCTGGAGCCAGCGACCTTGGGTCCAAGCTGGCGAACTTTTGCTCAAGCCAGATGGGCCCGCACTCAAGCTGGCGAGCTCGGGGTCTCGAACCTGGGTCTTCCGCATCCCAGTCCGACGTTCTATCCACTGAGCCACCGCCTGGTCAGGCTGGAATAGAAATATTTATACTAGACAAAATAGACTTTTCAAAAGAGGTTATAATAAGAGTCAAAGAAGGACTCAGCAATTCTACTTCTGGGCATTTACCCAAAGAAACACAAAACACAAAATCAAGACACCTCCACCTCTATATTCACTGTAGCATTATTTACAATAGCCACGATGTGGAAGCAACCTAAGTGTTTATCAGTAGATAAATGGATACAGAAAAAGTGGTGCATATATGCAATAGAATATGGCTCACTCATAAAAAAATGAAATCTTGCCATCTGAAACAGCATGGGTGGACCTAGAGGGTATTGTGCTGAGTAAAATAAATCAGACCGAGAAAGTCAGGCCATATGATTTCACTTATACGTGGAATTTAAAAAACGAACAAGCAGATTAGAAACTCAGGCACAGAGAACATTTTGACAGTTGCCAAAAGGGAAAGGATTAAGAAGCACAAAATAGTCATGGGGATGTAAAGTACAGTGTAAAGAATATAATAATATTTTAATAATTATGTATGGTATCAAATGGATGCTAGATTAATTGGGGTGATCACTTTTAATTATATAAATGTCACTGGGTGTATATCTGAAACTAATATACTGTACATCAAGTATAATTGAAAAATTTAAAAAGATGGTGTTGAATAGGCCTGGGGTGAGCAGGCCAGGGTCATCACCCACCCACCATGTTAGAAGGCATCTCTCTGCCCCTATGGTCCTTCCCAGGAGCCCAGGGTCTGCATCAAGGTCTGCTCACCCACCCTCTGATATAGAGCTGATGCTACAAGAATACCAGCGGGCTCGTGAGGAGGCCAAAGTGGAGATTGCCCGGGCCCGGGACCGACTGCGGGAGCGAACTGAACAGGAGAAGATGAGAATCCGCCAGCAGATCGTCTCTCAGCTGCTGAGGGTAGGGAATAGGGCCAGCTTCTGATTTCTGTAGGCAGACCTTAGACTGGGTCAGTCTTCACTGGGCTTTCAGTCATGGGATGTAGCATTTGGAGAGTGTTGGACTCCTGGTGCCATGTCAGAGTTGTGCTCACTCTCTCTTTACATGTCATCATCATCAGACCAGCTCCTGTCCCTGGGCCAGAGTCTGGGAGGAGGCTGTTTTGGTATATAGTTGGGATGGGGGTGTGGGGAGATGTGAGGGTGTGAGGCTGAGGTGGAAGGCACTGGGGCAGATGGGATCTGGGGAGGTGAGAAGGGGTGGTTTCAGAGCAGTGGGGTGTAGTTATTGAGGGTATACCAGACACTGGTTGATGATGATTTATCCTTCCCAGGAAGAGGAAAAACTACAAACCCTGGCCACTTCCAGCTCCTTGTGCACCAGCTCCAATGGAAGTCTCTCCTCTGGTGTCACCTCTGGCTACAACAGCAGCCCAGCCTTGTCAGGCCAACGCCAGTCCCCAGACAGTGTGGTAAGTAGACAGATGCTAGTCACAAGCCAGGGGCTAGAACTGCTAAGACAAGAATTTGGACAGGAAGTTCTCCTGTAGGCCACTGCTGACATCTGACGGACAGGTGCCTTTGGCCTTTTCTCTAGTTCTGTCTTTCTTACCCTGTTCATTCATTCAACAAGTGTTTATTTTGTAGGTGTAGGTAGGCATTGGGGATAACTATAAATTTCACAGTGAGCAAAACTATTCTTGTCCTTAAACATACTATTAGAAGGATAAATATTAAACAGCTTATTGTACAATTAATTATTATTGCATTACATTCTGTGAAGAAGGGATGCTAAGCATGTGTAAAATAGGGGGGCCTGACCTAGTCTGGAAGCTTGGTAAAGATGCTCTGAAGTGAGTGCATTTAAATAGGACTGTAAGGGTGAGAGTTAACTCAGTAAAAGCTTAGTGCTATGGTGTCCGGAGAGATGTGGGAGCCAGAGGACAGCCTACCACAGGACCCAGAAAGGGAGGCTCTGAGAGAGGAAGACTTTGAGGAACTAAAAGAAGACTCATGTGACTGGAATCTAACGAGCGAGATGGGAGAATGACATGAAAAAGGGCCAGAAAAGGCAAGATCACGTAGACTTTATTGAAAATTTGGGCCCCTTTCTAATCCATCTGATTGTTACTTCCCAAAAGCTGCTGAAAAGACTTTGAGTCGGAGCAGAATGATGGGATATGAGAAGGGGGCAAGAGCAGCTCTGGTTGACCCATAATGATCATGACAAAGCCGAGAGACAATGATTGCTTGGTTTGGAACAGTGCCGGTGAAAATGAACAAATGTGGAGGCAAATAGAAAGTATTAGTGACTCGGTGTGGAGGACAAGGGAAGGAGGACTTAACAATGCACACTTGGGGTTTGAGCAGCTGAAGGGATAGTGATGTTGACAGTGACAGAAGCCCTGGAGGTAGACAGGTTTTGTGAGGAAGATCATGAGTCTAGTTTTGTATTTGCTGGGTTAATAGCACTTGTGCAAAATGCAGAGGGGCTGTTGCAATACAGATCTGGCACTCAGAGGTAAGATCTGGCTTGGGATATAAAATTTGAAATTTATTTTTTAAGAAAAACTTCATATAGAAAAAAATACAGTTTTCAAACAGTAGCAAAAGACACACAATGTCAAGTGCATATTTCAGTCTTCTGTTTGCCCTCCCCAGAATATCACTCCCATTTGGGGTATATTTCCAGAGATATTCTGAGCGTCTGTAAGAATATATCTTGTAAAGCACATAAATGGAAGCATGCTGCACCCACTTTGTCCCTTTGCTTTTTTCCCTTAAAAATACTTGTTTGGATATTTAATATCAGTAAATCTAGTGCTGACTCATTCTTTTTAACAGTTAAATAATGTTTCTTTTTTCTCTTTAATTGCATGTTGTTGTTTTTTTCTTAGGGGGAGAGAGATAAGAAGCATTAACTTGTTGCTGTGTCACTTTAGTTGTTTGTTGATTGCTTCTCATATGTGCTTTGACGAGGTGTGGGGGTGGGGGCTCAAGCCAAGCCAGTGACCTCTTATTAAAGCCAGTGACCTTGGGTTCAAGCCAGCAACCATGGGGTCATATCTATGATCCCATGCTCAAGCTGGCGACCCTGTGCTCAAGCTGGTGAGCCTGCACCAAACTGGATGAGCCCACGCTCAAGCTGGCAAACTTGGGGTTTTGAACCTGGGACCTCAGCGTCCCAGGTCGACACACTGCCCACTGCACCATCACTGGTCAGGCTAATTGCATGTTCCTAAATGTGATGTTTTGTATGATAATAGAAAATAGAAGAGGCAAAAATATATACATATATAAAGGTGTTCCCTATTGAGCTACTCTGTCTCCCTCACCCCACCCAAGAAGACAGTAGTGTTTTGGAGGGGGGAGGAAATCTCCTAGATAGAGTGTCTTTATGCATACAAAATAGAGCGTATTATGCCACTGTTCTGTATTGGACTTTATATATTTTTCCAATCAGGATATCTGTACATGAGAATGTAGAGACCTTTCTCTTTTTCTTTTTGAATGCTGCATAGCAATTCATCGTACAGATCCATTGTAAGTTTTTTCACAAATTTTTCACTTGTGGTTGTTTTCAATTTTTTGCTGTTACAAACAGTGCTGCAGTGAATAACTCTGTGCACATGTCATTTTTTATATGTACAAATACATCTGTGGGAGAAATGCCCAGATGTGGATTTGTACACAAGTACATGCCTTTGAAAATTGGATAAATACTGACAAATTTTCCATCATAGATGTAATAATTTTTACTCCCACCAGCAACAGGTGAGAGTCCACTTTTCTCCCATACACTCACCAACATGTCTTCAAATGTTTGGATGGTTGCTGAGCCATCTGTTCATATTCTTTGCTCATCTCTCTATTTTTTTCTTACCAGGTGTAGGAGTTCTTTTTTTTTTTCTTTAACATTTATTTTATGATTTTAGAGAAAAGAAGGGAAAGAGGGGGAGACAGGAACATCAATCTGTTCCTCTGTGTACCCTGACTGGGGGTCAAATCGGCAACCTCTGTGCTTCAGGACCATGCTCTAACCAACCAAGCTATTTGACCAGAGCCGGAGTTCTTTATACATTAGCAAGATAGCCCTTTGCCTGATGTGAATTACAAATGTTTTTTTTCCCAGTTCTGCATTCTCTCTTGACTTTGCTTATTATGTTTGGAGCCATTCAGGGAGTTTAATTTATTTGTTTTCCTTTTATAGTGTCTGTATTCCAAATCATAATTAAAAACACATTCTTCATTCTAAAGTTATGAAGAATTTCTCCTGTGGTTTCTTCTAGAAATTATATGGTTTTATTTTTTTATATTTAAGTCTTAGATCCATCTGGAACGTGTATATGGTATGAGGTATGGATCTAACTTTATTCTTTTCAGATGGCTATTCATTTGTTAGGTAGTTCATCTAGACCCCTGGTCGGCAAACTGTGGCTCGCGAGTCACATGTGGCTCTCTGGCCCCTTGAGTGTGGCTCTTCCACAAAATACCACATGCAGGCGCTACCTCGATAAGGAATGTACCTACCTATATAGTTTAAGTTTAAAAAATTTGGCTCTCAAAAGAAATTTCAATCGTTATACTGTTGATATTTGGGTCTGTTGACTAATGAGTTTGCCAACCACTGATCTAGGCAGCTTATCTTTGCCTCTCAGATTAAGACATCATCTTTGCTTGTACTAAGGCTTATTATATATTCTACTACCCATTGCTATTTTTTAAAATTTTCCAGAGTATTCTTTCTTGTTTATTTAAAAAAAAATTTTTTTTATTATATATATATTTTATTATTATTAATTCTAATGGGGTGACACCAATAAATCAGGGTACATATGTACAATGAAAACATCTCCAGGTTATCTTGTCATTCAACTGTGTTGCATACCCATCACCGAAAGTCAAATTGTCCTCTGTCACCCTCAATCTGGTTTTCCCTGTGTCCCTCCCCTCCTCCCTATCCCACCCTCCCCTCCCTCCCCCCACCCATTAACCACCACTCTCTTGTCCATGTCTCATATTCTCACTTTTATGTCCCACCTATGTATGTAATCATGCTGTTCTCAGTTTTTCTTTTTTTCTGATTTACTTATTTCACTCCGTATAATGTTATCAAGGTACATCCATTTTGTTATAAATGATCCGATGTCATCGTTTCTTATGGCTGAGTAGTATTCCATAGTATATATGTACCATAGCTTTTTAATCCACTCGTCCTCTGACGGACACTTGGGCTGGTTCCAGATCTTCGCTATTGTGAACAATGCTGCCACGAACATGGGGGCGCACTTCTTCTTTTCGAACAGTGCTATGGTGTTCTTAGGGTATATTCCTAAAAGTGGGATAGCTGGGTCAAAGGCAGTTCTATTTTTAATTTTCTGAGGAATCTCCAAACTGTTTTCCACAGTGGCTGCACCAGTCTGCATTCCCACCAGCAGTGCAGAAGGGTTCCCTTTTCTCCACATCCTCGCCAGCACTTATTCTGTGTTGTTTTGCTGATGAGTGCCATTCTGACTGGTGTGAGGTGATATCTCATTGTGGTTTTAATTTGCATTTCTCTAATGATTAGTGATGTTGAGCATTTTTTCATATGCCTATTGACCATCTGTATGTCCTCTTTGGAGAAATTTCTATTCATTTCTTTTGCCCATTTTTTGATTGGGTTGTTTGTCTTCCTGGTGTTGAGTTTTATAAGTTCTTTATAAATTTTAGTTATTAACCCCTTATCAGATGTGCTATCGAATATGTTCTCCCATTGTGTGGTTTGTCTTTTTATTCTGTTTCTATTGTCTTTAGCTGTGCGAAAACTTTTTAGTTTGATATAGTCCCATTTGTTTATCTTGCCTTTTATTTCAGTTGCCCGTGGAGATAAATCGGCAAATATAGTGCTGCTACAGATGTCGGAGAGCTTGCTGCCTATGTTTTCTTCTAAGATGCTTATGGTTTCACGGCTTACATTTAAGTCTTTTATCCATTTTGAGTTTGTTTTTGTGAATGGTGTAAGTTGATGGTCTAGTTTCATTATTTTGCAGGTAGATGTCCAATTTTCCCAACACCATTTGTTAAAGAGGCTGTCTTTACTCCATTGTATGTTCTTTCCTCCTTTGTCAAATATCAGTTGTCCATAAAGGTGTGGGTTTATTTCCGGGTTCTCTGTTCTGTTCCATTGATCTATGTGCCTGTTCTTATGCCAGTACCAGGCTGTCTTGAGTATAATGGCCTTATAGTAAACCTTGATATCTGGAAGAGTGATACCTCCTGCTTTATTTTTTCTTTTTAATATTGCTGAGGCTATTCGTGTTCTTTTTTGGTTCCATATCTTTCTTGTTTATTTTTATATGAAATTTAGGATCAACTTCTCTAGTTCACTTTTAAAAACTTCAATGAGATCATATTCAATTTATGAATCAATTTAGGGAGAAATCACGTTTTATGCTGTGGAATTTCCTAACCAAGAACATAGTAGGTTCAAGCCTTCTTTTTATGTTTTTAAGTTCCTTTCTAATTTTTGTACCACCTTTTTTCCTCTTTTCTAATAGCGATACCTAGTATTCCCAGCATAAGTAAAATAATAGTGATGAAAGTGAGCCTCCTTATTGGGAATGCTTCTAGTGCAGTGGTTCTTAACCTGGGTTCTATCAAACCCTAGGGGCTCGATGAGTCAGTCTCAGGGGTTCAGAGAAGCCTCTGCCGCGGAGGCCAGAATAAAGTAATACCGTACTTTGTTGTGAGTTCATGCACTTTGTTGGTTTTGTTCTTTGAGTAAGGTGATGTTCATGCACGGCTCATTTTGTGCACCATTAAAAAAAATATACCTATGTCTTGAATTTGGAAAAAACAATCATATTTTATTTATCACTAAAGAAGGGTTCTGTGAATGCGCATATGAAACTGGTGGGTTCGGTACCTCAAAAAAGGTTAAGAACCACTGTTCTAGTGTTTCTTCATTTAAGCTGGACACTAGCTTTTGAGCTAAGATAGATAATATTTTATAATATAAGGAAGTAGCCATGTATTCATATTTTTTTAGAGTATTCTTATCCAGAATAGTTATTTCTGGGTTTTTGGAGATGATCATTTGATCGATTGATTGATAGATTGATTAACTTGGGGACTAATTTTGAACCATTCTTGTCCTGGAATTAATCCTGTAATACAAATACATTGTATACTTAAGCATATTGTGTATTACTATTTTAATGTGTATTGTCAGAGTTTATTTGCTAATATTCTATTCAGGATTTTGCTTCAATATGAGTTTTTTTAAATGTAGTTTTTGTTTTGCAATCTATTTCAGGTTTTGGTTTCAATGTCATACTCCTTTTATAATAAAAAAAGGTGTAATTTTTTCTCTTTCAGTGTTTAGGAATAGTTGCACTAGTAATGGAAACCTTATACCTATTAAATTGTCAAAAATTAGAAAGCTGGATGATGCCAGATGTTGGCAGGATGTTGGGGATATAGGAGCCCTTACAGAGTTATGACCCTGCAATGCTTGCAGAGTTTATGAGGAAACGTATGAAATTGTTCTTTAAAGTATTATTTGAAGTGGCAGAGAGTTGGAAGCCATTAGAAAATCTATCACTGAGGGAATGGGTAGGTAAAAATGTGGCTGATACACACATTGAATACTATGCAAGAGTTGTAGCCAACAGATTAGCTGGATTCTTAGGCAAAGTGCTGCTGAATGAAAACACTATGAAACAGAGTGAGATATAACACATTGCTATTTATATAAATTAAAACTATATATATATATATCCTTGTGTGTGTGTGTAAATATATATATATACGTATGTATATATATATATATACATACGTATATATATATATTTACACACAAAGCAATCCTTTTTTGCAAGAACAAATACACATAAAAAGATAGATATACCCTAAACAGGTCAGAATAATATAAGATAGGGATGAAAGGGAGAGAGAAGGGGGGTGAAAGGTGAAAACATTTTTAGAATGAAAATCTTTTAAAACTTGGTATAATTATACTGTGGAACTGGCAAGGTCTGGTATTTGAGGGGATTAGTTCTTTGAAAGATTTCTTCTATCCAGAGTGGTCTGTTGAGATCAGGGGTTGGCGAAGATCTGGCCCACTCCATGTTTTTGTAAATAACCTTTTACTGGAATACAGTCTCACCCATTTATTTGTGTGTTGCCTGTGGTTGCTTTTATGCTACAATGGTAGAGGTGAGTAGTTGCAACTATTTCAATGGTCCAGAAAACCTTAAATACTTCTTACCTACCCCTTTACAGGAAAAGTTTGCCAATCCCTAGTTTACATTTTTCACCTCTTCTTGAGTCAGTTTTGATTTTAACATGTTTATTTCTTTTCTATTATTATTATTAAGTGAGAGGAAGGGAGATAGAGGGACAGACTCCTGCATGCGCCCTGACCGGGATCCACCTGGCAACCCCCATCTGGGGATGATTCTCGAACCAATTGAGCCACTGGCTGTGAGAGAGGGATAGAGGATGGGGGAAGAGAAGCAGATGGTTGATCCCATCCTTGATCCCAGGATGTCAGTATGCTGGGCCAACGCTCTATAAACTGAGCCAATCATTCGGGTATTTTCTGTTATTAATTCTCTTTTCCTGTGATAATTTTTCAGTCTGTCTTTGTCTCATGGTCAGTATTTTATAGAATTTTTTTATCTGTTCTTTTTCTCATGTTTAGATTAAAGGTATGCATTTTTGGCAAGAATACCACAAATATTATGTGCCCTTCTCAGTTGAGGTTGCCAGGTAAAACAAAAGAAAGTATGAGATGCTAGTTAAATTAGAATTTGAGAATAACAACAAATAGTACGTACCTAGTCAATGCCTTATTTTTACTACATTATATCCAAGGGTACATGATGTCACTATGTCTGATTACTGCTGATATTATTGAAGTTACAGTATATCTGGAATCCCTCCACTGAAAAGTTACTATTTTTCTCTTTATAATTAATAAAAATCTTGGGAGAGATGCTTTGAGACTATGGGGACATTCCAATTTTTTTCTTAAATTTTTGCTCACTTATTTTAGCATTCATGTACCTTACCTAAGAAAATGATCCCTGTGGTGTGTTTTTTTTTTTTTTGGTTGTTTTTGTATTTTTCCAAAGTTAAAAGCAGGGAGGCAGTCAGACAGACTCCTGGATTTGCCCAACCAGGATCCACCTGGCATGCCCACCATGGTGGCGATGCTCTGCCTATCTGGGGCATTGCTCCTTTGCAGGTGGAGCCATTCTAGCGCTTGAGGTGGAGGCCATGGAGCTGTCCTCAGCACCCCGACCAACTTTGCTCCAATGGAGCCTTGGGTACGGAAGGGGAAGAGATAGAGAGGAAGGAGAGGGGGAAGGGTGGAGAAGCAGATGGGTGCTTCTCCCAGTCTGTGTGCCCAGACTGGGAATCAAACCTGGGACCTCTACATGCTGGGCTGACGCTCTACCACTGAGCAAACCAGCCAGGGCCGATCCCTGTGGTGTTTTAATGAAAATTTTCCATTTCCCTTATTTCTCCTACATTTATTTTTATTTTTTTCCTTCTTTTCAAAGTGAGAGAAGGGAAAATAGACTCCTGCATTTACCTTGACTGGGATCCACCTGGCAACCCCCATCTGGGACCGATGCTCTGCCCACTTGAGACCATGCTTGCAACTGAGCTATTTTTAGCACCTGAGGCAGAGGCTCCATGGAGTCATCCTCCGCGCTCAGGGCCAATGAGCTAGAACCAATTCAACCATGGCTGTGAGAGAGGAAGAGAGAGAGAGAGAGAGAAAAGGGAGAGGGGGATGGGTGGAGAAGCAGATGGTCACTTCTCCTCTGTGCCCTGACTGGGAATTGAACCCATGACATTTACATGCCAGGCCGATGCTCTACCACAGAGCAAACTGAGCAGGGTCTTCTTCTACATTTATTAATTGAAAATTTCTATAAGGATATATTATCCCGTCTCTCCCTATTTATTTTATTGCATTAATTATTTTTGGTCAATTTGGACTCATAAATATTTTATTTGATGTTTTATAGTTCAATACCATCATTATTAATTTCATTGATCAAATTATTTCAGATTTCATTATTTGAAGTTTTTTTAGTTGGGTCCTATGGCCTTTAACATGCCCATTCATTTGTTGAATACTTCTTTACTGTAGTTCATTTATTCTTTTGTTGTTGTTATAACTTACTGGATTTTAGTATATATTCACAGTATTGTGTATCCATCAACACAGTCAATTTGAGAACATTTTCATTACCCCAGAATGAAAGCCATGTCCATTAATTGTCACTTCCCAAACCCACTCACTATTCCCAACCCTATATAACCACTAATCTAGACATTTCATATAAACGGACTCACGTGGGCCTTTCACTTAGCACAATGTTTTCAGGTTTGTATTAATTTCCTAGAGTTGCTGTAACAAATTACCATAGACAGTTGGTTTAAAACATTAGAAATCAATTCTCTCATAGTTCTTGAAGCTAGAATGTTGAAATCAGGGCTTTGACAGGACCATTCTCCCTTTGGAAACTCTGCAGGGGAGAATCTGTCCCATGCCTTCGAGCTTCTGGTGGTTGTGAGCAACCCTTGGTGTCCCTTGACTTGGAACTGCATCACTCCAACTTCTGCCTCTGTCATCACTTGATGTTCTTCCTGTGTCTCTGTGTCTTCATATGGCTTTCTTACAAGGAAATCAGCCATAAGATGTAGGGCCCACTGCAAAGAAACTCTTTTTAAATAAAGTCACACTCATAGATACTTCACCACATCTTTTTTGGAGGGCCCACAAGTGTTCATCCACAATGTATTCTGCATCACATCTTCATTCCTTTTTATTGCCAATATCACATTGTATGAATCTATCACATTTTATTCATCCATTTATCAGTTGATGAGCATTTAGGTTGTTTCTGCTTATTATGATGAATAATGCAGCTATGCAGATTCACATACAAGTTTTTGTTAACATCTGTTTTCATTTCTCTTCAATGTATACTGAGGGGTTGGATTGATGGGTTATAGGGTAGCTTTATGTTTCACTGTTTGAAAACTGCTAGACTGGTTTTTAAACTGGCTACACTATTCTACAGTCCCACCAGCAGTGTTTGAGCAGTGTATTTCTCCATGTCCTTCCTGGCCAACATGTCTTTTTTTTTTTTTTTTTTAATATGTCATTTTTATTATAGTCATCCCAGTGGATCATTGTGATTTTTAATTTGCATTGTCCTGATAGTTAATGGTGTTGAACATCTTTTCATATGCTTATTAGTCATTTATAAATTTTCATTGGGGAAACATCTTTTCAAATCTTTTGTCCATTTTCTAATTGGATTGTCTTTTATTATTAAGTTTAATAATTCTTTATACATTTTATTACAAGTCCTCTTATCAGGTAGATGATTTATAAAAATTTTTTTCCATTCTTTGTGTTGTCTTTTTACCTTCTTAATGGTGTCCTTCGAAGCACAAAAATTTTTAATTTTGATGATGTCCAGTATATTTTTTTGTTGCTGTTGCTTATGCTTTTGGTTTCATATCTAAGAAACTATTGATTAATCCAACTATTATGTGCACACTTTATTTATTTATTATTTTTTTTAGTGAGAAGCAGGGAGACAGAGACAGACATGTGCCCAACTGGGTTCTACCCAGCATGTCCACTAGAGGGCGATGCTCCATTTCAACAGGAGTCATTCTAGTGCTTGAGATGGATGCCATGGAGCCATCCTCAGTGCCCAGGCAAACTTTGCTCCAGTGGAGCTTTGGCTGCAGGAGGGGGAGAGAGAGAGAGAGAGAAAGGAGATGGGGAGAAGGTTGGAGAAGCAGATGGGTGCTTTTCCTATGTGCCCTGGCTGGGAATCGAACCCGGGACTTCCACACGCCGGGCCAACATTCTACCACTGAACCAACCGGCCAGGGCGCATATCTTCTTATAACAGTTGTTTTTTTAGTTTCTGTATTTAGGTTTTTTATTCCTTTTGAATCAAGTTTTATATATAGTGAGAGTTAGGGGTCAAATTTCACTCTTTTACATGTGGCTATCCCATTGTCCCAGGACAATTTTTTTAAAACAAATATTCTTTTCTTCCATTGAGTTGTCTTGGCAACCTTGTCTAAGATTAACTGATCATAGATGTATGGGTTTATTTCTGGACCTTTAACTCTGTTTCATTGAATTATATGTCCTTATGTCAATACCATTTTATTTTTGAGAGAGAGAGAGAGTGATAGGAAGGGAAAAAGAGGGTGAGAAGCACCAACTTGTAGTTACATCACTTAATTGTGCATTGATTGCTTCTCGTATGTGCTTTGACTGGAGCCAAGCCTGTGTCCCCTTACTCAAGCCAGCAACCTTGAGTTTTTCATGTAAGTGACCTTTAGGGCTCAAGCTGGCAAGCATTGGAATTATTTGGATAGTTCCCCCACTCAAGCCAGCTCCCATTCTGATGAGACCATGCTCAGAGCCAGTGACCTTGGGGCCTTGAACCAGCGACCTCAGCATTCTGGGTCGGTGTTTTGTCCACTGCACCACCACCAGTCAGGCATGCCACACTATTTTAATTACTGTTTAGGTTTGTAGTAGATTTTAAAATCTGAAAGTGTGTGTCCTCCAACTTTGTTATTTTTCTTTTTAAAAAATTTTTATTGATTGATTTTAGAGAGAGAGGAGGGGGGTTGTAAGGGAGAGAGAAAAAACCCATCAATTTATTGTTCTACTTAATTATGCATTTATTGGTTGGTTCTTGTATGTGCCCTCACTGGGATCAAACCCACAACATTGGCATATGGGGATGACACTCTAACCAGCTAAGCTAACCAGGCCAGGGCCAACTCTGTCCTTTATAAAGATTGTTTTGGCTATTCTGAGTCCCTTGAATTTCCGTATGAATTTTTCTTTCTTTTTCTTTTTGCAAGAGAAGTGGGGGGAGGCAGGAGAGACAGAAACATCAAGCTGCTCCTTTATGTGCCTTGACTGGGGAATCAAACCAGAAATTTTGACACGTGGAACAACACTCCAACCAACTGGGCTATCTGGTCAAGGTGATTTCTGTATGAATTTTAAGATCAGCTTGTCAATTTCTGCAGAGAAATCAGCTAGCCTTGCACTGAATGTGTACTTCAATTTGGGGAATATTGCCATCTTAATATTAAGTTTTATGATCCATGAATATGATATATCTTTCCACTTATTCAAGTCTTTATTTTCAACAGTTTTCAGAGTATAAGTTTTGTATTTGTTTTGTTAAGTATGTCCCTAAGTATTTTATTTCTTTTGATGTTATTATAAATAGATTTTTTTTCTCTTTTCCTTTTTTTAACAAGAGAGACAGAGAGGGGGACACGTAGGGACAGACAGACAGAAAGTAAGAGAGATGAGAAGCATCAATTCTTCGTTGAGGCACCTTAATTGTTCATTGATTACTTTATCATATGTGCCTTGACTGGGGGGCTCCAGCTGAGCCAGTGACCCCTTGCTCAAGCCAGTGACCTTGGGATCAAGCCAGTGACCTTGGGCTTCAAGCCAGTGACAATGGGGTCATATCAAGCAAGCAACCCTGTGGGAAAGCTGGTAAGCCTGCACTCAAGCGGTGACCTTGGATTTCGAACCTGGGTTCTCTGCATCTCAGGCCAATGTTATATCTACTGCGCCACTTCCTGGTCAGGCTATTTTCTTAATTTCATTTTCGGTTTGCTCATTACTGCTGTAGAGAAATACAACTGATTTTTCTAAATTGATCTTCTGTACCCTTGTTGCACTCATTTATTATTTCTAATAGTTTATTAGTAGATTCCTTAGGACATTTCATGTATAAAATCATACTATCTGCCTTTGTTGTTATTTTCTTGCCTAGTTGCCTTGGCTAGACTCTCCAGTATAGTGTTAAATAGAAATGGTAAGAACAGACATCCTTGTATTGTTACTGTTCTTAAGAGAAAATCATTTAGCTTTTTACCATTAAATATGTTAGCTGTATGCTTTTCATAGATAATCTTTACCAGGTTGAGGGAATCTCCTTGTAGTCCTAATTTATTGAGTAAATCATTGAAAAGGTGCTGGATTTAGTTAAATACTTTTTCTGTATCTATTGAGATGATAATATGGGATTTAAAAATATTATAATGATACATTATATTGATTTTTGTATATTGAACTAACCTTGTATTCCTGGGATAATTCTTACTTGCTCTTGGTATATAATCTCCATGTATTGCTAGGTTCAGTTTACTAGTATTTTGTTGAGGATTTTTGTGTCTGTATACATACGGGGTACGGTTTTGTAGTTTGTGATTTTTTTTTTTATCTTAAAAAGAATTTATTGGCCATGCAGGAGGAAGAGTCAGAGAAAAGGGGGCCTTGGAAACATGTTCAGGGTTAATCCAGGATAAGATGCTGCTGCCCATTGCCCCTCTGGTTGCAAGTCTCATGGGACTTCTTAGAGCTTAGGAGAAACTGAGAGAGGAAGGAAAATGTACCTGGGAGGGAAGAAGAAGACGAGGAGGAAGGCATGGGCATGTTCCTGAGAGAGTGCCTACTTGTGATGTTTTTGTCTGTATTTTGTATCAGGCTAATCTGGCCTCATAGAATTAGTTGGGAAGTGTTCCCTCCTCTTTTATTTTTTGGAAGGACTGCAGGATTGGTATTAACTCTTTTTTAAATGTTTGGTAGATTTCACTAATGAAATTAAGCTATCTTGAAATTTTCTTTGGGAATTTTTTTTTTTTTAAGTGAGAGGTGGGGACGCAAAGACAGACTCCCACATGCTCCTGGACTGGGATCCATCGGGAAAGCCCCTACCAGGTGATGCTCTGCCCAGCTGGGCTGCAGCTCTGTTGCTCAGCAACCAAGCTATTTTAGCACTTGAGGCCAAGGCCATGGAGCCATGCTCAGCACCCGGGACCAACTTTGCTCGAAGCATTTGAACCATCACTGCAAGAGGGGAACAGAGAGATGGTGGGGGGAGGGTGGAGAAGCAGGTGGTTGCTTATCTTGTGTGCCCTGACCAGGAATTGAACCCAGGACTTCCACACCCATGGCCAATGCTCTACTGCTGAGCCACTTGGCTAGGGCTGGGAGTTTTTTTATTACTAATTCAATATCTCTGTTAATTGTCTATTCAGATTTTCTGTTTCTTCTTAGTCAGTTTCAATAACTGTGTCTTGCTAGGAATTTGTCTATTTCATCCAAGTCTTCTAATTTGTTGGCATATAGTTGTTTATAGTAATAATTTGTTTTTCTCTTTCATTGATGTAAATATTTAAAGTTAGTCTGACCAGGATAGAGCATTGGCCTGGGATGCTGAGGACCCAGGTTCAAAACCCTAAGGTTGCTGGCTTGAGCGTGGCACCACCAGCTTGAGTGCAAGGTCACCAGCTTGATCGTGGGATCATAGACATCTACATTGTTTATGATGTTTGCATTCACAGAGTTTTAGTTCTTGTGCTAGACTAAATAGACTCAGCTCACTTCCAGTTCTTTGCCAAGAATTCTTTCTTCCATCCAGTAATTCTTTCTCTTGTAATTTTTTTTTCAATGAAGGGAGAAGAGATAGTGAGGCAGACTCTCACATATGCCCCTACCGGGATCCACCTGGCAACCCCATCTGGGGCTAATGCTCAAGTGCTGAGCTATTTTTAGCACCTGGGGCTGATGCACTCCAACAGAGCTATCTTCAGTGCCTGGGGCCATGCTCGAACCAGTCAAGACACTGGCTGCACTAGGAAAAGAGGGAAAGAAGAGGAAGAGGGAGGGAGAGATAAGCAGATGGTCGCTTCTCCTGTGTACTCTGACTGGGTATTGACTCATGGAAGTCCATAAACCAGGCCAGCATTCTATCCACTGAGCCACCAACCAGGGTCCCTCTTGTAATTTCCTTTATTTTTATTTTTATTAATTTTAATGGGGTGACATTAATAAATCAGGGTACATATGTTCAAAGAAAATATCTCCAAGTTATTTTATCATTCAATTATGTTGCATACCCATCACCCAAAGTCAAATTGTCCTCTGTCAACTTCTATCTGGTTTTCTTTGTGCCCCTCCCCTCCCCTAACCCCGTAACCACCACACTCTTGTCCATGTCTCATAGTCTTGCTTTTATGTCCCACCTATGTATGAAATCATGCTGTTCTCAGTTTTTTCTGTTTTATTTATTTCACTCCGTATAATGTTATCAAGGTCCATCCATTTTGTTGTAAAATGATCCAATGTCATCATTTTTTATGGCTCAGTAGTATTCCATAGTATATATGTACCAAAGCTTTTAAAATTTCTTTTTATTTTATTCATTTTAGAGAGGAGACACAGAGTGAGAGAAAGAGAGAAAGGGGGGAGGAGCTGGAAGCATCAACCCCATATGTGCCTTGACCAGACCAGTGCAGGGTTTTGAACTGGCGACCTCAGTGTTCCTAGGTCGACGCTTTATCCATTGCACCACCACAGGTCAGGCTGTACCAAAGCTTTTTAATCCACTCGTCCTCTGACGGACACTTGGGCTGTTTCCAGATCTTTGCTATTGTGAACAATGCTGCCACGAACATGGGGGCACATTTCTTCTTTTCTAACAGTGCTATGGTGTTCTTAGGGTATATTCCTATAAGTGGGATAGTTGGGTCAAAAGGCAGTTCGATTTTTAATTTTTTGAGGAATCTCCATACTGTTTTCCACAGTGGCTGCACCAGTCTGCATTCCCACCAGCAGTGCAGGAGGGTTCTCTTTTCTTCACATCCTCGCCAGCACTTATTCTGTGTTGTTTTGCTGATGAGTGCCATTCTGACTGGTGTGAGGTGATATCTCATTGTGGTTTTAATTTGCATTTCTCTAATGATTAGTGATGATGTGCATTTTTTCATATGCCTATTGGCCATCTGTATGTCCTCTTTGGAGAAATTTCTATTTATTTCTTTTGCCCATTTTTTGATTGGATTGTTTGTCTTCCTGGTGTTGAGTTTTATAAGTTCTTTATAAATTTTGGTTATTAACCCCTTATCAGATTTGTTGTTGAATATGTTCTCCCATTGTGTGGTTTGTCTTTTTATTCTGTTCCTATTGTCTTTAGCTGTGCAAAAACCTTTTAGTTTGATATAGTCCCATTTGTTTATCTTGCCCGTGGAGATAAATCGGCAAATATATTGCTGCAACAGATGTCGGAGAGCTTGCTGCCTATGTTTTCTTCTAGGATGCTTATGGTTTCATGGCTTACATTTAAGTCTTTTATCCATTTTGAGTTTGTTTTTGTGAATGGTGTAAGTTGATGGTTTAGTTTCATTTCTTTCAGGTAGATGTCCAATTTTCCCAACATCATTTGTTAAAGAGGCTGTCTTTACTTCATTGTATGTTCTTTCCTCCTTTGTCAAATATCAGTTGTCCATAAAGGTGTGGGTTTATTTCTGGGTTCTCTGTTCTGTTCCATTGATCTATGTGCTTGTTCTTATACCAGTACCAGGCTGTCTTGAGTACAGTGGCCTTGTAGTAAACCTTGATATCTGGAAGAATGATACTTCCTGCTTTATTTTTTCTTTTTAAGATTGCTGAGGCTATTCGTGTTCTTTTTTGGTTCCATATAAATTTTTGGAATATGTTCTATATCTTTGAAGTATGACATTGGTATTTTAATTGGTATTGCATTGAATTTATAAATTGCTTTGGGTAATATAGATATTTTAATGATGTTTATTCTTCCTAACCATGAGCACGGTATAT
The DNA here is from genome assembly GCA_037038555.1 of Rhynchonycteris naso. Classification (NCBI taxonomy): domain Eukaryota; kingdom Metazoa; phylum Chordata; class Mammalia; order Chiroptera; family Emballonuridae; genus Rhynchonycteris; species Rhynchonycteris naso. Next base: position 75,238,227 of record CM072999.1, on the reverse strand, counting down.
ACTTCCACTTGTTTGTATGTTCCTTGATTTCTTTCATCAATGTTTTATAATTTTCCGAGTACAAGTCCTTAACCTCCTTGATTAAATTTATTCCTAGGTACTTTATTTTTTTGGTTGAAATAGTGAAGGGGATTGTTTCCTTAATTTCTTTTGCTGACAGTTCATTGTTGGTATATAAAAGTGCCTCTGATTTCTGAGTATTAATTTTATATCCTGCCACCTTGCTGAATTCATTTATCAGGTCCAGTAGTTTTTTGACGGAGACTTTAGGATTTTCTATATACAATATCATATCATCTGCAAATAATGACAGTTTTACTTCTTCTTTTCCAATTTGTATGCCTTTTATTTCTTCTTGTCTGATTGCTGTGGCTAGGACTTCCAAAACTATGTTGAATAAGAGTGGTGAAAGGGGCACCCCTGCCTGGTTCCTGATCTTAAGGGGATTACTTTTAATTTTTGCCCATTTAGTATGATGTTTGCTGTTGGTTTGTCATAGATGGCCTTTATCATGTTAAGGAATGTTCCGTGTATTCCCACTTTACTGAGAGTTTTGAGCATGAATGGGTGCTGGATTTTATCAAATGTTATTTCTGCATCTATTGAAATTATCATGTGATTTTTGTCCTTCCTTTTGTTTATGTGATGAATCACATTGATTGATTTGCGAATATTGAACCAGCCTTGCCTCTCCAGAATAAATCCCACTTGATCATGGTGTATAATTTTTTTCATATATTGCTGGATCCGGTTGGCTAATATTTTGTTGAGAATTTTAGCATCTAAATTCTTCAGGGATATTGGCCTATAATTTTCTTTCTTTGTGTTGTCTTTGCCCGGTTTTGGGATCAGAATTATACTCGCCTCATAAAAGGAGTTTGGAAGTCTTCCTTCCTCTTGAATTTTTTGAAATAGCTTGAGGAGGATAGGAGTTAGTTCTTCTTTGAATTTTTGGTAGAATTCACTTGTGAAGCCATCAGGCCCAGGACTTTTCTTTTTGGGGAGTTTTTTGATAACTGTTTCAACCTCATTTGTTGTAATTGGTCTGTTTAGGTGTTCTGATTTTTCCAGATTGATTTTTGGAAGATTATATGATTCAAGAAATTTGTCCATTTCACCTATGTTGTCTAATTTTTTGGCATAGACTTCTTCATAGTATTTTCTTACAATACTTTGTATTTCTGTTTTGTCAGTTGTTATTTCTCCACTCTCATTTCTAATTTTATTTATTTGAGTCTTCTCTCTTTCTTGGTGAATCTAGTTAAAGGTTCATCAATCTTGTTTACCTTTTCAAAGAACCAGCTTCTGGTTTCATTGATCCTCTGTATTGTTTCCTTAGCCTCTATGTCATTTATTTCTGCTCTGATATTTATTATTTCCTTCCTTCTACTGGTCCTGGGTTTTATTTGCTGTTGTTTTTCTAGTTCTTTTAGATGTAGGGTCAGGTTGCTTATTTGAGCTTTGTCTAGCTTCTCATGGTATGCCTGTAGTGCTATGAACTTCCGTCTCAGTACTGCTTTTGCTGTGTCCCATAAATTTTGAGTTGATGTATGCTCATTATCACTCGTTTCTAGAAACTTTTTTATTTCCTCTTTGATCTCATTGTTAATCCATTCATTATTTAATATCATGCTATTTAGTTTCCAAGTATTTGAGTATTTTTCACTTTTTCTTTTGTGGTTAATTTCTAGTTTCATGGCATTGTGATTTCAATCTTCTTAAATTTATTGAGACCATTTTTGTGTCCTACATGTGGTCTATCCTAGTGAATGTACCATGAGCGCTCGATAAGATGTATATTCTACTGCTTTAGGGTGAAAAGTTTTGAAGATATCTATTAAATCGAGTTGATCTAGTGTATCCTTTAAGTCTGCTGTTTCTTTATTAATTTTCTTTCTTGAGGATCTATTCAGTGATGTTAGTGGGGTATTGAAATCCCCTACTATTATAGTATTGCTGTTAATCTCGCCCTTTATATCCATCAAAGTCTGTTTTATGTATGTCGGGGCTCCTATGTTTGGTGCATAGATATTTATAATAGTTATATCTTCCTGTTGAATTGTTCCTTTTATCATTATGTAGTGTCCTTTTTTATCCCTTTCTACAGCCGTTGTTTTAAAGTCCATTTTGTCAGATAGAAGAATTGCTACCCTGGCTTTTTTTTCATTTCCATTTGCGTGAAATATTTTTTTTCATTCTTTTACCTTCAATCTATGTGCATCTTTTGTTTTAAGGTGTGTCTCTTGTAGACAGCATACGTATGGGTCCTTTTTCTTTATCCATGCAGCTACCCTATGTCTTTTGATTGGATCATTTAATCCATTTACATTTAAGGTTATTATTGATATGTAGTTGTTTATTGCCATTTTATTCTTTAAAGCTGTATTCTTCTTTTGCTATATTCTTTTCACCCTTTGAACTGTTCACAACAGGCCTCTTAGCATCTCTTGCAGAATTGGTTTGATTTTAATGAATTCCTTGAGGCTTTTTTTTTCTGGGAAGCTCTTTATTTCTCCTTCAATTTTAAACGTTAGCCTTGCTGGATAGAGTAGTCTTGGTTGTAGGTTCTTGTTCTGCATTACTTTGAATATATGTTGTCATTCCCTTCTGGCCTCAAGTGGTTCTGTTGAGAAGTCGGATGTCATCCTTGTGGGGGCTCCTTGGTAGGTGATAGCCTTTTTTTCTCTAGCAGCTTTTAAAATTTTCTCTTTATCCCTTAGCTTTGGTATATTAACTATGATGTGTCTTGGTGTAGATTTCTTTGGGTTTCTCTTTAATGGAGTTCTCTGTGCTTCTTGAAGGTGTGAAACATTTTCCAGCCTTAATTTAGGGAAGTTTTCTGCTATGATTTGATTGAACAAAGTTTCTATCCCTTGTTATTTCTCTTCATCTTCGGGAACCCCTATGATGTGGATGTTATTTCTCTTCATGTTGTCACAGAGCTCCCCTAGCGTTTCCTCACATTTTTTGAGTCTTTTTTCTTTTTTCTGCTCTGCTTCTGTGCCTTTGTTTATTTTGTCCTCTAACTCGCTGATTCGATCCTCAGCTTCATCCATCCTGCTTTTAATTCCTTCCATTGTGGTCTTCAGTTCTGATACTGTATTTGTCATTTCTGTCTGATTCTTTTTTATTATTTCAATTTCCTTTTTTATACTTGTTATCTCTTTATTTAGGTGTTCGTAATAACTATCCATTGTTGCTCTAATCTCTTTGAACATCCTCACTATTATTATTTTAAAGTCTGCATCTGGTAATTTGGTTATATCTGGTTCATTCAGGTCCTTCTCTGGGGATTTCTCTTGATTCATTTGGGTTGGATTTCTCTGCCTTCCCATTTTGTCTGTGTATAAGAAGAGTGTGGCCACTGGAGTCCTATAGGTGTTGCCTCTGGATCCCTAGGTTTTGTTTCTGCAGGCCTGCTACCCCTCTACCGCTGCCTAGGGCAGTTGGGTATGGGTGTTGCTGGTGCCGGCCCACTGCGGCTGTTGCTGTGATTTCTGCCCCTTCTCTGCGGGAGGGGCTGTGTTCTGGTGCCCAGTTCTACAAGCCTCAGCCTGTCTGGGCCTTCACCTCGCCCCCACAGGTGGGGTAGCGCACCACCTTCAAGCCACAAGCCTCAGCACCAAGGGTAGGGGTGAGCACCTTTGCTCAGCTGTGGACCCCACCTGTTCCCGGGTTTCCGCCCAGCCCCTGTGGTCAGAGTCTGCTTGCCGCGGTTTCTCGGGTCAGGCGAGCAGGGCTGCTGGCATGCGCTCAGCTGCGAGCCTCCCCCTGTCCCGGGCTTTAGCCCTGCCACCGTGGTCAGGGCCGGCTTGCGCAGGGTTGCGAATCTCTGAGGCCAGGTGATGCTGTGGCCCAGGGGACCCTGCTCAGCAGCAGATCTCTGCCTGTTCCTGGCCTCCCGCTTTTACCCTACAGGTGGTGCTGCAGGCGGGCCCGCAGCTGCCGGACCATTTTCGTGCATCCTCTTCACCCCTGCTGGGCTAGACAGAGCTCACGCCGACTGAGCCTCTGCCCCCGCCAACAGAACTGTTTCAGCGTCCTGCTGCCACTGTCCCTCCAGCAAGCCCTCAGCAGTGTGGGTGGGGCACTGCAGCTCAGACCCTAACACTCCATACTATAGTCCTGGAAGCTCCCTCCGTCTAAGCAGCTCTGCTCTAAGTGCCGCGGGAGAGCTTGTTTGGCTGGTGTCGTGTCTCCCTTTGCTGGTATTGCTAGTTCCAGGGGAAATATTCGTTTTCTATTTGGGAAGTGACTCAGCCCAGAGGTTAGGGTGGCTGTCCCTCAGAGTGTTTGTCCCTGTGCTTTCCAGTCCATACTCTCTTCCCGCTGCTCTAGTCCTCTCCTCTTTCCCCGTTCCCCTGAGCCCCGCGTGAGTGGTTGTGAGAGAAGTTTTCTGTGCTGTCCCTTTAAGAAGAATTCTGTCTCTTTCTCACAAACAGTATCCTCACTTGTTTCACAGCTCAATACTGTCCAAACGCCTCTTCTAGGCTCTGGGGCTGCAGGCTGGGGCTTTGTTCCTGGGACCCGGGTCCCTCCCTCTCCACCAAACTCTCCTCCCACCATGCGAGTCTCTCCGGGCTGCCATTCGCTCTGGGGAGCTGGGCAACCCTTTCCATATTTTCGCTTTTCCTACCAGTCTCAATGTGGCTTCTGCAGTGTTCCTTGGTTGAAGAGTCCACTTAGTTTACTTCAAAGTTGGTTTATCCAGATGATGGTTCTTAAAATTAAGTTATAATCCACTTTGGTTCTGGGAGTTGGAAGTTGGTACATCCGCCTACTCCATCACCATCTTGCCGTCTCCAATTTCCTTTTTTTAAAAAAATGGGCATTCATTTATTTTTTTGTGAGCGAGAGAGAGAGTCAGAGAGAGGGACAGATAGGAACAGACAGACTGGAAGGGAGATAGATAAGAAGCATTAATTCTTTGTTGCAAAACTTAGTTGTTCATTGATTGATTTCTCATATGTGCCTTGACCAGGCGGCTGCAGCAGACCAAGTGACACCTTGTTAGAGCCAGCGACCTTGGGCTCAAGCTGGTGAGACTTGCTCAAACCGGGTGTGCTTGTGCTCAAGCTGGTGACCTCAGGGTCTCGAATCTGGGTCCTCCGCATCCCAGTCCGACTCTCTATCCACTGCGCCATGCCTGGTCAGGTCCTCTTGTAATTTCTTTAAGATTTAAGAGCACTGTATTCTCCAGTTCTCTAGTTCAAACCCAAAATATACCAATTTATACTCTCAAATAACAATACATAACATTGTCTATATACCCATACTCTGCTTAACAAAATGTTATCAAGGAATTCTTTTCTTCAATTTTTGTTAATCTGATAGGCATAAATATTTTGTTTTAGTTTTAATTTGCATTTATCTTCTTGTTCAGAGCTCAAATGCCTTTTCAGATGTTTAAAAACCCTTTGGTCTCTTTGATCTGCCTGCCAGTGTACTGTGCCCATTTCTTTATTCAGTTGCTCTCCTTTTGTTTGTGGAGGCCCATCTATTTTTTTTTAAGCATGTGCGTGAGAGAGAGAGAAGAGGTGGGGAGTAAGGGAGAGAGATTAGAAACATTACTTGTAGTTGGGGCATTTTAGTTGTCAATTGATTGCTTCTTATATGTGCCTTGACTGGGGGGCTCCAGTTGAGCCAGGGACCCCTTGCTAAAGCTGGTGAGCCTGCACTCAAGCTGGCAATCTTGGGTTTCGAACCTGGGACCTCAGTGTCCCAGGACAACACTCTATTCACTGTACCACCACCAGTTAGGCAGGAGGCCCTTCTTTATATTAAGAAAAATTACCTCTTTTTGTCATTTGAGAGGCCAGTGTTTTTTCCTAGTTGTTCGTTTATTTTTAGTTTATTACTACATGAAAAAATTTAATTTTATGTTGTCTAGTTATTTTTTTAAAGTTTTTATTTATTGATTTTACAGAAAGAGGAGAGTGAGAAGTATAGTTGTTTCACTTTATTCTTTTTTTTAATTAAAAAAATTTTTATTATTATTAATTTTAATGGGATGACACCAATAAATCAGGGTACATATGTACAATGAAAACATCTCCAGATTATCTTATCATTCAATTGTGTTGCATACCTGTCACCCAAAGTCAAATTGTCCTCTGTCACCTTCTATCTGGTTTTCCCTGTGCCCCTCCCCTCCTCCCTATCCCACCCTTCCCTCCCTCCCCCCACCCCGTAACCACCACACTCTTGTCCATGTCTCATAGTCTCACTTTTATGTCCCACCTATGTATGAAATCATGCTGTTCTCAGTTTTTTTTTTTTTCTGATTCACTTATTTCACTTCGTATAATGTTTAGTTGCTTCACTTTAATAGTTCATTGCTTGCTTGTTGCTTGCTGTTTGTTGTATGTGCCTTGACCAGGCAAGCCTAGGTTTTCAAACTGGCGACCTCAGTATTCCAGGTCGATGCTCTATCCACTGTGCTACCACAGGCCAGGATGTTGTCTAGTTTTTTTTTTTTTTCTTCACAATGATTTATTTTTTTTTACAGGGATAGAGAGAGTCAGAGAGAGGGATAGACAGGGACAGACAGACAGGAACAGAGAGAGATAAGCATCAATCATTAGTTTTTTGTTGCCGTTGCGACACCATAGTTATTCATTGATTGCTTTCTCACATGTGCCTTGACTGCAGGCCTTCAGCAGACCGAGCCACCCCTTGCTGGAGCCAGCGACCTTGGGTCCAAGCTGGTGAGCTTTTTGCTCAAGCCAGATGAGTCCACACTCAAGCTGGTGACCTTGGGGTCTTGAACTGGGGTCTTCCACATCCTAGTCTGACGCTCCATCCACTGCGCCAACGCCTGGTCAGACGGATGTTGTCTAGTTTTTATCCATCTTTTTTTCTTTCACTGTTTCTGGACTTTGTGCCTTATTTAGGAAGGCATTTTCCCACTAGGAAATTTTTATTTATTTATATTTTTTTAGGTGAGAGGAAGGGAGATAGTGGGGCAGACACTTGCATGTGCCCTGATCAGGATCCACTTAGCAACACTATTTGGGACCAGTGCTCGAATACTGAGCTATTTTTAGTGCCTAAGGCTAATGTGCTCCAATGGGCCTATCCTCAGTACCTGGGGCCACACTCAAACCAATCAGGCTTCAGAAGGGGGAGAGGGAGAGGGAAGTGGGGAGAAGAATATGGGTCACTTCTCATGTGTTCCCTGACTGGGAATCGAACCTGGGACATCAATACACTGGGCCAACACTCTATCCACTGAGCCACTGGCTAGGGCCTCCACTATGAGATTAAAAAAATTTTATTTTCTTGTTGTAACATTAAATTTCCCCCACCCCTTATATTTTTGAGCAACAAATCATAAAGAACTATTTTGGCATGATTTATGAAATGGGTCTCTGATGTAACCTTTTTTTCAGATGACGACTCCATTGACTGAGCAATATTTATTGATTCATTCACAGAGATTTATTTTTGGAAGTCACTAATGTGGCACTGGGAGCAGGTAGGATCATCTAGGAGTATATTATACAGTGAGAAAAGAGGGCCTACACCTGAGTCTTGAAAAGAATATCACAATATCTACTTATATATGAGGAGGATGAGCCAGCCAACAAAGGAAACTGGGAAGGAGCACCAGAGAGGTAGGAAGTCAGAAACCTGGGTTCTTGGGAAATGAGTATCTCAAGTGAAAGGGAGAGGTTGGCTGAATGGAAGTAAGTGCTCTGAGAAGCTAAGTTGAAAACAGAGTTGTTTACCAGATCCAGCCATGTGGACCTCATGGTGACCTTGGAGATTGCTGCTTGATGGAGTGGTGAGACAAAGTCTTGATTTAAGTAGGTTCAGAAGAGAGAGAAAGGTGGAAAATGTCAAACAATGACAATCCTTTCAGGTTTATCTGTAAAGGGTGGTAGAGCAGAGAAAGGTTTTTAAAGGTGGGAGAGTATTTGCATACTTAAAAGCTAATGGGAAGCCTGACCAGGTGGTGGCGCAGTGGATAGAGCGTCAACCTGGGACCCTGAGGCCCCATGTTCAAAATCCCGAGGTCACTGGCTTGAGCATGGAGTCGACAGCTTGAGCATCGTATCATAGACATGACCCAAAGTTGCTGGCTTGAGCCCAAAGGTTGCTGGCTTGAACAAGGGGTCACTGGCTCTGTTGGAGGCTCTCCCCTCCCTCAGTCAAGGCACATATGAAAAAGCAATCAATGAACAACTAAAGTGCCACAACTACTAGTTGATGCTTCTCATCTCTCTCCCTTCCTGTCTTTTTTGCTCTCCTCTCTTGCTTTAAAAAAAAAAAAAAGGCTAATGGAAGAATCTAGTGAAGAGGGAGAGGTGGAGGCAATAAGTGAAGAAAGAGGTAGTGAAAGGCTCTTAAGGGGGGAACAAGATCTCCATCTGCCTAAAGTCGGAAAGGCCACTTGTATGCTGCAGCAGGAGGAAAGGAGGTGAGGGGATGACTGTCTTTGTTCACCTTTTCTTACCTTCAAAGTAGCACTAGGTTAGGAACTGATGATAGGTAATATGGTGGGTGCCTGTAGACCCAGCAGAGGTCAAGGGTCATGTCATTGAGGAACTGGCTGAGGTTAAAGGAGAGATGACTATTGCAGATCCAGAGGATTATACTCATCTGGTCCAAATTAGGACCTTTGGCTTAACTTGTATTTAGGGCTGGGGCCAAGGGTCAAGTCAAACTTTTCCCAGCCTGGTAACCCCACCCCTAATCCTACCTTCCACTTGGGTTTTGTTTGCTGCCCACACTAATCCCAGCTCTTTTATGTTGTTACTGTGGTGCAAAGGGTTCCCCCACCCACTGATTCCTCAAACCTGGTCCTCTCAGGCCCCAGTTAATTCTGATCCCAGTGTAACTTTCCTCCAAGCAACTGGGAAAGTTCTTCAGTTCTGTTTTTTTCTCTTTTTCTTTTTCTTGGTGCACGCACGCGCAAGAGAGAGACACACAGACAGGGCCAGACAGGGAGAAAGATGAGAAGCATCAGTTTATAGTTGCAGCATCTTAGTTGTTCAGTGATTGCTTTCGCATACATGCCTTGAGCAGGCGGCTCCAACCGAGACAGTGACCATGAGGTCATGTCTATGATCCCATGCTCAAGTTGGTGACCCTGCACTCAAGCTCATGAGCCCATGCTCAAGCCAGAGACCTCAGGGTTTCGAACCTGGTACCTCAGCGTTTCAGGCTGATATTTTACCTACAGTGCCACCGCCAGGTCAGGCAAGATCTAAAGTCTTTATGTTGGAAACATAAGTGTATTTTAGAGGCAGAGGAGATAGTTCTGTACTGGCTTTTGGCGGTCTGCTTCTCTCTCTTTCTCTGCTTCTGTCTTGAGCATTTTCTTTTCTGCAGGGGGACACAAACTTGCCTGATCCCAGAGACTCCTGGGATGTGCAGGGCCGTTCTACCATGAGGAACAGTTACCTGAATCTGGCTGGCTCTTCCTGGAAAAGCGTAGCCTACAGTGAGTGGGGGCATAGTCACCTGGCTGGTTTGGGGGGTTGGGAGGCTGAGGTCTGCTAGATCTGAGGGAGTTACTGTTCCTCAGAAGCTGTAGCTTTCCCGAGGCCCTGATGCTCATACTGTCTCACAGCCTCCATCTCTTTGTTGTAGGTCATAGAGCCTCTCTGGGCAGTTGCTGCTGTTCTTTGTCCAGCATGTCCAGCTTGAGGACCTGCTTCTCCTCCTCCTACCAGGATTTGGCCAAGCACATTGTGGACATCTGTATGGCTGATGTGAGGAACTGCTTCACTTGTTCCCATGGTCCCTTTAACGGACTTGGCTGGGGGGAAGACAGTGGAGGCAAAGAGCAGGGCAGAGGGCCAGCAAAGCTGATGGGGCTTCTTCAGTGGCTTTCCATATTGACAAAAGGGGACTTCAGTAAATGCTGGAGCAGGTGACCAACCCGTGGGTCTGGTTTATACTACCCCCACTGATTTGGATGTGTTCCCTGCGTCCCTAGGTAATGGCTGCTTGCTCAGATGATCTGCACAATCTCTTCAGTCGCCAGGCAGCAGCTGGCTGGAAGTAAGTTCCTTTGCAGTGTCTTGTCCTAACCCTGTGTCCTGCTTGCCTCTCTCCTTTCCCTTCTCTACTGTGTGCTCCTCCTTTGTGACCTTAGAAACCGTTTTCACCCCCCTGCCTGTACTCCGTGCCCCAGCTATCAGGGTGAGGAGCAGGAGGTGCAGCTCTACTACAAGGTGTTCTCTTCTACTCGGCATGGCTTCCTGGGGGCTGGTGTGGTGTCCCAGCCTCTGTCTCATGTGTGGGCAGCTGTGAGTGACCCCACCCTGTGGCCACTGTACCACAAGCCCATCCAGACAGCGAGGCTGCATCAGCGGGTGACCAAAAGCATCAACCTGGGTAAGCCCAGGGAGGCTGCTGTGGGCCCTTCTTAGGGAACAGGTAGCAGGTTGGAGGCAACAAGCCCTCTCTGGAGGCTGGATACTCAGATTACCTCCAGATTGTTCAGGCTGGGTCCAGCTGAGTGTTGGGTTGTGGGTTGATGGGGTGTTGGGGTTCCCTGGACCAGGAAGGATTTAGGACTGGGTCTGTCTACACAGCTGCTGACTCTCCCCATCTCTGACCCTCCAGTGTACTTGGTGTGCAATCCTACCCTGTGTGCCCTGAAGCAGCCACGGGATTTCTGTTGTGTCTGTGTGGAAGCCAAAGAGGTGCCTGCCTTGCTGGTGGTAAAAATATTGTGGGAAGAACCTGGGTCGGAGTGCTGTGAGAAGCAATCTTGTGGGCCTCGGGTCCTCTGGGGGAAGAAAGGCAATATGGGTGGGGGTGGGGGTGATTGAAGCCTGGCCCAGTGCTGCCTTCCACGATACTGACTGCATTGGAGCCGGTGCCCATTTAATCCACATGATATAGGCCGACTCACATTGCTCTCTCTCCAGGGGCACCTTTCTATCATGGCAGCTCAGTCCATATATGACACATCCATGCCAAGACCCAGCAGAGAGATGGTACGAGGGGAAATCCTGCCCAGTGCCTGGATCCTGCAACCCCTCATCGTGGAAGGAAAGGAGATCACCAGAGTTATCTACTTGGCCCAGGTGATGCACCCCATGAGGCCAGCCTCACAGCATGCTTTGAGTTGACTTCACAGCCCTGTGGGAGTTTTGTTTAGCTGCTCGATATCCTTCAGTGTCCAGGCCTATGGCCTGGAAACTAAAGACACAAGAGTTTCTTGGGTTACAGTAAGGAGCATTAGTGGAGAATCAGAGGAAAAAATGAGTAGATCAACCTTCTCTGAAGCTGCTATTACCAGAGAGCCCAGTAGCCTACCTCCTCTGGCTGTTCCAGGGTCCTCAAGAGACAGAATCACTGTGAGGCAAAGGAGCAGCCTCAGCAGAGCTGAGAGCATGACTCATTCATTTGACTGCTCCTAGTTCCCTGACTTTGTCATTGGGAGGTGAAGCCTATGCCTAGATCTCAACAGCAGAGCCCAGGGCCTGTAAATTCCAGGACCACAGTCAGTCTGGGTTTCTCCCATCACAACAGCCGTTGGGGGCTACTTTGTGGCTGAAGAGTGCCTCGGCACACTCTCAGGTTTGTTTGTACCTTTGACTTTTTCCTTTCTGCTTTATTTCAGATAGAACTTGGTGCTCCCGGTTTCCCCCCTCATCTCTTAAGCTCTGTCATCAAACAGCAGCCACTGGTTATTGCTAGACTGGCTTCCTTCCTTGGTAGTTAGCATCTCGCTGTCAAGATGGCGCTGCTGAGATTCAGGCTCAGGACGCTCCAGGGATGCTGGGGCAGCTCAGTACTCTCTGCACCCTGATGTAAGAAGAGCCAAGGCTACCTGCTGTGGCCAGCTGGGCAGACAGCACTCAGTCCCAAGTACTGGTCCCAGTCAGTACTTGGTCACAGCCGGCACCTCTGCAGATCATGGGGGCCTGAGCTCCTGACCCTGGCTGTCCAGAGCAAATGACACTTCACTCACCTTCTTGGATTTTTCACTTTTCCCTGTCTCTTGGACCCTATGGCAGACAAGCTGCTCAAGGACCAGGATCAGACACCGACAACAGCAGCTATGAGACTGCAGTGCTCTGGCTCAGTGCTTCCTTAGTGCAGCCCAGCCCTTGGGCTGGTAGGGAGGCAGCTATGGCTAAGACTGCTCAGAAAATCTGCCTCCAGCATTCAGTTCCACTGTGGGATGAAGTGCTACCAAATGGAAAACTGGTTTAAAAAAAGAGTTGCACAAACCAGAACAATTTTTTAGAATTTTTTTTTAACCAGACTCCCTATTATTAATTTTACTTCTCCCGCTCTTTTTTTTTCCTCACAGGAGAGGACATTTGGTTCTTCTCCTCAGTCAGGGGTATTGACCAATGCTTTGTCATGGAGCCGTCACTCCAGAGCTAAGTAGATGAGAAGACCACTGTAGAAGGTGGTTGGACAGATTTGGGGTCAAGTTGAGGGTCTGTCTCTTTAAAGGAGGATGGGGTGGTTAGGAGGTGGGTAGTCAGCTGATGGTTGCTGGGAAGGCAAGAGGTATTTCAAAAAGATGAAAAACTGTCTTTTGAAGATGAGAGAGAACATAATGGGAGTCCTAGAGGAGGTAAGTGATTTGTTACCACATTCAGAGCCTTGGTTCTAATCTTCAGTGGTGTCATTAGCATTAACACTGCTGCAGCCCAACCTATTCTAGGATGGTTAGAGAATGGGTTTTCTTTTGCCTTAGCCTGGCTAAACTGAGCTTGTTAAAATTCTGTATGGTTACCTGGAAGTGGTAGGGTTGGGAGAGACTCCCTCCCAGCTTTAGTTCTCGTGCCCAAACTCGGTGGAAGAGGTGACCATATGGTAATCAAGAAGATGTGGTAAAAAGGTTAATTTCCGTGGAGTACAACAGAGATATGTTTTTTTAAAGGTGTTTGCAGGATATTTTCTCTTACCTCAAATTATTTATATAATATTAAATGGTTTTTCTCCCCCCTCCCTTTTTTTTCCAAGTGAGAGGGGAGATAGATTTCCACATGTGCCCCAACTGGGATCCAACATGAAAACCCTGTCTAGGACAAATGCTCTGTCCATCTGGGGCCATGCTTGCAACTGAGCTATTTTTTAGTGCCTGAGGTGGAGGCTCCACAGAGCCATCCTCAGTGCCCAGGGTGATGTGCTCAAACCAATCGAGCCATGGCTGCGGGAGGAGGAGAGAAAGAAGGGGGAGGGGAGAAGCACAGTTGCTTCTTCTGCATGCCTTGACTGGAATTGAACCTGGGACATCCATACGTGGGGCTGAAGCTCTACCACTGAGCCAATCAGCCAGGGCTATATTGAATGTTTTTTAAATTACCTTTAAACTTTTTATTTTTGGGGTTTTCTTGGTGACAATATATTTAACACCCTATTTATGTACTCTCATCTTTTCATAAAAGTCTCTTACCAAGACTGCTGATTTGAATGATCGGAACACTTGATATTAAAAGTCTGATACAGCTAGTGCTTGACTTACAACCATGATTGGTTCCGACAGACCAGTTGTAACACGATTTGGTTGTAAGTTGAGTAGGCTATATGTACAGTACTGTGAAATGATGTTATAAAAATCTTTAAGTCAAAGACAAAGACAATTTCCTCGTGATAGACATCTTGGGAGGGGTTTGATGAAAAATATCCAGGACACAAAATACAAATTGCTGTGCAGTTGAAATGGTGCACGTGGAGATGGTAGTGCTGCCGGAAGTGACCACAATTCCTTGGAAGGCAGCTCTTTAATAAGTGTGTACCTCTGGGGCTTCTGAGGCAGAGCTAGCAGTGGGAATCTGAGCATATGGGTAGCTCAGAGGTAACCTTGATCTCCTTACTGGAGAAGCCATATACCTGGCCTGTGTTGTGAGTCTCAGCAACCTAAAGAATATTAACTGAGGCTGATATTATAGCAAAAGTGTTAGATAATCCACAGACCTAAATGATCATGATAAAGTCAGATTTTGGTTTAGACGGGTGATTTACAAACTTCATTGTGCATCAGAATCACCAGAAGAACTTGTTACACCCCAGGCTGCCCCTCCCAGCGTTTCCGATTCAGTGGGCCTGGTGAGGGGCCTACATATTTCTATTTCTAGAAAGTCCCAGGTGAGCCTGAGACTGCTGATCTGGGACCACATTTTGAAAACCACTATTTTTAACAATTAATGGAGAACAGATATATAGAAAATGTAATTAGTTCACCAGCTCATTAGCTGCCTCTATAATTCCTGTTATCTTACTGCCTGGAGTAGGCCTTTAAAGCTCACACTGGCCAGGATTAAGTTTCCTAAATTGGGCCTCTGCTAAGTGTAACTGAGCGGCCTCTAACCCACCATACTTGGGCCTTCAGGCTTCCTCCTCTGCTGGTCTGCCCATCCCACCTCACTCAGAGCTGTGTGTCTGACGTAACTGCCTCTTACCTTGGGGCTCATTTCCTTTTGTTCATCCACCTCTAATGGGTACAGAAAATTGGTTCCCAGGCATTCAGAACTTCCTTAATTTCTGTATAAAGGCCTTTGAAAATGAAGAGATTAAGAAAAAAAGTTCAGCTATAGAAACTTGTGAAAGGAGTGACTGTGGGATGAGCTGAGGGGGGAGGGAAAGGCATAGGCCCTGCCTGATAGGGCAGTAGCATAATCACAAAGGGGTAATTAAGAAGCACCCCTATGGAACTTTGAGTAAAGGATCCCACCAGCCTTACTAAGGGCACACAACAGACCCCTCCAGGCCCAGAGACTCTTACCCTCCCTTGGGTCAGAGAGCTCTTGGAACTTTTGCCCTGAAGATACACAAGATTTTGTAAACCATTTCAATAAGGTTCACTGAGTACCTTCTCCCTCCCAAGTAGCCTGAATCTCTGCACACACTGCCAAAGCAGAAAAAACACACATTTTACAGGACCTTAATGCATAGTATTATCAAGGTAGCGCATGCTTAGTCAAAACCCAGTGGATCATTTAGACACGTAGAATGCTTTTGTTGAGCCAAATCTCTCCCCCCTGCCCCCCGCTTGCGCACGTGCACACACACACTCCAGCCCTACCAAAACAAGAAAAGCTGCCCCACCATCTAGTGTAGTAGTTAGTATCTGAAAAGAACCTTATCCTAAACTGTTCAGGGGTGTTCTACAGAAGCCAATACTGTTGGTGATAAATTAACAGGGCCACAGACTCTGGAGCCTACAGGCCCTCATATGTTGATACACTGGGCACTGCTAGGCAGCCTCGCCACTAGTACAGTTCTACCCTGGCAACACCCATCTCCAAGCCCAACCCCAGACTTTACAGCTTTCTATAGGGAAGAATGAAGTGAAAATAACAAGACATGAGGCCCTCGGTAAAGAAGAGTTTATTTTAAAAAGCTTTAGTGTTCTGCACCATGCTTGGCCCCTGGCTGGAGCTAGGCTCAAGAGTTACCTGCACAGGGCTGACGGCAGGGAGGTGCAGGGGTAGAGCCAGGTTTCTGTCGGGAGTGCCCACCTCATCTGTTGTGCATTTTTGAGATGATAGTCCAGCTCCTGGTGATAAGAGGATGTAGACTCCCAAGATTCATGTTTTAACTTTCCCCATAAGTTAAGCAGAAAGTCATTTACCTCTGTCATGATTTCCCAAACCAGTCTTAAGAAATGCTGGGATAGCAGCAAGTGGGGCTCAAACCCACACATGTCATTTCATTTAGTATCCAAGTAATAAGTGCCAACTCTTCTGCTCAAGGACTGGACTCTAGGCTTTCCCACCGTAATCCTGAATCAGGTGAACCCTTCTCCTTTTAGGACTCAGGGTGGCGAGCCTGCAGTCGGTGAGAGGCCAGGCAGCCACATACTTCCTTCACATAAGAGCAGGCAGATTCAGCTACTCCTGCTTGCATCAGCAAAGGTCAGCAGTGGGCACTTGGGGTGGCACTGGGCTCCAGGGCCTCCTCCTGAGACAGTCAGGCAAGGTTCGAGGGTTCTGGTGAGACTTCACAGCAGGGCCATTGTCTAGCCCTAGCTCTGGGCCAGCACAGTTCCCCGGTTTGGTTGTACCAGCTCACAAGCTCTTAGCTGGGGTTCTGGCATCTGGGGCTCAGCTAGAAACAGGTTGAACAGTGTTGCTAATTCTTCAGAGAAGTCCTGCAGTGAGCAGAAAGATGACAGAAAAAGCAGGTACATAATGCTGGATTGTTCATCCTTTTTACTAAAAATCGCAAATATCAAGCCCTAGCTAATGAGTAGACAACTTACCTATCTTATATTTTCTAACTGCCTTCCACACTGAAATGGACCTGAAACTTTGTCCCATTAAGTACTCTGGGATGCTCAAATTCTGGCAGTAGGAGTAAACTCTTAAAAGGAGGCTCAGAACCATTTACTGAGTACTTATGACCATCTGAGTACTTAATATGCACAATATTATTTCATAAACTCTAGAGAGAAGGTATAAAATTATTCCCATTTTATGGTTAAACTAACATGAATTCTTTGCCCTAAATCACATTAAGTACTACATGAGATTAAAATTCAGATTATCAATTGAAAAATCCCCACTCACTATGCCATGCTGCTTTTCAACTATACCTGCCTTTCATCTTCCCTTCCTCCACTGACACGGTCCTTTTCATACAGTAGCTGCTCAAATGTGAAGAAAGGCCACCAGAACAGCTACTCCATTTTAGGGTGGTCCTGAAGATACCTGACAAAATCCACTGAGCTTTGGAAAGATGCTAAAAATGCCAGGCAACATCACTTGCCCCTTTCAGGTAAAAGGGACATACAGTACCTGTTCTCTTTCCAGGTAAGAGGAAATGAGGATACCTTACCTCTGGCCATTGGGCCTCACGGAGGCTGTCCAGGCAGGCCTCTATCTCTTTCCGTCCCATCAGACCTTTCTCTACCAGCTGCCGGAGCAAGAAGAGCAGCAGGTCCCACTGTAACACACATGCAGGAGGTCAGAGTGGCTAGGAGTGCAGTCACTCTGACTGATAAAAAGGACAGAGCTGCTGAGGTAGAAAACTTAAGGTTAACCACCACAGGAGTCCATTTCAGCACAGAAGAGAAAGCACAGCTGCCAGAAAAGGGGGAACAAAAGAAACAAGCTCATAATGTTTGCAGTGAGGGTGATGGGTATGAGAACATGACCCCAGAGAGCTAAGAAGCCTGTCTGCACCCTCTCTATTCACCTCTGTGACTTACCTCCCTCAGCCGAGTGTCTGCCAGAAGCCCCACATTTCTTGGGCTCAGCAGCAGCTGCAGCGGAACAGGCACCTGAAAGTCGTCCTTCCACAGAGAAAGCAACATATGCAGTAGCCTTCGAGCCTGCCCTCTCTCCAGCCGGTGCTGTGCTGGGGGTCCTAGGACAGGAATTTGGTCTGCAACTATGGAAAGAGAGGAAAGCCAAGCTTTAAGAAATGGAGGGAGGATCACCTGGCCAGCCCCTGGGAGGAAGAGCAGCAGTTAGTTTTGTGTTCCAATCTTGCTTGTACCCAATCCTAAAAATGAGGTGATAAAAGACATACCAAGAAGGGATGCTAACTCCACAGAACACTTTGCCAGATGCTGCTCGGCAGGTGGGCACAGGAACTGGGGAAAAAGCAAGGAGACCCTGGGCATGAGCACCCTCTATAGAGTAGCAACTCTGAGCCAGTGTGAGGACACACAAGTGCATCATATCATGTCTTACCTGGCGGCACTGCAGTATCTGGCCCATGTGACCTAGGAGCTGCTCAAGATGCTCTGGGGACACTCCCTCCTCAGGGTCCCGGGGCCCTGCGGCCACAGAAAGCACATCCTAGAGAGAGCAGGGGCAGGAGCAGAGTGAGGCCACAGAGAATGTGGCTTGGGGTGGGGATCAGCCCATTGAGAGAGGCAGAAGGAAAAGGCAGCCAGGGTGCCTGGGGTTGAAGTGTTCAGGTCAAGGTGCCCTTAGGCTGAGGGCAGGGTTAGGACAGCACAGCTGGGAGAAGCAACAAATGGACAACAGAGGGAACAGATGGAGCAGGTAAGCTGAGGACAGCATACTGCCGGAGAGTTTAAGAGATATCATTTGTCTTGGGACAAAGCCATACCTGGCCAATTCCCAGAAAGTATTTTATTCTGAAAGAGTTTAGGGGAATCATTCTACTGCATATATGTAATATTGTCTATCCATATCAGGAGAATCAAGGTTTCAGTACATAAATTCTCTGTATATTGAAAACCAGTAGCTAATGGCCACTTAGCCTTTCCTTCTCCCTCCTATATAGTCTTCAATTTTATAGTCATTCCTTCTTAGTCCAAAGTCTACATCTTTACTCCTACATTACTGTCCTAGACCAGGGCAAACCAGTAAATAGTTAAGGTTTTGTAGGCCATGAGGTCTGTGCCCCAACTACTCAGCTCTATGCCATAGAAATAAGCAGCAGGCTGGAATCTTGGCCAATTGGCTTTTTGCAGACCTTGGCTCTGGATAGTCTCTGATTTTTTAAAATCAAGGTAAAAGCATTGATAGATTATTTTTACTGCCTGTAACTAAACATCACCTCCTGCATGGGACATTTCTGAAATTACAGCCCAATACCAGGTGACCGCCCCTTTAAGACTCCCACTACACTGGATAGTCATTCACCACCCATACCCATCACCATCTGTGGAATATGTTAATGTAGTGAAAAAGCTTACCTACCCTTTGCCCTTTCAGATGATTCAAGTACCAAAAGTCAAAAAAGGCCTGACGAGGCAGTAGCACAGTGAATAGAGCATTGGACTGGGACGCAGAGGACCCAGGCTCAAAACCCTGAGGTTGCCAGCTTGAGCATGGGATCATAAACATGACCCCATGGTTGCTGGCTTGTGCAAGGGGTCACTCACTCTGCTATAGCCCCCCAGTCAAGCCACATGAGAAAGCAATCATTGAATAATTAAGGTGCAGCAATGAAGACTTGATGCTTCTCATCTCCCTCCCTTCCTGTCTGTCCCTATCTGTCCCTCTCCTCTGACTGTAAAAAAACGTGGTTAGGAAGGTCATTTAATTCAACCCTGACCTACCTCATCCCATTCAGTGTCAAACAAAATAGAACGAGCTGGACAACACAGAAAGCTGTGACAAATGCTGGCACTGACAGAGAGAAGACCAGGAAAAGAGTAGGGATTGGGGAGAGGAGCCAAAGGGAGTAGGGAGCTGTGTACTTTGATCTCGGAGATGAGGTGGGAGGGGAGGGGAGCATGGTGCTCACAGGCACGGGAGCAGCCCCTCCGCTCCCCCCGGGCAGCTGGGTCAGGACCCTGAGCTCGAAGCATGCGACTCACTGCCGCTTTCACCTCTCTCCTGATCAGCGCTGTGGGTCAGAGGAAGACAAAGAAGGGTTGTCACAGAGCAGCCCTGCATGGGCTCACCATGACTACCCATGCTCTTCACTATTTCCAGCTGCCTGAGTCCAGTCTCCCCGCAGATGGCCTCCAACTTCCTGCTAGTCCACTTCTGAAAAACTTGGTCAGCCATTTCCCTCGTCTGGACCTTACCTGTGATATTGGCTGACAACCAAGCACAGGCTTTCTCTGTTGCAAGCCCCACAGCAATGTTCTCTGCGCTGCTTAAAACCTGTGATCCAGAAGGACTACAGAGTCAGGGGTAGGGGCGGGCGGGGATGACGACAGATACCCAAGTCCATAACCTCCCACCCACCACCAGCAGCCTCACATGCATGTTCACAAGCACACACCTCTCCCACACCAACCGCCCAGCCCGCTAGCTCCAGGCCTCCTTCCTACGTACGGCTGCTGGGGTCTCCTCAGGGAGCAGTGCCCGCACAGCACCAGGGCTCTTCTTCTGGCAGAACCTTCAAAGAGACAGAGAAGGTCAGTGATGTCTAGTTATTTCAGCCTGCCTCAGGAGGACATGTCCTGAGTGCACCAATCATGTGCGCAGGGGTGGCTCTGCTCTGGGGGGCACTATCAGGCCTCTGGCTCCACCCACATGCTAAGAGGAACCAGGAACCCTAACTACCTGCTCTTCTAAAACAATTTGGGCTTTGGGTCCCCAAAACTCTAACGCCAAAGATAGCTTTAAGAGGGGCAAAAGAAATGAAAGTGAAGAAGGGGTAGGGAAAAGGACGTGGACTAAAGGGTATGAGTGTGAAAGCTAAGCGGAGAGGGTCCAGACAGACCGGCGTCTCTTACTCCCGCCCCTGGGTCAGTGCCTGGGCCCCGTGGGGGCACAGCTGGGAACACAAGATCTCCAACAGCTGGGCTGCATCTCCCCCTTCCTGTCCCTGCGTCACCAGCTGCTTCTGAAGTAGCGACTCTGCCTGGTGCACCAGATCTGCCACCAGTGTGGCCCTGTAGCAGGGACAGCAATGTTTGGAGGTAGTTGGAAGGGTTGAATCAGAAAGGGGCTGCAAATTCAAGGAAATCTGGTCAGAAATAACTTCAAAGAAAGCAGTTTCAGCCACTCCACCCTCAGCCCTTCCTCCCCAACACCCCTCAACTGACTTCAGTTTGGCAACAAGATATTAAGAGTTAAAAGGGAAAAAAATGGTAAGGGAATGAGCCTGGGACCCTCAACACCTCTATTCTCAAACTCTTTGACCCACACTCACTTGATATGTTTGACACAGTTAGAGCCAATTCTCTCTGCCACAAACTCCACAGTCCTGCGCAGGGATGGTGGCTGGTTGTGGAAAAAGGCTTGGGCCAGCTGTGCCTATGGAGGAGAGGGAGCAGTGCAGTGAAGCGTTTCCTTTTCCCCACTGGGTGGCCCCCGCCATCACCCTGCCCCTCACCTGCAGCCCCTGGGTGGTCCGGGGAGGCTGGGCTCCCAGGACAGTGGTGGTGGTGGGGGTGATTTTCCTCACGAAGCCCCCACTCCGCCCACTGCTGCCTGATACCCATGAAGCGAGCAGTTTGCGGAGCTCTCCTGCATCAGGGAAGACCAATGCTTAGTTTCAGATCCCCACTCCCACCCCCACAAGCATGGTGGGCTTTAAGCATTTGGGAGTAACGAGGCTGAGGCACATGGGGAGTGCCTAAAAATATAACACACGTTAGGGTGTTAGGTCCACAGGGTGCCTTTTGGGTACTCATGAATGGACAGGCCAAGGACTAAGGACCCTTGGGTGGGGCAGGACCAAGTCTCCTCACCAATATAGGGGCAGCAAGTGTAGAGCAGATGCTGGTCCACCACAGGCATGCCATCCTGTGGGAGAGAACAGGCCAGAATTGGGGAGGCAGCAGGCTTCCCTTCCTTCCCATTGTGCCAGAAATTGGACAGTCACGTACAAGAATTAGACAAGAGTTTAGTCTCTATCCTGGTTTGTTCCTGCTGGGCCTCAGGCAGCCTGCCTATGGACCTCATGGCTCTGGCTGGACCCTAACACATACCAAACCATGCTCTGAAGCTTTTGTGTCCATCTCAAAGGCATCCAACTGACTCTCTTCCAGAAAGAACAGGTCCTCAGGGACTGCAGGAATCTGAGAAGACATTAAAGCAGTATAAGCTCCAGCCAGCACTTTTAAGCTTCGCCACACCTCCTACCTCATGGTTTCAGGATTTAGGCAACCTTCCTCTAAAACTATATTCCCACACTTCTGAACCTTCACCTTCTGACCCAAACCTTGATCAGACTCAGAAATTCTCCCTCTCAGGATCTCCAGCCACAGTGGTTGCCCACTCCTTTCCCAATCTGGATCCTCACTCCACCAACCTGGAAAAGCCAGCCCAGGACAGCAAGCAGCAAGAGCTTGTTCAGGAAGCACATCTCCCCTTCACTTTCCTTCGACAAAACCAAGCTCCTAAAAGGTAAATGAGGGTAGTATTAGCCAAGGACTAATGTGCAAAGAAAGCAATGAAGTAAAAGTAAGCTATGGCTGAGAAGGTAATTCTCAAAAGCAGACCTAAAAGGGACTGTGGTTGTACAGGTGAAGGATCTCCTCAGTGCCCCTTTTCTGATTTATATTTCCTCTCAGCTGGGCCACAGTGGAAATAGAAAAGGGCAAATAACTACCCAGTGTCTTTCCTTGTGGGCCAAACCCAGCCTCCCCGCTTAGGATCAGTTATGGCTACAGTATAACACAGGAGGCACAGCTGACCAGGCAGTGGTGCAGTAGATAGAGTGTTGGCCTGGGATGCAGAGGACCCAGGTTCAAAACCCTGAGGTCGCTGATTGAGCACAGGCTCACCAGCTTGAGCTCAGAATCATAAGACATGGCCCCATGGTCCTTGGCTTAAGCAAGGAGTTATTGGCTTGGCTAAAGTCCCCTGGTCAAAGCACATATGAGAATGGAATCAATGAACAACTAAGATGCTGCAACGAAGAATTGATTTTTCTCAGCTCTCTCCTGTTTGTCTGTGTTCCTATCTGTCCATCTCTAACTTAAAAAAAAAAAAGAGCATCAGCAACATTCTTCCTGCATCATTCTTAGGCCTTGCCCTTTCTCTACTCACTGATGTAGGTGTAGCAAGAGAGTGAAGACGCTGCGGTAATAGTCCAGCATGGGAACGATATGGTCAGCCAGGGACAGGAACTCCACCAGCCAGGGCACTGTGAGCACTGCTCGGCGGGCTTGCAGCCCCTGCTGTAGCAGAGCATGAACATCCAGGACTGGGGGCACCTGGCAGAACAGGGAAATCACTCAGTGGGTGGGTCCCAGAGGGCTGGGAAATGCCCTCTAACTCCAGTGACTTGCGGCTCCTCCCAGCCCCCTCCTTACCAGAGCCCCTATTCACCTGGCTCCTCAGGGCCAGAATGGAATCCTGGAGCTCACGGGTTGGGGGTGGCTCAGGTCCCCGGTATGGCAGAAAAGCCACAAAGCCCAGGAATTTAGCCAGAAGCCTCAGGCTGAGCAGCACCACAGCAAACTGCCTCCGTTCACCCTGCAGGGTGATGAGGGAAGTAAAAGGTCCTAAGCACAAGGCTTCTAGAATAAATCCAAATCTGTTACAGGGTTCTTGAAAATATTCCTTCCCTCCTAGTCAGAACCCCTTCAATTCCCTTTTATGCTTTCTAACCTGCCAGTCCACATCTGACTCCCCATCTTCATCACTAGGCTCGGGCTGAGGCAGGACAAGGCCATTGAGCTCCCGGATCTTCAAACTCAGACTATCCATGAGGTGCTGATTAAACTGGAAGCTAGGAAAGGGTGCAAGAAAGGTAAAAAAGGCAATGGAGCAGGTGTAAGAATGAGAATAGAGAAGAGGTGCTCTAGACAGAAAGGCTCAGTGGGTTTGAGAGGGGAGGCCAAGAAGCAATGAAGTTATTCACGTGGTGAAAGAACAAGATCTTTTTCTTTTTTTACAGGGATAGAGAGAGAGTCAGAGAGAGGGATAGATAGGGACAGACAGGAACGGAGAGAGGTAAGAAACATCAATCATCAGTTTTTCGTGGCGACACCTTAGTTGTTCATTGATTGCTTTCTCATATGTGCCTTGACCGCGGGCCTTCAGCAGACCGAGCAACCCCTTGCTGGAGCCAGCGACCTTGGGTCCAAGCTGGTAAACATTTTGCTTAAACCAGATGAGCCCGTGCTCAAGCTGGCGACTTCAGGGTCTTGAACCTGGGTCCTCCGCATCCCAGTCTGATGCTCTATCCACTGCGCCACCATTTGGTCAGGTGGAACAAGGAGATCTTAACCTTAAGATAATGAGATAGGTAAACACTGCTCACCTCCTCCCATGACCACGTCAAAACAACTAAATTCTGTAACAACCATCATGGAGAACCACCTGAAGACTAGCTCAACAGAAGTCCTATACCTAAGCCACTTAAAAAGAAGCCACTTTGAGACTGGTAGAAGGGGTGGAGACACTGAATGGGCAGGTCCCATGTGTGGTGCTTAAGAATCAGGAGAGAGAGATATCTCAGTTGCAGAGGACCCCCCAAGGAGCAAGGGATCATAATCCCATTCCAGGCTCCCTAGCCCAAACTACCAGTGCTGGCGAGTCCTTATAGTTGCCTAACTGGTGTTGGTGCAATGGATAGTGTTGACCTGAAATGCTGAGGTCCTAGGTTTGAAATCTTGAAATTGCTGGTTTGAGCACAGGCTCATCTGGCTTGAGTGTAGGCTCACCGGCTTGAGCGTGGGATCGACATGATCACATGGTTGCTGGCTTGAGCAAGGGGTCACTGGCTCAACAGCAGAACCCCCCCCCATCAACCCATGTATGTGAAGCAATCAATGAATAACTAAAGTGATAGAACTTTAAGTTGATGTTTCTCATCTCATCTCCCTCTTCCTCCTCCCAAAAAAGAAAAAAAAAAAAAGGCTATGAAAACCAGCAGAGATTGCATCCCAGTGAGATGGAAAGCTGTTGGAGTCCAGGCCTTCCTTTATAAGGGGCCAGCGCACAGACTCACTGGCTGTCAAACTCACTTGCTCTGGCTCCACATGGCAGTAGCTGGAAAAGATCCAGGGACATACCAGGAAGAATTGAATTGACTAGCTTCAAGGCAAGGGCTGGAGGAGAAAAGGTTAGGGCAGCTCTGTCCAGAAATGGAAATGCTGGCTGGCACCACTGTTTCTTACTTGAATTCTACGCCCTACCCAGCTGGAAATTGTGCTCCATATTATCTGGGCTAACACTGTTCCCCCGCCCTGGTGATTTCCTGAGACCCCTGTGCTACCCCTACTTGAGTGCTTGGCTTGAGCCACTTCCAGCAGCTTTTCCTGCCAGTGGTCTACCTTGACTTGCATACTTTTCTAAACTCTCTCAAAGGTCCACAAAACCCAAACTTGCAGAGGCTGGCCCTGATAAGTCCTGAACCCTTGGAAAGCGACCCCAAGCCCAGCACAAGTGGCCACTGGTCTCAACTTGCATTGTAATTCCCATCAAGTGGCCCTAAGCCTGGCATAAGTGGCAGCCAGTTTTCGATTGGAACATAACTCTACCTAAGTGGCCAAAGCCCAAAACAAGTGGTGGCTGGCCTAAACTCACACTGTGATGCCCACCAAAGGGCATTAGTGGCAGCAGGCGTTGGTTCACAGCATAGCTTCTCCTAAGCACTGCCAAGCCCAGATGTATTAGCAACCAAATGGAGATCACTTTGTAGCTCCAATCAGGTAGCCCCAAGCCAAGACAGATGGTGGTTGACCCTGGCCTACACCAGAGCTGCTCCTAAGAGGCTCCAGAACAAACACACCAGTGGCTGGCTTCAGTTCACATCAGAGCACCAGTCAAGCAGTTCCACAAACAACACTGAAAGGGGAACTTAACTGGTACCAAAGGCCTGCTAAAGTGACTCTAGCACCATGGGGTCAGCCCCTGTATAAAAGCTGTCCACTATAGTTGTGGCCAGCCCTGACAGCCAACCAGACTTAGTGTCAACACCTCACTGATGGGCCAACAGCAATCAAGGCTCAACTATAATAGAAGGGCACACACCATCCACACAAGGGACATTCCTAAAGCACCCAGCTTAGATGAAAGGGGAAGACAATGGCACTGAGCCCACAGGACACCTATCACACAAGGCGACTGCCAAAACAGGGAGATGTAGCAAATCTACCTAATATATAGAAACAAACATAGGCAGCCAAAATGAGACAAAAAATGATGTCTCAAATGAAATAAGAGGAAAGACTAAAGAAAAAGAACTAAACAAAATGGAAACAAGCACTCTACCACATACAGAATTCAAAACACTGGTTATAAGAATACTCAACTGGGCAAGAAGGCCATGTGACAAAAGGCCAAGCAGAGATTAAATGTTTTGAAATATAAAGAAGAACCAGTAAGAAATGAAGACCACAATAACTAAAATAAACAATATATTAGAGGAAATCAACAACTAATTAACTGAGACAAAGGACTAAATCAGTGATCTGGAAGACAAGGTAGAGGAAAACACCCATTCATAACAGCAAAAAGAAAACAGAATTTTGAAAAATTAGAATAGTTTAAGGGACATCTGGGGTCACATTAAAGGTACCAACATTCACATCACAGGGATACCAGAAGGACAAGAAAGAGAACAGGAATTATAAACCAATTTGAAAAAATAATGACTGAAAACTCATCTAATCTCTACTCCTATATAAAGGAAATAGACATATAAGTCCAGGAAGCACAAAGAGTACCAAACAAAATAAATCCAAAAAAGCATAATTAAGCCTGATCAGGCAGTGGTGCAGTGAATGGAACGTCAGCCTGGGATGCTGAGGACCCAGGTTTGAAACCCCAAGGTTGCCAGCTTAAGTGTGAGGTCACCAGCTTGAGCATGGTATCATAGACATGACCCCATGGTTGCTGGCTTGAGAAAGGGGTCACTGGCTTGGCTGGAGTCCCCCAAAACACATATGAGACATCAATCAATGAACAACTCAGGTGCCACAACCTGAGTTGATGCTTCTCATCCCTATCCCTTTCTGTAGGTCTCTCAACCCCACAATAAATAAATAAAAATGCAAAATGTTAAAGACAAAGAGAGAATCTTAAAAACATCAAGAGAAAAGCAGCTACCTATAAGGGAGCTCCCATAAGACTGTCAGCTAATTTCTAAACAAAAATTTTGCAGCCTGACAGGATTATCACAAAATAATCTCAAGTGAAGAAAAACAAAGACCTACAGAAAACATCGCCCTATTCAGCAAGGCTATCGTTTAGAATCAAAGGACAAAGAGTTTCCCAGACAAAAAGCTAACGGAGTTCATCACCACTAAACCAGTATTACAAGAAATGTCAAAGGGACTTAAGATAAAAAAAATACAAGTAAGAAAAATAGGAAAGAAAAAAATCCTCACTGCCTGACCAGGCGGTGGTGCAGTGGATAGAGTGTCGGACTGGGATGCGGAAGACCCAGGTTTGAGACCCTGAGCTTGCAAGCTTGAGCAGAAAGCTCGCCAGCTTGGACCCAAGGTCGCTGGCTCCACCAAGGAGTTGCTTTGTCTGCTGAAGGCCCGCGGTCAAGGCACATGTGAGAAAGCAATCAATGAACAACTATGGTGTCGCAACGGCAACAAAAAACTAATGATTGATGCTTCTCACCTCTCTCCGTTCCTGTCTGTCTGTCCCTATCTCTCTCTCTCTCTCTCTCTGTCCCTGTTAAAAAAAAAAAAAAATCCTCACTGACAAATACAAACACTTAAAAAAAGCAGTGGATTGCCCTAACCAGGTAGGTCAGTTGGTTGAAACATTGTTCCAATATACCGAGGCTATGAATAAAAAAAAAAAGTGCTGGATCAACCAACTGTAAAGCTAGTGCAAAGGTTAAAAAGCAAAAGTAGGAAGATCACGAGTAATTACAACAATATAGAATATACACAAGCACACACACAAAAAGAAATAAAAAAACAAATGTGAAGGAGTAAAAATTGTAGTGATTTTAGAATATGTTCAAACTTAAGTGACCACCAACTTAAAACAGCTTGGTATATATGAAGTGCATGTTAACCTCAAACCAAAATTCTACAAGAGATATACAAGATATAAAGAGATAGGAATCCATACACAACACCAGACTCAGTCATCCCATGCAAGAAAAGAGAGGAAGAGAATAAGGTACAGGGAACTACAAAAATAATCAGAAAACAATAAAATGTTGCAATAACTACATACCTATCAATAATTACTTTAAATATAAATGGACTAAATGCTCCCATCAAATGACATAGGGTGGCTCTATGGATAAAAAAGACCAGTACATATGCTGCCTACAATAGACCTACTTTAGATTGAAGGATACACACAAACTGAAAGGGATGGAAAAGTTTTCATGCAACTAGAAGTGAAAAAAGCCTGGGTAGTAATACTTATCTCAGACAAAATATACTTTAAACAAAGACTAACAAGAGACAAAGAAAGGCATTTCATAATGATAAAGAAATCCAGTCAATAAAAGGATATAGGCCCTTGCTGGTTGGCTCAGTGGTAGAGCTTCAGCCTGGTTTGATTCTCGGCCAGTTCACACTGGAGAAGCAATCATCTTCTTCTCCATCCCTCCCCTTTCTCCTATTCTCTTTCCCTCTCATCCCCTCCTGCAGCCATGAATTGATTGGTTCAAGCATATGGGCCCCAGGTGCTGAGGATGGCTCTGTGGAGCCTATGCGTCTAGCTCAGCTGTAAGCATGGCTCCAGATGGGCAGAGCATCAGCTCCAGAATGGGGTTGCTGGGTGGATCCTGGTCCAGCCACATGCGAGAGTCTATCCTTCTCTCACTTGGAAAAGGAAAATAAATAAATAAAAGTATAAGGATATAACCTCTTGTAAACATATATGCACCCAATGTAGGTGAAACTAAATATATAAAGCAAATATTAATGTACATAAAGGGAGATACAGATAGTAATCTAGTCTTAGTAGAGGATTATAACATCCTACTGACATCAATGGATATATCTTCCAGCCAGAAACAACAGGATAGAGTAGCCTTAAATGAAACACTAGACCAGATGGATTTAAACTTCTATTTTCAGAGCACCTCAACCCAAAGCAGAATATACATTATTTTCAAGTGCACAGGGAGAATTTTCCAGGATAGACTACATGTTTGGCCACAAAACAAACCTCAAAAAAATTAAGAATACTGAAATCATATCAAGATCTTCTCTGACCACAATCGTATGAAACTGTATAGTTAGAAAACTGAAAAATACACAAAAAGATAAGAGGCTAAATCACATGCTACTAAACAATGAATCTGTTTACAAGATTAAGGAAAAAGTAAAAAGGCACCTTGAGACAAATGAAAATGAAAACCCAAATGACCCCCCAAAAATCTATGGGACACAGCCAAAGCATTCTAGAGAAAAATTCAGAGCATTACAGGTCTACATCATGAAATAAGAGAAATTTCGCTCTGAGTACCTCAGTTCTTAGACCATCATTCTGATATGCCAAGGTTGTGGGTTTGACCCCTGGAAGGACACATATAACATTCAACCAATGAATGCATAAATTAGTGGAACAACAAATTGATGCTTTTCCTTTCCTCTGTCTTTAAAATCAATAAATTGCTCTGGTTGGTGGCTCAGAACATTACCTTGGCTAATGGATGTCCCAGGTTCAATTCCCAGTCAGAAGTGCCCATCTGTTTTTTTCATTCCTCCCCCTCTCACTTTTCTCCCTCTCTCCCCCCTCCCAGAGCCATGGCTTGATTGATTTGAGCAAGTAGGCCTCAAGTGCTGAGGATGGCTCTGTGACCTCCACTTTAGGCACTATAAAATGGCTCAGTTGCTGAACAACAGGGCAATGGTCCCAAATGGGTAGAGCATTGCCCCCTAGTGGGCTTGCCAGGTGGCTCCTGGTTGGGACACATGCAGGAGTCTATCTCTCTGCTTCCCCTCACTCACTAAAAAAAATAAAAAGATCAATGAAACCAAGAGCTGCTTCTTGAAAAGATAAAAATAATGACCAACTTTTAGCCAGACCATAAAAAAAAAAAAAAAAAAAAGAGAGGGCTCAAATAAAGAAAAGTAGAAATAAAAGGTGACATTGCAAATCGACAAATGTGAATCATCACCTAAACAAAATGAAGAATAAAAATTACATGGTTATATCAATAGATGGAGAAAAAGCATCTGATGAAATCCAGCACCCATTTATGATCAAAACTCTCAGTAAAGTGGGAATACAGGGAACATACCTCAACATAATAAAGGCCATCTATGACAGACCCACAGCCAACATCATACTCAATGGGAAAAAAATAAAAGCAATCCCCTTAAGATCAGGAACAAGTTAGGGTTGCCCCTTCACTCCTCTTATTCAACATAGTTCTGGAAGTCCTGGCCACAGCAATCCAGACAAGAAGAAGAAATAGAAGGCCTCCAAATTGGAAAGGAAGTAAAACTGTCATTTACTGATGACATGATACTGTACATAGAAAACCCTAAATCTCAGTCAAATAAACTACTAGACCTGATAAATGAATTCAGCAAGGTGGCAGGATATAAAATTAAAATTCAGAAATCAGTGCCATGTTTATACATTAACAATAAACTGTCATAAAGAAAAATTAAGGAAACAATTCCCTTCACTACTGCAACAAAAAAGATAAGGTACCTAGGAATAAATTTAATCGAGATAAAAGACTTATATTTGGAAAGTTATAAGACATTGAAAAAAGGAATCGAGGGAAGATTAAAACAAGTGGAAGCACATACCTGTTCATGGTTAGGAAGAATTAACATCATTAAAATGTCCATACTACCCAAAGCAATTTATAGATTCAATGCAATTCCTCTTAAAATACCAATGGCATACTTCACAGATCAAGAATATTCCAAAAAATTATATGGAATCATAAAAGAACCCAAATAGCCTCAGTGATCTTCAAAATGAAGAACAAAGTGGGAGATATCACACTTACTAATATCAAGTTATACTACAAGGCCATTGTACTCAAAACAGCTTGGTACAGGCATAAGAACAGGTATACAGATCAATGGAACAGAATAGAGTACCCAGAAATAAACCCATGCCTTTACACTCAATTGATATTTGACAAAGGAGGCAAGAGTATACAATGGAGTAAAGATACTCTCTTTCAAAAATAGTGTTGGAAAAACTGGACAGGTATATACAAAAAAGTGAAACTAGACCACAAACTTATGCCATTCACAAAAACAAAATCAAAATGGATAAAAGACTTAAATGTAAGCTGCAAAACCAGAAAAATCTTGGAAGAAAACATAGGCAGTAAACTCTCCAATATCTCTCATAGCAATATTTTTGCCCATATATATCCACAGACAAATGAAATAAAGGACAAAATAAACAAATGGGACTATGTCAAACTGAAAAGTTTTTGCACAGCAAAAGATACCATTCACAATATAAAAACACAACCCACACAATGAGAGAACATATTCGCTGATACATCTGATAAGGGGTTAACAAAATTTATGAAGAACTTCTAAAACTCAACACCAGCAAGGTAAACAATCCAATTAAAATATGGGCAAGGGATAACCCTGGCTGGTTGGCTCAGTGGTAGAGTGTCGGCCCAGCGTATGGAAGTCCGGATTTGATTTCCAGTCAGGGCACACAGAAGCAGCGCCCTTCTGCTTCTTCACTCTCTCTCTCTTCCCCTCCCGCAGCCAAGGCTTCATTGGAGCAAAGTTGGCCTGGGTGCTGAGGACAGCTCCATGGCCTCCACCTCAGGTGCTAGAATGGCTCCAGCTGCAATGGAGCAATGCTGCAGATGGGCAGAGCATCACCCCCTGGTGGGTATGCCAAGTGGATCCCGGTTGGGCGCATGCGGGAGTCTGTCTGACTGCCTCCCCGCTTCTTAGGAAAAATACAAAAATACATAAAATAAAATTTTAAAAAGGGGCAAGGAATAGACACTTTGCCAAAGAGGCCATACAGATGGTCAATATGCATATGAAAAAATATTCTGTCACTAATCATCAGAGAAACGCAAATTAAAACGAGATACCACCTCACACCTTCAGAGTAGCTCTCATTAACAAACCAACACACAATAAGTACTAGTGAAGGTGTGGAGAAAAGGGAACTTTCCTGTGCTGCTGCTGGGAATACAGATTTGTACAGCCTCTGTGGAAAACAATACGGTATTTCCTCAAAAAATTAAAAATTAAACTGCCTTTTGACCCAGCTAACCCATTTTTACGAATATATCCTAAAAATCGCAAAATACTAATTTGAAAGAAGATATGCACCCCCATGTTTATTGCAGCACTGTTTATAATAGCCAAGATCTGGAAACAGCCCAAGTGTCTATCAGTGGATGAGTGGATAAAAAAGCTGTGGTACATATACACAGTGGAATACTACATGCCATGAAGGAGGAAATCTTATCTTTTGCGGCTGCATGGCTGTACTTGGAGGTTATTATGCTAAGTGAAATAAGCCAGGCAGAGAAAGACAAATATCATATGATGTCATTTACATGTGGAATCTAATGAACACAGTGAACTGGGGAACTGAACAGTGGCAGCGGCGGGTCATGGAGAGCAGAGGGACAGCTGTCCAAGGGAAGGGGCATGAGGGGATCGAATCAGAGTAGGTGAAGGGATTAGCCAAATTATATATACACAATACACAGATACAGATAATGGGACAATAAATGCTAGAGGGAAGAGGGGAGAAACGTAGAGGGAGGGGGAGCAAAGGGAGTATAATGGGTGGCATGTTGTTGGGGGTTGAGGGTGTTATATTGAGTTGGACACATGAATTCATGTTAGCACAATAAATTTAAAAATGTAATAAAAAAATAAAAAAAGAGGTGACAACCAACAATATAGAAACACAAGTGATTATAAGAAAATAGTAGTTATATGCCAAAAAAATTGAATAACCTGGAAGACATGAATAAATTCCTAGAAACACACATATTTTTAAGGCTGAATCAGGAAGATACAGAAAATCTGAACAGATCATTAACTGCTAACAATATTCACTCATTAATTTAAAAAGCTCCCAACAAACAATAGCCAAATGGCTTCACAGGTGAATCTTACCAACCAAATGAGAATATCTATCCTCAAACTCTTACAAAAAATTTAAGAGGAAGGAATGTTCTCATTTTATGAGACCATCATTATTTTGATAGTAAAATCGAAGACCTTACAAAACACAAAAATTATAGGCCAATATCCCTGATGAGCAAAGATGCAAAATCCTCAACAAATATTAGCAAACTGAATTCAGCAATACCTTAAAAGGATCATACATCATTATCAAGATTAATTCCTGGATGCAAAGTTGGTTCAATATCTGCAAATGAATCAATGTGATACACCACATAAACAAATGGACAAAAATCATATGATCATATCAATAGATGCAAATAAAGCTTTGACAAAATCCGACATCCATACACGATAAAAGCTCTCAGCAAAGTGAGAGAGAGGGAGCATACCTCAACATAGTCCAGATATGATAAAACCCCAGCTAACATCATATTCAACAGTGAAAATCTGAATGCTTTTTCTTTCAATCTGAATGCTTTTTCTTTCACATCAGGAAAAAGATAAGGATGTCTACTTGCACCATTTTCATTCAACATAGTATTGGAAGTTCTAGCCATAGCAATGAGACAAGAAAATGAAAAAGAAACCATCCAAATTGGAAAGAAGTGAAACACATTTTTTGCAGATGATTTGATACTCTATATAAAGAACCCAAAATTAATACAAAATTAATATTCAGAAATTGGTTTCACTTTTATATACCAATAACAAACTATCAGAAAGAGATATTAAGAAAACAATCCCATTTAAAATAGTATCAAAAAGATTAAAATACCTAGGAATAAATGTGACCAAGGAGGTGAAAGGCCCGTACTTGGAAAACTATAAGACCCTGAAGAAAGAAACTGAAGAAGATACAAATAAATGGAAGCATATACTGTGCTCATGAGATAGGGAGAATTAACTTCATTAAAATGCTCATAAGACCCAAGGCTATCTGGAGATTCAATGCAATCCTTATCAAAATATCAAAGGTGTTTTTTCACAGAACTTGAACAAGTAATTCTAAAATGTATATGGAATCATGAAAAATAAAATTTATATGGAATCACAAAAGATCCCAAATAGTCACAGCAATCTTGAGAAAAAATTAAATTGAAAGTATCACACTACCTGATATAAAACTATATTATAAACTTATAGTAATCAAAACAACTTGGTACTGGCATAAAAACCAACATGGATTAACGAAACAGAATAGAAAGCCCTGAAATAAATCCAAGTATATGTGGGTCAACTAATCTATGACAAAGGAGGCAAAACAACTGTTTCTTTAATACATGGTATGAAGAAAACTGGACATACCCAAGCAAAAGAAACTCGACCATTTTCTTAAGCCATCTACAAAAATAAGCTAAAACTGAATTAAAGACTTAATGTAAGACCTGAAAACCACAACAACCCTAGATGAAAAGACATAGGCAATAAAATCTCTGACATTACTTTTAGCAATACTTTTTGGATGTCTCCACAGGCAAGGGACACAAAACAACAACAAAAACAAATGGAACTACATCAGACTTAAAAGTTTTTACATAACAAAGAAAACTATTAACAATACAAAGAGAAAATCTACTGAGCAGGAGAAGGCATTCATCAACAATACATCTGACAAGGATTTAATATCCAAAATACATATATAAGGAACTCCTACAACTGAATACCAA
Source organism: Rhynchonycteris naso (assembly GCA_037038555.1). Lineage (NCBI taxonomy): Eukaryota > Metazoa > Chordata > Mammalia > Chiroptera > Emballonuridae > Rhynchonycteris > Rhynchonycteris naso. The sequence goes on along the minus strand of CM072999.1, from coordinate 75,204,216 downwards.
AAACACAAACAATCCAATTTAAAAATAGGCATAAGAGCTCTGACCAGGTGGCTCAGTTGATTAGAGTACTGTCCCGATATGCCAAGGTTGCAGGTTTGACCCCCAGTCAGGGCACACACAATAACCAATAACAAGTAAGTGGGACAACAAATTGATGTTTCTCTCTCTCTTTAAAAACAATCAAACAAACAGAAAAATAGCCTGACCAGTGGTGGCACAGTGGATAGAACATCAACCTGGGACACTGAGATCCCAGGTTCAAAACCCTGAGGACACCAGCTTGAGCGCTGGCTCATTCAGCTGAAGTGCAGGCTTGCCAGCATGAGCAAGGGGTTGCTGGCTTAAGTGCGGGTTCATTGAAATGATCCCATGGTCACCGGCTTAGAGCCCAATGTCGCTGGCTTGAACAAAGGGTCACTGGTTTGATGTCAGTACCCCTAACAAGGAATATATGAGAAATAATCAATGAACTCAAGTGCTGCAAGTACAAGGTGATGCTTCTCATCTTTCTCTCTCCCTCCCTCTTTCTCTGAAAAAAAAAAAAAAAAATTTAAAAAAATTTTTTTAAATGGGCAGAGGACCTGAATAGACCTTTCTCCAAAGAGGACATACAGATAGCCAATAGACATAAGAAATGATGCTCAAACTTAACTAAATATCAGGGAAATGCAATTTTAAACCAAAATGAGATATCACTTCACTCCTGTCAGAATGATTGTCAAGAAATACACGAACAAGTGCTGGTGAGGATGTAAATAAAAGAGAACCTTTGTGCACTGTTGGTGGGATTGTAAATTGGTGCAGCCACTATGGAAAACAGTATGGAGGTGCCTCAAAAATTTTAAAGTAGAATTATCATACGATCCAGCAATTCCACTGCTGGCTTTTTACCCAAAAAAATCCAAAACACACATTCAAAAAGATATATGCACTCCCATGTTCATTGCAGCATTATTTACAAATGCCAAATGTGGAAGCAACCTAGCTGTGCACTGACAGAATTGATAAAGATGTGGTACTTCTGGAAATTACTCAGACATAAAATAAGAATGAAATCTTGCCATCTGTGACAACATAGATGGACCTAGAAAGGCATTATACTAATTGAAATAAGTCAAAGAAAGATAAATACCATATCATTTCACTTATATGTAGGATCTAAAGAATAATATAAACAAACAAACAAAACAAAAATAATCTTATACAGAGAGCAAACTGGTGGCCGCCAGATGGGAGGGGTGTTGGGGATAGGTGGAAAAGGTAAAAGGATCAGAAAGTACAAAATGCCAGTTATATACACAGTCATGGGATGTAAAGTACAGCATAGGGAATATAGTCAATAATATTGTAATAACTATATATGTATGGCTACAGGTGCGTACTAGACTTATGCAAGTAATTACTTTGTAAGTTATGTAAATTTCTAATCACTATGTTGTACACCTGCAACTAATATAACATTTAATATCATCTATAATTCGAAAAAAAGAATGTTAAAAAAAGAAAGAGTAAGAAGGAAAACGGAGACAGGAAGTGTGAACTACAAGGAGCCTAGATATCACCCAGTTCCATCCTGTTATATTCCAGGCAAAGGAGAGAGAACTGTCTGCCCTTCTGGGAAGACAAACCTCTCTCTCCTGGCTTCTGCCCCACTCCCTGTAAGACACAGGACCCTTTACCTGCTGGCACTCAGGATGAAGTCCCTGAAGAATCCCTGACAGCCTGGGAAGGAGGGGGGTGGGCAGGGCCCCCCACTGCTCTGAGGGGCTGCAAGCCGTTCTTGTAGGCGCCGCAACCGCCCCAACTTGTCAGCTCCAAGCATATTTAACAAATCCGGAGCCTCACCCAAGATAGTGCCCCCAGCACCACCAGGACTCTGACACATCTGGAGTAGGGGGTAGGAGAGAAAAAAACCTTAACTTTTTCTGGAAAGATGGACTAAATAAAATAAAGAGAAAGTAATAAACATTTATGGAATGCCAACCCTCTGTCAGGTGCCATAGATACATCTTATTGAGGTAGGGTTTTGTTGTTTTACAGGTGAAGAAACTGCAACTGCAAGATTAAACATCTGCCTAAGGTCAACCGAGCTAGAGTCTGAAGCAGGCCCATCTGAGTCTTTCTACCACAGCAGAATACTCTTTCTACCACAGCAGAAATCAAGGGCAAGGAAGTAGCAAGAGGCTGAAGGCTGGTAGGTCGGGGTGCAGGACATGTGGGAGAGTGCCCTGGATCCTCTCTGGCTGCCCGAGTTTCAACCATCACCCAAGAAGCATAACTCCTTTTCAAATCCAGTCCAGGATCTAACTAGCTGCCCACCCTATCCCACAGTGCCAGCCATTACTTGGTTTTCAATGATGCCTACTATTGATGCAGATTAATCTCCTACTGGGGGTATTACCTGGAGAAGTTGTTTTTGGAAAAGCCGAACAAAATGACTATGGCTGCAGGCTGCAGAGAGTTGACCCATCATGGCTCTGAGGAATAAGAGGCAGAAATGGAGTGTGACGTAAGGAGGAAGGGGTTAGATTTGGAGAACAAGCCAATTCTTGACCTTTCCACCCTTTAGAAGGCCCTCTGAGCAGACCTCTGCCATAGCTGGCCAGCACAAGAACGTAGGAAAAGGCTGGGGTGGTGAAGACACAATAGTGTACAGATGATGTGTTGTGGGATTATGTACCTGAAACGTGCATAATTTTGTTAACCAGTGTCACCCCAATAAATTCAATTTAAAAATTAGCAAGAAAAAGTTCTTTTTAAAAAATTCTTTTAAAGATATTTTATTGATTGTTCTTAGAAGAGAAAGAGGGAGAGAAGAAGGAGAGGACAGGAAGTATCAACTCCCATATGTGCCTTGACCAGGCAAGCCCAGGGTTTTGAACCAGTGACACCTCAGCGTTCCAGGTTGATGCTTTATCCACTGCCCTACTGCAGGTCAAAAAATATAATTCTATCACTGAAATAAATTGAAATATTTTGTCATTAAAAAAATTAAAAAGAAAGTAGGAAAAGATAAGGGACACTATCCCTACCAGTGAGATCCCTTAGAGGCTAGAGACATAGTTAGCCAAACAAGAAATAATTACCACCTTTCTAAACTTCAGTCTTATTATATTGATAGCCAGAGAGTTTCATGACCCACGTGGAAGGTAAATCACTGGACAGAGGATATTCTTCCCACATCCTAGTTATCTAGCTATGCCAAGTGATCAGAACGGACAAACTAGATAATGGAGACTATGGAGGTTGGAAAAGCTAACCAGTAATTGGGGCCAAAATTCAAGCAACCTGCCCAAGAGCTTTGTACAGTACTTGTTTAAGCACAGAATAAGTATTAGTCATTTCTGAATGGATGGAGCTGGAGAGACAAATCCCTTTGAATGGAAGCAGAGTTGGCAAAAACTAAAGAGATTAAGGAGGATAGAAGATAACAGCTTCAGGCTAGAAGCAGTAGAAGACAGTCCTTCCCCCAATCAGCTACCCAAGCACCACTAAGCTGCTTGCTGCTGTAAGCAATTAATACAGGGTGTCCAGTGTTTGAGTACCTACCTGATCCTGCTGCCCAAGCCCTTCTCAAAATCCCAGCCAGGCTCCTCATGGCGATCTTCCCACTCTCGAAGCACCTCATAAAATACATCCCTGACAGACAGACAAGAATGCCTGATGAACAGAGGCACAGCCAATCTCATTCCCAACTAACCTACCTCAATCCCAGGAGTGCCTTCCCTGCTCAAACTGAGAACAGGACTACGCACAGCCCCATTCCTTATGTTCTCCAAAGTTCTCTACAGGGTGATAATGCTGTAACCCAGGAGCAGGACTCCACACACCTGACCTATTTCTGTGGGGGCTGAAAGTTGAATCAGCGCTCTCTTGTCTGAGAACCCTGTGACTAAAGTCATACACCTGTCAGAAGGCTGCCAAAGTCAGAGCTTCAAGTCCATTGGCATAAAACACCTCTTACTGCCAAACATCTAGTTTCTATGAAAATAACATAGGTTTGCCTATCCCAGAATATATGCAGTCTCATCCCATCCCTCGAAATTCCCTTTTCTTATCACCTCTGTTTTTTAAAAGTATGAAAGGCTCGGTCACTGGAGAAGTTGGCACGATTGTCAGTTTCTGGCTGAAAGGAGACAGCTTGAACGGAGGGTGGCATCGCCAGAGAGACCTAAAATATGGCAGTGACATTAGGAACAGAAGCTTGCAGAGTACATGCTCAGAAAATTTCCTGCTTAGAGTTAGCCCAAAGGACAGTAGAGTTGTATGAGTTGGGCTGCCTGAATTATGAGGCTGGGAAGGGTCAGGTCTGGGCCAGTAAACATCTAAGATGGGGTCAGTACCTTGGCAACACTGCCCTCATAGGCAGCTCGAAGGCGGCCTTGTAGAGCTGGTGAGAAGCATAACAGCCGCTCATTCTCAGCCAACAGCTTCAAAGTCCCTTTGTCCAGGTAGGAAAGAACTCTATAGGGTCAAGAGTACATATGACTGAGAACATGACACACTGCAAATGGGAAGCTTGCGCCTGCATACCACACGGAGTATGAAGCATGGAGCAGGTATGTAAGGCAAAGCCACAGGCCAAGGATTAAAGATGCTAGAAGGAAAAGGGTAGGAAACGAGACATTATGGAGCAGAGAACAAGCAGGACAGGAACAGTAGACATTAACTCAAAGGTCAGTTACTAAGACAACAGTCGGCAGTTTGATTCTTTCACGGGCTAAATTCAGTCCTGACACAAAATTAAAGGGTCACATGTAAAATAGGTCCAGGGTCACTACATCACTACACACGTGTTAAGCACAAGCCAGTGCCCCAAGTGGCCAGAAAACCAAGTGGACAATTATAATAAGGCTCAGATGCCTCAGCTGGGGAAACTCACTGAAACTGATGCTCCAAAACCTGCACTGCAAAGAAGACACAATCGTGGACCGTCTGGAACAGTGGGCTTTCCAGGGAATCTAGAAAGATAGTATCATGCTGTCAGTAAACAATCATTCCATCTTCCCGACCCATTTCTCAAAAAGAGCTTGCTCACTGACCTAGGGCTCCTGAACTAGGTTCAAGGTCACTATCCTTGGTGGCCACCATCCTCCGGGCAGTAAGGAGCTGAAGGACGAAGAAAAGCTCCAAGAAGAGGTTTGGCACCAGGTTTTCTGGATATAAAAAGAAACTCCAGTGTATTGAGTACCATTCAGAACCAAGATTCAGTTCTACATGCCTCGTTAATTCTCTTAACCTATAGTTCTACAAATATCATCACTCTAGCGCCCTTTGCTCTCACCTGCAATGCATGAAGAGTAGACAAGGGCTACCAGCTCCAGGCGCTGGCGGGAAGACACTTTGTCAGGGTCAGCAGGTTCAGCTGTGAGGTTTCCTGTCCGGGTGGAGAGGGAAGACCCTGATTCTGGGGTGGGACAGCTGGGAGCAGGTGACTGCTGTAGCTGCTTGGAACTATGGAGATAAAGAGATGTTATGAGCAGTCAGCCTGGCATCCCCTCCACAGCCATACTCAGGTTCCTCCAGAAAGGATATCCACAGCCCAGAAAGCATGCCCAAGGTTCCCAGGGTGCAATCAATCTCAGCGAAATGCCTAGTAGATCCCCCACAGGAAGGAAGCTAAGATCCCAGGGAGCAACAAGGCCATACCGCTCTTTCCTGAGCATTTCCCTCTCTTCTTGCAGACTTCTGCACCCTGGGCGAAAGCCATGGCCCCAAGGACTAGAATCCAGGTCTGAGGGTTGGGAACTGGGGACACAGTTGATTGGGGGTGAAGTGAAACAGGTCTTGGGCTTCGAGAGGGGCCGCTCTTCGCTCACTGGAGTTGGGTTGATCCTGCGTGAAGGCTTCGTCCTGCTAAGAGTAGTCACAGGTTTTTCTCCAATTCCCATCTTCCAGCATCCTGACAACAGCTGGGGCCCTTGCAACACGCCCCTTATCATTGGAGTCATCTCATCCCCAACTGTCCTGCTATTCCCATGCTCTACTGAGGGGCGCCGAGCCCTAATTTATTGACTCCCCTAGCACACCCTTCGCGCCATCCATCTGCTGGATTGAGGGCTGATTCTCACCCTGCAGGCCCGGGAGGGACGGAGCCTACTGGAGGAAACTCCTCCAGGTTGCTGAAGTTTGGCGGATCAGAGCGCGCGAAGCCGGGGCTGCCAGAGGCCCTAGGCCTCCGGCCGCCCGCCCAGGACAGGCTCTCCCCGATGACCCCTTCCTCCAGGCTTCCGGAGCCGCGGCCACCTCGCTCGCGGGCCTGCCCAGGGCCCCGCCTCTTGCCCCCGCGGCGAGCCAACGGGGCCTCGGCGGCGGCGCTTGAAGGTTCGGTCGGAGGGAAGAGCTGGCTGCGCGCCCCGCGGCCGCCCCGCGACAGACCTCCGGGCCTCCCTGGCAGGGCTGCCGAGGAGCCCGGGACCTTGGCTGGGGTTGGGGGGCCCTGCGGGAGGGCACGGCTGCTCTGCTCCCTCAGGAAGTTCAGCAGGAACGGCACGAATTCCTTTCGCAGCGGCCGGAATGAGCTCAGCGCGGCCGCCTCCCCGGGGTCATCCTGAAGGAAAAGCGCGAGAGCGTCAGCTGCCAGCCCAGGGTCGCGAGCAGCGGAGCGGCCCCCAAATGAAGCGCAGTCGGCCAGGGCTGACAGCCAGTCGCCCTAGAGGAAGGGGACCTACGGGATACTATCTTCTGCAGAAAGGGATTCGGGTCAGGCCTGGGAGGGTGTCAGCGCTGTTACCTCCGAACTCTTGGCGCTGCGCGCGATCCACCGCACCACGGCTGCAACCGACACCTCCTCTCGTAGCAGCGACTCCAAAACGGCCGCCATCCCGATCGGGCCGCTCCGAGGCGATTGCGCAGGCGCCAGCGCGCCGCGGGAGGACCGAGGGGCGGGGCCGGTGCCGGTGCCGAAGGGCGAAGGGCGACCGTTGGGCAGCTGGCAGAGGGGAGGGGAGGGGAGGAGAGGGGAGGGAGGGGCGGGGGCGGGCCCGGGGTGGTCGAACCTCCCAGGCTGAGGCTGGGTCCAAGCCTCCAGTTAAGGCCGCTGCTCCAGCCTGCGTGCTGCAGGCTTAGTGGCTTCCGCAGTGCAGGCGCACGGTTAAGGGGTGAGGCCGGGCCCTGGCTGTCCTGCCCCAGGGGACCGGGACGAAGTGAAGGGAGTAAGGGACGCGGCGGGAGAGCAGCCAGACGGTAAAGGTGAACAGTTTTCCAGAGACGGCCCTTATCTTCCTCGATAAGCACGTTTTTAAGTCTAAATTTTCTAGATTCCACCATCACCACCCTAAAGATAGTTATGAAGAAATTAGCCTAACCCCGTGATGGCAAACCTATGACACGCGTAGCCAGAGAAGTATGGGGCCACATGCGGAGAAGGATGGTTCATCCTATGCTCCTGCACGGCCAGGTGCAGTAAGGGTGGATAAAACATTTGCTGTAGTGTAGACACTCTGTGCTGGAGGTCTGGAGGCCAAAACAACAGAACTCCCGCACAGAGCAGTATAGTTCTGGGACTTCTGGTTAGGCCGTTTTTCTCGAAGTGACATGCCAGCCGAGTTATGCCCGGTTTTTTGGCGAATTTTGACACACCAAGCTCAAAAGATTGCCCATCACTGGCCTAACCTCATTCGACCTGTCTCACCCAAAGGCTGAGTTTTCAGTCGCCCTTGCGCATAGGCTTTCCAGCACTCACCATCTACTGACGGACCATTTAAGAAAAGCCAGAAGTCTTGCTGGGAGGTTCTTTATATATAACCTTTAGCCCACAACCTTTAAAGTGCCTCGCTTCCCCGCACACAATCCTTTGTATCTTTACATCCCTTACAGGTTACGATTATGGAATTAGACCGGGATAATATTTCAACTACTTTGCAACTTAGTTATTAACAGGCACGTTTATGATTAGTTTTGAGGAGCTTGAATTATTTCCTAATTTCTCTTATTTTGAAAAACATGAGAGCCAGCTCTTTGGATATTTCTGCTCACTGAGAAATCAAGGAAGGGAAACCAAGCAGATAAAAACATGGTACCAACACTCCAGGTCAAACCAAACAGGAGGGGTGAAGCAGTGCTCATGCGAATTCCTCCTAAGAGTTCCTCTAGTTCAAAAAAGGTTAAAAGTGCAAAGGTGCAGGTGGTAGGAAACTGGAACCACTCTAGTGCTACAAGGCGGTTTCCTGCGTGGAAGGAAAAGGTACCTCCTGCCAGCCACAGAATGATGGACTGAAAGGGTGCTTTTAACACTTTCAATTTTAATCCATCTCATATCCATAAACCCTGGTTTTCATCTGCAGGGATACTGATAGCTTATTTTCAGTCCAATGCTTCTTTTCTGGTACTGTATTTATATTAACACTTTCTGCTCCCTGCTGATCTCGGAACCTCTGGTGCATTCAATAACGTTATTAAATTAGAAAAATAATACTTCCCACTATTGAAATCCAAGCCATCACACAAACAGAACTAGAGTTGCATGCGGAATATTTTATTACTAGATTATAAAAATAAAATACAAAATAATTTTAAAACAGAACTCAAAACACTGTACAAAGCTTTAATATGATACAAATGGGAAAATTAAATAAATAATTACACTTTTATGTACAGATGACCTATACAAAAGTACTCCATTTTTCTGCCAATATCCTTGGTTGCCTGAGCAAAAATGCATAAAGAGGGCTGTTTGGAGGGGAAAAGGACACAATATCTTTGGAGGCATTTCCAAGAGCAATTTCTCATCACTCTGATTTCATATAGAGGAGAAGAAAGGGAGAAAACTGGAATTATTAAAGCCCTCTAGGCTAACTTATTGGTCTTGCTTGACAAGAGAGAGTTCTTCTGGTTTGTGGTTCAATCTGATTTAACAGCTGCCAATAGATCATAACTTTCAAGATTTATATCTAAGACAAAACTAGATGTTTCCCCTTCTTTGTTTTTACTAAAAGCTGTGAATGTGAAAGTAAATGGCCTGATTAAATCGGCACTGGCTATTTTAGGAAAAGGTGTCAGGAAAGGGATCAGGGGCTATGTATGAGGGAAAATGAGAAGGCTCAAGTCTGGGTCATCACATCTCTTCTTTATTTGGTTCACCAAATCCAATTTCAGAGTCCCAAGTGGCACACTGTTATATTTTCTTTATCTTCCTATCTGTATTTCTGAATGCTTTTTATCACAGAGAACTAATTTACCTATATGAATAGTTTTAAAAATAAAATTGTTTTGAAAAAGTCCCAAGGGTATCTTCCTCCCTAGGTTGCCCCCCCTCATTACATTCAAGCTCTGGTAGCCTTGTTTACCCTTGTGGGTGAGTGAAGAACACCCAGACAGACTTCAGGTATGCTGAAGTGCTGCACGTGAGTTTTAAGGATTTTTACTGTATTTTATGGAGGGCGGGGGAGCAGAATCATATGGCAAAGGTAATTATACAAAAACTTGGTTTAGTCAATGTTTTTAACTGGGTGAGTGAACACTTCTGTACACAATATATAATACTTAACTACTGAAAATTCCTACCCATTGTGTGTAAAATTATGTCATTAGCAAATTCTATAGTCAGTGGACTCCAAGAGCTGCTTCAGTGACTGCTATTCTGAAGAGCTGCTTCAGAACCCCTGGCCCAAGGTGTCTGAGAGACATGTCAGCATCACCATTGATACACACTATGCCCGTCACTATCATTTCAATTAAGAGACTGACCCAATTCAAGTTTCTCATGGCAACGAAGAAAAATGCTTCGCTCCTTTTTACATGTTTCTTTAAGACTAAGGATCCAGCAAAGTCTAAGGAAACATTTAAATCATTACTGAGAAAATGGTACTACTTGGTTATTCAGTGTCTTGAGATTATGTATAACCTCAAGGTGATCTTGACCTTATCACAGACTTTAATTTTATGATCCAAATTTGCTTAATTGGAATAAGTAAAAAGTCAGAGCCAATCTTCATAATTGAATTAGAAAATGTATTCATGGGCCAAGACTTTAATATTTGGGTGGTGGGGAGGAGGAAGGCAGAGGGGGGATGGATGGTGATAGAGGGAAACCTGACTTGGAGTGGTGAACACAAGGCAATACACGGGTGATGTATCATAGAATTGTGCACCTGAAATATGTATAATTTTATTAACCAATGTCACCCCCAATAAATTCAAAAAAATTAAAGGAAAAAGACTTTAATGTGATCATTTCATATTCAGCCAGGGATTTTTAGGAATTGAGGTGTGCAGCATCCAAATTCCCTTTTACACGAAAAGGGATCCTTATCCTGTGTCCTGGGAGTTATCTAATTCATTCGCCCACTACCTCCTGCAGTTCTTTTAGTAAGGTTGACAACAGTTTCCTCAGGCTCTAAAGACTATCTGGGTTAAATTTCTCGTAATTCTAGAGGGACCGCCAAACTACCAATAGTCAATGATCCTGATGTTTCCACACTACTCCCATATCCTTTAAAATTTTTTTATAAGAGCTTATTTGAGCCAAAACTGAGGACAATTGCTGGGGAGCAAGATCTCAAATACTCTACTCCCACATCCTTTTATTTTTTTAAAGCTGAGAGGAGGGGAAGATAGTGAGACAGACTCCTGCATGCATCCCCCTCACCCCCGGGATCCACATGGCAACCTTGTCTGGGGCTGATGCTCAAGTACCGTGCTATCTTTAGCACCTGAGGCTAACTTGCTTTAGCCAACCCAACTATTCTCAGTGCCCTGGGCCATGCTCAAATCAATCGAGCCACTGGCTGTGGGAGGGGAAGAGGGAGAGAAGGGAGAAAGTAAGGGGGAGAGTAGCAAATGATCACTTCTCCTGTGTGCCCTGACCAGGAATCAAACCTGGGATGTCCATACAGAGGGCTGATGCTCTATCTACTGTGCCACCGGTCAGGGCCTATTCCCACGTCTTTGAAATCCACACCAGGGTTCTATTGGTTGAGACAGGGAAGTGGGAAGTTCTTACAATCACCCAGGGTTTTCAATGAACTACATCCTTCCACACGGTCTGAGGACTAGAACTATCTTAATTTCCTTCTCTAAGTTACAGTCTAAGTATGAACCTATGGTTTCTGAACTTAGGTCAGTGGTTCTTAACCTGGGTTCTATTGAACCCTAGGGGTTCGATGAGTCGGTCTCAGGGGTTTGGAGAAGCCTCTGCCGCAGAGGCCAGAATAAAGTAATACCATAATTTGTTGTGAGTTCATGCACTTTGTTGGTTTTGTTCTTTGAGCAAGGTGATGTTCATGCACGACTCATTTTGTGCACCAGTAAAAAAACATATACCTATGTCTTGAATTTGGAAAAATAAATCATATATTATTTATCATTAAAGAAAGGTTCGGTGAATGCACATATGAAACTGGTGGGCTCGGTACCTCAAAAAAAGGTTAAGAACTGCTGACTTAGGTAAATATTGACATGTGAAGACTACCACAGTGGTTCCATGCTTTAATCCTGGAATACTTTTTGTATTAAAACATAAATAAGTAACTTCAAATAAACTGTCTATAGAACTAAACTCAAGAAAATTAAACAATAGAGTTATCATTCTATTGCCTCAGTACTAGCATAGTGCTTACTATGAGGGTGGTAAACACAATGCAATATATAGGTGCAAAGCCCCAACACATCTGTGGTAAATGCACATAAGCAGAAATAGACAGATGTTAAGAGAATGAATGTAAACAACTTAATTCCAAAACACATGAACATGACAGGAGAAATGGTTCCCTAATATACGCCACCTTTTGCTGAGATAAAGGAATGAAAACTTTTAAAATGTGAAAACTTTGATCTCCTAGACTAAATCTGGACTTATCTACAAATAAATATATTTTCAAATAGCCAGTGTAAGATGCAATTTTTCCCCTAAATTCTGAATTCTGGATCTCGTTTCTGCTATTACTAGTTCCCTATGTTACATTAAGAATGTAGTTCCTAGAACAAAGAATCCTCTGCTTTTGGAAAAAAGGCATCTGTTTTTAATTCAAAGCTATTGGGTATAGAAAAACTATTGTTTTAATTATCTGTGTCTGGGTTTATAAAGCATGCAACAATGTACACTTTTTCCTTGTAGATCAAATACAACCATAGAAACGTTTGCATAAAAATCTATTTGGAAGGAATCTCTGATGATTACCAAGAACCACAAGTTGCAACAGTGCTAGGAGGAGCTAACTAGTTCACTGTATTAGTAAGCAGCTGAAATTTTGTTTAATATTTTAAGACAAATAATATAAAGTGGATCATAACTGTGAGTCTCAATTACCATTTTGCTACCTATTTAGGCCTTGATTAACTTGTCAACTTTTACAAAAAAACATTTACTTCACAACATGCAACTCAAAAAACAGTAAATGTAGCTATGCCACTATTAGCAAGGCCAGCTTGCATACCAAGCTGAGAATGACAGTGCCTACCTAAGACTTAGCATTCAAAAATGTTTATAATCTGTGCTTTAAAATTAAATTTGATATGACCCAGTTTTCCTTTTTTGTTCACTATGTTAATATTTAATGCCTTTAAGCTGTATAAATGATTACTATGTGGAATTTTAAAATCTTTTAACTCATCTGTACACCCTGGAAATTTATTTGGCAGCATAATTTAGAAAGAATACTACCTAAAGGGACTAAACTTGCTAATTCCATCTCTATTACACCTCAGTTATTCCAGAGATTACCCAAGGAAGATAAGGGCAAGTGTGACTAGCTAACCAGCAATTTTGCTGTTAGCTAGTCACACTTGAAATGAGGAGGCACTTGATTTTCCAAAGATAATTTTAACTTCTGCCCCTTAATACTTTTAGTATAGTTTGGCTTGGCTTTAATTAGTGGCCATGTCCCTCAACTTAGGTAGAATAACCAAACTGGTTTAAAATTACTTGGATGATCTGTTTGTCACTGAAATCTGAAATGTGCCATCACTAAAATAATAAATAAAAAATAAAGAACAGAAAACAGTACAACTTGTTCTCTGTATCATACTTCAAAATAAAACTAAAACCAAAATCTTTGTGCCCAAAGTGCTTTATCAGAGTTGTGAACTTCTCTTTTTAGCTTGAGACATGTAACATTTGAAAGCACAAACTGCATTTAAAAATCATAAAGACCTGGGCCAGGTAGGTCAGTTGGTTGGGGCATCATCCCAATATACCAAGGTTGGAGGTTCAATCTCCAGTCAGGGCATATGCGGAATCAATCAGTGAGTGCACAGGTGGATGGAGGAACAAGTCGATGTTTTTCCCTAAAATCAATCAATAAAAAAAATTTTAAACCATAAAGTAAATCTCTGTACTGGGTGGGGCAAAAACTTAGGTTTATAGTTGTGAGTACCCAAAACACAGAGTTTATTCTTGTATTATTTTCCATATGAAAACTGTAAACCTACTTTTGCCCCATCCTGTATGAGATAGTAGTACTTTTAAGGGGACCTATTGATACATAAAATATAATTAGTCTGTGTTCTTTTGAAACTATCAAGCAGAAAAAAAATCTTTGGTTAACTTTTTTCCTAGAAGCAAAATAAAATATTCTTAAACATGAGGCTGTTTCTGGATCTTGAGGTTGTCAGTACCACTTAGAAAAGGGAACAACACAGTGGAAAAGTTGGAAGAAAAACGGAAATAAGAAAGAAAAAGCATCAAGCTGCCATGTTGCCATCACTGTCGGTTTTGACTGCTAGCAGAGCAATGTCAATAATATAGCAAAGAATACATATACCACAACTGCAGCCTCATCAGCTTTTCCTGGGGTTACCACAAACACATTTCTGACTAAAGGGGTCAGGAATTAAAGGTGGCTATTTTTAGCACAATTTAGCTTATACAACAGGAAAAAAAGAGAGAATTCCATAACTGTAGATTACTCCACCAAAAACTGAGGTTAAAAGAGGAAAGTAGAATGGTAATTTTAGGAGACTTTCTTGCCTGACCTGTGGTGGCACAGTGGGTAAAGCATGGACCTGGAATGCTGAGGTTGCCACTTCGAAGCCTGGATTTGCCTGGTCAAGGCACACGTGGGATGCAACTATGAGTTGATGTTTTCTGCTCCCCCCTCTTTCCCCCTCTCTCTAAAATAAATTTTAAAAAATCTTTAAAGAAATAAAAGGAGATTTAAAAATAAATGTATATCAGACCCATGATTATCGTCCCAGCTTATCCACTCTAACCATAAGGACTGCATGATGTGATCAACACGAGAAATCTTTGAACCAGTATTACAAACACATCCCAGTAATTTTTCCCCTATTAAAATCTTTTTAAAATGAAAATTAAATAACCCATCTTGGCTTGTTAAAGACTGCCAATCCTTGCATTACACACAAGGAAGATAAGAAGAATCTTAAATATGCTAAGAACATATTTTCAGAAAATGAAGAAAGGCAAGGCCCACGTGTATGTGAGGCACAGAGTAAAAAGATATTTTACCATCTGTGATCTTGAAATTACAAATGGAGAATGAGAAAGAATGAGTTTATATAAGCATATGTTTCTCTATATATTTATAAATATTTATAGAATTTACCATGAAGACATGCAAGTAGTAGTATTATAGCAACTATTATACAATATAATACAGATGGACCATTTTCCAGTATTTTTACAGTTGCTTTAAGTAAACAGCAAATATGCCTTATCTATTGCATTCCTCTGTAGTGCTTGAAACTGGAGAGAAATTAATATTACACACTATACTACATTTCTTATGGGAGACCAAATATGCCTCAACAGTGTTCTGAATGGTTCTTTTGTTTGTTTTAAAAAGTTCAACACAGATCAAGAGAACGTGGTAAGTTCAGTGCAGCTTCAGGGCAACTTTGATGCAGCATTAGAATATGTTCACTTGGTGAGAAAATATATTTTTTTCCCCAATTCAACCATATTAGGTTTGGCAGCAAACACAAGGTCAAAGAGAAAAAACAGATGTCTGCTAGAAGGCAAAGTTCAACAGCAAGCAGACCAATTTACCTAACCTTAATAAGGTCTTTACAACACAAAAAACACCAGAGTATAAAAGAGCCCATTTCCAAAGTCTACTAAGATTTAATTTTGCCTGATTCCTGTTTAGCAGAAGAGATTATGATCCTCTTTATAGCTTTATAAATTGAGATTACATAGAAATCAGGTCAAGAAACCCAAATGTTCAAACTAAAGCACAGGAGAAGCAGGCAATAAAACTTTAAAGATAAATACTGAACCTAAATTTATTTCCCCAGATACTCATTCCTTATTGGCTAAATGTATAAAATACAAAGTTTGAGGATTAAAGTCTCAAAACATATTTAATTTCTTCCTATTTTTCTTTCTAAACCTCTAAAAGCATAAAGTCACATTACACAGCATTGTACTTCCTTGGTATCATTTTTAAGGGTGACATTAGAAATAGTTGGTATCCAGAAGAATTAAGGAAGCAAGATCTACTCTGGTCAGTTTTCCTTCCACAAGGAGGAAACTAACGGGGGGAAAGTGGGTTCTGCCTTGAAGGGTATTAACCTCCCATTCTGCCCCTCTCTCCCTAAAGCACTAAAGCCTGCAAACTAGCTCTATTTAGATGTTTCCTTCCGTTGCCTAAGTTTAATCAATTATTTCTCACAATTAAAATATACTGAGAGTATAGTGTTCCAAAGAAAATATTAGGGGACTAAAAATCTAATTGGATTTGAAATTCTCAGCATGTGCTGCTAAAAGCATATCAGAATATATTGTTAAAATAAAAGAAGAACCACATCAACAATTCAAAAGGAGAAATGCACCCCCATGTTTATGGCAGCGTTGTTCACAATAGCCAAGATCTGGAAACAGCCCAAGTGTCCGTCAGTGGATGAGTGGATTAAAAAGCTGTGGTACATACACACAATGGTATACCACACGGCCATGGGGAAGAAGAAAATATTACTTTTTGCAACAACATGGATGGACCTGGAAACTATTATGTTAAGTGAAATAAGCCAGGCAGAGAAAGAAAAATATCATATGACCTCACTCATTTGAGGAATCTGACGAACAATATGAACTGAGGAGCGTAATAGAGAAAGAGGTGGGATCAAAGGGACCAGAGGGAAAGCGGACAGAGGGAAAGGGGATGATAGGGTCATAGGATGGGACGAGAGCAGAAAAGCAAATCCTGGAAGGAAGGGGAAGTGCAGGATGTATTCGGGGTACACTAGAATCTATGTAAACACAATAAATTAAAATAAGTTTCATGTTAAAAAGAATAAAAGAGGAGAGGTTGGATCGGGTGAGAAACATTGACTTTAAAAAATGTGAGCTCCAGGGAAGGTACTAGGAATGAGGAAAAGTAAAGGTGTTAACTCTCAATATAAACACACAAGCCAAATAATAATGTATCAGCTTTGGCTCCCCAGCTACAGGCTTATATATACTTTAATACTGTAGCAATTCTGATTCTGCAAGGCTGGGAAGTTTTGAATGAAAATATTAAAACAGGAAGTTTCACTTTTGCTATATATCATTTGAGTAGAACCTTAAAAAAATAAGTAGGCCAAACCTCTTAAAATTCCATTCCATCTCCTACCTTTAATTCTTGTCTCAGAGGCAGCTAAAAAAATGAGAGTTCATTTAATCACTTTCTCCCTCTTGGATTTGCTAGATTGCCCTTGCTATGCAAAGACATTGATTCCTGATCTGCTTGCTGCCTGCCTTAGGTTATTTCTTATCACATATTTATGTCTTCTTAGAAATAATTTATCATGTTACTTTCTTTTGCAAGAGAAAATCAACACAGATTTTTTAAATAGACAGTACAGGGATACACATGCATCAGGTTTAGGAGGAAGACCTCACACCTTTCAAAGATGCAGCCTGGCTCCTTCCTATCTGCTGAGTTTACTGGCCAACTTACTCTTCCCTGGGGGGGCTTTAGTGCTGGCCGAGTGGTGGTGGAGGCTGCCAGATCCTTTCAGACTATTCTTGCTGGGTTTGCAATGCTCCTGTTGGCAGGACCTCCTGGAGGAGGAAGACCCCGAGTGGCTGGGAGGTGACTTGCTTCTCCCCAGATGTGGGGATGAACTCCTCTGGTCATGGTGGGTCCGTCCAGCCCTAGATGGTGAGGAACTAGATGTGCGAGGCAAAGAAGAGCTCCGAGGAGAGGCGCTAGGACTCCTTCGAGGGACAACAGGACTCTTGGGTGGTGTTTTTGGATTGTGAGGGGATCCTGGACTCTTGCACTGAGTAGTGCTCCGGGGTTTCTGGGATCCATTTTGAAGAATCTGGGCCAGGCGGGAGAAAAGGTCTGAGTCGGAATTGCTACTCTTTAGGACTTTGTATCTGCGGAGCCTTAAAAGTACAGAGAAAAATTATTTTCATTTTAATTCATTTCAGATGTGCCTAGAATTCATTTCAAAAGTCACAATGTCCCAAATCATAAAGTCTATGATGTAAGTCAAAATCAGGAAACAAATGATACAGAGTTACTCTTTCATATACCAGTTATAGGACCCTAGACAAATCATTTACCTTCTCCTTGCTTTTAATGAGATTATCAATCTCACAGCATTACTGTGCAGCCAAGTGCAATAAGCCAAGAAGAGTATTTAGTTGGATGTCTGCCATTCATAAGCACTTAAATGTTGTTAGTCCCCACGATTTAAGTCCTCACTAACAGCAGGAACTATAGATAAAAGTATATTTCAGCTTCATTAAATGATTTCCAAAAGGAAAAGAGCAGTCACTGGTTTCCCTGAGCCTCTGTTTCTGCCCCTGACAATAGCTTGAGATTCAGAAGAGCTGAACTTGAGGACTAACTGCTCTTCCTTTCTGGCAACTCATATTTCTAAATCTACAGAGTATTCATATGAATAGCAATGTCTTCTTTGCTCTAAATGTCTTTGTTTTAGCCTAAAATGCATTCAGAATTAAACCTCATGCTGACATGCCACTTCTTTCTAAAGGTAGTGGAGCACCTCCAAGGCTATATTAGTACCAAAAGGAAATAGGGACATAAATAGCCAACATCCTCATCATCCTCATCATGGTTCAGCAATAAATTACTGACTTTCTTCTTTGAATTTTCTGTCCTCATTCTCCATGATCTACTTATTCTTAAAAATGACATGAAACTTCTTTAAAAGGAATTTATTTATTTATTTATTTATTTATTTATTTATTTATTGTGGCAGAGACAGAGAGAGTCAGAGAGAGGGACAGACAGACAGGAAGGGAGAGAGATGAGAAACATCAATTCTTCGTTGCTGCTCTTTATTCATTGATTGATTTCTCATATGTGCCTTGACCGAGGGACTACAGCAGACAGAGTGACCCCTTGCTTGAGCCAGCGACCTTGGGCTCAAGCTGGTGACCTCAGGGTCTCAAACCTGGGTCCTCCACATCCCAGTCCGATGCTCTATCCACTGCACCACCACCTGGTCAGGCAACATGAAACTCCTTTAGGTTAAGCTTACTCCCATGGCTCTTATAGTAAAAATTGAAAAATAGGATAAAGTAATTCCTCTGTGCCAGGACTGAGGTGTGAAACTTGAGTTCCCTTTGAGTTTCCAGATGAATTCCAAGCTGGTCAGTTCTAATATCTGACACATGCTACCGGCTAGGCTTAGTTACCAAGTGCTACCTTCTGAGGACACGTAAAGTGCTAAATAATAAGTGATAATGAAGATTTATTTGTTGAAATCCAAAGTAGCTCAAGCCACAGATATGCCATCTCTATGAAGCACAGATGACAGGAGAAGAAAAAGGGGAATGTCTGAATATCATTCATAAAAATCACCTTTTTAAAATCTCAGCTAATATTGCCCAGCTGGGAAGCTTAGCTGGATAGAGCACATCCTGACATGCCAAGGTTGTAGGTTTGATACCTGGTCAGGCACATACAACAATCAACTAATAAGCCTGACCAGGCGGTGGTTCAGTGGACAGAGCATCAGCCTGGGATGCTAAGGACCCAGGTTGGAAACCCTGAGGTCGCTGGCTTGAGCGCAGGCTTATCTTGCTTGAGCACGGGCTCACCAGCTTAAGCGCGAGGTCTCCAACTTGAGTGTGGGATCATAGACATAACCCCACGGTCACTGACTTGAGCCCAAAGTCACTAGCTTGAAGCCCTACATCAATGGCTTGAGCCCAAAGTCACTGAATCGGCTGGAGCCCCCCAGTGAAGGCACATATGAGAAAGCAATCAATGAACAAGTAAGGTGCCACAATAAAGAACGGATGCTTCTCATCTCTCTCCCTTCCTGTGTCTGTCTCTGTCTGTCCCTCTTTCTCTCCCTCTAAAAATAAATAGTAAAAAAAAAGAAAAAAAGAATCAACCAATGAATGCATAAATAAGTGGAACTGATGTTTCTCTCTCTCCCTCCCTCCCTTTCTCTCTCTCAAATCAATAAATAAAATCTCAGCTAAATGACTACTGTTCACTCATATCCATTCTCTCTGGGGAAGTCTAGTCCCATTGGCACTTCAAATCCAATGTTTAATTATCCTTGAACTTGAAACCCTAGGAAAAGTAAAAACAAAACTTTCTTTAGGTAAGAGTAAAAAGTTCTGCTGGGTAATGATACAGAAAGAATCTCACTTTGTTAAACAGGTGGAGGCCTATTGCTATATTATTTAGAATAGGCTATAGTTTTCATGTAAATGTATTTTTATTTTCAATTAATTTTTGTTAAAAGACTATCCTTTTTCCCTTTCCCCTTCTACTCTGTGAAAGTGAATCATAGCTCCAAGGAAAGCACTCTTAACTGATTCATCGCCTCCCAATATTTTCTCCTCTTCTTCAAAATATAATCATTCTATGGTCAACTATACATGAGAAATTCAATAAACAAGTATACCACAGAGTAAATATTAAAGCAGTAACTGTAGTATGTATAGTTGTAGCTATCATCAGACCTAGGGAAATCTATAGAATTTTTGTTTGTTTAATTCATTACAATAAGATAAACAGTAGAACTACCAGGGCCCAATCATCAAATGATGGACACAGCGTTGTTCAATAAAATTTTACTTCATAATGACATGTTATAACAGAATTCTGACTAGTCAAAGCTAGAAAATTACTGTGTATCTAGTTAAAGTGAACCAAAAGAAAAGGAACCTTTGTTGCATGCTAATCAGTACTTCAAGAAGCTTTAGACACACACTTCCTTATTTCATCCTCCCAAAACCACGAAGCAAATGTTCTACCCGTTTTATAGATAGGGAAATGGAGGTTCATACTGCAAGAAAGTGGGAAAGCTGAGAATTAACCTGGACCAATCTGACCCCTTCTACTACATTGTGCTATAAGGCTTGGGAAAGGCAGGGAAGGAAACAATCAGAAGCAGGCAACAAAGAAATGAAACACTGACATATAGTCAAGCAGACACAGAAACAGTGCTACACACTTAGCATGGGAAGGGCATTCAGCGTTACCTGGCTCCTGCTCCAGGCCTCGGGGGTGGTTTTCCTGGTGGTGGCCGAGGCAAGAACTGAGATGAAGTTAAGCTATTGACTTGATCTGTGTTGACCCATGACACTGGCCTTGGAATTTTGCTCTTTCTGGACTGGGAGATGATGGGTGACAAAAAGCTATCTTCAGCTGACCTGCTCAGGGAGGAGTCGACAGCCAGTTTTGAAAAAGGAGTGAAGACTTCCTCCTCAGAAAAGGAAGCAGGAACAGAGGTTAGTCTCTCCTCCAGCAATTTGTCAGAGGCACTTGAGAGGTCCCCAAAGAAAGACTTGAGTTGCCTTTTTTCCACCAGAAGCTTGATTAGGTCTGGCTGATAAGCTTTCTTTTGGAGGAGCTTTTCTTTTGCAGAGACTGAAGGGGATAATTCAAAAGCTGAGTCTATTTCTTGGGATAAAACAGGGATTCGACTGTGTCTAGTTACGAAGGATGACCTAACCACATCCTTCTGGGATGAGGGACAATGTTCACTCTCTGAAACACAATGAAATAGCTCTCTATTTCTAGGGGTAATTTTCTCTTTTACACCCTCTTGGTGCAAAAAAGTAGAAAGGTCTCCTTCATGACTTGGCAAGTCTTCACTCTTGATGTCATCATCCTTAGATATCTTACTTTTTTGCATTGTTGCTACCTGGCCTATCTGTCCTTCAACATGTGGGTCAATGACTTGTGGAGAAATTTCTGAAGTTCCAACTGCCAGAAGCTTCATTATCTTATTTTTGTCTTGATTTGGCAGCCCACTAAAAGTCTGTGTCTTTGTCATATCAAGAGGTTCAGTGGTAACTGACTGATCCCTTTCCACAGTTACCACGTCTCCTGGGAGAGAGGCAATGTCAGTATAATGCTGCCCTTTACTTAGCTTCTCATCTTCATTATCTGACCCTAGAAGAATGCTTTTCTCTTCAGTTTCCCTAGGGAGACTTTCAAATTCTCTCACAGTCAGTCTGCTATGGTCAGGAAGGTCTTTTGGTCCCAGGTCTTGGGATTTGTCACACTCTCTAATATTGGGTAACATGTCATGACCAGTATGATCTATCTGAAGTCCCAAGTCTGTTCTGCTCCCTCCACTAGGAGGTTCTCCCTCTGTCACAACCAAGCCAGAGAAGTTCTCCCTTGGAGAATAAAGTTCCACAGTGGGCTCCATGGGTTGAAGGTCTTTCTTCTCTGGCTGCTGGCCATAGTGAAAGCTTCCTGAAGTCGACTGAGTAGATGCCACAGAAGGTCGAGGAATTGTAATCTGAAAAGAGGGAGGAAAAAAGGTTAATATGTAATAATGTGAAATATAAATAAAGATGTGGTATTTGAGATTTAATACCTCAAATTCTAATTTATAAGAGGACCACAGATGTCAGCTAGGTCTGCCTATTTCATACTTAAAATGAACAATTCTGAATAAAAATTCCTGACACTTAATCTCCCCTACTCAGGGATGTACAGCATAGCCTCTCTCGAGGTTCACCCCTTTTTCTTTAGCCTGCTTTGTGTTCTGCAGACTACACTACCCAGGCTCCTCACCTGATTTCTGGCACCAAAGAATCAGAGTTTGAGGAGAAAAAGGTCTGGGTGCTATCTCTCCGCTCCCTCCTCAAGGGACTGCGGGTTTAGCGGGGGCTGCTCTACCACTCCTGGATATTGCTCCTGCCACAGGCCCTACTCTCACAGATCTGACCCTCGCTAGGTTCTACTAACAGTTTCTCTTCCTCCCCTATTAAGATTCAGGACAGAAATAGCTCCTTCTATTAATGGTCCTGTTGACTGTTCCAAGTATACACACACGTCTATAAAAAGTTCCTTTCAGTAAATTCTAAGTCCCTTTGAGTGCATCAAGCTATGTCCTGCCAGAATAAATATAGGATTACAGGAAAAAAATATTGGCAAGTTACTACAATTTGAAAAACTCCAAATTTATATGCATTTTGTCCTAGTGGTCATACAATGTTAGGAACAGTTTATCTTCCTACTATTGTATCTTCCATTTGCTAAAAGTGACATCTGTAAGGAGGCATAAAATGTCAAGCACACAACTGGTAAGGAAAAAAGCCTTTCTGAGAAATCAAATAAGTCAAATCACTTAATGAGGCTCATTAGGTTCTAGAAAAACTATAGTAATTGGTCTGAATTCAAAGAAAAATGAGATTTTGCTTAGTTTCTATCTCTACTCTAATAACACCAAGAGATTGGCGTGGTTCCAGAGTCAGATACATTGTTTAGGTCTGCTTCTCTGTTCATCAGGAACACAATTAGGTTTAATAACATGTAGAGTTTGTCCTAAACCCTGCCCCGGGAGAAAACACCTAACATCCTGGAATAGCTCCTGAATGGAAATAGTCTTTTTTCAGGATCTCTCAGGTTAATCCAAGACAGGCTGAATTCAGATCTGAATTCTCTCTCTCTCTTTTTTTTTTTTTTTTTTTGAGATTTTACTTATTGATTTTAGAGATAAATGGGGGGGGGAGGGGAAGAGCAGGAAGCATCAACTCATAGTAGTTGCTTCTCATAATACAACTGAATTTTCTGTTTTTGTTGTTGTTTAGGTGAGAGGAGGGGACATAGTGAGGCAGACTCCCATATGTGCCCTGACCAGGATCTACCTGGCAACCCCATCTGGGCCAATGCTTGAGTAATGAGCATTATTAGAGCCTGAGGCTGACACGTTTGGACCAACTGAGCTATCCACATCACCTGGGGCCACGGTTGAACCAATCAAGCCACTGGCTCTGGGAGGTGAAGAAGGAGAGAAAGGGGGAGTGTGAGGGGGAGAGAAGCAGATGGTCGCTTCTCCCGTGTGCCCTGACCAAGGATCAAACCTGGGACATCCACACACCAGGCCAACACTCTATCCAGGGCTATGAATTCTTACAATAAACCCAGACCTATAATGATCTTAGAAGGCAGCAAGTTCTACTGGTGCTGTTGTCCTTCAAGAAGTCACCTCATACTTGTATCCCTGTTTTATTATTCTAAAGTATATTCAGGCAGATGGCAATTTTCTAGTATATTTTTCAAATTATATTAAAACTTAAAATTATAGTTATTTACTCTTTAAAATTTACTTTTTAACAATCAAGAGTGACAGTGATAAGAAAAGAAGATGTAAAATTGTATTAAACGCCAAGTAACAGTGGAGATGGCTATACCTTTATTCAAAATAAACCAATAGTCATTTCATTATTATATCTAATTCCAAGTACATCAGCCAAAATAAAATCAGTAGTGCTTACAAAACTAACACTCCACTGGGTTTCTGAGATTGAAGGTAGAGAATGAATTCACTTTTGGGCTTAATTTATCTTAGAGTCAGGATATAAATGTATGTGTATGTGTGGTATAAAACAACGGTGACAATACTGTATATAGAAAAGACATATGAATTACCAGACAGGAGAACTTATTTTCTCAATTGAAAATATTTGGGGTAATTATGAAATATAGTGCATAAGTTATTATCATATAATACTGCCATAGCACTTAAAATTTTTTTAGACTATATTTTTTATTTTGAATTTTTATTTATTGATTTTAGAGTGAGAAGCAGGGAGAAAGAGAGAGGAACAGGAACATCAATCTGTTCCTGTATGTGTCCTGACTGGGAATTGAACCGGCAACTTCTGTGCTTAGGGATGATGCTCTAATAACTGAACTATATGGCCAGGGCCATAGCACTTTAAATTTATAAATATTACTAAAATCATCTTTATTAATTCCATCTCATAGCTGTATTTTAGTTGGTTACTATTATTAACACAAATTACACAACTGAGGGGAAAAAATGGTAAGAAAAATAATAGGAATAGGACTTTAGGACTTTGTAAGTCATGCACAGCATAGCACAGCATACTGACATGAACTACATTCTCTAAATGAAGGCTGGGAAACTGATTCTGCAAAAACATTACTTGATGAGATACAAGGAGAAAAAGCAAAGATCAATAGTTGAATTCAGATTTAAAAAAAGCTAATTCTACATATAGCTGAAAATAGACACTAAAGACACACAAGCAGTATCCATATTTGGGACACTCTACAAATGGACTAAATTAATGATCTGCCAGCAAGCCATACATAGCTTTTATACCTTTAATTTCTATAAATCACAAACATTTCATTAAGGCACGAATTCAATTATTTCTTCTGCTCTCTAACTGTGTCAGGTACACTTCTCTACTGCTAGAAAATGACCTTGATATCTTCCAATTCTTTCATGTTTTCTTATTTTTGTTAAGGTCTAGAGCTAAGTTTGATTAGCATCCAGTCTCATCACTTTTTAGTTCAGATGAAGCAGCCTCGTTATTTTACAATTATCCCATGCTTAGAACTGGCCACATGGCAAGAAATAATATACAGTACTACAAACCAATTATTATTTGCATTTTAATTTACAAATTATCCGTTTACTTTTTTCTCATTCATGGGTAATAATTTCATTCAAGAATAACAATCCATTTTCTTTTCTTTCAGTCAGGATAACAGTCTTACAAATGAAAGGTATATGGGATATAAATATAAATATCCCATATATACCTCAACTTATTTTTTTGACATAATTTAGAAGAGGTCAACTTGGTTTTTTTTTACAAATAATTCAGAAGAGCTACAGGTAGTAGAATAATTTATTGATTTCTACTACAGGCAAGAAAAACTAAGTTATAGAAACAAATTTCTGATCTATTAAAAAATTAAATTTTAACAATTCAAATTTTTTTGAGTCATTACAAATCCACTATAGACTTCTTTTGTTGAAAGCATCTTTATATCATACTTTATACAAGTATTCAAAATTATGAATAAAAGTAAAATACTATTTTTTTTTGCAAGAGAGAAAGAGAACGAGTGGAAGGAGAGAGAGATGAGAAGCATCAACTCATAGTTGCAGCACTTTAGTTGTTCATTGATTACTTTCTCATGTGCCTTGACTATGGGCTCCTGCCCAGCCAGTGACCCCTTGCTCAAGCCAGTGACCTTAGGCTTCAAGCCAACAGCCTTGGGCTTCAAGCCAGTGACCTTTGGGCTCAAGCCAGCAAGCCTGCGTTCAAGGTGGTGAGCCTGTGCTCAAGCCAGGTAAGCTTGCGCTCAAGCGGGCAACCTCAGGATTTAGAACCTGGGACCTCAGTGTCCCAGATCAACAACACTCTATCCACTGCACCAGCACCAGTCAGGCTAAAATACTATTACTGAACTGTATTTTTATGTACCAAATTTTTATTTCTATAATACAGTACACAGCAGCCTTACCTGTGGTGACTCAGTGGATAAAGTGTCAACCTGGAATGCTGAGGTCGCTGGTTCAAAACCCTGCATTTGTCTAGTCAAGGCATATATGGGAGTTGATGCTTCCTGCTCATCTACCCTTTCTCTCTCTCTGTCTCACTCACTCTCTCTCCTCTCTAAAATGAATAATTTAAAAACATGTACACAGCAGTGATAACATCTAAATCTAAATATACTACTCAAAAAAATTGGGGGATATTTCAAAATGAATATAAAGCAATAAAAAAAGAAGGCTTTGATTCTTTTTTATTAAACAAGAACATCAGAAAAGCAAACAAGTCAATAAAAGTTGTTTTATTATGCAAATTAGATGCAAAACCAACTTTTATTTCATTGGAGAAAGTGCACTATACAAAAGGCTGAAAGTACTGGAATATCTGCACATTCCATAATCCTCTAATTTTTGTAAGGAGTGTATTAAGAGGCCATATATGCTAAGAGAATTTCCCACTCGCTCACTCTTTACCCTTGTTGCATTTATGTTGGTTACTTTGCTAAAGATATTTTTATGTTGTGGTTGGACTTATGTGTATGGATACGGCAGCTGGTAGGGGTAAGGAATGGAGAGGGCAGCAGTCTTTGCACAGAGGTAGGTAAAACTGAAAACTCAAAGCCTCAAGACCTTTTACTGAAAAGTAAAAGTTTTTTTTCCCCTTCCCCTGTTATCTTACTCCTCAGAGACAGTAGTTCATTATTAATAGTGTATATTTAAGGGGGTTTGGAACTATAAAATTTTTGTGTGGGTACTAAAAATTATAAGCAAGCCACAACTCATACCAAAAGAATAGAAATCCCAGAAAAGACAGACAGAAATAATAATATTTTTTGGCTGGCCTGTAATTATATATCATATATATAGCTATAGGATTTAATAGTTTTCAAGCCCCTTCATGCAATACTGGAAGACACTTAAGGTATAAATCTAGCCCAGCTATCCCCAACTTCCACAAGCTATGTATTTCTACCATAGTATGTATAAGAAATTGTGTTCCTTTACTAGACTGAAGATCTTTGGAAGCAGTAAGAAGACCCACTAGGCTTTGAATTCTTGATGCCTTGCATAGTACTTGATAAGTATAGATGTTCAATAAATGTTGAATACATGAGTGAATCAACTACTGGCTGTTGGGTTCCTTCCATGAAGCCCAGGTGAGAGTCCAGTCTATTATTTGAACACATCACAAATGGGCTTTCTTTACTTCCCAACTCAGTCCATTCAATCTCTGGTCTTTTCTGACTATTCACAGATTGAATTATACTATCATATTTAATTCCAACAAACAAAATTTTTCTACAATTATAATAACCAAATTTTCCAGATCAAAAATATGAATCCATGGCCAGGCCCCAATCAACATACATGCCTTTAACTCCCCTACAAAATCCAGTTCAATGAGTTAGGTAGAAATCAATCCAAAAAGTCTTTACCTTTTCACATTATCAAAGCATACATCTATTAATACATTACATGGATGATTTCTTTTTCAGTGGAGGCTCTAACGCCATGAGCTTTCATACAGCTATTCTAGTTATTCAGTGGCACACACATCTCTGGAAAGGCAACATGAAGATACTATTTCAAATAAGTTGTCACCGAAATGTCTCTTAAGTTTTCATTGTGATTTTTACAGTTCAAGCCCTCATCACATTTGCTTGGAGTAATGCCAAAGCCTCCTCACTGGCTGCTGCCCTAGCCCATTCTCCTCTACAAGGCTCTTAAAGAGCCCTTAATCTTAGCTCACTCAACTTCTTTTCCACAGCCCACATATCACAGCATAGCAGACCAAGGCCCTTTATCACCTTAGCGTTTGTGGCTTCCTTTTCAGTCTCCTTCTTTGCCTTAACTTCTGGACCACTTATTTAACTACTCTGAACTCTGGTGCCTCAGGCCTCTGTGCTTTCGCATGTGCTGTGTTCTTTGCTTGACATCCTTGCACCTTCCTCCAGCAAACTTATTCATCTTTCAAAGTCCTCTTATTTCTGAAGTGCTTCTTAAACTTCCCAGAAAGATTTTAATTTTTCTTTCCTCCCCAGTTATGAATGAAATATATCTTCACCATAGTAAAAAAAAATTTAGAAAATAAAGAAGAGATTAGTGAATAAAAACACCCATATCGTACTCCTCAGTCTCAGGCAGAGCTGTCTCTGTCTGCATTTCTGCACCTAGCCCCCATTACAATCACTTTGTGTGGTTCAGGTAACTGTTTAGATGTAGGCCTTCACTGCCAACCTCACCGGTTGGTGCCAACTGCTTATCCCAGATAGTGTGGAACTTATAGAAACTTAAGAGAACTGAAAGAATAAAAAGAGGAGAATGAAGGCCATTATCAACTGCTGGACGGAATTTTATAGTATGGGTATTGGTATTCCTATAAATGCAGTCAGAGGAATCTTCTTAAAGATGCTAACAGACAGATTACTTAAAACTTATGGGACTTTTTTTGCCCTGCTCCCTCTATGTGCATTATTATACAGTCCCTCTCTTCTTCTCAATATCAAAGAATCAAGACACTGAGGAAAGTCTTTTAGTATGTTGACAATCCCCTGGTGTGAGGAACAGAAGACTGGTATGGGGTTGAACACAGAGTCTAATGCATCTGATCTGACTCTTTACAGATCATCTCATTGTCCTGAGGCTTGGTGCTATCAGTGGTAAAAAGAAAAAAAAAATTTATTCTTCTGCTTTCTCCAGAGCTGCTGTTAGGATCATATATGAAAGTATTCTGTAAAATACATGGTAAGGCAAAAGTAGGTTTACAGTTGTTTGTATGGAAAATAATGCAATTAATAAATAATAATATACAAATAAACTGTTTTGCATACTCACAACTATAAACCTCCTTTTGCCCCACCCCGAGTAAATGTAAGATAATATGATAGCCAGCCACTAAGGTGGCCCCAGTGACCTCTACCCCTGGTCTTCATACACATCTATAGTCCCTCTTCCACACTGTAGTAGGATTTATCTGTGTGACCAAAACAATATGATATGGCAGTGATGGTGTGCTTCTTATGAAATTAGGGTACAGAAGACACTGTGGCTTCTACTTTCGTGGAGGCCTGTTCCCCCCCACCCCATTTCTATCTTTTCCTCTCCTCACTTACTGGCGAAGCCAGCTGCCATGTCAGACATGGCGAGGTCCATCCGGTGAGGAACCAGAGCCTCTGGTCAATAGCCAGTGGGAAACTAAGCTCTGACAGCAGCTGTATGAGTGAGCATGAAGTGGATCTTCCTATCCCAGTCAAACCTTCTAATGAATTTAACCCTGGCTGACAGCTTGACAGTAAACTCATGAGAGACCTTGAGCCAGAATCATCAGACTAAGTCATTCCTGCATTCTAACCCTCAAAAACTGTGTTGAAACAATACCTGTTTGTGGCCTAAAGTTGTTAAATTTAGCATAATTTGTTATACAGCAATAGGTAACAAAGCTGCTATTATTATTTCCCAGTCACATTTATTTTATTTTCAAAGGTAATAGTAAAATGAAGCATTGGTTTTCTAAAGGACCATCTAGGACCAAAAGATCATGTGGTACAATCTGCCATGATATTCTGGAAGGAAAACCATTCCATTTCTATATTACTGCTCAAGTCCGATCCTGTCCCTATGAACAGTGATTATCAATGTCACATGAAAAAGGTTACATTTTTCCTATGCTTACTGCCATTCTGGACCAGAGGTTAGACCTCTTTTGGAAGCAGTTCACGTTACTTTCTTTTTCTTCTCTGTACTCGTTCATTTATGCCAGCTTGGCTTTGTTTCTCCATTCGCTAATGAAAATGTAATTTAAGATAAGCTAGCCTGACCTGTGGTGGCGCAGTGGATAAAGCGTCGACCTGGGAAAACTGAGGTCGCCAGTTCAAAACCCTGCACTGGTCTGGTCAAGGCACATATGGGAGTTGATGCTTCCAGCTCCTCCCCCTTTTCTCTCTTTCTCTCTCTCTCTCTCACTCTGTGTCTCCTCTCTAAAATGAATAAAATAAAAAGAAGTTTTTTTTAAAAAAAGATAAGCTAATATTTGGTCTTATTTTACCCCCTATAAATCCATATTGATGTGAATCTTTTTAGAAATAATTGATAATGAGCCAATGTCATCACTGTTTACTATTGCCAGGGCAGGGGACTAATTTGTAAAAATAACCCCAATGCAATTTCTTTTCAATCTAGCAAATTTATCCATCTTTCAAAATACATTATCTAAAAAATTTATACATGCTATTTAATAAGTACCTTCATGTATGTGGATAAAAGTGGACCTAAACAAGGCTCACAGATCAGTACTGAGAGAGAACTAAAGAATGCCTAAGTTCATCAGTTAATTTAATATGCCAATTATACTTGTAATGGAGATCATCATTTTGCTTTGTCTATTTTTATAGTTTCTACATATTTTAAGAAATCAGATATGATTTCCCATCATATCATCATAAAAAAGAAGCCTGAGTGAAAAAGATACAAACTAACAAACTATTTCCCATCAAAACATATCTTAATTTAAAATACTCAGATAGAATGATAATATAGTTTATCATATCATCCAACCTAAAGCATATAATCAGAGCTGAAAGAGATCTATATTTAATGTGCCTATAATAAATTAAAGAAGTGATAACATCTGCTTTGCCAAAGTAAATTTTGAATTTAAATTCAGAAACAATATATTTTTATCCCAAGCCCCCAAAAGAGGGAAATAGAAAGGTTTTTTTTTTTGATTGTTTATTTTTGAGAGAGAGAGAGAGGCAGGGAGAGACACAAGAACACTGAGCTGCTCCTGTATGTGTCCTAACCAGGGACCGGCAACCTCTAGTGAGCTATCGGGGCTTAATTTTATTGTTTCAGAGAGACAGAGAGAAGAGAGAAGAGAGAGAGGGGGGAGAGAGAGGAGGGGGAAGGGAAGCATTCATTTGTTGTTCCACTCAGTCGTGCGTTCATTGGTTTGCTTCCTGTGTGCGCCCTGACCAGGGATCGAACATGCAACCTTACTGTTTCAGGATGTTGCTCTTAACCAACTGAGCTAACCGTCCAGGGCAGGAAATGGTAAGTTTAATACCTTGGACATAAGTAAAAAAGTGATGCAGCTGACATTTCTTTAGAAATCTTCAGTTAAGAAAAAATATTTTTATTTAAAAATATTTTATAAAATATCTGACATAATATTAAATATATAAATACAAGTCTTTCAACAACTCGATAGAGAAAATGTTGCAGATAGTATAAGAGAACCATGAGAACAATTTTTGTGGACAGGACAGCATTTATGGGAGAGGACAAAAAATACTAGAAGAAATAAAGCCAAGGCTTCAGAAAGCCTTTTGAAGGAAAGCACCCCAGAAATCTAGTGGAAAAATACTTGAACAACAGTTAGTACAAGGCATCTAGACTCAAAGAAAAGAAGAGATAATCTGGGAAGTTGTTTTACAGCTGCAAGTGAAAATAGGAAATGAATGGAAAGAGAAAAGGTGGGGTAGAGAAAGAGATGTAGGGAAGGGAGGGAGGTGGTAAGACTGCCTTTAGCCCACAGGGTAACTTTGTACAATTTGGAAAAGAATGCTCTCAAAGAGGAAGCAGCCCCACATAATGATGCAGTTTGGCTAACAAAGTTAGGGCTGGATTTCAGACCCAACTGTTCCCTTGGCTAGGCATGCAGTAAACAACCTATACTGTATAACTATACAAAACAGTCTTGGGAAAGAAAAAAGGATCAATTAACATTTAAAAAATGAAGTAGGCATTTATTTTTCTATTTTGTAGTGCAGGTAAATTCCTACAGAGCTATTTACAAAATTAAATTTTGTTCTCTCTCCTCACTGTTTTATATCTGCATGAGGAATTATGTTCTAACAGAAAATATTTCAGCCTGGGAAACATCAGTGTTGTTTCTGGTGAGTTGGAAGAGAGGGCTGCTAGATGATGGTGGATTTTAAGAAAACCTGGTATTCCCATCCATGTAAGGACAGATGTTCCCACCGCAGCCTAATATTTGTGGATAGTTCCTTACTGCCTCCCTATCTGACTTTCCTGGAGCTCCTGCTACTCACATGGGCACTGGGAGCAGCACTACTTCTGAAAACAGTAGCATAACAGGAATTTCCAGCTGAATGCCCAAACTGAGAGTAAACAGAAGTTTCCTAAAAATGTTCCACTGAAGAAAAAACTTGTATCACAATTGCCATTAGCTGCTTGTTAAAATGCAGATTCCTGGGCTCATTCTATCCCAGACCTACTGAAACAAGTTCTAGAAGTGAGCCTGGGACTCTGTATTTTAAACAATGAAGATCAAAACTGTAAAACTATTGTTTAAGATGAATGTAAAATATGAGAAATATCTAGGTGAAGGTTACAAAAGAGAAAGAGAAGAAAAGAATTACACTTAGCAACAGTACAAAGTACAGACCATGAATGGTTAAAGATATACCTTCCTCACCATATTATTTTAATTGATTATTTTTTATAGACAGAGAGAGGAAGGGAGACAGAGAGTGAAAGAGAGGGAGGCATTCATTTGTTGTCCTACTTAATTGTGCGTTCATTGGTCACTTTCTGCATGTATCCTGACTGGGGATCAAACCTGTAACCTTGGTATCTTGCGACAATGATCTAACTGACTGAATTAACTGGTCAAAGCCCCCTTCCTCACCACATTTCTCCCCTCCCCTCCCTTCCCCTCCCCTTCCTTCCCCTCCCCTTCCCCAGAGAGAGACAAACAGGAAGGGAGAGAGAGATGAGAAGCATCAAGTCTTAGTTGTGGCACTTTGCTTGTTCATTGATTGCTTGTCATACATGCCTTAACCAGGGGGCTCCAGCCAAGCCAGTGACCTCTTGCTCAAGTCAGCAACTTCGGGCTTCAAGCCTTGGATCATTTCAATGATCCCACACTTAAGCCAACAACCTCAGGATTTCGAACCTGGGTCCTCAGCATCCCAGGTTGACACTATCCACTGCACCACTACTGGTCTGACTCACCATATATATCTAATGTAGATATTCAAAATACAGTATCTAGAATTAGTCCTGGGCCCTTGGCTCAGTTGGTTGGAGTGTCATCGAGATACACCAATGTTGTAGGCTCAACCTCCAGTCAGGGCACATACAAAAATCAACCAATAATGGTATGAATGAGTGAAACAACAAAATCGATGTTTCTCTCTTTCTCTCTCTGTTTTGGTCTTTCTCTCTTCCCCACTGTTTTGTTTGGTTTTTTCTGTTTTGTTTTTTTACAGAGACAGAGAGTCAGAGAGAGAGATAGATAGGGACAGACAGACAAGAACGAAGAGAGGTGAGGAGCATCAATCATCAGTTTTTTGTTGTGGCACTTTAGTTGTCCACTGATTGCTTTCTCATATGTGCCTTGACTGTGGGCCTTCAGCAGACCAAGTATTCCCTTGCTCGAGCCAGCGACCTTGGGTCCAAGCTGGTGAGCTTTTTTTTTTAGCTCAAGCCAGATGAGTCCGCACTCAAGCTGGTGACCTCAGGGTCTCGAACCTGGGTCTTCCGCATCCCAGTCCGACACTCTATCCACTGCGCCGCCGCCTGGTCAGGCTGAGTTGGTATCTTGACAGGAAACCTCATTTTTTGAGAAATTTTATATTGGAAGACTGACTAGTCCAGACATCACTCCCTATACCCATTTGCCTACTTAGGCATGTGCTGAAGAACCTTAGTTGATCAATTGTTAGTCCTTTCTTAATAATACCTTGAGTGAATAACAGAGATAAATGACAAGAAAAAAATCTCTTACCGCTGTAAGGGGTCCTTCTGCTTGTGCCTCCATTGGACTTGTGGGTGTCGCTGCAATACACTGACTAGCAGCTCCAGCCTGGAGTTCCAGCCTATCTGTATATTGTTCTGAAGCAGCAGTGGCAGGGCACTCCCCAGAAAGTGCTAAGATCACACCTGAGGTTTCCTTTTTTAAATGAACATTTTTTGCCCAAGGACCCAATCGGAGCTTTTCATCTTGTGGTGATTCTTCTAGGACTTGAAGTACTTCTGGCTCCTCATCAGAAGGGCTTCCTGTTGTTTTATGGCCTAAAGCCTCATTTGTCCTAAAATCCCAAAGGTCTTGTTCCTTGTCTACAATCACCCATTCTTTGGAATCAACCTCTTGCTTGCATGAGCTCAAGTTCACTGCTATAAATCCATTGCTGCCACCGCCATCTGCCTGCTCAGGGGTATTGGCAGAAGCAGGTTTAGAAGCATCTGGAGGATATTCTTCATCACAGTTCCAGATGTGGTCAGTACGGGCCCCAGCAGGAACACAAGGCTTATGAAGCAGAGCAGAAAGGACAGATTCCTTTCCTGTACTGGCATCTTTCCGCATTTTCTCCAGACTTAAGAAAACAAAGAAAAGTTATACAATTGTCCAAGGGTAATATTTACTATATAACCTACAAGCTCTATACAGAACTATATTCACATACAGATCAGAGAAAGAATATGGATAAAGCATGAAAGAAGTTTCACAGGTTGATGATGCTCTTCTCCACCTGTCACAGTCTTGTTTGGAAGATGGAGCCTATGGGAGGAAGACGTCTCTCCTACTAGAGGGCAGGGGAGAAGCCTGACTGGGTTGACTTGTATGATCCAGTTCACTTTTGCTTTGCCAATTCAATCACACTACTCTCTGCTCTCTATGAGGGATTGAGAACAACATAACCAAGGGGCTTCTGCCTCATCAAAAGCCCTACAAAAGGAAATAAAGAAGCTAGTATACATAAGGAAAATACTTTCTGTATTTGTTTGTCTCTAGTGATGTATGTAAATGTATGCTCATTCAATTACACACCTCCAAAGGCAGGGTTTGAAGAAGAGAAGGTACTGTACCTACTCAACCACACCCAGCCCACTATGCACAGAGAACTCCATAGAGAGTATGTGAGGGTGACAGTAGAATGGGAGAAGTTTCAGGGCATATTTTCAGTTTTGTTGGATTAAGAGGCAGCTGACATTGTATATACAAATCTCTCTGCTGCTTGAGGGGAAGGCAACATGGTATGACAACATGGTATTTGGCTGCACTGGCTTTGAGGACTGATCTCATGGGATGTAGTTTAAGTAATAGACTATTAAATTTCTAATTACATGCTTCAATTCCCTCTTCATTCCAGGTTTTGGCTTAAATTCATTTTCTTGGATTACTTCTGTTCTTACCTCTGTCTTATAACTCACCTCTTCCCTTAACATGTACTCTCTTTTTAAAAAGTTCTACTTTTTTTTGTTAGACTAATTCTTTACCAAACTAAGCTTTTACCCCTATTGTATCTTTATACTTATTCCCAATCTTAGCTGCAACTCAAAATGTTTAAATACAATATCCTAGTTCATTCTTTTGATCATATCAACATGTAGACACAAGCTTTCATCACATAGCTGTGAGACTTAATGATTACCATGTGAGGAAGAATACACATGAATAAAGGACTGTTTAAAATGGAAGCCAGACTGGACTAGGCCAAAGTGGCTGAACTGTCTTTAGAAATAGTAACTATCATGCCAAACACAAGGTCCTGCTAACCTAATAATCATTGCAAATAGTAGCCACCAGGGAAGTATAGTAAAGAGTGTGACTATATTTATTAAAAGTCACTTGGGTTTTAATATTGTTGAAGCCTTCTATAATTATACCCCAAATTCTTTTAAAAGTCTCATTCTGTCTTCTGTTATCAAAACTTGAGGATAAAGGGTCTCATAACCATGAACTACAAATAGTCATTATGAATGTATGGCTCTCCAAATTCCACCTTTCCTTAACGTCTAGTTTTCCTATGGCACTTACTCACAGAAAGCCTTCAATGAATTGTCTGGCCCTGGCCGGTTGGGTCTGTGGTAGAGCATCAGCCCGGTGTATGGATGTCCTGGGTTAAATTCCCAGTCAGGACACATAAGAGAAGCAACCATCTGCTTCCCCCCATATCCCTTCTCTCTATCTCTCCCCCTCCTGTAGCCTGGCTTGATTGGTTTTGAGCTCATTGGCCCTGGGTGCTGAGGATAGCTCCATGAAGCCTTGGCCTCAGGAGCTAAAAAGGATTTGGTTGAGAGCATGGCCCTAGATGGGCAGAGCATCAGCGTGAGATGGGGGCTGCCAGGTGGATCCTGGTTGGGGAGCATGTAGGAGTCTGTCTCTCTATTTTTCCTTCTCTCACTTGGAAAAAGAAAAAACAAAAATGAATTGCCTGTTCCTTATGTATAAGTTACTTTTTCTCTCCTTCATGTATTTCCCTTATTTCTGCTTAATGCTCTCTCAAACTCTGTACTGCATCTTCTCCATTCCAATAAAAGAGATCACCTTCCAAACAAAATCACTTCAAAATGTTAATTTGACTTATACCTAGAATTGTGAAGTTACCAGCTCCCATTGCTCAGCTCCCAAAGTCAAAGGTTATGCTACAGAACTTGTAACAATATTAAGAGACAATTTACATAAAAAGTCAGGATGATAATTAAAAACATGCATGATGATGAGAGCTTAATCAAATTTGTTGCTACAAAAATGCAAGAATTTCTTATTTAAAAGACTTTAAATAGAAATAAAGAAAAAATTAAAATAATAATATCTTAGTAGCTTTTAAAAAAAGAGGAAAAACTATTTTATACCAGGTCTCAAGGAACTTATCGGTATCTGGCTTTGGCTCCAATGTCAGACGTTTTTCCAGCTCAAAGCTGTGGATAGAACGTAACTTTCGCACCAACGGAACATCTCTGTCTGGTTGAGTAATCTCTGAGCGGACACGAATTGGTGAACCAAGGCTTGGAGCATTCAGAATGCCATTTGCTTGACCATGGCTATTCTCCTCTTCAGTAGCAGCCTAAACAAATATAAAAGAAAACCATGAAAAGCATTCCAATTACCACACGTGGCAATCATCATTGAAGTCTTTCAATATAATACGTATAAGCAAATGATTGGAAGGAGTTCTCAGAAGATTAGGATATTTTGGCTAGTTTAAGTTATTACATACTGTCTACAGTATTAATCCTTTATAAATTGAGTTTTCTTAATTTCTTCTTAGTTTCTGTATTATTTTAGTTTATTTTAATCTTTGATATAAAAACAAAGTTTAAAAATGTTCAACAACCTTAGCTTTTTGTATTATGTTTAACTAGGAGCTTCTAGGACCCATCCACTAAACTAAAACTAAAACTTAGAAATGACATTCTCTTTGAGACAAGTGGTTTCACAAGCCATGGGAGGATGGGAAACCACAATACCCCATGCCATGTTCCCTCTCCAAAAAAGAAACAAGAAGAAAACCTGGTGTTTAAACAACAAGGAGCTGGGTAGAGCAAGAGGCTACACAGAGTGATGGGGCATCTAAGGACTACAGCAGTGCAGTCGGCAGGGAAATTAAGACTTATACCATTAGCGGAATGGGAAAAGGAAATCTGGGACATCTTTTCTGATTAATGATCCTCAAGAAGATGTGCAATTGGTGTTAAACAGGAGGTACACTTTGGCTACCAGCAGAAGCAGAAGACAATCTTCTCTGGAGGAAGGTTTCTCCACTCCCCAATTTAAGTCTTATAGAACTCCCACCAATAATAATAAAATAATAATTATTATTATTATTTTAGTGTGTGTATGTGAGAGAGAGGGACAGACAGGGACAGATAGACAGGAAGAGAAAGACAGGAGAAGCATCAACTCAGTTGCAGCTCCTTAGGTTTTTCATTAATTGCTCTCTCATATGTGCCTTGACCGGGGGGCTCCAGCTGAGACAGTGATCCCTTGCTCAAGCCAGCGACCTTGGGCTTCAAGCCAGCAACCTTAGGCTTTAAGCCAGTGACCTTTGGGCTCAAGCCAGTAACCATGGGGTCATGTCTATGATATCCCACCCTCAAGCTGGTAACCCTGCACTCAAGCTGGTTAGCATGTACTCAAGCTGCCACCAATTTTTAATTAGTAAAACACTGAAAATAGTCAAACACATGAGAAGGCATGGCATCATGACTAAGAGATAGTAAAAGAGATAATTTTTAAAAATGTAATGTTCCCAAACACTTCCGCTATCAAACTTGTTCAGATACATAATACAAAACAGCTATGCATAAAATATTTAAATAAAGGTCACTTCCACAAAGATCAAGAAAGGATTATTTGATTGAAATTAACTGATGAATTTAATATTAAATATTCAAACATCAACTTAAACAAATTAGCCATAAAAGGTCAGAGTTTTTAATTAGTGAATTAGAAGACATGGAAAAAGAAATGACCTAGAATGAAGTACAGCAAGGTGAGAAAAATATAAAACAAGATATCAAAACCCTGGTGGGATAGTTCCACTGGTTAGAGCGTTGTCTCAATACACCATGGTTGAAGGTTTGATCTCCCCCTGCCCCGTCAGGACACACACAAGAATCAACCAATAAATGCATAAATAAGTGGAACAGCAAATCAATCATCCATCCTTCTTCCCTTCCTCCCTCCCTCTTTTCCTTCCTTCTTTCCTTCATTTTCTTTCTCTCTCTCTCTCTCTCTCTCCCCCTCTCTCCCTAAAATCAACAAATAGAAAAAAATTAAGATTTATGACAGACAGAATAAAAGGCATAATATATAATTAATTAAAATCCAAGAAAGAGAGAATAGAAAGAATGAAGAGGCAGCAATATTTAGGCACAAAATAGCTCTGTATCTCCTAGAACCGATAAAACAAAACCAAAAATAGACAAATCAAAGATTCAGACTACATAAGATATCCTAAGCAGAATAAACAAAAAGAAATATATGCCTAGACACGTTTTAGTTAAAATGCAGAACACCAAGAACAAGGAGAAAAACTAAAAAGTAGATGGGAAGAGGCCCTGGCCAGGCAGCTCAGTGGATAAAGCATTGTTCCAGTGCACTGAGGTCACCAGTTCAATACCCAGTCAGGTTACGTAATGTACGAGAAGCAATCAATGAGTACATAACTATATAAATGGAAGAACTACATGGAACAATGAGTTGATGCTCTTCCCTCCCCCCCTCCTCTCTCTCCCAAATCAATGGAAAAATTGAAAGAGTAGCTAGGGAGGGAGGACAGGTAGAATAAGGATCTACAAAGAAAAATATAGAAGAATAGCATATTTCAGATGCCAACAGATAAAGTGAGAAAAAATAACTATCAATCAAAAACTTTGATTCTAACTCTGGCAGGGTACTCAGTTGATTACAGCATCATTCCAATAACCAAGGTTATGGGTTCAATGCCCCATCAGGTACATATATACAAGAATCAACCAATGAATGCATAAAAAAGTGGAACAACAAAATTGATGTTTCTCTCTCTCTCTCCCCACCCGTCCTCTTTCTCTAAAAGTCAATAAATAAAATTTAAAAACAAATAATAACTTTGAATCCAGCATAAATTATCTTTAAAGAATGAGGCTGAAATAAATATATTTACTGCTAAGTTCTCTACCAAAAGACCTCAACTAAAGAAACTTCTAGAGGAATTATCTCAGGAAGAAAGTCATGAGTCCAGGACTTCCAAAAATGCAAGGAAATGGTAAATATCTTTGAAAAATTCACAAAAATATTACTTATATGAAAGAACAACAATAATAATAATCTGAGTACTTTTTAAAAAGGAAGAATTAAGACAGAAGAGAACTAAGAGATTATATAGTGAAAATACATGTGAGAAAACTAAATAACTAAGATCTATGCCAGTGCCCTTCACCTTCTCACATATACAGACACCGACCCATGTGGGCTGGCAATTACAGATTTTTTACCACAAGAACAGTTTGATCCTGGTGCCATAAAGATGTCTATAGCTGACATTCTAAAACTCCAACACTGACTTTCTGACAACTTTTTCACTATTTATTCCTGATTACTATTAGTTTAGTCCAAATAGGAAGTAATTCAACAGCTAGACAACAGTGTACCATAGCATATATATGCAGAGAATGTTTTTGCAAATGATTCCCATGACTGAAAGTATACAATGTTAATTTTTTCACTTACATAGTTTAACAATGTAGTATATATTGTCAAAAGACAGACCAAGCTCTCCAGAAGTGATCATAGAGGATTCTTTTCAAGATATAATACCCATTCAAAAACCATGGCTAGACTACTTTCTATCCATCATGTTAACAGGTATGAGCCCAAAGTCTCATTTTACATACCTATAAACTTAACCTCCTTTGATACTAAACCTTTATAAAAAGTAAGGGGAGCACCAAAAACTAACTGATTTCTAATTTCTTGTTCTTCCATACCATTTATCCTCTTTTAATCTTCTATGAAAATGGAAATAAGGAAAAATAAGATCAGAAAGAAATCTGGGAAAATCTGCCCCAAGATTACTAAAA
Organism: Rhynchonycteris naso; assembly: GCA_037038555.1. Classification (NCBI taxonomy): domain Eukaryota; kingdom Metazoa; phylum Chordata; class Mammalia; order Chiroptera; family Emballonuridae; genus Rhynchonycteris; species Rhynchonycteris naso. The sequence continues at coordinate 75,164,250 of CM072999.1, read as the reverse complement.
ATCAATCATTTAATTTAGAAATGTAGATCTCTCTCCACGCTTATAGGTGGGCCTGATGGCAATCCTAATGAATTAAAAATCATGTCATTTGTTCAACATCTACTTAGTCAACTCACCACTTTCAACTGGCACTTCCCCACCTCCATCTGAGACAGTTTTCAGAATAGGTACTCATAGCTCCATCAGTCCAAACCATAAGAAGAAGCCTACAATCTTGTCACATTATTTAGAAAGACTATAAACTCTGCTCTATAGATGTCTCTTCTCTTTATCTTAGTGTTGGTTATTTTTTAAAAATACCTTTATCATTCCACAAAATACAAGATAAAGATTAATGTTCAGTGCCCATATTTCAATGTTGAGGGCAAAATTAGCCAAAATACTGTAATTACAAATATAGAAGTAACTAGCAATACAATGTCCTGTCTACTTCTCATTCAAAATAGAAAATACTCTGCTACAGCAATAGAAAAAAAATAAAAAAGCACTTAGAAAGATATTACTTCCTATGTAAAAAATACGCACTTTACAAACCCCAAGCTTTATCTTGTTCCTGTTGGCATCCATCTCTTCCCAGACATCCTTCTCCTGGTGATGAGGATGTCCTGGAGATCCAGGCAATTTATCTGGTGGTGCACCAACAGGGATGCCATTCTCCCCATCACTAAGCTGTTCATCTGGAAACACCTCATCTGTATTTTCTCGAAGCAAGTCCCCTGGGATGGGAGTGGCATTGGCAATTCTAAAAATGAGGGGTGAAGAAAAGGTAGACTTAACAACAGAATCAAAAATTACTCTGAGATATTTTACATTGTTTCTGGAGTTAAGTGATAAAGTCTTACTATATCATTAAGTAAATAAAACAAAAGATTAAACCCAAAACCCCGGAAAAAAGCTATGGCAATTCTACAAAACAAAACTTCTACATTTTGATCAACAGAATTTTCAACCTGATTTAAAAATAAAAAGTTTAATACAGTAGTAACTCACTGATTTAACAATTACTTTAAAAGTTGGAAACATTTTCTCTGTTTTCCAATAAATCTTTGTCAACTTTTGCATTTTCTGTTCTTTACCCATTTTTCTTTTTCTTTTTAAGATTTTATTTATTGATTTTAGAGAGAGGAGAGAGAGGGAGAGAGAGAGAAAGGCAGGGGGGAGCAGGAAGCATCAACTAATCATAATAGTTGCTTCTCGTATGTGCCTTGACCTGGCCAGCCTGGGGTTTTGAACCTGCACCCTTAGCATTCCAGGTCAACACTCTATCCACTGCACCACCACAGGCCAGGCTGCTCATTTTTCTTAGAGAATAACAAAAATTATAAACAAGAAAAATATTAAGTATCATATGATATAAGCAGGTATCATAACTTATGTTTCATTTTTTAATATGCATTTGTTTTTTCATTTGTGGACTTTTTACTAAGTACCTATTCCATGCAAGGCCCTAGGGGACAAAAAGCGGAGAAAGGAAATTCCCGCCCTCCAGGGGAAACTACAAAATTTACAATTATGCAGTTCATATATTTTCATGAACAAGGAACAATACAAATAATATAAATTGGCACTTTGTCTACATATTTCTTTCCAAGGAACTTCATGTCCTATTTACATGGTTGGTTACCTCTCCCTTAGACTTCTGACCCATGAAGGACTTTTCTAGTTCTGTTACCACTCACAAAGTGATCAGCCCCTGCCAGCTCTAACGCTCCAGCACTCAACACTATACTCAATTTTATTTTAAAATACTGCTAACTAACCACAATATTTAGCACACAATGAAACCTTTTCATAGAAGTGATCTGGACTTTTTAGAAGTGGAAAAGCAGTAAGTTATACTGACACAATTATTATGAGTGGTAAAATAGGCATCTTCTCAGTGAACCACTCTAAGTGTAATGATTACAACCTGGCCCAGGTGTCATACATATATCATGCCATGAGAACAAAATTAAGTCAGTTTTCAGGGACTTGTTCCACTTGATTTGATGACCACATCTCCCTACCAAGGTTAATGCTAGAAGATGAGCCTCTTTTTCAGCAGGTTAGAGGTAACCTAGAAAAGCACTGCCCATGGCTCCCAGGTCAAAAAAAACACTTTAGCCTTATAAAGTATATATATAATACCTGAAGTTCCGACATTAAGAACATCTTGATGCCTGACCTGGTGGTGGCGTAATGGATAGAGTGCAGGACTGGGACGCAGAGAACCCAGGTTCGAAACTCCGAGGTCATCAGCTTGAGCGTGGGCTCACCCGGTTTGAGCACAGGCTCACCCAGCTTGAGCATGGGGTCGCTGGCCTGAGCCCAAAGGTCGCTGGCTTGAGCAAGGTGTCACTGACTCTGCTGTAGCCCCCCACCCCCCATTAAAAGCAAGTATGAAAAAACAATCAATGAACAACTAAGGAGCTGCAACAAAGAATTGATGCTTCTCATCTCTCTCCCTTCCTGTCTGTCTGTCCCTTTGTCTGTCTCAGACACACACACACACACACACACACAAAACAAACAAACAAAAACCCCCACAAAATATCTTGAAACAGTAATTTGGCCTAAAATATTTAAAATAAAAAGATTTATTATAAGAGTAAAGCTCAGAAATAAATTGGCTATTATAAGATTTTTCAGGTACAAGTTCATTATAATTTATTGATGCAAGGAATTACAATGGACACTAACATATCTGTTACGTGGTAATCCAAATGTTGAAAAATTCCCTCTGTTACTGAGAAAGGGTCTGGCAAAGGATAAGTATTTGAGGCCAGCAAACTCAGTTTACTAGCTTCACATTCCCCACCCCTATTTTAATCATTCAGTGTTCTTCCAAATTCTCTTTTCCTTATGCCTAGCTACCATTCTGCTTCTTTCCAACTACCCCAGCTCCTTGGCATTTTCTTCTTTCACTCCTCAGGAGACAAACCACACCTCCACCTGTGAAACTGCTTCTATTTTTACTCTTAGTTGCCTTTATACCTCTTATGTGTGGTATTATGAAGGATAATACCACACACTTCAAGGAACTCTTCCATCTTCTATACACAGGCTGTCTTCCACATAACTCAGGTTCTTCTCCTCACTTATTCTCCCATTTTCACTACTTACATTATTTTCTTCCTTCTTCTAAAACTCTGATCTAATCTGGACTTTGAGACACAGAAAGAATTCCTTTCCAGAGAAATTATGTTAAGGCATAAGAATGAGTGAGAAGGTACATGTGAGAGTGTTTTTATCATATGGTCTGTGTTTGCAGGCAAGATATAAATTATAGAAGCAAATTAAGGGAAAAAGTAGGCAGAACTGGAAAAGTAGTAAGAATGGACATCCTTTTTGTATTCCCTTCCCCATAATCTAAGTAAGGGGCTGTCAAACTAGGGCTTGTGAGCCAAATCTGGCCTGCTCACCTATTTTTTATTAATATGGTGTTATGGCACATAGTCACACTCATTCATTTCCATGTTGTCTATGGCTGCTTTAGCACTACAATAACAGTGATAATGGAGAAAAAGATAGCAGAGCCCACAAATATTTACCTGGCCCCCTTACAGATAAGATTTGCTGATTCCTCATCTAAAGCATCCTCCTCCCTTCTCCCGAACTTACTTTCTCCTTCTACTAAGAGATTCAGAGTAGTGGACACACATCATCATTTTTCTCTTTCACACTGATTCTCTAGGGCTTTCCAATTATTCTTTCATGTCATGCGCAAGCAGAGAATTCAGAGGTCAGCAAACTTTTTCTTAAAGGGACAGATAATAAATGGTAGGCTTGTGGGCCTAATATTTTTTTTCCAGTTCACCTAGTTTAAATTCCATGCAATCTTTATGCTGTAGGCCAGAGGTCCCCAAACTACGGCCCGCAGGTCAAATTGCGGCCACCTGAGGCCATTTATCTGGCCCGCCACACTTCCGCAAGGGGCACCTCTTTCACTGGTGGTCAGTGTATGAAGTACTGTATGTGGCAGCCCTCCAATGGTCTGAGGGACAGTGAACTGGCCCCTGTTTAAAAAGTCTGGGGGCCCCTGCTGTAGGCTAATATATACATATTACCATATTTGCCCATGTATAAGACGCTTCCATGTATAAGATGCACCTTAATTTTGGGGCCCGAAATTTGAAAAAAGAAAGTATTATATAAAATTATTGAACTCGTTTTATTCATCATAAAATTCATACAACTCCTCATCCACACAATCAAGTGGGAAATGCAAGTAAAAAAAATAAAACTACAACCACTGTATAAGACGCACCCAGTGTTTAGATCCCAAATGTTTTGGAAAAGGTGCGTCTTATACATGGGGAAATACAGTAACAATTCTCCGTTTGCCTTTTCCAAGTTACTTCAACTTATAAATACCATGGTAAGTGCCCTGGGCAGGAAAACGGACCTAGTTAATCGCCCAGTCCCTACTTAAGGTTCCTGCCTGGGCTGGGCTGGGACAGCAACTGCCTCCTGCCTCCACCTATGCCTTCTGCTCAGGCTCTTCCTCCTCTCAGGGATCGGATCCCTCCAGACAAGCCTCCTTGCACCAAGCGGGAGGTCAGGACAATGAGCAGTGTCGACCTAGTATTTTGCAGGCAAGATTCACTACCGGTTCAAAAGCATTATGAAAAATGTTTATTTCAATAGTCTCAAAGTATCTTCCCACAAGATACAAGGAAAAATTCCAGTAATTTACAGTGGAGAAATCTGGCTACCACTACCTTAACCAGATTACCAACATTAATATCTTCAGTAATAAGACACATGTTCCTCTTTGTTTAATGCCACCAATTTTCCATTGATCTTGGCTTTCAATGTATCCCACAGATTCAATGTAGTACTTAATTATCATTATTTTCCCTATAATTCCAGTTTATATTTTTCCCCTTCACTCAAGAGTAGTTTAATAGGTTTTTAAATTTCCAGGAGGAAAGAACTTTGACATTTTTGTTTTTGCTAGTAATGTCTAGTTCTATTGCAGTGTTATCAGATAGTGGAATATTTCTGCTTTATGGAACTGATTATTTTTTCTAAATGACTTAATAATTGATCACTTTTTGTGAATGTTTCTGGGGCACTTGAGCAGATGGTTGCAATCTCTATCATCAAGGTATAGTTTGAAAAATATGCAAAAGAGCTACCTTATTGACCATGTTGTCTTCTATTTCTTATTCTTTGTTCACTTTATGTGTCTTGAACAGAGTTGTATATTAAAATCTTCAATGATCACAATAGGATGTTTCTATCTATGCCTCCTTGAATCTTCTATAGTTGCTGCTTCTCAAAGGTGACTGCTAAAATTCTGGTAACTAAATATTAATAAATACTATGTCCTACTTGTGACCTTTGACATTTAGTATTAAAATGTACCCTTCCATCTTTATAACCTTTTTTTTCTTTATAACTTTTAAAGCTTTTTGGTCTTGAATTCTACATTGTCTGACATTAGGATCATTATTCTTTTTTTACTGTTTCCACTTTCTTCTGGTATATTTTTGTTCGTCCATTTCTTTTTTTGTGTGTGTGTGTGTGACAGAGAGACAGAGACAGAGAAAGGAACAGATAGGGATGGACAGGCAGGAAGGGAGAGAGATGAGAAGCATCAATTCTTTGCTGCAGTACCTTAGTTGTTTATTGATTGCTTTCTCATATGTGCCTTGACGGGGTGGGGGGTGGGGCGGTTACAGCAGAGCAAGTAACCCCTTGCTCAAGCCCGCGAGCCCGCACTCAAGCTGGTAAGCCCACTCTCAAGGTGGTGACCTCAGGGTTTCAAACCCAGTCTGATGCTCTATCCACTGTACCACCACCTGGTCAGGCTAGGATTTTATTTATTGATTTTAGAGAGAGAAAAACGTGTGGGGGAGGGGGAGCATCAATTCGTAGTACATAGTTGCTTCTTGCATGTGCCTTGACCAGGCAAGCCCGTGGTTTTTAACCAGTAACCTCAGCATTCCAGGTTGACATTTTATCCACTCTATCACCACAGGTCAAGTTGTCCAACCCTTTCTTTTTTTAAAAAATTTTTCTTTTTATTCATTTTTTTAGAGAGAGGAGACAAAGAGAGAGAAAGAGAGAGATGGGGGGGAGCAGAAAGCATCAACTCCCATATGTGCCTTGACCAGGCAAGCCCGGGGTTTTGAACCAGTGACCTCAGCACTCCAGGTCAATGCTTTTACCCACTGCACCACCACAGCTCAGGCTGTCCAACCCTTTCTAAAACATATTTTGTTTTAGGTGAGTCTCTTGTATACAGCATTTGTATCCAGCTACATAAACCAAACTGAAAATCTTTTTCCTTATTAGATGAGGTTAAGTCCATGTTACTTATTGCTACGACTGATATATTGTATTTGATCTCAACTCTGTCATAGTACAGTATTTTAAAATTATGTATATTTTATTATATTTGTTATATTGTTTCTATCTACAAGATTGAGTACTACTTGCACTTTATAAACTTTTTTTTCTGGTATTTAGAAGGTTTGCCTTTTTGTTCTAATGGTTACCTATGGACAAATACCTTTTTATATATTTATTTTAAAGATTTTATTTATTGGGGGGGCAGTGAGAAGTATCAACTCACAGTTGCTTCACTTTAGTTTTTCAGTGATTGCTTCTCATATGTGCTTTGACTGGGCAAGCCCAGGGTTTCAAACTGGTGACCTCAGCATTTCAGGTCAATGCTTCATCCACTGTGCCACCACAGGACAGGCTGGACATACACCTTTTTTTTTTTTTTTAAGTGAGAGGAGGGAAGATAGTGAGACAGACTCCTGCATGCACCTTGACTGGGATCCCCTGGCAACTCCCATCTTGGACCTAAGCTTAAATCAACTGACCTATTTTTAGCACCTGATGCTCAGTCACTTGGACCAACCAAGCTCTCCTTAGTGCCCAGGGCCTACATTCAACTGAGCCCCCAGCTGTGGGAGGGGCAAAAGGAGAGAACAGGGAGAGGGAGAGGTGGAGAAGCTGGTAGTCACTTCTCTTGTGTGCCCTAACCAGGAATCAAACCTGAGACATCCATATACCGGGCCAATGCTCTATCCACTGAGCCAGGGCCTGGACATATACCTTTTGAAATGCTCTCAGTCCCTGTTTTCTTATTTAACATTTTCCTAACTAATTTTTGTTTTAACTGGTATTGTTTTGATTTTCTTCTTCAGGGACTCTTTAACAATAGGAATCCCAGTCCTGCTCTGTCAGACAGCCACATGCACAACCTTTTCTCTATCCTTTTATATAATTTCTTTTAACTCTTATTAAAATTAATTTTAGAGAGGAAGGAACAGAGAGAGAAAACATCAATTTCTTGTTCCACTTATCCATTCATTCATTGGTTGTTTCTTGTATTTGCCCTGAATAGGTTCAACTTGAACCTGCAACCTTGATATATCAGGACAACACTCTAAACACCTAAGCTATCCGGCTGGCCAGAGAAGGTTAATGATTTATTATTTTCTGGGCTTTTTTCCTGATTTTACTCAATGTCCTTTATTAAATATTCAAATCTGTTCTCCTTTGTGTACTTTGTAGCTTATTCAATTCTGAGATAGCTTTTTCTTCCATTTCTTTCCTGACTTCAGTTCTCATTTCATTTCTTATTCTCTGTTTTCCTTTACCTTTTTCTCTCCTCCGTCTTCCCCTTTTAGGGTCTATTTCTTTTTTCTTTAAATTTATTTTTGTTACAGTTAACATAAAATATTATATTAGTTTCAGGTATACAACATAATGATTAGACATTTATTACCTTACAAAGTGATCCTCCCAATAGTTCTAAGACCCATCTGAAACGATGTAGTTATTACAATACAGTATTATTGACTTATTCCCGCCTATACTGTACTTTACATTCCTGTGACTATTTTTTATAACTGGCAATTTGTACTTGTTTATCCCTTTTCACCAATTTCTGGGAAAGGGGGTCCTATTTCTATTTTTAGTTTTTTTTTTTTTTTTTTTTTGCTTTTTTTTTTTACAGGGACAGAGAGAGAGTCAGAGAAAAGAATAAGATAGGGACAGACAGACAGGAACAAAGAGAGATGAGAAGCATCAATCATCAGTTTTTCCTTTTGACACCTTAGTTGTTCACTGATTGCTTTCTCACATGTGCCTTGACTGTGGGCCTTCAGCAGACTGAGTAACCCCTTGTTCAAGCCAGTGACCTTGGGTCCAAGCTGGTGAGCTTTTTTTTTTTCTCAAGTCAGATGAGCCTGCGTTTAAGCTGGCGACCTCGGGGTCTCGAACCTGGGTCCTCCGCATCCCAGTCCAATGGTTGGTCAGGTCTATTTTTAGTTTTCAAATTTCTAATTTAAGGTAGTTATACATATCTTCAAATAAATGAGCATACATATTTAATTCCATTTGTGGTTTTGTCTTACAATTTTTTTTGTTATTGTGTTTTGTTTTGTTGGTTCTTTTTAGTTTTCTTTTTCATGGTTGTTTTTTTCTGAGAGAAAATTTCTTTAGTTAATATGTACTGAGTTTTCTTTTCTGATTTTTTTACTATAATATTTTATGCAACTTTAAAATCTTTTCCTTGCTTATGTTTGTATAATTGGACTACTTTACAAGATTCACAGTTTAATTAGTACCCTCTTCTGTCAGTATAGCAAAGTCCAAACACTTAAGTGGTTTTTTATGTGTTTTTATGGTCAGAGGAGATATGTGTGTCCTCTGATTTTATAGTTCTCCTTTCTTGTGTGTAGTTAAACTATTTTTTCTTTTTGTTTCCTTTGTGCAATTAGCAATTTATTGCCTTTCAGCTCCAAATTCATGCTTTTTTTCTGTTCTGCGAAAGTAGATCTGAGCCCTTTAATTATTTTTCTTTGTCAGCTGGCACTGGAGCTTTGTCAGTGAGGAGCACTGAAAAGAAACTGCAGGAGGAAAGAGCTTTGCTTTGGGTTCCAGTGCATAGTTTGGCAAGCTTCTCCAGCATGTGTGGCTTTTCCCAATGCGAGGCTCCTACAGCACTGCAACATCTTCAGGGCCTGTCTCACACAGAGAGCGGTGACCAACAGCTTTCCTGAGCAATCCCCATTAACCAGAAGTTTTGTAGTAGAGTGTATCTGGTGAGATACCCCCAACAAATAGTTTTTTCTGGTACCCCAGAGGGAAGATCTCCATCCAATTTCAGAGGGCAAACTTTCAGCAAATTTTACTAATGTGGTATAAGAGTAACTTCCCTGCCATCCAATGAGGGACGAACATACCCTATGGAATAAGGTCAGTATCTCAGCCCTTGAGTCTGGCCTGGGGGAGCTTTATGTTTGGATCCTTGATCTCAACCCTAGGAGTAGGAGCTGCACTTTATACAATATTTGCTATTCCTATATTCTTTATAGCTCTCTCTACTTCTTACTAGTCAACCCCACACTACCCAATTCTGTGTTACAGGTAATGATACTTATATCATCCTCCCTTGTTTAAGTTATTATGTAGTTTCTCTCTAATAAGTCAACTGATAAATGGTACTTCTCCTATCTTTTTGTCTCCCCCCACTCCCTGTAGTTCATGATCTGATCTCCCTATAGTTCATGTTCTGATCTACTTGGAAACTTTTTAGTATTTTTGTTCTTGAGATGGGTGTACTCTTTCTGATGTTGGTTTTAGATCAACCTTAAGTCCTACTGCTAATTCTCCTCTTCCCACGGTGCATAATGTGCTGCTTTTATAAATTCTATGGGTGAGATAAGACCATAAGAAATACTACACAAGGACTTGGTGTTTTGTTTTTTCTCTTAAGTTATTTTGAAATTTGGGTATCCTGGTCTTTACATTATGCTAAGGACATGGTTTTGGTGCAGTTTTTTTCGTTTGTGTTACTGTCTTATTTTAGGAGGAAACATTGGGAGATAGGAACTTACACTCTATTCATCAACTTCAGTTATCATGAACTCTTATCACATGATATTTGCAAGTTGGAAGCTTATCTAACAACGATTAAAGGAAGAACAAAAGCACTAAAAACAAGAATCAAAATTTCTAAGCGTGCTCCCCCTCCCAAGAGTATGCCACACTTCTTAAATTCTAAGGAACCCCATGAGACTTGCAACCACAGGAGCAAAGGGTAGCAGCAGCTCAACCCAGGTTAACCCCCTGAACCTATCTCCAACACGCCCTTTTCTCTAACTCTCCAGTGACTGACAGCAGCCCCATCTTGGCTCACTTCTTTTCCATAATGTTTCTAGAGAGCCAAAGCAGTGCCTTGCCTAGGCTCTCTCCTGTTGCTTCTTTCAATCTAAGCCTTTCCTTGTTTCATTGTCTCCAGCTTTAACAAGCATACTCTCAAAATCAAAACACAACAAACAAGCAAAGAAAAAAAAGAATAAAAATTTCTAGATAGCTCAAGCTCTGTGACTAATATTTATCTAAAGTTGTATGATTCATTCAGTGTTAGGATTATTTCCTCTTTTATAAAACAGGGTGACTGGGGGTCCCACCTCTGAAGCATGAGAAATGTCTGATACATATGGACTGCTGTGCCACATCCCTTGATTCTGATTCAGTAGATATGGAGTGAGTCCTACGAATAGGTATTTTAAACAAACCTCTCTGGTAATTCTTATGTAGCTAGTCAAGGTTTCATATATATATATATTTATTTATATATATATATATATATATATATATATATATATATATATATATATATATATATATATATTTTTGACAGAGACAGAGAGAGGGACAGACAAACAGGAAGGGAGAGAGATGCAAAGCATCAATTCTTCATTGTGGCATCTTAGTTGCTTGTTGATTGCTTGTTCATTGATTGCTTTCTCTGCTTATATTACAGCCTTTCCCCCACACCATGCTTGTGCCTTGACTGGGTGTGGGGGGGCTACAGCAGAGTGAGTGACCCCTTGCTCAAGTCAGCGACCATGGGGTTAATCTATGATCCCACGCTCAAGCCAGTGACCCTGTGCTCAAGCTGGTGAGCCCGCTCTCAAGCTGGATGAGCCCACACAAGCTGGCGACTTTGGGGTTTCAAAATTGGGTCCTCCACGTCCTAGTTTGACGCTCAATCCACTGCATCAGCTCCTGGTAGGGCAGTGTTTCATATTTAAGAATTTTAAGACTAGCTAATTGTTGGGCAGATAAAATATATTATGCTCACTTTGTTAAAGATGGAGCTGCCCACATGGAAGCCCGTCACCCAGGTGATATTATTTGGCCTTATGCTTGGAATGGGTGTGGGGGAAAGGCTGTAATATAAGCAGGTCGGGTAGTTACAGCCTAAGGCTTAGTTTTAAGAGTAAACTCTTCTCCACACCCTTGACTGATTGGATGAGGTAGGGTGGTGCACTATCCTGAGGAATCCCATTATACAGAGACATCCTTGTTTGTATAATTGGATTAAAGGTTTTGATCCTACGGTATAAAGTGGGAGAGACCAGTAGCTTGATCTCTCATTTGGTTCCTGAGGTAGAAGAGAGGAGAGCAGATTAAGGCCACATGGAGGCCAGGAGAAGCAGTCAAGATGGCAGAATGCTGAGGGAGAAGTCAGTTTGTTAAGAGTTTGAGCTGGAGGAGATGTGGAACAGAGGCAAATAAGTCTGGTGAGCTAGAAACCTTTGATTCTAGGAAACTCGGATAAGTCAGTAGCTTTGTGAGCAGTGAATGTGTGGGTTTTGGAGCCCAGTGTGTGTTTTTGCTTGCCCGCCGGGTGCAAGCTAGAATTAAAGCTGATGGCTCACCAGTTTTTGGCTCCGTTGTTTCATTACCGACTGTTAGAATCAAATGCGAACCTGCACGGGTCAGGCTGCTATGATGGTGGCCTCGACTACTGGCTTTACACTAATCAAAGATAACATGTTAAAAAATATGAGTCCATGTAACCTCTTCTGATCAATAAGCTCTAGTGATTCCATCTTTCAATATAAAGCCAAAGCAATGGATTCGTGATAAACTGTCCCAATTAGCTCACACTGTATGAGGATTTTTTCCTATTTACTTTTTTTACTTTTTAAATTTTTTCCCTATTTACTTTCTAAAAAACCAAACAGTTTAAAGCAACCAGAGTAGGCAAAAAATGGGTCAGGAAAAAGAAACAAAAAACACACAACCTGCCTCCCCCAAAGCACCTATTTATGCATGTAGAGAAAACAATAAGAGCAAAAAAAGAAGCTAGAAACACACCATAATCTATTCCTAATACACTTTGAAAATTAAATCACTCTCTTAAGAGGAACAAGCTGAATGTTTTGTTCCCACTAAACTTAAGCACAGTATAATTAGATATGATTGTGGCTCATTCTGTCCCAGGTCCTATATATTCTTTAGAAGAAAATGCAACAAATGTTCCTTCTCATTTTGAAGATGAGAAATCCCTCTCTAATCTGACATCAATCAACAAGTCACACATCTCTAAACTCCCATCTCACAGTATGATCTATAAACAGTTTGTAAGAAAAGTAAACCCAAACAAAGACATATAAAAGAGCAATGTTAATTCAAGAAAATCCATAGACTTTCACTATTTCTTTGCATTTGGTCACCTTAGGGAATCTGGATGAAAAAAAGTTCTGCTAATATAATGTACTGAAGAAAGACTGCTCAGTGGGCTACTGGGGACATACCCGATTGCCGCAGGGGTCAAGCGGGTGTGCAACTGAGGGGTGGTAGAAGTGGTGGCGGTTGTTAGGGAGCCATCAGTTCCAGTCTTCTCCCAATCAAAAGGGTCACTCTCAATTACTCCAAAGGTTTTGATGCTGTTGTCAAACACGGATGTAAGAAGCTAAACCACAAAGAAAAAAACTAGAGTAAGCCAACAGTAAACAAAGTCACTTTATTCTTTAAGAGAAAGCACTCCAGACTCATGAATTAATTTTGTAGATTTTTTAAAAACCTGATGATACAGGTAATACACTTAATCTTAGCCAAAAGGTCGAGAAGCAATAAAAACAACCTGATGATAGAAAGAGGGAACTCTGAATAAGGACTATATATGGATGATGATATTGAATTAATATCGATGTTTTCTCAGTTGAGGCACTGGTTCGTAGTTACATAGTAGAATGTCTTTGTTCTTGGAAGATACATAATGAAATGTCATATCTTTTTTTTTTTAATTGAATTTATCGGGGTGACACAGGTTAACAAAATTATACAGATTTCAGGTGCACAATTCTTTTGAACCTTTTTTTTCTTACAGGGACAGAGAGAGAGTCAGAGAGAGGGATAGATAGAGACAGACAGACAGGAACGAAGAGAGGTGAGAAGCATCAATCATTAGTTTTTCGTTGCCGTTGCGACACCTTAGTTGTTCATTGATTGCTTTCTCACATGTGCCTTGACCACGGGCCTTCAGCAGACTGAGCAACACCTTGCTGGAGCCAGTGACATTGGGTCCAAGATGGCGAGCCCTTGTTCAAGCCAGATGGGCCCGCGCTCAAGCTGGTGAGCTCAGGGTCTCGAACCTGGGTCTTCCGCATCCCAGTTCGACGCTCTATCCACTGTGCCACCGCCTGGTCAGGCTCAGGTGCACAATTCTATAACACATCTCTGTACACCATATTGTGTATTCATCCTGCCAAGTCAAATCTCCATCCATCACCATTTATTTCCCCAGAAATGTCAACCTACTTTCAGATGGTTTAGCAACAGAAAATGTGTGTTTTATGCATATGTGATTATTAGTTTCAACTATGTGAGTTTTTTTACTTTGTCAAAAGTGGCATTTTTATATGATACAACTTAAATAAGTAACCAGTGTTAATAGCTGGTATGTCTAGGTTAAGGAGTATACAGAAGTTCATTGTGTTTTTCCAATTTTTTTGTGGGTTTGAAGAAATTTTAAACTGTGTGTGTGTGTGTGCATGTGTGTGTACACAATTATCAAAAAGAAACCTGCCCTATTATTTGATTTATATAGTATATACAATTTCAGTTATTTTTGCCTTTAAATCACAAAAGTCTGATTTGATCTTGAGAAAGATCTCACAAAGACCTTCTTCCTTTACTGTTTCTGACAGTATACATAATTTTCAATTTATGATTAGAGCCTCATTCTCTCCTCATCATTTCTCTTACTCTGTTATCTGTTAGTGTCCTATCCTCAGAGATTCACCTTGTACATTTCCCATCCCAGACCTGGAATCAGCACTTCCCCATTGAAGGATTTTATGAAGGTCTGTTTTAGGCTTTAAAGAGATTACTCTGCCTATTAAGTGTTGAATAGATGCCATAAACGGGTGGGGATGAGGGTGCTAGGGAGAGATGGTCAGTTAGGAGGCAACTGAAGTTCAGTCAGCATGGTAAGAGTGGAGGTGATAAAAAGTGATAGGATTTAGGTATCATTTGTACAGCCAACTGAACTTGCTGATGGATTAGATGAAAGTAAAGAAAGAATAAAGAATAATTCACGTTTCTGTCCAGAGCCACTGGGTTAAATGGTGGTACCATTTATTAAGATGAAAACCAGTGAGTTTGAGGACTAGGATATTTAATATTTTATGGAATTTAGGGAGGAATAAGGAATACAGATACAAAGTTTATACTCATCAGTATATAGACATTAACAGGTAGTATTTAAAGGCTTAGGACTCAATGTTATATCTAAGGAAAGTAGGTAGCAAAGAGGCCCCAGGGCTAAGGCCTAGAGCACTCCAACATTTAGATGGAAAGAAAAACAGGACTCAGCAATGGAAGCCAAGGAGTGACCACTGAGGTAGGAAAATCAAGAGTGTGGTGTTCTAGATGCCAAATAAACAGTCTCAACAAGAAAAGGGTCAAATGCTATCAATTTTAAGTTTTTAAACCTATTTTATTTATTTATTTATTTTTACAGGGACAGAGAGAGAGTCAGAGAGAGAGATAGATAGGGACAGACAGACAGGAACGAAGAGAGGTGAGAAACATCAATCATTAGTTTTGCATTGCCGTTACGACACCTTAGTTGTTCATTGATTGCTTTCTCACATGTGCCTTGACCCATGGGCCTTCAGCAGACTGAGCAAACCCTTGCTGGAGCCAGCGACCTTGGGTCCAAGCAGGTGAGCTTTTGCTCAAGCCAGATGGGCCCGCGCTCAAGCTGGCAACCTCAGGGTCTCGAACCTGGGTCTTCAGCATTCCAGTCCGTCACTCTATCCACTGCGTCACCGCCTAGTCAGGCCAATTTTAAGTTTTTTATTATTTCTGATTATTTAGTTGATTTGACTTTCTCTCTTACCCAGGCAGTAAGCTCCAATAGGCCAGTACATGCCTGATATTGCTCATTATTGTATCTCACACAATGCTTTACATATGAGTGTAATATTGTGATCTGTAAGAAATATATGTTTGGTTGTTTAGATGACCAAAATATATGCCCCATATATTCTTGGTCTTTGTCCACAGTTCCTGGCTATCAATTTCCCAAACCCTTAAAATCTCCTGAGAGATAAGAGCAATGAAAGAATCATTTGTTCTATTATTCGGTCTGGCCCTTAGTTCCTGAAATCACTTCAGAGCCATAAAGATGAAACGAGTGTCTTGTTAATCATACCAAGACGCTACAACTAGGTTTATGTTAGGTGACTTTTGGAAAGCACCTAAAGATGAGAGCTAGTCGCCAGAGAACCTACCATGTGATTAAAAGATTGGACCTTTCAGTCTCACCTCTGCTTCCAGAGGAGGGATGAAAGAGCTGGAGGTTGAATCAGTCACAGTGGTCAACGATTTAATCATTTTGCCTAGGCAACTTAGCCTCTGCAAAAATGCAAAATGACAGGGTTCTGAAAGCTTCTGGAATGGTGAATACATGGTGGTGCTGACAGAGTGGATCCTTCAGAGAGGGCATGGAAGCTCTGCACCCCCTACCTCATACCTTGCCCTATGCATCTCTTCCACCTGGTGTTCCTGAGTTATATCCTTGTGCTAAATAAACCAGTAATCTAGTAATAAAATTGGTTTCCTGAGTCCTAGAACTGTTCTAGGAAATTAATTAAACCCAAGGCAGGGGCTGTGGGAACCAGCTGATCAGGACAGGTAACAACAGGGACTTGCAATTGGCATCTTAAGTAAAGGACAGTCTTGTGGAGCCAAGTCCTTAATCTGTGGAATCTGCTGTTATCCATCGCTGGGTAGATTGTGTCAGAATTGATTTGAATTGTAGGATACCAAGCTGGTATCAGAGAATTGCTTGGTGGTGTGTGTGGGGAAAGGGAAATATGTTGGAATTGTGGGCACAGAATGCTTAAATAGTTACTCTAAAAACATTTAAGAATGTTTATTTGTAGTAATATTTACTGAAAGATTCACATAACCCTACCTTTCATTTAAATCCTGAAGAAAAAAATAATAAATGTAAAAAAGGAAACTAAAAAGATAAAAGGAATTGGAAAAGACAGTAATAAAACCTGAGAATTTATATTTTGGTCATATTTTTGTTGTCCAGTTACATATGTTATAGCTTAAACTTCCCCAAACTGTCAGAGGTAGAAAGAAAGCTTAGAAAACACAAAGGACAAGGAAGACAGATTGAGACTCAACATATAGGAATTGAAGTGGCAGACCTTTGACCTCTCCTGACTCTGAAAATTGATGCTCTTGTAAGTTCTCACAGAGCGAGATGCATGCTTCCTGAAAGGTGGAGTTTCTACCCTAGAGGCAACAACTGCCTTGCCGTTTGAGTACTTAGACTGCTGCTGCTTAAATGCTCTGCCTGTGCTGAGCTGAAATGGGGATAATCCTGAACAGTTTTTATGCCGGATGTCCATTTATCATGGAATTATTTTCTTATAATTATCTCTTAGAAAATATAGCATATGCTGCTGGGCCTCAAACAAGAATGTAGCATATGCCATCACACCTCAGTCTGTCACTATGATGGTAATACTAGAGACCAGCAGCAGGAGGCAGAAGCAGGAGGCAGAAGGATGGATGGAAGGCATAGAAGAAAAGAAGCAGAAGGAAAGCAAAAGGTACTGAAGCAATAAACATGATCAGAATAAATACAGCTCTGCAGATACTTTACAGAACAAAGCATTTCTAATGTAGCAATAAATTCAGACCAGAGTGGCTTTAAATCCTAATCTTTGACATGTAGAAACAGGACAAATCAAGGACTCTTTTGCTAGGGTGGGGTGGGGGGAGAACTGAATTCATATATCACATTTGGCTAAAATAAAAAATAAAACAAACTCCAATTCAGTTACTCATTCAAAAGATTTGAGAATATAAATTAATCACCTTATAAATTATATCATATATATATGTATATATAAAATGTGTGAGCCTCAACTATTAATTAAAAATATTTTAATTATTTCTTTTATTGATTTTACAGAGAGAGGAGGGGTTGGGGGAGTGAGAAGTATCAACACATAGTTGCTTCACTTTAGCAAGTGAACTTGACATTAAGGAACCACTGAGCTAAAGCCAACTCAAGCTGCTTTACTTTAGTTATTCAATGATTGCTTGTCATATGTGCCTTGACCAGGCAAGCCCAGGGTTTCAAACAAGCAACCTCAGTGTTCCAGGTTGATACTTTATCTACTGTACCACCACAGGTCAGGCGATTCTCATGCTTTTTATTTCAATATAATTGAGGAACAAAGCACTTTCCCATCAGAAAAGGAGCACACTATTGTGGTAATTCCCAACTGAAAAGGGGGCAGAGCAAAATCTGAAAAAACTTTCCAGATAATTCTGACATTTCCCCTCTAGGAAGGCCTGCCCCATATCTCTCCACTAAAAATCACTGGAAATCTAGTATACATCTGCTTCCTTTACTTCTTCTTCTCTTTTTTAAAATTTACTGATTTTAGCGAGAGAGGAACAGAGAGAAAGGGAGGGGGAGGGAGAAAGAGAGAGAGAGAAACATCAATCTGTTTCTGTATGACCCTGACTGAGACTCAAACTGGTATGCTTCAGGACAATGCTCTAAACAAGTGAGCTATCAGACTGGGGCTGACGCCTTTACTTCTTTTATTTAATAATATAGTCTTAGAAATAAAAATTCATCTAAAGAACCCAGATATCCCAAATTAGGGTAAAGGTTACAACCAAGGGATGCAGCCATATGCCAGAGAGGGTTTAAAGTCACCTGATAAATGTTAAAACAGCTTCCTGAAGAATTTCCCTCAGAAGACATTTAATATATTTTTATTACAATAAATAAAAATTAGAAAGTGAGTTCATATAAACCTTTAAGATATCAGGAGAATGCAAGGAAATTTTGAATTATGGCTGACACTTTAAGACTGTTCCGAGACCTCTTAAGAAACATGCATAGAAGAGATTGGTGACGTAGTGAGAGAAACTCTATCATAAGGAAGGTAAATTTTCCTTAAATGAAAGTAGGGGAAGAGAGGAGGCTGGGGAAGAATATTTCAGGATAGAGGGGGAAAAAAAAGGAGGGAAGACCTGAGGAAGGTCTAGTCTAGACAGGCAACAACGTAATACTACGTTTTATTTAGCTACTGTTTTGGATTTTTTGTGTCAATTTCTCTTCTATTTGTGTTTATGAATAAGAGATAGTCTGTTTTCTTAATGCCAATTCTAATGGGATACAGAATTAAATGATTTTTCTAAAGCAAATTATTCAAGACACATACACACATAGTACATAAAAATCAGGTACTACCAGTCTGGGTGATGAAATTTAAAATAATTTAGTTTTTTTATGTTTCTGTACTTTATAAAGTTTTATAATAACTATTACTTTTAATAATCTACCCAACAACAAAAAAATCTACCCAACAGAAATACATTACCTAAAATAATTGTGCTTGACCAGGTGGTGGCACAGTAGATAGTGTCAACCTGGGACGCTGAGGACTCAGGTTCCAAAACCCCCAGGTTACCAGCTTGAGCACGGACTTATCCAGCTTAAGCACCTTCTCACCAGCATGAGCACTAGCCCAACAGTTTGAGCACAGGGTCACGGGCTTGAGCTCAAGGTCACTGGCTTAAGAAAAGCAAGGGGTCAATGGATCAGCCGGAGTGCTCCCGCACCCTAGTCAAGGCACATATGAGAAGCAATCAATGAACAACTAAAGTACTGAAACTAGGAGCTCATGCTTCTCATCTCTCCCTTCCCGTCTATCTCTCTTACTAAAAATAAAATAAAATAATTGCATACTTAAGCATGAGTACTCCACAGAAATGCCTCATCCTAGCTCCCAACACCTGAAATAACCTTATTCTTAATAGCAATCAGTCATCTGATATAAACATAATGCCTTAGGGAACCACCCCTCTCTGCTTTCTAATCCTTAGCACAAAAGCAATCCATAGCTTTAAGATATTTACCTCAATATGAAATCCCAGTCTGCCCTTTCAAAGAGAATGCATACTAAGTCCAGTCTTTGCAAAAACCAAGAATTATTTGTAATATGATACTGAGGACTCACTGAGAATCCTGATACCTAAATTCTCAATTTGTAAGTGGTAAATTAATGGATCAATAAAGCACTTAACCAGCAGAGTACAATGGCATGCTGGCATGTGATTCAAAGATAGATTATTTACTGCAAAAGAAACTGACTCAACTTTAGTAGATTCAACAGAGGGAAAGTAATGCACATGTTCCAGATTTCTCTCCTCTACTAGAGGTTTTTAGCGGCATTGGTAGAAGAGGGAAAAATGCATTGCACGCACCCTTTGGAGAACAGACTCAGAAATTGAGATCAAATACGTAAAGAGAATGAGTTGGAAAAGCCCAGAGTTTTAGCTGTTTTCATAATTTATATCAAGATAGCGAGGAGAACTCAGGAGTGCACCTAATCAACGACCCCAACAGACCTGAGGCAGTAAAAGGCAGCATCATTGCTCAGCCACCAGTGCTGCCTGATACCAATGTCTTCTCTTTAAGGTGCTGCCAGCCCACCAGGTCAATTGGCATTATACTAAGAAGCTTCTTATTACCTCCTAACAAGGTCAATTGAAAAGGTAAGCAACATGTTCTTTTTGCCTTGACAGGACAAAGCAGCATAAGGAAAACAGAAAGTTCTATTGATACAGAAGTAATGTTGAACAGTATAGATTTTAAGAGGTCCCCAAACTATGGCCCGCGGGCCAAACTGTGGCCACCTGAGGCCATTTTTCCAGCCCCGCCGCACTTCCACAAGGGGCACCTCTTTCATTGGTGGTCAGTGTATGGAGTACTGTATGTGGCGGCCCTCCAACGGTCTGAGGGACAGTGAACTGGCCCCCTGTGTAAAAAGTTTGGGGACCCCTGGTATAGAAGAATGAAGAAAAGTGAGATAGTTATAAGCAAATACAGTCTCACTGAGGTATATGTAACAGCACTTACTTTACATGATACTTTACAATTTACAAAACATTCCCATAGTTATCTCATTAAAATCTTAACAACAACAATGTGGGGTAGGTATTTTAATCATTTCAGAGAAGAAACCAGTCTTTAAAAGGTCATACAAATGGTGTGTGGCAAAGCACCAAATGAAACAGGCCTTTTAAGTGCAGTGTTATTTTCACTATATAAGACTTAGAGCTAGTCAGCAGGCAAGGCAAGAACAGCATAAAATTGGAATTATCCTTGAAAGCCTGTTAAAATGTGCATAAAGCACAGAACAGTAGCTGCACTAGGTTCAACCTAGCTAGTCTTTCCTCCAGTACTGGAATAGACTTCTCTTTCTCCAAATGAATGTGAAGGAAGCTGGCTGCATTCATGGATTATACTGTACCCCTCAAATTACTATTCTTTAGAATCATGCTCATTGCAGCCTGATACTAGATGACTGGACTGCTGTCAATGAGAGAAAGACCAACATAATAGCAGAATCACCATCATCCTCACCATAGGGCATGGCTGAGCCAAAAGGCAGGCAAAAATACAGACACATTAAAAATTTTCTATCTTCTGCATATACAGCTGAATTCAAGTGAGTAGGTAAACAGGGAGGTTTTGTGACTCTATTTGTTCTGTAGTTATATTAAATATTCATTCATTGATTCAGACATACACTGAATGCCTTCTTTCCTAGGTGACAGAAATATAAAGGTAAAAAAAAAAGTCTTGTCTTCAGAGAGTTTGAATTCAATAGAAGCAATAATCAGATTAAACAGATTTAATCCAGTTTTACAAACTTTTACTAATTGCCTATCACTGTGCTAATTTCTTGAGGAAACTGAGATAAATGTGAAAGGCCCTGGCTCAGGGCTTTCAATTTCACAAAACAAACAGTTTATGAAATGCAGGCATTCCAGGCAGGGCATACCAGAAGAAAGGCTGGTAGTCCCATTTGAGTACACTGAGGGTCCAATATAGCTGAGTCACATAAGTACAGTGGGAATGAAAGGAGAAAATTAAAGGGGGTAGGGCAAGAATTTATCCACCTCTCTCCATCTTTAACTGCTTATATCCAAGTCAAGACTATCACTGTTCCTGCCCACAGGGAAGACTTTTATCTTCCAGTTTCCCTTGCCTTAGAATTGGACCAATGTGAATGGGTTCTGGCCATAGGGGTGTATGCCAAAGTGTTTAGATCACTTTGCAGTCTGGTCATAAAACTCTTAAGCAGGCCCTGGGTGGTTTGCTCAGTGGTTGAGTGTCCGCTGGGTGTGTGGAAGTCCAAGGTTCAATTCCTGGTCAGGGCACACAGGAGAAGTGACCAATCTGCTCCTCCACCCTTCTTCCACTCCCTTTTCTCTCTCTCTTTCTTCCCCTCTGGCTCCATTGGAGCAAGATGGCCCTGGGGGCTGAGCAGGGCTCCATGGCCTTGCCTCAAGCACTAAAACATTTCAGTTGCTGAGCAACAGAGCAACGCCCCAGATGGGCAGAGAATCCTAGGGTAGGGGGCTTGCTCAGTGGATCCCCGTCCAGGTGCATGTGGGAATCTGTCTCTCTGCCTCCCCATTTCTCACTTAAAAAAAATTTTTTTAAACCCTAAGCAATCATCCACACTCACTCTTCCCATTCCTGATGACTGTAAAGGACATGTATATATTATAGAAAGCAGTATCAAAATGTGGATGGAGCCTGGGTGTTTAAAGTACCACTTGAGAGTTGCCCAGGAGACTTGCCCAGTAACTACACTCCTTTGTGACCAAAAAATAAAACTTCTGTAATGTTAAGATGTTAATTTTTTTTTTTTACATTTCTTACTTTCTAAGGCATAACTCAGCCTTTCTCGGTATTTCCCTAAATACTCTCTAATTGTACTCTGCCTCATTTGAATGCACACAACTGCAAAATAATCTTAAAACACAAACTGGATCACAATGCTTCTGTTTGTTAGACTTTCGAGGCTTCCTGCTGCACTTCGAATCAAGTCCAAATTCCTTAACAAAGACCACAAGGCCCTGCATTATCTAGTCCAGGGGTGTTCAATACGTTGATCGCGATTTACTGGTTGATTGCGAAGGAAGTGGGGTAGATCACATGACATTAAAAAGACATTTGTCTTTTGATTGGCATACAGGGTAGCCAATCTGATGTCTAAACTTTTGACACCCTACGCATGCGCGTTAAACAGTGCTAACTTGTTCAGTTACATTGCTGCGTAGTTAGCCTTCAATTTATTTAAACTAAATACAACAAAGGGTATAAAAATGAGTGTCATAGCTGGTCCGAGTAAGAAGCCTAAAACCTACCACTTTCATACAGAATGGGAGGAGATTGTTTTCACTATGTCATATTCTAAGTGCGTTTGCCTCATCTGTCTGTGTGCCATTGCTATTCCAAAGAAGGGAAATGTGGAGTGGCTTTTTCAGACTGTTCATAAAAAATGTGACATTGACTTTCCTGCGAAAAGAGCTGAGAAGGAGAAAGGTGAAAGAAGAATACACAATATTAAATAGTAATAATAGTAACTTAAATAATGATAATATAGAAGAAATAAATTTATGTTTTATATTTTTATTGTAGGTAGATCATTTTGACTTGGTCATCTTATAAGTAGCTCACAAGCTGAAAAAGTGTGGGCACCCCTGATCTAGTCTCTGCCTTTCCCATTTCATCTAAAACCATTCTCTCGCCTCACCTACTATGTTCTGGTCACCTGTCTTCTTTTTATTCCTTTCTTGAATCAGAGCCTATGCATATTGTTCTTCCTTTTGCTTATAACATTATTCCTCTTATTTCTGCTCTTCTCATGGCCAATACAGTCTCACTTTTTTTGGGCTGGGCTTAAATGGCAGCTTTAGAAAAAGACCTTCTCTGACCTTCTATTTTATATGGGCTTTCTGCTTTTTAGTCTCTACTCAAACTCTTATATGTTTGTTTCAGAAGCAGCCCATACATGCTTTCTGAATGTATCAGAGTCAAGGGATCCTAAAATAACTTTAAATCCCCCAAAGCCAGGGGGGTCGGCTTTGGATTTCCTATCATATCCTCTGATTTTAGTAATGCTACAGGCAGTGTATGAACTGGTTGATATAAACATTTTAGTTTCAGATTCACCAACAGTGTGTATACTATGGGTTTCATTAATCTTTTCAACTTGCTAAACAATGCTTAACATAATCTGAAACCCCAATATACATTTTGTCCTTATGTCAGAATTATGTGATCCTATTAATTAATGCAATAATTTCAGATAATTCTTCATGTACTTTTTTTTTTTTTAGTTCTTTCACTAAATTTTCCTTAACTAGTTATGTTAGTACTGTATTACTTTACAGTGCCTGTTGTGTTCGTGGTCACCTCTCCAAGGAAGGCAGATGGCAAACTGGAAAAAGTTTGGGATCTTTTTGAGGGGCTCAGATATGGGTTCAGATAACCACTTTTAGCACCACTAGCTTTCCCAGGCTATTAAGACTTCATAAGATGGGATAATAATACTGCCCAGGTACAGGAGGTCTTCAGGTTATGACAGTCTCGACATACAAATTTTCAAGTTTATGACCCTCACTCCCATAAAAAATTGAGATGTGAGTGTTTTGGCCAGACTACATGGGTGAACTAGTTTGGCTGTGCACAGCGAACACTATGCAGTGACATAGCATATGAGTGAGGGAGTTGGCATCCCCCAGTACACTTACCTACACCATTTTGGAAGGTTAAAAGCTCAAGTGTTCCATTTGTGTTAGGCTAGGGTGTGTTTTGACTTTCACCGAAATCTGGGATATGCCACTGTCATAGGAATGAAACTGTTTCGGAACCCGAGGACCCATGTATTACTGTGACATTGCTGTGTGTGTATGACAATAATGTGTAAAAACACCAGGGCTCTTCTTTATCCAATCTGATGCTGTTATATTAATTTTCCATTAATAGTGACACCAAAGGTAGATAGAGTCCTGTGGTGGAAGTCAAGGTTGATAAAAGATTTTCCTAGGCACCTTTGAGAAATGTTTTCCTTGAAAGGATTTATTTAAATTATAAGTTAGTCACAATTTTTTTTTTTTACAGGGACAGAGAGAGTCAGAGAGAGGGATAGATAGGGAGAGACAGACAGGAATGGAGAGAGGTGAGAAGCATCAATCATTAGTTTTGCATTGCCGTTGCGACACCTTAGTTGTTCATTGATTGCTTTCTCACATGTGCCTTGACCGCGGGCCTTCAGCAGACCGAGCAACCCCTTGCTGGAGCCAGCGACCTTGGGTCCAAGCTGGCGAGCTTTTCCTCAAGCCAGATGGGCCCGCGCTCAAGCTGGCGACCTCAGGGTCTCAAACTTGGGTCTTCCGCATCCCAGTCTGATGCTCTATCCACTGTGCCACCACCTGGTCAGGCGGTAGCCACAATTTTTAAATCACTATCTACATTTCTGAAAATGTGGGCCCAGCACTTTTAAAAATTTTTTAAATTTGAAATACAGATAACCCTTCACCAACTCAGAGGTTAGGGATACTGACTACTCACATAGTGAGTTGTTGCTTTGCATGCTGACTAGCTGTAAATCCATATACATGGATTTAAATCTATGTGTAATTTAAGTCAGTCTTCTATGTATACGATTCCTAACCATTTATAAGTGGACCTGCACAGTTCAAGCCAATGTTGTTCAAGGGTCAACTATAACTAAAGATTCACAGGAAAGTGCAAAAGTACTATGCAGAAAAGTTCCCTTCATCCAGTTTGCCCCAATGGTAATAGCATCCTAAATAACTAGAGTACAATATCAAAACCAGAAAAACAATAGTGGTACAATCCACAGAGCTTATCAAATTTTACCAGTTTTAAATGCACTGTGTGTGTGTGTGTGTGTGTCTGTGTAGAGATTTATGTAATTCTGTTACCTGAGGAAGATTCATGGCCCAGCACTTTGTCTTTTATAGTTACTATGCTTTTTCGGAATCTAATAATGAAAACAATAATTATAATAAGGTATCTGTTTTAATCTTGGCTATAATTCTGGTATCTTCACCTTCAGTTTAATGGCCAGAAAGTATTTATTGTACATAGCATATAATGGTACAGGGAGTGGCAAAAGTAGGTTATAGCTGTTGAGTATGTGAAACAATTTATTCTTGTATTATCTATTAATTACTGTATTATTTTCCATATGAACAACTATAAACCTACTTTTGCCCTACCCTGTATTTAGATTGATAAACATGGATGTAAATTCCAAAAACACCGTAACATTTTCCAAAAGCAAGTGTCAGCCTTTATTCTAATTGAGACATACATAATAGATTCCTGGTAGAGAGCAAAACAGCTTTTCTCTCTAGGTCCACACCTGTTGTCAGAGTGAGTAGCAGGACTACTGGATGTGGTACCGGTCATGTAAAACTTGTTAAGATAATTTTCTCTAGCAAGACAGTCCATGATTATACTCTATAACTTTCATGTATCATTAGGGTGGTTAACTCTTTTGTGGATCAGCACAAAATATCTGGTGGACAGGTGGTTGAGAAACACTGAGTTAGACAGTCTATAGTTTATAACACAAATAGCCATTATAGGAAAGAAGACAGCTCACTTTGTCTTCTCTAAGATCTCTAAGGATCTAAGGTTGTATATTGCCTCTCTGTTTTATATCTTGTTTATATCTTTTACAAAAGCTGCAATTTCACATAAAAATAGTTATATGCAAATAACTTCACTATACTGTGGGTAGTCTTAGTCTTTTGACTAGACAACACTGATAATACTTTAGAATACAAAACTCCCGTTAACAGGCAATAAAGTCTATGCATTGTCCTTTGTAGACAAAAATGATACACTAGTACATTATTATAAATCTATGTCTGGTTTCATTTCTGTTTTCAGTGATAGTGATTATTTTGCATTAAGCTCTGACCAAGTTTTCCCTGAGACCAACAGAATCCTTTGAAATAGCTGGTGGGTTAGAAATGCAATTTGTAGTAGACCTAAACAAACCTTATAAGGCCACATTAACTGATGCTCTAAGGAAATGATTCATTGACCACAGACAAAATGGAGCCAACAATCTACACTGACGGTTGTTCCATAGTATATTAATATATGATATGTAGCCCTCAAGCCCTCGATAGATATATTACCTAGTTGGACAGTTCCTTCTGGTCAACATTAGCTATAGGATTTACATAATTTGAACTATCAGCAGTTCTATACCAGATAAATCACAGCAGGAACAGCACAACTATTACATGATGAACAAACCTAAAACTCTAATAAAGAAGGTTCATCCAGAATGAAGGAAACACACACACACATACTGTCACCATCAGTTAATTTTACCACATTCCTCAAAATGTATTAAACTAGTATTATTCTAGAGACCACCCATAGTCATTTACAATACCTCAAAGCTGTAAGTGACAACAGAATAATCAGCCCACAGAATTCACAAAGATCATTACCTGGTAGTCTGGTTTTGTAAAATAATCCAAAGAGGAGATGTGGTCCAGAAAGATGCTGAATTCTGAAGGGAGATGTTTCAACATAAGCTTGTGGTCATACCTTTCCTTAATCGAGCCTACTTGCTCCTGTGAAGAAAAGAGAAATGGAACCAAAGTCAATTTTTCTTGGCAGCTACATATTACAGGCCTCTCGGTAATAGTCTCAAGGGTATATGAGGGGAATGAGATAATAAATAATTAAGAATAAAGCAAGAACTAAATTCATACTAATAGTTTAATGCATACCACTTTAAAGTGGGTAAGGGGGAGGGACTGTAATGCAGAACCAAAGAGTAACACAGAGACCTGCATCAGTGAATCGGTAGCTTTTCCAAAGAAAAAGATCATCTTAAATTTGGTCTGTTTCATTATCAACACAGGTGTTTATTACAGTTTTCAAATCAAATAATGTGACAATTAAACTTAAGAGATTTGTCCTGGCTGGTTGGCTCAGTGGTAGAGCATTGGCCTGGTGTATAGATGTCCTGGGTTTGATTCCCAGTCAGGGCACACAGGAGAAGCAACCATCTGCTTCTCTACCACTCCTCCCAATCTTCCTCTTCCGCAGCCATGGCTCGATGGCCTCCATCAAGTTAGTCCTATGGCTCTGTGGCCTCTACCTCAGGTGCTAAAAATAGCTCAGTTGCCAAGTAATGGAGCAATGCCCCAGATGGGCAAAGCATCATCCCATGGGGGGCTGTGGGCTGATCCCCATCTGGGAGCATGTAGGAGTCTGTCTCTCTGCCTCTCCTACTCTCAATTAAAAAAAAATTAAGAGTTTCACTGATTTATCAAAAATAAAAAAAGAACTAGTGAAAATAAAAACTAAGAGAGACTAGAAATCAAATCAGAAGTGATAATTGTACTTAAATTATTTTAGTATCTAGTCTGTACTTAGAAAAGTTATAAAATTAATTCAATCTCTAATATCATCTTATAGAGAAAAATAAACATATTGGGTGTGATATAGTAAAAATCCTTGCAAATTTTAATTCTTATATATAAATATATTCTCAACAAAAATGCCTAGCAAGGAGAAATTTTTATTCCCTCCCCTACCCAAAACTGACATTTCCATTTCCAAAATTACCTTGTCCTTTATTTTTCTCCATGGCAGTTGACCCACCACAAACTCCACCAACATGTAGAATAAGGACCAAAGGTCATCATGTCTCCCCATTTCCTTCATAGCAAAACAAAATTTAGTCACATTATATTACCACTCTTTTTGAGTATATTACATTGTCTAAGACCTAATCATTGTGTTTCACCCTATTACAGGGCCTAAAAATTTAAATATATTTCCCACAAATTATCCGAGATATATATATATATCTGAGAATCTGAGATGTGTGTGTGTGTATATATATATGTGTGTGTGTGTGTGTGTGTGTGTGTGTGTGTGTGTGTGTATATATATATATATATATATATATATATATATATATATATATAAAGAGAGAGAGAGAGAGTTATATAGCAATGTAGATGGCAGAATAGATATACTAAAGAACTTTTTGATAAAAAGAATACCCCCAAACCCAGAAATGCTGGAAATAATATAATTAACAGTCCATTAATTAATAAAGAAATTCATTAAGAAATAACAGAAGGTAGTTGCTAAGGGCTGAGGGAAGGAAGAAGGGAAATTAGTGGGTACAGAACTTTAATGTTGCGCCTGACCAGGTGATGGCGGATTGAATAGAAAGTCAGACTGGGATGCGGAGGACCCAGGTTTGAGACCCTGAGGTCGCCAGCTTGAGTGTGGGCTCATCTGGTTTGAGCAAAGATCACCAGCTTGAACCCAAGGTCGCTGGCTTGAGCAAGGGGTTACTCTGTCTGCTGAAGGCCTACGGTCAAGGCACATATGAGAAAGCAATCAATGAACAACTAAGGTGTCAAAACGAAAAACTGATGATTGATGCTTCTCATCTCTCTTCGTTCCTGTCTGTCTGTCCTTGTCTATCCCTCTCTCTGACTCTCTCTTTGCCTCTGTAAAAAAAAAAAAGGAATTTCAATGTTGCAAAATGAAAAAGTTCTAGAAATCTGCTGCACAATAATGTGAATATATTTAACACTGTGTATTGCACACTTAAAAATGGTTAAGATGATAAATTTAATGTTATGTGTTTTTACTACAATTAAAAAGAAAGGAAATACTAATAGCCAAAATTAAAAGAAAGAAACAAGAGACACCAGCTGAAGCTGAGGCCTTAGCTTTGGCTGCTTTGGAGATAACTATCATAGGTTTTATCAACCAGAGATTTATCAATCAGGAAGGGGACAGGTATAAAAGCATTGAGCCTACATAAGACAGAAATTAAAACTGAGCAACTCCCCATTACCACCACTATACAGCTAAGACCTGCAAGGGTTGCCTTTAATGCAACATTTGGTATGTACATTATGCTGCAGTAATTTTTTTCTATAAAATTGAACCACTATCAAGTGTAAAGTGAGTAGTTAAAAAAAATTTGCCTTGAGAATTTGTTACTGAAGGCCTGCCCCTCACTCAGATCTAGGATTTAAATTTATACCACTGCCTGACCTGTGGTGACACAGTAGATAAAGCGTCGACCTGGAATGCTGTGGTTGCCAGTTCAAAACCCTGGGCTTTCTTGGTCAAGGCACATGAGAGAAGCAACTACAATGAGTTAATGCTTCCCATTTCTCCACCTGCCCTTTCTCTCTCTCTTTCTCTTCTCTCTATAAATCAATAAATAAAACCTTTAAAAAAAATTTATACCACTTTTGTGTTCTGGAAAGGCAAGCTCAGAAATGAGTGTTTTCTGGGTAATTCTTTCCTGCAGTGATGACAGCTGCAAATGATGACCCTCAAGGTAAAAGCACTCTTAAATTGAGAACTTCTTTGAGGCCCATCAAATATAAGCTCATTATGTGAAATTACAAAATTGTTATAAAGAAGGGTACCATAAGTTAATGTCAAGAGAATCTATTGAGAATAGAATTAGAGATTCAAAGACTTTAAAAATGGAATTATAAAATATGACGTGAAATAAGAATGTTTAACAAAACAATAAAATTAAATTAAAGTCATGAAAAAGGAACCATATTTTATCCAAAATAAATAAAAAGACCAATATATCTAGAAAAGAACCAAGAGAAATCTAGAAATAAAAAGTACAATTATAGAGCCTAACCAGTGGTGGCGCAATAGATAGAGCATCAACCTGGGATACTGAACTCCCAGGTTTGAAATCCCAAGGTTTCCAGCTTGAGTGCAGGCTCATCCGGCTTGAGCTTGGGCTCATCTGGCTTGAGTGCAGGGTCATCAGCTTGAACAGAGGATCATGGACATGATCCCATGGTTGCTGCCTTGAGCCCAAAGGTGGCTGGCTTGAAGCCCAAGGTTGCTGGCTTGAGCAAGGGGTCACTGGCTCAGCGGAAGCACCCCTTTCCCCTGATCAAGGCATGTATAAAAAGCATTCAATGAACTAAAGTGACGCAACTTCAAGTTGAAGCTTCTCCTCTCTATCCCTTCCCACCCTCACAAGAAAAAAAAGTACAATTATGGAATTTAAAAACTCAGCCTGACCTGTGGTGGCGCAGTGGATAAAGCGTCGACCTGGGAACACTGAGGTCGCCAGTTCAAAACCCTGCACTGGTCCGGTCAAGGCACATATGGGAGTTGATGCTTCCAGCTCCTCCCCCCTTTCTTTCTTTCTTTCTCTCTCTCTCTCTCTCTCTCTCTCTCTCTCTCTCTCTCACTCTGTGTCTCCTCTCTAAAATGAATAAAATAAAAAATAAAAAATAAAAAAAACAAAAAAAAAACTCAATGGCCCTGGTCAGATAGTTCACCTGATCAGAGCGACGTCTCAATGCAAAAAGGTTGTTGGTTTTTTCCCCGTCAGGGCACATACCGAAACAGGTCAAAGTTTTTGTCTGTCTGTCTCTCTCTTCCTCTCTCTCTAAAAATCAATAAGTAAATTTAAAAAAAATAAAAAATAAAAATAAATACTCAGTGGAGGGGTTAAAAAGCTTATTAAACACAGCAAAAAAAAAAATTAATGAACTGTAAGACAGATCTAAAGAAATTATCTAGAATGCAACACAGAGATATAAAGAGTTAGAAAATAGAACAAGCCTTGGTCAGTGGCTCAGTGGATAGAGCTTTGGCCCAGCATATGGATGTCCCAGGTTTAATTCCTGGTTACATGGCACACATGAAAAGTGACCATCTGCTATTCTCCAGCCCCCATCCCCTTTTCTTCTTCTTCTCCTCCTGAAGCCAGTAACTCAATTAGTTCGGGTGTGGCCCAAGGCACTGAGAATAGCTTGGTTGGTTAGAGCTATTTTGAGCCTCAGGTACTAAAAATAGCTCACTACTGAGCATTGGCCCCAGATGGGGTTGCTGGGTGAATGAAGGTCGGGGCACATGTGGGAATCTGCCTCACTATCTCCATTCCTCTCACCTAAAAATAAAAGAGTAAAAAAAGAAGAAAACAGAACAAGAAAGTCAAACATACATCAAATTGGAGATATGAAAAAAAGGTATAGAAAAGGAAAGGCAATATTTTATTATTTATTTATTTATTTGCATTTTTCCGAAGTTAGAAGCGGGGAGGCAAACTCCCACATGTGCCCGACCGGGATCCACCCGACATGCCCACCAGGGGGCGATGCTCTGCCCATCTGGGGCATTGCTCTATTGCGGCTGGAGCCATTCTAGCACCTGAGGTGGAGGCTCTGGAGCCATCCTTAGTGCCCGGGCCAACTTTGCTCCAATGGAGCCTTGAGTGCTGAAGGGCAAGAGAGAGCCAGAGTGGAAGGAGAGGGGGGAGGGATGGAGAAGCAGACAGGCGCCTCTCCTGTGTGCCCTGACAGGGAATCGAACCTAGGATTTCCACACTCCAGGCCGACGCTCTACCACTGAGCCAACCAGCCAGGGCCAAGGCAATAAAAAGTAATGTCTGAGAATCTTCCAGAATCAATGAAAGATATGAGTGTTCTGATCTCCCATGAAGAATAAATATAAACAAATCCACAGCTAGGCACGTTTGAATGTAATGGCAGGATACCAAAAACAAAAACAAAACATCAAAAGTAGACCAAAAAAAAAAAAAAGTAAAAATTAAATACCTGGTAACAATAATTAAATGTACAATGATCTCAATAGCAACCATAGAACCAGAAGAAAGTATAATAGTTTCTTCAAAATATTGAGATAAAACAAGTATTAACAAAGGATTAAAATGTAACAACAGAGTGCAAGTGTTTTAAAAAGTCCCTGTTTTGTCTGGGAATTATTCATGTTAAAAGTTTAAGGTACCGCCTTATCAGGTGGTGGAGCAGTGGATAGAGCATCGGACTGGGATGCGGAAGACCCAGGTTCGAGACCCCGAGCTCGCCAGCTTGAGCACGGACCCATCTGGCTTGAGCAAAAGCTTGCCAGCTTGGACCCAAGGTCGCTGGCTCCTGCAAGGGGTTGCTCGGTCTGCTGAAGGCCCGCGGTCAAGGCACATATGAGAAAGCAATTAATGAACAACTATGGTGTCACAAAGGCAATGAAAAACTAATGATTGATGCTTCTCATCTCTCTCCCTATCTATCCCTCTTTCTGACTCTCTCTCTCTGTCCCTGTATAAAAAAAAAAAAAAAAAAAAAAAAAAGTTTAAGGTACCAAAAAAATAGATATGAAGAGTATTATATTCATAAATTACCTAATCAGGGTTGCAAAGTATAAAAGAAAGAAATCTTTTTTAATTAGACAAGCACCTGTGAAGGTTTCACTAGTTGCACTCCTCTGTCACTACATAAAATGACTATCACTGTTGTGAAGCAGTGTTACTGTGTAAAGCATTTTACTCCTCAGATGTGTTGGCAGCTAAAAAGAAGGGTACGAACTACTGTTATATACTATCAAATTCCTCTATCAAGGTTGAATGAATAACAGGCAGGTTAACAGTAAATTTTATAACACTCAAAGCTGGAAAGGCTTTTAGAAGAAATCTCTAGTCTTCAAATTAAAATAAATAAATAAATAAATAAATATAAGTTCTAGTAGCAACTTTGGAAATGCTTATAGAGCTATTATGATTTCTGAAAATATTTATGCTTAAATTAAAAAGAAATGTCCTATTTCAAAGAAATAATAGAATTAATTAAAAAGCCTAATGCTTATTAAAAAATTTTGTAAGACTTTTCCTGGAAAATAAGCATACTTTCTTTTTAAGGCAGAATAACTGACTAGACGCCATTATATAAAAAAGAAAGCAACACTGAATCACAACAAATAAATTAAAATGCTTGGCACAGTGCTACCAACTGACAAAAAAAACTTTTCTTATTTTCAATTTAAAATCACATCATAAGAAACCAAATTAACTGGAGCATAGCCTATAAGACCACAGCATACTCTTCCTATTAAATTTAGCATTGGTCAAATTTTCATTAAAGCAATTTTGGCTTCACAGAACAAAAAATAAGTTAACAAAAGTTTAAGAAAAGATTTATCTTTGTTTTATCAAGGAATCACTTCTTAATTTTCTTAAGTTCAAGTCCAAACAAGTTCAAGGACTGAGAATCCATAAAATACCATAACCTCCATGTGTAAGACGCACTGTTTACCGAAAAATTTGGGGTCTAAAAACTGGGTGCATCTTATACAGTGGTTGTAGTTTTTTTACTTGCATTTCCTGCTTTTTTGTGCTCATTGTTGAAGATAGTGATTCGTAATCAGACACAGATGAGGACACAGATGGTTTTTTTTGGCAGTGATGAAGAATTGTATGAATTTTATGATGAATAAAACCTGAGTTCAGACCTGTGGTGGCGCAGTGGATAAAGCGTCAACCTGGGAACACTGAGGTCACCAGTTCAAAACCCTGCACTCAAAAAAAAAAACAAAAAAAAAAAAACCCTGCACTCACTGGTCTGGTCAAGGCACATATGGGAGTTGATGCTTCCAGCTCCTCCCCCCTTTCTCTCTCTCTCTCTCTCTCACTCTATGTCTCCTCTCTAAAATGAATAAAATAAAATAAAATAAAAATAAAATAAAATTAAATTAAATTAAAAAAACCTGAGTTCAAAATAACTTTATGTAATACATTTTTTTTCAAATTTTGGGCCCCAAATTAAGGTACGTCTTATACATGGGGAAATATGGTACTCATTTTTTCTACATATAATTAAGGTTTAGATGAGAAAAAAATCTGAGCAGAACAAAAGAACCAAAGTAAAAATATGAGATGTGGGGGTGTGGGGTGGGATTTAAACATTAGAGGAAAGTTATATTTACTAAGATAAAAAATTTAAAGTCATTTGTGTTAGGGTTAAATTGGCTCCTTTAAAACTCAAATTCTCAAATTCCCCTCACCTAACTCACATTAGGGCAACTTCTTCAGTAAACATTTCCCTCGCCCAACCTCCCCCTCCCCTTAAGCAACTCCTTCCACCCTGGGAAGGTTCTGAAAAATGTCATTGAGACAAGGCCATCATGAGGGTCCTCAGTGTTGGGAAAAGACAGTCTATAACTAGGGCAACCGACCCTAATATACTAATCTAAGTATGTTCAAGTACCTGCAGTAATCCCTATATTTAATGCTCTCTCCCACAGCTCAGGGCTGACACCCTTTCCTGACACCCTCTTGGTGATCTCAGCCCACTGACACCCTTTTGCTGGTCTCAGCCCGCTTGTATTTAGTATCCAGGCACTTTTAAAATACATTTTCCCTTTGGAACACACTAGCTTCCTGTTTTCGGTTTGTCTTGTGTGGTTTCTGCCTTTCAGGCTGTACTTGAGATCTTCATAAAAACAAAAGATTTAATGCAGAAGGGCTATCACAGATTAGATGCATATTATAGATAAAGTGATGACCCCTATATTTCATTAGGTATTGACAGTATGATATTCCCAAATAACTTCTAGAAAGAGAACACAAATGTTTTATTTCTTCAAAATTCTATATTAAATTATTTACTTTTACCTAGTAAATATACAAGATTCCCCATGGCATATACATACTTCACTATTCTTTTTTCTGGCAAATCCAATTTTATTTTCTATGCAGTAGCACACATCTGTCCACTATACACCTTACCATGCATTAGCATTACTAATGCCTTTCCCTCTGTTCCAAAGCACTTTCTACACCTTTGTACTCTAATGTAAAGAAGTCAATCTAATTCAAGCCATTAGCATGCTAATACAGAGATGACTACTTCAGATACCTACTCTGTTCCGATGAGCATTGATTGATGCATAACGAACTGTTCCCCGAAAGCCTGCCACAGCTCGAGGCTACAATAAAACCAAGCAAAGAATAATAAATGAGCTTCAAATAGCAAAAGATTCAGTATACTTGAACTCATAAAGTAGATGTGAGAAACATGTGCATTGTCACAACAGAACACTAAATCTCTTTGAATTGTGAAATTATAGAAAATTGGAGATCATGTAAAAACAGTAATAACATTTAAGTTATCAGTGAGTCCCAGTTTTCTATCTACATTTTAAAATAAAGTGACATTTATAATAAAAGAAACTCTGTACATTAGAAAATATTAAATCATGCCAAGCATCATAGTATATATATTAGTTTACAGGCTTTGGTTACAAATAAGTATATTAAGACCATGAGGAATCTAAGTAATCTAAGATGCTAACCTTTTTGTGTCTTGGTACTTCACTCAAACTCAATTCAAAGCTGGTGACAACTTGTATCCCTCCCTATATATGCTACACATAATTCAAGTTAATGAGTATATAACTATATGTCAGGTACTGGAAATAAACCAAAAGATGAATAATATAGGATCTCAGTTTTCAGAGAGCTTAACTTAGGACAAAGTCCACACTTTTTTTTTTTTTTTATAGGGACAGAGAGGGAGTCAGAGAGAGGGATAGATAGAGACAGACAGACAGGAACGGAGAGAGGTGAGAAGCATCAATCATTAGGTTTTTGTTGCCGTTGCAACACCTTAGTTGTTCATTGATTGCTTTCTCACATGCGCCTTGACCGCGGGCCTTCAGTAGACCAAGCAACCCCTTGCTAGAGCCAGCGACCTTGGGTCCAAGCTGACAAGCTTTTGCTCAAGCCAGATGGGTCGGCGCTCAAGTTGGTGAGCTCGGGGTCTCGAACCTGGGTCTTCCGCATCCCAGTCCGATGCTCTATCTACTGCGCCACTGCCTGGTCAGGTCAAAGTCCAAACTTTTCTTATTTGGTCTACAAGATATTCTACAACCTGAAACTGTCCTCATTCCAAAATGAATTTATTTGTGTTTTTTTCCTACTAAAGAGACTGGGATTCCAACTGAAGAGACTTGCGAGTACAGCTGAACTAGCTAGTTGCACTTGCTAGTCTCTTAAGTTGTAATGCTATCTCCTGTATGCCTCCAATAATGGCTAGCATATCTCCATATTAAGCCCTCTGCTCAAATGTCAGTCTCTCAGAGAAATATTCCTTAATCATCCTATTCTAAAATACTACACACTCCTGCAATGCCACTTTATTCTTTTACTCTGTTTTATTTTTTCTTATAATACCTTTCATTAACCAAAATTAATTTTATTTATATTTTAACTTGTTTATTTCCTATATTCTTCCATTGAAATATAAACTCTGTGAGGGCAGGGTCTTTGTCTTGCTCATTTTACAAACATAGAAACAGGTATTGGGATGTAAGTAAACTTGTCTGAGGATACAGAATTAGTAGGTGATAAAACCATGTATCAACCAAAATCTTTTTTCCTTTTTTTAGGGGCCATGCTCATCTTTTCTGTATTAGTATATATACTGCTGAAGCAAGCACTCAACCAAGGTCTTTTGACTTGAAATCATGCACTATTTTCATTTCACTGCTTCACAAAGGTCAAGTCAGTAACTAAAAATTCATGGATGGCACAAAAGCTCAATATGAAAACTGAAAAACTTGAAAATGATCACAGTCAATAATTTTCATTAATAGAAGTTATGTGTTTCCCCCCATAATTTTAAATTATTCTCAACTAAAATGTATTTTTGTAGTCAGAAAAACTGTATATTAAATAATATTTTAAAATTTTATTTTATTGATTTTAGAGAGAAAGCAAGGAAGAGCAAAAAGGAGACAGAAACATTGATCTGTTCCTATGTGTGCTCTGACCAGGGATCAAACCGACAACCTCTGCGCTTCAGGACAATGCTTTAACCAACCGAGATACCCGGACAGGGAATAAATAATATTTTTTAAAACCTTTAGTTAGTTGCCTGACCAGGCAGTGGGACAGAGGATAGAGCGTCGGACTGAGACGCAAAAGACCCAGGTTCGAGACCCCGAGGTAGCCAGCTTGAGCGCAGACTTGTCTGGTTCGAGCAAGGCTCACCAGCTTGAGCCCAAGGTCGCTGGCTCGAGCAAGAAGTCACTTGATCTGCTGTAGCCTCCCAGTCAAGGCACATATGAGAAAACAATCAACGAAGAACTAAGGTGCCGCAAAGAAGAATTGATGCTTCTCATCTCTCTCCCTTCCTGTTTGTCTGTCCCTATCTGTCCTTTTGTCTGACTCTGTCACAAAACAAAACAAAACAAAACAAAAAAACCCTTTACTTAGCAAAATCATTTTGGTCATATGCTATGATATAAGATAAATATTCTATGTATTCTTCCTCCCTTTGCTCATTTTTGTAATCTATGTTTAAGCTATTCCAAATGTCTATTTCTTCTTTCATAAAAATCTTTCTTTCCTTTTATTATTCCTTTTTGGTTTTGCTTTAAGATTTAACCATATTAAAAATACATTTTGTATTTAATAGCAAGTCTCAGTAATCAAAACTTTCTGTAATTGACTTATTTCCTTTCATTTTCATAGCTGCCATTCATTGAAAATCATACTCAGGTATCAATTTTTCCTAAGACATCATGACTAATAGGAATATCCAATATTCTCACTTTAGTTGATGGAACTCTGAGGTTAGAAATTTCTTTCCAGAGGAAAATGTGTAAGAGAATATATATATATATGAAAGCCCCTTTCACTAAATAACATTACAGAAGTTGTACTTTTGGAGTGACATCAGAGTAATAGTAGCATGAGAGATACTCCTGATCTCTCCTCTTGAAATTTCTACAAATTGAACAACTACAACACAGCAAAGGAACCCCAGCTGGGCTCAGAGGATCACCTGAAAGATCCATCCACTGAACAGAGTAAAGGTGGGATGGATTGAAAAGAGGTGCAGAAGATAAAATGCATTTCGGGGGGCTCTGGAGAGGAGACAAACCCAGAGTAACTGGTTTTTCTTTTTTCCTCTGATGAACTGTGAGGAGAAGGAAAGCTCAGGCTGTTTGGATTTTGTCTGAGGGGTATGGAGAGAGAAACGCGGACTGACTGGGTCTCCTTCTGCTGGGAGAAACAGTGAGACAGAGAGGGAGAGGGGAACAAACTAAACCAAAGAAGCCAGAGTACAGGGTCATGGCCAGTGTTCCCGTGGTCTGCTTGCAGCCTGTATTTGGCATGCAGGCAGACCCCCAGCCTCCCAAATCCCGAGTCCTTTACCTCACGATACAGAAAGTGTCCAAGACAAATCCCACAGCTAGCTCTTTAGAGCCACTCTCTCCCCTGAAGAACAGAGTGCTCTGAGTTTGGTCCCTGGGTCTGCTGAGATGTGGAGAGAAGGGCCCAGAAACCCGAGATCATCACTGCTAAAGCCATAAAGCTGAAGCCATAGCCATAAAGCCCTCATAACACGCCACACATACCAATGCGACTATGGCCCCGCCTGTATCATTGCAAGAGCAACATCTCAGTGGAGAACAACCCAGGAATTTCACTGAGCTAAAAACTTTTAATATAGCAACACCTACGAGACAAAAACTATCACAAACAAAATTTATTTTCCTTTCTTTTCCTTTTCTTCTTCTTATTCTTTTTCCTCTTTTGAATTTCATTTTCTTTAATTTTTATATTTTTTATTCTTATTTTTTGTGCTGTTTTGTTTGTTGTTGATTTATTTTTTATTTGGTTTTTGACCTTTGTTTTCTGTGGTTTTTCTTTTTTACCTGTCATAATATTTTAAAATTTTATATTTTAATTATATTTTTTATTTTAATTTTTCATTTTCTTAGCATATTTTTTTGTTACGGTTCTGAACAACAGCACTCTCAAATGCCATAAAGGAAGAAGAAATCAAATATCATGGCTACACAAGACAGAGACGTAGTTCAGAAAGAAAATGAAAAATCTCTAGAAAAAAATTTTAATCACATGGAAATTGTGGAGTTAAATGATAGAGAATTCAAAATTGAAGTTCTGAAAACACTCAACGAAATACAAGAAAACACCAATAGGCAGTTTAGTGAGCTCTCCAAGAAGACTGAAGCTTTAAAAACAGAGATGAAGAACTCAATATATGAATTAAAGACTAAGGTAACAAGTTTAGCAAATAGAATAAGCCAGACAGAGGAAAAAATCAGTGACACTGAAGACAGGCAAATACAAAGAGGAGAGAGACTCATGAATGAATAAAACTGAGAGAGCTCTATAAGAATTGTCTGACTCCATCAGAAAGAGCAATATAAGAATAATGGGTATATCAAAAAAAAGAGATGGAGAAGGGAATGGAAAGCCTATTCAAATAATTGATGAGAATTTCCCAAGCCTATGGAGAGTTAACGCCTTGAATCCAAGAAGCAAACAGAACACCAAGTTACCTCAACCCAAAAAGACCTACTCTAAGGCACATGATAATAAAATTCTCAGAAATCAACAACAGCCTGACCAGGCAGTGGCACAGTGGAAAGAGCGTCAGACTGGGATGCGGAGGACCCAAGTTTGAGACTCCAAAGTTGCCAGTTAGAGCGCAGGCCCACCTGGCTTGAGCAAAAGCTCGCCAGCTTGGACCCAAGGTGGCTGGCTTGAGCAAGGGGTTGCTCGGTCTGCTGAAGGCTCGCAGTCAAGGCACACATAAGAAGGCAATTAGTGAACAACTAAGGTGTTGCAACAAAAAACTGATGATTGATGCTTCTCATCTCTCTCCATTCCTGTCTGTCTGTCCCTGTCTAGCCCTCTCTCTGACTCTCTCTCTGTTCCTGTAAAAACAACAACAACAAAGAAAGAATCGTCAAGGCAGCGAAGGAAAAGAACATAATATATAAAGGAAAGTCCATTAGGTTCTAATCAGACTTCTCAGAAGAAACTTGACAAGCCAGGAGAAAGCAGACTCAAACATTGAAAGTACTAAGAATTAGCAACCAAGAATACTCTATCCATCAAACTTATCCTT
Organism: Rhynchonycteris naso; assembly: GCA_037038555.1. NCBI lineage: Eukaryota > Metazoa > Chordata > Mammalia > Chiroptera > Emballonuridae > Rhynchonycteris > Rhynchonycteris naso. Next base: position 75,124,332 of record CM072999.1, on the reverse strand, counting down.
CAAATCTGTAAGAGAAATAAAAACTTTCCAGACATATGGAAGCTAAGGGAATTTATCACCAGAAAATACCCACTGCAGGAAATACTACTGGGCTTTATTCGACCAGACACAAAGTACAAAACAAATTAAATCTGCAAGTAAAAGCTCCAACAAGGTCACAATAGAAACAAGGATAAGCTGTGACAACAATAACATAAAAGGGGAGAGGATAAAGATCTGCAGTTAGTAAAGGAGGATGTAGTACAGGAGCACTCATAAGACAAAGGACTCCTGTACATATGAACATTTTTCTCATAATAACCTAATGGTAACCACCCATGAAAAAGCCACCACTAAAATACACAGCTTAAAAAAAGAAACAGGAAAGAAGTATGGAATACCACCCAACAAAAAACAATTCAAAGAAACACAAAAGAGGAGAATCAAACAAGACACAGAGATATCAGTAAACAAAACATAAAGAGGCTACAGGAAATCCTCAAGTGTCCATAATTACCTGAAATGTAAATGGGCTGAAATAATCAATAAAGAGGTACAAAGTAACAGACTGGATCAAAAAACAAAACCCAACCATAGCTACCTCCAAGAGACACATCTAAACTGCAAAGACAAAAGTAGACTCAAAGTGAAAGGTTGGGAAACAATTCTCCAAGCAAATAATACCTAAAGAAAAGCAAGTGTAACCATACTCATATCTGACAGTGCTGACTTCTTCAAGACAACAAATGTAACCAGAGACAAAGATGGACATTTCATAATGATAAAGGGGACATTGCATCAAGAAAACATAACACTTCTTAATACATATGCACTGAATTAAGGAGCACCAAAATATATAAGACATCTACTAACTGATCTAAAAATAGAAGCAGAGAAAAATACAATTATACTTGGAGATCTCAACACACCATTGATGGGTTTAGGTAGATCATCCAAACAGAAAATCAATAAAGAAATACTGGCTTTAAATGACACACTGGACCAAATGGACATAGTAGACATTTACAGGACATTTTATACCAAAACATCAGATTATACATTATTCTCCAGTGTGCATGGAACATTCTCAAGAATAGACCATGTACAGTGTATCCGTAAAGTCATGGTGCACTTTTGACCATGTGACCAGTCAAAAGTGCACCATGACATTACGGACACACTGTATTAGGCCACAAAACTAACATCAACAAATTCAGAAAGATTAAAATTATACCAAGCATACTTTCTGACCATAAGAGTTTGAAATTAGAATTCAACTACAAAAAAGTAGAGAAACACACAAAAAATGTGGAAATTTAACAACATACTTCTATAAAATGACTAGGTCAAAGAAGAAATAAAAGCAGAGATCAAAAGATATATACAGACAAATGAAAATGACAACACACATATCAAAATTTCTTGGATGCAGTATATATCATTACAGGCTTATATCAAGAAACAAGAGATATCATGAGTAAATAAGAGATATCATGAGTAAACAACCTAACATCACATCTTAAGAAACTAGGAAAAGAAGAACAAAGGCCATCAGCAGAAGAAAGGAAATAGTAAAAATTAGAGCAGACCTAGTAAATGAAATAGAGAACAAAAATACTACAGAAAAAATTAATAAAATAAAAGCTGTTTTTTTAAAAAAGATCAATAAAATCAACAATGGGCTAGACTCACTAAGGAAAAAAGGACTCATATAAACAAAATCCGAAATGAAAAAGGAGAAATTACCACAGAAATCATAGATATACGAAATAGCACAGTAGAATGCTATGAAAGATCATATGCCACCAACTCAACAACCTAGAGGAAATGAATAAATTCCTAGAACTATACACTCTTCCTAGACTGAGTCACAAAGAAGTAGAAAACCTAAACAGACCCATAAGCAGGGAGAAAATAGAAACAACTATAAAAAACCTCTCCACAGCCTGACCAGGCAGTGGCGGACTGGGATTCGGAAGACCAAGGTTCAAGACCCCGAGCTCTCCAGCTTGAGCGCCGGCCCATCTGGCATGAGCAAAAAGATTGTCAGCTTGGATCCAAGGTCGCTGGCTCCAGCAAGGGGTTGCTCAGTCTGCTGAAGGCCAGCGGTCAAGGCACATGTGAGAAAGCAATCAATGAACAACTAAGGTGTTGCGATGGCAACAAAAAACTAATGATTGATGCTTCTCACCTCTCTCCGTTCCTGTCTGTCTGTCCCTATCTATCCCTCTCTCTGACTCTCTCTCTGTCCCTGTAAAAAAATAAAAAATAAAAACTCCCCACAAATTAAAGTCCCGGACCAGTTGGCTACACTAGTAATTTCTACCAAACATTCAAAGAAGATTTGGTACTTATTTTTCTCAATGTCTTCAAAAAATAGAAGAAGCAATACTCCCTAACCCATTTTATGACGCCAACATAACCCTGATACCAAAACCTGGCAAGGACAATATAAAAAAATAAAACTACAGACCAATATCTCTAATGAATACAGATGCAAAAATCCTAAACAAAATACTAGCAAATTGAATACAACACATTAAAATAATAATACATCATGATCAAGTAGAATTCATTCCAGGAGCACTAGGATGGTGCAACATACGGAAATTGATCAATGTAATAATACATCAACAAAACAAAGAAAAAAATCATATGATCCTATCAATAGATATAGAAAAGACATTCGATAAGATATAACACCCCTTTAAATTTAAAACACTTAATAAAATTGGAATAGAAGGAAAGTACCTCAATATAATAAAGGCCGTATATGACAAACCGTCAGGTAATATTATATTAAATGGTGAAAAAATGAAGGCTTTTCCTGTAAAATCAGGAAAAAGACAAGGTTGTTCACTCTCTTCACTCTTACTCAACATAGTTCTGGAAGTTTTAGCCAGAGCAATCAGGCAAGAGATAAAAATAAAAGGCATCCAAATCAGGAAAGAAGCAAAGGTATAACTTTTTTCAGATGACATGATCCTGTACATAGAAAGCCCCAAAGACTTCACCAAAAAACTATCAGAAACAATAAACCAATAACAGTAAAGTTGCAGGATACAAAATCAATATACAAAAGTCTATTGCTTTTCTGTGCACCAATGACAAAACATTGGAAAATGAACTAAAAAAAACAATTCTTTTTACAATTGCAACAAAAAATAAAATAAAATACCTAGAAAAAGACTTAACAAAGAATGTGAAGGGCCCATATACTGAAAACTATAAAACATTATTGGAAGAAATTGAAAAAGACAATGAAATAGAAAAATATTCCATGTTCATAGATTGGAAAAATCAACATTGTTAAAATGGCCATATTACTCAAAGCAATATACAAATTTAATGCAATTCCCATCAAAATTCCAATGTCAATTTTTAAAGAAATAGAACAAAAATATCACAAAGTTTGTATGGAACCAAAAAAAAAAAATAGTCAAAGCAATCTTAAGGAAAAAGAATGAAGCTTGAGATATCATCACACTACCTGACTTCAGATTATATTGTAGAGCAACTATAATCAAAAAAGCATGGTACTGGCATAAAAACAGACATACAGACCAATGGAAAGGAATCAAGAGCCCAGAAATAAAACCTCATATATATAGACATTCTTTGACAAAGGAGCCAAAACACACAATGGAGAAAAGAAAGCCTCTCCAATAAATGGTGCTGGGAAAATTGGAAAGCACATGCAAAATGTGAGTATAGTTTGTCTCCCTGCATAAAATTTAATTCAAAATGGATCAAAGACCTAAAAATAAGATCTGAAACAATAAATTAGATAGAAGAAAACATAAGTACTAAACTCATGAACCTTGGTGGTAGAGAACAATTTGTGATTGTTACCCCAAAGACAAGGAAAGCAAAGGAAAAAATGAATGAGACTATATCAAACTAAAAAGCTTCTGCACAGCAAAAAGAAACTGATAGCAATAAAACAAATGGGCAGCCAACTAAATGGGAGATGATATTTGCAAACAATAGATTTGATAAGGAGTTAATATTCAAAATATACAAAGCATTCACAAAGCCTAGCAACAAACAAGCAAACAATCCAATTAAAAAATTGGGAGAGGGCCTAAACAGACACTTCTCCAAGAGGACATACAAATGGCCAACAGATATATGAAAAGATGCTCATCTTCACTAGCTATTCGAGAAATGCTAATCAAACCCACAATGAGATACCACCTGATACCTATTAGATTGGCTATTATCAACAAGACAGGTAATAACAAGTGTTGGAGAGGCTGTGGAGAAAAAGGAACCCTCATTCATTGCTGATGGGAATGCAAATCAGTACAACCATTATAGAAGAAAGTATGGTAGTTCCTCAAAAAATTAAGAATAGAACTACCATATGACCCAGCAATCCCTCTACTGGGTATCTATCCCCAGAACTCAAAAACATTGGTACGTAAAGACACAGGTATCCCTATGTTCATTGCAGCATTGTTCACCGTGGCCAAGACATAGAAACAACCAAAGAATCGCTCAATAGAAGATTGGATAAAGAAAATGTGGTACTTCTATACAATAGAATACTACTCAGCCATAAGAAATGATGACATAGTGCCGTTTATGACAACATGGATGGACCTTATTTATATTTTTTTATTTTATTTTATTTATTTTACAGAGGAAACACAGAGTGAGAGAGAGAGAGAGAGAGAGAGAGAGAGAGAAAGAAAGAGAGAAAGGGGGGAGGAGCTGGAAGCATCAACTCCCATATGTGCCTTGACCAGACCAGTGCAGGGTTTTGAACTGGCGACCTCAGTGTTCCCAGGTCGTCGCTTTATCCACTGCGCCACCACAGGTCAGGCTGGATGGACCTTATACTGAGTGAAATATGTAAATCAGAAGAAGTTAAGAACTATATGATTTCACACATTGATATGATATAAAACTGAGACTTAATGGACATGGATAAAAGTGGTTACTAGGGGGAGGGGAATATTAGAGGAGAATGTAGGGAACGAGGTGGGGGAAAGGCATAAAGAGGGACAAATATAAGGTGACGGAAAATTATTTGACTTTGGGTGATGGGTACACAATATAATCAACAGTTCAAATGCTATAGAAATGTTTCTCTGAAACCTATGTACTCTTACTGATCAATGTCACTCTGTTAAATTTAATTTTCTAAATAAAATTTTTTAACAAGTTGTCTTTTATTCATTGCTTAACAAGAATCTTCACTGATACCAAAATGCCAAAATGTTTTTGTAGCATGTGATTTTGCCCAGTTATTTTCATTCCAATAACTGTTAGGATGAAAATGCCCAGACCTATTATTATTACAGTCTGCAGCCAAGTCCATAGTTAATTGGGAACCTACACTTCCCAATGATGGATTCTAGCCAAGACAAACCCAGGAGACATCCCCCCTGGCCTGGCTTTGACTTGACTTTTACCACTGAAAAGGTTGAAATATAGGTAAAGAGAGATCAACTGTTTAGAGATCTTGAAATACTGAAGTCAACACAATTCAGTCATCTTTTGTAATGCAGAAAAGACAACGCAATTGGAAAAAACAGCTATATTACAAATAATTCTAAATCAAAGCAGATTATAATGAACATCATTAGCAAAGTACAATGAGCTACGAAAGTTAAGGAGTGGTAAGGATTAGTTCCATTTAGTGAAAAGGAAAAGTCTTAGGAATAAGGCTACTTTTAACTGGGCCTTGACAGGTGATCTCCTGATACTTCCCTAATTGATGGCACTTTGGTTGATCCATCAAAATGACATATGCATATATTCTTTTTGACCCAGCAATTTCACTTCTAGAAAATATCTTACAGATATACTTGCACAGATGTAAAAATAATGAATCTACAAATTCATTCACCACATTACTGTCTGTGATAACAAAAGACTGAAGTAACCCAAATATTCATCAATAGGGGACTGATAAAATAAATTAAGGTACACTGATATAATGGAATACATTTTGTAGCTGCAAAAAAGAATGAATAAACTCTATATCCTGATATAGAAAGATCTATATGCACTGATAAATGAAAAAAAGCAGTATATAATGCTACCTTTTGAATCAAAAACGGAAAAATGAGAATATACATTGCACATGCATAAAGAAATTCCAGAAGAATACATCAAGGAACTTATAACAGCTACCTAAAAGTGGAAGGAGGGATAAAGGCAGACATGAAACAAGTGAATTTGGGATAGGGGTGAAATGGAGATGTGTTTCCCTGTTTATTTTTTAATTTGTTTTAAGTCAGGTTTATTGAAGCATAATTTACACACAGGTAAACAAAGTTCCATGAGTTTTGGCAAAGATATATAGTTGTGGAGCTACCACTGCAATCAAGAGAAAGGATATTTCTATCACTCAAATTGTCCTTTAACACCCTTTGTAGTCAATCTCTTCCCTTCCACTCCCAGGCTCTGGCAACCTCTGATTTTTATCCATCATTACTCTTAGAATTATCTGGGGTTTGTTTCTTTTTAGATTTAACCATTCTAATTACTGTGTAGTATAATCTCATTGTAGTTTCAATTTGCATGTCCCTGATAACTAAAGATGCTTAGCATTATTTCTCTTCTTTGATCAAATGTCTATTCAAAACTTTTTCTCATTTCTTTTTTTTTTTTTTTAATTATTGAGTTGTGAGAGTTGTTTACTGATTCTGGATGTGTAAGTTCTTTGTAAGATGTGTGTTTTACAAATATTTTTCCCAGTCTGTGACTTGAATTTTCATTTAACAGTGTCTTTCAAAGAGCACAAGTGTTAATTTTTTTTTTTAACAGGGACAGAGAGAGTGTCAGAGAGAGGGATAGATAGGGACAGACAGACAGGAACGGAGAGAGATGAGAAGCATCAATCATCAATTTTTCGTTACAACACCTTAGTTGTTCACTGATTGCTTTCGCATATGTGCTTTGACTGTGGGCCTTCAGCAAACCGAGTAACCCCTTGCTCGAGCCAGCGACCTTGGTTCCAAGCTGGTAAGCATTTTTTTTGTTTTTGCTCAAGCAAGATGAGTTTGCGCCCAAGCTGGAGACCTCGGGGTCTCAAACCTGGGTCCTCGCATCCCAGTCTAACGCTCTATCCACCGCGCCACGGCCTGGTCAGGCACAAGTGCTAAATTTTGAGAAATTTTTAATTCTTTTATTTTTTTCAGCTCTGGATGGTTTGCTCAGTGGTAGAGTGTTGGCCTGGCATGTGGATGTCCCAGGTTTGATTTCCACTCAGGGCACACAGGAGAAGCAACATGGATCCATTGAAGCGAGCTGACTCCAGGCACTGAGAATGGCTCCATGCCTACACCTCAGATGGTAGGAAGAGCTTAGTTGCTGAGCAACAGAGCAATTCCCTAGATAGGTAGAGCATAGCCCCCTAGTGTGCTTGCCAGGTGAATCTCGGTTGAGGCATATGCAGGAGTCTGTCTCTGCCTCCCTTCCTCTCACTGAATTAAAAAGAAAATCTTTTATTTTTGCAACATATGAATATAGTATTACCTTTTAAAAAATTATATTTAAAAACATCTTTAGAGAAAAATGTAGAAAGTGAGAGTTGTTAAAAACCTAAACGATTGTTTTATTAAAATAAATATCTAGATCAGTGGTTCTTAACCTTTTTTGAGGTACCGAACCCACCAGTTTCATATGTGCATTCACCGAACCCTTCTTCAGTGATAAATAAAATATTATTTTTTTTCCAAATTTTGTTTTGCCGGTGCGAGACTAGAGTTGCTCAACTTGGCATTGCATGTCATGCAGATAGTATGCTGACTCCCATCCCGTTCCATGATACATGTGAATCCATGTTGAACATATTCATCCAACCACTTTCTTTTTTTGCTCGACGTATTTAGTATGGATTAAAATATTAAGAAAGAAACCACACGACGTACAACTACTACAGCCGTTGACTACTGCGTGCACTAAATTCCCCGCAGCACTGGTTGGACAAGCAATGTAACGTGATCCTCTGCAGCAAGTGATGGCCAAGCGGGGCGTGTCATCACAACTTTACACAAGTGTGTCTTTACCTCCGCAGCAGAGGCTTCTCCGAACCCCTGAGACCGACTCATCAAACCCCTAGGGTTCGATAGAACCCAGGTTAAGAACCACTGATCTAGATATTTGGGCCTAGAAAAACTGGCAGAATTACAACAGGAAGAAGGAACTTCATTTTAAGTAAAAAAAACAACAATGAACAAAGCCAAAAGGGAGGAGTGTACTTTAAGCGTTAGGGAAAGAGTCTGCTACGGTTCAAGCAAATGGTAAGAGAAAATAATGAAAACATAGGTTGAAATCAGATTAAGGATGGCCTTAAATGTCATATTAAGTTGTTTAGTTTATAATGTGCAGTCAAATAGAATTCATCAACAATATGATTGAGAAAGTGCTTGGCATATTTACTCTGCTGAAAGTATAGAGGACAGACTGGAAGAAGAAGGTAGGGAAATCAGTGATTAAATTATTTTAATAACCCAAACAAGAAATCAGGAGATCTGCACAAAGACAATGCAGTATGAATGTGAAGAAGGGGATGAATGTTAGAGGTAGAATGAGTACCTAGAAGAATAAATCTAGAAAAAGAAGGGAAAGACTCAGCATAAAACCCTCAGTGGACATAAGAAAATAGTTGAAATTCTGGAAAAGTAACAAAGAAAGAGATTTTAACAACTTTTTAATTAGGTCACTAGAGTCCTAGGAAGTTTCAGTTGAATGATTAGGAAGAAGAAAACATAGGACTCCAAGAGCTTAGACACAAAGGGCCAATGTGAGGTGCCAGCTGAAGGACTAGGAAACTGGGGCATGCTTTAAACCCAGAGAAAAAATGAGCATGCAGATCCAAATCATTAAGCAAACAGAAATTCAACTCTGAAATTGTATAGATGAAAGTAATTTTGTACCACACAACTCTATTTAATATAACTAATGTATCTTTAAAGGTGATGAATATTAGAGGCTATAAAAATCAACCACATAAACAACTCATTACTGTCACAGATAACATCCATCATTCTATTTGGAATGCATGCTGACTGAAGATCCTATACCGTAAGTTTGGTAGATAAATACACATTTATGCTTTGAGGGAATTTTTTTTTGTGGTGATAAAAGGGTTTTGTATTCTTTTGTTGTGTTGTTTACAATGAATCTACATATAAAATAAAATTTAATATACCACTCCCTCTACTCTTAAGAAAAAAATTGTGTGTAAAATCTGACTCCAGTCTGTACTTGAGTTAATATTAGTGTCCCAATATCAATTTCCTAGTTTAGACATTGTACTGTGACTGTTTAAGATACAGTATTATTATTGGGGTAAGCTAGGTGAAGGATACATGGTAACTAGAGTATTTTACAAAGCTCCTTGAATCCGCTCCATATTCCAAAACAACTACCCTTGGCTCTACAAAAGAGAGAAGCAAAGCAAGGTACTGGTTAATGCAAAATTAAGAATGGAGTTTTTCTATTGGCTATAATAGTAAATATAATAACAACTCCAAACTAAGTAAAATGTTAAACTTAAAACTGTTTGCTCTGGTCAAAGTTCAAGGGTTCAATATGGCTACCATATCAGACAGTGCAGATACAAGACACTTCCATCTTCCTAATAAGGCCAAGTGGACAGTGCTGCTCGAGGAAGGAAAGGGAATGTGATCAGGAAAGAACCACAGCAAGCTTCTAAGGTGGTAATGACTTATTTTTTAACCTAGGTGGTAAAACTGCCATTTTCTGGAGCACTTTCTCAATCCATTGAGACTTTGCTTCCTGGCAATTGTCGATGGTTTGGCTCAAATAAAGTCATTAAAAATTCTTACAGGTTTGGAAGTTCTTTTACATTGACAGTACTATATGGTCAGTAGCCATGGCCACCATCACAGCTGCCAGCCCGTGCAGGTTTGCATTTGATTTGGACAGATGGTAATGAAACAACAGAGCCAAGAACTTGTGGGCCTTTTTTTTTAATCCTAGCTTGCACCCGGCAGGCAAGAAATACACACAGTGGGAAAACACTTCCCTTTCCATCCAGGGCTCCCAAAGCCACTGACCCATCTGAGTATTCCTAGAATCAAAGGCCCCACTAGCCTTATGCACCTCTGTTCCCCATCTCTCTATACAAACTGGCTTCTCCTTCAGCACTCCACCATCTTGGCTGCCTCTCCTCTGCAATGCTGATGGCAGGATCTGAGTGAGCATGCCCCTGGTCTGCCCCATTTTATAGTGTAGGAATTAAAGCCTTTAAAGTCAATATATAAATAAGGAAGTTTCTGATACAAAGCCACTTATCTGAAGCATAAATGGAATTCCTCATAAGAGTGCACCCCCCATCATGCAACAGTCAAGGGTATGGGGAAATGCTTAGTTTTGAGATTATAGTATTAGAGGGGAGGGAAAGGCTTAGTCTTAAAACTAAGCCTTAGGCTATAAGGACCCTGCCAGCTTACAGCCTGCTGTCTCCCACACCCCATGCAAACTATAAGTGAACAAACATATATATCATATTTACAAACATATTTGACCCACAACTACCAACCTCTTAAACATCATCTCTCCACTTACACCCTCCTTATAGTGCTATGTTTACTATGGCCATAGTGTCCCCCCTACTTTTTTTGAAAACACCAAATTTACTCTGCTTCAGAGCCTTTCCACTCACTGTCCCCTCTGCTTGAAACACTTTCTTAACAGATAGTCACATGGCTTGCTCTCACACTTCATTCAACTCTCAACTCAATACCTTCTCAAAGGAGTCTTTTCTAACTAATATACCTCTAAAATAGTCTTTTGTCCTCACTGCCCAACAATCCCTATGTCAATACCATGCTTTGTGTTCTTCATAGCATTTATCACAGTGTAAAATTATATATTAACATGTGTATTATCTGTCTTGTCCACTAAAACATAACCTCCATAAGAGCCTTGTTTTGTCTGCTTATTCAATGCAGCTGTCCCAGCACCTCCATCCATGCTTCACACATATGTGCTCATTAATATTCTAAAATATTTAAAGATACTTGGAGGCATTGGCTGGTTGGCTCAGTGGTAGAGCGTCGGCCCCAGCAAAACAATGTCTGGGGTTCAATTTCCAGTCAGGGCACACAGGAGAAACAACCATCAGCTTCTCCACACCTCTTCCTTCCCCCCCTCTGCCTCCCATAGCCATGGCTGGATTTATACCAGAGAGTTGGCTCTAGGGGCTGAGGATGGCTCCATGACCTCCTCCTCAGGAGAGGAGCTCAGTTGCCAAGCAATGGAGCAATGCCCCAGATGGGCAGAGTATTGCCCCATAGTGGGCTTGCCAGGTGGATTCTGGTTGGGGCATATGAAGAAGTCAGTCTCTCTGCCTCCCTCCTCTCACTTAATTACAAAAAAAAAAAAAGAAGATACTTGGAATAGAAATAGGATTTCTCAGTAATATTCAAATCTAATAAACTAAATAGAAACTAAACCACCTTCTGTAACAGTGAAATGCTCCATCTCGCTGACTCCATCTTGTTCAAACCTGCTTTGTTCCCATGACCTTTAGGCTAATAGGTCTGCTTAGTCTTGCATATAGACATGCTAATCACTAGAGGAATTCTGCTGGAGCTTGAGGAGATGAGGGAAAAGGTACTGTTTATCAAAGATTTGCAGGAACCAGACTCACCTCAACTAACATAATCTTCCTCAAACCCCTGGGGCACCCAGATTTCTGCAGTTGTCAATCAGCTCAAATGCCCCACCCATTTCCCCTTCCCTTGACATAAAGAAGCCTGAATTCTGTACTTTCTTAAGATAAATTTGAGGAACCACCAGGTCTCCCATCTTGTCAGCTGGCATTTTCTTGATCAGTAAACCTTTCCTTACTTTAAACTCTGATGTTTTGAGCCTTGCCCTTTTGAAGCATAGTGCACATGGATTTTGGACAAGTAATACTACCTTGCTTGCTACCTATTAATAATGTAAGATCTTCACCAGAACCAAAAAGACTCTCACAATGTCTAGGCATTTAAATTCCCTTGTGTCTAAATTTTAAATATAATTTACATTTCTGTATACAACTCTATTATTATATAGTTAACTCATTCAAAACCAGCATTTTAACTTCTGTGTAACCAATTTGCTAGGAATGAAAGTCACAATCAGCAGCAAGTTAAAACAAAACATAAAAAGTAGAAATAAGTATAAGAACTGTAGTGGGAGCCAAGCAGTGGTGCAGTGGATAGAGCACTGGACTGGGATGCAGAGGACCCAGGTTCAAAACCCCGAGGTTGCCCACTTGAGTGTGGGCTCATCCAGCTTGAGCACAGACTCACCAGCTTGAACACAGGGTCGCTGGCTTGGGCGTGGATCATAGACATGACCCCATGGTTGCTGGCTTGAACCCAAAGGTCGCTGGCTTGAAGCCCAAGGTCACTGGCTCGAGTCTAAGGTCGCTCGCTGGCTTGAGCAAGGGGTTACTTGGTCTATTGTAGCCCCCTGGTCAAGGCACATATGAGAAAGCAATCAAAGAGCAACTAAGGAGCTACAACAAAGAACTGATGCTTCTCATCTCTCTCCCTTCCTGTCTATCTGTACCTATCTGTCCCTCTCTGTCTCTGTAACAAAAAAAACAAACAAAAAAAAACTAGTGGGAGACCAAATGCTAGTATAATATGAGAAGTTCCATCAGATTCACTCCCCAGTAAAACTGGTGAAAATTATTTAAAAAAAACAACTAAAGCCTCTGGAAATGGTCTTTAGGGTAAACAACAAGTGAAAAAACATCTATTCAAAAAAACCTATGAAATTCTTTGCCAACAAAGGCTAGAGTCTACAGTACTGAACCAAAACCGATTCCTCTCTTCTCTCTTCCAGATCAGTGAAGGCAACTTCACTCCAGAGTGCTACAACCAAGAACACAGGGCTCCCTCCTTCCCCACTTGCTAGATGTAGGGCTTTCTTCCCATAGAAGCAAGACTTCAGCATTTCTTATATTCTCCCAGCTGCTTGTTGCTGAGTAGGCTAAGTCCTGGGCAGCTATAGGCTGGGCAGCTGTAGGTAGAGAGCTGGAGGCTCCTAACCTTCTCTGATGGAATAGAGGCTCTAAATTGGTGTGGTATGCTGAGAATTCTAGGACTCCAACCATCTTTCTCTTGGCTCATGAGGCAGTGGTTCCATGCTCAAGGGCCTCAGAGTACTGCCCCCAACTCAACCAAAGGCTCAGCTCCTAAAGTAAGTCACTCAGAGAACAGCTAGCCTCACCTATGTTAAAGATGGAATTAAGCAAGACTTGTGGAGACAAAACACCTCGGCAAGGCAACTTTAATAACTTTGGCAGAAGGGAATGTTGCCGCTATTGAAAGTCAGCCAGCAAGCATGTGGGCAGAGGTCAAATTCTATTTCAATCCCTAATGCAGGCCCTAGGCTGCTAGATTTTGATCCATTGGCTGGAGTGAGAATGTCCAATCTTATTCTCTCTCGATTAGCTAGTTCAAATGGCCACACCAAAGTGGAAGGGAGAGATGGCATATCATTAACTAGGTAAGGGGTTGAAGAATGGTCATAAAAAAACGGATGACCAGATAGATGAAAAGGGTTGGGAAAGGGGGGAGTGGTACACAAGTTAGCTGTTTCTCATTCTACTCCCTGGTAGGAGGAATCCGAATGAAGTAGGCAAACATTTCCTTTACCCCAAATCTGGAGCCCTGGCTCTGAGATTATGCCTGGGGGCAGAAAGCAAAAAGAGAGATGATTCTTAATCTCCTTCTAAAGCAAATTCAATTAACTTTAAATCTAAGACCCCTCTCAAAAATACCAGAGATTATAGTAAAGGTAATTAGAAGGAGACTGGTTAATCTAATGCACATACAGCCCCTAGACCAGTGGTAGTCAACCTGGTCCCTACCGCCCACTAGTGGGCATTCCAGCATTCATGGTGGGCAGTAGCGGAGCAACCAAAGTATAAATAAAAAGATCGATTTAACTATAGTAAGTTTTTTATAAAGATTTATTCTGCCAAACTTAGCAAAAATCTGAGACAAAGTACTTGGTAAGTAATTATTGTTATATGCTTTCTCTTACTGTAACTCTGCTTTATAAATTTTATAAAGTAAAGTTACTTTCCTACTTTATAAATCACCATGACTGTGGAACCGGTGGGCGGTTAGAATATTTTACTACTAACAGATACAAAAGTGGGCGGTAGGTATAAAAAGGTTGACTACCACTGCCCTAGACTATAGGCTCTCCAGAGGAGAATCAGGAGTATAAGTCAGATGAGAGGAGCCCACCTGAGTCCAAAACAAATATCAAACTCTGACCTCAGAAACTTCCACTTTAGGACAAACAATTAGATTATATTAGTTCGTCAATGAATTTGTGCCCCAGGACACTGTTGTAAACAAAAGAGCAATTAGTCATTGACCTGGGACACTGAGATCCCAGGTTAAAAACCCCAAGGTCTCTGGCTTGAGCATGGGATCATTAACATGATCCCATGGTCACTGGCTTGATCTCCCTGGTCAAGGCCCATATGAGAAGCAATCAATGAACAACTAAAGTGACACAACTATGAGTTGATGCTTCTTATCTCTCTCTGTTCTTGTTTCTTGTTTCTCTCTTTCTCTCACTCTCTAAAAATAAACAAAAAACAAAAGAACAATAGAGCAATCAATTAGTGAAGATTAGCACTGTGTTTTGGGGTGGGGGTGGGAAAAACAGGGTTCACAGAAATAATGTAGTCACTAAGCAAATAAAAAAGCACACAGAACAAATAATCAACCACCCTAGCTAGGTGGCTCAATGGATAGCGAGTTGTCCCAGCACAGAGATGTTGAGGGTTCAATCCCTGGTCAGGGCAAATTCGAGAATCAATCAATGAGTACTCAACTAAATGGAACAATTAAGTGGAACAATGAGTTAATACTTCTCTCTCCCTCTCACTCTGCCCCCCTCCACCCAAATTAATGTAAAAATTAAAAAAAAAAGAGAAGGGCCCTGGCCAGTTGGTTCAGTGATAAGAGTGTTGGCCCAGCGGTTCAATTCCCGGTCAGGGCACACAGGAGAACTGCCCATCTGCTTCTCCATTCTTTCCCTTCTCATTCCTCTCTATCTCTCTCTTCTCCTCCCTCAGCCAAGGCTCCATTAGAGCAAAGCTGGCCCGGGTGCTAAGGATGGCTCCACGGTCTCTGCCTCAGGCACTAGAATGGCTCTGGTCAAAACAGAGCAACACCCCAGATGGGCAGAGCATCACCCCGTGGTGGGCATGCCGGGTGGATCCTGATGTCGGGTACATGCAATAGTCTGTCTGACTGCCTCCCTGCTTCTGACTTTGGAAAAAAAAAAAAAAAGAACAAACACATAATAATAAACACTGGAAGGGGGACCAATCAGACAATAGGAACTGACTGTTAGTAACTAAATATCATTGGTTTTAAAATTAGACATTATAAACATCTTCACAGAACTAAAGAAATGGTTAAGTAAGGAAAGAATGACAACTCCATAGCAAATAGAGAATATCCATAAAGAGGAAATTTTAAAATAACCAAATGGATATGAAAAGTACAATAATGGAAATAGAAGAACTATAGTATGTAGAAAAACCCTCTGACTGCAAAAAAGACCCCTGATCATAAAGGGCTAACGTGTTCTTACTAAAAGACAATTCTAAAACTGCATCTACTGTACTTTTTTTTAAAGCCATAACTTTCAATAATAAAATTATAATTAACTCATTTAAATGATTTATTCATAAATATTCTATTTTGAATGACATCTATTCTGATACATAATTAGCATTTCTTTAGAGTGATACAATAAACAGGTTACTTTTCAAATATTTAATAATAATAATAATATAAAAAAATCTTACTGTTCTGACGTCACCACAGGCATTGGTAAATTGTCGAGCCAAGCCAAAATCAAGCATGTAACATTTCCTACATGTACTAGGAAAGCGACCCATGGCAAAGTTCGACTAGAAAAATGAAAAATATACATATTCTTATAATAATTATTTCTTATATCTTATCCTTTCTATATTTTAATTTGTCTGCTTAAATTCTATATAACGCACATGTCCTAATACACTGTTCTATCAACAATGTTTACTGTAGTTAATACATAAATTCATTGTGGGTTCTATTAATGTCTAAGATCAGATGAACTTTGAGCCACAAAGAATTTAAGCAACTGTATAAAGTTATATATAATGCAAAAATGACTTAACTGGAATCAGAACTCTAACTTCCTCTAAGTCATTGCCTAAATGGAAACCCAATCCCTATTTTTTAAACTGGGAGAAACTAAAAGTAGGCAAAATCAAATACACAACTTAGAAAAGTAAATAAATATCCTAAAGTTGAATTTCACTAACTGTAAAAATTAAAATGCAATTTAAGGAAACATTTCAAAACAAGCTTAAGTAAAATATACTTTGTATTCTTCCCTTAATGAAAATCCATGTAACATTAAATGACCACAAAGATAGATATGCAAATAAAAAAATTATAAAAGTTAAAACCAAATTTTTACCAAATTGTTTGCTTTTATTTTAAAATACAATTCCACCTAGGGAGTTTTTTAATGAAAATGGCACCCCTTCAATCACCAGAGTTCTCAAATGACATTTAGTGTGGCATAGAAATGGGAGCCAGAGAAATCTACCTTACATCAAGTCTATGTTAATTTTAGTTAGCATTTTCTTGTAAATTATTTAATTTTAGAAATCATGTAGAAACAGATGGGTGTAATTCCCACTGTACCAACATCTGATAAATTCCTAGTAAATACAATATATCAGAAATAGGTCATTTCCCCTTTTGAGCAATTAAAAAACCAAGAAGAAAAACACTTATGGAAACGACAATATTTAAGAAAAACAATAGGAAAAAACTATATATTGCTAGTGTAGCACTCAGGAGAAAAATATTAGTCTTTCAAAATTGATAGTTTCTTAATTTTTCACTTAAAAAATAGTTCAGAGAATACAATACCAACATCTAAAGCAATATATGTAAATATTTTTGACCAATATTAGGAAAAAGAAATCTAGAGAATAACTATCAAATTAGCTATAAGGCAAAGTAATTAACAAAGTTAACACACATAATAAATAAGTCAAGCATTAATCACTTCTAATTTGGCTATCAAGCAACATTTTCATTGTATAAGAAAAACTCTTAAATATAAGTGGTAGTTCATAATTATTTTTAAATTAAGAGGCAAGTTATATTTTGCTTCCAGTTACATTTTCGCTGTAGAAATGAAAATGTTATCTTGTATTTAATATAGAAAGCTACATTTGTAATTTATTGCATCTCATCCAACAAATTCATTCTGTGCACTGGCTAGAAAAGGACCCTTACCGGTTTGATGTCCCGGTGCAAGAATCCCACACAATGGATACTCTCAATAGACTCCAGAATCTGTCTACCCAGCCGAAGAGTAGTGCTAATAGTAAATGTGCCGCGGGACTGGCTACGGCGTAGATCTGCCAGATTCCGGCCCTAGGAAAATCAAATAAACACTTTAAATCATGGTACTAAAACTATGTTAAAAGAAAAGATGGGGAATTATCTATTTACTATTTAAAATGTTTTGACTGAAATAGCAAAGATTTTACCCAAATTGTGATTCTCTCACTCAAGGGAAGAGATTCTATTAAAATAATGCATTAATGTTTCAAATTTAATAACCAAAGTTTTTGAGTATGTGTCCAAGTCACAATTCCCTTTGTTTCTGATATCATAACAAAATACAGTCTTGATTATTTAAAAATATATTATATATATATTTATCTTATTTAAAAATAAATATATATAAAATAAATGTTAAACATATGTGAAAATTTATATATATATATTATTTTAAAAGATATTTAAACGTGCACACACACACACCCAGAGCAGTAATTCCTCATTACTGCCTAACATATATTTCCATACAAACTATTTATTTGTTCTGTGACACAGTTTCCTTATAAAATGGGGCAAGTGTTTTGGGAGGATTAAAACAGAACCATGTGAAGTGTTTAGAATACCATCTGGGATACAGTTGGCACTCAATAAATGCTATTTATTGTTATTATGAACAAAAATTATATGAAACACTCAATTACTTCTAGTAGTAGATAAAAGCAATGAATGTATCTAGCCTGTGCCAGTTATTACAGTCATGATTGCATTTAATTCTCACATCACCCTGAATAGAAATTATTTCTGTTTTACAGATGAGAAACTTGAGGATCAGAGAGTTTAAATAATGTTAACCTGTTAAGGTAAAGTTGTCTTTCAAATATAAGTCTGTCTAACTCCAAAGTGTTCTTTTTCCACTTCACAGTGCTGTTCCATCCAGAAGGTTCCTTATTGCCTAGTTTATAACCAGTAATCTGATGAGAAGACCAGGTTACAGTGCTGCAGTTCTATGTCCTAAAGAATGGAAACTGGCCCCTATATCTCAAGGAAATTTAAATATCCCAATCTCTCTATTCCCAAAATGTTGCAGTATATGATCAGGAGTAATGTCACTAAAACAATTAGTTCAACTAAAAACAGTTGATTTACTTTTGAAAAAGTAATAAATTCTTTTTCCCCCCTGAAGTGAGAAGCAGGGAGGCAGAGACAGACTCCTGCATGCGCCCAACCAGGATCCACCTTGCATGCCCACCAGGGGGCGATGCTCTGCCCATCTGGGGCATTGCTCTGTTGCAACCAGAGCCATTCTAGTGCCTGAGATGGAGGCCATGGAGCCAACCTCAGCGCCCAGGCCAACTATGCTCCAGTGGAGCTTTGGCTGCAGGAGGGGAAGAGTTAGAGAGAAAGGAGAGGGTGGAGAAACAGATGGGTGCCTCTCCTGTGTATCTTGGCCAGAAATCAAACCCGGACTTCCACACACCAGGCCGATGCAAAAGTAATAAAATTATGTAAGTACCATTTGAAATAAAACATTAAATAGTAATCTAAGAATTTAAAAAATTACAAGAAAGTCAGGAGTCTTTCATACTATGTATCTTTAAAAGGGCAGTTTTCCCATAGTATAAATTGGTAGTTTATTATTTTTTTAATGTTAGGGTAATTTATTGTTCTCTACATCCTCAGCAAGTGTAAAGTAAGTGATATTCAAGAGCAACAACTTTTATAATTCTATTAGAGCACCTAATAACTTCAATATTTTGATTGCCAAAAATATACCAAAGATAATACTGGAACTTCATTTGTAAATAACTTCTACCACCTTAAAAGCTTTTGAAAGAAAATCAATTGAACTAGACTTATATTACTAATAATTTTTAATTTTTAAATCTTGTAAAATATAAACCTGAGGTATCAAATAACAAAATCTAAAAAGATAAATACAGGTCTGGCAAAAGTATGAGGAAAGAATTATTAATATGGAAATACATGTCCTGGACAGTTGGCTCAGCGGTAGAGCATAGACCTGGCATGTAGAAGTCCCGGATTTGATTTCTGGTCAGGTCACACAGAAGAAGCAATCATCTGTTTCTCCCTCCCTCCCATTTCTCTCTCTCTCTCTTCTCGAATGGTTTGAGCAAAGCTGGCCCTAGGCGCTGAGGACAGCTCCACAGCCTTGGCCTCAGGCACTAAAATAGCTCTGTTGCTAAGCAATGGAGCAGAGGCCCAGACAGGCAAAGCATTGCCTGGGAGGGAGATTGCCTGGTGGATCCCGGTTGGGGTGCATGTGGAAGTCAGTCTCTGCCACTCCGCCTCTCACTTAATAGAAAAAAGAAATAAACACACACATGTAGGTTGGATCCAAAAAATTACACAGGGTGGGGCAAAAGTAGGTTTACTGCTGTGAATATGAAAAACAGTTTATTCTTATATTATCATTTATTGATTATTGTATTATTTTCCATACAAACAAATGTATAACTACTTTTTGCTTCACCTTGTATATCAGAGTATATATTAAAAATGGTTATTATTTATTATAGAGAAAAATTAAAAACATTTTATATATCCATTAATAAGGGAACAATTAAACTATGGTACAGTCATCTTAACTAATATGCAGCCAATAAAAAAATGGAATCTTTGTACACAGTAATATGAAATATTGCTTAAGTAAAAAAGTAAATTTACTTCTTCCTAATTCTATAAATTTAATATGATCCCAAAAAATACAATAAAATTAATTATTAGGAATTTTAAACATACTTAAAGGGAGAGAAAATATAATGAACCCTTGTCTGTTATCCACTACCCACACCCCACAACACACACCCTCCTTTCCCTTCCCACACACATACACTGGATTATTATTTTCATGTAAATTCCAATTATATCACTTCATCTATAGATTTTTAAAAGTACATAAGAAGAGATGTACTTTGATGTTGCTGAAGTTCACAATATATAATCAAAGAGGTTATTAGCAATTCTATTATCACAAATTTTAATTGGAAATATCAACATAAACCATGATATATTTTCTCTTTAAAAGAAAGAAAAACATACCCTGAATCCATTCACTTGAAAAGAATTTAAAACAATGACCAATTCAATTTCATTAGGCATCCATAACATCTAGATTGTGGTCTCTAAATACCATTTCTCATTAACAGAAATAAGAGCTAAAGGGAGAAATGGCTGATTCCAGCTCTGAAGCTTGAAATATATACAGTGAGCAAAGTACACAATGTTGTACCATAAAGTAATGATGCTATTGAAGACTGCTGCAGTCTAGTCCTGTCAAAATGAATCAGGATCGAACTTGAAGGAAGTCTTGATAGCCAGAGATGGGAGAATTTGAACATTAAAAATAAAAACAGCCCGGGCTGGTGGTACAATGGATAAAACATCATCCTAGGGCACTGAGGTCACCAGTTTGATCCCAGGGTTACGAGCTAGATCCCCAAGGGTCCCAGGGCATTCCTGAGGACACAGACTCAATCTCAAGATGCAATTAATGGGGACACAACTAAGGGGACTGAGGAGTTGATGCTTCTCTCTTTCTCTCCCTTCCTCTATATTAAAAAAAGAAAGAAAAAAAAAGGAAGGGAGGGATGGATCGAGGGAGGGAGGGAGGAAAGGAAGGGAGGGAGGGGAAAAAAGGGAGGGAGGAAAGGGAGGGAGGGAGGGGAAAAAGGGAGGGAGGAAAGGGAGGGAGGGAGGGAGGAAAGGGAGGGAGGAAAGGGAGGGAGGGAGGGAGGAAAGGGAGGGAAGGAGGCGAAAAAGGGAGGGAGGAAAGGGAGGGAGGGAGGGAGGGAGGAAGGGAGAGAGGGAGGGAGGAAGGGAGGGAGGGAGGGAGGGAGGAAGGAAGGAAAGAAAGAAGGAAGGAAGGAAGGAAACGATTAAAACGAAAAATTTAGCCTGACCTGTGGTGGCGCAGTGGATAAAGCGTCGACCTGGGAACACTGAGGTCGCCAGTTCAAAACCCTGCACTGGTCTAGTCAAGACACATATGGGAGTTGATGCTTCCAGCTCCTCCCCCCTTTCTCTCTCTCTCTCTTTCTCACTCTGTGTCTCCTCTCTAAAATGAATAAATAAAAAATTTTTTTTAAAAATTTAAAAAGAAAAATTTTAAAAAAAACAAAGAAAAACACAAAATGGCCCTGGCCAGTTGGCTCAGCTGTAGAGGGTGGATCTGGAGTATAGAAATCCCTGGTTCAATTCCCAGTCAGGGCACACAGGAGAGATGACCATCTGCTTCTCTTCCCCTCCTCCTTCTCTCTCTCTCTCTCTCTCTCTCTTCTCCTGCAGCCATGGCTCAACAGATTTCAGCATGTGGGTCCAGACACTGAGGATGACTCCATGGAGCCTCCACCTCAGGTGCTAAAAATAGCTCAGTTGCAAGCAGCCCCAGATGAGCACAGCATCAGCCCCAGACAGGGATTGCCAATCGCAGTTGGGGCACATGCAGGTGTCTATCTCCCTTACTCTCACCAAATAAATAAATAAATAAATAGAAAAACACAAAATGTTAAATATGAGAATTCATAATAATGTTTTTTAAAAACAAACTAACCCAGGTGTCCCCAAACTACGGCCCAGGGGCCACATGCGGCCCCCTGAGGCCATTTATCTGCCCCCCCACCGCACTTCCAGAAGGGGCACCTCTTTCATTGGTGGTCAGTGAGAGGAGCACAGGATGCATCCGCACCCATAGTTCCCATTGAAATACTGGTCAGTTTGTTGATTTAAATTTACTTGTTCTTTATTTTAAATATTATATTTGTTCCCGTTTTGTTATTTTACTTTAAAATAAGATATGTGCAGTGTGCATAGGGATTTGTTCATAGTTTTTTTTTATAGTCTGGCCTTCCAATGGTCTGAGGGACAGTGAACTGGCCCCCTGTGTAAAAAGTTTGGGGACCCCTGACCTAATCTGTGGTGGTGCAATGAATAAAGTGTTGACCTGAAATACTGAGGTCACTGGTTCAAAACCTCAGGCTTGCCCAGTTAAGGCACATACGAGAAGTAATTACTACAAGCTGATGTTTCCCACTCTTTCCCCACTTTTTTTTGCCTCTCTATAAAATCAATAAATAAAATCTAGAAAAAACATACTGAGAGGTGTCCCCTTTTCAAAATAACAGGAAACCAACTCATTATTCTGAAAACTGGTAAATAAAAGGAAAGAATCAGGCCTTACTCAGTAGCTTGGTTGGTTTGAGTGTCGTCTCAATATGCCAAGGTTGTGGGTTTGATCCCCAGTCAGGGCATATTCAGAAAATCAAACAATGAATATATAAATAAGTGGAACAAAAATATCAATGTTTCTCTGTCTCTCTCTCTCTTTCTAAAAATAAATAAATAAAAATAAAAAAAGAATCAAGTATTAATCCTTTCCTTTTTATATGAAATATTATCCTTCCTTAGGATAACCTAATAGTTGGTGAAGTGCTTTTTAAAGAATTTTAGGTAATAAATCAATTAGAAATAAAAGAATTAGAATAGTACATTTGCAACCTCAATGAAGCTAGGAAATGATTTCTAGTGGATTGATAAAACTTAGGAGAAAAACAACTGGAAACTTTAAAATGAATGAATCAGGCTGACAGTCCCTGCATCTATCACTGATTAATCTTAATATTCCTAAGAGAGCCTGACCAGGCAATGGCTCAGTGGATAGAGCATCAGCCTGGGACGCTGAGGACCCAGCTTAGAAACCCCAAGGTCGCCAGCTTGAATGCAAGCTCATCTAGGCTGCGCGCAGGCTCACTGGTTTAAGCATGGGATCATAGACATGACCCCATAGTCACTGGCTTGAGCCCAAAGGTCACTGGCTTGAGCAAGGGGTCACTGGCTTGGCTAGAGCCCCCTGTTTAAGGCATATATGAGAAAGCAATCAATCAATGAACAACTAAAGTGCCACAACTATGAGCTGATGCTTCTCA
Organism: Rhynchonycteris naso; assembly: GCA_037038555.1. Lineage (NCBI taxonomy): Eukaryota > Metazoa > Chordata > Mammalia > Chiroptera > Emballonuridae > Rhynchonycteris > Rhynchonycteris naso. The sequence continues at coordinate 75,101,039 of CM072999.1, read as the reverse complement.
TCTCTCTTCCTTCCTGTCTGTCTCTGTCTGTCCATTTCCCTCATTTTATCCATTCCTTCTTTCCTCCCTCCTTCTCTCTCTCTTTCTCTCAAACAACAACAACAACAAAAAGAAAACATTAATAAAAAGAGACAACCAGACACTGCCTACTGATGCGATATAAGTCACCTCTGAAGTATTTTGGCCAAACAAAACAAAACTGGAATCTGATTTAATCACCAGTTTATAAAAAAAAATACAGGGAATAGAAGAACACGCTAAACAACATCACAAGGAGAAAATCCACAAAACCCAAAATATGGGAATTTCTGTGTGACAAATAACTTCGATTTTTATCAATGAGAATAAAAACAACAACAAAAAAAACTGTAAGAAAAAAAAGGAAACCTACAGATTAAGAGACTTAAGAACCCATGGCAATGTTTCTCGACTATCCTCTGTACCCCAAAAAATAAAATCAATCTCTCTCTCTCTTTCTCTCTCTCTCTCTCTCTCTCTATATATATATCACACACACACACACACGAGACTTAAAACATATACCACCAAATGTAGTATGTGAATTCTGTCTGGAACTAGATTCAAGTAAACCAAGTACAAAACATAGAAAGATATGATCAAGCGCCTGACCAGGTGGTGATGCAGTGGATAGAGCGATGGACTGGGATGCAGAGGAGGACCCAGGTTTGAGACCCTGAGGTCATCAGCTTGAGCGCAGGATCATCTGGCTTGAGCAAGAAAGCTCAACAGCTTGGACCCACGGTCGCTGGCTTGAGCAAGGGGTTACTCGGTCTGTTGAAGGACCGCGGTCAAGGCACATATGAGAAAGCAATCAATGAACAACTAAGGTGTCGCAATGAAAAAACCGATGATTTATGCTTCTCATCTCTCTCCATTCGTTTGTCTGTCCCTGTCTATCCCTCTCTCTGACTCTCTCTCTGTCCATGTAAAAAATAAATAAATAAAGATATGATCAAGCAAATCTGAAGACTGACTTGATATTTGATGTTATTTAGGAATTATTATGTAGTGTGACTAAGATGGAAAAAAAGGAATACTTCTTAGAAATATGTATATTAATATATTTACAGATTAAATATTTCTTGAATTTATTTTGAAATAATCTGGGGAGGGAAAGGAGAGAAAAAAATTTATTTAGAACAAGGTTGGCCATATATTAATAATTTTTTTAATTTTTAAAAAATTTTTTTACAGGGACTGAGAGAGGAATAGGGACAGACAGACAGGAATGGAGAGAGGTGAGAAGCATCAATCATTAGTTTTTTGTAGTTGTTCATGCTGCTGCAACACCATAGTTGTTCATTGATTGCCTTCTCACATGTACCTTGACCGCGGGCCTTCAGCAGACTGAGCAACCCCTTGCTGGAGCCAGCGACCTTGGGTCCAAGCTGGCGAGCTTTTGCTCAAGCCAGATGGGCCCACACTCAAGCTGGCAAGCTCGGGGTCTCGAACTTAGGTCTTCCGCATCCCGGTCCGACACTCTATGCACTGCGCCACTGCCTGGTCAGGCTTAATAATTTTTTTAAAAAGATTTTATTGATTCTATAGAGAGAGGAGAGAAAGAGAGGTTGGGAGAAACAAGAAGTATCAACTCAAGAGCTGCTTCACATTATTTTTTCATTGATTGTTTGTTATATGTGCCTGGACCAGGCAAGCCCAGGGTTTCAAACCAGCAACCTCAGCTTTTCAGGTCAAAGCTTTCTCCACTGCACCACCGCAGGTCAGGCTTGATAATTATTGAAAGTGGGTGATGAATACATGGGTACATTATGTAATTCTCTCTATTTTTATTTATGTTTAATTCTTTTAATAATAATAAAAATTTAAAAAACATGGCAACTCTGATGTTCAGCAATCTTAATCTACATCTGTACTGGTTACAGGATTCAAAATATTTCTTTACCCCTCCCTAGGTGATATGCTTAACACAAAACATCACCCTAAGGTTGTTCTTGTAAAGCCTCAATGGTGACAGGATAATAAATGAGGCGTGGCCAGTTCTTACCAGTAGAAATGAAAAAAGAAATGTCTATAACTGCTTGAATCTTGTAAGATTTTAAGACCCATTTTAATGATAAATAGCTAGAATTGCTAAACAGAGATAAGATTCATTCCTTAAAAATTTTAAAGCAGGTGTTATATAACTGAATTGCTGGGAAGAAAAGAGTAAATTTTAGTTAAGAATAATAAATTTGGTGGTTTTATTTATTTTTATTTATGCCCTCTATACTGTCCTCTACCTTCCTCCTTTCTCAGCAATCACCACACTGTTGTGAATTTGCAGTTTTTAGAAGAAATTAGTAATGCCAGTGAGAAGCTTCATCTGAGCATGTAAATTTTAATAAAAATATATGGGAAAAACTTACTAGTAATCTTTTAATATGTCTAGAGAGTACTCACTAACAGTTATACTAACTTGAGCCTTGTCCCAAATCGAGACAACACTAAATATAGAGATAGGGATGGTTAGTGGTGGACTAATTTTCTTTTTCTTTTTTTTCTTTTCAGGGCTAATTTTCTTATGACAGGAAAAAAGATAGCATGCAAGTCAAATGGAAAGGTTCTTGGATGGGTCCACAGGAGAGTGCCAAAGGCCACAAAAGCCATTGTTACCTGATATACAAGCCTCCTTAGTTTTCCCAGACTAAGAGCCTTCTCTTTTCCGGAAAGTGAGATTTAGGTAATTGCAAATAAAATAAAAACAAGTATGTGCTAAGACTAAGAGGCACTCAGCAGTCTGAAAAAAGCTCCTGTCCCTATTCTCCAGTTATTAGTAATCGAAGCACAAAACTGAAGAGTTTTCTCTAATTGTGCCAAGAACACCGTCCTCAGGTTTCCATCAAGCCCTAACACCCATCAAGTAACCAGTCTCAGGCCAACCACAAACTTCCCTGCGCTTCGGCCTTTTCATTCACAAAATGAGATACAACCTCTCCATGGGGATACAGTGAGAATCAAATAAGAAGTTTCTAAATCCAAAATAAAACAATACATCATAGTTTAAAGTTGTAATATCATAGTTTAAAATGTAAAAATTATAATATTATTGGCCAAAGTGAAAAAAATCAGGGTCCATATTAATAACCTAAAAAGGTCCAGAAACAGCTGCCTCAAGAAATAAACTTGGGCTGGCTCCAGAGATAGCAAATCACATGACTCAAAGACTTTAAGGCTAAAGTCCATAGATAAATATCTTTAAATCTAAATCAAGTGCTGAAGGATAATTGATGGAAACAAGAAAAGCCTTCTAAGGAAAAGAAGAAGTACTTAGGCCAGGATCTATGTCTCTGAAATCACTGCTATGTAGAAAAGTTGAAAAAATAAAAGAACTATGTGCCCAAAACAAATTTTGCTAAAGCTGAAAAACAACCTTCGGGTCTTTAATTTAGGCAGCAAGCTAAATAATGCTTTTATGCTTTGAGGGTGGCTATAGATCCAGGGGTGTGGGGGGGGGGTGTGTTCAGGGGCAGAGGTAGCATCAGAGAGGTGATGGTTTCCCTCTCCTTCCTGTTACAGTCATTACTAAAATATTCCCCTTCTGAATTTCTCTTACTGCTGCCCCAACCCACCTCCAATTTCCATCTAAAGGGCAGGGAACAGAGAGAGCAATGTTAAAGAATGGAAAGAGAAAGAAGAATAGCATTTTTCCTCGATCTCAACTAGTGCTTAAATTTTCAAGCAGTTAAGGTTGGTACTTGAGCCCATAAACAGAAAACTAGAGTCCTTAAAGTAACAATGGGTAGAAAGGGAAGGGACAGGGAGAGAGCAATCCATGTGTGGATTGAAAACTTTGCAATTATGACAATCAGTGATGATATGGATCAACTGAAATAGGTGACAGGAACAATCCATCTTTAGAAATATCTGTACCAAGTCTATTTAAATAAAGTTTCATCTGCATAATATAAAACATTCTGAGATGATACTAAGAATGTCATTATTATTATTCTTTTCCACTATAATTAGGTACCTGGAACAAAATTGTAAGATTTTAAGATACATTTTCAAGGTAACCTACCTGCAACTGCATGACCACATAGTTGAAGCGATCATTCCTTCCACAGCCAATAAATCTACAAACATGGTCTTTCCCTGGATAAAGAAAGAAAGAAAGAAAACAGTGGAAAAGGTTATATTATAGTTTCTCTTCTGAAAAATTAATAATTTGTTTTTCTGTATAGTGTTTTATGATTGAATATAAAGAACCTGTGTTAACCTTAAAGAACCCGACCAGGCGGTGGCGCAGTGGATAGAGCATCAGCCTGGGATGTTGAAGACCCAGGTTTGAAACCCCAAGGTCACTGGCTTGAGTGCAGACTCACCAGCTTGAGTGCAGTGTCTCTGGCTTTGCAGTGTCTCTGGCTTGAACATGGGATCACAACCCCATGGTCGCCAGCCTGAGCCCAAAGGTCGCTGGCTTAAACAAGGGGTCACTGGCTCTGCTGGAGCCTCCCCCCACCCCGGTCAAGGCACATATAAAAAAAGCAATCAATGAACAACTAAAGTGCTACAACTATGAGTTAATGCTTCTCATCTCTTTTCCTTTCTGTCTGTCCTTCTCTGTCCCCTTCTCTGTCTCTCTCTAGCTAAAGAAAAAAGAATAGATAAAATACTTAAATGTAAATCATGAAACCATAAAAATCTTGGATGAAAACAGAAGCAGTAAACTCTCCAATATCTCTCGTAGCAATATTTTTGCCAATATATCTTCATGGGCAAGTGAAATAAAGGACAAAATAGACAGGACTATATCAAACTAAAAAGCTTTTGCACAGCAAAAGTCATCATTAACAAAATTTAAAAAGCAACCCACACTATGGGAGAACATATTCACTGACACATCTGATAAGGAGTTAATAACAAAAATTTATAAAGAACTTCTAAAACTCAACACCAGGAAGATAAACAATCCAACGAAAAAATGGCCAAAGGAACTGAACAGACACTTTGCCAAAGAGGACGTACAGATGGCCAGGAGGCATATGAAAAAATATTGAAAGTCATTAAACATCAGAGAAATGAAATTTAAAATCACAATGAAATACCACTTCATACCTGACAGAATGGCTCTCAGTAACAAATCAAAACTCAGGTGCTAACGAGGGTGTGGAGAAACGAGAACCCTACTGCACTGCTGGTGGGAATACAGACTTGTACAGCCACTGTGAAAAACAGTATGGCATTTCCTCAAAAAATTAAAATTGGAACTGCCTTTTGACCTAGCTATCCCACTTTTAGGAATATATGCTAAGAATCCCAAAACACTAATTGAAAAGAAGATATGCACCCCGTGTTCACTGCAGCATTGTTTACAATGAGCCAAGATCTGGAAGCAGCCCAAGTGTCTATCAATGGACGAGTGGATAGAAAAGCTGTGGTACATATACACAATAGAATACTATAAGGCCATGAAAAAGAAGGAAATCATACCTTTTGCAATGGCATGGATAGACCTGGAAATTATTATGTTAAGTGAAGTAAGTCAAACAGTGAAAGACAAATATATAATTTCACTTACATATGAACTTAGGAATGGAATAGAGGCAGAGGCAGAGGCAGAGTTATGGGGAGCAGAGGGACAGCTATCAGGGGGAAGGAAGATGAGGGGATGGGATCAGAGAAGGTGAAGGGATTAGTGAAACTATGTATAAATAATACAGATACAGATAACAGGGCAGCAAATTCCAGAGGAAAGGGGGGAGGTATTTGGGGAGAGGGGGAATAGAGGGCACATTGTGGGGGTTGAGGGTATTATATTAAGTGGTACACCTGAATCCATGTTAACACAATAAATTAAAACATGTAATTAAAAAAAGAGAATTTAAAAGAAGAGTTAATATGCTAGAGGGTTGGATCAGAGTAAAAAGGTGGCATACTGAAGTGGGGGCATACTGAAACATAAAACATACACTAAAGTCTTGCATGCCACATGGAGTTCAGATTTGACTCGTTATTAGATAATGGTGGGGGAGGGGCTAGTTCAAAGGTTTTCAAGTAAGAGAGCTACATGATTTGGGCTGTGTTTTGGAAAGAGAATGTTAATCACCATTACATGCTGATTTATGGCAGGGAGATCAACTAGGTGGTTAATACACTACTCCAGGTAAAAAATGAGGAAGGTTCAAATTAACGCATTGAAAATAAGAATTTAAAGAAGAGAAAAGATTTCAAATTAAACTTTAAAAGACAGAATAGACAGATTATGAAGAAGAGAGAGTAAAGAGAAGGGAGACTTGTAGCTAAAACTAACCTGACAGGGTTAAACCACATGAATACACACTAAGGCAAAAGTTGCCATGCAAGAGAGGAGATAATGATTTCTACTTCGGGGATTTTTTCACTGATTTATCTACCAGACATGAAAGTTGTGTTAGAAATGCAGGTGTAAAGTTTAACAGAGAAATCAACTATTAGATGGTAACAGATCTATGTACTGTCAATGGAGATAAGGGTTGATTGCCCACAGAAGATGGGTTGTTTAATGTTAGAGGGGAAACAGGAACTCATGAAGGAGACTGAGAAGAAACCGTGGAGCACAAGGAGTTTTATATACCTCATAACTTCCTTATTTCTGTGAAGAATTAAATAAAATGATCTCTAAATTGAGGGGAGCAGGGTGAGTTATGATTGAAAAGAATGTTAACAATTCAAAACAACTGGTGTAGAGAAAAGGAAAGACAGGGGACCAGATTGCCATTCAGATAAGAGTCCTGAGTAGAATCCAGATACCAGAACTATAGCAAGCTTTATGGTAAATAAGGCAGTTTTCTGAGTCATATCTAGTTCGTATGATAGCAAAAGAGTCCTATACTATGTGCTATTAGGTCTGATCATGACTCTCCATTCACAAAAATTTATTCAATTTCATATTGTAAAGCCAGTAGTCGAGGCCACCAACAGGGCCGCCTGGCCAGTGCAGGTTAGCATTAGATTCGGAGTCGGTAATGAAACAACGGAGTCAAGAACTGGTGAGCCATCAGCTTTAATTCTAGATTGCACCTGGCGGGCAAGCAAAAATACACACTGGGCTCCAAAACCCACTCATTCAGTGCTCACAAAGCTACTGACTTCTCTGAGTTTCCTAGAATTAAAGGTTTCTAGCTCACCAGACTTATTCACCTCTGTTCCCCATCTCCTTCTCCAACACTAACTCTGCACAAACTGGCTTCTCCCTCAGCACTCCACCATCTTAGCTGCTTCTCCTGGCCTCCACGTAGCCTTAATCTGCTCTCCTCTCTAATACAAACCTCAGGAACCAAGAGAGAGCAAGCTCCCAGCCTGCCCCACATTATAGTGTAGAAATCCAAATCCTTAATCCAATCTACAAACAAGGAAGTCTCTGATACAAAGTCACTTATCTGAGGCATAATGGGAGGATTCCTCATGAGAGTGCACTAACCCACATCATCCAATCAGTCAAGGGTGTGTGGAAAAGCTTACTCTTAATACTTGCACATAGGCAGCACCATCTTTAACAAAGTGAGCATAATATATTTTATCTGCCCAACACATATACAGTAAGATTAGAGGAAAGGTCCAAAAATATTGCAGAAAAATTCCAAGTCCATAGGGTAAACGATTTTTATAAACTTCCAGTAACTCTGAGTACAGGTGACACCTAAATAATCTCAATGACACACTAGAGGAGGACTACCTTGTGAAGAAGTGATGTCAAACCCAAGCCAACCTCATTTTATTTGGTTTTATTATTTTGAAATGAAATGTAATGGGGTGACACTGATCAGTAAGAGTACACAGGTTTCAGGTGAATGCCTCCATCCACAGCATTTGAACTGCTGACTGCATTGTGTGCCCATCACCTAGTCAAATCATATTCCATCAACGTATATTTGTCCCTCTTTACTCCCTTCCCCTCACCCATATCCCCCTTCTTCAGTGACCACTTCTCTTTTATCTATGTCCATGAGTCTGTTTTATATTTCAGCTATGTGTGAAATCATATAGTTCTTAGTTTTTTCTGATTTATTTATTTCAATTAGAATTATGTTCTCAAGGTCCATCCATGTTGTTACAAGTGGCAATATGTCATCACTTCTTATGGCTGAGTAGTATTCCATTGTATATATGTACCACATCTTCTTTATCCGGTCATCTATTGAGGGACAGTTTGGTTGTTTCCATGTCTTGTCCACTGTGAATAATGCTGCAATGAACATGGGGCTGCATGTGTATTTGTGTACCAATGTTTTCTAGTCTTCTGGGTAGATACCCAAGTAAAGGAATTGCTGGGTCTTATGGTATTTCTATTCTTAGGTTTTTGAGGCACCACCATACTGTCTTCCATAACAGCAGTACAATTTTACATTCCCACCAGCAGTGAATGAGGGTTCCTTTTTCTCCACAGTCTCTCCAACACTTGTTAATACCTGCTTTGTGGATAACAGCCCATCTAACAGGGTGTGAGGTGGTATCTCATTGTAGTTTTGATTTGCATTTCTCTAATAGTTAGCGAAGATGAATATCTTTTCATATATCTTTTGGCCATTTGTAGTCTTCTGGGAGAAGTGTCTGTTAAGGTCCTCTCCCAATTATTTAATTGGATTGTTTGCATGTTTGTTGTTGAGCTTTGTGAGTTCTTTATATATTTTGGATATTAACACCTTATCAAAGCTATTGTTTGTTAATATCAACTCACACTTGGTTTGTTGCCTTTTTGTTTTGTTGTCTGTTTCTTTTGCTGTGCAGCTTTTAAGTTTGACATACCCTCATTCATTTATTGTTGCCTTTACTTCCCTTGCCCTTGGGGTCAAATTCATAAAATGTTCTCTACAACCCAGGTCCATAAATTTAGAATGTTTTCTTCTATCTAATTTATGTTCCAGGTCTCATATGTAGGTCTTTGATCCGTTTTCAATTAATATTTGTGCAGGGGGACAAACTGTAGTTGTTTCATTGTTTTGCATGTGACTTTCCAATTTTTCCAGCACCATTTATTGAAGAGGTTTTCTTTTCTCCATTGTTTACTCACTTTATTTCTAGGTGATTAACTTCTATAGGTTATCATACTTGTTCATAAAGCACAAAAATAGATAAATGAACTGAATTTCAGCATCTTTAAACTATACTATGTTTCCTTGTTTAACCCTTAAACTGTAAGTGCTTCAAGGGTCTCTAGTATCCAGCTCTGCAAAGGGGACATACTAAGTGAACAGAGGAATAAAGAAGTTTTTTGTTATATTTATTAAAACATTAATGACATTAAAAAATTTCACCCATTTAAAGTGTAAGATTCTACAGCTGATGTATTATATAGAACTGTACACCTGAAACTTAATATAATTTTATTAACCAATGTCATCAATAAATTCAATTAAAAAAAACAAGGTAAAATTCAATGGTTTTTTAGTATATTCACAAACTTTTGCAAGCACAACCACAATCAATATTAGAACATTTTCATCAGCCCTACCCAAGTCCACCAAAAAACCCACACCCTTTAATAGTCTCTTCCTATCCCCCTACCCCACTCTTCCAGCCCTAGAGTACTAATCTACTTTCTATTGCTATAGATTTGCCTATTCTAGATATTTCATAGAAACTGACTCAGTCAATTAAGTGGTCTTTTGTGACTGGCTTCTTTCATTTAGTATAGGGTATTCAAAGCTCATCCACGTTGTAATATGTGTCAGTGTGTCATTTCTTTTCATTGTTGATAATATTCCATTGTATAGATATACCACATTTTGTTTAGTCATTCATCAGTTGATTGTCCATTTTCATTATTTCCACTTTTTTGTTATTATGAGTAATTCTGCTATGAATAGTTATATACAATTTTTATGTGGCCATGAGTTTTCATGTCTCAGCTATATAACTGGGTAGAATTGCTGGGTCATATGGTAACTCCATGTTTAATCTTAAGCAGACCATAGAAACTGCTGGAGTGTTTTCCAAAGGAGTTGCACAACTTTATATTCTTACCAATAACACATGAGCCTTCTAATTTTTCTGCATCTCACTTATTATTTTTATCATCTATATCTTTTTTATTGTAGCCACACTATAGGGAGTGAAGTGGTATCTCATTATAGTTTTGATTTACATTTCTGTAATGATTAATGATGTTGATCATCTTTTCATGTGTTTATTGGTTATTTGTATATCTTTTTTGGAGAAATATTTGTTCAAATCTTTTGTTGATTTTTCATATGAATTATTTATCTCTATTATCTTTATATATTCTGGGTAAAGTCCCACCTCAGATGTAGATTTGTAAATATTTTCTCCTATTTCATAGGTTGTCTATTTACTTTTTGTATTTTTAGGGAAAATTTTTATAAGAGTTTATTCGACCTAAACTGGTAACCTATGCTGGAGAACAAGATCTCAAATGCTCCAGAGAATTAGCAGTTTTGCAGCCTCATTATTTACTTTCTTGATGGTGGTCTTTGAAAAACAAACATTTTTAAATCTGGTGAAATCTAATTTATCTGATTCTTATCTTGTTTCTTTGTAATTTTGGTGTCATATCTAAGAAACCAGTGACCAATCCAAGTAACAAAGACTTACACCTATATATATTTCTAAGAGTTTTATACATTTAAGTCTTTGATCCATTTTTAGTATATTTTTATACATGGTATAAGGTAAAGGTCTAACTGCACTCTTTTGCATGTGTATAATCGTGTTGACAAGACACACTTCTCCTGTGCTTCTTGTTTACTCTCAAACTACTAACATAGTTACACTACTTTTGATACTAGATGTGTGGGCTTCCCACACATTAAGCTGTTTTCCTAGACACCAGCTGGGTGTCCTATGATTCAATTCAATTCTGACACTATCTACCTGGAATTATCATCAGATCTCCACAAGTTAAAGGCTCAATCCCACAAGAGTAACCCTACTTCAGATGCCAATCACAAGTCTCTGATTGTCACTTGTATTTCTAACCAACCAGCTATAAATTGGGGTTCCCATTACCCTCTCCTTGGCTTTGAAAATTTGCTAGAATGGCTCACAGAATTCAGAGAGACATTTATGTTTACCACTTTATTACAAAGAATATAATAAAGGATGTGCACAAACAGCCAAATTTAGAGATATCATAGGGTAAAGTATTTGAGAAGGGACACACAAAGCTCCCACGCTCTCTCCCAAGTGCAGCATTCTGCCAGCACCTACATGTGGTCAACAATTGTGAAGCACTACAAACCCCATACTTTGAAAGTTTAACGGAGGCTTCATCCCATAGGCCTGATTGATCATTACCTCAGCCCCTGTACACTTGTCCAGAGGATAGTGGGTGGGACTGAAAGTTCCAAACTTCTAATCATGGCTTAGTCTTTCTAGTGACCTCCCACTAACCCAGAGCTATTCAGGAGCCGACTAACAGCTGCTTCATTAGAACAAAAGACACTGACAATTTCAAGGAATTTAGGAGCCAGAACTGGGGCAAAGATCAATGTATGTATTTTCTATTATTTTACAATACCCAATCCAGTGGTCCTGGCACCATTTGTTGAAAACACTTCTTTCCCTATTTAACTGCTTTGGCACCCTTGTCAACAATCAATTGACCATGTATGACAACTAAGTTCTAGACTGTCAAATCTATCCTACTCGTCTATAATTCTTTTCTTCTTTTTTCCTTTTTTTGAGAAAGATAGAGAGAGAGAAAGAGAGAGGGACGGACAGACAGACAGACAGGAAGGGAGAGAGATGAGAAGCATCAACTCATAGTTGTGGCTCCTTAGCTGTTCATTGATTGCTTTCTCATATGTGCCTTGACTGGGGGCTCCACCTGAGCCAGTAACCCCTTGCTCAAGCCAGTGAGTGACCCTGGACTTCAAGCCAGAGTGGCCTTTGAGCCCAAGCCAGTAACCATGGGGTCATATCTATGATCTCATGCTCAAGCCAGTGACCTCGCACTCAAGCTGGTGAGCCTGCACTCAAGCCAGTGACCTCAAGATTTCAACCTGGGTCCTCAGCATCCCAGGTCAACACTCTATCCACCGCCCCATGACCTGATCAGGAGGCTATAAATCTATCCTTGTTCCAGTAGCATGTCTTGATTATTGCCACTTTATACTAAGTTTTGAAATCAGGAAGTTTAAAACTACAACTTTTACAACTTTGTTGTTCTTTTTTTTTTTTTTTTCAAGTGAGAGGAGGGGAGACACAAAGAGAGAATCCTGCATGCGCCCCAACCAGGATCCGCCCAGCAACCCGTTTGGGCCGATGCTTGAATCAACCAAGCTATCCTCAGCAACTGGGGCCAACACTAGAACCAATCAAGCCACTGGCTGCAAGAAGGGAAGAGAGAGAGTAACTGAAGAGAAGCAGATGGTTGCTTCTCATGTGTGCCCTGATAAGGGATCAATCTGGGATGTCCATATACTGGCCAATGTTCTATCCACTGAGTCAACCAGTCAGAGCCTATTGTTCTTTTTTCAAAACACTTGATTATATGGGGTCTCTTGCAATTCTATATTAATTTTAGAATCAGCTTATCAATTAGAAGCCAGCTAGGATTTTGGTAGGCATTGTGTTCAATTAGTAGATCAACTTCAGGAGTACTACCATGTCAATAATATTATCTTCCTATCTACAAACATATTTTTTGATGTATTTAGGCCTTCTTTATTTTTTCAATTACATTTTGTAATTTTCAGAAAAAAGTTTTGCATCTCTTTTGTTAAATTTATTCCTACACGTTTTATTCTTTTTGATGCTATTATAAATGGAATTGTTCTGTTAATTTCATTTTTGGCTTGTTCATTGCCACTGTCTTATAATATAAGTGATTTTTGTATATTTACTTTGTATCCTACAATCTTGCTGAACTTGTTTATAAGTTCTAATAATTTTTCAGTGGATTCCCGAGGATTTACTATATATAAGATCATGTCATCTATAACTAGAGATAGTTTTACTTCTTTCCAATCTGGGTGCATTTTATTTCATTTTCTTGACTTGAAAAGATATGGCAAAAAGCAGAAATCATTGTCATGTTCTTTATCTTTTGGTAAAAGAGCCAGTCTTCTATCATATTAACTATGAGTCTTTTTTTTTTTAATAGATGCCCATTATCAGGTGAGGAAGTTCTTTTCTACTCCTAGTTTGTTTGGAATGTTTATCATCAAGGGGTACTAGGTTTTATTAAATGAGTCTTCTGTGTCTACTAACATAATCATGATGCTTTTGTCATTTGTTCTATTGATACAGTGTATCATATTGATTTCCATATTTTGAGCCAACTTGGAATTCCAGAGATAAATTCCACTTACTCATGGTGAATAATCCTTTCTATATGTTGCTGAATCTTTTTTTATATGTTGCTGAGGATATTTGCATCTATATTCATAAGAGACATTGGTTTGTAGTTTCCTATTAGTATCTTTGACTGCTTTTGGTATCAGAGTAATATTGGTCTCACAGAATGAATTGGGAAAAGTTTCCTCCTATTCTGTATTTTTTGGAAGAGTCTGTTTTTAAAAATTGGCATTAATTTTCCTTTAAATATTTGTTAGACTTCAGCAGTGAAGTCATCCAGGTCTGGGCTTTCGACAATGGGTAGGTGTTTTTATTATTATATTTTGTAATGTATTGTTAATTTTAATTTTTAGGTTTTTATTCCCTTTTTTAAACTGAGGTAGTATTCGTTTGTAAGATCATATCGATTTATTTATTTATTTTTATTAAGTGAGAAACAAGAGGCAGGGAGGCAGAAACAGACTCCTGTATGCATCCCTATCGGGATCCATCCAGCAAGCCCCCTATAGGACGATGCTCTGCCCATCTGGGGTGGAGGGTTGCTCCACTGCTTGGCAACTGAGCTATTTCAGCACTTGAGACAAGGCCATGGAGCACTCCTCAGCACCCAGAGCCAAATTGCTCAAACCATTTGAGCCGGCTGTGGGAGGAGATAAGAGAGAGAGAGACAAAGAGAATGAGGCAGAGGGAGTAGGAGAGAGAGAAAAAAAAAGAGAAGGGGAGTGGGAGAGGTAGAGAAGCAGATGGTCGTTTCTCCTGTGTGCCCTGACTGGAATCAAACCTGGGATTTCCACATGTCGGGAAAACACTCTACCACTGAGCCAACTGATCAAGATCATATAGATTTTAAGTGTGCCTTTTCTATGATACACGATCTGTATACTGTATTGTGTGCCTACCATCCAAAGTCAAATAATCCTTACCCATTGTATGTCTATTCAGATTTTCAGTTTCCATAGGTTATGTCTTCTAGGAATTTGTCCATTTCATGTAAGGTATTTAATTTATTGTCATATAGTCCATAATATTTCCTTATTATTAATACTTTTTATTTCTGTAAGATCACTAGAAATGTCCTCTCTTTCATTCCTCTAGCCCCAGAATTTGTTTTTTCTTTAAGACAGAAAGAGGAAGGAAAAGAGAAGGGAGAGGGAAGGGGAGCATTCATTTGTTGTCCCACTTAATCGTGCATTCATTGGTTGCTTCCTGTTTGTGCCCTGACCAGGGATTGAACCTGCAACCTTGTCGTTTCTATGGAAAGGGGAATAAAGCATTAACTCAAGAGTTAAATCTCAACTCTGCAACTTAATAACTATGAAACTTTGAGGAAGTTTGTTTGGTCAGAAGAGCTATTGAGAGAATTAAGTGAGATAATCTATTTACAAAGTACTTACTTGGTTAACTATCCAGCATTCATTCCTCCTTACTAACAGCACCCAAATTTCTCTTGGAGAATAATCTTCCTCAATGATTTATCTACTCTCAATAGACTTGACCCCCTCCCATAACGTTGTAATGAACAGAGGGGTGGATATATTCGTTCAAATTAGTGTTTTGGGTTTCTTTGGATAAATTTCCAGAAGTGGCCTGACCAGGCAGTGGCGCAGTGGATAGAGCATCAGACTGGGATGTGGAAACCCAGGTTCAAGACTCCGATGTCGCCAGCTTGAGCACAGGCTTATCTATCTGGCGTGAGCAAAAAGCTCACCAGCTTGGACCCACGGTCGCTGGCTCAAGTAAGGGGTTACTCGGTTTGCTGAAGGCCCGCGGTCAAGGCACATATGAGAAAGCAATCAGTGAACAATTAAGGCGTCGCAACGAAAAACTGATGATTGATGCTTCTCATCTTTCTCCGTTCCTATCTGTCTGTCCCTATTTATCCCTCTCTCTGACTCTCTTTCTGTCCCTGTAAAATAATAATAATTCCCAGAAGTGGAATTACTGGGTCATTAGGCAGTCCCCTTTCTTTTTTGGAGCTAACTCCATGCTGCTTTCCACAGTGGCTGCACCAATTTTCATTTTCACCAACTGTGCACAAGGGTTCCATTTTCTCCATATTCTTGCCAACATTAGTTGTTTGTTGATTTACTAATGACAACCATTCTGACAGGTGTGAGGTGCTGCTTCATTGTCGTTTTAATTTGCATTTTGCTAATGATTAGTGACAATGAACACCTTTTTATGTTTCTATTGGCCATCTGTATGCCCCCTCTGGAGAAGTGTTTATTCAGGTCCTTTGCCCATTTCTTTTTTTCTTTTCTTTCCTTCTTTTTAAGTGAGAGGTGGAGAGATAGTGAGATAGACTCTCACATGTGCCCTGGCTGGGATCCACCCAATAGCCCATCTGGAGCTGATGCTCAAATCAACTGAGCTATTTTTAGTGCCTGACATTGACATGCTCGACCAACTGAGCAATCCTCAGTGCCCAGGGCCCATGCCTGAACGTATTGAGTCACTACCTGAAGGAGGAAAAGGAGAGGACAGGGAGAGAGAGGAGACAGAAGCAGATGGTTGCTTTTCCTATGCGCCCTGACCAGGAATGGGACTTGAAACATTCATACACCAGGCCAATGCTCTATCCACTGAGCAAACTGTCCAAGGCCATTTGCTCGTTTCTTAATTGGTTTTTCTATTGTTGAGTTTTACAACTTCCTTATAAGTTTTGTATATTAAGCCCTTATCAGATATGTCGGCAAATATGTTCTCCCATTCAGTGTGTTGTCTTTTAATTTTATTGATGGCTTCCTTTGCTATGCAAAGTCATTTTAGTTTGATGAAGTCCCATTTGTTTATATTGTCTTTTGTTAGCCTTGCCTGAAGCAATATATAAGAAAAAATATTGCTATAAGAAATGTCTGAGGCGATGGAGTAGGCAGACATACCAACTTCCACCTCCCAGAACAAAAGTGGATTACAACTTAATTTTAAAAACCATCACCTGGAAAAACCAACTATGGACTAAACCAGTGATGGGCAATCTTTTGAGCTTGCTGTGTCAAAATTCACCAAAAAATCGAGCATAACTTGGAGGGCGTGTCACTTTGAGAAAAACGGCTTAACCAGAAGTCCCAGAACTAGATGCTCTGTACCAGAGTTCTGTTGTTTTGGCCTCCAGACCTCTGGCAGAGAGTGTCTACACTACAGCAAATGTTTAATCCTTCGCTACCGCACCTGGCTGTGCAGGAGCAGAGGATGAAAGGTCCTTCGTGGCATGTGGTCCCATACTTCTCTGGTATGTGGCCGCATGTCATTGAAAATGGCTATGCGTGTCAGTGCTAACACACGTGTCATAGGTTCACCATCACGGGACTAAACTAAGAGGACTCTTTAACCAAGGATCACTGAAGAAGCTACACTGAGACTGGTAGGAGAAGCAAAAATGCGGAGAGGGCTGCTCAGCTCCCGGGAGCGGAGCGAATGGCAGCCCAGAGGGACTAGTGTGGTGGGAAATGAGTTTAGCGGAGAGGGGAGGGTCCTAGGCCTCAGGAACAAAGCCCCAGCCTGCAGCCCCAGAGCCTAGAAGAGGCTTACAGACAGAATTTAGCTGCAAAACAAGCCAAGACACTGTTTGGGAGAAAAAGAGATTTCTCAGACCCAGGATTCTTCTTAAAGGGACCATGCAGAACACCTCTTTCACAACCACTCACCCGGAACTCTGGGGGATGGGGAGAGATCAGAGGACTGAAGTAGCAGGAAGAGAGTGTAATCTAGGAGGCACAAGGAGAAACACTTTGAGGGACAGCCATCCTAACCCCTGGGCTGAGTCACTCCCCTAATCTGAAGTGAATATTTCCCCTGGAACCAGCAACACCAGCAAAGGGAAGTAGGACAACAGCCATAAAGAACCTATCCTGCAGCACTCAGAGCAAAGTCGCTTAGAAGGAGGGAGCCATTAAAGATAAAATATTGAGTGATAAGGCCTGAGCTGCATTGCCCCCACTCACACTGCTGAGTGCTAGCCACAGGGCGGGCGGTGGCTGGACGCGAAACTGCAGTCCCTTCAGCGGGGGTGGAAGCAGGGCCAGCCACAGCTGAGACCTGGCAGGAACTCAGTCCCGCCTGGCGGCTGTGGGGGCAAAAGGAGCACATGAAAGCGGTCTGACCATCAGCTGTGGCCAGGGGAGCAATTCAACTGCAGTCCTGCCCACGGGGTTGGGGCAAAAGCTTGGGAACCCACAGATACCTGTGGCTGAGCTTTGGTGTGGACCTCGACCTGCAGAGCAGGAGCTTGCGGCTGGAGCAAGAAAGCAGCCTCACAAGCGGGGCCCGGGCGAAAGCCTTAAAAACACCAGAGACCCATGGCTGAACAAGGTGCGCAGCCCTACCCGGCAGTGCGAAGGCTTAAGGCACATGGGCGCAGCCCTAACCACAGGGGTGGGACCAGGCCGAAGCCCACAAGGGATTGTAGATAGAGCCTGTGAACACAGCCCTGCCCACAAAAGAGAGGTGGAAACCGCAGCTACAGCCACAGCGGGACGGCACAGGCAAACCCATACCCAAACGTCCAAGGTAGCTACAGCAGGGGTAATGGGCCTGCATACAGACTACACCTAGAGAACACAGAGGCCACACCCATAGGACTCCTGTGGCCACACCATTCTTATACACAGGCAAAATGGGAAGGCAGAGAAATGCAACCCAAATAAATGAAGTGAAATCCCCAGAAAAGGACTTGAATGAGTCGGATATCACAAAATTACCAGATGCAGAGTTTAAAATAATGATTGTTAAGATTGTCAAATATCTTAGAACAACAATAGATGGACATAACAAGCACTAAATAAAGAGATAGCAAGAATAAAAAAGAAAATTGAAATGATAAAAGAAATCAGTCAGAAATGACAAATACAATATCTGAAATGAAGACCAAAATGGAAGGAATTAAAAGCAGGATGGATGCAGCTGAGGATAGAATCAGCAAGATACAGGAGAAGATAAACAAAGGCATGGAAGCAGAGCAAAAAAAAGAAAATAGACTCAAAAAGTCTGAGGAAACTCTAAGAGAGCTCTGTGACAACATGAAGAGAAATAATATCCACATCATAGGGGTTCCTGAAGAAGAGAAAGAACAAGGGATAGAGACTTTGTCCAAAGAAAGAATAGCTGAAAACTTCCCTAAACTGATGTAGGAAAAAGTCACACAGGTTCAAGAAGCACAAAAAATTCCATTAAAGAGAAACCCAAAGAAATCTACACCAAGATACATCACAATTAAAAGCTAAGAGATAAAGAAAGAATACTAAAAGCTAAGAGAAAAGCAATCTATTACCTACAGAGGAGCCCCCATAAGGATGATATCTGACTTCTCAACAGAAACACTTGAAGCCAGAAGGGAATGGCAAGACATATTCAAAGAAATGCAGATCAAGAGCCTACAACCAAGACTTCTTTATCCAGCAAGGCTATCGTTTAAAATTGAAGGAGAAGCCTGACCAGGCAGTGGCGCAGTGCATAGAGCGTAGGACTGGGATGCTGAGGACCCGGGTATGAGACCACGAGGTCATGGGCTTGAGCGTGGGCTCATCTGGCTTGAGCAAAAAAGGCTCACCAGCTTGGACCCAAGGTCGCTGGCTCGAGCAAGGGGTTACTCGGTCTGCTGAAGGCCTGCGGTCAAGGCAAATATGAGAAGGCAGTCAATGAACAACTAAGGTGTCGCAACAAAAAACTGATGATTG
Organism: Rhynchonycteris naso; assembly: GCA_037038555.1. Taxonomy (NCBI): domain Eukaryota; kingdom Metazoa; phylum Chordata; class Mammalia; order Chiroptera; family Emballonuridae; genus Rhynchonycteris; species Rhynchonycteris naso. The sequence goes on along the minus strand of CM072999.1, from coordinate 75,082,107 downwards.
ATGCTTCTCATCTCTCTCTGTTCCTGTGTCTGTCCCTCTCTATCCCTCTCTCTGACTCTCTGTCCCTGTAAAAAAATAAAATAGAAGGAGAAATAAAAAGCTTCCCAGACAAAAAAAAACAAAAACCCAAAACTAAAGAAATTCATTACAAGCAAACCAATGCTGCATGAAATGCTAAGAGGCCTATTGTAAACAGAACAAAGGGGGGAAAAGAATACAGTAAAATAGGAATGAAGCTTTAAAGAATAAAATGGCAGCCTGACCGGGTGGTGGTGCAGTGGATAGAGCCTCGGACTGGGAAGCGGAAGATCCAGGTTCGATAACCTGAGCTCGCCAGCTTGAGCGCGGGCCCATCTGGCTTGAGCAAAAGCTCACCAGCTTGGACCCAAGGTCACTGGCTGCAGCAAGGGGTTGCTTGGTCTGCTAAAGGCCTGTGGTCAAGGCACATGTAAGAAAGCAATCAATGAACAACTATGGTGTCACAAGGGCAACGAAAAACTAATGACTGATGCTTCTCACCTCTCTCTGTTCCTGTCTGTCTGTCCCTATCTATCCCTCTCTCTAACTCTCTCTCTGTCCCTATAAAAAAAAACAACAAAAAGAATAAAATGGCAATAAACAACTACATATCAATAGTAACCTTAAATGTAAATGGATTAAATGATCCAATCAAAAGTCATAGGTTAGCTGCATGGATGAGAAAACAAGACCCCTACATATGCTGTCTACAAGAAACCCACCTCAAAAGAAAAGATACACATAGACTGAAAGTAAAAGGTTGGAGAACAATATTTCATGCAAATGGAAATTAAAAAGAAGCTGGGGTAGCAATACTTCCATCTCACAAAATAGACTTTAAAACAAAGACTATAGTAACTGATGAAGAAGGTCACTACATAATGATAACAGGAGCAATCCAACAGGAAGATATAACCATTATAAATATCTATGCACCTAATATAGGAGCACCTAAATTTATAAAGCCGATGTTGATGGATATAAAGAGCAAGATCAACTGCAATACTATAATAGTAGGGGATTTCAATACCCGACTAACATCAACAGATAAATCCTCAAGAAACAAAATTAACAAAGAAACAGCAGACTTAAAGGACATATAAGATCAACTGAATTTAATAGATATCTTTAGAACCTTTCACCCTACAGTAGAAGAATATACAGATATTCAAGTGCTCATGGTACATTCTCTAGAATAGACCACATGTTAGGGCACAAAAAGGGTCTCAAGAAATTTAAGAGGACTGAAATCATATCAAGCATCTTCTCTGATCACGATGGCATAAAACTAGAAATCAACTAAAACATAAAAACAGAAAAATACTCAAACACTTGGAAACTAAATATCATGTTATTAAATAACAAATGGGTTAACAATGAGATTAAAGAAGAAATTAAAAATTCCTAGAAATGAATGATAATGAGCATACAACAACTCAAAATTTATGGGACACAGCAAAAGCTATACTGAGAGGGAAGCTCAGAGCATTACAGGCATACTTTAAGAAGCAAGAAAAAGCCAAATAAACAACTTAATTCTGCATCTAAAAGAACAAGGAAAAGAACAGCAAGTAAAGCCCAGAGGTAGTAGAAGAAAGGAAACAATAAAATTCAGAGCGAAATAAATGACATAGAGGCTAAGAAAAATACACAGGATCAATGAAACCAAGAGCTGGTTCTCTGAAAAGCTAAACAAGATAAATGAACCTTTAATCAAACTAACCAACAAAGAAAAGAGAAAGGACTCAAATAAATAAAATTAGAAATGAGAGTGGAGAAATAACAACTAACACAACAGAAATACAAAGGATTGTAAGAAAATAATATGAAGAACTGTATGCCAAAAAAATTAAGACAACCTAGGTGAAATGGACAAATTCCTTGAAACATATAATCTTTAAAAAATCAATCTGGAAGAATTAGAAAACCTAACTAGACCGATTACAATGAATGAGATTAAAACAGTTATCAAAAGACTCCCAACAAACAAAAGTCCTGGGCCAGTTGGCGTCACAGGTGAATTCTACCAAATATTTGAAGAAGAAATAACTCCTACCCTTCTCAAGCTATTTCAAAAAAGTCAAGAGGAATGAAGACTCCGAAACTCCTTTTATGAGGTGAGCATATTTCTGATTCCAAAACCAGGCAAAGACAACACAAAGAAAGAAAATTAAAGGCCAATATCCCAGATGAATATAGATGCGAAAATCCTCAACAAAATATTAGCAAACCAGGTCCAGCAATATATGAAATAATCATACATCATGATCAAGTGGGATTTATTCTGGGGAGGCAAGGCTGGTACAATATTTGCAAATCAATCAATGTGATTCATCACATAAACAAAATGAAGGAAAAAACCACATGATGATTTCAATAGATGCAGAAAAAGCATTTGATAAAATCCAGCACCCATTTATGATCAAAACTCTCAGCAAAGAAGGGAATACAGGGAACATACCTTAACATGATAAAGGTCATCTATGACAAACCCACAGCAAACATCATACTAAATGGGAAAAAATTAAAAACTATCCCCTTAAAATCAGGAACAAGGCAGGGGTGCCCCCTTTCACCACTCTTGTTCAACATAGTCTGTAAGTCCTAGCCACAGCAATCAGACAAGGAGAAATAAAAGGCATCCAAATTGGAAAAGAAGTAAAACTATCATTATTTGCTGATGATATAATACTGTACATAGAAAATCCTAAAGTCTCAGTAAAAAAACTACTGGATCAGATAAATGAATTCATCAAGGTGGCAGGATATAAAATTAATACTCAGAAATCAGAGGTATTTTTTTATACAGCAACAATGAAAGGCCAAAAAGAGAAATTAAGGAAACAATCCCCTTCACTATTGCTACCAAAAAAAATAAAGTACCTAAGAGTAAATTTAACCAAGTAGATTCAAGACTTGTACTCAAAAAATTATAAAACATTGATTAAAATAATCAAGGATGATACATATAAGTGGAAGCATATACTGTGTTCATGAATAGGAAGAACAAATATCATTAAGATGTCTATATTACCCAAAGCAATTTATAAATTCAATGCAATACCAATGCAAATACCAATGGCATACTTCAAAAAAATAAAACACATATTCCAAAAATTTATATGGAACCAAAAAAGAACACAAATAGCCTCAGCAATGTTGAAAAAGAAGAATAAAGTGGGAGGTATCATACTTCCTGATATCAAGTTATACTACAAGACCACTGTACTCAAAACATCTTGGTACTGGCATAAGAACAGGCATATAGATCAATGAAACAGAACAGAGAACACAGAAATAAACCCACACCTTTATGGACAACTGATATTTGACAAAGGAGGAAAGAGCATACAATGGAGTAAAGACAACCTCTTTAACAAATGGTGTTGAGAAAATTGGACATCTACCTGCAAAAAAATGAAACTAGACCATCAACTTACACCATTCACAAAAACAAACTCAAAATGGATAAAAGACTTAAACGTAAGCCGTGAAACCATAAGCATCTTAGAAGAAAACATAGGCGGTAAGCTTTCCGACATCTGTCGCAGCAATATATTTGCCAATTTATCTCCATGGGCAAATGAAATAAAAGGCAAGATAAACAAATGGGATTATATCAAACTAAAAAGCTTTTGCACAGCTAAGGACAATATGAACAGAATAAAAAGACAAACTACACAATGGGAGAACATACTCAACTATACATCTGATAAAGGATTAATAACCAAAATTTATAAAGAACTTGTAAAACTTAACACAAGGAAGATAAACAATCCAATCAAAAAATGGGCAAAATAAATGAATAGACACTTTTCCAAAGAGGACATACAGATAGCCAATAGACAGATGAAAAAATGTTCAACATCACTAATCATTAGAGAAATGCAAACTAAAACCACAATGAGATATCATGCCTCACACCAGTCAGAATGACGCACATTAACAAAACAACACTTAAAAAGTGCTGGTGAGAATTTATCTTCACGGGCAAATGAAATAAAAGGCAAGATAAACAAATGGGACTATATCAAACTAAAAAGTTTTTGCACAGCTAAAGACAATAAGAACAGAATTAAAAGACAAACCACACAATGGGAGAACATATTCGACAGCACGTCTGATAAGGGGTTAATAACCAAAATTTATAAAGAACTTATAAAACTCAACAGCAGGAAAACAAACAATCCAATCAAAAAATGGGCAAAAGAAATGAATAGAAATTTCTCCAAAGAGGACATACAGATGCCCAATAGGCATATGAAAAAATGCTCAACATCACTAATCATTAGAGAAATGCAAATTAAAACCACAATGAGATATCACCTCACACCAGTCAGAATGGCGCTCATCTGCAAAACAACACAGAACAAGTGCTGGCAAGGATGTGGAGAAAAGGGAACCCTCCTGCACTGCTGGTGGGAATGCAGACTGGTGCAGCCACTGTGGAAAACAGTATGGAGATTCCTCAAAAAATTAAAAATCGAACTGCTTTTTGACCAAGCTATCCCACTTTTAGGAATATACCGCAAGAACACCATAGCACTGTTAGAAAAGAAGAAATGTGCCCCCATGTTCGTGGCAGCATTGTTCACAATAGCGAAGATCTGGAACCAGCCCAAGTGTCCGTCAGAGGACGAGTGGATTAAAAAGCTTTGGTACATATATACTATGGAATACTACTCAGCCGTAAGAAATGATGACATCGGATCATTTACAACAAAATGGATGGACCTTGATAACATTATACAGAGTGAAATAAGTAAAACAGAACTGAGAACAGCATGATTTCATACATAGGTGGGACATAAAAGTGAGACTATGAGACATGGACAAGAGTGTGGTGGTTACGAGGTGGGGAGAGGGAGGAGAGGGTGGGATAGGGAGGAGGGGAGGGGCACAGGGAAAACCAGATAGAAGGTGACAGAGGACAATTTGACTTTGGGTGATGGGTATGCAACATAACAGAATGGCAAGATAACCTGGAGATGTTTTCTTTGAACATATGTACCCTGATTTATTGGTGTCACCCCATTAAAATTTTTTTAAAAAGTGCTGGCGAGGATGTGAAGAAAAAGGGACCCTCCTGCACTGCTGGTAGGAATGAAGACGGGTACAGCCACTGTGGAAAACAGTATGGACATTCCTCAAAAAATTAAAAATTGAACTGCCTTTTAAGTCAGCCATCCCACTTTTAGGAATATATCCCAAGAACGGCATATCACTGATTCAAAAGGAGAAATGCACCCCCATGTTTATGGCAGCATTGTTCACAATAGCGAAGATCTAAAAACAGTCCAAGTGTCTGTTGGTGGACGAGTGGATTAAAAAGCTGTGTTACATGTATACAATGTAATACTATGAGGGCCATGAAATAGAAGGAAATCTTACCTTTTGTGACAACATGGATAGACCTAGAAACTATTACGTTAAGTGAAATAAGCCAGGCAGAAAAAGAAAAATATCATATGACCTCACTCATTTGAGGAATCCAATGAACAAAGTGAACTGAGAAACAAAACTGAGACAGAGGAGGGATCAAAGGGACCTGAGGAAAAGAGGACAGAGGGAAAGGGGATGATAGGATGGGATAAACCTGAAGGGAAAGGGGGAGGGCGCTATGGGGAGGAGGGCAAGGAGGATGTTGAGGGGAATACGGAGGGGGGGGGATGCATTCGGGGCAACAATAGAATCTATGTAAACATAATAAATTAAAATCAATTAAAAAAACAAGAAATGTCTGAGATTTTACAGCCTATGTATTACTCTAGGATTTTTATGGTTGAGTCTAACATTTAAGTCTTTAATTCATGTTGAGATTATTCTTGTATATGGTGTAAAAAGGTGGTCTAGTTTCGTTTTTTTACATGTATCTGTCCAATATTCCAAACACCATTTACTGAATAGATAATATTTATACCCCATTGTATGTTTTTACCTCCTTTGTCAAATATTAATTAACCAAAAAGGTGTGGGTTTATTTCTGGGCTCTCTAATCTGCTCTACTAATCTGTATGTCTGTTTTTATGCTAGTATCATGCTAATTGATTACTGTGGCCTTGTAATATAGTCTGAGAGCAGGTAGCATGATTCCTCAAACTCTGTTCTTCTTTCTCAAGATTTTTGTGGCTACTTGGGGTCTTTTGTGGTTCCATATAAATCTTTGCAATATTTGTTCTAGTTCTGTGAAATACACCATTGGTCTCTTGATAGGAATTGTGTTGTATAAATACATTGCTTTGGGTAGTATGGACATTTTAATGACATTAATTCTTTCTAACCATGAACAAAGTATATGCTTCCACTTATTTCTCCAACTTCTTTCTTCAGGGTTTTATAATTTTCCAAGTACGGGTTTTTTACAACCTTGATTAAGTTTATTACAAGGCATTTTATTCTTTTTTTTTAGAGAGACAGAAACAGGAAGGGAGAGATGAAAAACATCAACTTGTAGTTGAACACCTCATTTGTTCACTGATTACTTCCTAAACATGCCTTAACTGGGGGGCTCCAGCCAAGCCAGTGATCCCTTACTCAAGCTAGCAACCTTGGGCTCAAGCCAGCAACCATGGGGTCATGTTGATGATCCCATGCTCAAGCTGGTGACCTCAGGGTTTCTTTCAATCCTGGGACCTCAGCAACCCCAGGTCGACACTCTACCCATTGTGCCATCAACAGTCAGGCAGTATTTTATTCTTTTTGAAGCAACTGTGAATGGGTTTGTTTTCTTAGTTTCCCTTCCTGATAGTTCATTATTGGTGTATAAAAGTGCAAGCAATTTCTGGATATCTTTGTATCCTGCTACTTTCCTGAATTCATTTATCAGTTTTAGTAGTATTTTGGTGGAATCTTTAGGGTTCTCTACATACAGTATCATGTCATCTGCAAATAAGGACAGTTTCACTTCTTCCTTTCCAATTAAATGCCTTTTATTTCTTCTTGTCTGATTGCTGTGGCTAGGATTTCCAGTCCTGTGATAAATAAGAGTGGAGAAAGCAGACATCCCAGTCTTGTTCCGGATTGTAAAAGAAATGCTTCTAGTTTGTGCCCATTGAGAATGATGTTAGCTGTGGGTTTGGCATATACAGCCTTTATTACATTGAGGTATGTTCCCTCTATTCCCATTTTGCTGAGTTTTTAACATAAATGAATGCTGGGTTTTATCAAATGATTTTTCTTCATGAATTGCTATGATCATACGGTTTTTAGCCTTATTTATTTTTGTACTTTTCCGAAGTTAGAAGCAGAGAGGCAGTCAGACAGATTCCCTCATGCGCCTACCCAGGATCCACCCAGCATGCCCACCCAGGGGCATTGCTCCCTTGCAGCTGGAGCCATTCTAGAACCTGAGGTGGAGGACATGAAGCCGTCCTCAGTGCCCAGGCCAACTTTGCTCCAATGGAGACTTGGCTGTGGGACGGGAGGACCGAGACAGAGAGGAGAGAGAGGGAGAAGGGTGGAGAAGCAGATGGGCGCTTCTCCTGTATGCCCTGATCGGGAATCGAACCTAGGACTTCCACACGCCAGGCTGATGCTTTACTACTGAGCCAACTGGCCAGAGCCTAGCCTTTATTTTATCATGTGGTGTATCACGTTTACTGATTTGTGGATGCTGTACTAACTTTGCATCCCTGGAATAAATCCCATTGGAGCATGGTGTATGACCTTTTTGATGTATTGCTGAATCCAGTTTGTTAATATTTTTGTTGAGGGTTTTAGAATCAATGTTCATCAGAAATATTATAAGAAAATTCAAGGAACTTAGTGAGAACCACAACAGCATAAAAAAAGACATAGAAACCATAAAAAAGGACTGCTCAGAAATGAGGAATACAGTATCTGATATCAAGTATACACTGGAAGGAATAAACAGGGAATGAAGGAGAGGACTGAATTAGCAATTTGGAATATAACGTAGAAAAGTAAAACCCAATCAGAGAAGCAAAAAGTAAAAATGAATTAGAAAGAATGAGGGTAGTTTAAGGGACCTTCAGGACTACATGAAGCTTAACAACATAACACCCACAGCATAGGGGTATCAGGAGAAAAGCAAGAGGAAGGGATCAAGAACTTATTTGAAGAAATAATGACCCAAATGATGTACTGTATAATTGTGCACCTGAAACCTGCATAATCTTATTAACAAATGTCACCCCAATAAATTCAATAAACATTGTAAAAAAAAATGATGACCAAAAACTCCCCAAACCTAGTGAAAGAAAAATCACACAAGCCCAGGAAGTGCAGAGAATCCTAACAAGATGAATCCAAAGAGGCCCACACCAAGACACATCATAGTTAAAAAGGCAAAAGTTAAAGACAAATAGAGAATCTTAAAAGTTCAAAAGAAAGGCAGTTTAGCTACCTACAAGAGAGCTACTATTAGGCTGTTAGCTGATTTCTCCATAGAAATATTTAAAGTGATAAAAAGCAAGAATTTACAACCAGGACTGCTTTACCAGCAAGGCTATCATTTAAAGTTGAGCCTGATAAAGCAGTGCGCACTGGACAGAGCGTCAGATTGGGACGCAGAGCACCCAGGTTCGAAACCCTGAGGTTGCTGGCTTGAACACAGGTTCATCTGGTTTGAGCAAGGCTCACCATCTTGAGCCCAAGGTCGATGGCTTGAGCAAGGGGTCACTCGATCTGCTGTGGCCTCCAGGTCAAGGCGCATGTGAGAAAGCAATCACTGAACTAAGGTGCTGCAGTGAGGAATTGATGCTTCTCATCTCTCTCCCTTCCTGTCTGCCTGTCCCTGTCTGTCCCTCTCTCTGTCTCTGTTACACACACACACGCACACAGAAAAGAAAAAAATTGAAGGAGAAATAAAGAGCTTCCCAGATAAGAGAAAGATAAAGGAGTTATTACCACCAAACCAGTATTCAAAAAATGTTAAAGGGCCTGCAAGAAAAAGAAAAAAGGAGGAAGAAGGAAGAAGGAGAAAGAAGAAAGAAAGATAAGAAGAAAGAAGATGAGGAGAGGGAGGAGAAGAAAAAAGGGAAGAAGGAGGAAGAGGAAGATGAAGGGAAATAAGAAGTGGAAGAAGAAAGGAAGAAGGAAGGGAAGGAGAATGACAACAAAAACAGAGGAGCATAGTTAAAGATTTTAAAAGAGAGAGAGAAAGAATGTAGCATTGCACAGTGGAAGTACCATACATAACCAATGAGGTTTATCCAAGGTACAGTTATTGCTAATTGAGAAAGAATATAGCTCCAGCAACAGTCTCTCAACCATGGGGAAAATCAGCATGAGGATAAAGTTCATAATATAAAAGATTATAATTACACAAAAAATTCAAAAACAAAAACAGCCACGTGGACAGTAACACACAAAATAATGAAAACAAGACTCTATTTTATACCATACACAAAAATCTAATCAAAATGAACGAAAGACTTGAACAAAAAACCTTAGATCATTAAACTCAGTAGAAAACATAGAGTTTAAGCTTCTTGAAATAGGTCTTAGCAATGACATTTTGGATTTGGCACCAAAAGCAAAGACAATAAAAGAAAAGTAAACAGATAGGATTACACCAAATTAAAAAGCTTTTGTACATCAAAGGAAACTATCAACAAAATCAGTGGCAACCTACTGAACAGGAGAAAATATCTGCAAATCATATAGCTGATAAGGGATTAACAGCCAAAATATGTAAAGAACTCATACAACTTAATAGCAAGAAATAAATTAATTAAATAAATCCCTGAAAATGGATAGAGGACCTGAATTCGTATTTTTCCAAAAAGATATGAGATACTCAATAAGTACATAAAAAGGTGCTCAACATCATTAATCATCAGGAAAATGCAAATCAAAAACACAATGAGAAAAAAAAAAACAAAAAACACAATGAGATATTACTTCATACTTGTTATAATATGCACAACTATTATCAAAAAGACAGAAAATAACAAGTATTAGGAGCATGTAGAAAAAAGGGAACCTTTGTGCACTATTGAGAGGAATGTAAATTGGGGCAGCCACTGTGGAAAACAGTATGAAGTTCCTTTAAAAATTAAAAATATAACTAACATATAATATACATCTCCATCGAAAAGGAAAGAAAATTACTATCTCAGAGATACCTGCACCTAAAGTTCAGTGCAGCATTATTTACAATAGCCAAGACATGGAAGCAACCCAGGTGTCCACTGTAGGATGAATGGATAAAGAAAATGTGATAGCCCTGGCCAAAAGGATCAAGTATTGACCCAGCAAGCCAGAGGTTGTAGGTTTGACTCCCGGTAAGGTCACATATGAGAAGCAATCTATGAGTACACAACTAAATGGAACTAAGTGAAACAAGTTGATGTCTCTCCCCCCACTTTCCTCTCTCAAGTCAATAGAAAATTTTAAAAAAAGAAAAGATGATACACATACACACTATTATGCAGCCATAAAAAATAAGGACACCTTTCCATCTGTGACAACATGGATGGATCCTGTAGGTATTATCCTAGGTAAAATAAGACAGGAAAAGACAAGTATTATATCGTCTCACTTTTATGTGGAATCAAAAAGTCCAAACTCTCCAAAACATAGAGTACACTGTTGGTTGCCAGAGCGGGGGGGGGGGGGGGGGGGTATGAGGGGTGCGGAAAAAGGGTGAAGGTGGTCAAAAGGTACAAACTTCAAGATGTAAAATAAACCCTGAGGATGTAATATTCTGCATGGTGACTATAGTTAACAATACTGCATTGTATATTTGAAAGTCGCTAAGAGAGTAATCTTAAAAGTTCTTATCATAAGAAAAATAATTTTAACTATGTGAGGTGATAGATGTTAATTAAACTTATGGTAATTATTTTACAATATATGCATATATCAAATCATTATTTTGTACATCTTACACAATTATGAAATTACATGTCAGTTATATCTCAATTAAAAAAGAGTTAGAGCCTGACCAGGCTGTGGCGCAGTGGATAGAGCGTCGGACTGGGATGCAGAAAACCCAGGTCCGAGACCCTAAGGTCGCCAGCTTGAGCACAGGCCCATCTGGCTTGAGCAAAAGCTCGCCAGTTTGGACCCAAGGTCACTGGCTCCAGCAAGGGGTTGCTCGGTCTGCTGAAGGCCCGCGGTCAAGGCACATGTGAGAAAGCAATCAATGAACAACTAAGGTGCTGTAACGAAAAACTAATGATTGATGCTTCTCACCTCTCTCCGTTCCTGCCTGTCTGTCCCTATCTATCCCTCTCTCTGTCCCTGTAAAAAAACAAAAACAAACAAACAAAACAAAAACAAAAACAAAAACGAGTTAGAGGCTATGGCTGACTGGCTCAGTGGTAGAACATTGGTGGGGCACGTGGAAGTCCCAGATTTGATTCCCAGCCAGGGCACACAGGAGAAGCGCCCATCTGCTTCTCCACCCTTCCCTCTCTCTTTTCTATCTCTCTCTTCCTCTTCCACTGCCAAGGCTCCACTGGAGCAAAGGTGGCCCAGGTACTGAGGATGGCTCCATGGCCTCCACCTCAGGAGCTAGAATGGCTCTTGTGCAACAGAGCAATGGCCCAGATGGGCAGAGCATTGCCCCCTGGTGGGCATGCCGGGTGGATCCTGGTCGGGCGCATGAGGGAGTCTGTCTCTCTGCTTCCCCGCTTCTCACTTCAGAAAAATACATACACACACAAAAAGTCAGAACCCAGATCAAAATAAAGGGGGTCCTCGGTTATAATAGTCTCAAGATACAACATTTCAAGTTTACAATGCTCACTCCCATAAAAACTTTAAAAAATTGAGATATGAGTGTTTCAGCTTATGCCGTTAGCATCATACTTATGGACTATGTAGGTGAACTAGTTTGGTTGCACAAGGCAGAAGAATACACAGTAACACGGCCTAAGAGTGAGAGAGTTGACATCCCCCAGTGCACTTACCTACGCCATTTTGTACTGTTAAAGGCACAAGCGTTCCATTTGTGTTGCTTTGTTTCGTGAGTTTTGGGCCCTTATCATGGTTCCTAAACGGAAGTCAGTCTTCGGATGGCAATGCTTCAACGAAGAGAAAAGCCATCACAATGGATGTCACAGAGCTAATGGCTTCCCATGGAGAGGAGATGTCTGCTAAGAACCTCATTCAACTGGGGAAGCAGCTGATTGAAGGGGAAGAGACAGAAACCCCAGAACCTGAGAGATTTACTATCAAGGGTTTTGCAGAAAGTTTTTCTATGGTAGAGAATGGGTTGGCAAAATATCAGGCTGAGGACCCCAGCGATGACAGATTCAGTAAGGTCTACAGAGTTGTTATGGATGCCTTGCAATGCCAAAGGCAGATTTTGGAAGAGAACTCATCAACCCTCCAGACTAGCTTGGGACAATTCTTTAAAAAGGTAGAGAGGCCTGCAACAGATCCTGTACCCTCTACAGCAGCTGCTTCTCAAGACGAAACACCTGTAGTACAGGTAGAATCATCCCAGCATTTCCTGCATGTTCCTTAGACAATCCTCATTCAGCTGACTCAGTATCTCCAACACCTTCTGCAGGTTCTCCTGCCTCTCCAGCTTCCTCCTGCCAATAGGTCACTCTCTCCCACCTTGCAAAGCCCCTTCCAGTGTGCAAGCCAACCAGAGGAAAAAAAGGAAGGAATTTTTTTACACTCATTTTTTTCTGTAAATACAGTACAGTGTACAGTACAGTATATGTATGTCCCTTTCCTTTTTCTGTGGCTTAGTTGTGTTTTTATGTTCTAGTTTATGATTTTACAACTGTGTTAGGATAGGTAAGTGACTTAGGCTAAGGTGTGTTTCAAGTTACACCAAAATGCGGGTTACATCACTGTTGTAGGAACAGAACTATGTCATAACCTGAGGACCCTTGTATCCCTAAAGCCTGTCCTACCTCTGGATCTTTCAGTTTAATGTGGAGGAAAACTGTATGACTGAGTTAAATATCAGCTTTTTCACTTGTTAGCTTGTTAGTTAATCTCTACGCGCCACACAAGGAGTAACAGCAGCACTTACCTCAAAGGGTTATTGCACAAGGGCAATCAGCCAACGTATGTCCAATACTTAATATACTGCCTGGTATATAAGAAGTGTTCAACATATGCTGCTATTAGTATCATTAAAGATTAGTGATAATGAGCATTATTTTGTAATGACACAGATATAAACTAAAAATTTTGGTTCTTCTATTTACCTTTCTTTTGTGACTATAGACATATTAACCTCTTTTGGCTCAATTTCCTCAACTATAAGATGAGGTAAAAATGAGGTAAAAGTTATGGTTAGAATTAAATCAAATACTATTTTTTAAAAACACACTTAAAACAAATCCTAGCACAGAAAGAGTGATTAATGGTTGCTAGCATCATCAGTATATGATAGGTACAAATTGCTTCTCAATGTGCTTGTACCAATTTATTTATTTTTCTTCTTTTCCAAGTGAGGGGGGGAACATAGACTACACATGTGTTCCAACAGGGATCCATCCACCTGGCAACCCCAATCTTGGGCTGATGCTCTGTCCATCTGGAGCCATCCTCAGCTCCACTAAGCCATCCTTAGCGGTTGGGGCTGATGTACTTGAACCAATCGAACCATGGATGCAGGAGGGGAAGAGAGTAAGAAAGGGGAGGAGAAGAGGTAGAGAAGCAGATGGTTGCTTCTCCTTTGTGCCCCAACCAGAAATTGAACCAGGGACATCAACACACCAGGCCAACACTACCACTGAGCCAACCAGCTAAGGCCCCAATTTCTATTTCTGCTACCGGGACACAAGAAAGTTCTCACTTCTCTATGTTCATCAATACTTAATACTGTCAGACTTTTTTTAAATTGACTTTTAATTTAATTTTATTTATTTTAGAGAGGAGACACAGAGTGAGAGAGAGAGAGACAGAGAAAGAGAGAGAGAAAGGGGGGAGGAGCTGGAAGCATCAACTCCCATATGTGCCTTGACCAGACCAGTGCAGGGTTTTGAACTGGCAACCTCAGTGTTCCCAGGTCAACACTTTATCCACTGCGCCACCACAGGTCAGGCTTAACTGACTTTTAGAAAGAGAGAAGGGAGGGGGAGAGAGAGAGAAACATGGATTTGTTGTACCACCCATTAATGAATTCATTGGTTCTTTTTTTTTCTTTTCTTTTTTACAGGGGCAGAGAGAGAGAGAGAGAGTCAGAGAGAGGGATAGACAGACAGGAATGGAGAGAGGCGAGAAGCATCAATCATTAGTTTTTCGTTGCCGTTGCAACACCTTAGTTGTTCATTGACTGCTTTCTCACATGTGCCTTGACCGCGGGCCTTCAGCAGACCGAGCAACCCCTTGCTGGAGCCAGTGACCTTGGGTCCAAGCTGACGAGCTTTTGCTCAAGCCATATGGGCACGCACTCAAGCTGGTGAGCTCATGGTCTCGAACCTGGGTCCTTCACATCCCAATCCTACTCACTATCCACTGCGCCGCCGCCTGGTCAGGCCATTGGTTGATTATTGTATGTGTACTGGCCAGCGATTGAATCCGCAACCTTGGTCTATCAGGTTTATGCTCTAACCAACTGAGCTATCTGGCCAGGACTCCCAGACTTTTTCCCCCCAATCTGATGGATATGAATTGGTGTCTTACTATAATTGCATTTCTCTCATTACTAGTAATGTTGAGCATCCTTTTATTGATTGATTGATTGTTTAGGCTTCCTTTTTCGTGTGTGTAAATTAGCAGTTCTTATCCTTTGCCTATCCCTTCTCTGTTCACTCCTGTGACTGATCACCATGACCTAGACCCCTGGTCAGGAAACTGCGGCTTGCAAGCCACATGCGGCACTTTGTCCCCTTGAGTGTGGCTCTTCCACAAAATACCACGTGCGGGTGCTACCTCGATAAGGAATGTACCTACCTATACAGTTTAAATTTAAAAAATTTGGCTCTCAAAAGAAATTTCAATCTTTGTACTGTTGATATTTGGCTCTGCTGACTAATGAGTTTGCCAACCACTGGCCTAGGACATCACTATCTCATAGAGTTATTTCACTGGAATCTTTTGCTTCTGTATTCTCCAAATATTTTAAGACCCTCACTAGTTCTCTGACACTATAGTCTTCCTCTCCATAATACTGTTGCCACTTAACTCTCATCTACAGACTCAAGCACACTAAGTTCAGCATTTATGGAGCTCTATCCAGCACAACACTCTGGATATCATCATGCATTCACCCTTGCTGCTAGTCTTGTCCTGACCTCACTCCTTGGTTCTGACAACCGGACTTCTGCCTACTTTTTCATTCCCTTCTCAATGTTCTATGGGTCTTTGTATACATTTCTCTTTTTTTATACATTTTGAAAAGGTTTTTCTTTATAACTTATTCACAATTTCATTATTCACTCTCTCTGTATCACTCTGTCTCGATTATGAATCCCTGAGGAACAAAGACCATGACTTGTTTATATCCCTAGCACCTAACACAGTGTTTCAAATTCTCCAAGTGCCTAAGAAGAAAAGAAGGAAGAATGAATGAAAATGATTGTTAAACTATCTAGTACCCTGGACTTTCTAAGACTAAGGCCTTCACTCCTTTTTTCCATTCTACCCCTCTCCTGCTCTCATATGGCCAAATGTCAACCACAGAATGACAAGTACCAACTTGCCTTGTGTGCTTCACCTATCTCTTATAAACAACGTACTGGATTCCCCTGTTGTTGACAGCTCCAATGGACTACCACCTATTGTCTACTGACCGGGTTCACCTAGCATGTACACCTCCCTGACACCATTCATTCTGTCAAATATGACTGTACTTCACTGGACTAGGTCAGCATGACCCATAATGTCACCAACCACACACTACTCATAAGATTATCTCCCTAAAGTACTATTTTTATCACATCATTTGCCTACTCAATTAACCCTAAACTATAATGTATGCAGAAGTAAGATTAAAAGGTGAGCCTATAATTTAAGATTCATTCTACATTACTTACCAAACTTCATTTCCTTCAGTTCTTCAGTATAAATTATACACTCTGATGAGGTGTGTTTGTTTTTTTTATTCTCCCTCTCAAATGGGTTTTATTTTTGTTTGCTTACATTATTTCCCTCAACCTCATCACTTCAAATCAAATACAATTCTTAAAATCTAAATATCCCTGAAAGAGGTAATATCAACCAATTGATACTCAAGATTAGATTTTTAGATATTAGCAAATTGGTCACCTAGCAAGGCTCTGAAGAGGGAAAAATAAATAAGACAATTATCATAAGAGTTCCCTGAAGACAAATAAGAGAGTCTGTTAACACAGAACTAGAGAAAGAAGTCAACAAGGTAGCAATGATCACTGGGAGTTACAGGTTGTTGATCCAAAGAAAATACAGGATGTGCCCTGGCAGGATAGCTCAGTTGGTTAGAGCTCCATGCCAAAGCACAGAGGTTGCTGGTTTGATCACTGGTCAGGGCACATACAGGAACATATCGATGTTCCAGTCCCTCTCTCTCCTTCTTCTGATCTCACTAAAATCAATAAGTAAAAAATAAAAATAAAACTTTAAAAAATAGAAAACATAAGATGTAACTGTATCAACAAACCAATTTTAACCTTCTGCTTATATCTTTCTTACATTTAAGAAATCCTGGCCCTGGCCACTTGACTCAGTGGATGGAGCATCAGGCACAGTGTGCAGGCATCCCGGGTTTGATCCCTGGTTTGATCCCCAGTCAGGACACACATGAAAGCGACCATCTGCTTTTCTCCCTCTCTTCCCCTCTCAGCCAGTGGCTCAACTGGTTCAAGTGTCAGCCCCAGGTACTGAGCTAGCTTGGTTGGTCTGAACATGGGCCCAGACAGGGGTTGCTGGGTGGATCCCTGTCAGAGTGCATGCAGGAGTCCGTCTCTCTATCTCCCCTCTTCTCACTAAAAAAAAAAAAAA
Source organism: Rhynchonycteris naso (assembly GCA_037038555.1). Classification (NCBI taxonomy): domain Eukaryota; kingdom Metazoa; phylum Chordata; class Mammalia; order Chiroptera; family Emballonuridae; genus Rhynchonycteris; species Rhynchonycteris naso. The sequence continues at coordinate 75,065,232 of CM072999.1, read as the reverse complement.
ATAGAGAAAGATAAAAAATAAAATTCTAAATAATAATAATAATAATAATAATAATAATAAATCCTCTAAAACAGTGGTCAGCAAACAGCAGCTTGCGAGCCACATACGGCTCTTTGGCCCCTTGAGAGTGACTCTTCCACAAAATACCATGTGCAGGTGCAAAGGCCAGAAGAATGTACCTACCTATACAGTTTAAGTTTAAAAATTTGGCTTTCAAAAATAATTTCAATCGTTGTACTGTTGATATTTGGCTCTGTTGACTAATGAGTTTGCCGATCACTGCTCTAAAAGAAAGGAAATTCTGAACATACAAACCAGATCTTTATCAACCACTCAAAATACCACCACGAGGGCTTTTTCTTAATCTTCGTGGTCTTAAACACTCTAATCCAATAGATAATGCCTGTGGTCTATCATAAAACTTGGTGCAAAAGAGGAATAATTGGTGATATCTCCACCCAAAAGAGACAGACAATAAGAGGTAGACTTAATTTAGACAGATAATATCCATGGGTATTATAGCAATGTAGTACCTTGCTAGTTAAACAGAGATTTTTATTGTGATATTAAAAAGAATTTGGGGCCCTGGTCAGTTTTTCTTTTCCAAGCGAGAGGAGGGGAAATAGAAAGGCTCCTACATGTGCCCGGTCCGGAATCCACCCAGCAACCCCTGTCTGGGGCCGATGTTCTGTCCATCTGTGGCCATGCTCAGAATCGAGCTATTTTTAGCACCTGAGATAGAGGCTCCACAAAACCATCCTTAGAGCCCAGGCACATGCATTCAAACCAATCAAACCATGGCAGCGGGAGAGGAAGAGAAAGAGAAAGAGAGAAAAGGGGGAGGGCAAGGGTGAAGCAGATGGTCACTTCTCCTGTGTGTCCTAAGTGGGAATCAAACCCAAAACATCCATAAGCCAAGTTGATGCTCTACTACTGAGCCAACCAGCCAGGGAAAAAAAGCCATTTAATAACAGAGTAAAAAGCTTAGATGAAAGAATCCTAAATATACTAACAATAATGTCCTAGAATTCAAAAACAAATTCTAAGTCATTTACAAATTAGCTAATACCGAGATTCCACAAAGATGGGACTACTATCCTAATAAGGACACTACAAAACCAGTGTTAGTTTCCTTACCCATCTGTCATTTACTCCTTAGAGTACCTATTCCCCACCAAAAACAAACAAGAAACCACACCCACCCTAGTAACAACTCATGAAATATTTACACCATGGGAGATAAAAATATAAAGCTAAACCCAGTTCTCAAAGAATTATCAATGTTGTTGAAAGAAATGAAATTACAAGACTTATATGTATGATAGCTTATAAGAACAAAGAATAAGTGTTACAAAGAAAGTACTGGTTTGGCTGGCTTAAAATGCATCACAGAGCTTAAAGCTTGACTGAGTTTACTTGATACAGATACAAAAAAAAAAAAAAGAAAGGGGTGTGCTCCACACCAACTCCTCAGGAAAAATAATTCCACCAAGGAATCTAAAATGCAAAGACTCATTCCAGCTCTCATGATAAAGCCCATCTAATAATCCCTTAGGTTCTAAGTAGCTCACTAGGAGCCAAAGGCAAAAGGAAGCTTACAAACTCATCATTCTAGATAACTATCAAAGGAAATTCTATCATATAATGTTTTTTTTTCTTCTAAAAGCTGGATAGCTTTATATTTCACACATAGATATATTGTACATTTTAAGTTTATTTTTGTATAATGTGTATGGTTTAGGTCAAGGTGCATTATTATTTTTTCTAATAGTTAATTAAAAATTTAAAAATTATTGCCTGACCAGGTGGTGGCGCAATGGAGAGCATTGGCCTGGATGCTGAGTACCCAGGTTCAAAACTCCAAGGTCACTGGCTTGAGCACGAGCTCACCAGCTTGAGTGTGAGATCACAGACATGACCTCATAGTTGCTGGCTTGAGCCCAAAGGTCACTGGCTTGAGCCGGGGCCAATGGCTCAGTCCCCTGGGGTCAATCAAGGCACATATGAGATTTCTATTCTGTTTCACTGATCTGTATGTCTATCTTTTTTTGCTAAGACTATTATTTTCATTATGGTAGCTTTGTACTGAGTTTTGAAATCATGTAGTTTGATTTTTCCAACATTTTTCTTTCTCAAAATTGCTCAGGCAATTCTAGATCCTTGGCCTTTCTATAGAAATTTTAAAATCAATTTTCTTATAACTACAAACAGTGCTATTGGGATATTTGTTGATAATGTGTAAAATCTATAGATCAATTTGGGAAAAACGCACATCTTTGTGACAGTGAATCTTCAAATTCATGAATATGACATGTCTCTCCATTTAAATCTTTGATTATTTTTAATCAGAATTTCATACTTTCCAACATAAAGATAAATATTTTATTAACTTTAAACATAAACATTTCATTTTGAAGGAGCTATAATAAATTTTTTAAATTCTGTTCCATTGGTCTGAGTGTCTATTTTTCTGCCAATACCATGCTGTTTTGATTGTCGTGGCTCTATAATATAATTTGAAGTCAGGTATTGTAATGCCCCCAGCTTTGTTCTTTTTTCTTAGGATTGCTTTGGCTATTTGGGGTTTTTTATAGTTCCATATAAATCTGATGATTTCTTGTTACATTTCTTTAAAAAATTACATTAGAATTTTGATGGGAATTGCATTAAATTTGTATATTGCTTTCAGTAATATAGTCATTTTGACTATATATAAATATATATATATATATATATATATATATATATATATATATATATATATATATATATTCTTTTTACAGGGACAGAGAGTCAGAGAAAGAGATAGAGAGGGACAGACAGACAGGAGCGGAGAGAGGTGAGAGCATCAATCATTAGTTTTTCATTGCCGTCGCAACACCTTAGTTGTTCATTGATTGTTTTCTCACATGTGCCTTGACCGCGGGCCTTCAGCAGACCGAGCAATCCCTTGCTGGAGCCAGCGACCTTGGGTCCAAGCTGACAAGCTTTTGCTCAAGCCAGATGGGCCCATGCTCAAGCTGGCAAGCTCAGGGTCTTCAACCAGGGTCTTCCGCATCCCAATCCGGCGCTCTATCCACTGCGCTACCGTCTGGTCAAGCCATTTTGACTATATTCTTCCTAACCAGGAACAAGAAATATTTTTCCATTTCATTGTTTTTTTTTTTTATTTTCCTTAACAGTGCTTTGTAGTTTTCATTATATAGGTCCTTTACATTTTTTTGTTATGTTTATTCCTATTTTATTTTTTTTGTTGAAACCATCAAGGGGATGATTTTTTGAGTTCATTTTCTGATGTTTCATTGTTAGCATATAGAAAGGCAATGGACTTTAGTATATTAATTTTGTATCCTGCAACCTTACTGTATTGGTTTATTGTTTCTAGTAGTCTTTTTGTGGAGTCTTTGGGGTTTTCGATGTATAGGATCATATCATCTGCAAAAAAGTGAAACTTTTACTTCTTCTTTTCCCAGAAATAAAACCATATATATACGGTCAAACAATTTTCAATAAAGGGGCCAACAACATACAATAGAGAAAAGAAAGCCTCTTCAACAAATGGTGATGGGAAAACTGGAAAACCACATGCACAAGAATGAAACTCGACTAGTTTGTCCGCTTGTGCTAAAATTAATTCAAAATGAATCAAAGACCTAAATAAAAGACCTGAAACAATAAATTACATAGAAGAAAACATTGGTCCTAAACTCACGGACCTTGGTTATAAAGAGCATTTTATAAATTTGACTCCAAAGGCAAGGGATGTGAAGGCAAAGATAAATGAATGGGACTACATCAGACTAAGAAGGTTTTGCACAGCAAGAAAAACTGACAACAAAACAGACTGCCAACTAAATGGGAGATGATATTTTCAAACAACAGCTCTGATAAGGGTCTAATATCCAAAATATACAAAGAACTCATAAAACTCAACAACAAACAATCCAATAAAAAAAATGGGAAGAGGGCCTGACCAGGCGGTGGCGCAGTGGATAGAGCGTCGGACCGGGATGCGGAAGACCCAGGTTCGAGACCCCGAGCTCGCCAGCTTGAGCGCAGGCCCATCTGGCTTGAGCAAAAGCTCGCCAGCTTGGACCCATGGTCACTGGCTCCAGCAAGGGGTTGCTCAGTCTGCTGAAGACCCACGGTCAAGGCACATGTGAGAAAGCAATCAATGAACAACTAAGGTGTCTAATGGCAATGAAAGACTAATGATTGATGCTTCTCACCTCTCTCTATTCCTGTCTGTCTGTCCCTATCTATCCCTCTGTCTGACTCTCTCTGTCCCTGTGTAAAAAAAAAAAAAAAAAAAAAAAAGGAAGAGGACATGAACAGACACTTCTCCCAGAAAGAAATACAAATGGCCAACAAATATATGAAAAGATGCTCATCTTTATTAGCTATTAGAGAAATGTAAATCAAAACTACAATAAGATACCACCTCACACCTGTTAGATTAGCTATTATCAACAAGACAGGTAATAACAAGTGTTGGAGAGGCTGTGGAGAAAAAGGAACCCTCATCCACTGTTGGTGGGAATGTAAAGTAGTACAGCCATTATGGAAGAAAGTATGGTGGTTCCTCAAAAAAATTAAAAATAGAACTACCATATGACCCAGCAATCACTCTACTGGGTATATACTGCCAAAACTCAAAAACATTGCTACATAAAGACACATGCAGCCCCATATTCATTGCACCATTGTTCACAGTGACCAAGACATGGAAACAATCAAAAAGCCCTTCAATAGATGACTGGATAAAGAAGATGTGGTACATATATACTATGGAATACTACTCAGCCATAAGAAATGATGACATCGGATCATTTACAACAAAATGGATGGACCTTGATAACATTATACTGAGTGAAATAAGTAAATCAGAAGAAACTAAGAACTATATGATTCCATACATAGGTTGGACATAAAAAAGAGACTCAGAGACAGGGACAAGAATGTGGTAGTTGGCGGGAGGAGGACAGGGAGGGGTAGGTGAAGGGGCACAAAGAAAACCAGATAGAAGGTGACTGAAGACAATTTGACTCTGGGTGATGGGTATGCAACACAATAAAATGTCAAAATAACCTGGAGATGTTTTCTCTGAACATGTGTACCCTGATTTATCAATGTCGCCCCATTAAAATTAATAAAAAAAATTTTAATTCAATTTTTAATTTTTTATCACTAGTATATAGAAATATGATTCCTTTTTGTGGGTTGACCATGAATCACTTACTAAACTCATTTATTCTAGGATTTTTTTTTGTGGATTCCTTGAGATTGTCTACATAAACAGTCATGCCACCTGCAAATAGAAACAGTTTCATTTCTTCCTTTCCGATCTGTATGCCATTATTTCTTGAATAATTTTGGCACACCACACTCATTTTCCTCTCATTCTGGATTTCTCATGACACAAATGTTAGACCTGATGACAGTCTCACAGGTTCCCAAGATTACTTATTTTTAATCTTCTCTTTTGTTGTTGCAGCTGGATCATTGTTACTACTCTATTTTTACATTCACTGACTCTTTCACCTGTCATGCCCACTCTGCTATTGAGCCTATCTAGTAAATTTTTTTTTATTTCCATGATTGTATTTCTCAGTTCTAAAATTTATATTTGGTTCTTTGTATCTTCTATTTCTTTCCTGAGTTTTTTTTTTAATTCATTTTAGAGAGGAAAGAGAGAAAGGGGGGAGGAGCAGGAAGCATCAACTCCCATATGTGCCTTGACCAGACAAGTGCAGGGTTTTGAACTGTCAACCTCAGCATTCTAGGTCGATGCTTTATCCACTGCGCCACCACAGGTCAGGCCTTTCCTGAGTTTTTTTTATCTTCTTGCTTACTCCTGAGACGCGGTCATTAGAGCTAATTTTAAAAGTCTTTGAGATAACTGTTTTTATTTTTAATTTATGATTTTAATTTGTGTTTACATTGATTCAAGTGTCCCACCGAATATATCTCCCCCACCCCCTCCCTATTCCCCCGGGCCTCCCCATGTTCCCTCCCCCTAATGTTTTCCCCCCTTCCCTCCAGGATTTGCTGTCCTGTACTCTATATTGCTTTGTTATGTATATATAATTTCATTAATCTCTTTCCCTTCTCTGATCCCATCTTTTCTTCTACTTTCCCTCTGATCGCTTTCCCTCTGGTCCCTTTGATCCTGCCTCTGCCTCTGTTCTGTTGCTCAGTTCACATTGTTCATTGGATTCCTCAAATGAGTGAGGTCATATACTTTTCTTTCTCTGAATGGCTTATTTCACTTAGCAAGATAGTTTCCAGGTCCATTCATGCTGTCACCAAAGTTAAGATTTCCTTCTTCCTCATGGCCGTGTGGTATTCTGTTGTGTGTATGTACCACAGCTTCTTAATCTACTCATCCACTAACGGACACTTGGGCTGTTTCCAGATCTTGCTATTGTAAACAATACTGCCATAAACATGGGAGTGCATTTCTTCCTTTGAATCAGTGATTTGGTATTCCTAGGATATATTCCTAAAAGTGGGATAGCTGATTGAAAAGGCAGTTCAATTTTTAACTGTTTAAGGAATCTCCATACTGTTTTCCACAGTGGCTGCACCAGTCTACATTCCCACCAGCAGTGCAGGAGGGTTCCCTTTTCTCCGCACCCTCTCCAGCACTTACTATGTGTTGTTTTGCTGATGAGTGCCATTCTGACTGGTGTGAGGTGATATCTCATTGTGGTTTGAATTTGCATATCTCTAATGATTAGTGATGTTGAACATTGTTGAACAATAAATATTCATATGCCTATTGGCCAACTGTATGTCCTCTTTGGAGAAGTGTCTATGCATTTCTTTTGCCCATTTTTTGACTGGATTGTTTATCTTCCTGGTGTTGAGTTTTACAAGTTCTTTATAAATTTTGGTTATTAATCCCTTATCAGAAGTATTAGGGAATATATTCTCCCATTGTGTGGGTTGTCTTTTTATTTTGTTAATAGAGTCTTTTCCTTTGCAAAAGCTTTTTAGTTTCATATAGTCCAATTTGTTCATCCTGTCCTTTATTTCACTTGCCCGTGGAGATAAATCAGCAGAAATATTGCTATGAGAGATATCAAAGAGTTTACTGCCTAGGTTTTCTTCCAAGATGTTTATGGTTTCACAACTTCCATTTAACTTTTATCCATTTTGAGTTTATTTTTGTGAATGTTGTAAGTTGGTGATCCAGTTTCATTTTTTGCAAGTATCAGTCCAATTTTCCCAACACCATTTGTTAAAGAGACAGTTTTTACTCCATTGTATGCTCTTACCTCCTTCATCAAATATCAATTGTCCATATAGGTGTGGGTTTATTTCTGGGTTCTCTGTTCTGTTTCATTGATCTATATGCCTGTTCTTATGCCACTACCAAGCTGTTTTGAGTACGATGGCCTTGTAGTATAACTTGATATCAGAAAGTGTGATACCACCCCTTTATGCTTCTTTTTCAAGATTGCTGAGGCTTTTCATGTTCTTTTTTGGTTCCATATAAATTTTTGGAAAATTTGTTCTATATTTTTAAAGCAGTGGTTCTTAACCTGGGTTCTATCAAACCCTAGGGGTTTGATGAGTCGGTCTCAGGGGTTCAGAGAAGCCTCTGCCGCGGAGGCCAGAATAAAGTACTACTGTAATTTGCTGTGAGTTCATGCACTTTGTTGGTTTTGTTATTTGAGCAAGGTGATGTTCATGCATGGCTCATTCTGTGCACCAGTAAAAAAACATATACCTATGTCTTGAATTTGGAAAAGAAAATCATATTTTATATATCACTAAAGAAGGGCTCGGTGAATGTGCATATGAAACTGGTGGGTTCGGTACCTCAAAAAAGGTTAAGAACCACTGCTTTAAAGTATGTCATTGGTATTTTAATAGGAACTGCATTGAATTTATAGATTGCTTTGGGTAATATAGACATTTTAATGATGTTTCTTCTTCCTATCCATGAACACGGTATATGCTTCCACTTGTTTGTATCTTCCTTGATTTCTTTTATCAATGTTTTATAATTTTCCGAGTACAATTATTTAACCTCCTTGGTTAAATGTACTTTATTTTTTTGTTGTTGCATTAGTGAAGGGGATTGTTTTCTTAATTTCTCTTTCAGGCAGTTCATTGTTGGCATATAAAAATGCCACTGATTTCTGAATATTGATTTTATATCCTGCCACCTTGCTGAATTCATTTATCAGGTCCAGTAGTGTTTTGACTGAGACTTCAGGGTTTTCCATGTACAGTATCATGTCATCAGCAAATAATGATAGTTTTACTTCTTCTTTTCCAATTTGGATGCCTTTTATCTCTTCTTGTCTGATTGCTATGCCAAGGACTTCCAGAACTATGTTGAATAAGAGTGGTGAAAGGGGGTACCCCTGCCTTGTTCTTGATCATAAGGGAATTTCTTTTAATTTTTTTCCATTGATTATGATGTTGGCTGTTGGTTTGTCATAGATGGCCTATATTATGTTGAGGTATGATCCCTGTATGCTCACATTGCTGAGAGTTTTGATCATAAACCGGTGCTGGATTTTATCAAATACTTTTTCTGCATCTATTGATATTATCATGTGATTTTTATCCTTTCTTTTGTTTATGTGTTGAATCACATTGATTGATTTACAGATACTGTACCCCCCTTGTCTCCCTAGAATTTTAGCATCTAAGTTCATCAGTGATATTGGTCTATAGTTTTCTTTCTTTGAAGTGTCATTTTCTGGTTTTGGAATCAGTTTTATGCTCTCCTCATAAAAGGAGTTTGGAAGTCTTCTCTCCTCTTGAATATTTTGAAATAGCTTGAGAAGGATAGGAGTTAGTTCTTTTTTGAATATTTGATAAAATTCTCCTGTGAAGCCATGTGGCCCAGGACTTTGTTTGTTGGGAATTTTTTGATAACTGTTTCAATCTCATTTGATGAAATATGTCTGTTTAGATTTTCTGATTCTTCTATATTGGTTTTTGAAAGATGATATGTTTCGAGAAATTTGTCCATTTCACCTAGGTTGTCTAATTGTATGGCATACAGTTCTTCATAGTATTTTCTTACAATCCTTTGTATTTCTGCTGTGTCAGTTGTTACTTCTCCACTTTTAATTCTAATTTTATTTATTTGAGTCCTCTCTCTTTTTATCTTGGTGAGTCTGGTTAAAGGTTCATCTATCTTGTTTAGCTTTTCAAAGAACCAGCTCTTGGTTTCATTAATCCTGTGTATTTTTTCTTAGCCTCTATGTCATTTCTTTCTGCTCTGATCTTTATTATTTCCTTCCTTCTACTGCCTCTAGGTCTTACTTGCTATTGTTTTTCTTATTCTATTAGATGCAGGGTTAAATTGTTTATCTGAACTTTTTCTAGCTTCTTAAGGTATGCCTGTCGTGCTATGAACTTCCCTCTCAGGACTGCTTTTACTGTGTCCCGTAAATTTTGAGTTGTTGTATGTTCATATTCATTTGTTTCAAGGAAAATTTTGATTTCTTCCTTGATCTCATTGTTAATCCATTCATTATTTAATAACATGTTATTTAGTTTCCAAGTGTTTGAGTGTTTTTCATTTTTTCTATTGTAGTTGATTTCTAGTTTTATGCCATTGTGATCAGAGAAGATGTTTGATATGATTTCAATCTTCTTAAATTTGTTGAGACTCATTTTGTGTCCTACCATGTGGTCTATCCTAGAGAATGTACCACGAGCACTTGAAAAGAATGCATATTTTGCTGATTTAGGGTGAAAGATTCTGAAGATATCTATTAAATCCAGTTGATCAAGTGTGTCCTTTAAGTCTGCTGTTTCTTTGTTAATTTTCTTTCTTGAAGATCTATCCAGTGATGTTAGTGGATTATTAAAATCCCCTACTATTATAGTATTGCTGTTGATCTCACCATTTGTGCCCATCAAAATCTGCTTTATATATTTAGGTGCTCTATATTAGGTGCATAGATATTTATAGTGGTTATATCATCTTTCTGTTGGATTGCTCCCTTTATCATTATGTAGTGACCTTCTTTATCCCTTACTATAGCCTTTGTTTTAAAGTCTATTTTGTCTGATATGAGTATTGCTACCCCAGCTTTTTTTCACTTCCATTTGCATGAAATATTATTTTCCATGCTTTACTTTCAGTCTATGTGTATCTTTTGTTTTGAGGTGTGTCTCTTGTAGACAGTATATGTATGGGTCCTGTTTTCTTGACCATGCAGCTACTCTATGTCTTTTAATTGGATCATTTAATCCATTTACATTTAAGGTTACAATTGATATGTAGTTGTTTATTGCCATTTTATTCTTTAAAGCTACATTCCTCTTTTACTAAGTTTTTCTCCCCTTTGTTCTGTTTATAGGAGGCCCCTTAATATTTCTTGCAGTATTAGTTTGGTTGTAATAAATTCCTTGAGTTGTTTTTTCTTTGTCTGGGAAGCTTTTTATTTCTCCTTCAATTTTAAACTATAGCCTTGCTGGATAAAGTAGTCTTGGTTGAAGGCTCTTGTTCTGCATTACTTTGAATATTTCTTGCCATTCCCTTCTGGCTTCAAGTGTTTCTGTTGAGAAGTCAGATGTCATCCTTATGGGGGCTCCTCTGTAGGTAATAGACTGCTTTTCTCTTACAGCTTTTAGTATTCCTTCTTTATCTCTTAGCTTTGGTATTTTAATTATGATGTGTCTTGGTGTAGATTTCTTTGAGTTTCTCTTTAAGGGAATTCTCTGTGCTTCTTGAACCTGTGTGACTTTTTCCTGCATCAATTTAGGAAAGTTTTCAGCTATCATTTATTTGAACCAAGTCTCTATCCCTTGTTCTTTCTTTTTTTCTTCAGGAACCCCTATGATGCGGATGTTATTTCTCTTCATGTTGTCACAGAGCTCTCTTAAGAGTTTCCTTAGACACTTTGAGTCTATTTTCTTTTTGTGGCTCTGCTTCCATGCCTTTGTTTATCTTGTCCTCTATCTCGCTGACTCAATCCTCTGCTTTATCCATTCTGCTTTCAATTCCTTCCAGTGTGGTCTTCATTTCTGGTGTTGTATTTGTCAATTCTGACTGATTCTTTTTTATTATTTCAATGTCCTTTTATATACAGTGGTACCTTGAGATACGAATTTAATTCGTTCTGTAACCGAGCTCATAAGTCAGTCAACTCATATCAAACTGCCAATACTGGACCCATGCGCCAACGTGCCAACTAGCGGCAGCTACCCGAATCACAACTCATATCTCAGAATTTCACTCGGATCTCGAACAAAAATACGAACCAAGTCACAGCTCGAATCTTAAAATATTCGTATGTTGGTCTGCTCACATCTCAAGGTACCACTGTACTTGCTATCTCTTTATGTAGGTGCTCGTTATTTCCATCCATTGTTGCTCTAAGATCTTTGAGCATCCTAACAATCATTATTTTAAACTCTGCATCCAGTAATTTGACTATTTCCATCTCATTCTAACCTTTTTCTGGGGATTTCTCTTTTTTATTCATTTGGGTTGCATTTCTCTGCCTTCCCATTTTGTCTGTGTATAAGAAGGGTGTGGCCACAGGATTCCAATTGGTGTGACCTCTGTGTTCCCTAGGTGTGGTCTGTCTGCAGGTCTGCCACCCCCTTTGTCGCTGCCTTGGGCATTTGGGCATGGGTGTTGTCTGTGCCGGCCCACCGCAGTGGTCACTGTGGTCTGCTTCACTTCAGAGGGCGGGCTGTGTTTGCGTGCCTGGGCTGTAATCCTTGGCCGACCAAGCCTCCACACTGCCTCCGAGAGCTAGGCTGTGCTCCTGTGTCCGGGCTGCAATCCTTGGCCGGCCCCAGCCTTTGCTCTGCCCCCACAGGCAGGACTGCGCTCGCACACCAGAGCCATAAACCTTGGCCCCGCAGGCGGGGCTGCACTCCTGCACCCAGCTGCAAGTCTCAGCCAGTTCCCTGGCTTTCACCTTGTCCTTGCGGGCAGGGCTGTAGGCAGGACTGCTCTCACATGGCTGGCCCACAGACGTGGGTCGGACCACTTTCATGCACCCCTTCCGCTACCGCAGCTGCCTTTGGCCTCTGCTGGGCAGTACTGTGCTCTCTCCAGGCATCAGTCATGGCCGGCCTTGGCTCCTACCCCCACAAGATGGACTGCTCTCGTGCCCAGGCCATAGCCAACCCCCTGCTTCTGCCCCCGCTGACGGGACCGTGCTTCCGCGTCCCACTGCCACCCGCCTTCCAGCAAGCATTCAGCAGTGAGTGGGTGGCGATGCAGCTCAAACCTTAGCACTCAATACTGTATCCCTGATGGCTCCCTGCTTCTAAGTGATTCTTTCCTCTGACTGCAGTAGGAGAGCTTCTGTTTGGCTGGTGACCTGCTTCCCTTTGCTGGTATTGCTGGTTTCAGGAAAAATATTCACTTTAGATTTGGGGAGTGACTCATCCCAGGGGTTGGGGTGGCTGTCCCTCAAAGTGTTTCTCCCTGTGCCTCCTAGGTTACACTCCCTTCCTGCTACTCCGGTCCTCTCATCTCTCCCATCCCCTGGATCCCCAGGTGAGTGGTTGTGAAAGAGGTTTTCCGTGCGTACCCTTTAAGACAAATCCTGGGTCTGAGAAATCTGTCTCTTTCTCACAAACAGTATCCTGACTTGTTTCACAGCTAAATACTGTCTATACACCTCTTCTAGGCTCTGGGGCTGTAGTATGGGGCTTTGTTCCTGAGGCCCAGGACCCTCTCCTCTCCGCTAAACTCACTTCCCACCACACCAGTCCCTCCAGGCTGCCACTCGCTTCTCGGAACTGGGCAGCCCTCTCTGTGTTTCTGCTTTCCCTACCAGTCTCAGTGTGGCTTCTTCGGTGATCCCTGGTTAAAGAGTCCTCTTAGTTTATTCCAAAGTTGGTTTTTCCAGATGATTGTTCTTAAAATTAAGTTGTAATCCACTTTGGTTCTGGGAGTTGGAAGTTGGTACGTCCGCCTCCTCCATCGCCATCTTGCCATCCCCTCAAGGTAACTCTTTACCATCTGTGTGATCTTGGCATTGAGATTGTATTATCTTTTCTCATGTAAGTTCAGATTTTTCCAATTTATTTTAAGCTGAATAATTCTAAATTATATTTTGGACATTTTGAAATTTATGAGACTCTGGGTCTAATTTAAGTCTCAATGAGAATGTTTGTGAGGTTTTTTAGTCAGTAAGTAACCCAGTTGGGTTCATACTTCAAGTTCTAATCTGTCTTCTGTCGGCTGTACTTCAATTTCAATTTAGTAGTGCGTTCTGTAACTGTCCCACGTAATGTCCAGTTTAGGGCTTGGGGGTGGTCTATCTCATATTCAGTCCTCAACATTTATTTAGGCTATTTAGAATCAGGTTCACATATGCACAGCTTGGAAGTCAGCTTAGCAGTCCATAAGCAGCTTTACATGCAATCTTCCGGTCCCTTGGGGCTTCCCTTTCTTAGCCTTCCAACAGAAAGCTGGGCTTCATTAAATGCAATCTGCTGTGCACTTCCCATGACTGTGTCAAAAGTCAGGGCAAAGCAGCAGAAGAGCAGAGGGAGAAGAAAAGCAATGAAATTTGCCCCACTCTCTTGAGAACATAGCTCCTCCAATTTGAAAGAAAAGTTCCCCTCTCTCTGAGATTTAGGCTCCTGCCTGATCCCATTGAGGCCACTACAGCCACTGCCATTGACTGCCTGAGGCCTGGGGTACAAGAATATAAAGGAAAGAAAAATAATGAAAAGGATGTGATGTGGGATTGCCACGTTTTCTCTTAGCACTGAGAAACCCCTTTTCTGCTCCTTGAGTCAGAACTACAGGACTTCTGGTGCTTTTTCTGTCCATGTTAATGATGCATACTTCCAGGTTTCAGGATATGTTAAGTTCAGGCGGGGGCATACTGGAAGAAATAAAATTGTAAACTCACCACCAGTTCACTGGTACTTTGAATTCTGGTCTTCTTCCCCAATCTGCCTCCTACTATTTATTTTTCAGAGTCCTCAAATAGCCACTCCAAGCATTCTGTCCAGGTTTTATAGCTGCATTCAGTGGGAGAGACAGGGTGAAGTATGCTTACTCCATCTTATCTGAAACCAGAACCTGACTGTTTTTCATAACAAACTTTGTTGAACTGATTGATTTTTTAAACTATTTGTATAACTTTGATTATAAATTAAAAATAAATAAATCCTTTAATAACCTTATTGAAGAAAAGAGAACAGGCAAGCTAGTAGAATCACATTTTTTTTAAGCATATCTATTTTGGGATATTACATGCTTGGAAAAAAATGAAGCCCTTAATTGTAGTTTGCTTTCTTTCTTTAAATCTTATTTTACCCATGGATTTTTATAAATATTAGGCTTGTTATAGTTTTTTAAAAAGAAGAAATAAAAGAAAGTAGGAGTTATCCAAAGCCTAAGACAGAGAAAGCAAATTGCAGATAAGAGGCCATAAACTGTTTAGAAACTGAAAAAGTCATGCCATGTTAAGATGGGTAAAATTTATCTGAGAAAAGGCAAGCCTTGAAATATTTTAGCAAAGGTGGGGAAGTGACATGATCCAATCAATATATTTTGAAGGATCATTCTTGCTGAACATAAAAGTGCACAGAAAATGAGTTTTACTGTCTGAATCTAAGGGGTCACATCAAGTTGCAGAACAGTACATATACAGTGTGATTCCACATGTTGGAGGATATGGGTAAGAGAGGGAGATTTTATACACACACAATTATATTATGAATGTCATACGTTATACATATATGACATATATAATGATATGGTTAAGTATGTGTGTGGTTAAATAGATTATGAAATGTACTGAATGTTTCTGGAAAAAACACATAAGAAACCATAACAGTGGTTAATTTTGGAAGATAGAGAGGGGCTAAGAGAAAGGAAACTTTTACTTTTTACTTTATTCTTCTGTTTGATTTTCAAATTTACAGCCTTAAAAAAAGGTTGTAAACAAAATGAAGGGAGGCCTTATGCATGTATTAGATAAAAAATAGATATAAGATTAAAACAAAACAAGTATGAATGAGCCTAACATTCAATAGTACTGTTCCTAGCACATAGGAAGCACTCAGACACTGCTACAAAATCTCCCTACAAATAAGATATTACCAACCACTTATAAAGTAAGTCCACAACTCAAAATAGCCTTTTAATTAAATTATATTACAGTAATTTACCATGTATTTTCAAGCACTCAGAAATTTAAAGAGAAGATAAAGACTAAGAATGAATTTTGAGATATTTATAATTATTGTATTTTTACTATAAAAGAAATGTTTGCATTATTCTTTTCAATTTCTTAAGAACCAAAAGTATAAAGGGAAAAAGTAAAGGATCCTCTCCTTTCCTGGTACCTCTAATTCCAATACCCAAACATAACCATTCCCAACGGCTTCTTGAGTTCTGTATTATTCCAGTCTTTCTTTGTGCATATAAAGCACATATAAAAATGTGTATGTACATACAAAGACACACACATATACATTATAATCTCTTTCAAGAAAATGGAGCTTGCCTGACCAGGTGGTGGTGCGGTAGACAGAGCACTGACCTGGGATCCTGAGGACCCAGGTTCAAAACCTTGAGATTTCCAGCTTGAACACAGGCTCATCTGGTTTGAGCACGGGCTCACCAGCTTGAGCACTGGGTTCCTGGCTAGGGCGTGGGATCACAGACATGACCCCATGGTCGCTGGCTTAAGCCCTAAGGTTGCTGGCTTGAGCTCTAAGGTTGCTGGCTTGAAGCCTAATGTCGCTGGCTCAAGCCCAAGGTTGCTAGCTTGAGCAAGGGGTCAAAGCACATATGAGAAAGCAATTAATGAACAACTAAAGTGCCACAACTACCAAGTGATGCTTCCCATCTCTCTCCCTCCCTGTCTGTCCCTCTGTTCCTCTCTCTCACTGTCTCTGTCTCTCTCGCAAAACAAAAAAAAGGATCTCTGCTATTCTAGTTCTGATGTGTCATTTTTCTAAGCCCAAACAGAGTAATGAATAGACAAAACCCTGAACTGGAAAATAATGTTAAATCTCCCAACTAGGTAAATGTTAAAATAAAATACTGAACAAATAAAGTTCTCAGAGATCCCCAAACACATTTTAATGAAACAGATGAACCTTAACCAGGGAAAGCAAAATTAATTTGAGGGGGGAGGGTAAATGCACAGGATGAAATAAACAAAAGGGCAGGTAACAAGTTAAAGGATGCAATAAAATGGGTAAGGATTTATCCTTAACCTTTTAGGTCCCAGACTTTGACTACTATGCTCTCCCACAAAAGGAGTTATCAGAGACCTTACAACAGGGGTCCCCAAACTACGGACTGCGCGGGCCGCATGTGGCCCCCTAAGGCCATTTATCTGGCCCCCACTGCACTTCTGCACTTCCGGAAGGGGCACCTCTTTCATTGGTAGTCAGTGAGAAGAGCACAGGATGCATCCGCACCCATAGTTCCAATTGAAATACTGGTCAGTTTGTTGATTTAAATTTACTTGTTCTTTATTTTAAATATTGTATTTGTTCCCATTTTTTTTTTACTTTAAAATAAGATATATGCAGCCTGACCAGGTGGTGGTGCAGTGGATAGAGGGTCGGACTGGGATGCGGAGGACCCAGGTTCAAGACCTCCGTGCTCGCCAGCTTGTGCGCGGGCCCATCTGGCTTGAGCAAAAAGCTCACCAGCTTGGACCCAAGGTCGCTGGCTCCACCAAAGGGTGGCTCGATCTGCTGAAGGCCCGCGGTCAAGGCACGTGTGAGAAAGCAATAATGAACAACTATGGTGTCCCAACGGCAACGAAAAACTAATGATTGATGCTTCTCATCTCTCTCCGTTCTGGTCTGTCTGTCCCTATCTATTCCTCTCTCTGACTCTCTCTCTCTCTCTCTCTCTGTCTCTGTAAAAAAAATAATAAATAAATAAATAATATATATGCAGTGTGCATAGGAATTTGTTCATAGTTTTTTTTATAGTCCGGTCCTCCAACGGTTTGAGGGACAGTGAACTGGCCCCCTGTGTAAAAAGTTTGGGGACCCCTGCCTTACAACATCTTTTAATGGAATACATGAACCTTAATGAAGGCAAGCAACTTGGGAGTAACTTTCCGAGACAGTCTTCAATACTAGAAAGAAGTTACATATTTCTTACATTCTTATGACTAGGGAAAGGGAGCAGTTGTATTTTGCAGCAGTAGCTGGAGATTTCCAGCAGGGAAGGTCACACTTGCGCTTCTGTAATAGTATCCCTTCTTCCCAACTCTCAAAGCCTGTGCTCTGTAGTCTCAAAGGTAAAAACAAACAAACAATAACAGGGCCAATATCTCTAGGTAAAAGGAGTCCCTGGAAGTCAATACAAAATCCCTTCTTTATGGGCTATGTTGTTTTTCTCTACATTTATATCGAGTAAGACAAATTAATTCCCAACTACTTCAACTGAGAATAATAAAATTATTCAGTGATCGAACAATGCCAGTTACTCTTATTGCTTGAATAATAACTCAATTGCTTTTAGAGGATTTAGAGGAGAAAATAATTTTTAAATAATTAAATAAGTCTTTATTACCTTCTCATCCAAGGTAATATATAAAGAGAAAAAACTCAAGTTTTACTCAAGTTGGTGCTTTGAAAGAACACAAGAAGTAAGATATGCTAATCATTCACAATAAGACAGAAAGGGCTAAAATGGGACAGTAAGGCAGTACAATTTTCTAGTCATTCAATGATTTAAGTAGTGATTTTTAAATACAACAAACTTCATTAGATTGAACACATTGTGGAAAGAACACATGTAAGAATTAATGAGATATGTGATCTACTTTTAAATAAAAACTATCTTTATGCTTAACTATATTTTTATACACCCACTGGACCTAAGTTAATAAAATAGAAACTTCTAAAGATCCTAGAAAGACTCCCTTTCATGAAAAGATTGACTAAATACAAAGTATAGTAATTTTACAATTTTCTGAATTCTCAAAACATTAGACCTACCTATATGCAGAGATAAATAAAACACTTCTCAACCAAATATAAATCACTTTCTGGAAGACACAAATGATTGTCTTTTATAACAATGAAGAGTTGAATCTCCATATAATATGCTTTTCAGCATCCAAGCCATAGTCATCCAAAAGTGACTTTATCAACTAGTATTTATAGCACTCTTTAACAAATTATTCCAGAACCTCAATTATTTTTCTTAAAACAATAAACCAATGAAGAAATAGTCAGAAATAGAATTATGTTACCCTATTCTCCCACATCTCCATTTGCAAATGTGTGCTATCACCAAATACAAAGCTACTTTGTGCTATCATTTTGCCACTGAGCATAAACGTCAGGCTTAAATGTATATAATCCCTGCCCTTTAAGAGGCTTGCAATTTAAAATAGAATGTAATGGTATTTTTAAAATAAAATAAACAATGCAAGCAAGTTGAAAAGTCCACATAAGATTAAAACAGGTAAGATCTAGAACTTATTAAAACCTATGAGAAAAGTGTATTGGTCCAATATAGTACCCACATTGTGGTCTCAACTGTTTCCCAACAAAAGGCATAGGGCTTCTTGAAGGAACAGGGTTGCTGATTCCAACTATGGTACAGGGAAAGTTCAAGGAATACCTTAAACATGTGCTGCGCCAGAAAGCAAGAATGATATCAAAGAACACTAGAGTTATGTCAGAAGGACACAGCAGCCAACTTGAAAGGGCTTTCACTAACTAAAGACATGAAAATTAGAGCAAAAGAAGAATGACTGCAATAGGTTGAAATTAAATAGGTAAATATACATGACTTCATAGTGATACTCAAAACAGAAAAAACTCACCAGTCATATAGGATACAATTCATTATTCTGAAAGTAGGTAAATAAAAGGAAAGAAAAATTAAGCCTTTATCCTGCCCTACTTATAGTAACTAAATTTCAGAGGGAACAAACAGCTGATGAAATAAAGTTTTACTTGTAGAATAATCCTAGTTCAGAAATTTGGAAGGAATGAAAAAAGGATTAAGAAAAATCACCATTTTACACGCCCTGCAGAAACAATGGATCTAGGCATGTACTCTTACCAACAAATACCACGAATCTCATCAAGCCTCTAGGTCTAACTACCAGTTCACAGGCAACATGGAGAATAGAGGAACATGCTAAGACACCACAAGGATGTGAATCGCCAAATCCAGAATTTGAACTATTCTATCAAACTAAGAACTTCAGCAATTTCTTCAACAACTAAATGCCCCCCCCACCAAAAAAAAAGATAGGAAGGAGGAACTCTTATAAAAAATTAAGAGAGACTTAAGAACCTGACCACGCAGTGGCACAGTGAATAGTGTAGGCCTGGGACACTAAGGACCCAGGGTCGCCGGCTTGAGTGTGGGAATATAGACATGACCCATGGGTCATGACCCATGGCTTGAGCAAGGGGTCACTGACTCAGCTGAAGCCCCCCCCCCCGGGTCAAGGCATATATGAGAAAGCAATCATTGAATAACTAAGGTGCCTCAACTATGAGTTGATGATTTTCATCTCTCTCCCTTCTTGTCTGTTCCTGTCTGTCTGTCTGTCTGTCTCTCTCTCTCTCGCTAAGAAAAGAGAGAGAGAGAGAGAGAGAGACTTAGGAGATTTGTCAACCAAATGTAATGTGCCTTCTGTGTATATGAATCTTAATTTGAACAAGTCAACTTAAAAGGATATTTTTGGGACATTGCAAAAAATTAAACAATGGCTACATTTTAGATGGTATTGAGAGGAGGAACATATTTTGTTAAGTGTTTAAGACTACTGAGTTTATGTTATTTAAAAAGGAGTCTCTTAAAAAAAAAGGAGTCTCTTAATGTAAATTATATACTTAGTTAATAACAATATATTAATATTGGTTCACCAAATGTAACAAATGTACCACACCAATACAAGATGTTAACAACAGGAGAAACGGGGGGTGAGGGGAATATGGGAACTCTGTACTTTCCGCTAGTTTTTCTGTAAACCAAAAATGGTTCTAAAAAGTTAAGTTAAAGAAAAATTGGAGCACAGGCTTCCTCTCCAATGAGGTCTCAAATCCACTCTTAAAACTGGTCACCTGAGGCATTTTCACTTATTACTTGTTACCTCACCTTTTCAATAATATAGAACTCCCAAATTTTCCTAAAGGTTATCAAATATGTACCTCTAATATGTTCTCATAACATTATTTTTGTGTGTGAGGCTAAGTGGCTAAGACTTTTTACGTTCCAACAGATAAAATTTCATGGATTCACAAAATCATCAACAAAGCTCTCACAGACAAAGTAATATCTGTTAAATTTTGATATTTTCCAAACACCCCCCACACCTGAAACCCACAAATTCACTGATACTTCATGACTATAAAAAAAGAGTATTTTCAGCTTTTCTTTAAAAAGGAGACCTTATCTATTAGATAGAGATACATACTAAAGTATTTATATAGGATTGATAT
This sequence comes from Rhynchonycteris naso, assembly GCA_037038555.1. NCBI lineage: Eukaryota > Metazoa > Chordata > Mammalia > Chiroptera > Emballonuridae > Rhynchonycteris > Rhynchonycteris naso. Next base: position 75,044,826 of record CM072999.1, on the reverse strand, counting down.
ATGTCTAGGATTTCTTTTTTCTTTCATTTTTAAGTTAATTTTAATGGGGTGACATAAATCAATAAGAGTAGATTTCAGGTGAACACCTCTATAGAATTTGAACTGTTGATTGTGTCGTATGCCCATCACCCAAACTCAAATCATTTTCTGTCATGATGAATTTGCCCCTCTTTACTCCCTTCGCCCCTTCCCCACAACACCTTTCCCCGCGGTAACCATTTCACTTTTATCTATGTCCCTGGGTCTCAGTTTTATATTCCACCTGTGTGGAATATAAATTTGTCTCTTTACTCCCCTTCTCTCTGCCCCCTCTCCCTGGGAACTACATAACTTTTCTCTATGTCCATGAGTCTCAGTTTTATATGCCTCATATGTGTGAAGTCATATAGTTCTTAGCTTTCTCTGATTTACTTATTTCACTTATTATAATGTTCTCAAGGTCTATCCATGTTGTTGTAAATGGCAAAATGTCACCATTTCTTATGGCTGAGAAGTATTCTATTGTCTATATGTACCATAGATTCTTTATAGGATTTCTTTTTAACTCCAGCAAGGTAGAGAAAATGTTAAAGGAATAGAATACAGACATAACAAGACTGGCCAAATACTGATTGAAGTTGAGTATTGAATACATGAATATTCATTATATATTTCTCTACTTATTTGTATATTTGAAATTTTTCATAATAAAAAATTAGGGAAAAACTCATTTTTTTTTTAGGTGAGAGGAGGGGAGATAGGGAGTCAGACTCACACATGCACCCTGACCGAATCTACCTGGCAACCCCATCTTGGGCCAATGCTCAAGTAATGAGTTATTTTTAGCACCTGAGGCTGATCTGCTCCAATGGAGCGACCCTCAGTGTCCAGGCCATGCTCAAACCAATGGAGCCACTAGATGCAAGAGGGGAAGAGGGAGAGAAGGAGAAGAGGGGCAGGGAGAGGGGAGGGAAGGGCAAGGAAAAGGGATGGGGGGAGAAGCAGATGGTTGCTTCTCCTGTGTGCCCTGACCGGGAATCAAACCCGGGACGTCCTTTCACCAGGTTGACACTCTATCCACTGAGCCACCAGTAAGGGCTAAAACTCAACTTTAAGATTTGCCTATCTCACTTGCAGGATTCTAGACATGTATCAAATTTTGTTAAAATTGCAATGGAAATCTAACTTTTAACAAGTATTGATGGTAGGTTCCTGAGGTACTACAGAATTACTAGTGATCAGAGTTAAAAATCACAGAAAGAATATTTTTTCTTCTTATACCTGTACTGCATACAAAACTATATTTTTTAAGTGGTATAGTGAATACAGCTCAAGGGATCATGAATATTGAGAAGTGAAGATAGGTCACCATAAAACATTTATTTAAGATGGGAGAGAAGCCTGACCTGTGGTGGCGCAGTGGAGAAAGTGTCGACTTGGGAACACTGAGGTCGCCAGTTCAAAACCCTGCACTGGTTCGGTTAAGGCACATATGGGAGTTGATGCTTCCAGCTCCTCCCCTCCTTCTCTCTCTCTCTCTATCTCTCTCTCTCTCACTCTGTGTCTCCTCTCTAAAATGAATAAAATAAAAATAAAATAAATTAAAGATGGGAGAGAAGAGAGAATAAAGAATCTAACAAACTATTGAGATGATTATCCCCTTTACACAGAGTCTCAAAGCAAATAAATTGAGAAACAAAGGTGTAAAAGTGTTATAGTCACAAATGGAGAGAAGGAAGATGGGTATATAAAGATATATCTGAAAAATATTAATAAAAGGAAAGGCTTATTAAGTCTTCTGGTTCTATTTACTAGGTATACTTCAGAGCAGCATTTTTCAACCACTGTTCCATGAAAGAGTTAACCACCTATCTTGTATGAAGACTATAATCTATAATGGGTCTATAATCTTCATACAGCATCATGGTGGTTAACTCCCTTGCAACTGGCATGAAATTTCTGGCAGACTCACACTGGACAGGCAGTTGAAAACCACTGCTTCAGAAAATAAAACTGAGTGTTAGAGAAGTACTACATAATAGGCCTATACACAGATGGTTTAATTTTAGAAGTGACTAAAACATGCAAATAAATCTGTAAAAACCAAGTACAACTTAGGAGTCTAGCTTGATTCAATAGAGAATTGTAGGATGCATCTAAAATAGTTGAGAGAACTTTTAAAAGAAAGTAATCTGATTTAATAGCTTGGGGAAGGTCATTCAGAAGGAAAGATGTGGTAAAATGCTAAGGCCTTCACACTTTGGGACCAATGAAAAAGGCACATACTGGTAATGAGAGTTATGTATGACCTGAAGAAATATATAGTTGTTAAGTACAGGAAAATCTGAGTGAAAATTGAGAACTGAGGGAATCCAGAAAGAGACGGTATGAGAATTTTGAAAAGGGGGGACTAATTAATTAAATGAAATAAGATTTAGGGTTTGAGCTAATTTCATCATAATATATCTTTTTATCTTATAGGGAAACAAATCCTTACACCAGTTATCAAAAACTGAGTATCAATTTAAAACCAGCCAATCTTATAAAAGGTTTGCCTCAGGTTATATATTTTTCCTTAAATACTTAGCCTTTTATGTTGGGGTCACTGAATAAGAAGTCATTATGACAACCAGAAGATGAAGGCAGTTTAACCCATTAAAATGTTCATAAAAGGGTCTAGATTCCAAAGCATGCTCAACAAAAAGAAGTCGTGAGGTATTAAGTATATAGAACATAAGTTAGGAAGCCAAGAACAGAAAGTCAAAGGCTACCTCACTGAAATACATACCAGAGATAAAAACCTATTAACTTTTGAAAAGTGAAGAATTATAAGGAATAGCATGTTATGGGGTTATAAGCCAATAGGAAAAACATTTTAAATTATAGTATAAATGATAAAATAGAAGGAAAGAAGAGATGTAGCATCCAAGGATCTCTAATTCATCCATTAAACGTACTTAACTGGTCTTCAAGGTTTATCACTTTGAAACCTGAGTAAACCATGGTCAAAATAGGCAGGAGAACTTCCTGAAAGGGCTACAAAGCTGTATCCTGCCTCACTTGGAAGCATCTACTCAGGGCCAAGTAGAAGAAAGACAGGTGAAGCTGTCCAGGCCAAGTTAATGCTGATATACCTCATGGGCTTAGCTAAGAGTAAAACAGATCTCCTAGAATCAGTAACCTCAGAAAGGGGTAATTCTAGCTGCATCCCATTGTGGCTTCTATGAGAATTAATTGAGAACAGCTCAAAACAAATAGTGAGAAAGGAGAAAAGGTGAGAAAAAGAATGTGCCGTCTTTTTTCTTATTTTTCCTTCTCCAAGAATCCAATTTTTCTAGTAGTGGCAATGGGTGCATATCCACTGTCTTCCTAATTTCCTACATTTCAGGAGAGCTAAGTTTGCGCTAAAAATAACTATTGAACAGATTTATAATTTTATTAGCATCATGCTCTAATCAAATGAGCTGACTTTGGTAGAGGAACTCTGATAATTCGAAAACTTAAGGCAAAGGGAAAAATTAAAATAGATGTTGCCAGAATCTATAATACACATTTCATTACTTAACAGAAACTAATTGACTAGAATTTCAAAAATTAGGAATTAACAAAGAGAGCATATTCTCTCAAAAGACTATACAGTCATGAATTTGAAAGTCTAGGCTACATAGTATTTTACCCTTGCTATTTCTACCAACTACAGTTATTTGCGCCAATTACAGCAACTTTCTTTGTTCTGTATGTTAGTACTAAATTCCTTTAGATATTAATGAATGTCTCATAACAATATCAAACCTTCTAGAACTTAACAAGATCACTTAATATCATAATCACCCTTATTTAATTTTGACTCAGATAAAACGGTTTGGGCCAGCCTGACCAGGCAGTGGCACAGTGGATAGATCGTCGGACTGGGACACAGAGGTTACCAGCTTCAGCATGGGCTCATCTGGTTTGAGCAAGGGGTCACTCAGTCTTATATAGCCCTCAGGTCAAGGCACATATGAGAAAACAATCAATGAACAACTAAGGTGCTTCTCATCTCTCTCCTTTCCTGTCCCTGTCTGTCCCTCTCTGTCTCTCTCTATCTCTGTCACACACACCAAAAATTTTAAACTAAAACAACAACAACAAGACATTTAGGTCCATGGTTGGTTAGCTCGGTTGGTTAGAATGTCATCCTGACATGTCAAAGCAGCAGGTTCAATCCCTAGTCAAGGTACATACAAGAATCAACCAATGAGTGCACAACTAATGGAGCAACAAATTAATGCTTCTCTCTCTCTCCCTCTCCCAAACTAATAAATATCTTTTAAAATTTTAAAAACATTTAAATATCATGTCATTAAACTGAAAATACAAAAATGAATATAAACTAGCAATATATTCAGGGTTTAAATTACTGAATTGATGTCAGAAAAAAATTTACCCTTGTAGTAAAATAATAGGGACCCAACTAGTAAAACAGACCTCAAAATTAAGGACAGGGCCCTGGCCAGGTGGCTCAGTGCATAAAGTGTCCCGGCACACAGAAGGTTGTGGGTTCGAACCCTGATCAGGGGACATATGAGAAGCAATGAGTACACAACTAAATGGAAAAACAAAGTGGAATAACAGGTTGATGCTTCTCTTTCTCTGTCTCCCTTTCCCTTTCCTTTCTCTGTCTCTCTCTCAAATCAATGAGAAAAATAATTTTTTTATAAAGCTGACAGTAAGCTTTTCTTTTTAAATTATTTTTATTTATTTATTCATTTTAGAGAAGAGAGGCAGAGAGAGAGAGATAGAGAAAGAGGGAAGGGGAGGAGCAGGAAGCATCACCTCCCATATGTGCCTTGACTGGGCAAACCCAGGGTTTTGAACCAGTGACCTCAGGATTGAAAAAAAAATGTATATATAAATACAGGACCAAAAAGTTATTTTATGAAATTGAAATTAAAGAAATCAACATGTAACAAACAGTATTATTCCCATTCCATCCTGCACTGTGATTTGAAGGAAGTTTCCTTCACGTGATTAAAGCATGTTTAATATCTAAAGATACGAGTAGAAAACAACTCAAGATATACTTATGTTTGGTTGTTGTTTTGTAAGGCTAAATTTACACTGACAGCCTTATGAAAACACTTTCTAAAATAAAATGTTTCAAGTAATTCACTCTCATTTTTACTCACCATGAAAATGAATTGCTAAAGTCCGATTATTCTAAGCAATCAGTATTTCTATTACTAGCTAGTGATAACATTTTAAAGAGAAAAATGCTCAGCATGTTAATACCAATCTGACATCAGAAAATTCAATTAACAGCTAGAGAATGAAATTAAGGTTCAGAAAGATAACGATAAATTATAAATTGTTTGGTATGCCACACAAAGCAACTTACCTTGTAGTTTTTTCAATACAGCAACCTCCATTTTCAGAACTTGTTTTGGTTGTTGAGCTGATTCCACCTTCAGTGCAACATTTTCCCTGGTAAGCATGTCCAGTGCATCGTAAATTTCTCCAAAGCCACCCCCCCCAATCTTCCTCAACTGCAGAGGAAATAAGAACACACACAAAATTACTAGAAGATTCTATCTGAAAACCATTTGTCTCTGATATTTAGAAAATATATATAATTTTGTTATTGCTATTTTACAATAAAAATATCTCAATATTGTTAAATTAACCATGAATGTGGCAAGAGGAAAACAAATGCCTAGAAGTAACATCAGAACCTTTTCCCACAGGTTTGTCTGCAAAAGATAGTAAAATTATTTCAGCTACAAACAATTTTTAAATTTTGTCTATAGCTAGCTTCAGAACTGTCAAGTAAAAAGCACAGTATCTGAAAGCTTCACTTCACACAAATGCTTCTCAACAACCAGATTTGTTTTAATTCTAAGGCAATCATTTGAAAAGTTTTTAAAGCATGAAATATTTTTACCAGTTGTAATCTTGTCTGGAACCTGATTGAGCTGTGTATACTGGGAGGCTAGAGATAGGATGGCAGCCAGAGCCCAGCCTTCTCTGTGACATTTACCCTTCTCTCTGAGGCACTCAGCAGACTCCAAAGAGCATGCAGAAAGCTTGCGTTCTAAACTATCCCAGGGTTTACTATATAGTGTGTCCGTAAAGTCATGGTGCACTTTTACCGGTGACAGGTCAAAAGTGCACCATGACTTTACGGACACACTGTATATCTCTATGTGCAAATCAGAGTAAACTCTAATCAAATTAAACACTTAATATGCTTCCTGATAAAATATGTTAGCCTAACTTGGAAATATCAGGACCTCTATCTTATTATTATAAGCAGGTTCTGAAGAGCTAGCCACAACAGCAGTGAGAAACTGGAGTGGGACGAGTGATACAATTCAAGCTAGAAACAACCTACAATTAGCCTTGTTCCATTTCCTAAAACTAAGTCTTCTCTTTACCACATTATCAAACATCTAGGATGTGATATAATACGGGAAGTCATTATTGGAGGCACAGAGTGCTAAATCCTAACCCAGAGGCCTCACCTCAAGTCCCACTTCTTTCTCCAGCATAGATACTCAATACTGTAACTAGGCTGATTTCTTTATCTTCTGAATTTCTGCAGGAATTATTTGCTTAATCACTTAATCACTTTACTAAGCTAAATATCTGGATAATACTTGCAACCCAGGCTAGATTGCTTAACTTTCCCACTTTCCATTATTAATATCCTAGCCCCCAACAGTGAAACCAAGTTCCTTCAAAGAGAAGGCTGCTCCATCTACTTTTTGTTTTTTCCATAACATTTGGCAAAGTGATAACTATATATATACTGTACATGGTAGGCAAAAGTAGGTTTACAGTTGTCCATATGGAAAAAAAATACATGCCCTGGCCAGGTTCTCAATGGATAGAGCATCATCCCAATGCAGGGAGGTTGCAGGTTCAATCCCTGGTCAGGGCACATGAGAAGAAACCAATGAGTACCCAATTAAATAGAACAACTAAGTAGAACAATGAGTTCATGCTTCTCTCTCTCTCTCTCTCTCTTAATGAAAAACTTTTTTATAAAAGAGAAGAATAATTAATAAATAATAATGCAGGAATAAAGTCTTTTGCAAACTCACAATTATAAACCTACTTTTGCACCACTCTGTATTGCTAAGCAATTATTTTATTTATTGCTTGTATATATGAACTATAATTCTTCTTTAATTTCCCCTGATGATGGGAAGAGATACCATGAGGAACCCTGGTATGAGCTTTGGATTAAATAAAAGTTCCAAAATTTTAGCATGACGAGACGGTGGTGCAGTAGATAGAGTGTTGGCCTGGGACGCTGAGGACCCAGGTTTGAAACCCCAAGGTTACTGTCTTGAGCACAGGATTGCCAGCTTGAGTGTGGGATCATATATATGAGTCCATGGTCACTGGCTTCAGTCAGTGGCTGGCTTGAAGCCCAAGATCGCTGGCTTGAAGCCCAAAGTCGCTGGCTTGAGCCCAAGGTTACTGGCTTGAGCAAAGGGCCCCTTTCTCTGCTGTAGTCCCCCAGTCAAGGCACATATGAGAAAGCAATCAATGAACAACTAAGGTGTCGGAACTATGAGTTGATGCTTCTCCTCTCTCCTTCCTGTCTGTCTGTCCCTCTCTCTTGCTTTAAAAAAAAAGTTCCAGAATTTAATTTTGGTTAAGTAAATTGCTCTTTGTTGGGTCTTGAATGGTACTTGTGAGTCTCTGTATTTCTTTTTTCATTCAACAAAGTCTAGAGTAACTTAAAATACTCAAACAGTAACAAAGGGACAACTTTCTAGTTATAGACTGATGAGAGATGGCTCTATGTTTTACTTCACAAAAAACCTTATAAATGACAGAACAAAAAACTTTAGGCTGAAGTAAATGATTTTTCTCCTTGGTCATTCCTATGTCATTTGAACAACAGTAGAGAATTAATTTTTTATTGAGCTTGCTAATGCCCTAAAATATCAGTGCTTATGAGGGAAAGAGACAGGAGCAGTTTAATATGATGGGGGGTATAGAGATTAGAGAAAGAATAAAGGCCTATGACAGACTGTTTTCTAAAGATGTCTACAACAATATTGCCCTTCAGTATGACCTTGCCACTTTCCCATTAAGAGGTAGAGTTCATTTTCCCACTCCCTTAAATGCGTGTGGATTTTGTGGCTGCTTTAACCAACAAAACATGGCAAAGTAACACTGTCCTAGTTCTAATAATAGCCCTTAAACAGCCTAATAGCTTCTGTTACCTGTTTCTCAAAAGCCAGCCACCTGAGAAAAGCCATAGCCCTGTGAAGTGATCCTAGGAAAATGAGCCACCAGGATAAGGGAAGGGTGAAGAAACTAAGGACCCCCAAGACACCAAACCATCTGGAAATGAATCCTCCAACCCAACCAACCCTGCTAGCACCGCATGGCTAAGGGACAAACCACCTAGGCAAACTCTTCCCAAATTCTTAGTCCACAAAAAACTGTGAACAAAACAGATGATTATTTTAAGCCTCTAAGTTTTGATGTAGTTGTTATATAACAATAGATAACCAAAACCCAATCCTTAACAATGAACCTGTGATTTTTCACTAAAATTGCCACTGTGCCTCCCCCATGTGGGTGACATACTCCACACATATATTAGCTCTAACTATCAGGAAAGAGTAACTAGGCCAGGCATAGCTTCATTTGCCACCTTCTGGTGAACAGCCAACCTTTAAGGCAGTATACTAACTTCAAAGCTCTCACCAAAGCAATAGTCATTCCTGACTTACATAAAAGATTACCAGATTACCAATTGTTGGAATCTCCCTGCAACAGTCCATGCTGATAACATGCATGGTTCTCTTAAGATTCACTCAAGTAAATTTTCAAAGCCTACTGATTTGCCTAACCAGTAAAACACTGTACCATAAAAATAAAAATTTTAGCCTAACCAGGCAGTAGCGCAGTGGATAGAGCTTCGGACTGGGATGCAGAGGACCCAGGTTCGAGACCCCGAGGTCGCCAGCTTGAGTGCGGACTCATCTGGTTTGAGCAAAGCTCACCAGCTTGGACCCAAGGCCGCTGGCTTGAGCAAGGGGTAACTCAGTCTGCTGTGGCCCCACGGTCAAGGCACATATCAGAAAGCAATCAATGAAAAACTAAGGTGTCGCAACAAAAAACTGATGATTGATGCTTCTCATCTCTCTCTGTTCCTGTCTGTCTGTCCCTATCTATCCCTCTCTCTGACTCTCTCTCTGTCTATAAAAATAAGTAAAGCCTGACCAGGCGGTGGCACAGTGGATAGAATGCTGGACTGGGATGAGAAGGACCCAGGTTCGAGACCCGAGGTCGCCAGCTTGAGCGCGGGCCCATCTGGCTTGAGCGAAGGCTCGCCAGCTTGGACCCAGGGTCACTGGCTCCAGCAAGGGGTTGCTCGGTCTGCTGAAGGTCCGCGGTCAAGGCGCATGTGAGAAAGCAATCAATGAACAACTAAGGTGTCGCAATGGCAATGAAAAACTAATGATTGATGCGTCTCACCTCTCTCCATTCCTGTCTGTCTGTCCCTATCTATCCCTCTCTCTGACTCTCTCTCTGTCCCTGTAAAAAATAAATAAATAAATAAATAAATAAAATTTAAAAAATAAAAAAATTTATTTCTAAAGGAGAATTTTCTTTCTCCAATCTGTTCATAGACTAAGGAAACCACTAAAATAGCTTTGCTAAACCTGCTAATGAAACAAAGTTTTTTGGTAACAAAAAACTAGGTATATTTAAGTATATCCAAAATGAAAATAGCTCCTTTAAGAGGAGGAGAGATGGCAGATTCCAAGTCTATGGCAAGAAAGCCATCAAAAAACTATTAGGATCATGTTAAAAGAACTTAGGAGGCAACTTGAGAGTGTCTTCCTACTCAAATGAGACAATTTGAGCATCAATAAGGATAACAACTACAATAAATAAAAACATTAATTTTGTTTAAATCTATGAATTCTTAATTATATCCCCAACAGGGATCAACCGGGCAACCCTCATCTGGGCCAATGCTCTGCACATCTGGGACCATGCTCACAACTGAGCTATTTTTATCACCAGAGGCAGAGGCTCCACAGAGCCATCCTCTGTGCCTAGGGCCAACATGCTCGAATCAATCAAACCATAGCTGTGGGAGGAGAAGAGAGAGATAGAGAAGGGGAGGCAGAGAGGTGTAGAAGCACACAGTCACTTCTTCTGTGTGCCCTGACCAGGAATTGAACCTGGGACCATCCATATGCCAGGCCAATGCTCTATACCACTGAGGCAACCGACCAGGGCCCTTAATTTTATTTTTACAAATCTCATTGGTTAATATCAGATAATGCTAGGACACTAGTTTATTATTTGTAAAACTGGTAAATTGAGAAAAGAAATAAGCATTTATTCTGTTTATCTAATCAAACTGTATCTCAGGTAATCTAACAATTGATGATGAAAATTTTTGCTATATTGATGTACTTTAATAAATGAAAGAATGCTAGAACATCACAAATCTACAATCCCTAATGAATTAACAAACCTAGACAATGACAATTTATAGTAGTAACACCACAAAAATGATAGGCAATCAGGCAGTATGTGCCTCCTATTGAAAGTTCACGATATTCTTTATAAAAAAACTGCTTACCTCAGATTAGATCTAAACTCAGATTTAATCGAGCTTCTATATGTAATTAACAATTACATAAAACACATCACAGAAACATGTTAATACCACATAGAAACAATCAGAAAAATCCATATCATGGAATTATACATGCAAATGACCTAGCTTCTCCAACAAATAAATTGTAAGTAAAAAGAGATGTAAAAAAAAATACTAAAAATTAAAATGTTTAACTGATGTCACCAATTGCAATATCCAGACTTTATATGGATTTGATTCAAACCATTAAATGTTTTTTCTGATCTATCGTCTTGGGCAAGGGAAACAAAATAATTTTCACAGCAAAGGAAACTATTAACAAAATGAAAAGACAATCCACTGAATGGGAGAGCATATTTGCCAATGATAAGGTTGATAAGGGCTTAATATCTAAAATTTATAAAGAATTTATAAAACTCAACACCAAAAACACAAACAATCCAATTAAGAAATCAGCAAAGTACCTGAATAGACACTTCTCCAAAGAGGCATAGAGATGGCCAATAGACATATGAAAAGATGCTCAAGTCACTAACCATCAGTAAAATGCAAATTAAAACTACAATGAGATATCACCTCACACATCTTTGTGACAGCATGGATGGACCCAGAGAGTATTATGCTAAGTGAAATAAGCAAGTCAGAGAAAGATAAGAACCATATCCTTTCATTCATATGTAGAACTCAATGAATAAACTAAACTAACAAAACAAAATAGAAAAAGACTCAGACACAAAAAACAAACAGCTGTCAGAGGGGAGGGTGGTTGCAGGGCTAGATGAAAAAAGGTGAAGGAATTAAGCAAAAACAAACAAACAAGCAAAAAATAAATAAATAAAAACCTCCAGAGCCCTGGCTGGTTGGCTCAGTGGTAGAGCATTGGCCCAGCATGTGGAAGTCTCAGGTTCGATTCCTGGCCAGGGCACACAGAAGCGCCCATCTGCTTCTCTACCCTTCCCCCTCTCCTTTCCCTCTACCTCTTTCCCTTACGTAGCCAAGGCTCCATTGGAGCAAAGTTGGCCTGGGCGCTGAGGAAGGCTCCATGGCCTCCACCTTAGGCACTATCCAGTTGCAATGGAGCAACACCCCAGATGGGCAGAGCATCACCCCCTGGTGGGCTTGCTTGATGGAACCCAGTCGGGCACATGTGGAATCTGTCTCTCTGCCTCCCTGCTTCTCACTTCAGAAAAATACACACACACCAAAAATAAAAAAACAAACAAAAAAAACCCTCCAGATAGCTCAGTTGGTTAGAGCATTGTTTAGAAGTACAGAGGTTGCTGGTTCAATCCCTGGTCAGTGCACATACAGGAACAGATTGATGTTCCTATCTCTCCTTCCTCTCTAGCTAAAAAAAATCAATAAATAAAAATTAAAAAAAAATAAACCTCACAGACACAGTCAATAGCATAATGATAAGCAGGGGGCAGGGGGCAGGGTGTACAGATGGGTGGTAGTGGAAGGAGACAAAGGGGTGAACACAATACAATATACAGATGATGTACTACAGAACTGTAAACCTGAAACCTATACAATTTTATTAACCAATGTCACCCCGATAAATTAAATAAAAAATAATAATAATTACAAACCAGGGCCCTGGTCTGTTGGCTCAGGAGTAGAGTGTTGTCCCTGCATGTGGATGTCCCAGGTTTGATTCCCGATCAGGGCACATAGAAGAAGCGACCGTCTGCTTTCTCCACCCTTCCCCCTCTATCTTCTCTCTCTGTGTCTCTCTTTATCCCTCCCGCAGCCATGGCTCAGTTGGAGCAAGTTGGCCCCGGGTTCTGAGGATGGCTCTATGACCTCATCTCAGGTGCTAAAATAGTTTAGTTGCTGAGCAACAAAGCAAAGGCCCCAGATGAGCAGAGCATTGTCCCCTAGTGGACTAGCCAGGTGGATCTTGAACAGGGTGAATGTGGGAGTCTGTCTCTCTGCCTCCCTGCTTCTCACTTAAGAAAAATAAATTTACAAAACAATTAGGAGAATATGAAAGCTAAAAAAATACTTGATATTAAGAAGTTACTACATTTTAGGTGTGATAATGATATTATGATTATGTTTTAAAAAGAAGTCTTTATCTTTTAGAGATACATACTGAAGTACAGACAAAAAAATGCTTAAAGGAAAAGATATGCTTAAAAATGTTTTGGGAAGAAGGTTAAAATGATGAAACAAGATTGATCATAAATTGATAACTGTTTAAACCGGGGCATAAGTATGTGGAGGTTCACTGTATCAGTGTCACTATTTTTATGTATACTAACAATTTTCTTTAATAAAAGGTTTAAAAAGATAAAAGAATGGTTCATTGTACTATATATTTTTTTAATGGTTCATTTAATGTATATATTAATGGTTCATTGTACTATATATATTTTTTAAATATACCTTTATCTTTATTTATTCATTTTAAAGAAGAGAGAGAGAGAGAGAGAGAGAGAGAGAGAGAGAGAGAGAAGTGGGGAAGGAGCAGGAAGCATCAACTCCCATATGTGCCTTGACCGGGCAAGCCCAGGGTTTTGAACCGGGGAACTCAGCATTCCAGTTTGATGTTTGATCCACTGCACCACCACAGGTCAGGCTCATTGTACTATATATATTTTTAATGGTTCATTTAATATATATATTTTAATGGTTCAATGTACTATATATATTTGTCTGTTCCTTAAGTACGCTTTTATTTACCTTCAATATTAGCTATCAATGGTTAGAAAAATTTACTATTACATAAAACAAGAGTAAGAATTAGAGCATAAACCAAACTTAATCATAGGTAAAAACCTAAAACTAACTGCTTTAGCAAGCAATATATGTATTATTCTCTAATGAAATGCTATATTTTTTTATCAAGACACTAAAAATTACCCCTAAATGTGTGCACTCTCTCTCTGAAATGTATACTCACCACTTTCCATCTTTCTTTGATCAGAATCCCAACACTGAGGACATCCGGCTGTTCGCCTCCTCCACTCATTGCAACTCCCTGATATGAGAAAGAGGCTACACAGGCATCCAGCTCCTAAGGGCAGTTTCCATTTAACCTAAAACAAAAGATGCGACAACAGCACATCAGGGCTAACTAATTAACACAAACATTCAATCACCAAGTAGCACTACTAATCCTGTACTTTAATTAGGCTGCTCTGTTGGAAAGTGGGGGAACCTAGAAACTCAGTTCCAAAATCTATTTAGTAATTATTTTTAAAGAGCATTTATCTTTCCATTACAGATACCCAATGAAATAGCTAGACATTACAAAACCATTATATTACAACACAGATATAATTTACAATAGCTGAGATTGCTAAGCGACTACAGGGAAAGCATGACAGCAACAGCAGCTGACCCAGAGAGATGACTATCCTAAGTACAACATATTACTAAAGAAAAAGAGTACTTAATTACAACAGCTCATAGTTTAATAGGTTGTAAGTCAAAGCTTATCATCATCAGAGCTAATAAAAACTTAATGTTACATAATGCACTTAAATGCACAGGAAACAAACATGAGCCAGAGAAAAGGGCTGTTGATCAAACCCAACACAATTATCCTGTAAGAAAAAGACAGTAACAACATGAACAGGCCTCCTATAGAAAATTAAGATACAACAGAAAAATATGACCAAAAGGAGATGAAAACTAATATTACAAATCAAATTAAGAAAAAGCTTTAAGATAACATAAATCATAATTAGAAAGGCTCTTTAATGAGCTCGTCAATAGGAAGACATAAAAGGAAACCTGAGCAAACTCAGAAAAAGATCAGAAATATGCCTGACCAGGTGGTGGCACAGAGGATAGAGCGTTGGACCTGAACTCCAAGGTCGCCGACTTAAGCGCAGACTCATCTGGCTTAAGCGCAGGCTCACCACCTTAAGCACCGCGTGGCCGGCTTCAGCGTGGGATCATAGACATGACCCCATGGTCACTGGCTTGAGCCCAAAGGTCACTGGCTTAAGCAAGGGGTCATTCCCTCTGCTGTAGCCGCCTCTCCCATCAAGGCACATATGGGAAAGCAAACAATGAACTAAGGTGCCACAACGAAGAGTTGATACTCCTCATCTTTCTCCCTTCCTGCCTGTCTGTCTCTCTCTGTCTCTCTGTCTCTGTCACACACACACACAAAAATCAACCAATGAATGCGTAAATATGGGAAACAACAAATAGATCTCTCTCAAACCAATAAAATTTAAAATATTTTCTAAAAAGGAGAAAAATGAAAACAACATATTTAATTTTTTTTTTAATTTTTTATTGATTTAAGAGACAGAGGAAGGGGGGAAGGGAAAGAGAGAAACATCCACTCATTGTTTCACTCAGTGTTCCACTTAGCTGTGAACTGATTGGTTGCTTTCGTATGTGCCTTGACCAGAAATCAAAACCACAACCTTAACACATCAGAATGATACTCTAGCCACTGAGCAACCCAGCAAAAGCCTTTGAAAATAAATTTAAAAATTAATAGTAATAAATAAAAGTCAAAGTAAATACAAAATACATATTATAGAAGGCCCCAAAAAAGAAAATCAAAGCTAAAAATTAGAACAAATACTAGCCACTCTAATTCAAGAAAATTTTCTAGAAATAAAAAACAAGTCTAAATCTGCATGTTGAAATGGTATACCAAATACCTTAGAAAACAACTCAGAAATTCAACACCAAGACACAGATTAATAAATTACTGGATTTTAAAGGGGGCGGAGGATTCACTGGGCATCATGCAGAAAGTACAAATTACTTATATGGAAAGAAGATCAGACTGATGATATACACCAGCATACAGCTTATATTTGTAGACAATGGAGTTATATATTTAAATATCCAAGGAAATAAAACGTGAGCCAAGGATTTCTATACAGGTATTGATCAACTTACGACCATTCGACTTTACGACCACAATTGCTAGCCACCACTGCTCCGCGTCTGGAGCAGTTTTTGTATGCACCTGTATTTTGTAATTTTGTGTTTTGCAAATATTAAACCAGTTATACTGGTAATGCAGTGTTTTACTTAAACCTGACAAATGTAAAAATAAGAAACAAAATGGTGCAGAGATGATACAAATGGCATAAAATGAACAAAGAAAATTATGATATATAACAATAATAAAAGAAAATTATGATAAAATATGACTTAAAGGTTTTTATAACATCATTTCACAGTACTGTACATATAGCCTACTCAACTTACGACCAAATCGTGTTACAACCAGTCTGTCGGAACCAATTGTGGTCATAAGTTGAGCACTAGCTGGACTGCCAAACTAACCTTCAAGGCTAAACAAAATAAACAGTTATGAACACTCAACTTAAAGATACTATTCTTAGGAAATATCCCTAGAAACCAACTACATAACAAGTATTTGACAATTAAGAAATTATGGTAGAAAATTTGGCATGAAGATTGGCCTGAAAAGGCCTAAAAGCAACAATAACTCACTAGCAATGAGCACCCCTTACTCATACTGTAGACTCTAAACATCATTTCCCACTGAAAGAAATCAGGGCTTCTTGGAGAAATGGCTTATTCCAAGTCTGGCACAGGAAACTGTACATAAAATAAAAACAGGACATCTTGCCAAATGAGAAAGCAAAAATGTTAACCATACTACTATAGGCAAGTCAAAAGGTAATCAGAGACAACTGAAAGGATTCTCATTTACCAAGGATGAAACAATTTGAGCATAGACAAGAATGGTGATTGCAAGGACGAAAAACATAAAAATATACCAGTAAATGCCCGTAAATTCATAATGACACTCAAAAAAGTAAAAAGAAAATTCCTCTTTAATCAATTTTGGAAGTTTCTAAGGCTTAACTACTCTGAAAATTGGAAAATAGGTAGAAAGAATCAAGCATTTATTTTGCCTTTCTGATATGAACGGTATTTCTAGAAAACCAAAGAGAGAATGAGGGCAGCTAATTTCCTAGAGAATAATCATTGCTAATAAATGCAGAACAGATCATCAAGTTAGAAAATCAACTAGAATTAAGAATTCCAATTCCTAGTTATAAGCAATAACCATCAACGGCTGCTAAAACCAAAAGGTAAAAAAGGTGGATGGGATCTTTAATATAGAAGGACCAAGTTGAACCTACTGACCATCTTAATATCACTAAAAAGCAGCACCATGGAACAAAACTGCTTCCTGATATGATGCAACAAAATTTTCTCAACCACCTATAAAGTCTACTGCCAAAAAATAACAAAACACAAGCTTATAGTAGTAACAAGAAACAAGATACATATCAACATAAGGCAACAACTAGAAAAAAATATAAAAATATCTTTAAAGTCTTTAATGTAAACAGCAATGTAAACCCAGAATTCTGTATGCAGGGAAAAACCCCAAAGGACATTTTCAGATAAAGAAAGATTAAGATTATGTGTTTATCAGCAGAGCTTCTGAGAAAGAGTTACCAAAAAAATTTCTTCTGAGAAAAGGGAACAGAGGACATCTTAGAATTACAGGAATAAAGAAGAGCAACAGAAATCAAGGTAAGGTCCTGTCTAGTTAGCGCAGTTGGTTAAGATCTTTGTCCCAGAACAACAGGGTTGCGGGTTCGATCCCCAATCAGGGCACACACGGGAAGCAAACAAAAAATGCACAACTGAGTGGAACAGCAAATATTTCCCTTAACCCTGCCCTCTCTCTCCCTTCCTCTCTCTGTCTCTCTAAAAATCAATAAAAATTAATCCCTAGCCAGATAGCTTGAGTTGGTTGGAGCATTGTCCATGAGTGCCGAGTTTGCCAATTCGATTCCCCAGTCAGGGAACATACAAGAGCAAGTCAATGTTTCTGTCTCTCTCCCTGCCTCTCTCTTTCTCTCTCTCTCTCTCTCTCTCTCTCTCTCACTCACACACACACACACAAAGAGATCAATGTAAATATAACAAACTAATCTCTTACATTCTTAAAAATATGCTTGACAGTTAAGAGCAAAAATTTTAACACTGCCTGAAAGCATTTTCAATGTACACAGATATAATTCATAAGACTACTATAACAAAAAGTAGAATGTTAAAGAGACCTATATGATGGTGGTTAAGTTTCTGCATTCCCCTGGAAGTGGTAATATAATAAATACAGCAGACTGAAATATTAGGTAGGTAAATTATAAACCTAGAGCAACCACTTAAAATACAACAACTATACAATAAAACATAGAAACCCTAACTGGTGGTGGCACAGTGGAAAGAGCATCGACCTGGGACACTGAGGTCCCAGGATTAAAACCCAAGATTGCTGGCTTGAGCACAGGCTTGCCGGTTTGAGTGTAGAGTCGCTGGCTTGGGTGCAGGGTTGTGGGCTTAAGCACAGGATCATCAACTCACCAAAAAAAAAAAAAAAAAGGTAAGTCTTATGTATATTTTTAACAAAGTTAAAAAAAGTTTAATTTTTTTTTATTTTAGAGAGAGAGATGAGAGAGAGAGAAACATCGATTTGTTGTTCCACCTATCTATACATTTCATTGGTTGATTCTTGTATGTGCCTTGATGTAGGACAGAACCTACAACCTTGGTGTATCAGGACAACACTCCAACCAACTGAGCAACCTGGCCAGGGCAAAAAGTTTAAATTTTAAATAAGACTACTAGGTAACCTTTAGACATAATGTAATTACAATACCAAGTAACTTTCATTATCTTACTTTATTTCTGTTTATTTTTTAAGAGAACAAATCCATTTTATTTACTTTTCAGTAAATTTAAATCCTTGAGAGGTACAATATTACACACATTCTGCATCCAATGGCCTTTAGCAGGAAGGTTGCTTTGGAATTTAGCACAAACCATGCCACCATTTCCATGAACACAAGTTACCTTTCCCCAGATTACTCAGGTTTTGTTCAGTCTGCCACCAGGAGTCACTGTGCTTTCTTTGCTTTGTACATACTAGCACACCTCTTCCCTAGATAGAATTCAGTTTCATCTCAAGCATAGACATCTTCAATTTTAAGAAGAGCTGTGTGCTCCCTCTGTTTCTGGAAACCCCACTTATAGCCAGCAAAAATGGCCTTGGACCAAAGCCTTCCAGACATATTAATCCTTATAGAAATCCTTTCCCAGTAGGCCTGCATAGCACTAAGACCTTGTCTCACTTTAAATTACCAGTGAAAAGATCACTGAACAACGAGGTATCCTGGGTAGAATCCTTCAGAACAATGAAGTAAGTCTAAGAATACACCTGTTCCAATTAGGAAATGAACCCTAGGGGAAAGGTTCTGAACCCAAGGTGCACGAGTCTGCTTCTAAATGGCTCCCCATGGACCACATCTTGTGCTACTGATCTTCTCCCCTTGGGGTTGAATGGATCTAGTGATTTTTCTCTAATGAATAAAATACAGCAAATGTGATAAGATGTCACTTCCCTTAGGTATTAAAGAAGACTATGATAGCTACCTTGCTCACATTCTCTTTCTACTTGATTGCTTTGATGAAGCAAGCTGCCTGGTCGGCAAACTGCAGCTCGCAAGCCACATGCGGCTCTCTGGCCCCTTGAGTGTGGCTCTTCCACAAATAACACGTGCGGGTGCTACCTCGATAAGGGATGTACCTACCTATATAGTTTAAGTTTAAAAAAATTGGCTCTCAAAAGAAATTTCAATCGTTGTACTGGTGATATTTGGCTCTGTTGACTAATGACTTTGCCAACCACTGTAAGGCCCACATGGTGAAGAACTGAGGGCAGGCTCTACTAGCATTAATGATTTCCACTTTTAATAGATACCAACATCTAGCAGGAAACCAAAGCTCTCAGTCCAACCATCCACAAGGAACTGAATCAATCCAACAATCATTGGAGTTAGCTTGGAAATGGATCCTTTCCCAGTTGAACCCTGAGATAACTACAGCCTACCACAACTGCAGCTTGTGATTGACCCTAAAACAGACTACCTGGATGAGTTACACCCAAAATCCTGACACAAAGACACTGTGAAATTAATAGATGTTGTTTTAAAACACAAGTTTTGGGTTATTTGTTATGCAGCAATAGATAACTAATATAACAGGCTTTATCATGGAGCAATAGTATCTCAAAGTTGTACCTGAAGCGCAGGTTCTTTCTGATTCCACATCACAAATTATATCTGAAAAATTAATGTAATTTGCCTGCAGCACCAATGCTGTCAAATAATTATTTGAGACTGATTTTTCTCAATAATGCTAATAACTTAAAAATCCATCTTAGTGTAAGAACCTAGATACTACAAGAGAAGAATTAAATAAATTCTACCTTAGCAATATCCTCAATGACCTAAAAGCGGGGCGGGGGGAGGGGGTAAACAGCATGCTTGTGAATTCAGATAATGATGCTAAATCTGGAGGTATTGACAAACAGACCCCAAGAAGATCAAAATAAACAGAACCAACTAAACAGAGATTCAACTTAAAAAACGTGGTAAAAATCATTTGAAATATTTGTCAGGTAGAAAAAGAATGAGAAGAAAATAGCTGGCAAGTTAATAAGTAAACATTGACAATCCCCTAAATTACAAACTCTATAATGATGAAGACCATATCATGATCATTATATTCTCTGACAAAATTAAAAATTATGAACTTTGTTTTGTTTTGCAAGAGAGAGACAGAGAAGCCTGACCAGGTGGTGGCGCAGTGTATAGAGCATTGGACTGGGATTCGGAAGACCCAGGTTCGAGACCCCGAGCTCGCCAGCTTGAGCGTGGGCCCATCTGGCTTGAGCAAAAGCTCGCCAGCTTGGACCCAAGGTCGCTGGCTCCAGCAAGGGGTTGCTTGGTCTGCTGAAGGCCCGTGGTCAAGGCACAAGTGAGAAAAGTAATCAATGAACAACTATGGTATCGCAACAGCAACGAAAAACTAATGATTGATGCTTCTCACCTCTCTCCCTTACTGTCTGTCTGTCCCTATCTATCCCTCTCTCTGACTCTCTCTCTGTCCCTGTAAAAAAAAAAAAAGTGAGAGAGAGAGAGACAGAGACAAGAATCATCAATTTGTAACTACAGCACTTCAGTTGTTGATTGCTTCTCATATATGCCCTGATGGGGGGCTCCAGCTAAGCCAGTGACCTTGGACTCAATCAAGCAACCTTTGGCCTCAAGCCATTGACCATGGAGTCATGCTGATGATGTCCTGCTCAAGCCAGCAAACCCACACTCAAACTGGGGAGGATACTCTCAAGCCAGATAAGTCCCGGCAACCTTGGGGTTTCAAACCTAAGACCTCAGCATCCCAGATCAATACTCTATCCACTGTGTCACCAACAGTCAGGCTGAACTTTGTATTTTATCAACAGACAGATACTTGGTGAGATTAACTAATCATCTGAAAATGAGTTTAAACTGTACGTAATTTAAAAATCATATAGACACACATATACAAATATAACAAGATGACAGAAAAATGAGAAATAAATACAGAATGAAAATGAGAATAAGAGCCACAAAAGACAAATGAATAAAAAAATTGTGTAAGTATTCCAAAAACATAAAACAGACCAAACCACACTATGATGACAACTCTCTTAAAGAGTATTATTTGAGAAATTAAAATAACACTGCAGTGTGTTTACTGTCTTCTAACTCTAGGGACTCCCCACAAAATAGAGATAAAGACCTGACTACCTACATTCAAATCCTGGCTGTGTAAACTAAGGCCTATTACTTAATGTCTATGTGCCTCAAATTCCTCATCTTTAAAAAGGATTAACAATAGTGGCTATCTAAGGATTAAAACTAATAATACATGATATTTGTAAAGTGCTTATCACAGTGCCTGGCACAATGACTGTGCTCAATAAATGGTAGCTCATCATTCTGCATGCTTCTTAACCAGTAGAAAGGAAAACAGTCACATCTACAGACATAATACTGTTCAAAACAGTCCCCGTCCTGCCTGAATGTTGATGAAAGTAAATTACCATGTTTGCATGGAGGCCTAACATTTAAACCTATTATACAACTACTACTTATCAAATTCATATAAAAATGTTTCTGTCAGCGAGAGAAAAATTACAACTATGACTACAAATTGTTATAGCATTGTCATTGCTGTAATTTTGCTTTTAAAGTTAATAGAAAAATTAGCTGATCAAAAAAAGAATAAAAATAAACGCATACCACCTACTATTTCTAGATTGGAAAAAGTATAAATTAGATCCCAAATGAATTTTGACTTGAAACAAATCTTGAGTACCCACTTACAAAAAGGAAGAAAGCATTATCATAGTGAATATCAAAGAAATACTTTAAAAATAAAAATTAGACTGTCATACACAACTGGTCGGAACATACTTTGGAAAATAGTACAAAGCTGAAAAGATGCCCACCCTGTGACTTAGTAACTATTTTCCTAGGTATAACTCCTATAAACACTCTTCTCTCATGTGTACCAGGAAACATGTTGAAGAATGTTCATAGCCACACTGTCCATAAATGCCAAAACTAAAAACAACTCAAATTTCCAGCTAGAGAAGAACAGATAAACTGGAGTATATTCATACAGAAAAAGTAAAAAAAGTATGATTCCTACTGCTGACACACAAATTACCATAAATTAGTGGCAAAGCAACACAAATTTATAACTGTATGCAGTTCCGGAAATCAGAAGTCCAGGTTTCCATGAGGTTAAAATCAAGGTGTCAGCAAGGATATGCTCTTCTGGAGACTCTAGAGAAGAATGCCTTTCCTTGCCTTTTCCCACTTTCAGAAGCTGCCTACATTCTTTGGCTCATTGGCTCCATCCTCCTTTTTCAAAGCTACTAATGTAGCATCTCCAAATCTCTCTATCTGACCTCTGCTTCCTTCCATTATCACATTTTATTTCTTTCTGACAAAATATATATGCCTCCCTCTTATAAGCCCCCTTGTGATTACAGTGAACCCACCTGAATAATCGAAGATAATCTTCTCATCCCAAGAGCCTTAACTTAATCACAACTGCAAAGTCCCTCTTTCATACAAGGTGACATATTCACAGGTTTTAGGGAATAGGATATGAATATCTTTGGGAGACCATTACTTTGTCTACCACAGAAAACTATACTAAAATAAAACTGAATAAACTACTCCTACACTGAACTAAATGAATCAATCTCACAAAGGGCCTTGAAAACAAAATCAAGCAAAAGTAAAGTATACAAACATTATATGAACTTCAAAAATAAGCAAAATTAACTATGTTAAGTTGGAGTGCAATTGTAGGTAGTAAGTCTATTTTAAAAAGCAAAAACATGATTTTTCATAAAAATGGACTCTTTTGGAATAAACAAAAGGGATGAGATCAGGAAGGGGCTGCTGAGATGCCAGCAATTGTCTATTTCTTGACCACTTGACTTTATAATAATAATTTAAAGATATATTTTAGGTACTCTATGGTTAGTATATCTTATAAAAGGACAGTAACAGGTAATATAATCGTATAAACTAGAGGCAGGGAAAGCCAGGCACAAAACAGGTTCAATTCCCAGTCAGGACACACAAGAGAAGCAACCATCTACTTCTCTCCCCCTTCTCTCTCAGCCAGTGGCTCGACTGATTTGAGCGTTGGCCTTGGACACTGAGGATAGCTTAGTTGGTTCGAGCATTGGCCTCAGGCACTAAGGATAGTTCGGTCAATTCGAGCATCAGCCCCAGAAGGGCATTGCCAGGTTGCCCTATCTCTCCTCCTCTCACTTAAAGAAAAATTATTTTAATTAAAAATGGACAATAAGATGTATTATGGAGGATGTGCAGAAATCAGAACCTTAATAATATACTGATGGAAAAGTCAAATAATGTAGCCATAATAAAAAATGGTGTGATATTTCTTCAAAAAGTGCTACAAACCAATCTCCATGTATAAACCCAAAGAAATAAAAACATTCCTTCATGCAAAAAATTCTACAAAGATATTCATAGCTGCATCATTCATAATGCCCATTAAAGTGAAAGCACCACCAATGTTCATCAACTAATGAATGGATAAATAAAATCTATCACACTCATTCACTGAAATATTACTCAACCATAAAAAAGAATGAAGTACTGATACAGGCTCTAATATGAATAACCGTTGAGGACATTATACTAAGTGACAGAAACCAGACACAAAAGGACGTATCCTTTATGGTTCCATTAACATGAAATGTCAGAATAGACAAACTTGTAGAGACAGAAAGTGAATTATGAGAATGAGGGTAGGAGGAAGTTGAAGTTGGCACTAACTGTGACTAGTTAAGTGTGACATTTCTTTTTGGAGTATTAAAAATGTTTATGAATTAGACATGGTAGTAATTGCATTACATACTGAATATATTACAAATCACTAAAATATTCCCTTAAAAACAGATTTTATGGACCATGGCCTGTTGACTCAGTGGTAGAGCATCGGCCCGGGCGTGTGGATGGCCCAGGTTCGATTTCTGGTCAAGGCACACAGGAGAAGCGACCATCTGCTTCTCCACCCCTCCCCCTCTCACTTTTCTCTCTCTTTCTCTCTCTCTTCTCCTCTCCTCCTACAGCCATGGCTCGATTGGAGCAAGTTGGCCCTGGGCACTGAGGATGGTTCCATGGCCTACACCTCAGGCGCTAAAAAATGGTTCTCATTGCAACAGAGCTAGGGCCCCAGATGGGCAGAGAATCATCCTCCAGTGGGCTTGCTGGGTAAATCCTAGTCCGGGCACATGTGAGAATTTGTCTCTGCCTCCCCTCCTCTCACTAAATTAAAAAAAAAAAAGGAAAGAAAAAAAAGATAGATTTTAGGTAATGAGATATAAAACTAAGTAAAAATAATGCTATATATATACGTAGAAATTGAACATAAGTATAAATCAGTCCCTGTACCATGAGGGCAGGTGGTCAGGGCAGAGATGTCCTTTGTGCCGTTAGGAGAATCAGCTTGCACATATATGTCCTGGGGTCTTGTTACACAGGAAAGGTATCTCCATCTGTGGGTATCTGGTGCTACTGTAAATGACAGTATTATTAAAAAATGTTCCTGTGGGGAGGAGGAGAATGATGATGACAATGATGATACTACTAGTTAAATAACAGGTACCAGGCACTGTTCTGAGCATGTTTTACTTGCTCCTTCATGTATTCTTCAAAGCAACCCTATGATGAGGTTCTCTGACTCGAGTGTACATCAGAATTATCTGGATAGTTGTGAAAACAAATTGTAGACCCTGATTTCCTAGTTTCTGTTTCAGTGGGTCGGAGATAAACTTTCTGAATTGGCTTTTCTTTTTCTTTCTTTTTCTTTTTTTTTTTTTTCTGTATTTTTCTGAAGTGAGAAGCAGAGAGGCAGAGAGACAGACTCCCGCATGTGCCCGACTGGTATCCACTTGGTGTGTCCACTAGGAGGTGATGCTCTGCCCATCCAGAACATTGTTCCCTTGTAACCGGAGCCATTCTAGTACCTGAGTTGGAGGCCATGGAGCCATCCTCAGCGCCCAGGCCAACTTTGCTCCAATGGAGCCTTGGCTGCAGAAAGGGAAGAGAGTGATAGAAAGAAGAGAGGGAAGGGTGGCGAGGCAGATGGGCACTTCTCCTATGTGCCCTGACCAGGAATCATACTCGGGACTTCCAACCAGGCGGATGCTCTACTGCTGAGCTAGTCAGCCAGGACCATGAATTGGCTTTTCTTACAAGTTCCCATTGATGTTCCTGCTGCTGGTCAAGAGACACACTTTGAAAACCACTGCCATAGAAGATGGGTAGTATTATATGCCCATTTTGCAGATGAGGATGGTCTCAGCTGTGTGGTGTAAAATCAAGGGTGGAGCCATGTTTAAAGGAAAAAAAAAAACAAGAGGTAAAGTTTTTTTGTTCATCTTGGAAATCAGGGTTGGTTCTGTGACTTGCTTTGACCAATGAGACATCAGCCAACATGACCCAGAAGCTTGAAAAGCACTTATGTACTAGAAACTTGCCCTCTTTTGCTGGTTTAGGAACCCAGATTGTAAAGAAACCCAAGCTGCCTCACAAAAGTAAGCCCAGATAAGATCAAAAGAACCATTCAGCTTAGCTCAAACTACCATGGAATAGTTAACTAATAAATGATTACTGTTTTAGTTGCTGACCTTTGGAGTGGTTTGTTTCAAGGCAAAAGCTAACTAAGGAGGTAAGCAGACACTGAAGAGTAAATGTGCACAACCTACAAGTGCACAGGTACGTAAATGAATGCCTAGATTAGTCTAAATGGAAAAGAATTATAATTGTAGAGAAAGACTACATAGGTAAACTGAGTTAAGACTAAAAATCAGGCAAAGAACAGGATGAATTTTATTCTATTTCAGCAGACAAGGGGAAGCCACTGAAGGACTTCAGAGCAAGAAAGGATATAATGCAAGAGGAAAGAAGTCCAGTTAGGGCTACTATAATCTAGACAGGCTGAAGTGATAAAATTCAAAATTCTCCTACATTTGTGGGGAAGCTAGATAATTCACTAAATAGGTAACAGCATGGTTTTATAAATGTCATATATAGTTTATGTAAGATTCTGCTCTTTAATAGGAAAATAGGGAATTCATTTTTACCCACAATTTAAAAAATATATTTTTTATTAACTCATTTTTAGAAAGAGTACAGAGAGAAGAAGGAGAGGAGCAGGAAACATCAACTCCTGTATGTGCCTTGACCAGGGAAGCCCAGGGTTTTGAACCGACAACCTCAGCATTGCAGGTTGATGCTTTATCCACTGTACCACCACAGGCCAAGAAAGGAGTTTACCCACAATTTTAATCTAATGGGAACAGTGCTAGAATTAATCATAAGAAGAGTCTATGATGTGTCTAAACAGTTAAAAAATACATTTGAACATAAAGATAATACATAGATTTCTGAGTGTGTGTGTGTGTGTGTGGCAGAGTCAGAGAGAGGGACAGAGGTAGGGACAGACAAGACAGGAAGGGAGAGAGATGAGAAACATCAATTCCTCGTTGCGGTGCCTTTGTTGTTCATTGACTGATTTCTCATATGTGCCTTGACTGGGGGCTACAGCAGACCGAGTGACCCCTTGCTCGAGCCAGCGACCTTGGGCTCAAGCTGGGGAGCTTTGCTCAAACCAGATGAGCCCACGTTCAAGCTGGCGACCTCGGGGTCTCAAATCTGGGTCCTCCACATCTCAGTCTGACACACTCTTCACTGTGCCACTGCCTGGTCAGGCTAGATAATACATAGATTTATAATGATACCATAATTGTGAAATATGACTCTCCTTTGTTACTTACATACACCCAGAAGACCATTTCAACTTCTGGCCTCCACAATGTAACAGGGACTAGATTTACCCTCCTACCTTAAACAACTAGAAAAACAGACTAATATATGACTGAAACAATAAATTTTAGACATGAGACAATGGGCAGTGCAAAACAGGGATCCATAAGAGAAGGGAAATAAATGAGGTAAGCCTTACATTTGCCCCCACCTCACTGCCTGGAGTTTCCAGGCCACAGCACAGGAATGGGGAACTCAAACAGAGCCCAGCAGTCTCCATGAGCAGAGGAGACAGAATTCAAACTTTTGGGGAGGCCAAGGCAGGGCAGAACACTGGAGAAGAGAGCTGCATAAAGATGAGTTCTGGATATCTAGGGAGAGTTCCTTTTAGGACTTTGGCTACGTACTTATCAGTGCATGTAAGTGAGAAAACAATCAAGACCAGGAAAACAACCACTAGAAAGGAGCAGGTAGAAAAATTCGTGATTTTCACATAGTGCTGTGAATAGCCTGTATACTCATCAGAGTGAAGAAAACCTTCAAAAACATCAAGGGTCTTGAACAAGTCAAACTATTTTCAAATAAC
This sequence comes from Rhynchonycteris naso, assembly GCA_037038555.1. Classification (NCBI taxonomy): domain Eukaryota; kingdom Metazoa; phylum Chordata; class Mammalia; order Chiroptera; family Emballonuridae; genus Rhynchonycteris; species Rhynchonycteris naso. The sequence continues at coordinate 75,017,456 of CM072999.1, read as the reverse complement.
TGTATCCCAGAACAAATCTTAAAAATATTTTAAGGAAAATATACAAATATATACAGAACATAAAAATGTAAAATCACAATGCCTGACATTCAAAGAGAAATTACCATGGCTGCAACCAAGAAGAAATATCACTCAATAAAAAACAGACCCAGAAATAGAACGAATGATACAGTTGGCAGACAAGGATATTATACAGTTATTATAAATGTATTCCATAAAGAAAATGGAGAAAAGTATAAGAAGAGAAGTGAAATTATTTAAAAAATTACCTTCCATACATAAAAAGTATATTTCTGAGATAAAAAAAATTCACTGGATCAGATTAACACCAGATTAAACACAGTGTAAAAAAGGACTGGTGAACTTGAAGATACAGAAAAAGACAAAATCCAAAATCAAAGAGAGAAAAAGACAAAAAACAAACAGAGCATCAATGAGCTATGTGATAACATCAATGTATATAAAACTGGGAAATACATAACCGGAGTCCTTGAAGTAGACAACAAAGAGGCTGTTTATCCTTTTATTTTGTTGTCAGTAACTATAACCATACCATCTTATATAAAGTTTCTCTCCATTTTTAGTAGATACACATTTTAATTTCTGGAAACATTTATTGAGCCCAGAGAGATTCCATGCTGGGGGAAAAAAAAAAAAAACTGAAGAAAAAAAAGTCGTAAAATTTCCAATTTTGATAAAAACTATAAACATATCAAACACCACTCCCATTATTAAAGTAAAAGATCAGATGCTTTTCAAAGTTATAAATGATCTATTATGTAAATAAATAGTATTTAGGAAACCTGATCTACATCCCAAAACTAGATTAAAATATAGTTAGATGCAGAGTAGCTATCTCATATATCTCAAAAAAATGAAAATAATACATTTTTTCACATTATAAAAGATTATCTAAATTATGCTTTAAAATAAAACAAGCTGAGGTTTAGAAACAAGGTTACAAAGATTACACAATAGCTAAGTTTTTCAAGACATCTAATAATACAGAAACAATCATAAAGAACAGAAATAAAAGCCAGAATAGGATAAAACCTGTGGAATTTTGTTTCTGTTTTAACCTACAGGTTTTAGCAAGAGCCTTTCTAAAAAGTTAGTAAACAGAGTTGAAGATTTGTGGATAACTCTACGTATTTTGCTGATAGCAAGAGAAAGAGACCCTGGACGGTTGGCTCAGTGGTAGAGCATTGTTCCGGCGTGTGAAAGTTCCGGGTTCAATTCCCGATCAGGGCACACAGGAGAAGTGCCCATCTGCTTCTCCACTCTTCCCCCACCCCTTCCTCTCTATCTTTCTCTTCCTTTCCCACAGCCAAGGATCCACTGGAGCAAAGTTAGCCTGGGCGCTGAGAACAGCTCCATGGCCTCCGCCTAAGGCGCTAGAATGGCTCCAGTTGCAACAGAGCAACACCCCAGATGGGCAGAGCACCACCCCCAGGTGGGCATGCGGGTGGATCCCGGTTGGGCGCATGTGGGAGTCTGTCTGACTGCCTCCCTGCTTCTAACTTTGGAAAAATACAAAAATAAATAAATAAAATTAATTAATTTTAAAAAAGAGAAAATTTAGTGACTACTCACACTTCAACTGTTCCTTCTAAACTTTCACAGGAGGTAAGTTATACTTCCAGCAGCAGGTAATATCTCTAGGCTCAATAAATATATTTGATGGCGCTCATCAACAAGAAAACACAGAACAAGTGCTGACGGGGATGTGGAGAAAAGGGAACCCTCCTGCACTGCTGGTGGGAATGCAGACTGGTGCAGCCACTGTGGAAAATAGTATGGAGATTCCTCAAAAAATTAAAAATCGAACTGCCTTTTGACCCAGCTATCCCACTTTTAGGAATATACTCTAAGAACACCATAGCACTGTTCGAAAAGAAGAAATGCGCCCCCATGTTCGTGGCAGCATTGTTCACAATAGCAAAGATCTGGAAACAGCCCATGTGTCCGTCAGAGGACGAGTGGATTAAAAAGCTTTGGTACATATATATACTATGGAATTCTACTCAGCCCTAAGAAATGATGACATCGGATCATTTACATCAAAATGGATGGACCTTGATAACATTATACGGAGTGAAATAAGTAAAACAGAAAAAAATTGAGGACAGCATGACTTCATACATAGGTGGGACATAAAAGTGAGACTATGAGACACGGACAAGAGTGTGGTGGTTACGGGGTGGGGGGAGGGAGGAGAGGGGAGGGGCACAAAGAAAATCAGATAGAAGGTGACAGAGGACAATTTGACTTTGGGTGATGGGTATGCAACATAATTAAATGATAAGATAACCTGGAGATGTTTTCTTTGAACATATGTATCCTGATTTATTAATGTCACCCCATTAAAATTAATAATAAATAAATATATATATATTCAAGAAATAAAATATCTATTAGGGGGAAGGGTGTAAAGAGAGACAAATATATGGTGACAGAAAATGATTTGACTTTGGGTGATGGGTATACAACATAATCAACAGTTCAAATGCTACAGAAACATTTACCTGAAACCTATGTGCTCTTATCAATGTTACCCTGTTGAATTTAATTTTCTAAATAAAAATTAAAAATATGTATCTATTAAAGAGAAACTTTATAAGTCAGCATGGCTACAATTACTGACAACAGAAAAAAAGTGTACACAACCTAGTTCTCCTTTGCCTGGCTACCGTACTAACAATAACAACGCAATAACAACACGTAAGTAAACAAATTCTTCCCTGATAGAAACTAAGGTGTAATTTACACAGTCAGACTGCAAGGAAATACAAAGTAAATGAGACCCATCCTTTGGTAAAATCTACTGTACCCAGATCAACCAAACAAAGCATGATTATGATCCTCCCATGAAGACAAAGGGAAAAACAATACAGAACCTTTCCTGTAATGATAGTCACTGTAATTGGATTTAAAGTATATTTATTTTCTCTTCTTAAAAACAGCAAAACTGAGGCAAAGAGAAATTAAGTAATTTAAGGTCCTATGTTATGTTATAGTAGCGATAGGAATAATTTTAAATCTCATCTTGATACACAATGAACAGTTCATAATCATTTGTTTAATAAACATTTATTAATTTAAACAGTTAGTGGCTATCCTAACCTCATTTTCTAAACTAAAAAGAAGATACCAACAGCCTGACCAGTTGGTGGCACAGTGGATAGAGTGTCAGCCTGAGACGCTGAGAACCCAAGTTGGAAACCCTGAGCTCGCCAACTTGAGCATGGGCTCACCAGTTTGAGCCCATACAGCGTCACTGACGTGAGTGTGGAATCACAGATATGACCTCATGGTCACTGGCTTAAGCCCAAAGGTTGCTGGCTTGAGCAAGGGGTCACTGGCTTGGCTGGAGGTCCCCGGTCAAGGCACATATGAGAAAGCAATCATGGAACAATTAAGGTGTTACAACTATGAGTTGATGCATCTCATCTCTCTTCCTTCCTGTCTGTCTGTCCCTGTCTCTTTATCTCAGAAAAAAAAAGTAGATACCAGCATATATAAAGGATATATTTTTTCTGATTTGCAAATGCATTTATAAATTTTTAAACTTACAAAGATATCCAAATTATATCCTAATTATTTCTATATTTAATAACTCATCTATACACTGCTGGACTCTAGCTACAGAGATAGCTTAACTTCATACCTGGAAGACCTCTTTCATATAACCATAATACCCTCCTACTGGTAACACAGGAATTCTGTCAGTACTCAAGCAACTGAAGACTGGAAGAACCCAAAATAGAAACCCTTATTGGAGGGAGAGGTGGTCTCTTTAGAACAAAAGTTTTCAAAGTGTTCTGGCCTTTGGCCCTGGCAGATTGGCTTAGTAGCCTGGAGCGTTAGCCTGGAGTATGTATGTTCCAGGTTTGTCCCCATCAGGGCACATAGGAAAAGTGACCATCTGCTTCTCCACCCCTTCCCCTCCCCCTTCTCCCTCTCTCTCTCTCTCTCTCTCTCTCTCTTCCTCTCCTACAGGCATGGCTCAATTGGTCCAAGTGCATCAGTCAGGGCACTGAGGATGGCTCCATGGAGCCTTCCCCTCAGGCACTAAAATCAGCTCCATTGAGAGCATGGTCCCAGATGGGCAGAGTACTGGCCTCAGACGGGAGTTTCCAAGTGGATCCCAGTCCAGATACACATAGGAGTCTGTCTGTCTATCTCCCCTCCTCTCACTTGGAAAAGAAAAAAAAAGTATTCTGTCCATCTAAAAAGATCTGTCTAAAGCCGTTTTAGGAGTTGTGTAAATATTTAATTTTTATTAATTTTTTTAATTTAAAAATATTTATTCTAAATTATTTAACTACTTACAGCTATAACAAATCTACTAAACTTTGAATCTGAGGTAGTATGTAGAATAAATTTTAAAAATACTATTTTTAGGGTCCTGGCTCATTTAACTTATTGGATGGAACATCAGACGTCCAAGGTTCGATTCCTGGTCAGGGCACACAAGAAAAGCAACCATCTGCATCTCTCCCACTCCCTTTCCCCCTTTTCTCCCTCTTCCTCTCCCACAGCAAATGGTTCAATTTGTTCTACTGTCAGCCCTGGGCACTGAGGATAGCTGGGTTGATCAGAGCATGTCAGCCTCAGGTACTAAAAATAGCTCAGTTGATTCTAGTATGGCCCCAGACTGTGCTTGCTGGATGAATCCTGGTCGGGGTTCATATAGGAGTCTGTCTCACTATTTCCCCTCCTCTCACTTAAAAAAGACATTAAAAAAATTAAAATTTTGTTTTTGGAAATAAAAAAATACAATTTTTATGGTTGATAAAACAGAAGACTATTATTAGATCTATCTGTTAATATGTTCATGTGGTAGTCTGCATTTTGTTTTCATGATATTTGGAACACTTGTAATTCCTTGTTCTATAACTGTCTGTTCCTACTGTCTTATAAGCTCAAAGGGAGAGCATTTCTGTCTTGCTCACTGCTGAATCTCTAAACCCAGTACAAGTAGCATAACAGATGCTTAAAAAATATTAAATAAATGGATGAGTCTACTGCAATGGTTCTAGCAATATAATGAGGTTCACAGAGGTTAAGTTAAGGCGGTAGTAGTGGAAATGAAAAGAATAGGTTTTACATTAGTAGAACCAAGAGGAAGAGGAAGCCAAAAAATAAAGAAATAAGATTTTTGAGTTTAGAGGACTGATTAAACAGTGATACTTTCATTTGTAGAATTAAAAAAGTTAAAAGACAAGTGAGTTTTATCTTGGACATGTTGAATTTTTAGACAAATAGCAGAAATGAAGTCCTAATATACTATCTATCATGTGATGTAGCTTCCAGATTATTATTTTTTTTTTAGAGGAAGGGAGGCAGAGACAGACTCCCACATGTGCCCTGACTGAGATCCACCCGGCAGGCCCACTAGGGGGCAATGCTCTGCCCATCTGGAACCCCTTGCTCCATTTGCAACTGGAACTACATTTTAGCACCTGAGGTCGAGGCCATGGGGCCATCCTCAGCGCCTGAGGTCAATTCACTCTAACCAAGCCTTGGCTGCAGGAAGGGAGGAGAAGGGAGAGAGAAAGAGAGAGACAGAGAAGCAAGAGGGGGAGAGGTAAAGCAGATGGGCACTTTTCCTGTGTGCCCTGACTGGGAATCGAACCTGGGACATCCACATGCCAGGCTGACTCTCTATCACTGGACCAACCGGCCAGGGCTCCAGATCTCCAGATGATTTTTTTTTTTAGATTTTATTTATTCATTTTTAAAGAAAGAAGGGGGAGGAGCAGGAAGCATCAACTACCATATGTGCCTTGACCAGGCAAGCCCAGGGTTTCAAACCAGCTATACCCAGAGGTGGATTTAACCGCGGGAGCAACAGGTGCGCACTCTGGGCCCCGACTTCTGAAGGGCCCCGCAGAACCCAAACTTTACACTTTTTTCTAATGACACCAAGTTTGGTTTCATATGTGCAATTTTAACATTAATAGTACATAATATTTTATTTAAAAATACGGTTAACATGTATTTTTATTTTCCCTGTCTCTCTTTTTTTAAGGAGCCCAATATTTTCTTCGGCACCCAGGGCCGACCTTAATCCTTCCAGGTCGACACTTTATCCACTGCACCACCACAGGTCAGGCTTCAGATGATGTTTTTTCAAAGCTAATTTCATGGGAGGTAAGTAAGGCTCATATTTTTCTCTTTAGTTACTTTATTTTCTATTTTACTGTCCTCATTTCTGCTTGTCATTAAAAAATGTTGATAAAATCATTTTTGAGATATTTTAGAAACGGAGCACTTAGTGGATGGATCAAGGAGGGGGTAAGAGGGAGCTTTCCAAACTTAATCCATAATAGGCAACACATACGGAAAACAATGTCAGACAATTATTAACAAAATATAGTATTCAGATCATCATCTGAACTAGAACAAAGTAAGGAAAACAATGCAAAATTATTTTTTTAAATAAGCAATTACCTAACACTACAGAAAGAAAAAAAAAGACAAATATAAAAATAATGAGAAGAGCACTTTGGTAAAAACATAGAATGGCAAAAATTTTCTAATTCAAACATTAAAAAATACTAATTATTATTTTCAATTAAAATGCCAAATTTTATGTAAAAAAATATACTGATTCTTGGTTAGATCTTGACAGCTTACTAAAGGGAGCCAAGAAGTTACTACCTCCCATTTTTCAGAAGACTCTACAACATCCCAAACTCGTTTCAAAAAACACTTAATACTTTACCTTGAAAAGCTTTACTCTAACTGAAGTAAAAGCAAATTTCTACATACAATAAAAAACATTTATCAACATCTAAAATGATAAAGGATCTTACAAAGATTAAAACAAAAAAAGAAAAAAATCCAAAATGTTCACAAAAGTTCATAAGTACTATATGTTCAATTAAATACCGAGAACCTATAAAATGACTACAAGGAGAATAATAATTATGTTTAACTTAAAGTCACAGGACATAACTGAAAATATACCAAAAAGTCTGCTTAAAAATGACCTGTTTAAAAGATAGAATTTTCTAGCAAAAATTGACATTTATATTATGTAAACAATGTAATTTCAATTTGTATTTATACCTACAATTGAGGAGTGCCAGATATTAATGACAGAAACTTTTGAGTGTGTGTTATACTTAAGCTCAAAATTTAGCTCTAAAAAACTCATCTTTTCACATAGACTTAAGTCTCTTTTATCAAATATGGTAAGCATGATACTTAACCTGAAAGCACTGTATATTTAAAGCACAAAAACTGTAAAAATATTTACAATACAAGGACTCTTCCTTCCGAAGCCTGGAGGGTTGGGTGGCAGGAGGGGGTGAAGAATCAACCACTGCCATTACTGTTGTTTACAATCTACTGGATAAAACAGGTGACAAGGAAGTAAACAGTGTAACTATGTTAATTTAAAAATCTTGAAAATGAAATAAGTTGAAAATCTATGGCCCCTGGCCAGTTGCTTAGTGCATAGAGCCTGACATATGGACATCCGGGGTTCTATTCCCAGTCAGGGCACAAAGGAGAAGTGACCATCTGCTTCTCTCTCCCTCTTCTCTCCCTCTTTCTCTCCTGCAGCCAGTGGCTTGGCTGGAGCCTGCCCAGGGTAGCTGAAGATAGCACCAAGGATAGCTCTGTTGGTCCAAGCATGTCAGCCTCAGGCACTAAAAATAGCAGGGTGCTTGGTACTCAGTACTCAGCATCCACCCCAGACTGGGGTGCCCAGTGGACCCAGTCAGGGCACATATAGTAGGTCTGCCTCACTATCTCCCTTCCTCTCACCTTAAAAAAAAATTATTTAGATTGAAGATGTCCTGCAATATTACTAACCAAATAAACCGGCATAGCTCCAGCTATATCTTGAGTCAAAATATAGTTCAAGGCCCTGGCCGGCTAACTCAACGGTAGAGTATCGGCCTGGAGTGTGGAAGTCCTGGGTTTGATTCCTGGCCAGGACACATAGGAGAAGCACCCATCTGCTTCTCCACCCTTCTTCCTCTACTTTCTCTCTGTCTCTCTCTTCCCCTCCCACAGCCAAGACTCCACTGGAGCAAAGTTGACCTGGGTGCTGAAGATGGCTCCATAGGCTTTGCCTCAGATGCTAGAATGGCTCCAATTGCAATAGAGCAACGCCCCAGATGGGCAGAGCATCGTCCTCTGGTGTGCAGCCAGGTGGATCCCGGTCAGGCACATGTGGGGATTTGTCTCTCTGCCTCCCCGCTTCTCACTTCAGAAATATAGAAAGAAAAAAAAAAAAAAATATATATATATATATATATATATATATATATATGGCTCAAAACAGCATAAAAACTAATATATGACTAGACTAATTTTGAGTAATATACACTCAAGTTGTAAAGATTGTCACATATGTATAAAGCAATTCTCTCCTTTTTGTGAGAGGAGGGAGGCAGAGAGACTCCCACATGCGCTCCAACTGGGTGCTCTGCCCATCTGGGGCCATTGCTCCATGTTGAAACTTTTTTTTTAGCACCTGAGATGGAGGCCATGGAGCCCAAAGCCAACTTGCCCCAACCAATCGAGCCATGGCTGCAGGAGGTGGGGGGGGGGGGAGAAGGGGAAGGGGAGGGTTGGTGAAGCAGATGGTCTTAAAGCAATTTTTCCATAAATATTTTTTTAATGGGGAAATAAGCAAGCTAATTTTCAGAGGCTGTTTCATTTTGATGATCAATTCAGCCCCCACTAATTCAATAATGTTTATTAAACATTTTCCCTTGTTATATATTGATATTTTTCTTTCTTAAAATTTTATTGATTTTAGAGAGAAAGGAATATATATATAGAGAGAGAGAGAGACAGAGACAGAGAGAGAGAAACATTGATTTGTTGATCCACCCTTTTATACATTCATTGGTTGATTCTTTTTGTGTGTGTGTGACAGAGATAGAGAGAGGGACAGAGAGGGACAGACAGACAAGAAGGGAGAGAGATGAGAAGCATCAATTCTTCAATTCTTCACTGAGGTTCCTTAGTTGTTCAGTAACTGCTTTCTCATATGTGCCTTGACTAGGGGGCTACAGCAGAGCTAGTGATCCTTTGCTCAAGCCCTGGGCTTCAAGTCAGCAACGTTTGGGATCAAGCCAGCGACCCTAGGGTCATATCTATGATCCCACACTCAAGCCAGCAACCCCACACTCAAGCTGGTGAGTCCATGCTCAAGCCAGATGAGCCCATGCTCAAGCTGGCAATTTCGGGTTTCGAATATGAGTCCTCTGCATCCCAATCCAACGCTCCATCCACTGCACCACGGCCTGGTCAGGCTCATTGGGTGATTCTTGCATGTGCCCTGACAGAGGGTGGAACCCACAACCTTGGCATATGGCAATGATACTCTAACAAACTGAATTACTCGGCCAGGGCATATTGCTTTCACCTTCAGGCAACAAACATTTATCATCTCACAGTTTCTAAGGATGAGGAACCTGAAAGTGATTTAGTTGGGTGGTTCCAGCTCAAAGTCTCCCAAGAGTTGTAATCAAGTTGTTGTGTTTATATATCAGAGACAGAGAAACAGAACAATACTCTAACCAACTGAGCTAACCGGCCAAGGCCTATATATTACTTTTTAAAGTTAAAAAACTTATAAAGAATTGCCTGCCCCTCACCAAAGTTAAATTTAAACTCCATGCCCTGGCCCGTCTCTCTTTCCTTCTCTCCCTTCTTCTCTCTCTCTAAAATCAATACAATAAACATTTTTTAAATTTTTTTAAATAAATAAACTCCATGATCAGGGGAACTTTGCTCTTGTAACATTCATTTACATTGAAAAGCCAACAATTTGCTAATTGTCACATTTTAGAGCATCTTTTTATGTAAAATAACCTCAAAAGTTGTCTGAATTATACAAAATTTAATTCTAACACTATATTTAAAGATATTTGAAGCCCTATATAATTGAGTTCAATTTGCTAATGCAAATGAACTTAATCTGATGAAGATTTCCTCAGGCATTAAAACTATCAGTATTTAAAAGAAAGTAAAGAAGCACAAAAATCTTAAATCTTATAATACAAGAGAGAATTCACTAAATTATGCATTAATTATGTAGTACAAGATATAGTAATGAGCAAGATATATTATTCTTAGTCCACTACTGAAGATCAAATGTGTTTCAATTTGATATTATAAATTAATATAGCTGGGGACTTCAATTTCTTTCTCCTTTCCTAAAAGAGGAAAAGGTATTTCCTAACATTCTATCCTAAAGGAAAATGTTAGAAAAACTGTTCTTTATAACCATGCTTTAAACATCTCTTTTAGTCCCTTGATAAAAAATCACACAATAAGACATGAGCTTCTAAATCAGGAGAAATTCCTTCAGTACATTTTCAATTTGGATAGCTTAGGATATGCCATCCAAGTCCACGCACTTACTACTATTTGAAAATTTTTAGAGTTAAGATGAATTCAAGATGTCATATTAAGCAATTTTGTCATCATTACTGCTTGCTTTACATTAAAAAAAATACATAGCATTCAATTCCCTCAATACTTTAAAATCAACCTCTCCCCGCCCCCCAGTGAACGTAACTCATTCCATTTAACCAAAAGAAAACAGCAAACAACACATCTTTGTGTTTATCTTGCAAATCAGTGTCTTAGAAACCAATGCAACTGTTATTAAGGGCTCAGAACCAAACATTGTAACAAAACAGAGTGGGATCCTTCGCGCGTGCGCGCGCGTATGCAAGTGCTCATTCATGATAATGGGATCCTTGTACATGAATACAGGAACTCAATTTCTATTGACTACCAAAACATCTTTACATAAAACACAGATTACAATAAAATTGTCCTCTTTTAATGTTCTAAGAAAGAACAATTTCTAAAGCTAGCAGAGAAGAGTTAACACCGAAATTGCTGCCACCTATCAACTTTAATACAAAGAAAAGTACAACTCAATGTCATTTTTAGCTCTAATGCAGCCACGACTGAAACAAAATTAACTTCACTGTAGAATAAAGTATCCTGGCATCCCAAATTATCTACTTCTCTGATACGTGTGGAGTGCATGTATGGAGTCTTTAGTCCCTCCCATAGCAACCCAGGTTGTCTACATTATCTTGGTTAAAGCAAATGACAGGTAAATCTCTCAGGTCACTACTTCGCAGCCTAAGTAACAGGAAGTCATGGCCTTCGTTGTCGTTACTACACAGCAAAGATTCTATCTATGCCCCTTGTTAGTATATTTGGGGAGACGGGGTAGGAAAGAAGCGGTCAGTATCGTCTGAGAATCCTCAGTGTTGGTACCAGAAGCAGAATGAATACAAGTGATACGTGGGTTAGCCACAGAGAGAGAAACAGAACGAATCTTCAAAACCTCCAAATTCAGTGAAGACACCAAAAGCCTCTGGGGAAACGGGGCACAAGCCTTCAGAGAAACCGGAGAGAAGCAGACAGTCTCTGAGGTGGAGTGATTGGGTCTGGCACAAGCCCGGGCGTGGGCAGAGACCGAAGAGTCTCCCGACCCTTTCCCTCTGCACTAGGGTCAGTCACTTCGCATGTGGGGTAGCCAGAAAAAGAGTCAGAACTGGGGGAGGGCGGACCCGGGGGATCCCAGGCCGCGCCAGGGGGCTCGGGGGGTGTGTCCTACCTGGGTTGAGGCGGACGCAGGGATTTCAGCCGAGAGGCTCGCGTCTAACTCAGGGCCAGGACCCGCAGGGGTCAGCCCTCAGCAAGCGGGACCGCCGCCGCCTGCCCATCCCCCGCCGCACACTGCGGCGGGACCCGAGCGAGGCTTCGAGGGCCGTCCGTCTAGTTAGTCCCCTCGGGTACCGTCCGCGTTTACTGACGGCAGCAGCTGCTATTACTGCTGCTGCTGCTGGCCACCCACCGCCGCTGCTCTTGTGCCAGCCCCTGTTCCCCCTCCTGCCGCCGCCGCCGCCGCCTCGTCCCCACCGCTCCCATCGCCGCTGCGGCGACTGCTGCAGCGCCCGCTGACCCGACCCGACGTTATTCGCCCCCTTCGCAACCCGGCACAGCCTAGCCCACCGGCCTTGCCAGTGCGCACGCCCATCTCTCCGCCGCTGGTTTTGATTGGACAGTGCTGCACGAGCCCGCCACGTCAGTTGGTTGGTCCCACTGCCTATCACGAAGGGGGCAGAGAGTCGGACAGAGAACGTCTCTGCCCCTCACCGGAGAATTGCCGCTATCTTCAGGTTTGCCTGAGAGGGCGAGTTACCGGGAAAGCAGCGTCACAATAGCAGCGCGCATGCACGCGGGGATTCTGGGCCTTGTAGTTCCAGCCACTACCGCAACTATCCGATCCAGAGCAGAGAAGTAGGGCTTCTGAGACCAGCGGAGGGCGCACAGTGGTGTCTTATAACTTGCGTGACTGTGAGCCCAGGGTTGGACTTTTCGGAAGAAAATCGGAAATGTTTTGTCACGATACGAGTTTATATATTCAGGCAGTCGCGAAGAAGGGCCCCAGTTCGTAAGGCCCAGCCATGCTACTTGCTTAGAAGCAGAGCCGCCAGGATCTGGCAAGTTGGCGCTGTCCCCAGAACCGGCTAACACAAAGCTAATCACCGGTGGATACTAGGCAAAGGCATGACGGTGTAAGGAGGGAAAGAGACCGAGACTCCAGAAAGGAATGTCAGCCTGAAGCCTGAGTATCTTTACGGGTTTCACAACCCATGAAGAACGAGGTTTCATTCCCTTCTTGAGACACCACTACCCAAAGGTTCAATGAACAGCCAGCCCCTGGGGGCCAGTATGGGATTCTAAGCAAGAGAAGGAGGGCGTCCCTGGAAAGCAAAGTGAAGAGGGCGAAGCAAAGAGGCTGTGTGTGATTAAATTTGTATTTGGTGTTGTATCAAACTCTTTGGTGAAGAGGAAACCCTAAGATGAAACGCCTCTCCCATCCTTAGCCACCAAGTTACAGAAGAAATAAAAACAAAAAAAAAGGTTAGTTTTCCCAAGACTAGAAGACTAATTTGTGGCAGAACCAAAAGTCAGTTCTCTTAAACCTCCCATGCCCCCCCACTCTTTTCTTTCCTTTTCTTTTTTACTAATAATCACAATGATTCCCAAGAGTCTACCATGGATTGAAAGGATGGAATGAATTATAAGCTTTATTTTACTTCAAATCTTTTTCTTCACTCAACTGACATTATTAATAAAACCAATTAAGAACATAAAAGGTTTGAGCATGTAGACAAAATTTAACACTGAAGAAAAAGAAAGGAAAAATATACAAAAGGGTTAAATATGAATTCTACATTCAATCCCAGAATGGTAACAGAATCTGTTTCTTGTTCAGGAAATGCCACAGCCTCTTGACATTCTTTTAAAAAAACAGCAGGCACCTCTACTGCCTGTCATGTTTAAATCCTTGGATAAAAAGCAAGACAAAATGTGCATTTAAAGGCAATTGATGCGACTCAATCTTGTTCTGTTCAAACTTAAAAGAAGTTGCCAAATTGTTGGGGGGTTTTCCACTAATTGAAACCATAAGTCGCTTTTTCCATTACTTTGTCTAACAGAATATATGTAGTTTAGAGTATTAGTTGGGCAAGTAATCTGAGTTGGAAAGGATTAGAGTTTCTGTAAATACTTTTCCTTAAAATTAAAGAAGTGTATAGGGGGAAAGTTCAGATTCAATGATATTATGCCTAGCAATATTTTAAATAGCTATTCTCTATTTGAAGAGAATATTTTTCATTCACTTAGCTAATACAGTGTGTCCTCTTTAAGCTACCCAGATATATATCACTGCTATCATGGGAAAGGGTTTTTAATTAATTTCTTTACAGAACTTACTGTTTATTTAAATGAGTCAATAGATACAGTTAGATTCTCCAAGTGATAGAAAGATGATTATTATTCTGATTGTTATTTTATGACCAGCTCCCATAGGCAGATCCATGGCGGATAAGGTAGAGTACATGAGAAAGCAGACTAGTAGCTTTATATCAAGAGAAAGTCTTAAAACGTGCAGGGTAAAGGGAAGTGTTCTATGGTGAGTATCTTGACAATAGGGCAACAGTGTATCTCAGGGTAAGAGTATAAGAATGAACATATAGTAAAAGTTAATACCACAGAAATAGGAATCCTGGGATATTAGACTGCCCAAGGAAAACAAGTTCTCAGCCCTTCCTTTTTCTCTGGTGCTTTCCACATAAGAAGTATTGGTCTTCCCCAAGAGATTTTTTTTTTTTTTAGTCAGGCTAAATGAAAAAGTAATATATTATTCAAAAGCTGGTACTGGAATTCAGAAATCCTCTTTGATATATATATAAAACTGCTCACAAAAATTAGGGGATATTTCAAAATGAGTATGAAGCTATAGAATATCCCCTAATTTTTGTGAGCAGTATATGTAAAGAAATGTGGTAGTCAGCCACTAAGAAGCCCCACAGTGATCTCTGTTTCCTGATACACAATAGTTCCTCCCATACTGAATTGAGCTGACCTGTGTAATCAGTATGTTTTTTCACATATTATGATGTGTAAATTCCAAACTAGGTTATAAAAGACTTTGTGGCTTCTGCTTTATGCTGTCTTGGATCACTTACCTAGAGATAAACCAGTTGCCATAACATGAGCATGCTCAAGCATTCCACTGCAGTGGGCACCTGGCAAGGAACTCTGTAGGCCAGGGGTCCCCACACTACAGCCTGCGGGCCACATGCGGCCCCCTGAAGCCATTTATGTGGCCCCCGCCGCACTTTGGGAAGGAGCACCTCTTTCATTGGTGGTCAGTGAGAGGAGTACAGGATGCATCCGCACCCATAGTTCCCATTGAAATACTGGTCAGTTTGTTTATTAAAATTTATTTGTTCTTTATTTTAAATATTGTATTTGTTCCCGTTTTGTTATTTTACTTTAAAATAAGATATGTGCACCTGACCAGGAGGTGGCGCAGTAGCTAGAGCATCGGACTGGGATGCAGAAGACCCAGGTTCGAGACCCCAAGGTCGCCAGCTTGAGCGCGGACCCATCTGGCTTGAGCAAAAGCTCGCCAGCTTGGACCCAAGGTCGCTGGCTCCAGCAAGGAGTGGCTCAGTCTGCTGAAGGCCCACGGTCAAGGCACGTGTGAGAAAGCAATCAATGAACAACTATGGTGTCGCAATGGCAACGAAAAACTAATGATTGATGCTTCTCATCTCTCTCTGTTCCTGTCTGTCTGTCCCTATGTATCCCTCTCTCTGACTCGCTCTCTGTCCCTGTAATAAATAAATAAATAAAGATATGTGCAGTGTCCATAGGGATTTGTTCATAGTTATTTTATGGTCTGGCCCTCCGAGGGACAGTGAACTGGCCCCCTGTGTAAAAAGTTTGGGGACCCCTGCTGTAGGCATTATACCAATTAATCAGTACCATTTGCCAGCCATGTCAGTAAGCCATTCTTGGAAATAGATCCTCCAGCCCTGGCCAAGCCTTCAAATGACTGCAGACCCAACTGGCATCTTAGCTGCTACCTTGTTCTAGATACCCTAAGCTAGAATCACCCAGTTAAGTCAACCCAAAAATCCAGACCCACAGAAACTATGTGATAATAATAAATGTTTATTTTTGCTTACTCATGAAGTTTTGGGAGCAATTTGTCATGCAGCAATTGATAATAAAGTAAGATTTGGGGAGAAAAGAGGAAGGAGCATGGAGAGAGGAATAATTCAAGTTTAGGGATGTGTACCCTGGATAATTGAATAGGAAAGAATGATACTCTGATCCTTGGATCAGTCTTAGACCATATTCAAGGATAATGAGCAAAGTTCAAGTTTGTACTGAGTTTGAACACAGAACATAAAGCCCCTTTTAATACAGCTTTCTTCAGCACAGAATAAAGATCATAGTGGAGAATTCCTTTCTTCTTTCCCTTTTTCTTCATTTGTGGCCTACACTCATCGTTAGATCTTTCCATCTCTTTTTAAAAGCAAATCTCATGTTGTACACCTGAAACTAATGTTTTATGTCAATTAAAGCTTCATAAAAATATCTCAGAATTGTACATTTTAAATGGGTTGATTATATGGCATGTAACATATCTCAATAAAGCTATGTAAAAAATACTACACAGTCCTTTGGAACATAAAACTGACTAGTGGACAGGTTCTTCAGTGCTTCCACAAACCAGTTTCTATTGGAATATTACTTATTCAACTAAACAAAATATTCTAGGACTTATTAATGCCAACTACTCTGTTGGACACTGGGAAAACAAATATGAATAACATCGGTCCGTCTCCTAAAGGGTTTCACAATGGATTAGCAAACATGTAAATCTTATTACAATACACTGCAATAGCTGCCATAACAGAGGCATATCATGTGACATATATAGATAGGTACAGTGGTCGGCAAACCGCGGCTGGCGAGCCACATGCAGCTCTTTGGCCCCTTGAGTGTGGCTCTTCCACAAAGGATTCTTCACCCTAATTAAGTTAATAACAATGTACCTACCTATATAGTTTAAGTTTAAAAAATTTGGCTCTCAAAAAAATTTTCAATCGTTGTACTGTTGATATTTGGCTCTGTTGACTAATGAGTTTGCTGACCACTGCTAGAACAGGGGTTAGTAAACTATACCCTGCAGGCCAAATTCTTGGGATTCTCTCAGAGCTTGACCTCTTTTGACAAAACTGCATTCACACCAAGTATATATGTATATATTAAATACATCAAATCCTTGTGTTCTTTAAAATCTTCATCCTTTATTTCCAATTAAAGAAATTTCAAACAAATAAGAGGAATGAGGGAGACAAAGTCATCTTATTTACGGTATATGAGTTTATTGTCTTTTAACTTATTGAATATCAATTTGTATTTGATGATTATTAAAATAGAATGTAATATCCAGGAAGATGGACACTGATTAGAACTAAAGTTAGAGAAGATGGCGACGGAGAAGGCAGACGTACCAACTTCCAACTCCCAGAAGCAAAGTGAATTATAACTCAATTTAAAGAACCATCATCTGGATAAACCAACTATGAACTAAACTAAGTGAACTCTTCAACCAAGGAACACAGAAGAAGCCACATTGAGACTGGTAGGAATAGCGAAAACGCGAAGAGGACTTCCCAGCTCCCCGGAGCAAACGGCAGCCCAGAGAGACCCGCGGGGCGGGAGGAAAGTTTGGCGGAGAGGGAGGGACCTGGGTCCCAGGAACCAAGCCCCAGCCTGCAGTCCTAGAGCCTAGAAGAGGCGTTTGGACAGTTTTGAACTGTGAAACAAGTGAGGGAGCTCCCAGGCCTACAGTGTGGAGTATTAGGTCCCTTCCTACTCTGCTGAGGGCTGCTTAAGGGTTTGGGGCGACGGGACGCTTGAAACGCGGTTCTGTCGGTGTGGGCAGAGGCCAAGCCGGTGGGAGATTGGTCTAGCCCAGAGGGTCGGAGGGGATGCGCGAAAGCGGTCCGGTAGCTGCGGGCCCGCCTTTAATTCCACTTACGGGGACAAAGCGGGAGGCCAGGAACGGGCAGGCCCTGCGCAAGCCGGCCCTGACCGCGGGGACAGACTAGGACCAGGGACGGGCAGGGGCTCGCGGCTGAGCTCACGCTACCAGCCCCCCCCCCAAGGCCGAAGAAACCGCGGTTGACCAGTATACGTGCGCGAGCAGGCTCCGAGCACGGGAACGGGCTAGACCCAGAGACAAGTGGAAGCTCGCAGTTGAGCTCACGCTACTATCCCCACCTGGGCGGAGAAACCGTGGATTGCATTCACACGTGCACGAGCGGGCTCCGAACGCGGGGGCGGGGTAGAGTCCGGGATGAGCGGAAGTCCGCAGCTGAGCGGAAGCCAGGAAGCCAGCAAACACGCCCGGCCCAATAAACCTGGGTTTGCGACCCTGCGCAGAAGGGCCCTGGCCTCGAGGGCGGGGCTAAATCTACAGACGGGCAAACGCTCACAGCTGAGAGCACGTCAAAAGCCCCGCCCAACACGTGAAACTGTGGCGAGCAGGCTGACTGCGGGTTCTGGGCGGAAGTCCAGAAATAGGCTGGGTCTGCAGCTGAGCAAAGGTGCTCACCTCTACCCTTGGTGCTAAGGCTTGTGGCTTGAGTGACAGCCCCTCCCACGGAGGAGAGGCAGAAATCACAGCAAAAGCCACAGTGGGCCGGCGCTGGCAACGCTCATACCCAACCACCCTAGACCCCGGCAGAGAGGGTGGGGGGCCTGCAGACAGACCACACCTAGAGAACACAAAGGCAACACCTACTGGACTCCAGTGGCCACAACTTGCTTATACACAGAAAAAATGGGCAGGCAGAGGAATGCAAACCAAATGAATCAAGAGAAATCCCCAGAGAAGGACCTGAATGAACCAGATATAACCAAATTACCAGAAGCAGAATTTAGAATAATGATAGTTAGGATGTTCAAAGAAATTAGAGCAACAATGGAT
This sequence comes from Rhynchonycteris naso, assembly GCA_037038555.1. Lineage (NCBI taxonomy): Eukaryota > Metazoa > Chordata > Mammalia > Chiroptera > Emballonuridae > Rhynchonycteris > Rhynchonycteris naso. The sequence goes on along the minus strand of CM072999.1, from coordinate 74,999,092 downwards.
AGTCATTATGAACACCTAAATAAAGAGATAAGTATAAAAAACGAAATTGAAATAATAAAAACGAACCAGACAGAAATGACAAATACAGTATCAGAACTGAAGACCACAATGGAAGGAATTAAAAGCAGGATGAATCACGCTGAGGTTTGAATAAGCGAGTTCGAGGACACAATAAACAAAGGCACAGAAGCGGAGAAGAAAAAGGAAAAGAGACTTAAAAAATGTGAGGAAACTCTAAGGGAGCTCTGTGACAACCTGGAGAGAAACAACATTCGCATCATAGGGGTGCCTGAGAAGAGGAGAGAGGACAGGAAATGGAAACTTTGTTCAATCAAATCATAGCAGAAAACTTTCCTAAATTAAGGCTGGGAAACACTCCACACGTTCAAGAAGCACACAGAACTCCATTAAAGAGAAACCCAAAAAGATCTACACCAAGACACATCATAGTTAAAATACCAAAGCTAATGGATAAAGAAAAAATCTTAAAAGCTGCTAGGGAAAAAAAGGCTATCACCTACAAAGGAGCCCCTATAAGGATGACATCGGACTTCTCAACAGAAACACTTGAGGCCAGAAGGGAATGGCAAGATATAATCAAAGTAATGCAGAACAAGAACCTACAACCAAGACTACTTTATCCAGCAAGGCTAACGTTTAAAATTGAAGGAGAAATAAAGAGCTTCCCAGAAAAAGAAAGCCTGAAGGAATTCATAAAAACTAAACCAATTCTGCAAGAGATACTAAGGGGCCTCTTGTGAACAGTTTAAAGGGAGGAATGAATAGAGCAAAAGAAGAATACAGCTTTAAAGAATAAAATGGCAATAAACAACTACATATCAATAATAACCTTAAATGTAAATGGATTAAATGATCCAATCAAAAGACATAGGGTAGCTGCATGGATAAAGAAACAGGACCCATACATATGCTGTCTACAAGAGACACACCTTAAAACAAAAGATGCTCATAGACTGAAGGTAAAAGAATGGAAAAAAATATTTCATGCAAATGGAAATGAAAAAAAAGCAGGGGTAGCAATACTTATATTAGACAAAATGGACTTTAAAACAAAGGCTGTAGTAAGAGATAAAGGAGGACACTATATAATGATAAAGGGAACAATTCAACAGGAAGATATAACTATTGTAAATATCTATGCACCAAATATAGGAGCCTCGACATACATAAAGCAGACTTTGATGGATATAAAGGGCGAGATTAACAGCAATACTATCATAGTAGGGGATTTCAATACCCTTCTAACAACACTGGATAGATCCTCAAGAAAGAAAATTAATAAAGAAACAGCAGACTTAAAGGAGACACTAGATCAACTTGATTTAATAGATATCTTAAGAACTTTTCACCCTAAAGCAGTAGAATATACATTCTTCTCAAGCGCTCATGGTACGTTTTCTAGGATAGACCACATGTTAGGACACAAAAATGGTCTCAATAAATTTAAGAAGATTGAAATCATATCAGACATTTTCTCTGATCACAATGCCATGAAACTAGAAATTAACCACAAAAGAAAAACTGAAAAATACTCAAACATTTGGAAACTAAATAGCATGTTATTAAATAATGAATGGATTAACAATGAGATCAAAGAAGAAATAAAAAAGTTTCTAGAAACAAATGATAATGAGCATACATCAACTCAAAATTTATGGGACACAGCAAAAGCAGTTCTGAGAGGGAAGTTCATTGCACTACAGGCATATCATAAGAAGCTAGAAAAAGCTCAAATAAGCAACCTGACCCTGCATCTAAAAGAACTAGAAAAACAACAACAAATAAAACCCAAGACAAGTAGAAGGAAGTAAATAATAAAGGTCAGAGCAGAAATAAAAGACATAGAGGCTAAGGAAACAATACAGAGGATCAATAAAACTAGAAGCTGGTTCTTTGAAAAGGTAAACAAGATTGATGAACCTTTAACTAGACTCACCAAGAAAAAAAGAGAGAGGACTCAAATAAATAAAATTAGAAATGAGAGTGGAGAAATAACAACTGACACAACAGAAATACAAAGCATTGTAAGAAAATACTATGAAGAACTATATGCCAAAAAATTAGACAATCTCGGTGAAATGGACAAATTTCTTGAATCATATAACCTTCCAAAAATTAATCTGGAAGAATCAGAACACCTAAACAGACCAATTACAACAAATGAGATAGAAACACTTATCAAAAAACTCCCAAAAAAGAAAAGTCCTGGGCCTGATGGCTTCACAAGTGAATTCTATCAAAAATTCAAAGAAGAACTAACTCCTATCCTTCTCAATCTATTTCAAAAAATTCAAGAGGAAGGAAGACTTCCAAACTCCTTTTATGAGGCGAGCATAATTCTGATCCCAAAACCGGGCAAAGACAACACAAAGAAAGAAAATTATAGGCCTATATCCCTGATGAATTTGGACGCTAAAATTCTCAATAAAATATTAGCCAACCGGATCCAGCAATATATGAAAAAAATCATACACCAAGATCAAGTGGGATTTATTCTGGAGAGGCAAGGCTGGTTCAATATTCGCAAATCAATCAATGTGATTCATCACATAAACAAAAGGAAGGACAAAAATCACATGATAATTTCAATAGATGCAGAAAAGGCATTTCATAAAATCCAGCACCCATTCATGCTCAAAACTCTCAGTAAAGTGGGAATACAGGGATCATTCCTTAACATGATAAAGGCCATCTACGATAAACCGACAGCAAACATCATACTAAATGGACAAAGATTAAAAGCAATCCCCTTAAGATCAGGAACCAGGCAGGGTTGCCCACTTTCACCACTCTTATTCAACATAGTTCTGGAAGTCCTAGCTACAGCAATCAGACAAGAAGAAGAAATAAAAGGCATCCAAATTGGAAAAGAAGAAGTAAAACTGTCACTATTTGCAGATGATATGATATTGTATATTGAAAACCCTAAAGTCTCAGTCAAAAAACTACTGGACCTTATAAATGAATTCAGCAAGGTGGCAGGATATAAAATTAATACTCAGAAATCAGAGGCATTTCTATACACCAACAATGAATATCAGCAAAAGAAATTAAGGAATCAATCCCCTTCACTATTGCAGCCAAAAAAATAAAGTACCTAGGAGTAAATTTAACCAAGGAGGTTAAGGACTTGTACTCGGAAAATTATACAACATTGATAAAAGAAATCAAGGAAGATACAAACAAGTGGAAGCATATACCGTGCTCATGGCTAGGAAGAATAATCATCATTAAAATGTCTATATTACCCAAAGCAATTTATAAATTCAATGCAATACCAATTAAAATACCAATGACATACTTCAAAGATATAGAACACATATTCCAAAAATTTATATGGAACCAAAAAAGAACACGAGTAGCCTCAGCAATCTTAAAAAGAAAAAATAAAGCAGGAGGTATCACTCTTCCAGATATCAAGGTTTACTATAAGGCCATTATACTCAAGACAGCCTGGTACTGGCATAAGAACAGGCACATAGATCAATGGAACAGAACAGAGGACCCAGAAATAAACCCACAGCTTGATGGACAACTGATATTTGACAAAGGAGGAAAGAACATACAATGGAGTAAAGACAGCCTCTTTAACAAATGGCGTTGGGAAAATTGGACATCTACCTGCAAAAAAATGAAACTAGACCATCAACTTACACCATTCACAAAAACAAACTCAAAATGGATAAAAGACTTAAATGTAAGCCGTGAAACCATAAGCATCTTAGAAGAAAACATAGGCAGCAAGCTCTCCGACATCTGTAGCAGCAGTATATTTGCCGATTTATCTCCACGGGCAACTGAAATAAAAGGCAAGATAAACAAATGGGACTATATCAAACTAAAAAGTTTTTGCACAGCTAAAGACAATAAGAACAGAATAAAAAGACAAACCACACAATGGGAGAACATATTAGACAGCACATCTGATAAAGGGTTAATAACTAAAATTTATAAAGAACTTATAAAACTCAACACCAGGAAGACAAACAACCCAATCAAAAAATGGGCAAAAGAAATGAATAGAAATTTCTCCAAAGAGGACATACAGATGCCCAATAGGCATATGAAAAAATGCTCAACATCACTAATCATTAGAGAAATGCAAATTAAAACCACAATGAGATATCACCTCACACCAGTCAGAATCGCACTCATCAGCAAAACAACACAGAATAAGTGCTGGCGAGGATGTGGAGAAAAGGGAACCCTTCGGCACTGCTGGTGGGAATGCAGACTGGTGCAGCCACTGTGGAAAACAGTTTGGAGATTCCTCAGAAAATTAAAAATCGAACTGCCTTTTGACCCAGCTATCCCACTTATAGGAATATACCCTAAGAACATCATAGCACTGTTAGAAAAGAAGAAATGTGCCCCCATGTTCGTGGCAGCATTGTTCACAATAGCGAAGATCTGGAACCAGCCCAAGTGTCCGTCAGAAGACGAGTGGATTAGAAAGCTATGGTACATATATACTATGGAATACTACTCAGCCATAAGAAACGATGACATCGGATCATTTATAACAAAATGGATGGACCTTGATAACATTATACGGAGTGAAATAAGTAAATCAGAAAAAAAGAAAAACTGAGAACAGCATGATTTCATACATAGGTGGGACATAAAAGTGAGAATATGAGACATGGACAAGAGAGTCGTGGTTATGGGATGGGGGGAGGGAGGGAAGAGTGGGATAGGGAGGAGGGGAGGGACACAGGGAAAACCAGATTGAAGGTGACAGAGGACAATTTGACTTTTGGTGATGGGTATGCAACACAATTGAATGATAAGATAATCTGGAGATGTTTTCATTGTACATATGTACCCTGATTTATTGGTGTCACCCCATTAGAATTAATAATAATAATAATAAAAAAAAAGTTAGAGGTCCTGGCCAGTTGGCTCAGTGGTGCATCACCTGGCGTGTGAATGTCCTGGGTTTAATTCCCAATCAGGGCACACAGGAGAAGTGACCATTTGCTTTTCCACCCCCCTTTTCTCCTTCTCTCTATCTTCCCCTGCCATAGCCATGGCTTGATTGGTTCAAGTGAGTTGGCCTCAGGTGCTGAGGATGGCTCTGTGGCCTCTGCCTCAGGTACTCTAAAAATGGCTCCATTGCTGAGCAACAGAGCAACAACCCCAGATGGGCAAAGCACCGCCCCTAATGGGCTTGCCAGGTGGATCCCGTCGGGGTGCATGTGGGAGTCTGTCTCTGCCTCCCCTCCTCTCACTAAAAAAAAAACAAACAAAAAACTAAATGTAGAAAAGAAACTAATAGTTGAAACTGACAAAAGTAATTTCAATTATAATTATTTCTTGATCTACTTCCTATTTATGCCTAACTTTTATGAAATATAGAACAAACTATACTATGTTAACTTTTTGCAAATTTCATTAGAACAATCAACTTTATACATATTTGCTCAATCTTCTACATTTTGTCTTTGTTACAAGATCACCTATTAACATAACATCCTTGTATACTCACAGTTTTAAAAAGGGAAACTGCTGAATTGTTATTATGATTTCTGATGTGTCTTTATGACAGTCTGGAAAAGGTTCAGTGATTTTCTGGTTCAGGATTATCTACACCAGTGGTTCTTAACCTTTTTTGAGGTACCGAACCCACCAGTTTCATATGCGCATTCACTGAACCCTTCTTTAGTGATAAATAAAATATGATTTTTTTTCCAAATTCAAGACATAGGTATATGTTTTCTTACTGGTGCACAAAATGAGCCGTGCATGAATATCACCTTGCTCAAAGAACAAAACCAACAAAGTGCATGAACTCACAACAAATTACGCTATTACTTTATTCTGGCCTCTGTGGCAGAGGCTTCTCCGAACCCCTGAGACTGACTCATCGAACCCCTAGTGTTCGATAGAACCCAAGTTAAGAACCACTGATCTACACCAAACCCTGGGCAGCTATGATTTTCAGACTTACTGCCAGGAAGACTAACCTGAAGGCAAAGCTAATAGCTTACTCTAGTGGTCATAATATGCCACTGCAAACTATTGAAACAGAATGGTCTCTTCTATTTTGTTTTACTAATCAGACTATCCAGTGACTCATTGTTAAGTAAATTTTAGAGACCTGATGATGAAGGTGACAAAAATGATTTTTAAATATACTGCTTACAAAAATTAGGGGATATTTCAAAATGAATATGAAGCGATAAAATATCACCTAAGTTTCGTGAGCAGTGTATTTTTCTGGTGGTATTTTCACATTGAATGTTCTACAAAATAAACCAGTGGTTCTTAACCTGGGTTCTATCGAACCCTAGGGGTTCGATGAGTCAGGGGTTCGGAGAAGCCTCTGCCACGGAGGCCAGAATAAACTAATACTGTAATTTGTTGTGAGTTCATGCACTTTGTTGGTTTTGTTCTTTGAGCAAGGTGATGTTCATGCATGGCTCATTTTGTGCACCAGTAAAAAACATATACCTATGTCTTGAATTTGGAAAAATAAATCATATTTTATTTATCACTAAAGAAGGGTTCGGTGAATGCGCATAAGAAACTGGTGGGTTCGGTATCTCAAAAAAGGTTAAGAACCACTGAAATAAACTATATTTGCAGATGGCAACTGAAACTTTCAGAAATTTATTAAGTACCACATCCTATGGAGGATTAAAGAATATAATATATGGTTCTTTTGTAGGCTATTTTGAATTATTGTTTTTTGTGCATATCATAATTCTTTGTATGAGTTATAGAGGAGCATTTCTTATACTGTATATTTTCTATATGTTCTTCACTCTCTAAATATCTATTAAATACCCTCAGCATTTTAAAATACATAAATGTAAAAAGTTAAATGCTAATAAATACAAAAAATACAAGTGCCCTTATACTTTATATTAACTTCCAAACAAATGCTATTGAGACCTTTAGGTTTTTCCTTTATCTGCATATTCCATATTATGATGATTATATATTGACTTCTGATTTTCTTTAATTCTTATCCACAAACAAACAAAAAAGAGTGGTTATCAAAAAACAAACAACAAAGAAAAAATATCCCAGTGTGGAAGCCTCAGAACAGAGAGGAGAGAGAAAAATCCTATTATATATAACTTAGAATTAGTAACAACTGTATAGAACTACACACTGCATTTTTTAGTTTTCTGTCTTTTTCTCTTTCCCTTTCCTTAAAGGAGTTTTTTTATTGCTTCTAATCCACAGTTGTTATTTCACATTATATCTTGCTCCCGGGGCTCATAGTTGGGGGCTGGTCCCAGGGAAAGCCTCCTAGTGTGTGTGTGTGTGGGGGGGTCCCTGTGCAGTACATGGCAAGAGTGAAGGGACAAGTATGGAAGAGAAAGGATCTGACTTTGCCTCAATCACCCAGAACTTCATCTTCCTGTTTGGGCCTCACTTTCCTCACTTGGTGCTTGTGAGGGTTCTGGGGAAAACCATTTCCTCACAATGCCTAATATATCTGGGGACTGTGGCCTGGTCCCCTCCCAAATGACTTACTTCCCAGCAGCCCCCTCCACCATCCTCACCATATTCAGGAAAAAAAATTACTTTTGTTTTGTTAAAATTGCCTGAAATTTGAATGAGCTGATTAGAGAAATGGCGGTGTGAGAGATACTCCTGATCTCTCCCCTTGAAATTCCAACAAATTGAACAACTATAATGCACAGAAGGAACCCCAGCTGGGCTACAGCCATGCCTGAAGGATCCATGAACTAAAGGGACTGAAGGTGAAGGTGGAATGGGTTGAAAAGGGGGGAGGCAGAAAATAAAATGCTTTTGGGGTGAGCACTGGAAAGGAGAGAAACTGGAGGACTGAATTTTTCTCTTTCCTTGCTGATGTGAGGGAGGGAGGCACACTTTGCTTGAGTTTTGTTTTGAAGCCAAGAGAGGTTGAGAGACTGAGAGGCAAAGGGGAAGGAGCTGAATTAAGGTAGGTACAAACAAGAGCAGGGACATGGCCTGGGTTCCATAGTCTGTCCACTTTGCTGGGCTCCACTTGTGATCACCGGCACTGGGTGCACACACAGGCTGTGGTGCTCCCTCGATCTGTGCACACTTAGCCTGTGGAGTTCAGCCAGCATGGCACTGGGGTGCACAGAATCTATGAGTGCTTAGGAGTTTGGCCTGCACAGCACTGAAGTGCACTCAATCTGTGCACACTTAGCCTGCAGGGTTCAATGTGCACAGCGCTCAAGCGCAATAGGCTCACAGCACACAGTCCCTGCTCTACCTGCCGTCCGCCCTTTGTGCAGCATAGGAGAGGACGAAAGTGCAACTCCCAGCCTCCCAGATTCTGCCTCCCTTTCCTCACAGTATGAAGAATGACTGTAGCAGATCCCACACAGCTTACTCTCTGGGACCATTCTCTACACTGAGAGGCAGAGGGACCCCACATTTGATCCACTGGTCTGTTAGAACATTGGGAAGAGCACCCAGAGACCTGAGACCACCATTGCTAGAGCCATAAAACTGCATAGCCATAAAGCCCTAACAACAAGCCCCTCTCACCAGCACAACTGAGGCCTTGCGTACATCATTACAACAGCAACACCTCAGCTGAATTCTGCCCAAGACTCTCACAGAGCCAAAACTTGAAGACCAGACTCTGGTTATTTGGCTCAGTGTTAGAGCATCGGCCTGGGTTTTTGAAGTCCCAGGTTAGATCCCCGGACAGGGCACACAGGAGAAGTGCCCATCTGCTTCTCCACCCTTCCCCCCTCTCCTTTCTCTCTATCTCTCTTTCTCTCCCACAGCCAAGGCTCCAAAGCAGCTAACTTTGCCCGGGCTCTGAGGATGGCTCCATGGCCTCCACCAAAAATGCTAGAATGGCTCCAGTTCCAATGGAGCAATGCCCCAGATGGGCAGAGCATCGCTCCCTAGTGGGCTTGCTGGGTGGATCCCAGTCAGGTGCATGCAGGAGTCTGTCTGTCTGCCTCACTGCTTCTCACTTCAGAAACAAACAAACAAACTAAAGAACTTGAAGACCAGAGACACCTACTAGAAAAAGAAAAAAGTAACCTTGCAAAACTGGAAAAAAATTTTCTTCTCATTTTTTCTTCTTTCTCTTTTTCCCATTTGAATTTAATTATCCTTTATATATATATATAGTGTTTACATAGATTCAAATGTCCTCCCAAATGCAACACCCCCTCCTCGTATTCCCAACAACATCCCCCTTTCCCTCCAAGATTAGCTTTTCTGCTGTCTATAACGTTGTGTTATGTGTGTATAATTTCACCAATCTCTGTCCCCTTTCTGATCCCTTCCTATCATCCCCTTTCTCTCTGTACACTTTCCCTCTGGTCCCTTTGATCATGCCTCCATCTCTATTCTGTTCCTCAGTTCATATTGTTCATTGGATTCCTCAGATGGGTAAGGTCATATGATATTTTTCTTTCTCTGCCTGGCTTATTTCACTTAACATAGTAGTTTCCAGGTTCATCCATGTTGTCGCAAAAGGTAAGATTTCCTTCTTTTCCATGGTCCCATAGTATTCCATTGTGTATATGTACCACTGCTTTTTTTTTTTTTTAATTTTTAAAATTTTATTTCTTTTTTTATTTATTCATTTTAGAGAGGAGATGAGAGAGAGAGAGAGAGAGAGAAAGGGGGGAGGAGCTGGAAGCATCAACTCCCATATGTGCCTTGACCAGACCAGTGCAGGGTTTTGAATTGGCGACCTCAGTGTTCCCAGGTCGATGCTTTATCCACTGCGCCACCACAGGTCAGGCGTACCACTGCTTTTTAATCCACTCATCCACTGACAGGCACTTTGGTTGTTTCCATATAATGGCTATTGTAAACAATGCTGCCATTAACATGGGGGCGTTCTTCTTTTGAATCATTGATGTGTTGTTTTGGGAATATATTTCTAAAAGTGGGATGGCTGGGTCAAAAGGCAGTTCGATTTTTAACTTTTTGAGGAATCTCCAAACTGTTTTCCACAGTGGCTGCACCAGTCTGCATTCCCACCAGCAGTGCAGGAGGGTTCCCTTTTCTCCACATCCTCGCCAGCACTTGTTCTGTGTTGTTTTGCTGATGAGCGCCATTCTGACTGGTGTGAGGTGATATCTCATTGTGGTTTTAATTTGCATTTCTCTAATAATTAGTGATGTTGAGCGTTTTTTCATATGCCTATTGGCCATTGTGTGTCCTCTCTGGAGAAATTCCTATTCATTTCTTTTGCCCATTTTTTTAAAATTTATTTTATTCATTTTAGAGAGGAGACACAGAGTGTGTGAGAGAGAGAGAGAGAGAGAGAAAGGGGGGAGGAGCTGGAAGCGTCAACTCCCATATGTGCCTTGACCAGACCAGTGCAGGGTTTTGAACTGGCGACCTCAGTGTCCCCAGGTTGACGCTTTATCCACTGCGCCACCACAGGTCAGGCTTCTTTTGCCCATTTTTTGATTGGATTGTTTATCTTCCTGTTGTTGAGTTTTACAAGTTCTTTATAAATTTTGGTTATTAACCCCTTATTGAATGCATTGTCAAATATGTACTCCCAGTGTGTGGTTTGCCTTTTTATTTTGTTCATATCGTCTTTAGCTGTGCAAAACCTTTTTAGTTTGATATTGTCCATTTGTTTATCTTGTCCTTTATTTCCCTTGCCCATGGAGTTAAATCAGCAAATATATTGCCATGAGTGATGTCGAAGAGCTTATTGCCTATGTTTTCCTCTAGGATGCTTATTGTTTCACGACTTACATTTAAGTCTTTTATCCATTATAAGTTTATTTTTGTGAATGATGTAAGTTGGTGGTCTAGTTTTATTTTTTTGCAGGTAGCTGTCCTATTTTCCCAACACCATTTGTTAAAGAGACTGTCTTTACTCCATTGTATGCTATTACCACCCTTGTCAAATATCAATTGTCCAGGAAGGCACATGTTTATTTCTGGGTTCTCTGTTCTGTTCCATTGATCTATATGCCCATTCTTATGCCAGTACCAAACTGTTTTGAGTACAATGGCTTTGTAGTAAAACTTGACACCAGGAAGTGTGATACCACCCACTTTATTCTTCTTTTTTAAGATTGCTGAGGCTATTCATGTTCTTTTTTGGTCAGTATAAATTTTTGGAATATTTGTTCTATATATTTGAAGTATGTCATTGGTATTTTAATAGAATTGCATTGAATTTATAAATTGCTTTGGGTAATATAGACATTTTAATGATGTTTATTCTTCCTAGCCATGAGCACGGTATATGCTTTCACTTGTTTGTGTCTTTCTTGATATCTTTTATCAATGTTTATAGTTTTCTGAGTACAAGTCATTAACCTCCCTGGTTAAATTTACTCCTAGGTACTTTATTTTTTGTTGTTGTTGCAATAGTGAAGGGGATTGTTTTCTTAATTTCTCTTTCAGACAGATCATTGCTGGTATATAGAAATGTCTCTGATTTCTGAGTGTTAATTTTATATCCTGCTACCTTGAGGAATTCATTTATCAGGTCCAGTAGTGTTTTGACTGAGGCTTTAGGGTTTTCTATAAACAATATTATATCATCAGCAAATAATGATAGTTTTACTTCTTCTTTTCCAATTTGGATGCCTTGTATTTCTTCTCTTTGTCTGATTGCTGTGGCTAGGACTTCCAGAACTATGTTGAATAAGAGTGGTGAAAGGGGGCACCCCTGCCTTGTTCCTGATCTTAAGGGGATTGCTTTTAACTTTTGTCCATTGAGTATGATGTTGGCTGTGGGTCTGATATAGATGGTCTTTATTATGTTGAGGTATGTTCCCTGTATTCCCACTTTGCTGAGAGTTTGATCATAAATGGTTTTTTATCAAATGCTTTTTCTGCATTTATTGATATTATCATGTGGTTTTTCTCTTTCCTTTTGTTTACATGATGAATCACATTGATTGATTTGTGAATATTGTACCGGCCTTGCTTCCCCAGAATAAATCCCACTTGATCATGATGTATGATTTTTTTCATGTGTTGCTGAATCCAGTTTGCTAATATTTTGTTGAGAATTTTAGCATCTAACTTCATCAAGGATATTGGCCTATAGTTTTCTTTCTTTGTATTGTCTTTGCCTGGTTTTGGAATAAGAATTATGCTCACCTCATAAAAGGAGCTTGGAAGTCTTCCCTCCTCTTGAATTTTTTGAAATAGCTTAAGAAGGATAGGAGTTCTTTTTAAATGTTTGGTAGAATTTGCCTATGAAGATATCTGACCCAGGGCTTTTGTTTGTTGGGAGTTTTTTGAAAACTGTTTCAATCTCATTTGTTGAAATAGGTCTATTTAGGTTTTCTGATTCTCCCAGATTGATGTTTGAGAGATTATGTTTCCAGGAATTTGTCCATTTCACCTAGGCTGTCTAATTTTTTGGCATACAGTTCTTCATAGTATTTTTTTACAATCCTTTGTATATCTGCTTTGTCAGTTGCTACTTCTTCACTCTCATTTCTAATTTTATTTATTTGAGTCCTCTCTCTTTTTTTTTTGGTGAGTCTGGTTAAAGGTTCATCTATCTTGTTTACTTTTTCAAAGAACCAACTCTTGGTTTTATTGATCCTGTGTATTGTTATTTTAGACTCTATGTCATTTATTTTCACTCTGATCTTTATTATTTCCTTCTTTCTACTTCCTCTGGGCTTTACTTGCTATTCTTTTTCTAGTTCTTTTAGTTGCAGGGTTAAATTGTTTGTTTTGAGCTTTTTATAGCTTCTTAAGTTCTGCCTGTAATGCTATTAACTTCCCTCTCGGGACTGCTTTTGCTGTGTCCCACATATTTTGAGTTGTTGTATACTCATTTTCATTTGTTTCAAGGAAATTTTTCTTCCTTGATCTAATTGTTGACCCATTTGTTATTTAATAACATGCTGTTTAGTTTCCAAGTGTTTGAGTATTTTTCAGTTTTTCTATTGTAGTTGATTTCTAGTTTTATGCCATTGTTGTCAGAGAAGATGCTTGATATAATTTCAATCTTCTTAAATTTGTTGAGGCTTGTTTTATGCCCAAACATGTGGTCTATCCTAGAGAATGTACCATGAGCACTTAAGAGACACTGGCACGCCTCTGCGCTGGGGACCCCCGCATGGGGGTACAGTGTTGGGAGGGAGGAGAATATGGAGACAGGTCTGCTCCCTCGGCCCGAGATTCGGCGAGAGCTGCTGCCGGGGGGCTGTAACTCTCGGGGGTAGGGTTGGTCCCTTCCCATACCCCCAGCCCACTTTTAGAGGAAAAGGAGAAAAGAATGGGGATCCCCCAGGCCACCTTTCCCACCAGTCTTCCCAGCTGTACTGAAGCCATTTGCAGCGCACTGCTGCGGTGTAAATGCGCTTATTTTTTATTCTTTTTTTTGTGTGTGTGAGGGTTTTATTTTTGATACTTTTTCACCTACTCTTTTTCTTCTCTTTTCTTCTTGTTTCTTTATCATATGAACTTCACTTTTCTTCAAAGTATTATTTTTTTACTCTTATTTTTTGTGATGTTCTGTTTGTTTTTTTATTTCATTTTTTATTCTTTTCTCAGTTCTTGCTCTCTGTTCTCTATAGTTTTTTCTACTTATTATTTTTAGAATTTTCATTTTTCACTGTATTTTTTCAATTTTCATTTTTAATTTTTTAGTTGTCTCTTGTTAGAATTCTTAGCAATACCAATCTCAAATGCCATCAAGGAAGAATGAATAAACTAGTATGGATACACAAGACAGATATAATTCAGATAGATGATAGAAAATCTCCAGAAAAACATCTCAATTACATGGAAACCTTGGAGTTAAATGACAGAGATATCAAAATTTAAGTTCTCAAAATACTCATGAGATACAAGAAAACACTGACAAGCAATTTAGTAAGCTCAAAAAACAAATTAATAAATAAAAAGAGCATTTCACCAAGAAGATTGAAACTATAAAAAAAGAACCACACAGACATGAAGAACTCAATACATGAACTTGAAAATGAGGTAGCAAACTTAGCTAATAGAGTAGGCCAGATAGAAGAGAGAACCAGTGACATCAAAGCAGGTAACTAGAGATATTACAGAGAGAAGAAGAGAGAGACTTAAAATTTTTAAAAATGAGAGAGCCCTACAAGAATTGTCTGACTCCACCAGAAAGAGCAATATAAGAATAGTGGGGTCCTGGCCGGTCAGCTCAGTGGTAGAACATTGGCCTAGCATGTGGAAGTCCCAGTTTCAATTCCTGGTCAAGGCACAGACGAGAAGCACCCATCTCCTTCTCCACCCTTTGACCTCTACTTCCTCTCTGTCTCTCTCTTCTTCTTCCACAGCCAAGGCTCCATTGCAGCAAAGTTGGCCTGGGTGCTGAGGACAGCTCCATGGCCTCTGCCTCAAGAGCTATAATGGCTCTGGCTGCAACAAAGCAACACCCAAGACATGCAAAGCATCGCCCCCTGGTCAGCATGCTGGGTGGATCCCAGTCATGCGCATACAGGAGCCTGTCTGACTGCCTCCCCACTTCTAGCTTCTGAAAAATAGAAAAAACAGAAAAGAATAGTTGGTATATCAGAAGAAGAAGAGATGGAAAAAGGAATGAAGAGCCTATTCAAACAAATAATTGATGAGAACTTCCCAAACCTATGGAAAGAGTTAGAGTCTCGAATCCAAGAAGAAAAAGAACACCAAATTGCCTCAACCCAAACAGACCTACTCCAAGGCATATCATAATGAAATTGTCACAAATCAATGCCAAAGAAAGAATCTTCAAGGCAGCTATGGAAAAGAGGAATATAACATATAAACGAAGACCCTTTAGGTTATTATCAGGTTTCTCAACAGAAACTCTATAAGCCAGAAGAGAGTGGATCCAAATATTTAAAGTACTGAAAAAGAGGAACTACCAGACAGAATACTATACTCATTAAAAGTATTCTTCAAATACACTGGGAACACTGAGGTTGCCAGTTCAAAACCCTGCACTGGTTCGGTCAAGGCACATATGGGAGTTTGATGCTTCCAGCTCCTCCTCCCTTTTCTCTCTCTCTCTCTCTCTCTCTCTCTCTCAGACGCAAACACACTCTGTGTCTCCTCTCTAAAATGAATAAAATAAAAATAAAATAAATTTAAAAAAGAAGACATAACATTTCTTAATATATATGCACCAAACCAGGGAGCACCAAAATATATAAGACATCTACTAACTGATATAAAAATAGAAACAGACAAGAACACAATCATACTTGAAAATCTCAACACACCATTGACAGTTCTAGATCATTCATCCAAAGAGAAAATCAATAAATAAATATTGGCCTTAAATGAAACACTAGAACAAATAGACATAACAGACATCTACAGGACATTTCATCCCAGAACATCAGAGTATACATTTTCCTCCAGCATGCATAGAACATTCTTAAAAATAGACCATATGTTGGGCCACAAAACTAACATAAAAAATTCAGAAAGATTAAAATTATACCAAGGATATTTTCTGACCATAGGGCTTTGAAATTAAAATTCAACTGCAAAAAAGAAGTAAAGATACCCACAAAAATGTGGAAATTAAACAACATACTTATAAAATTGACTGGGTCAAGAAAGAAATAAAAGCAGATATCTAAAGGGAAAAATGAAAATAACAACATGACATCAAAATTTCTGGGATGCAGCAAAAGCAGTAATAAGAGAGGAGTTTATATTGTTACAGGCTTATATCAAGAAACAAGAGAGAAACCAAGAAAACAACTTAACATTACATTTTTAGGAACTAGAAAAAGAATAAAGGCAACCCAAAACCAACAGAAGAAAGGAAATAGTAAAAATTAGAGAACTAAATGAAATAGAGAACAAAAATACTATAGAAAATAATTAATATAACAAAGATCTGGTTTTTTGAAAAGATCAATAAAATTGAAAAACCTCTGGCAAGACTCACTAAGAAAAAAAGAGAGAGGACTCATATAAACAAAACCTGAAATGAAAGAGAAGAAATTACCACAAATATTGTAGATATACAAAGAGTCAATATAGAATACTATGAAAAACTACATGCCACCAAATTCAACAATCTAGAAGAAATGGATAAATTTCTAGATTAATATACAATCTTCCTATACTGAATCATGAAGAAGTGGAAAGCCTAAATAGACCCATATGCAATGAGGAAATAGAAACAACTATTAGAAACCTCCCCCAAAATAAGAGTCCAGGACCAGATGGTTATACTAGTGAATTCTACCAAACATTCATAGAAGATTTGGTTTCTATCATTCTCAAAGTCTTCCAAAGAATTGAAGAAGCAATACTTCTGAACACATTTTATGAAGCCAACATAATCATCATATCAAACTGGGCAAGGACAACGCACATAAAAGAAAACTACAGACCAATATCTCTAATGAATACAGATGCAAAAATCCTAAACAAAATACTAGCAAATCAAATACAACACATTAAAAAGTAACACATCACAATCAAGTGTGATTCATCCCAGGAGCACAAAGATGGTTCAACATATGTAAATCAATGAACATAATACATCATATCAACGAAATACAGAAAAAAAATTATATTATCTTATCATAGATGCAGAGAAAGCATTCAATAAGATACAACATCCCTTTATGTTTAAAACACTCAATAAAATGTGTATAGAAAAAAATAACTCAACATAATGAAGGCTATACATGACAAACCATCAGCTAATATCATACTTAATGGTGAAAAACTGAAAGCTTTTCCTCTAAAATCAGAAATATCAGAAGATAAGGCTGCCCACTCTTTTTATTCCTATTCAGCATAGTGCTGGAAGTTTTAGTGAGAGCAATCAGACAAGAGATGGAAATAAAAGGCACTCATTTTAGAAATAAACAAGTAAAGGTTTTACTTTTTGCAGATGACATGATCCTGTATATAGAAACCCCCAAAGACTCCATAGAAAGACTATTAGAAACAATAAACCAATACAGTAAGGTTGCAGGATACAAAATTAATATACAGAAATCTATTGCTTTCATATATGCCAACAATGAAACTTCGGAAAATAAACTACAAAAAATAATCCCTTTTACAATTGCAACAAAAAAGATAAAATGCCTAGGAGTAAACATAACAAATAATGTAAAGGATCTATATACTGAACACTACAAAGCATTATTAAAGGAAATCGAAAAAGGCACAATGAAATAGAAAAATATCTCATATTCTTGGATAGGAAGAATAAACATAATAAATTGGCCATATTACCCAAAACAATATACAAATTTAATGCAATTCCCATCAAAATTCCAATGTCATTTTTTAAGACATAAAACAAAAAGATCAGGTTTCTATGGAACCATAAAAACCACCAAATAACCAAAGCTATCCTGAAATAAAAGAAAAAAATCAGAGGCATTACAATTCCTAACTTCAGATTATACTATAGAGCCACACTAATCAAAACAGCCAGATATTGGCAGAAAAATAGACAACACAGACCAATGGAACAGAATAGAGAGCCCAGATATAAAACCACATATATATGGGCAAATCATCTTCGACAAAGCCCAAAACACACAATGGAGAAAAGAAATCCTCTTCAATAAATGGTACTGGGAAAATTGGAAAGCCACATGCAAAAGAATGAAAGTTGACTACAATTTTTCCCCTTGCACAAAACTTAATTTAAAATGGATCAAAGACCTAAATATAAGATCTGGAACAATAAATTACATAGAAGAAAACATAGGCACTAAACTCATGGACCTTGGCTGTAAAGAACAATTTATGAATTTGACCTCAAAGGCAAGGAGAGTAAAGGTAAAGATAAATGAATGGGATTATATCAAACTAAAAAGCTTCTGCTCTATAAATGAAACTAATAACAAAAGAGACAGCCAACTAAATGGGAGATGATATTTGCAAACAACTCTGATAAGGGGTTAATATCCAAAATATATAAAGAACTCACAAAACTCAGCAACGAATAAGCAAACAATTCAATTAAAACATGGGGAGAGGACATGAACAGACACTTCTCCTAAGAGGATGTACAAATGGCCAACAGATATATGAAAAGATGCTCATTTTCACTAGCTATTCGAGAAATGCAAATCAAACCCACAATGAGATACCACCTCACATCTATTAGATTGGCTATTATCAACAAGACAGGTAATAACAAGGGTTGGAGAGGCTGTGGAGAAAAAGGAAACCCTCATTCATTGTTGGTGGGAATGTAAATTAGTACAACCCTAATGGAAGAAAGTATGGTAGTTCTTCAAAAAATTAATAATAGAACTACCATATGACCCAGCAATCCCTATACTGGGTATCTATCCCCAAAACTTGAAAGCATTGGTACTTAAAGACACATGCAGCCCCATGTTCATTGCTGCATTATTCACAGTGGCCAAGACATGGAAACAACCAAAGCACCCTTTGATAAAGGATTGCATAAAGATGATGTGGTATATATACACAATGGAATACTACTCAGCCATAAGAAGCAATGACATAGTATCATTTACTACAGGGGTCCCCAAACTTTTTACACAGGGGGCCAGTTCACTGTCCCTCAGACCTTTGGAGGGCCGGACTATAAAAAAAAACTATGAACAAATCCCTATGCACACTGCACATATCTTATTTTAAAGTAAAATAACAAAACGGGAACAAATATAATATTTAAAATAAAGAACAAGTAAATTTAAATCAACAAACTGACCAGTATTTCAATGGGAACTATGGGTGCAGATGCATCCTGTGCTCCTCTCACTGACCACCAATAAAAGAGGTGCCCCTTCCGGAAGTGCGGCAGGGGCGGATAAATGGCTTCAGGGGGCCGCTGCAGCCCGTGGGCCATAGTTTGAGGACCCCTGATTTACTACAACATAAACGGACCTTGAGAACATTATACTGAGTGAAATAAGTAAATTTTAAAAAAGCTAAAAACTGTATGATTCCGCAGATAGGTGGAATACAAAATTGAGACTCATGGACATGGATAGAAAGGAGTGCGGTGGTTACCAGGTGGAGGAGGTGGAAGAAAGGTGTTGGGGGAAGGGTATAACTAGGTACAAATATAAGGTGACAGAGGATGATTTGACTTTGGGTGATGGTATACAGCATAATTGACTGTCCAAATGATGTGGAGTATTGTTGGCTGGAATGTAAAGTGGCACATCCATGTTGAAAAAAAATATCTGAAAGTATATCTACCTTATTATTCAGTAATTTGACTTATAGATATTTACCCAAGAGAAATAAAAATCTATGTTCAGACCTCTTGGTTTTTCCAGCTTGTAGCGGCTGCCCATCCCTTGGCTTTGGGGGCCCTTTCTCCATCTTCAACAGAAGTGTCAGTGGGTCAAGTCCTTTGACTCACTCTGCTATTTTTAAGGACTTATATTATTAGATTGAGTCCATCTGGATAATCCATGGCGGATTATCCCCATCTCCAGATCTACTCCTTAATCACATCTGCAAAGTCTTTTTTTGCCATGTAAGGTAACATATCTGTATGTTCCAGGGTATCACAAGGACATTTTATGGAGGAAAGGAAACTTAACTCTGCCCACCACAAGGAGAGTTAAAAAAACTTCTTAGAGGCCTGACTGGAGGTGGCGCCGTAGTGGATAGAGCAATGACCTGGGATGTTGAGGTCACAGGTTCGAAACCCTAAAGTCACCAGCTTGTTTTCGGGCTCATCTGGCTTGAGCACAGGCTCACCAGATTGAGTGCAGGGTCACTGGCTTGAGCATGGGATCATCGACATGACCCCAAGGTTGCTGACTTGAGCTCTAAGGTAACTGGCTTGAGCCCAAAGTCACTGGCTTGAGCAAGGGGTCACTGGCTTGGCTGGAGCCCCCAGGACAAAACACGTATGAGAAGAAATCAATGACTCCTTAAAAGAAGCCATCGACGTGAGTCTACAGGAGCTCAGAAGGGCTGTTGAGGACAGGGCATTGTGGGCATCACTCATCTACAAAGTCTCCAGGAGTTGGAGCTGACTCAATGACAAATAACATGTACACACACTAAAAAGGTATATTGTAAGGAAGTGTCCTTTCCATGAATGTCTCCCAGTCACTTCTTATGCATGTGCAAACAAATACTGCTCTAGATCCTTTTTCTTTATACAAAGAACATGCAGCGTTTAATGTGCTGTTCTGTTAACTTTCTTTTTTTCCATTTTTAAAAAAGATTTTACCTATTGATTTTACAGAGAGAGTAGAGAGAGAGGCAGTGGGAACAAGAAGTTTCAATTCATAGTTGCTTCACTTTAGTTGCTCACTGATTGCTTCTCATGTGTGCCTTGACCAGGCAAGCCAGCTGGAGATTTCGAACTGGTGACATCAGCATTCCAGGTTGAAACTTTATCCATTGTGCCACCACAGGTGAGGTTGTAACTTTCCTTTTTCATTAATATTTTCTTAGAGTTTCTTCGTAAAGATCTGTCTCATTATTTTTTAATTATTATGCAATATTCATTTGGAAATAAGACTTTTTAAAAATAGACATTTTGGAAATAGTTTTAGATTTACAGAAAAATTGAGAAGGTAGTGCAAAGAATTCCCATATATCCTCTCATCCAGTTTCTGCTATTATTAACAGCTTACATCTGTATAGTCCATTTTTATAATTAATGAAATAATATTGCCTGACCAAGCGGTGGCGCAGTGGATAGAGCATCGGACTGGGATGCGGAAGACCCAGGTTCAAGACCCCGAGCTTGCCAGCTTGAGCTCGGGCCCATCTGGCTTGAGCAAAAGCTCGTCAGCTTGGACCCAAGGTCGCTGGCTCCAGCAAGGGGTTGCTCAGTCTGCTAAAGGCCCGCAGTCAAGGCACATATGAGAAAGCAATCAATGAACAACTAAGGTGTTGCGACGGCAACGAAAAACTAATGATTGATGCTTCTCACCTCTCTCCATTCCTGTCTGTCTGTCCCTATCTATCCCTCTCTCTGTCCCTGTAAAATAATAATAATAATAATAATATTGATATACTAGCGTTAACTGAGATTATATATAGTTTATTCAGATTTTCTTAGTTCTTTCTTAATATCTTTTTCTGTTCTCAAACCCCATTCAGGATACCACATTACATTTACATATCATGTTTCCTTAGGGTTCCCTTGACTATGGCAACCTTATTTTTTTGTTTTTGTTTTTGTTTTTGTTTGTTTGTTTTTGTGACAGAGAGAGACAGATAAGGATAGACTGACAGGAAGGGAGAGAGATGAGAAGTATCAATTTTTCGTTGTGGCACCTTAGTTGTTCATTAATTGTTTTCTCATATGTGCCTTGACCAGGGGACTACAGCAGAACTAGCGACCCCTTGCTTAAGCCAGCAACGTTGGGCTCAAGCCAGCGACCTTGGGCTTCAAGCCAGCGACCTTTGGGCTCTAGCTAGCGACCATAGGGTCATGTCGATGATCCCACACTCAAGCCAGCGACACCATGCTCAAGCCGATGAGCCCATGCTCAAGCCTGTGACATCAGGGTTTTGAACCTGGGTCCCCACATCCCAGTCTGATGCTCTATCCACTGTGTAACCACCTCCTGGTCAGGCGCAACCTTGTTTTTGATGACTTTGACAGTTTTGAGGAATATTGGTCAAATATTCTGTAGGATGTCTCTTTACTGGAATTTATTTGTTTGTTTTTTATTATTAGACTAGGGTTAAGGCTTTGGGGAGGGAAAGCACATAAAGTGCCGTTTTCATTACATCATATCAAGGATACATGCTATCAATATGATTTATCACTATTGATATTGACCTCAATTACATGGCTGAGGTAAGGTTTGCCATCTTCTCCACTGTGTAAAATTACTCCCCTCTGTCTTTCCATACTGTATTCTTTGGAAGGAAATCACCATCTACAGCCATTATTTTAGTGAAGAT
This sequence comes from Rhynchonycteris naso, assembly GCA_037038555.1. Taxonomy (NCBI): domain Eukaryota; kingdom Metazoa; phylum Chordata; class Mammalia; order Chiroptera; family Emballonuridae; genus Rhynchonycteris; species Rhynchonycteris naso. The sequence goes on along the minus strand of CM072999.1, from coordinate 74,977,279 downwards.
GAAGTGAAAAATTTTAAATACTTGTTAAAATTATGTCTGCAATTGGCTAAAAGAATACAGCTGGTTGCAAAGGAAGGGGAAAAGAACTCCAGAAAAATAACTTGGAGACATATTTTGGAGGCTCTCTCTCTCTCTCTGACAGGGACAGAAAGAGACAGAGAGAGGGACAGATAGGGACAGAGAGACAGGAAGGGAGATGAGAAGCATCCATTCTTCATTGCAGCACCTTAGTTGTTCAGTGATTGCTTTCTCATATGTGCCTTGACTGGGGGGGCTAAAGCAGACCAAGTAACCCCTTTCTTAAGCCAGCAACCTTGGAGTCAAGCTGGTGACCATTGCTCAAACCAGATGAGCCCACGCTAAAGCTGGCGACCACGGGGTTTTGAACCTGGGTCCTCCGTGTCCCAGTCCAACGCTCTATCAATTTTGCCACCACCTGGTCAGACTCTTTTAAATTTTTTTTTAGTGAGAGAGACAGGAAGGGAGAGAGATGAGAAGCGTCAACTCATAGTTGCAACACTCTAGTTGTTTATTGATTGCTTCTCATACATGCCTTGAGGAGGCTGGGGAAGGGGTTCCAGCTGAGTCAATGACCTCTTGCTCAAGCCAGTGACCTTAGGGTCATGTCTATGATCACACATGCAAGCTGGTGACCTCGGACTCAAGCTGGTGAGCCTATGCTCAAGCCAGATGAGACTGCGCTCAAGCCAGGCACCTTGAGATTTGAAACCTGGGTTCCCAGTGTCCCAAATCAATGCTCTCTCCACTGCACCACAGCCTGGTTAGACAAAGGCTCTTAAATTTCATGAACCAATGAAAGATTTTGATCAAGCATTGCTACTGAGGAGCCACTGTATCAATTAGAGGTATTACCAGATCTGAGCTTTAGAAAGATTAAATTTGTGACAACATGCAAAATTAATTAAAGAAAGTAAACACTAGCAAGGAGGCTATTGCAACTGTTCTGGCAAAGTTGTAAGCAGGGCCTGAAGTAGCATGGTGATTTTACAGTGCAGGGTATAATCTGAAGAAACATTTGATGAGGCTAGGCAAGTTTGGCAACTGATTTACTGTGGAAGGAAGAGTCAAAAAAAATTTGGATGTCAAAATTGCATGACTTGGAGAATGGTGGTAACTTTAACAGAAAAAAAGAGGAAAAACTGGTTTGGATCAGAGAAAGTGATTTTACAGTGTGTCCGTAAAGTCATGGTGCACTTTTGACCTATGACCAGTTAAAAGTGCACCATGACTTTATGGACACACTGTAGAGTTTGTGAGCTTAAAAATCCAGGAACACTACCAGGTAAAAATTTGGAAATGTAAGTCTGAGGTCAAGGCTAGACACATAGTTGAAAAAATTTCACCTAGAGATGAAATGAAAGCTGTGGGGGCCTGACCTGTGGTGGGGCAGTGGGATAAAGCATCAACCTGGAACACTGAGGTCGCCAGTTCAAAACCCTGGGCTTTCCCAGTCAAGGCACACGTGGGAGTTGATGCTTCCTGCTCCTCCCCACTTCTCTCTCTCTCTCTCTCTCTCTCTCTCTCCCTCTTCTCTAAAACTCGAATAAAGTCTTTAAAAAAAAAGCTGTGGGAAATGCTATAAAGTGTGGCATTTGGTAAGGATGAGGGGAGGATGCAGGGCAAAAAGAAGAAAGAGCAAAGGAGGCAGAACAGTAGAACGAAAAGCAGTTCTAGAGCTATTGAGGTCTAGGATAAATGCCACAGCTAAATGAATTACAGTTTCCAAGTCTTTCTTTTGTCTTTTTGCATAAATCAATTAAAATTTTCCACTGTTGTCAACTTCTTTCCTGCTTATGTCCTTTTTTCTTTTTTTTCTAAATTGGTCTGACCTCAATATTTTATTTTCAGCCTGGGTAATTTACTTCTTTTAGGTCATCTATTTTGCTGATCAAGGAACACATCAATTACTACAATTCAGTTTACCAGTTTTAGAAGCTGGCATAAAGAACTTGTTACCTGACCTGATTGGGGCATGTTTGAAAATAAGTTCTAGTAACTGATTTTGCATTCATTGAATTGCATTATTTTCATTTTATATTAAATCCAACAGTCCTTTCTGTTAACATTTGATAACGTTTATTGAAATGTTCTTTTTAGTGGTTTCTGCCTTCTCTAAAGGAAATGTCTATCCTAAAAATGGCTTAAAATATGTGCATATTTCTATTGATTCATTTACTAAAATCACACTTGATGTGGACTAAGTGAAAACAAGACATATTTATCTTTTCAAAATCAATTCTTCTTCATTCCAGTTGCTACTTTCTTAGCTTAGGTCACCACTTCTTATCTACATCACTTCAGGAGCTTTATTTATTTATTTATTTATTTATTATTTATTTTAGCAAAAGAGAGGCAGACAGACAGACCGACAGGAAGGGAGAGAGATGAGAAGCATCAATTCTTCGTTGCAGCACCTAAGTTGTTCATTGACTGCTTTCTCATATGTGCCTTGACTGAGGTGCTCCAGCAGAACAAGTGACCCCTTGCTCAAGCCAGTGACTTTTGGGCTTAAGCCAGTGACCTTGGACTTCAATCCAGAGACCCTTGGGCTCAAGCCAGTGACCATGGGATTATGTCTATGATCTCATGCTCAAGCTAGTGAGCCCACACTCAAGCAAGATGAGACCGTGCTCAAACTGGTGACCTCAGGTTTTCGAACCTGTGTCCTCAGCATCTCAGGCTGAAACTATCCATTGAACCACTACCTGGTCAGGCCAGTAGCCTTCTAATTGATTTTCCTTCTAATTTTCCCTAGTGACTTAATTTTTTCAACACTGTAGCCAGAGAATTCTCTCTAAATGCAAATTTGGCCACATTAGTCATCTATGAAAAAGTTCTTCATTGTCCTTCTTTTTTTTTTTTTAAATTTCTTTTTATTTATTCATTTTTAAAGAGGAGACAGAGAGGGGCGGGGGGAAGGAGCTGGAAGCATCAACTCCCATATGTGCCTTGAGTAGACCAGTGCAGGGTTTTGAACTGGCAACCTCAGTGTTCCCAGGTTGATGCTTTATCCACTGCGCCACCACAGGTCAGGCTTCATTGTCCTTCTTAACATCACTTACAAAGCTCCGTTTTTGTGTTTTTTGTGTTTTTTTTTTTTTTTACACAGTGACAGAGAGAGAGTCAGAGAAAGGGACAGACAGACAGGAAAGGAGATGAGAAGCATCAATCATCAGTTTTTTGTTGCAACACCTTAGTTGTTCATTGATTGCTTTCTCATATGTGCCTTGACCGCGGGCCTACAGCAAACCGAGTAACCCCTTGCTTGAGGCAGCAACCTTGGGTCCAAGCTGGTGAGCTTTTCTTTTTTTTTTTTTGCTCAAGCCAGATGAACCCGTGCTCAAGCTGGCGACCTCGGGGTCTCGAACCTGGGTCCTCTGCATCCCAGTCTGATGCTCTATTAACTGCGCCACCGCCTGGTCAGGCAATTACAAAGCTCTTTATAATTATTTCCCACTTTTGCCATTAAGCTGTCTCACTATACTCCCACTCATGCAGTAAGAAAAGAAAGAAAATGAGGTACAAATACTGAAAGGGAAGAGAAGAAAAACCATATTTATTATTTATCTACACAGTATATATATCCCCAAAACATCTGAAGAAAAAATATTAAAATTAAAAATACATACAGTGAGCTACAATTATACTGGGGAACAAAAGTTTTGCTGCATCCACAAAAACACTTGTTCTTACCTAATTCGAGTGGGCTGATCTCAAATCTGACATTAGTTTTTCTCTGTAAGCTACAGTTTTTTTGCAATTCAAGATTTTAGGTTTTCATCTTATAAAATTTTCAAAATTTAGTTTAAGATAATGAAGCAGAATGTCTTCTTGGGCATCATCTCTGTGAAAATATTATAATTTATATAATGCAGTAAATACACTAATACACTAAAAGATAAGATTGCATCAAAATTTATCTACAATTTCAAAATAGAACATATTAAAACACTTTAATCATAAAATTTGTGCAAAACTTATTTAAATTCTATTCAGGCAAAAATTTGCATTTGTATCTCTTGCGTTTGTGTACTTGTTGAGGACAATCTCGTTTGCTGCTCCAGCAGTAGTCTGCTCATCACTAACAGATCCAAGATTTTCGTGAAACTTATCAAGGTGACTGTTCAGGAAGTGAATCTTAATGCTCATGTTACATCCAATGTTGGGGAAAGCCAATAGCATCCTTTGAACCAGAAGTTCATAGTTTTCTGCTTCTTTGTTGCCAAGGAAGTTCTTTGTAACTGCCACAAAAGACTGCCATGCTGCTTTCTCCTCCTTATTTGTCTTCCTGGCAAATTCTTCGTCACATATGAGGGTTCGAATTTGAGGTCCATCGAATACACCTGCTTTTATCTTCTCGAAAGACAAGGCAGGAAAAGCACAAATAATATGTTGAAAGCATTCACTTTTCCCTATTCAAAGACTGAACAGACTGCTTCCTTAAGCCAAGTTTGATGTAAAGTGGGGAAAAAATGATCCTGTCTCAATTAACTACAGGTTCATTCACAATATTTTGCATTCCTACTTCCAAAGCTTCACGTTTCTGTCATCCCTTCTGTGTCCAGTGTTTCTCCTGAGCTCGGCTGTCTCACAAACACAGAAAGCAAGGATACTTCGTGAAACCTCTCTGTTGTCCTAGCAGGAAATTTACCATTTTAAGATCCACACAAATGATCCAATTATGCTCCTCATACTTCAGTAAGTCAAGGGCAATTTTTATGTCATTATAATCTTCTCGCAGATGAGTTGAATGACCAAATGGAAATGCTGCATAAACATTACCACTGTGTAGGAGAACACATTTCAGACTCCCTTTAGAGCTGTGAAGAAATAGCCGCCATTCTGTTGAACTGTAAGTGGTAACACCTAGCTGGCTGAGAAGACTACTGATATCATGACAGTAAACAAAGTGTTTGTCTTCAGAAAAAAGATCCACAAAAATTTGTTCATGCTTCCTGAAATGGGATACTTTAGCTGACCAGTGAAGTACATTCTTTTCTTGAAGCCTGGAGGCTAATATCTCAGCTGCTTTCGTTGATAGGCCCAAATCTCTTACTAAGTCAGTTAATTCGGGTTGGCTAAACTGCTGAGGGCTTAATAACTGCTTGGCATCAGAAGAAGGCCCCTCAGATTTTACAACCATTTCCTTATGCATCTTATCAAAATACACTTGATCACCATGTTCACTTTCTTCATCCTTTAAAGAATTAAAAGCATGAAAACCTGGAACCGGGACTGTCTCAGAGTGTGGGATAGGTTGTATTGCTGAAGGAATATTAGGATATGCGATCATATGCCGTTTTTTCTTGCCGATGCCCTTTGTATGGATCAGACAGAAATAACAGTTACTGCTGTGGTTCTTAGGTTCATGCCAAACTATGGGAATACCAAAAGGCATTCCTTTGCATTTTCCTTTTGTCCAGTCACGAAGCATTTCCTCACAATTATGACACACAATGTGAGGAGCCCTATTCTTGTCCTGATCTCCAAGGGGAACTTGAAAATAGGCAATATATGCACGTGTCACAAATGATAAATTTTTGCACCTTTGACGTTGAAGTGTGTAACAGCCACATATATAACAGAAGGTGTCAGGACTATTCTTACATTTACGCCTACTTGAAGAAGCCATGATTCAATCTTAAAACAATATAAGGGGGGTGTTTTTATCAGATAATCATTTTTTACATTTAAAAACAACTACAATTATGTAAAAATGATGTTTGTGAAACATTAATTGCCTTGTGGTTATGTTCAATCCAAGAGTCGTTGCCCTTTAACTCCTATTTAAAAACCAGTGCATGCCATTAACTGTAACAAAAATAAATTAAAATTGCAGAAAAACTAGAGCATATACCCAAAAACGGATTTCAGATTTGGAATCAGCAATGCAGACATATATAGAAAAAGTTCTAAAACCTCATGCAACAGAAAATGAAAAAAAAATTGTTCTCCAGTGTTTCCTACTCACCAAACTGGCTACAATAAAAAAAAAAAAAAAGACAGACAATACCAAGTGTTGACAACAATGTGGGGCAAATGGAACTTTGGAAAATCATTTGACAATTTCTTAAAAACATGACTCAACCCTTCATATATATAATGTATACATATGACTATATATACACACACACCCATACATCTACAGGGTGTGGAAAAGTAGATTTACAGTTTTGGGTTCGTGAAACACATAGCTTATTGCATTATTATTTATTATGGTATTATTTTCCATACAAACAACTGTAAACCTACTTTTGCCTATCCTGTCTATACACAAACACATAGTCTCCAAGATAAATAAATGCATATTTCTACAATACTAGACTGGTAGTGGCGGTCTTTATAAATAACCAGAAATTAGAAACAACCTAGATGTCTACCAACAAGAGAAGATGTAAGCTTTTGTGTATTCATATAGTTGAATAATACTTAGCAACAACAAAAATAACTTCTGTTTTATATAACAACATAGATAAATCTCACAGGCAAAATAATCTGGAAATAAAGAGAGCACATTGTATGATATTATGGATGGACATACTGGTGTGTGCAAAAAATGTGAAAATTTTTGCATTAGATGTTAATTCTCACCAGAAAGCATTCATTACAGAAGAGGTACTAAACAATCAAGTAGCCAAAATAACTCCAACATTAGCATCTTTTGGCAACTGACACAATGGGCACACGAATGGAGAGGTAAAGGTTAACCATGGGCCCTGGTGGCCACAGCTACTGGCTTTACATTTGGCATAGTCTGTGGCAGGATTCAATACAGATCAGTATGGAGCCACCACCACCTTTGAGCGGTGGAGTAGAGGACTGGCTGCTGTTATGGTTCCCCATAGCTGTCCTTTTGGGGGCTGTAAGCTGGCTGACTTTTACAGCCATGCGTGAGGAAACCGAGAGCTCTAGGGAAGAGGCTGCCCGGGACCTGCAAACCGAGCAGTGGAAGAAGCTGGAGGAAACATGTGAGAAAGAGATGCCGACCCTGGAGCTGGAGGAAGCGCTGGAGGAGGAGGCTGACCAGGTTTGTGAGATTCGCCTGGAAATGAAGCAGCGCTGGAGAAGGAATCACAGGTTCATGAGTTGGAGATTGCCCTGGATGTTGTGGAGAGCCGGCAGCAGCATGAGGCCGGGCCTGAGGCCAGAGCTGGGGTTGCAAGGTCGGCAGAGCAGAAGGCGGTGGCAGCCCGGGGCTTGAGCCCGGCAGCGGGAGGTTTTCAGTTCCTCTTTGGAAGATGTTGGGCAGATAAAATATATTATGCTCACTTTGTTAAAAATGGTGCTGCCCACCTGACCAGGCGTTGGCACATTGGATAGAGCGTTGGACTGGGATGCGGAACAACCCAGGTTCGAGACCCCGAGGTCCCCAGCTTGAGCGCAGGCTCATCTGGTTTGAGCCAAAGCTCACCAGCTTGGACCCAAGGTTGCTGGCTCCAGCAAGGGGTCACTTGCTCTGCTGAAGACCCACGGTCAAGGCACATATGAGAAAGCAATCAATGAACAACTAAGGTGTTGCAACGAAAAACTGATGATTGATGCTTCTCATCTCTCTCCATTCCTGTCTGTCTGTCTCTAACTATCCCTCTCTCTCACTCTCTCTGTCCCTGTTAAAAATAAAAAAGAAAAAAAAAGATTATAAAAAAAAATGGTGCTGCCCATGTGCAAATTTTAAGAGTAAGCTTTTCTGCACACCCTTGACTGATTGGATGATGTGGGGTGGTGCACTCTCATGAGGAATCCTCCCATTATGCCTCAGATAAGTGACTTTGTATCAGAGACTTCCTTGTTTGTAGATTGGATTAAGGGTTTGGATTTCTACACTATAAAGTGGGGCAGGCCGAAAGCTTGCTCTCTCTCGGTTCCTGAGGTTAGTAATAGAGAGGAGAGTAGATTCAGGCCACATGGAGGAGAGGAGAAGCAGCCAAGATGGCGAAGTGCTGAGGAAGAAGCCAGTTTGTGCAGTTTGTGCTGGAGAAGGAGGTGGGGAACAGAGTTGAATAAGTCTGATGAGCTAGAAACCTTTGATTCTAGGAAACTCGGATAAGTCAGTAGCTTTGTGAGCACTGAATGAGTGGGTTTTGGAGCCCAGTGTGTGTTTTTGCTTGCCTGCCGGGTGCAAGTTAGAATTAAAGCTGATGGCTCACCAGTTCTTGACTCTGTTGTTTCATTACCGACTGTCCAAATCTAATGCAAACCTGCATGGGCCAGGCGGCTGTGATGGTGGCCTCAGCTACTGGCCATACATTTGGCGTAGTCTCTGGCAGATTTGATACAGATCGGTATGGAGCCACCACCACCTTTGAGCGGTGAAGTAGAGAACTGGCTGCTGTTATGGTTTCCCATAGCTGTTTTTTTGGGTACTGTAGGCTGGCTGACTTTTACAGCCATGCATGAGGAAACCGAGAGCTCTATGGAAGACGCTGCTCGGCACCTGCAAACCGAGCAGCGGAAGGAGCTGGAGGAAATGTGGGAGAAAGAGATGCCAACCCTGGAGCTGGAGGAAGCACTGGAGGAGGAGGCTGACCAGGTTCGTGAGATTCGCTTGGAAATGGAGCAGCCACTGGGGAAGGAATCACAGGTTCGTGAGTTGCAGCTTTCCCTGGATGTTGTGGAGAGCCAGCAGTGGCAGGACGCCGGGGCTGAAGCCGAGGCTGGGGCTGAGGCTGAGGTGGTGGCTGTAAGGCCCATAGAGCAGAAGTCAGCGGTGGCCCAAGGCTCAAACCCAGCAGCAGAGGCTGGTGTTTTCAGTTCCCTTTTGGAGGATGAGGAGAATTGGTTTGGAGTTGCAATCCACAGTCTCCAGAAGGTGAGAGCCCAGCAGCAAGGAGTAGCTACCCTCCTGGTAGGTCTGAGATTTTGGGACATAGGGGTGGATGCCATCATGCTCCCCAGAGCAGAGATGGAAATGTTGACTGCCATTGCCAACTACTCCTATTTAGGAGAGTGTGAAAACTGTGAGGATGGCAGGAATGATGGGGGAGGCTAACACCCCATGTGCATGGACTGATTTCCTGGACTACGACCAGAGTGAGCACTCGCTCCTTTGTTGAATGGACTTATGGATTTTGGACAATGTGAAATACCCTGATGGGTGTGGGGGCGGCTTTGATGGAGGCCCTCCCCCTGCCCCGGGAAGCCTTTCAAGTGGCAAGAAAGAAGGCCGAGGACATTTTGCGCTTTTGGCAAAGTGCTCAGAGACTGGTGAAATGTACCTTTGTAATTGTTGAAATTGTATGATTTGTTATGTATTTGTAATTTGCGTAATGTGCCTAATTTCCTTGTACAGGGATGCCGGTGGTGTAGATTGTGCGTAGTAAAGTGAGCATAGGGGTGGATTGTTGGGCAGATGAAATATATTATGCTCACTTTGTTAAAGATGGTGCTGCCCACATGCAAGTTTTAAAAGTAAGCTTTTCCCCACACCCTTGACTGATTGGATGATGTAGGGTGGTGCACTCTCATGAGGAATCCTCCCTGTATGCCTCAGATAAGTGACTTTGTATCAGAGACGTCCTTGTTTGTAGATTGGATTAAAGGTTTTGAATCTACGCTATAAAGTGGGGCAGGCGGTAGCTTGCTCTCTCTCGGTTCCTGAGGTTAGTAATAGAGAGGAGAGTAGATTAAGGCCACATGGAGGAGAGGAGAAGCAGTCAAGATGGCGAAGCGCTGAGGAAGAAGCCAGTTTGTGCAGTTTGTGCTGGAGAAGGAGGTGGGGAACAGAGTTGAATAAGTCTGGTGAGCTAGAAACCTTTGATTCTAGGAAACTCGGATAAGTCAGTAGCTTTGTGAGCACTGAATGAGTGGGTTTTGGAGCCCAGTGTGTGTTTTTGCTTGCCCGCCGGGTGCAAGCTAGGATTAAAGCTGATGGCTCACCAGTTCTTAGCTCCGTTGTTTCATTACCGACTGTCCAAATCTAATGCAAACCTGCATGGGCCAGGTGACTGTGATGGTGGCCTCGGCTACTGGCCATATACACAGGGAGTGCCTGCTAAGCTGGTGGTAGGTTTGTGATTTTGGGACATAGAGGTGGATGCCATCATGCTCTCTGGAGCAAAGATGGAAATGCTGACTGCCATTGCCACATGCTCCTCTTTAGGAGAGTGTGAGAACTGTCAGGATGGCAGGAATGATGGGGGAGGCTAACACCCCATGTGCGTGGACTGATTTCCTGGACTATGACCAGAGTAAGCACTCGCTCCTTTGTTGAATGGACTTATGGATTTTGGACAATGTGAAATACCCTGATGGGGGTGGGGGGCGGCTTTGATGGAGGCCCTCCCCCTGCCCCGGGAAGCCTTTCAAGTGGCAAGAAAGAAGGCCGAGGACATTTTGCGCTTTTGGCAAAGTGCTCAGAGACTGGTGAAATGTACCTTTGTAATTGTTGAAATTGTATGATTTGTTATGTATTTGTAATTTGTGTAATGTGCCTAATTTTCCTGTACAGGGATGCCGGTGGTGTAGATTGTGGGTAGTAAAGTGAGCATAGGGGTAGATTATTGGGCAGATAAAATATATTATGTTCACTTTGTTAAAGATGGTGCTGCCCACGTGGAAGCCCATCACCCAGGTGATATTAGTTGCCCTTATGCTTGGGATGGGCATAATTATATTATTGTGTGGAGGGGACAGGCTGTAAGCAGGCAGGATCATTATAGCCGAAGGCTTAGTTTTAAGAGTAAGCTTTTCCCCACACCCTTAACTGATTGGATGATGTGGGGTGGTGCACTCTCATGAGGAATCCTCCTATTATGCCTTAGATAAGTGACTTTGTATCAGAGACTTCCTTGTTTGTAGATTGGATTAAAGGTTTGGATTTCTACACTATAAGGTGGGGCAGACTGGGAGCTTGCTCTCTCTCGGTTCCTGCCATCATCATTGCAGCGGCCTCCCTGATCTCTTGCCCTCCATGGGAAAAGCAGGTTTTCTGCTTTTCCATTGTTTTCTCTTGTGGCTTGCCTGTCTTAGTGAGACACCAATAAACAGAATGGCCTACCATCCTCCGACTTCGCCATTTCTTTACAGTCTGCCCGAATCCAATGGGAACCTGCATGTGAATGGCCACGATGGCGGCTCCTGGCCATACAACAACATCTTGAATTTCCACTTACCAAGACTCTTACAGCTACTGCTGCCTTTGAATGTCCATCCTGTCATCAACAGAGTCTATTACTCTATTGACAGGGCACGGTTCTTCAAGGAAATCAACCAGCTACTGGGTAGCAAGTTGTTTACACTAGGCTATTTCTATCCTAGAACAGTCAGTGCTTCATTCTCACAAGATTAGACACCTATTCAGGGTATGAGTTTGCCTTTCCTGCCCACAGAGCTTCATGTAGGACCACTATTTGGATGCTTAAAGAGTACCCAATCCACTAGCATGGAATTTCACACAACATAGCATGCAATCAGGGAACCCATTTCCCAGGTAAGAAGGTTCAGGAGTGGGCTCGTGTCTATGAGATACACTAGTTATACTGCATACTTTCCAGGAATAGCTGAGCTGATAGAATGTTGGAATGGCCAATGGCAGGTGCAGTTAGCTTCGAGGCGATGCTCTGAGGGTAGGGTGCCATCCTCTAGGATACAATGTATGTATTGAATCAGAAAATTTTATATGGTGCTATGTTTACAATAGAAGAATACTGGGGCTCAGGAACTAAGGAGTATCTCCACTTAACATCATTTCAGATGACTCCCTGTAGGACTCTGTGCTTCTTGTTCCTGCAACTCTGGGCTCTTCAGGGTTAGAAGTCATGGTCCCTTGGCGTTCACTCTTGCCAAGGGACACAGCAAGAACTCTACTGAGTACAAACTATGGCTGCAGCCTGGGCCTTTTGACTATATATAACCAGTTACTAGCAAGCAAGAGGAGTCACTATCTTGGTAGAAGTAATTGACACAGATCAACAAGGAGGTAAGGGCTGCTGTTAAATAAAGAGCTGGGAGAAATATGTGTGGAATGATGCTCTACTTCATTATTCCATACCCAGCTCTGACCGAATGGGTCAGTGCAGCAATTTCAGCCTTTTGTGCTGTCTCAGTATCTGCTTACTATAGGACCCAACTAACACAATGATTATGTTATTTGTGTCTACTATATCCTTATTACATTTTTGTCCACTTTATCTATCTAGGTTTGGGAGATGTTTTTTAAAAGTCCTTTTTAATGTGTCTATATATCCTTTCATACCCTATAGTTTTGCTTGATGAAGGTCCTCAGGTTGCACGATTCCTAAATGCAAGATTTTTAGTTAGCATATTTTAATTAAATGAACATTAGTCCCTCAACAACACAGTTCAAATTTCACATACAGTGGTGTATTAACTGTGATTAATTGCATAAGTGTGACATTTGCAGTTAGTTCTTCAGTCCAAAATTACTAAATAACAAATGCGTATTATAACCAGGGACCAGTGCTCGCTTCGGCAGCACATATACTATAACCAGGGACCAATTATGTCACTTCTTTCAAAGTCTGTTAGTGATTGGACATTGCGAATCTGTTATTCAGTTCATGGATGTCAAGTGTCACTGTGTTGTCATCTCCCAGTGATTAAACCCATGTGACATTTTCTAGAAATGGATAATTGATAGAAGAAATTAGCAAAAAAAGATAAGTTAGCAAAAAACAAACAAAGTAAAACTAAAGTGATAATGCTGGAAGTGAAACTTGAGTCAAATAGCTTGACCAGTGGTGGTGCAGTGGAAAGAGCATCAACCTAAAATGCTGAGGTCCCAGGTTCGAAACTCGGAGGTTGCTGGTTTGAGTGTGGGCTCACCAGCTTGAGCACAGGGTTGCAGGCTTGAGTGTGAGATCCTCGACATGATCCCATGGTTGCTGGCTTGAAGCCCAAGGTTGCTTGAGCAAGGGGGTCACTAGCACAGCTGGGGCTTCCCAGTCAGGGCATATATGAGAAAGCAATCAATGAACAACTAAAGTGACACAACTATGAGTTGATGCTTCTCATCTCTCTCCCTTTCTGTCTGTCTGTCTCTTTATATCTGTCTCTGTCTCACTAAAAAACAAACAGCCTGACCAGGCAGTGGCGCAGTGGATAGAGCATCAGACTGGGATGTGGAAGACCCAGGTTTGAGACCCCGAGCTCACCAGCTTGAGCGCGGGCCCATCTGGCTTGAGCAAAAGCTCGCCAGCTTGGACCCACGGTCTCTGGCTCCAGCAAGGGGTTGCTTGGTCTGCTGAAGGCCCACAGTCAAGGTGCATGTAAGAAAGCAATCGATGAACAACTATGGTGTCACAATGGCAACGAAAAACTAATAATTGATGCTTCTCACCTCTCTCCATTCCTGTCTGTCTGTCCCTATCTATCCCTCTTTCTGACTCTCTCTCTCTGTTCCTGTAAAAAAAAAAAAAGTTAATAAAACAAATAAAAAAACAAGAAAGGAAGGAAGAAACAAAGAAAGAAAGAAATTTGGCTCAAATATAATTGTTATAGAACTTAAAAAATAAATACTTAGTTAACTGTGGAACTGTTGATACCACTGCTATTTGAGAGACTAGACATGCGGTCAGAGAAACATAGTGAGGACAGATCTGTCAAAATAAATAAGTGATTATGATGAATGTCCCAGAAGAAATGACACTGGCAAAAACTTCACATTAAAAGAACTCTTGGAAGTTATTTCACACCATCAAAAACACATTGGATAAAATGTTGGAAGCTGATCCAAACTTAGAAGTATGACAATTTTCCAAGGCATAGAAAAGATGCTCACTGTGTCATAAGTTACACAAAGAGAAGCAGGCAAGCCCTCTTGACTATTTTTCTTGAAAATTTAAAAGAAAAAAAGAAAGAAAACACATTAATTTTCAATGTTGCTAATATTGTAAATTGCATTGTGGTAGATATTAGTTTCATTATTATTTTTTTATTAAATTTAATGGGTTGACATTGATAAATCAGGGCACATATGTTCAGAGAAAATATTTCCAAGTTATTTTGACATTTGATTATGTTGCGTACCCATCACCCAAAGTCAAATTGTCCTCCGTCACTTTCTATCTGGCTTTATTTGTGCCCCTTGCCTCTCCCTATCCCCTCCCTCACCTCCCCCTCCCCCCGGGTAGCCAGTACACTCTTGTCCATGTCTCTGAGTCTCATTTTTATGTCCCATCTATGTATGGACTCATATAGTTCTTAGTTTTTTCTGATTTACTTACTTCACTCAGTATAATGTTATCAAGGTGCATCCATGTTGTTACAAATGATCCGATGTCATCATTTCTTATGGCTGAGTAGTATTCCATAGTATATATGTACCAAAGCTTTTTAATCCACTTGTCCACTGAAGGACACTTGGGCTGTTTCCAGATCTTCACTATTGTGAACAATGCTGTCACGAACATGGGGGCGCATTTCTTCTTTTCGAACAGTGCTATTGTGTTCTTAGGGTATATTCCTAAAAGTGGGATAGCTGGGTCAAAAGGCAGTTCGATTTTTAATTTTTTGAGAAATCTCCATACTATTTTCCACAGTGGCTGCACCAGTCTGCATTCCCACCAGCAGTGCAGAAGGGTTCCCTTTTCTCCACATCCTTGCCAGCACTTACTCTGTGTTGTTTTGCTGATGAATGCCATTCTGACTGGTGTGAGGTGATATCTCATTGTGGTTTTAATTTGCATTTCTAGTGATTAGTGATATTGAGCATTTTTTCATATGCCTATTGGCCATCTGTATGTCCTTTTTGGAGAAATTTTTATTCATTTCTTTTGCCCATTTTTTGATTGGATTGTTTGTCTTCCTGGTGTTGAGTTTTATAAGTTCTTTATAAATTTTGGTTATTAACCCTTTATCAGATGTATTGTCGAATATATTCTCCCATTGTGTGGTTTGTCTTTTTATTCTGTTCTTATTGTCTTTAGCTGTGCATAAACTTTTTAGTTTGATATAGTCCCATTTGTTTATCCTGCCTTTTATTTCATTTGCCCGTGGAGAGAACTCGGCAAATATATTGCTGCGACCGATGTTGGAGAGCTTACTGCCTATGTTTTCTTCTAAGACTCTTATGGTTTCACGGCTTACATTTAAGTCTTTTATCCATTTTGAGTTTGTTTTTGTGAATGGTGTAAGTTGATGGTCTAGTTTCATTTTTTGCAGGTAGATGTCCAATTTTCTCAACACCATTTGTTAAAGAGGCTATCTTTACTCCATTGTATGCTCTTTCCTCCTTTGTCAAATATCAGTTGTCCATAAAGGTGTGGGTTTATTTCTGGGTTCCCTGTTCTGTTCCATTGATCCATGTGCCTGTTCTTATGCCAGTATCAGACTGTCTTGAGTACAATGGCCTTGTAGCATACCTTGATATCTGGAAGAGTGATACCTCCTGCTTTATTTTTTCTTTTTAAGATTGCTGAGGCTATTCGTGTTGATTAGTTTTATTATTTTAATTTCCCTATTTATTTGTAACCAACAGTACGTTTTCAACCAAAATCTTTGAAGGCCATGGAACAATAGTAGTCTTTCCTACTGATTATTACTTTTTATTTATTTTTATTTTTTATTTTTTTAGAGAGAGGATAGAAAGAGAGAAGGGGTGGAAGAACAGGAAGCATCAATTAGACCCAGCAAGCCCGTGGTTTCCAGCTGGCAACCTCAGCATTCCAGGTTGAAGTTTTATCCACTGCGCCACCACAGGCCAGGCTTTCCTATTGATTATTAAGATTGCTTTGCATGGTTTCAGCTTGCATAGTCACATTTGCTGTAATTCACTACTGTACAAAGTGAAGGACTTCTTACATTTGGTTTTAATTTTCCATATCCTTGACAACACATTATTGTATGTCTTTTTTATAGTAGTCATCCTAGTAGGAAGGCATGAAGTAGTATCTCATTGTGGTTTTGATTTGTATTTTGCTAATGACTAATGATCTTGAGCATTTTTTCATGTATTTACTATCAATTTATATATTTGGCTAGAGAAAAATCTATTCAAATCTTTTGCTCATTTTAAAATTGGGTTTATCTCTTTATATTTTACCTGAATATGTTTGTTAGCTCATCTGATATTTTTTCTAAGTAGGTAAGTTAAGCCCATTTAAATTTATCAATCACTCTAAATTATTTTTAATTTCTTTTTATTTATTTATTTTAGAGAGGAGACACAGAGTGAGAGAGAAAGAGAGAGAGAGAACAAGAGAAAGGGGGGAGGAGCTGAAAGCTCAACTCCCATATGTGCCTTGACCACCAGTACAGGGTTTTGAACTGGCGACCTCAGTGTTCCCAGGTCGACAGCCTGACCTGTGGTGGCGCAGTGGATAAAGCGTCGACCTGGGAACACTGAGGTCGCCAGTTCAAAACCCTGCACTGGTGGTCAAGGCACATATGGGAGTTGATGCTTCCAGCTCCTCCCCCCTTTCTCTCTCTCTCTCTCTCTCTCTCTCTCGCTCTCTCTCACTCTGTGTCTCCTCTCTAAAATGAATAAAATAAAAAAAAATTGTTGAAAAAAAATTTTATTTATTGATTTCTTTTAGAGAGAGGCAAGAAAGGGAGGGGGGAAGAAGGAGGGGAAGCATCAACTTTTCCATTTGTGCCTTGACAGGGCAAGCCCGGGGTTACAAACCAGCAACCTCAGCATTCCAGGTTGATGCTTTATCCACTGCGCCACCACAGGTCAGGCTCAATTGTTCTAAATTTCTTTTTATTGTTTTGCTATGTAGTCTATTTTCTTTGCCTTACTCATAGTACTCTCTTTAAAAACTGTCTGTGCCTGACTAGGTGACAGTGCAGTGGATAGACTCAAAACCTGAAGGTTGCCAGCTTGAGCCCAAGGTCTCTGGCTTGAGCAAGTGGTCACTCACTCTGCTATAGCCCCCTGGTCAAGACACATATGAGAAAGCAATCAATGAACAACTAAAGTGCCACAATGAAGAATTGATGCTTCTCATCTCTCTCTCTTCCTGTCTGTCCCTATCTGTCCCTCTCTCGGTCTGTCTCTCTCTCTGTTATCTTGCTTAAAAAATTTTTAAGAGAAAAAATTAGTAAAAAAATAAATACTGTCAGTTGCTTTCCTAATATATGAGCCATTTTGAAACTGCTTCGTACCTGGCCCCCTTTTCTCATTACCTAATCACTAATTTTATCATAGTGTCCAATTGCATACTTAAGTTCTTATTTCTTTTCTGAATTTATCATTATTATTATTTTATAGAGAGGAAATGAGAGAGATTGTTGTTCCACTTATTTATGCATTCATTGGTTGATTCTTATATATGTCCTGACCAAGGATCAAACCCACAACCTTGTCGTATTGAGATGATGCTCTAGTGGGCGGTTTTTATAAAAAGGTTGACTACCCCTGCTCTAACCAATGGAGCTACCCAGCCAGGGTCTATTTATTTTTTTATTTGTTAGCTAGCTCATATTATCTTTTTACTTTTAGCTAATACCATTGATGCGATCAGTGAGCTAATTTAACTTTCTATCAACTCATCCCTTTCCTTCCTTTTTTTTTTTTTTTTTTTGTGACAGAGACAGAGAGAGTGACAGACAGACAGGAAGAGAGAGAGATGAGAAGCATCAATTCTTCATTGCATTACCTTAGTTGTTCATTGATTGCGTTCTCATGTATGCCTTCACCGGGGGCTACAGCAGACCAAGTGACCCCTTGCTCAAGCTGACGTTGGGCTCAAGCTGATGAGGCTTGCTTAAACCAGATGAGCCCGCGCTCAAGCTGGCGACCTTGGGGTTTCGAACCTGGGTCCTCCGTGTCCCAGTCTGACACTCTATTCACTCTGCCACCACCTGGTCAGGCCATTTCCTTCCATTTTTTGTTGGTTGTATTAATTTCACATTATCAGAGCATATGATTTTGTCTCCCTTATGCAACATTCACTGTATGTCAAAGCCTCTATAATTATTTTGTGATTCCTAAAAGTTGTTCTCTGGTAAATTCCTCAATCAAGGCTCAGGGGAAAAAAAGTATTTCCTGAGAATTTACATGCTTTTAACTACAGTATCAGTGTGGACTTTATACTTGGATAGTTTGACTGGATATACAAATCCTTGAAAACCTTATAAGTCTCTTTGAAATGTTGCTCCCAAGAATCTAATGCCAATCTGACTTTATAAGTGACTTGGACTTTTGCCTGTATTACCGTAGTTGTTCATTGATTGCTTCTCATATGTTTTGGTTTTTGTTTTGCTTTGTGTGTGTGTGTGTGTGTGTGAGAGAGAGAGAGAGAGAGAGAGAGAGAGAGAGAGAGAGAGAGAGAGAGATGAGAAGCATCAACTCATAGTTATTGCACTTTAGTTATTCATTGATTGCTTCAGCCAGTGACCCCTTGATCAAGCCAGTGACCTTGGGCTCAAGCCAGAGACCTTGGGCTTCAAGCCAGAGACCATGGGATCGTGTTGATAATCCCACACTGAAGCCAGAGATCCCGTGCTCAAGCTGGTGAGTCCACAGTCAAGCCGGTGACCTTGGGGTTTTGAACCTGGGACCTCAGCATCCCTGGTTGATGCTCTATTCACTGCACCACCACTGGTCAGGGTGTCCCTCTTGTTTATATTATCCAGCAGCTTTACTAGGATATGACTTGGTGTTGACTTTTCTGGGTTGAGTTTACAGTGTAAACATTTTTTTTTTTTTTTGGTGACAGAGACAGAAAGAGACAGAGAGAGGGACAAATAGGGAGAGACAGACAGGGAGAGAGATGAGAAGCACCAATTCTTCATTGTGGTTCCTTAGTTGTTCATTGACTGCTTTCTCATATGTGCCTTGACCGGCTACAGCAGAGTGAGTGACCCCTTGCTCAAGCCAGCAACCTTGGGCTCAAGCTAGTAAGCCTTTCTTAAACCAGATGATCCCACGCTCAAGACAGCGACCTCGGGGTTTCGAACCTGGGTCCTCCGCATCCCAGTCCAATGCTCTATCCACTGCGCCACTGCCTGGTCAGGTTACAGTGTAAACTTTCAATGTGCATATTCAAGTTTCTTTTTCTTTTTTTTCAGTCAAGTTTTATTGGATTGTATTCTGTTCCATTGCTTTGTTCTTCTTCAGGAACTTCAGTTAATAGATATTGAATCTTCTTTGCCTGTCTTCTATATCTATTGCTTTATTTGAAATGCGGCTTATCTTTGATTTTTTCTTCTTTCCATCTTTTCTTTCTTTATTGTGTTTTCCACTTGCCAACTTTTGTATTCCTTCTAAAATTGTTCTTTAATTTTACTAGAGTTTCATAGCCTTCTCTTTTCTTGCCATATCAGTTTTCTACTATATTCTCATCAGTTGTTCTATCTTTACTCAGTTCATTTTTACTTTTCTTTTTCTGGTAATAATTTGTTTGGGGCTAGTTTATTGTATTAGTCAGAGTTCTCTAGAAAAAACAAAATCAAGAGAACCAGGAACTCTGAAGTTGGAGAGCAGAAGATGAACATCCCAGCTCAAGAGAAGGGGAGTCAGGGAGATGTAAAGCACAGCATAGGGAATATAGTCAGTAATATTTTAATAACTATGTATGGTGCCAGGTGAGTCCTGGAAATATGAGGGGGACACTCTGTAAAGTATATGATTGCCTAACCACTATGCATACACCTGAAACTAATACAAAATAATATATACATGTATATTTTATATATATATTTATATGTATATATTTTAGTGAGAGAGAGACAGATAGGGAGAGAGATGAGAGACATCAATTTGTAGTTGCGAGACTTAGTTATTCATTGACTGCTTTCTCATATGTGCCTTGACCAGGGTGCTCCAGCTGAACCTGTGACCCCCATGCTCAAGTAGGCGACCTTGGGGTTTCGCACCTGGGTCATCTGTGCCCCTGCTTGACACTCTATCCACTGTGCCACCACCTGGTCAGGCACTAAATAATATTGAATGTAAACTGTAATTGAAATATTTAAAAAGAGAAGGGAGGTGGTAATCATTATTCCTTCACTTTTTTGTTCCACTTGGCCTGCAAAGGATTGGATGATGCCCACCCACATTGGTGAGGTTAGATCTCTTTGCTCAGTCTACTGAATTAAAGTGTAATCTCTTTTGGAAATATTTAGACACATTGAGAAATTCCATTATACCAGCTATTTGGGCATCCCTTAGAATAGACCAATCAAGTTGACACATAAAATTAACCATCACAGTTATATTTCTTTTTTATAATATATGAGATGGGTTTTTTCAACCATTAGAAGAAGGTGCTTGCTTGTCAAATGGGCAGGGATGGGACAAGAAAACTTTCTTAGTTTCACAGCTCTAGGATTCCCTCTTCTGTTAATGTCAAGTACTCAAGTACTACTTTCTTTTTCTTACATCTTTAAATGCTGCATTTTGCTAATACATTATTTTATATATCACTCATGCACACAACTGAACTTCATCTCTTAACCACAGTATTGCTGCTATTCTATTTCTGGTTTCTGTTTTTATCAGCTTTTCACAGGGTGAGGCTCTTTAATGCAGTCAATATATAGTGGTCACAAGAATATAGAGGAGATAGATTACCACACATTGTTTGATTTTCTGTCAAGACTGAGCAGTTTTTTCACCAATCCTCAATTTAAAGTGTGTGAGGACTTCTTCTCCTGGTTGGTAATTCTCAGTCCTGCTTGTCCAGATTTTCTTCTGAGCAGTGTTCTCCCATTTGGAGGTTGTTGGCAACTTTTCAGTTCCACAACTTTTAGTATCCCATTTCACTTTGCACTATTTCCACCACATAAGTCTTGTTGATGTTTTGAGTATATCTGCCCATACTTGGTATAATGCCGATGGCTGAGACAAGGAAGGTTCACACTGGATTTTGGCAGACGGTAGAGGAACTGCTGAGCTGGAAAGCATTGGGTCAATCCTGTTTAATAGATTCTCACAATGGCGAGTGAGCAAACAGGCAGGAGAAAACTGCTTCTAATGGCAGCAGGTGAACGAACAGCAAAATAGTCCCTCACAGTGGTGGGCAAGCAATCTATAATCTGCCCTGAATGAAAGCACCCGTACGTAGCCTTACATAGGCTATGCACACGTGGTTCTGCCATGTGCTCATGCACTAATCATGCAAAGTGCAAGTGAGCAAGCCTAACACAGCTGTTTTCCCTACACTCAGGAATACATGGAAACTCCCTGCATAATGCCAGTGGTTGAGGCCAGGCAGGTTTGCATTGAATTCGGGCACACGGTAGAGGAATTGCAGAGCCGAAAAGCATTGGGCCATTCCCATTTATTGGGGGCTTGCAGAGACGAGTGAGTGAATAAGCAAAGGAAAACCGCTTTTTTTCAGTAGAGGGCAAGGGATAGGAAAACTGCCCCTCACGTTGGTAGTTGAGGGAACTAGGGAATCGCACCTCGTGGTGATGGGAGAGCAATCTGGGAGAATCACCACCAAACGAAAGCAACCATAGCTTTTCATAGAGATACACACGTGGCTTTCCGTCACGTGCTCACACACTAATCATGCGAAGTGCTCGCAGCCTGGAAACCAGTGAGCAAACCTAACCACAGCTGTTTACCCTACATTCCACCCCTGTAGGGCTGCTCGCTTCAAAATCTATGTGACAGGTATCTTCTGCGATAGTCCCTGTGCAAGGTGTGAGGTACAGTACAGAAACGGTAGACTATAGTAACAGAACTATAAAAGCACAAGCTATATGACAATAAAGATGGTGCACCAGCCTGCTGCTAAAGACACCCACCATTCTTAGAGGGGAACCCCATTTGGCATTCCACCTCCTGGGTTTCCTCCACCAGGGTGTGCAAGGAAGGCTCGCTTACCATGTCCAGTAAGCTGTGGCCAAAAGAGAGAGTTGTCAATGGTACCAAGAGAGTCAAAGCTTTCCCCTCTGGTAGAATACAGGCCACAGTTTTGTCCACAGACAGCATAGCAGCAGGTACCACAGGCTGCCTCAAGTAGGCATACCAAATCTTACTGGCCTGTACACCAGGAGCTTCTGGATCCATGTGCATCAAATGGAAGAACTCAGTATAGGACATGGGGAAATTACCAAGGTGCCCTTCACAATGCTGTCCCCCTGAGCACTCAAGGGATAATACACTTCTACCTTAGGCGGCCAGGTGCTGATTGCCCTGGGAGTTAACTGGAGGCCCACCTAGCTCATAGTGCCAACAAGGCCACCAGGCTGCGAGCACTTCGCATGATTAGTGTGTGAGCACTAATGAGTGGGCTGTTGGGGCAGGCAGGAGCATGCTTCCCTGTTACCCAATGTCCGGCTTGCGTCAAGTGTCCTGAGTGCATATCTGCAACTGGATGGGGAGCAGCGGCCCAAGGCAGGAGGGCCTCCACCCGTGCCAGCCCCCTACCCTCTGTTGAGGTCTCTCATTTCAAATCCAGAGTACTGTCCACAAATGGCATGTCCATCCAGTAAGGGAGCTGGTACACCTCTCTTGTTGCAGTTCCTGCTGTAAGAGTCCATTATACCGTTCAATAATACCAGCGGCCTGTGAGTGGTAGGAGACATGGTACTTCCAATCTACCCCCAGGTCTTAGCCCATTGCTTCACCATACATCCAGTTTAAGAGGTACTGTTGTCACCTTCAAGAACCAGCAGCTGCCCGTACGCAGCACTCAGGCGGTCCAGAGCCTGTATGATTGCCCTGTGGTCTGGGTTATGGGCAGGGTAAGCAGCAAGCAGACCGGTGGCAGTATCTCTACAGGTGACTGCATACTGGTACCCATTTGACTTTGGTAAGAGTCCAATGACATGTATCTGTCACCATGTCAGTGGAACACAACCTATCTGGATCTGTCTAGGTAATGCCAGTTGTCACCAAGGGTGCTTATTGGAACACACTGCACATTGATCACAAGCTGCAAGTACCGCTGCATAGGACACAGGCAAGTTCCATGCCTTAACCAGAGACACATAATTTTCTGTCCTGCATGGAGCAGACGCCAGTGGAGCCACTGTGTCATATCAACTGTGGGTGCAGTCTCCAACCATTGCAACCTTGCCAAGGTGTCTGCCTCATCATTACCAGGATGGGCTAGAGGGGCATGCCCTGTGACATGGTATACTGTCACCAGCTTCTGGTGTCCTATTTCCCATAAGTCCTGCCACATGCCCTAACCTTATAGCAGACAGTGCATTACCCACTGGTTAACATGCCAAATAGCTACCCAAAGGGTCAGTCCACAATAGAAAGCTCAGCTGTCGATGCAAATCACCAGAGGTGAAGGTTCATTGTGGGCAACTAGCCATACAGCTCTTAATTCTACCCATTGGCTGCTTTGGCCTGTACCCGTGTCCATCCAAATAGTCTCAGTGGCCAGATGGAAGGCTATAGCTGTCCACTTGGCAGGTTGGCCCCTGCTAGAACCATCAGTATACCAGGCATCCTTGGGGATGGGCATCTACCCTCCTGGTAGGGACTGACTTCAGGTTCTTCCCCCTGAGCCCCAGCAGCACCTGACTTTAGGGTCACATAGGTGACTGAACGCAAGACTTCCCACAGTTCTACCCTCAATGGGCTAGCGCTAAGAGCACAGCATTGTTGCAAGTATGCATCCCACTTGGCCAGGGTGGATGTTTGGGCCATACCACTATATGGTTCTGTTGCCCAGTCTCTCACCCATCCTGCAATGGGTATATTGTCTTGACCATAACTGGAATTGTGGTCGTAATACTCTCAGGGGCTAGGAGGGCGGCATACACAGCTGCCAACTGTTTCTCCACTAATGAATAATGGACTTCAGCGCCTTTCCACAATTGGGACCAAAACCCAATAGGTTGCCACGAGCACTCTGTTCGTTGCCACAAGCCCCATCAAAACCCCTCAGAGGTTATATGAACATCAATTTCACAGGCCCTGGCAGGGTCAAACACATTCAAAGCCTGTGCCACCTTGACCATTCTCTTAGCTGCTGAGAAAAGTACCTTGTACCTGCTCAGTCCAATCCCAGAAGAACCCCCTTCCAAATAAGGTTATATTGAGGGTGCAATAATTGAGCCAAATGGGGTATGAATGCTTGACAGTACCCCAGCAGACCTAGGAATTCCTGTAACTGTTTTACGGTAGCGGGGATGGGGAACTCCTGGATCTTACCTATAACTGCATCAGGGATAACTTTTGTCTTACCCGACCAATCAACACCCAAGAACTTAACAGATAACCCAGGTCCTTGTAATTTGCCCTCATTGACTGCCCAGTCACACACTTTCAAATCGGATAGCAGGGTAGGGACTGCTTGTTCCAATTCTGGAAGAGAGTCACTAGTTAGCATAATGTTATTGATATAATGATATATACAAACTACCTCTGGCTGTTTCCACTTAGTCAGGTCAGCAGCCACCAGCCCATGACACAAGATGGGGCTATGCAAATAGCCCCGTGGTAATAATACAAAGGTCCATTGCCGTCCTTCCCAGGTAAAGGCAAATTGGTCTTGACTCTTTGCAGCTATATCAATAGAGAAAGAGGCGTTAGCCAAATCTGCCACAAAGTGGTATGTCCCCAACTCATGGCTTATCCATCACGTTAGCTATAGAGGAAACAGCAGCGTGCAAAGGGGGAACAACTTTATTAAAGTTCTCTGTAATCTACTGTCATTCACCAGGTTCCATCTGGCTTGCACACAGGCCACATTTAGGAGCAGTAAGGGTGGTGTGCTGGCCTGATGATCCCCACCTTTTCTAGTTCAAGGGTTGTCCCTGTGATTACTTCATAACTACCTCGCAGGCAGTACTGCTTCATGTTACTAATGCACCAGGGAACCGGTAATTGCAAGGGGGAATGTGCTGCATGTCTACGAAACACAGCCTTTGCCAGACCCGCAAGGCAAAACTCCCCAGCTGTGGATATCAACCACAGTCCTTGTAAGACATTGGCCAGTGGCCAAGACCAGGCAGGTTCACATTGGATTTGGGTAGATGGTAAAGGAACTGTGGAGCTGGAAAGCACTGGGCCATTCCCATTTAATAGATTCTCGCAATGGCAGATGAGCAAACAGGCAGGGAAGAACTGCTTTCCATGGCAGCAGGGAAATGAACAGCAAAATGCCCCTCACAGTGGCAGGCAGGCATTCAGTAATCCACCCTGAGTCAAAGCACCTGTAGCCATACACAGGCTATGCACATGTGGCTTTGCCATGTGCTCACACACTAATTATGCAAAGTACAAGCGAGCAAGCCTAACACAGTTGTTTTCCCTACATTTCACCCCTTTAGGGTTGCTCCCTCACAATCTATGTGACTGGTATCTTCTGTGATGGTCCCTGTGCGAGGAGTGAGGTACATTACGTAAACAGAAACAGTACAGACCACAGCAACCGAATCACAAAGGCACAAGCTATACCAAATATGACAATAATTACAAAGGTGCCCTTCACAATGTCTCCCTGAGCACTCTGCCTGGGGAGTTAACTGGAGGCCCACCTCTGGCCTCCTACCCTACGGTGCCAATAAGGCCACTGTTGGGAAAATGGTTAAAGTTAGGCTTGCTCGCCTGTTTTTAGGCTGTGTAGCCATAAAGCCTAATGTAACCCAGTACACAGTACCTTGAGCACTGCCTTTATGTATGCACGTTATGTAATCAAGGACACAGGTTTTGGCTAAGTGCCACTATTGTCTGAGTAACCATAAAAGCCTGAGTGCAGTGGCCTGTTGTTGCAGCCGCTCTTGCTCCTGCAGCAGCTGCTGATACCACCACTGCACAGCATCTGGCTGCCACTGCCAATAAAGTGTATCCTATCTGCCTAAAGCTCTGCACATCTTTTTTCCAGCTCCCAGCCCCTTACAGCCTTCTGCCTTTTGCCTCAGAACTCAGATCCAAAAGCCACCCATCATAGGTGCAGGGCCTGTACAGTCTAGAGCCATGTTCATTGAAGCAAATTTCCTTGGTGTTGTATCAGCAACTGGATGGGAGCAGCTGCCCAGTACACAGAGGCCTCCACAGGCGCTGTAGCACCTCCATTAGTGCCTCTCATACTGCATGTCCACCCAGCAAGGGAGCTGCTGTCCCCCTCCTGTCACATTCACTTCTTCAAGAGTCCATTACACTGTTCAATGATCAGTTCATAATAGACAGCCCAGCTGTCTGTGCAAATCACCAAGGTAAAAGTCTACTATAGGAAACTAGCCATACAGCTCTTTGATAACAGACCTCAGTGCCTTTCCACAAACACTGTCCATTGCCACAAGCTCCTTCCAAATACCTCAGCAAGCATACAAGGTCTGGCAAGGTCAAACACATTCAAAACCTGTGCCGCCTTGACAGTTCTCTTAACTGCTGCAAAAAGCACTTATTATCTTTTAAGGCCAACACCTGCTGCACATTTGAAAGGGACCAGTAAACTGCCAATTTCACATGTGGCTTCCAGCCCCCGCACATCCCCATTAGATGGGTCCCTCAGCCTTCTCCCCTATTCAAACTGGCTCAATGGGTCTTGGGGATTCTCCTCTCCCTCAGCTGTCTTCAACAAATAATCTTGCAGTCATGAGCGCCTGCCATTCTTTTGGCAGCTGCTGGGGCCACCCACTTCCCCCATTTTTTCAGCAGCTGAAACCTCTGTTTTGGCTTAAACTGCCACCAAAGCTCCAAAGAACTTTATTAGATTTGCCATTTAAATTTCTCCCTATCTGCCCTGGCTACAATCAAATCTACTCACATCTGTATACAGGTAACCTTGACGGGCCCATTTCTCTTGTTTGTCAGGGTGGGGGGCAGCAGCCTGTACAGCCTTATGGTTTCATGCTGCCTCCACCTGCCCCCCCCCAAATCTGCCACCATCTGTGTAACAGCACTAATGGGATGCCTCATATAGGGGCTCAAGATAGCCACTAGTGACCCAAAAAGAGCTGATGGGGTGATACAGAGAATAAGGTACCTCATTCCTGCCAGAAATACTTCCTCATCTGGCCCACGGGACCTCAGGTTGAAAGCAGCATTCCTCTTACCCAGTTCCTGGAGAACCTGCTGCAGCTCAGTATACGATTGCCACTGACTCACTGCTCATGGCAAGTCTCCAGCTTGCTGCCAGACTGTGCAAATGGCAGCCATCACCCATTCTAATAGGTTTCCTGGGTTGTCATGGCAGTTCTGAAGACCCTGCCTCAAGGAGGACTGAGTGGTAATAGTGGCTAATTTCTCTATCTTGGTTCTGGAGAGCATGATGCCATCCACCCTTATGTCCCACAACCACAGCAACGAAGCTGCTAGGGAGTTGGTGGGTTTCTGCCTAAATTTTGCCCCTAATTCCATCAACTCTGGGTGAAGAGCCAGGCCACACAGTGCTCTACCACTTGTGGAGAGGGTCGTCCCTGTCTGTGAGACATTTTTGGCTGCTGGGTTTTCATTTTCTGGGTGACCACCGGCTGGGCTCTGAATCTGCTGATGGCAGTTTCAGTTCAAACCTCCTTCTCCTTAAAGGAAGAGGAGAGTGAGGAATGCCTACAACTGTTGACTTGAAGTCCCTCCATCAGTGGCACTCCTTCATCAGCGACTACTTTGGCTCTTGTGGCTGCCAGCTCTCAGCCTGAAGCTGAAACTTGAGCTCTTAAATCTGCAGTTGGTCCGCCTGCAACCGCCATTGCCAGTGTTCAGCTCCCAGAGCAAACAAGATCTCTCTGTAATTCCTTCTAGAGCAACCATTTCAATTCTAGGCGCTGTTGGTGTTCAGTCTGCATTTTAAACCTAAGCTCTTAAAAGTGGTCAGCCTTCTCTAGCAATTGTTCCAGTTCAAGCTGTTTTTGGTTCTCAGCCTGTAGCCTGAACTGGAGTTCTTGAATTTGCAACTTTCTCCAGTGACCATTGCAGCTCATGCCATTGTTGGTGTTGTCTGCAGCTCATCCTGGAGCTTTTGACCTTGCACAGCTTCTTGCACAGAGCTCCTGGTTTCTTCGCACCAGGCTGTAAAAAACACCCAGCCTATGACTCCCAACAGGACAGCCAGAGGGAACCATGTGCTGGAAAACAATGGCCACTCCCACCTTTCAAGGGTGTTGGTAGAATACTGATCTGATCTGAATCCTGCTCACAGCACCAAATATAATGCTGGTGGTCAAGGTCACATTGAATTTGGGCAGATGGTAGAACTGTAGAGCCAAAAAGCATCGGACCATTCCTGTTTATTGGAGGCTCACAGAGACCGGTGAGTGAATAAGCAAAGGAAAACTGCTTTTTGCAGAGGGCAAGGGGTCAGGAAAACTGCCCCTCACAGTAGTGGCTGAGGGAACCAGAAAACCGTACCTCGCAGTGGCAGGAAAGCGATCTGGGAGAATCACCACTGAGGGAAAGCACCCACAGCTTTTCATAGACACGCATGTAGATTTCTGCCACATGCTCATGCACTAATCGTGTACGTGCTTGCAGCTGCGAAACCAGTGAGCAAGCCTAACCACATGTTTTCCCCACACCCTGTTATTTAGTTTTGTTGAACTATGGAGTTTTTCTTTTGTTATCCTGGTTAGTGTACATGATTTTCAGAGTTCTGAGGAGATTCAGAAACTATTCTGTTGACATGATGCCACCTAATTCAGGACATCTTTTAACTTTATTAATGCAAATTATGTACAATATGTCAGGTTATATGATTAGTTTTTCCTAGCTGTTTCCAGTCACTCTATTATAAGCATGGAGAAGACTCCTTAGTGACCTTTCCCTGACAGTTACAAGTGCCTTGTGTTTTCATTTCCTCATCTCAAAACCCTTCTTTCACTGCTCTCAGTGTTATCCTCCTAGAATATTTTAAAGTATTAAAACTAAAGCAATGGCTTAAAATAAAAACTTTCCCTTAATTGAAAGCTTATGTAGAAAATCTGAAATCACTGGGTATAAAACAAGCAACCTTTAAATTTTAAGTGAAGAGTCATGGTTTAGAAGCAAGGCAATCACACTGAATAGTTTAAGGCTCAATCCCAGGTGATTCTGATTAGGATCTAGGGTGAAACTAGAAATCTTTATTTTGTTAACACTCTCTATGTGATTCTAATCGTAAGGTGACCAGACATACTGCTTTTGGCGGGACAGTACCTATTTTTAACAATTTGTCCCGCGTCCCGTGGCATTTTTAAAAAGTCCCGATCTAAAAAAATGTATTACAATACTATTTTTGCATTCTATGAAAATTTTTTTTGCTTCATATAGAACAAATTTTTAATCAAGAACCCCCCCCCCCATCAATGGTGTCCTGCTTTACCAATTTTAAAATCTGGTCACCTTATAATGCACAATCATATTTGAGAACCATTACACTAGATTGTGCTGTCCAAAACAGAAGCCACTAGACACACAACTTAAATGTAATTAAAATTAAGTAAATTAAAAATTCAGGTCTTCAAGTGCACTAGCCACATTTCAAATGTCAGTAGGTGTATGGGGACAGTGACTACCACATTGGAGTGCAAATATAGAACATTTCTATCACTGCAGAGTTCTGTACTATGCTGCTTTAGATAGTTGTCCCCACATAGGGTGTGCACACCCAAAAGGATGTCTACATTTACTTGGAAAATATTTAAATAGAAACATTACATTTTTCAACCAATTTTTTAAAAATTTCCATTTGGGGATAATGTACTTAATGCATTAGTGTAGTATTGAGTGAATATAAACATACATAATGCATGTTTAAAAGTTATATACTGATGAAGTGTATGGCTAAAAAGTTTGAAGACCATTACACTAAATACCTATGACTTCTAAAGAATTTGTCTGGTCTGACCAGGCAGTGACGCAGTGGAGAGAACATTGGCCTGGGACACAGAGGACTCAGGTTCGAAACCCCAAGGTTGCTGGCTTAAATGAGGGCTTACCCAACGAGTGCAGGCTCGCCAGCTTGAGCATGGGATCATAGACATGACTCCATGATCGTGGGCTTGAGCCCAAAGGTCACTAGCTCAGAGCCCAAGATTGTTGGGTTGAGTCCAAGGTCGCTGGCTTGAGCAAGGGGTTACAGGTTTGGCTGGAGCCCCCAGGTCAAGGCACATATGAGAAAGCAATCAATGAACAACTAAGGTGTTGCAATGAAGAATTGATGCTTCTCATCTCTCTCCCTTCCTGTGTCTGTCCTTGTTTGTCCCTCTCTCTCTCTTGCTTAAAAAAAGTCTGGAAGGGAGTATAGGGCCGATAAATGGTGTTGGAAGGAGACTTGACTTGGGGTGGGTAACATACAAAATAATGCACAGATAATGTATTACAGAATTGTACACCTGAAACCTATATGATTTTTTAAAAAATTTTTCCTAAGTTAGAAGCGGGGAAGCAGTCAGACACACTCCCGCGTGTGCCTGACAGGGATCCGCCTGGCATGCCCACCAGGGGGCAATGCTCTGCCCATCTGGGGCATTGCTCCATTGTGGCTGGAGCCATTCTAGTGCCTGAGGCAGAGGCCATGGAGCCGTCCTCAGCACTCAGGCCAACTTTGCTACACTGGAGCCTTGGCTGTGGGAGGGGAAGAGAGAGAGAGAGAGAAAGGAGAGGAGGAAGGGTGGAGAAGCAGATGGGCGTTTCTCCTGTGTATCCTGACTAGGAATTGAACCCAGGACTTCCATATGCTAGGTTGATGCTCTACCGCTGAGCCAACCAAGCAGGGCAAAACCTATGATTTTATTAACCAAGGTCACTCCCAAAATTTCAATAAGTAATAAATTTTAAAAATTTGCCTGGGGCCCTGGCCAGCTGGTTCCCTGGTAGAGCATCAGGCTGGTATGTGAATGTCCTGGGTTCGACTCCGTCAGGGCACAAAGGAGAAGCACCCATCTGCATCTCCACCACCTCCTCTTGCTTCTCTCTCTTTCTCCCCTCCTGCAGCCAAGGCTTAATTAGAGCAAGTAGGTCCTGGGCACTGAGGATGGCTCCATGGCCTCTGCCTCAGGCACTAAAATGGCTCCTACTGCAACGGAGTAAGGGCCCCAAATGGGCAGAGTATCACCCCTTAGTGGGCCTTCCGGGTGGATACTGGTCAGGGTGCATGCAGGAGTCTCTCTCTGCCTTCCCTCCTCTCACTAAAAAAAAAAAAATTTTGCCTGGGCTGACAACAAAAACTTTTAACTGGTGTTCCTTTCTAGGTAAAGATTTTTATACTTCAAACCCAATCCCCAAACATGAGAAGTCTCTTTTTTCTTTTTAAATATACACATGTAAGATATTTATTTCAAAAAGCACAAGAACATTATACAAGTTTTAAATTTACATTTTGCAATAAAAGATATCAATATATGCATTCTTTTGTAACTTCATCATGGATGGAATTTGAATCAGTGGTATAAACATGTTGCAGTCACTAAATATAATCATCATCACAGTGAGCCAAATGCATAGCTGTTATGAAATGAGAAATGACCACCAAAGGGTGACTCACAGCCCAACAGACACCAACGTAATAAATTAATTATACAGATATATGCTTTTCTTCACTGTACCATAAAAATTCCTGCCGGCCCCTCACCAAACATTAAAAACACACATTTTGGAGCCATCCCCTTGAACTAGTTCTTCCATATTCTACACTAGAGAAAATAAAGTGACTTTTTGTTCATTTTGTAAGTCAATTTCATAAGCATAATTAATTTGTAATGATCAAGGCAAATCACTAGGATATTTGAATATAATTAGAAATCCCTTGGGCTGGGGGCAGAACTGAGACATATATTCAGCTACAGTACAGAGATCTGAATCAATCTCTGTAAGTAGAACTTAATATGAAATAGGTTCTTTGGCAGTAAAGGTCTGACTGGCCATTGCAGGATAATCTTTCTGGCAGCTTGAGAGCTTAACCCTAGGATTTATGAAGTGAATATAAAGACTAGAAACAAAAAGGTCCACTTATCTTTGCTAAACTGGGTTCATCAATTAGAGCAGAAGTCAGCATCCTTTGTTGCCTATTCTGTCTCAGACTTCTCAGTCAGCCAATCCATCCAACAAAATATATAAGAAATAACAGGAAATGTTTCAATCACTTAATCATACTGGCAAATTTGATAAACTGAATACTGAATTTTCTGATCCCCACCCACCAATGTTACAAATTGTTCAGTGAAGTGGAATCTATTTCCTGATACCTTCTTAACTATTCAATTAGAAAATCATGATTGTGCTTCTGATGCCAACCCCTTACTGCAAAATCCACCTTTTCTTTACTTTACATAGAAATAACAAAAAAATCTACCCCCAAATGTGCATCATCAATCACTTGACAAACATGTTTTTATTTGCTTGCCTTTGCTGAGCACAAAGAATGTAGGAAAACATTTACATACATATATGAGTAGTCACCAAAGGCAAAATAAAATGGTCTTTGAATGCATCTTTCAAACTCCTAACATTACTCCAGAGACAACAGAAACTAAAAAGGAAGATTTCTATTTATCTTCTTTCTGTCTGCTGTTTTATATCACAAGTTCTTGATCAAAGTTAAAAGTTTGCACAAATCTGGGAGAGCTTGATTCTTTATAAACAGATGGCTCAACCACAGCATGTTCCAACAGGACAGAGACTAGTGATCACATGGCTTGTTTGGTTGTTTCTACTAGTCATAAAAATCAGAGTTTATGAAAAGGTTGCACACAGATAACAAATGAAGAGTTAGTCTTTTACATATGAGGTGGCAGAATTGGCTTAAATCTGATTGTTCTAATTTACAGCTGTTATGATCCATTTTCTGAGGGAATTTTCTTTTCTTCATTCTATAGATAGTTTATATCAGAACTGGATCTGGTTTCTAAGAGTCAAATAGTCAAATAGGATAGCGCCGCATCAAGAGATAAGTGAACCCATTTTAGAAACTTGCTTTTGGAAAATGGAAAGTATAATTTCAAAATTCAACAGAACTATTTGTGGTTAGATTACAGACTTTTTGTCCCATCAGGGTTGAAGAATGAATGCACTACCCTAACTCTTACTGAAGTTTACAGTAGGAAAAAACCTTTTCCACCCTGGCAAAAATTTGCCTTAGAAGTGGCAACTCTGTCCATATAGAGATTTAGTCTAATTTCTGACTGAAACAATAAGTGGCACATTAGGACTATTTCCTTAAAGAGAAATGATTAAAATTTTACTTCTTTGGAAAACTTTCTCAATTGAAGTATTCTGCGTGATTTCTGCAATTCCTCTTTAGATGCAAGAAAGAAAATCACAGATTATTAGAATCTTGTCAGTAATCCAATGAGGGGTAGGGGAGTATACCAACAACAAAACTGTAGAAGAGTTAACTAACTTTTAGAAATGTCCACAACTGCTTAATGTGACTTCTTGATCAGGGAGATGAAATGAATGGGACAGATTATGAAGGGAAATGACTTTTCTGGACATATTAGCAGAATCAGACACTTGGGGTAAAAACATTTCTTTAGTGTTCTAGAACATAAAACAGATTATTCTATGTTCTTTTTCTCTTTAAGCATATGTTCACTAACTGAAAGCAATACTCCATTAAGGAATATTTTATTGATTTATATGAATTCGGACACAACTGGACAAAGAGCAAAAGACCCTTTAACCCTTTCCCAGCTCTCAGAAAGGTCTCCATAATTTTGAATCAGTCTTTATTACAGTCTTCATTTGTGATTGTCCCGAGGCAGAGTTGGAGCTCATAATGACTGCCAGTTGAATCCAAATAACATCTGATTAGTTTCCTGGCTCCTAGCAATCTCTTCTATTATGCAGTGTTGCTGCCATACCAGATGTAGCTTCCGATACCTCTCATGAGATAAATGAAGTGGGTTGCCCCTCCTTCAGGGGAAAAAAAAATAACATGTAAGTTTATTCAAATAACTGCCACACTTTATTGCCTAAATTAACCTGAACTTTTTTATTAATTGATTTTACAGCGGTGGGGTAGGAAATGAGAAGTAGTTGCTTCACTCTAGCTGTTCACTGACTGTGTCTCATCTGTGCCTTGACCAGGCAAGCCCAGGATTTCGAGTCAGTGACCTCAGCATTCCAGGTCGGCACTCTACCCACTGCGCCACCACAGGCCACAGCGTGAACGCTTGAGTTGTTTTGGAGCTGGGAAGAATCACCAGGACAGGGTTTTAAAAGGGATATATTCCCATCCCCATTGATCACTAAGAACTTGATTGGTTATTTAGCAAATGAAGCAGAAACTTATTGATTATTCAGAAAATAGGTCAAGTATACCATGAGCATATGGGACCTCATTTAAATGGCCAGCATGTTTTATAACTTGAAGTATTTCTAGTCTTCGAGTGGTTAGTCTGAGTGGAGCTCTAATGGCTTATTTTTTTTCTAATGGCTTTTAGGGTTCATAGTTTATCAGCTTTGATTTCTGATCTCTGCATAGTAAAGGTTAGATCTAAAATGTAACAACACTAAGTTTTCAAATTATATTCTGCTCCACAGAAATATTTGATTATATAACATACACAAAATGTTGTGTTATGTGTTATGACATAACAAATTTTCTGGTGATCAGCAAATATTTAAATCAAATTACTCCACAACAATTCTAAGGTTGTACAGTTTATAACACTGTATAACTACTAAGCTAAAATGACCAAATTTTGGTTGTTGCCAATAATGAAGAACTGTAAGATTCTCATTCCTGAGGCATTCCAGCGTCTCAACTTACCGAATATTTTTAAATTGCCTTATTACTTGTAAAATTCTGCTTCTTTCTACCTTTCTAAAATAACTCAGATCTCTTATCCTCAGTCATTAACAACTTTCACAACTCAAGATTTTTTCCTCCCTAAACTCACAGAGTATTTCTACAGTTAAATGCTGTCATAATAAAAATGAATCTCTCTATGATCAAAAAGGTTCCAAGTCCCATCTAGTATATCTATTCATTATGAGTAATATTTCAAAAGAATAGAATTTCAGTTAGACAAAGGGACAGTTTATGGGAAGATCTAATCTTTTGTCAATATATACTTTTGGGACCATTGTGCCTTATTTCCCTCTTTCTCATAAGTCCTTTAGTACCTAACACTGGGAAGGATACAGAAAAATTCAGGATTCTAAATATTTTGCTTTGGTAAAGTAAAGAAGGCTGATACAGCTGGCTAGTAAAAAGTTTCAAATATTGCAATGAAAACCATGAATATCCATTTTAAACCGAAGTCTCTCACTGGATGCTACATATTTCTTTCTTTATATGTGCGTCAATTAAACCTCCTAAGTAATTCAAAAGAATAGTTGATTAAAACTAACAGAGCATGCAAACATTAGGAGAGTTGGTGTCTTTAAAAAATTTGGAGAAATATCCTCAAATTTTACAGTTGTTTAAAATTGTGTTACATTTAGGATGACATATTTAATTTGTAGCCATTTAAAAATAGCTCTCAGTATTTAGCATTAGCTTTTACGTTTAAAGAATTATCATCTACATATATAATAATGTGATTGAAAAAAAAGTCTCACTTCAGGCCAGGATCTGTTTCTCCATATTCATCCAAGTAAGGAGCTGGATAGGCACAGCCTCTGGCTTTCCCTTCAACTAGGACCACTCTGCATTCTCTGATTCTGAAGGACAAAACAACCAACAGGAAATATTATTAAGTGCATGCGTGCAACCGATAAGCACTGCATCGAAGTTAACCTAGAGAAAGGGATGGCCAATATTTGTTAGCAATTCAGTATAAAAATAATATAAACATAAACAAATAGACTAAACTGTTTCTTTTGTGCTTTTTTTTGTGATAAGAGACAGAAAGAGAGTCAGAAAGAAGAACAGATAGGAACAAACAGACAGGAAGAGAAAGAGATGAGAAGCATCAATTCTTCATTGTGGCAACTTAGTTGTTCAGTGACTGCTTTCTCATATGTGCCTTGACCGGGGGGCTACAGCAGAGTGAGTAACCCCTTGCTCAAGCCAGCAACATTTAGGCTCAAGCCAGCAACCACTGGGTCATGTCTATGATCCCACGCTCAAGCCAGATGAACCTGCGCTCAAGCCGGCGATCTCGGGGTTTCGAACCTGGGTCCTCTGTGTCCCAGTCTGACGCTCTATCCACTGCACCACCGCCTGGTCAGGCTAAACTGGGTTTTGTCTAAATAAAAGAGAATAAACATTACTATTGTTGTTAAAGCTATGGGAAAGAGTCATTAGATTTAGAGACATAGGAACAGTAATACTGATGGCATATATTGGAGAGAAGAAGGAGGCTGTCCTAATTAAGTCATAGATACCCTGGAAAATGGTGACCAGAGCTGTTTCTGTTATGATTCCTGACCTATGAATTGGAGGGGGAGCCTAACAGAAGAATAGAACCACATCTCTCAGTCTGATAAACTCAGGCCAGAAAGGTCAGCTAAGGGAGTGTCAAGCCTTTCCTGGTTAGAACCAGCCTCCAATAGTATAGATCAGTGTTTTTCAATAAAATCTTCATACAACATCAGGGTGGTTAACTCTTTTGCAGCTAGCACAAAATTTCAAATGGACAGGTCTATGGACCGGTGGTTAAAAACCACTGCATAGAGAGAAATTATGAACTAGGTAGTGGGTTACTTGCTGTAGGTTCATAGAAAAAGAAAATAGGTGTTGGGGTTTGGTTTCCATGTAGTTATTCCTCTTATTCCAACTGATGCCTACTAACAATGATATGCCATAGGGAGTGAGATATCATTGCTTCTTTTTTTTTTTTTTAACTAAAACTGTATTACATGTGGAGAGTTGAAAGAAAAAGTACAAACACCCTTCTGAATTTTATCTCACAAGAGCAACTTATTCCTTTCTTTCATAATGAGTGACTATTGTTCTACTCTCAGTCCTTTGCTGAAAGACCAGGGGAAACAATGATTGGTTGATAGAGGAAATGAAGAAAATTAAAATATTCAAAAGACAAAGTAATTTACATATACTTTTAAAATATAAGTTTTAGGACTCTAGGCTAATCCACTACATCTGAGTATTACACAACACAAGAGTAATCATACATGTTTATCATATTTGTTTAAGGATTTTTATAAATAATGAAAATATGAGCAGACACCTATTTTATTTATTACTACTTATTCTGAAATGTCGTCTCAAATGGAATCTCATATAACTGGTCTCTAAATATATTTTTATAACTTAAAATTTTTTTTAAAAAAGATTGATTTTAGGCCTCGACTGGTTGGCTCAGTAGATAGAGTGTTGGCCCTGCGTGCAAAAGTCCTGGGTTCGATTCCTGGTCAGGGCACACATGAGAAATGACTTCCCCTTCTCTCTCCCCCTTCTCTCTATCTTCTCCTCTCATAGCCAGTGGCTTGACTGGTTCGAGCATTAGCCCCAGGTGCTGAGGAGAGCTCTGTTGATTCAAGCATTGGCCCCAGACAGGGGTTGCAGGGTGGATCCCGTTCAGGGTGCATGTAGGAGTCTGTCTATCTCCCCTCCTCTCACTTAAATAAAGTTATTTTAGAGAGAGAAGAAGGAAGGGGAGAAGGAGAGAGAAAATTGAACCCACAACCTTGGTGTATTGGGACAACACTCTAACCAACTGAGCAACCCAGCCAGTACTCTACTCTAACTTCTAATATCACTTCATATCAACACAGCATCCTGCCATAATGGCTTTCAGACTGAATTTAAATTCCCTAAGTTCATTATGAAGCTTCCAGATTGCACAGTACTCACTTAAGGAAAATGCAGACTCCAGCTCCACAGTGAAGTGCATGAAAAATGCAAGCTCCAACCTCTTCCCCATTCACAGTTTCTTGGCAGCAAATGTTCTGAGAACAAAGTATGGCCCCACAGAAAAGACAAAGGACAGGGTTCTTTCGTTCATCATCTGCAGAGCGTGGGCACCTCAAAAGGGAAGAAAACATTCAGTATGGTGGAGGAAGAAAAAAAAGCATGATATATCCAGTTAGCAATGAAAAAGGTTTTCATCACTGGCTACTTTGCAATAAACTATTAAAATACAAGGAAACATTTAATTGAATGATTCCTCCTAAATAGTTCCCTCTAAGAAGACTTAACAAATAATATGATTAATCCATAAGAAAGTTTAATATTAAATATAGTGTCCTGAAATTCTCATAAAGTTTAACAATTAAATATGACTTAAAATTGAGATGTATTTATAGAATCCAGTCTTCATCAGGCATAACCAATTTATAGTCAACTGCCTCCTCTTGATTGGTTTAGTCAAGCTCGTGTCCTATGTTGGAGGAATATGACCTTGTAGATGCACAATTTTTTAAAATAACAAATTGCAATAAGGGTTCAAACACATTTCTCCCCCATTTCTTTGAGGTATTGAGATCTTTAGGGTTGAAATGAGAGACCACAGTCTTTGAGTTGATGCCCCCTTCCATCTGGAAACACAGTAAGTCTTAGGAAGAAAAAAGTGAGAGTTGACTTACTTGAACCAAGTAGTACTTTGAGATTTGACCATTTTACATAGTGGCATGGTATGGCCTTGCTATAATGCCCCCCTCAAAGAAGGTATCACTCTCTGAATTAAAGTGATAATGGTTATCATTTACTTACCTATCTATCTATTTTTTTAGTGAGAGAGACAGACAGACAGGAAAAAGATAGAGATAAGCATCAACTTGTAGTTATGGCACTCTTAATTATTCATTGATTGTTTCTCATACATGCCTTGACCGGGGCGGGGGGGGGGGCTTCAGCTATACCAGTGACCCCTTGCTCAAGCCAGGGACCTTGGGCTTCAAGCCAGCAACCATAGAGTCATGTCTATGATCCCATGCTCAAGACAGCTGTGCCACCACCTGGTCAGGCACTCTCTCTCCTTCACTTAAAAAAAAATTAATTAGAACTCTCAGTAAACACACTAACTCTTAAATTTTTTATAAAGTATACCAATTAATGTACAAGGTAACAATTAGTAGTCCGTATTCATATGTTAAATAACTTGCTATCATTTGAAGGAACCAATGTAAGGGGTTGCAGTTCAGGATCAATTTGAAGTCTTAAAGAGCCTTTCCCGGGTCCGCTCTGAGAATCATGCAGATTAAGGTCAACTAAAAAAGTAGTTTAGTCACTTAATCTCTCAAGCCTCAAAAAAATTAGCTAGATGATTTCAAAGAATGCATCCAGCTCTAAATTCAGTGATTTTCCTAATCTTAGGGCTGCATTGCTACCACAGAAGCCCAGTGAATATGTATTATCTCTTAGGCATTAAAAGGTATCCATCATGCTGTTGACTCTCAAGAGGATCTGAAAAGAGTACTAGTCATTAATCATAGTAAGGATCCTCCTCGATGATATTACTACTTATAGATTTCAAGTAAAAATTAAAATAAATCTACTGAAATCACCCCCATTTTCCTCTATAAGATGGCTAGTGACTCAGACTCTGCCATCCTGTCTTTTTTTTTTGGTATTTTTCTGTAATGAGAAGGGGAGTGGAGGCAGATGGACAGACTCCCGCATGCATCCAACCGGAATCCACCAGCATGCCCCCTAGGGGACGATACTCAGCCCCTCTGGAGCGTTGCTCCGTTGCAACAGAGCCATTCCAGCACCTGAGGAGGAGGCCATCCTCAGCCTGAGGAGGTGCCACCCTCAGCGCCCAGGCTAACTTTGCTCCAGTGGAGCCTTGGCTGCGGGAGGGGAAGAGAGAGATAGAGAAAAAGGAGAGGGGGAATGGTGGAGAAGCAGATGGGTGCTTCTCCTGTGTGCCCTGGCCAAGAATCAAACTGGGGACTTCCACACACCGGGCCGACGCTCTACTGCTAAGCCAACGGGCCAGGGTCTGCCCATCCTGTCTTAAAAGTGAAAGAAGATGTTGGCTTTATCCAAAAAAAAAAAAAAAAAGAAAATAGAGCTATAGCCTTACTGGTAGTGGTGCAGTGAATAGAGCCGTGATGGCAAACCTATGACACGTGTGTCAGCACTGACACAAGTAGCCATTTTTGATGACATGCAGCCACATACCAGAGAAGTATGGGGTCACATGCCGAGAAGGACGTCTCATCCTTGGCTCCTTCATGGCCAGGTGTAGTAGCTGAGGATAAAACATTTGCTGTAGTGTAAACACTCTGTGCCAGAGGTCTGTAAGCCAAAACAACAGAACTCCGGCACAGAGCGTCTAGTTCTGGGGTTTCCGATTAGGCCGTTTTTCTTGAAGTGACACACCACCCGAGTTATGCTCAGTTTTTTGGCAAATTTTGACATACCAAGCTCAAAAGACTGCCCATCACTGGGATAGAGCTTTCACCTGGGACACTGACGTCTCATGTCCAAAACCCCCAAGGTTGCTGGCTCGAGCACAGGCTTATCTGCCAAGGCACGAGAAAGCAATCAATGAACAACTAAAGTACTGCAATAAAGAACTGATGCTTCTCATCTCTTTTCCTTCCTGCCCGTCTATCCCTATCTATCTCTCTATATTAAAAAAAAAAAAAAAAAAAGGAGACAGATGCGACAGATAGATAGAATGGGAGAGCAATGAGAAGCATTTACTCGTTGTTGTAGCACTTTAGTTGTTCATTGATTGCTTTCTCATATGTTCATATGTGCCCCCGATGGATGGGGGTGTAGGAGGAGTGCTCCAGCTAAGTGTCGTCTTGCTCAAGCCAGCAACCTTGGCTTCAAGCCAGTGACCATGAGGTCATGTCTATGATCCCACACTCAAGCCAGTAATCTCAGGGTTTTAAACCTGGGTCCTCAGCATCCTGAGGGAACACTTTACCCACTGTACCACCGCCTGGTCAGCCAAGGGAATTCTAATTAACTTAGATTTACTAAGAAGTTTGGCTACAGGACAATGCTTAATAACATTACAAAACTCCTAAGTAAGCTTTGGGATTCCTGCAATTTGTGTGAAAAGGATGCTTTGTTACCAGTACATCATCAGTGAAGTGCCGAATGGGCTTTGTCTTTTAGGCTGATGAGATTCTTGCCTTTTAATTACAAGTCACTGCTGGTTTCATGTCATCATTATCAATCTGGCTTGCTAAGGGTGGTAGTGTGATGCCACCTGAGTGTGAAGGATACATAATTGCATCAATAATAATTTTTTATTATTAATATAAAATTTTTAATTGATTTTAGAGATAGAGGAAGAGAGCAAGAAAGAAACATTGATTTGTTGTTCCCCTTATCCATTTATTCATTGGCTGATTCTTTTATGTGCCCTAACCGTGGGCCGAACCTGCAACCTTGGCATATTGGGACGATGCTCTAACTAAGCTACTACTCAAGCCAGGGCTTTCCTTGGCTTATTATTTTTAAGACATGATGAATTGTGATTCAAATATGAAATATTTCCATACCAAATAGCTTAAACAGGTATGAATATAATTTATCCATTCAGTGATATTTCATTGGTGGTGTTCTGCTCAAAAATTTATACTACTCAAATAACTTACATCATACTATATAAAGGTAAGCATAATACCAAAAATAACAGTTAACTTTACAGGACATTATTTTATCATAGAGGATTATGTCCTTAAGCTCTTACTGCTCTCTTACAAAGTGACTACAGTACGAGGTAATCCACAGATGGTATTAGGAATCAGTAGAACATAACTTGTTTATCTTACTTCTTGTGAGTCTCAATTATTAAGTTTTTATAAATTTAAAAGTGATTAGTGAAAACAAATAGGAAAAAGAGGAATATAAAGGAAAGTTCAAGAAATAATGCTTTAGAGTAGTGTTTAATCTGACTGAGGTAGAGGAGACATGGTACAAAAAAAGGTTAAGGAGGTGTACTCCCTCTTTCCGTTATCCAGGCTTGAGCTAGAGTAACAATACTATTATCTGTTTTAGTATAATAATGGGACTCCATATAGACTTTGTTTTAAAAAAAGGGTTGGTTCTTTGGTGTTATTTCATTGAATGAATGTGATTACCATACTGTAATGAATGTAAAACCGGTGTTTAAAGATACATGAATGAACAACCATTCTTTGAACAGTAGAGAGAAAGAGAGAAAAAAGTTTATTGTAGCTTTAAAAAAAACTGAGAAGGGATGTCAGAGATGGTGGAATAGGGAGCTCCAGGAAACAGTTCCTCTAAAAAAACAGTAAGTATTGACCTGGCAAGAACTGTTGGAAGCAACTATTTGGAACTCAGGAGTGTAGACGAACACTGTACTGTCCAGAGAAGTACCTGACAAAAAAAGAGACTGGGAAATTTCAGTGAATTGTAGCATTTTGTGTAGAGGCTAGCACCCCCTATGGGAGTGGCTTCCTGTAATCCTAGTGCAGCTGCTGGTGCCAAAATGGGCAATAAGAACCACGTCTTCAAAAATCTGGGTCGTATACTTAGTTCTGCCTGGCAGTTCACTGAGTGGCTGGGCAGAGAGAATGGCCATTGTTTCAACCACCATGGGCTGAAGTGACTTCCTTGGCAGTGACGGTGGAAGGATATTAAAGAGACAGAATATTCTTTATATATTTTTTCTTTTCATTCTTATTGGATCCCAAGAATTTAAGGAAATCTCTGTAAATTCACTGGCTGACTACAGAAATAATGAAACAAAGACTTCAGTGAACACACAACAAGGAATAAAATCTTTGCAAAAATAGTTTGGAAAAGTCACTAAACAGACAATGATAGCCTTTATCAAGTTTTCGGGTGGGTGGAGGCAGGGAGGGAGACTGATTTCCCGAGTTATTAGCTTATAATAGTCAAAATGTCTAGTTCTCAATAAAACTTACAAATCTTAAAAAGAAACAAAAAGTATAGTCCGCTCACAGAAAAGAAAGAAATTGAAAGAAACCATTCCTAAGGAAGCCAAGATGTAAGACTTAATAAACCAAGACTTTAAAAGAGCTCTCTTGTGTTCAAAGAGCTGAAGGCAACCAATGACAACAATCTAAAAGAAATTATGAAAATATATGAAAAAGTGGGAAATATCAGGAAAGAGAAATTATAAAAAGTAAACAGAAAAGTACAACTGAAATAAAACACTTACTAGAGGGGTTAAATAGTATAATTGAGCAGGTAGAAAAATCAGTGAATTTTAAGGCAGGGTAATTGAAATTAGAGTAAGAGGAGCAGGAAAAAAGAGCTTCAATGAACACAGGGTGCATATATCTTTGCTAATAAAAGTTTTCTAGTTTCTCAGGTAGATATGCAGTAGAAGAATTGCTAGGTCATATAGTAACTCTATTCTTCATTTTTTGAGTAACTGCTCAACTGTTTTTTGTTTTTTTTACAGGGACAGAGAGAGAGTCAGAGATAGGGATAGATAGGGACAAACAGACAGGAACGGAGAAAGATGAGAAGCATCTATCATTAATTTTTCGTTGCCGTTGCGACACCTTAGTTGTTCATTGATTGCTTTCTCACATGTGCCTTGACCGCGGGCCTTCAGCAGACCGAGCCACCCCTTGCTGGAGCCAGCGACCTTGGGTCCAAACTGGCGAGCTTTTTGCTCAAGCCAGATGAGTCTGTACTCAAGCTGGCGAGCTCGGGGTCTCAAACCTGGGTCCTCTGCATCCCAGTCAGACGCTCTGCCCACTGCGCCACCACCTGGTCAGGCCCGCTCGACTGTTTTCCATAGTAGCTGTACCAGTTTATATTCCCACCAGCTATAAATGAGGGTTCCTTTTTCTCCAGTCTCTCCAACACTTGTTATTAACTAACTGTCT
The DNA here is from genome assembly GCA_037038555.1 of Rhynchonycteris naso. Classification (NCBI taxonomy): domain Eukaryota; kingdom Metazoa; phylum Chordata; class Mammalia; order Chiroptera; family Emballonuridae; genus Rhynchonycteris; species Rhynchonycteris naso. Next base: position 74,933,823 of record CM072999.1, on the reverse strand, counting down.
TGTTGATAATAGCCACTCTAACAGGTATAAGGTAGTATCTCATTGTAGCTTTGATTTGCATTTCCCTAATAGCTAGTGAAGTTGGACATCTTTTCTTGTATCTGTTGGCCATTTGTATGCTTTCTTGGGATAGCTGTCTATTTAGGTCCTCTGCTCATTTTATTTTTTTTAAAGATGTTACTTATTTATTTTAGAGAGGGGAGAGAAAGAGAAAGAGAAGGGGGAGAGGAGCAGGAAGCATCAACTCTCATATGTGCCTTGATCAGACAAGTCAGGGTTTTGAACCAGCAACCTCAGTGTTCCAGATCGATGCTTTATCTACTGTGCCACCACAGGTCAGACATAACTGGATTGAACATAGATAAATCTTGAGAATATTATGCTAAATGAAATAAGCCAGTCAGAGAAAGATAAGTACCATATGATTTCACTCATATATGGAATCTAATGAAGAAAATAAACTAACAAGCAAAACAGAGACAGACTCATAGATAAAGAGGATGACAGCTGTCGAGGGGTGTGGAGATTTGGGGGACTAGGTGTGGGGGTGGCAGAATTGAGCAAAAGAAAAAAAGACCAACTCATGGACATGGACAACAATGTGGTGATTGTGGGGGAAGGTAGCTGGGGAGGATAAAGGAGGGTATGGGGAGATAAATAGTGATGGAAGAAGATTGGACTTGGGGTGGTGAATACACAGTATAGAGTACAGATAATGTGTTGTGGAATTGTGTACCTGAAACCTGTATAACATTGTTAACTAATGTCACCGAATACATTCAATTAAAAGAAGAAAAAAAAAAAGAAGCTAAGAACCATATGATTTCATTCATATGTGAGATATAAAACTGTAACTAGGCACTGGCCGGTTTGCTCAGAGGTAGAGCATTGGCCCGGTATGTGGAAATCCCAGGTTCAATTCCCAGCCAGGGCACACAGGAGAGGCACCCATTTGCTTCTCCACCATTCCCCGTCTCTTTTCTATCTCTTCCCCTCCCGCAGCCAAGGCTCCATTGAAGCTAAGTTGGCCCGGGCACTGAGGATGTCTACATGGTCTCCATCTCAGGTGTTAGAATGGCTCCAGTTGCAATGGAATAATGCCCGAGATGAGCAAATCATTGCCCCCTAGTGGGCATGCCGGGTAGACCCCGGTTGGGTGCATGTGGGTGTCTTTGTCTGCCTCTCTGCTTCTCACTTCAGAAAAATACAAAAACAAATTTAAAAAAACAAACAAAATAACTTGAAACTAGCCTCGCCTGTAGTGGTGCAATGGATGGAGTGTTGACCTGGAATACTGAGGTTGCCAGTTCAAGGTCCCGGCCTTGCCTAGTCAAGGCACATATGAGAAGAAACAACTATGAGTTGATGCTTCCTGCACCTCCCTCCTCTTTCTCTTTCTCTCTCTCCCTCTTTAAAAATCAATAAATAAAATCTTTAAAACTGAAACTCCTAGACACAGACACAGTATGGTGGTTACTAGAGGGAAGGGGGTGGAGGGTAGTAAAGGGTAAAGGGGGCCAAATATATGGTGACAGAAGATGATTTGACTTTGGGTAGTGGGCACACAATGCAATATACAAATCTTGTATCACAGAAATGTATACTTGAAACCTATATGATCCTATTAAACAATGTCACCCTGAATATTTAATTTTAAAAAAAGGAGCAAAGCCTTAGAAATTTATGGGACACCATCAAGCATACCAACATATATATAATGGGAATCCTAGAAAGACAAGAGAAAAAAATTTAAAGAAATAATGGCCCCAAACTCCCCAAATTTGTTGAAAGACACGAATCTAGACACCCAATAATCAAACTAAACTACAAGCAGGACAAATTCAGAGATCAACACTGAGACACATGATAATCAGAAACAGAGTTAATGTATGCCATTAAAACTAAGTTAGTATCAGTTCAAACTAAATTTAGGACATCAACTATAATCCCTATAAATATCCAGCAAAGTGACAGGATGTAAGATCAACACACAAAAATTAGTTGTGTTTTATTTTTATTTTTTAAAATTAATTTTAAAGAGAGACAGAAACATTGATCTGTTCCTGTATGTGTCCTAAGCAGGGATCGAACCAGCACTTTCTGCACTTCGGGACAATGCTCTAACCAATTGAGCTATCTGTCCAGGGCAAAAGTTAGTTGTGTTTTAATACACCAGCAATGAATAATACAAATAAGAAATTAAGAAAAAAATGTTGCCTGACCAATGGTGGCTCAGTGGATAGAGCATTGACATGGATGCTGAGGTCCCAGGTTCAAGAAATCCCAAGGACACTGGCTTGAGCATGGGCTCATCCAGCTAAAGCCCAAAGGTTGCTGGCTTGAGCAAGTAATCACTGGCTCGGGTTGAGCCACCTGGTCAAGGCACATATGAGAAGCAAACAACTAAAAGTGACACAAGTGATGCTTCTCATCTCTCTCCCTCTCTCTCCCTTCTTGTCTGTCTCTTTCGTGTGTGTTGAAAAATAAAAAAGAAAAAGAGAAGAAAACAATTTCATTTACAATGGCATCCAAAAGAATAAAATACCTAGGAATAAATTTAACCAAAAAGGGAAAGACTTGCACACTGAAAACTACAAACATGGCAGAAATAAATTAAAGGAGACCTAAATACAGGAAGGCATCCATGTTCATGATACAGAAGACAGCAGAAATGGAGATGCTAATCCCCAAATTCATGTGTAACTGCAAGGGATCCCAAGTAATCAAAACGATATTGAAAAAAAAAATACTGGAAAGTTCAAACATTACAATTGCAAAACTTATTACAAAGCTACAGTAATTTAAAAGTATGGTACTAGCATATGAATAAGACATATAGACCAGTGTTTTTCAAACACAGGTCTGTGGACTGATGCTGGTTGACAAGAAATTTTGTGCCAGTATAGGAAAGTTAACCACCTGATGTTGTATGAAGATTACAGACCCAATGATCTTAGTTGAATTTGCTTATGTTCAGTGTGATTTCTGTCTTAGTGGTCCCGAAATAATTCTCCTATTTTCACTGGTCCCCAAGTGTAAAAAGGTTGAAAACCACTAATACAGAATAATGGAATAGGACTGAAAGTCCAGAAATAAACCTAAACATCTATCATTAACTGATTTGCCATGTGAATGGCAACACTGTTCAATGGGAGAAAAACAGTCTCTTGAAAAAGAGTGCTGGGCCTGAGCAGGTGGTGGCATAGTGTATAAAGTATTGGCCTGGGATGCTGAGGACACAGGTTTGAAATCCTGAGGTTGCTGGCTTGAGTGTGGGCTCATCTGGCTTGAGCACAGGCTCACCAGCGGAGGTCACCAGCTTGAGTGTGGGATCATAGATATGACCCCACGGTCACTGGCTTCAGCCCAAGGTTGTTGGCTTGAGCAAAGGGTCACTTGCTTGGCTGGAGTTCCCAGATCAAAGCACATAGGGGAAAGCAATCAATAAACAACAAAGGTGGAGCAATGAAGAATTGATGCTTCTCAACTCTCTCCCACCAAAAAAAAAAAAAGGATGCTGGGACAACACTTTAGATTAAGTTGAAAAGAAGAAGAAAATTGGACCTCCTAGCTTACTATAAAAAATTAACTGAAAATGGATCCACAGCCTAAATCTAAGAGCTATAAACTTATTAGTAAAAAACATAGGAGTAGCCTGACCAGGCGATGGCGCAGTGGATAGAGCGTCGGACTGGTATGCGGAAGACCCAGGTTCGAGACCCCAAGCTTGCCAGCTTGAGCGTGGGCCCATCTGGCTTGAGCAAAAAGCTTGCCAGCTTGGACCCAAGTCACTGGCTCCAGCAAGGGGTTGCTCGGTCTGCTGAAGGCCCGCGGTCAAGGCACATGTGAGAAAGCAGTCAATGAACAACTAAGGTGTCGCAACTGCAACAAAAAACTAATGATTGATGCTTCTCACCTCTCTTTTTCCTGTCTGTCTGTCCCTATCTATCCCTCTCTCTGACTCTCTGTCTCTGAAAAAAATAAAATAAAATAAAAATTTTAAAAAAATATGATCATTAAAAAAACCCCAAAAAAACCATAGGAGTAAATCTCCATGACCTCAGATTTGGCAATGAATTCTTATTGGAGACATGAAAAGCACAAGCAACAAAAGAAAAAAAAATAAGAGGAAATGGACTTTTATGCATCAAATGACTATAAAAAATATAAAAACACAATCTATAAAATAGAATAAATTATTTTCAAATTAAAAATCTGATAAGGATTTAACATCCAGAATATAGAAAGGACTATAACAATTCAACAACAAAACAATCCAATTGCAAAATTGGCAAAGGACTTGAACAGATGTTTCTCTAAAGAACATATACAAATGTCCAACAAGCACATAAAAAGCTGTCTAATATCACTGGTTATTAAGGAAATGTATATCAAACCACTATTTTACACCTACTAGGATGGCTTTAATTAAAAAACAAATAAAACAGAATATAAGTGTTGGCGCGGATAGGGAGAAATAGGAGCCCTCAAACATTGCTAGTTAGGAATGTAAAATGGTACAGTTGTGGAAAACAGTTTTGTGGCTTCTCAAAAAATTAAACATAGAATTACTGTAATGACCCAGCAATTCCATACCTAGGTAAAATTTTCCAAGAGAAATTAAAATGCATGTCTACACAGAACTTTGTACATGAATGTTTCTAGTAGCATAATTCATTAAGTCAAGAGGGCGACACAATTTAAGTGCCCATTAATGGATGAATGGATAAACAAACTCTGGTATATACATACAATGGAATAGTAATTAGCTAAGAAAGAAAAAAAAGTACTGATACATGCTAAAACTTGGATGAACCTTGAAAACATTACGCTAAGTGAAAGAAGCCAGAAACAAAAGGTCATATATTGCATGATTCCTTTTATATAATATAGCCAGAATAGGCAAATCCATGGAGACAGAAAGCAGATTATTGGTTGCTAGGGGATCAAAAAAGAGGGGCAGAGGGAACGATTATTTAGTGGATACAAGGTGTTTCTGTGGGGTGATGAAAAAGTTTTGAAAACTAGAGGGAGGTGATGGTTGCACAATATTGTGAATATACAAAATGCCACTGAATTATACATTTTATCATTTTAATTATGTGTTATGTGGTTTACACACACACACACACACACACACACACACACACACACACACACACACAATGATGTTTGACAATCACTGTCATAAAGAATGCTCAGTGGTCATTTTAAATGAAGTTTACTAGTGGTCGTATACACCAATTACAAGCTCAAAAAGTTTTCAATATATATTTCTTCTTACCTGAAATGAGAAGCTTGATTTAGGAGGCAGCTATAGTCATCAGGAAGCTCTATCAAACTATTTCTTTTTCTAGGATACCTAAAAATGTAATTTAAAAGGCAATTTTATTTATCAGGAAATAAGCCCAGATCAAAAATTAACCAATAAAGAATGTCTTAAAAATAACAACAAAAAACCTATACTTACAAACCATACTAATTCCCACTGTCTGGATTAAATCAAAATTGCTCAGCCTAGAATTCCAAATCCTTCATCAGCTAGCGTCCTTTCCAAACTCAACTTCCACTATTTCCTAAGACTAAATTGTTCTAGCTAGATTTCTATACAGTCTAGGAAAGTAACATAAAGTAGTGGTTAAGAACACAACCTTTGAAACCAGACCCAGTTACAAATCCTAAATTTTCTGATACCTGATAAGGCACTAAACCTAAACCTGTATTTTCTGGTCTGAAACTGAGAATGAAAGTCTTATACTTTCTTAATCATAAGGCACACTCTCAATTTAACAGCGTATTTTTGGGGAGGACATAAAAGATTCATGCTGATTTTAAAAATGTTATGTGAATATCAAGGAACCTCATGGAGCTACTGAGGATTCAATAAGAAATTGAAGTGAAACATAATATACTTAGTATTTGATACATGTTTGCAACTGTTACACACTGCTATCATCCTAGATACAACAAAAGCCTTGCTTGAATGCCTTGGGGAAGGTCACCTGAATAACATGGAATTCTCAAACCTTGAACAATTTTAATTCTATTATTCCTTCCATGTGCAGCTAAAAATGGTCTCCTTTAAGACTAACCTGTGTCATTAAGAATCTTTAATTCTTTTAATTTTTATAGCATTAACAGTATATTCCATATACACAGGTGGGCGAAAGTAGGTAAAATTACTAGCCACCGTTACCTAAAAGATAAATCATAAATCATAAGAATACAAAATAATAATAATGACAATACAAATAAATAATACACAATACAAGAATAAACTGTTTCACGTACTCACAACTGTAAACCTACTTTTGCCCACCTCTGTATCATCATACTTTATCTTATGTCTTGAGTTTATGTACATAATTTGGTTGTAAATTACTCATTACCAAAAGCTGTATGTATTATGTCTTTTAATTCTCCCAGAGTACTTAGTATCACCCTAGGGAAATAGCAGATGTCTAAAAGGTACACAATGAACTGGAATAAAGGAAAAATGATACGAGATTAACAGTCCTAAAATCTGTACATATCCTTTAAACTTTTCTCCATACTCTAAGATCCTTCTTTTCTTGGTGATGTGAATACTACTGCATCTGAGCAGAGGAGGAGCTGGACTTGGAATCTCTAAATCACTAAAGCTGGGTCAAAGGATAACACAAGCACATTTATAGGGAAGGTGAAAGAGTTCAAGGTCTGAGAAAAGATGAGAAAAGAAGGTGGCAATGGACATTGTCTCACAATGTTTGCCTCAGCCATAGGCAAATGGTACTGGTGTTATTCCGAAGACTAGAGGGTCAACTCCTCTGCTTGTTTATTAATGCAATTCAACAAGCTAATGAATGAGTCTCTAATGCTGGTGACAGCTCTTACTCCTCACACAGGATATGACAAGGCAGCAAAGATGGCTAAAACGGCACACAATGCTGGATTAACTTTAAAGGCAACTGCTATTGAACTTGGCTATTTCACAGCAGATCAGTTGGCTGAGTGGTGAAGTCTAAGAACATGCTGAGTCCAAAGTGATTAAATAAGTTTTTCTTAATAAATATTTTCTTAATAAATATTTCTTAAACAAAAATAGGTAAATGTGAAGGGAAACCACTATTCAACTTGACTGTCTATAGCAGCGCAGTCTGAACAGTATATGAAACCTCAGCATGTGCAAGGTCCAAAATGAATTTAAAAAATGTAAATAGCCTGACCAGGTGGTGGTGCAGTGGATAGAGCGTCAGACTGGGACGCAGAGGACCCAGGTTTGAAACCCCGAGGTCACAAGCTTGAGCACAGGTTCATCTGATTTGAGCAAGGCTCAGCAGCTTGAGCCCAAGGTCGCTGGCTGGAGCAAGGGGTCACTTTGTCTACTGTAGCCCCCAGGGTCAAGGCACATATGAGAAATCAATCAATGAACAACTAAGATGTAGCAACAAAGAATTGATGCTTCTCATCTCTCTCCCTTCCTGTCTTCCCTCTCGCTCTCTGTCACACACACACACACACACACACACACACACACACACACACACACACACAAATGTAAACAACATAATTGTCTAAAATTTTTGAATAAAAATTAAACAATGTACTTAATACAAGCCAGGCCCTGAAAGGGGAATACACAGAAGATAAGCATGCAGTTCTAGCTCTAGCTGAGTTTACTGCTTAGAGATGTGGGTGCTGGCAGGTATACACATACACACACACAAGATGACATATTAGGGTTGGCTTCTGGAAGGAAGTGATATTTTAATTGGTCCTTGAGTAAGACTGAGGGCCATAACTTAAGGGAGATAGTAGAGCTAAGAAAAAGTTTTGCTGGGTAGTCTTTTTCTTTTTTAAAGCATTTTAATTTTTATTTATTTATTTAGTGACAGAGAGAGGGAGAGACAGGAAGGGAGAGAGATGAGAAACATCAATTCTTTGTAGTGGCACCTTATTGTTCATTGATTGCTTTCTCATATGTGCCTTGACCGGGGGGCTACAGCAGATCGAGTGACCCCTTGCTCGAGCCAGCGACCTTGGGTCCAAGCTGGTGAGCCTTGCTCAAGCCAGATGGGCCCACACTCAAGCTGGCGACCTCAGGGTCTCGAACCTGGGTCCTCCACATCCCAGTCTGACACTCTATCCACTGTGCCACCACCCAGTCAGGCTTGCTAAGTAGTCACGAATTATATAAATAGGAAGGGAAGAAGGAAATATACTGCTCACAAAAATTAGGGGATATTTCAAAATGAATATGAAGTGATAAAATATCTCTTAATTTTTGTGAGCAGTGTAGTTCTATTTATATCTTCCTGTTTTCTCAAAGGAAAAGAGTATAGAAATACTGTCACTACCCTCTGATTTGAATATTCCAGCAGCTCAAAGATGCCATCTCTTCCTTTGCATTTTAATAGGTTTGCACTCATTGAAGGAAGATGAGCTGGTAACATCAAACTACTTGGGAAAAGCATAGCCATTTCAAGAAAAAAACAAATGTAGGAAGAATCTGATTTCTTGCAACGACCAAACAGAAATATAGGAAACAATGTACTGAGTGATAATGAAGACGACAGACAGTACTAGAAAGTATGCACAATTTGTAGATCTTGGGGAAAAGGACTGAAAAGTAAAACCAACCTGACTACCATGTTTTTTTGCTTCAAACAGCTTAATAAGGCAGGATCTGCACACCACCTATATGAAACAAGAGAAAAAGCGAATGAATTATCACCACTTCCGTACAACATATATCAAGCCATTCTTTCCAAATCTTTTGGTCCTGTCTTTCCAAGTTACTTCCCCCAGATTTATCTTACATCTTGCCCCCTTTTTCTCTTACAATGTTTGTATCTTCCTATTTATTTCCCTCCTCTTTTTATTTCTCTTTTAAAGGGTTTATCAATCAAGGTCCTACTAGAAAACCAAAACCATTCTGAGTAGTTCAACAAGAGGGAGTTTAATACCAGGAATTGGTAGTAAAGGTCAGAGAAGGGCTGAGAAGCCAACCAGGAGACAAAAAGGCAAGGCAACCCAATGACTAGCTAATAACAGGAAGCTGCCACATCTCCCAGGCTGGAGGAAAAGAAAATACATAGAATTACTGAAGCTTAGGGGCTAGGGCCACCAATAGATATTGGAACCACAGCAGCCTGTCTGGTAGGAGCTAGAGCCACAGCAAAGCTATAGACACAGGCAGAAATGCCCCACACGAAAGGGAGAGGAGGTCCAAGCACTTAGGCTTCTCTCATCCCCATGGCTTCCAATATTCTGCCACTGTCTCCCACTGGCTGGACATAGGCCGAAGTCAACTGACAAGTGAAGGGAGACTTGGGAACGCCTGCAGGGGTCGTCAGTCTCCTGCACTGCAGAGCACAGAATAAGGAAACGCTTTGAGGCAAGCAGGGCCAGGAATGGTACTACAAGGGCAAGAACTTTCTGTTTCAAGGTTTAAATTTTTATCACTTGACTATACCAGAATTAGTAAGTTCAAAACATATCAGTTCCAAGAATATAAAAGATTAGCACACCCTCTGTGATTATTATACTCTACATAAAGCATAATACTGATTTTTTTAACCCATTTTGATTAATTTTTAACACACTGGAGATCAGAATACCTCATGAGAAATGAGGAAACACAGAAAAGAACCTAACAGAAGAGAGGAGAGTGTAGAGCAAGGTGACAGAAGACAGGCAGACATCCACACAAATCCTGACATGGGCATGGAGGGGAAAAACAGTGACTAAAGAAAAAGGCAGACAATTGAAGAGACTAAAGGAAGTCATGGGGGAAATAAAGTTAGAGTTAACACAGTAAGAATTGATTATAAAAATACAGCAAAGATAAGCGTAAGGAGACTGGAGGAAAGGAGGGTAAAGAGTAATCAGGAAGGCCAGTAAGTAGAAACAAAGTTTTTCTGAAAGACACATTTATCCCTGGGAAGTTAACTGATACATCTTTGATCTTTTGACTTTTCTTCCTCAGTCATCCTCCTGAGATGTGTGCTACCATGTGAAATGTGCTGTTTTTGGTACAGCCCCAAGTGGGGTTCTTTTGATACTTAATTGTGACTTTATGGCTGCTGACAACATGACTTTTACCAACATGCCCTCTATCTACCCTCCCATTTAAAACTGAGATGATGAGAAAGTAACTCCTGGGAAAACAAGTGAAATGAATGTTAGCATTGTGTGGAAAAAGCAGAAATTCCAGCTGCCCATGGCTATAGTCTTATCCCCAATTCCTTCAGTGAGTGAATTAGGAATCTCCTATATTTTTGCCATCCCCTTTAATCAATGTTAATGAATGTAAAAGCTAGCAGTAATTTTAATTTAAAATTTCCAAACTGTATAATAATTCAACAATGATATTTTTGTTTCATAGTACCTCTGGAGGAAGGGCTTTACAGTATGCCAATATTCCTGGAAAAGGAGGAACAAATTTGTCGGTAAAGATAGGTAGCTACAGAGAGCACTGTACTCTCCTTCACCAGAATCTGCAAGAGAATAAAAATATATTTAATAAGCACATTACTCTTACCTGGTCAACCTGTTAATGGATTTTCTTTGTTGTTTATGTTCATTTCTAACCCCCTTTATATACAATACATCATATTTTGTACTCTATAAAACTGTAGGTGGCAAGTAAGCTATAATCCTTATAAAACATAAATCTGATTGAGTCATTCTCCTGATCAGATGTCTCCAATGTCAAACCACCTCATGATATAAAATACAAAGTCCTTATTGTAGCATAAAGGCCCCATATGACCTGCCCTTGGATACCTCCTGTACCTCTTTTCCTACCACCCTCCCCCTGATCATTCTGTTTCAGCCATACTCTTCACTACTTTTCTAAAATATTTATGTATTGATTTTAGTTAGAGAGAGAGATAGAGAAAGGAACATCAATCTGTTCCTGTATGTGCCCTGACCAGGAATCAAACTGGCAATCTCTGTGCTTCAGGATGATGCTCTGACCAACCGAGCTATCCAGCCAAGGCCACACTCTTTATTATTCTTTGACTACATCAAGCAAAGCCTTTGCATTTATTGCTCTTTCTGCACAGAAATATTCTTCCTTCAACTCTCTGTCCAATTCAACCCAGTTCTCCTTTTTCGATGTCTCGTTGCTCAGTGTCTCCTCACAGAAAACCCTTCCCTGACTATCAAAAAAATTATCCACTTTAGCCACCACATTCTCTATTTCCATGACCTGCTATAATTTTCTTAACAGATCTCACCACCATTTGATATACCTATTTATATGTCTAGTTATATTTGGCCCTCTCCCAATAAAAGAAGGGACTTTACCTGCCATATTACAGCACTGACCAGATAAATAAATATGTGATTTTTAAAGAATGCAAACAACACATCTGTAAGGGTAACTGCTTAGAAAGTAGCATCCTATTTTATATAGAATCAGGGTAAGCCTATGTCCAATAAACCCTACTAAAGTGAGTTCAAGATAAAAAAAATTGAGAGCCAGTAAAGCTGATCAGTCAGTTTAATCTCAAAGGATAAAAGAACATACGAACAATTTTGGTGACTCTTCTAAAATCATACAAATGTTCTGATTTTTACCCATACAAAGTCACAGGACACAAGGAGAAAGAAAATGACTCTGTTAGCTCTATATGGCCTTGGTTTGATACTACAGTCCTTTCCCAGGAGAATCTTAATTCTTTTATAATATAGACATACGTTCAACGCTTAAATGACAGAGTGTGTGGTAAAATTTTCCTTCTAGCTAGCCAAACAGTGCTCTTCCCTAAGGGCAACCAATGTTTCCAGTTTCTTGTATATCCCATCCTATCAGTTATATTCTGCATGCAGGCATTTTATGAGTTCAAGCACATTAACTATACATAGAAAGGAGCCATTAGTTTTGTAGATTATAAGGCTAATAAGCTCGATTTTGGCCTGACCACTAACCTACACTAGGGCAGGGACATAAACATTCAGTGAAAGCTGATAAAAGAGGTGGGGAATGGAGAACTGGTTTTGTGTGCTCTCACCTTGTCTCCTCGGGTTGAAGGTAAGAAGCTAAGAAAAAGAAGCTTCTCATTTACTACTATAATTTCATTTTTTTCTACTTACTGGTAAGCAGGTCTTCAGGTGGAGTTACTCCAAGTAAATAGTAGAAAAACAATGCAGCACAACGAAGATAAGGGGTGATGCCATTCTTCAATGAGACCCACAAATACCAACCAGGAATACCACATCCAATGTAGCTAAGAGGCAATAATTCCAGAACAGAACAGAATGAGACTAAAACCCTGATTTTAAAAATACCCCCTTTCAAAAACATAGCTAAACATTTATATAAATTTTTATCCATTTAATTTTTAAACATTTAAAACAAAATATTTAACTAGCTATAGCTTCAACTTTAAATCTCCTAATAATTCCCTAAAGAAAACCACAAATCTTACATCTTTCACCATGAAGATTTTTAAGACAAAAGAGCTACTTTCTTCTTTTTCCTAATCCTTATAATAAAATAGGGAGCAGATATATTAGTAACTAACTAAAGTAGTTAAGTTAGATAAAAAAAGTTAATACTTTCCTGATTTCTGTATTAAATTAACTGGTGATTTGTAGGGCGGTAAAGTATCTATCCTACATGATACAATAACAGTACGACACAAAGACTAAACCGCAATGGTTACTTCAGTTAATAACAATGTATTAATACTGGTTTATCAAATGTACCTCACTAATGCAACATGTAAATAAGAGGAGAAATTTGTAGAGAAAGGGAACGAATGGGAACTGTACTTTCTGTTCAATTTTTCTGTAAACCTAAAAACAGCTCTAGAAAATAGTATATTAACATAAAGATAAACACAAACACACACATTCAGAACGTAAAGTTAAAAAAAAACTTATGAAAACAAAAAGGGACTTGGCAGCAGGAGAAGCTCAGCAGATCACTCTTATACTTTTGTTTTAACCTCTGCGTTGCCAATATATTTCACATATTACTCATACCAATCTCAAAAAATCTATAATTAGTTAAGTGTATCAACTGTATGGGTTGCTTTAGAAGGATAACATATTTTCTACATTTATTTAAATTCTAAATGCTGCCATTTGTTAGAATTCTATCATCCTATGCCTATATTCCCACAACAGTTTGCAAGAGTAAACATGTACCAAAACTTCCTTTAGTCTTAGAAACAAATAAATGGCTATTACTCCAAAAGCCCTTAACTCATGTTTAAAAATGAGATCTAAAGGGTTAATTTAACTCCATCCCCAAAAGGGCCAACAGCATTCAAGACTCACATACAATGGGAGGGTAAATACAACCTACAGGAAACATTCCTTGAGAAAGGAACTCAGGTAGCCTAACTGTTAGTTTTACAGAGATCACCTTCTTCATAAAGATACTGCAACAAATTTGTGAGTCAGAGCACAGCTAGCTAATACACAGACAAAAATGGGCACACAAAGAAATATGCCCCAAATGTACCAAGAGAAATCCCCAGAAAAAGAATGAAATGAAATGGAAGCAACCAAACTACCAGATGCAGTTTATTTATTTATTTATTTTGTTGATTTCAGAGAAAGGAATGGAGAAAGTAGGAGAGAGACAGGAACATCTGTTCCTATATGTGCCCTGATCTGGTATCGAACTAGCAACCTCTGAGCTTCAGGATAATGCTCTAACCAACTGAGCGATCTGGCCAGGGCCAGACACAGAGTTTAAAATAATGGTTATTAGGAGGCTTAAGAATCTTAAGAGTAAAAATGAATGATCTCAGCAAGAATGTAAATAAAGAGATAGTAAGCATTAAAAAGGACATTGAGACCATAGAAAAAAAGAACCAGTCAGAAATAGAATATTTGAAATGAAGACTGCACTAAAGGAATCAACAGTAGGTTGAAGCAGAAGATCGAATCAGTGATTAAGAGGATAAGAAAAATGAAAACACAGAAGCGGAGCAGCAAAAGAAAAGAGGCTCAAGAAAGCTGAGGAAACTCTAAGAGACCTCTGTGGCAACATGAAGTGAAACAACATCTGCATCATAGAGGTTCCTAAAGGAGAAGAGAATGAACAAGGGATAGAGAACTTGTTTGAAGAAATCATAGCCAAAAACTTCCCTAAATTGATAAAGAAAACAGTCACACAAGTTCAAGAAGCACAAAGATTCCCATTAAAGATGACCCAAGAGGCCCACATCAAGACATTTTATAATTAAAATGCCAAAGGAAAGAGACAAAGAAAGACAAAGCCCCCCATAAGGCTGACATCTGACTTTTCAACAGAAACAATTAGGCCAGAAGGAATTGGCAAGAAATATTCAAAGTGATGCAAAACAAGAACCTACATCCAAGACTACTCTATCCAGCAAAGCTATCACTTAAAATTGAAGGAGAAATAAAGAGCTTCCCAGACAAAAAAAGGCTTGAGGAGTTCATTACCACTAAACCCATACTGCAAAAAATGTTAAAGGGTCTGAATAAAAAAAGAGGAAAGAAAAATACAAGTTGAGAGAAAGAAAATTATAGGTTTAAAGAATAAAATGGCAATAAATAAGCATATATCAATAATAAACTTAAATGTAAATGGATTAAATGCTCCAATCTAAACACACAGGATAGCTGCATGGATAAGAAAACAAGATCCATAAATATGCTGTTTACAAGACCTATTTCAGAACAAGATACACATAGACTGGAATTGAAGGAATGGGAAAAAAATATTGCATGCAAATGGAATGAAAAGAAAGCTGGGACAGCAATACTTATACCTGACAAAATAGCCTTTAAAACAAAGGTTATCATAAGGGACAAAGAAGGTCACTACATAATGATAAAGGGAAATATCCAACAGGAGGATATAACCATTGTAAATATTTATGGACCCAATATAGGAGCACCTAAATATATAAAGCAGATTTGGATGGACATAAAGGGCAAGATCAACAGCAATACAGTAATAGTAGGGGACTTTAACACCCTACAAACCTCAATGGGTAGATCCTTCAGACAGAAAATCAACAAAGAAACAGCGGCCTTAAATGACACAGTGGATCAACTGGATTTAATTGATATCTTCAGAACATTTCACCTCAGAGCAACTGAATATACATTCTTTTCAAGTATTCATGGTACATTTTCTAGGAGAGACCATATATTAGGATATAAAACAAGTCTCAATAAATTTAAGAAGACTGAAATCACATCAAGCATCTTCTCTGACCAAAATGGCATGAAAGTAGTAATCAACTACAATAGAAAAACTGAAAAACATTCCAACACTTGGAGGCTAAATAGCATGTTATTAAACAATGAATGGATTAACAATGAGATCAGGGAAGAAATAAAATATTCCTTGAAACAAATGAAAATGAACATACAACAGCCCCAAATCTATGGGACACAGCAAAGCAGTCCCGAGAGGGAAGTTCATAGCATTATAGGCATACTTTAAAAAGAAAGAAAAAGCTCAAATAAACAATCTAACTGCACCTAAAAGAACTAGAAAAAAGAACAACAAACAAATCTCAGAGGAAGTAGAAGACAAGAAATAATAAAGATCAGAGTGGAAATAAATGACATAGAGCTAAAAAGAAATTCAAAAGATCAATGAAACCAAAAGTTGGTTCTTTGAAAAAGTAAACAAGATGGATGAATCTTTAACCAGACTCATCAATAAAAAAAGCAATAAGAACCCAAATAAGTAAAATTAGAACTGAAAGAGGAGAAGTAACAACTGACATCACAAAAATACACAGGATTGTAAGAAAATATTTTGAAGATCTATATGCCAAAAAATTGAACAACCAGGTGAAACAAATTAATTCCTAGAAACATACAATCTTCCCAAATTGAATCTGGAAGATTAAGAGAACCAGAGCAGACTGATTACAACAAATGCAATTAAAACAGTTATCAAAAAACTCCTAGCCTGACCAGGCGTTGGCGCAATGTATGGAGCATCAGATTGGAACGCGGAGAACCTAGGTTTTAAACCCTGAGGTGGCTGGCTTGAGCGCAGGGTCACTAGCTTGAAGGTGAAGATTGCTGGCTCGAGCAAGGGGTCACTCACTCTGCTGTAGCCCCTTTCCCCCCCTTAAGGCACACATGAGAAAGCAATTTGAACAGCTAAGGTGCTGCAATGATGAATTGAGGCTTCTCATCTCTCTCCTTTTCTGTCTGTCTGTCCCTATCTTTCCCTCTTTCTGACTCTGTCTCTGTCAAAAAATTTAAAAAAATTAAAAATAAAATAACTCCCAGCAAACCAAAGTCCTGGTCCAAATGGCTTCACAGGTGAATTTTACCAAACATTCAAACAAGAACTAATACCTATACTTCCCAAGCTTTTCGAAAGAAATTTAAGAGGAGGGAAGACTTCCAAGCTCATTTTACGAGGAACGCATTATCCTAACTCCAAACCCAGGTAAAGACACTACAAAGAAAGACAACTATAGGCCGATATCCCTGATGAACAGAGATGCTAAAATTCTTAACAAAATACAATATTAGCAAGCTGAACCCAGTGATACATTAAAAAAAATCATACACCACGGTCAAGTGGGATTTATTCTGGAGAGACAAGGCTGGTACAAATTTGCAAATCAACAGACGCGATTTAGGCCCCCAAGATGGCAGCGCTCAGTTAGGAGGCTGGGGTTGATCTGACAGATAAAGGTGTGCTGCAGATAAAAGCTGGGGAAGTGCCCCAGGACATCAAGATGGTAACATATACACATGGTCAACCCAGTCCTTCGCTAGGAGATGCAATATTCAGAAGATCAATGGTCATCTAAATCATAGAAAAAAAAATTGAATACTTTAGAAAAGTCTCTAAATTTATATGGAACAGTAGTCCTTAAAACAACAGTCTTTGGAACAACTGCTAATTTCTCCTGAATGCTGGCAAATTTCATTTTCAGACACTGCTTTAAGGTTAAACATGATGCTCTGAAGACATGCATGATTGACTATACCAGTGATGGGCAATTTTTTGAGCTTACTGTGTCAAACTTCGCTAAAAATCCAAGCATAACTCGGGTGGTGTGTCACTTCGAGACAAACGGCCTAACCGGAAGTCCCAGAACTAGATGCTCTGTGCCGGAGTTCTGTTGTTTTGGCCTACAGACCTCCAGCCAGAGTGTCTATACTACAGCAAATGTTTTATCCTCGGCTACTGCACCTGGCCGTGCAGGAGCCGAGGATGAAACATCCTTCTCGGCATGTGGCCCCATACTTCTCTGGTATGTGACCGAATGCAGCCGCGTGTCATCAAAAATGGCTACGCGTGTTATACGTGACATAGGTTCGCATCACGGGACTATACTATAGTTGGTTATAAGCTCCTTGTCACAGATACTTTGTATTCAGGTAATATAAGCCAAGAAAATTGTGCTCTGAGAAGTTCACTGGTTGGCATAGGATGTGGTGTTTTATATCCCACAGGTTTGGCTTTTTCTAAAAATGGACAGCTAGCAGTAAAGTCCCATACAGTTCCTCTGCCACCAAAAGGAAGAGTTTTACTTAATTGGGTGGTGCTTTGTCAAACAGAGGTAAAATGAATACTGATTCCTCTAGTCTTTCAGATGGCCCTTGGAATATTAAATGGTATGCGACATTATGCAATATTTGAAATTATGTATATTTGAGAAAACTATACATGAAGAGTAACCAAAGAATGAATGAACTTTTTTATGATGAGGACTCTCGTATTGCTGAAAGAGTTCAAGTAACTCTGGACAATTTGTTTCTATTCTTTTTGCCAGTAAATAGCAGGTTTTCAAAAAAAATATTCAGTAATTCAATAAAAATAAAACAAAATAAACGTGATTCATCACATAAACAAAATAAAGGATAAAATAACATGATCATATCAATAGATACAGAATAAACATCTGATAAAATCCAGCACCCATTTATGATCAAACATCTGCAAAGTGGGAATACAGGGAACATACCTCAACATAATAAAGGCCGCCTGACCACTGCGGTGGCGCAGTGGATAGAGTATCGGACTGAGATGCGGAAGACCCAGGTTCGAGACACCAAGCTCGCCAAGCTTGAGTGTGGGCCCATCTGGCTTGAGCAAAAAGTTCGCCAGCTTGGACCCAAGGTTACTAGCTTCAGCAAGGGGTTACTCAGTCTGTTGAAGGCCCGCGGCCAAGGCACATGTGAGAAAGCAATCAATGAACAACTATAGTGTCGCAACGACAACGAGAAACTAATGATTGATGCTTCTCACCTCTCTCCGTTTCTGTCTGTCTGTCCCTATCTATCCCTCTCTCTGACTCTCTCTCTGTCCCTGTAAAAAAAAAAACAAAAACAAACCATAATAAAGGTCATATATGAAAAACCAAGTTAACACCATATTCAATGGGCAAAAATGAAAAGCAATCCCCTTGATTAGGAACAAGACAGGGTGCCCCCTTTCACCACTCTTATTCAACATAGTTCTAGAAATCCTAGCAACAGCAATTAGACAAGAAGAAGAAATAAAAGGCATCTATATTGAAAAGAAGTAAAACTGTTATTATTAGCTGATGACATGATACTGTACATAGAAAACCCTAAAGTCTCCATCAAAAAACTACTAGACCTGATAAATGAATTTGGCAAAGTGGCAGACTATAAAATTAATATTCATAAATCAGTGGCATTTTTATACACTGATAATGATCTGTCAGAAAGAGAAATTAAGGAAACAATCCAATTTCCTACTGCAACAACAAAAAAATAAAGTACCTAGAAATAAATTTAAATAAGGAGGTAAAACACTTGTACTTGGAAAATGAAAATAAACTGAAAAAAGAAATTGAGGAAGATACAAACAAGAAGAAGCATATATCATGTTCATGGATAGAAAGACTTAAATTAACATCATGAAAATGTCCATACTACACAAAGCAATCTATAGGTTCAATACAATTCCTATTAAGAACACAAATGGCATACTTCACAGATCTAGAACAAATATTCCAAAAATGTATATGGTATGGAACAAAAAAGAACCCAAACAGGCTCAGCAGTCTTGAAAATGAATAACAAAGCAGGAGGTATCACACACTGATATCAAGCTATACTACAAGGCCATTGTAATCAAAACAGCCTGGTGGTACTGGAATAAGAACAGGCATATAGATCAATGGAACAGAACAGAGAATTCAGAGATAAATCTATGCCTTTATGGTCAATTAATATTTGTCAAAGGAAGCAAGATATAAAATATAAAATGGAGTGAAGATAGTTTCTTTAATAAATAGTGATGGGAAAACTGGACAGGTACACGCAAAAAAATGAAACTAGACCACCAACTTACGCCATTCACAAAACAAATTCAAAATGAATAAAAGATTTAAATATTAGTCATGAAACCAGAACAATCCTACAAGGAAACATAAGCAATAGACATCAGACATCTCTTGCAGCAATATTCTTGCTGATATAGCTCCTCAGGCAAGTGAAATAAAGGACAAAATAAACAAATGGGACTATATCAAACTAAAAAACTTTTCTATAGCAAAAGATACCATTAACAAAATAAAAGGACAGCCCACTCTATGAAAGAACATATTCATTGATGTGTCTGATAAGGCGTTAATAACCAAAATTTATAAAGAACTTATAAAACTCAATACCAGGAAGGTAAAGAATTCAATGAAAAATGGGCAAAGGACCAGAATAGACATTTCTCCAAAGAATACATACAACAATAAATTAAAAAAAAAAGAACATACAAATGGCCTATAGACCAGTGGTTCTTACCCTTTTTTGAGGTACTGAACCCACCAGTTTCATATGCGCACTCACCGAACCCTTCTTTAGTGATAAATAAAATATGATTTTTTTTCTCCAAATTCAAGACATAGGTATATGTTTTTTTACTGGTACACAAAATGAGCCGTGCATGAACATCATCTTGCTCAAAGAACAAAACCAACAAAGTGCATGAACTCACAACAAATTACGCTATTACTTTATTCTGGCCTCCACAGCAGAGGCTTCTCCGAACCCCTGAGACCGACTCATCGAACCCCTAGGGTTTGATAGAACCCAGGTTAAGAACCACTGCTATAGATATATGAAAAAATGTTCAAAATCACTAATCATTAGAGAAATTCAAATTAAAACCACAATGATATATCACCCCACACCTGCCAGAATGGTTTTCATTAACAAATCAACAAATAACAAGTGCTGGCAAGGGTGTGGAGAAGGGGGAACCCTCCTGAACTGCTGGTGGGAATGCAGACTCGTGTAGCTACTGAGGAAAACAGTATGGAGATTCCTCAAAAAATTAAAAATGGAATTGCCTATGACCCAGCTATCCCACTTCTAGGACTAGATCCTAAGAATCCCAAAACACTAACACAGAAGATATGCACCCCCATGTTCACTCTAGCATTGTTTACAATAGCCAAGATCTGGAAAAAGCTTAAGTGTCCATCAGTGGAAGAGTAGATAAAAAAGCTGTGGCACATTTATACAATGGAATACTACATATATGGCTGTCAAAAAGAAGGAAATCTTATGCTAAGTGAAATAAGCCAGGCAGAGAAAAACATATACTATACGATGTCACTTAAATGTGGAATCTAATGAACATAATAAACTGAGCAACAAAATAGAAGCAGAGGCAGGGTTACAGGGAACAGATGGACAGCTGTCAGAGAGAAGGGGGTAAAGGGCATGGGATCAAAGAAGGTGAAGGGATTGGCCAAAATTATATATTCATAACACACAGATATAGACAACAGTGTAGCAATAGCCAGAGGGAAAGGGGGAGTGCACATAGGGGGAGAGTGGGCAAGGGGAAGAAATGAGGGTGTAAAGAGACTTTGCATGGGGCAATGGGGAGCACAACATAGTATGTAGAGGGTGTTATATCAAGTGGGACACTTGAAACCACGTGAACACATTAATTAAAAATAAAAATAAAACTAGAAAAAAATTAGAATAAAAATGGTTTGAAAGTTATACTGCCAAACAACTGAACAAGATGTGGAATTAAAACAATACAGAAATAGATTAAACTAATGGGCTTCTACTACTCACCCATTTGTATATTGAGAAACTTCTGCCAAAAAAGAAGATGCAGAATGAGCTTCTTCACTGTCTTCTTGAACCTGAGCAAGGGGAAGGTCTGAAAAAGAAATTCTGAAAGATAAATCTTTAAACTGGTTACTCAAGTTATAAACTGTACATCAATTTCATAATTATAGGATAATAAATAATGTCTACTCAGTTGAGGTTCTTTCCCATCTAAATAGATGATTCTGATATTAAAAATGATTAGGTAAACTTTATCAGTATATTACCTGGAGAAACAAATAGAGCAAAATCACAGCCTTACTAAACATGGATATTTAATTAATATTTATTATTATATAATAATTTATAATTATATATAAACAGCATCCATAAAGAAACAAATGAATAATCCCTCAACAACAGACATGATATAGAACTTGGCAATATATGATTAATCACAAGCACAATTAACTTTGTCAATACATTATGAGAAAATGTTATTTACAGTAACAAATGATGAGAGCTTTACCTGTGTCTATGGTGAGAAGTATCTGCAGCATGTGTGCCATCGTGATCAAATGGAAGAGATAAAGGTTGTTGTAGGAAGAA
The DNA here is from genome assembly GCA_037038555.1 of Rhynchonycteris naso. Taxonomy (NCBI): domain Eukaryota; kingdom Metazoa; phylum Chordata; class Mammalia; order Chiroptera; family Emballonuridae; genus Rhynchonycteris; species Rhynchonycteris naso. The sequence continues at coordinate 74,912,217 of CM072999.1, read as the reverse complement.
CTTACTGAGGAAGGTTGGAGATCAACAGTGTCATCCCAATACAAAGATGGGAATGCTAACACAGCGCCTACCTATGAGAGAAAACAGACATCAACATAGGTAACAACAAAGACCAACACAAATTAATCTCATAACTAAATGTAAAGGGTACCATATGCTACACTGTGTTTGTGGGCTTTAAAAACAAAATAACCATTTCATTTTTCCTAACTATTCAACAAAAATCTTAGAATATAATGTAACATAGCCTGACCAGGTAGTGGCACAGTGGATAGAGCATTGACTTGGGATGCTGAGGACCCAGGTTTGAAGCCCTGAGGTCGCTGGCTTGAGCAAGGTTACTCAGTCTGCTGTAGTGCCCCAGTCAAGGCATATATGAGAAATCAATCAATGAACAAATAAAGTGCCGCATTGAAGAATTGATGCTTCTCATCTCTCTCCCTTCCTGTCTGTCTGGCCCTATCCGTCCCTCTCTCTGTCTCTATGTCCCTTTTGCTTAAAAAAAAAAAAAAAAAAAAGAATATAATATACCTCAAACAAAGGACAAAAGTCATCACCAAACAGAATATCACTTTGCTAGGTCAACTTATTCTAGTAATAAGTAGTTTCCTCAACCCGTGGAGTTAAGATTCAATATTACAATCATTTGGGGAGCTCTTACAATAACACTAATGATATACATGCCCAACCCCAGTCCAATCAAATCAAAATCTCAGGGTTAAGGCCCAGTTTACTAACATTCTTTTCAAAGTTCCCCAAAGAGATTCCAAAATACAGGGTTAATAACCACTGGGTAGAAGCCTAGACAATGAGAAATGATGATACTGGCTAACACAAACTTAAGGTTCCCAATCTCACCATTGCTCTCCCTGGAGAGCTTGTTTTGAAGAAATGGGATTACAGGGATGGAAAGTTCTAGAAACTCACAAGGGGCTGGGGGGTTGAAGGGATTGAGTAGAAAAAAGAATAAAAAAACTCAAGACATGGACAACAGTGTGGTGACTGCAGGAGGGAGAGGGGGGTGAAGAGAGGTGGAGGAGGGGGGTTAACGCTGATTTAAGGAAACTTAACTTGGGGTGGTGAACACACAATGCAGTGTACAGATGACACTGTGGAATTATACGCCCGAAACTTGTATAATTATGTTAACCAGTGTCACTCCAATAAATTCAATAAAAAGAAAAAGAATTTCAAAAAACAGTTGCTACCCATCCATACGTTTTTTTGGGGGAAGCCTAGCTGTGTCCATAGCTGGTCCCTATCACCTAATAACTAATCATTTTAAGATAGCTAACGCTGTCATTCACTGCTTATCATGTAAATGAGTTAAGAAAATGGAGAGGGAAAGCACTATATATTAGAAAAAGTCTGCTTGTATAGACATGAATTATAATCAATCAACCATGACAAGACCTATCACAAAGAAAATAGTAAATGTGTTTTCATTTTTAAAGTGATTTTGATGGTCTCAGTCAAATCTGTATCTACTTGTTAACATAATCTGAACACCAATAGTTCATAATCTTGAACAAACAGCACAAATTTGAACGAGGAAAACATGAAATTGTAAGCCTGAGTGGTTTTTAACAAAATTTTATTGAACACTTACCAAAACATGAAATAGATCTATAGATAGAAGGCAAGGTGTATCTTCTGATTTTAGGTTAGGAAGAACAACTAAAATAAATAAATAATAGTAATTTAGTCAGTAAGATAGCAATGCACTGTTAAATAAAATACAAAATATAAACATCTAAAACAAAAATATAATTGGCCTATAAAACAAAGAAACTGATAAACTGGTACATTACACCTTCACCTTAAGACATGGGAAACATAATTAAATATAAACTAAACTGTCCTGACCAGGCAGTGGTGCAGTGGCTAGAGCACTGGTCTGGGATGCTGAGGAGCCAGGTTCGAAACCCCAAGGTTGTGGCTTGAACACAGGCTCATCTGGCTTGAGCATGGGCTCACCAGCTTGAGCACCAGGTTGCTGGCTTGAGCGTGGGATAATAAACATGACCTCATGGTTGCTGGCTTGAGCAAGAGGCCAATGGATTGGCTGGAGCCCCCCATTTAAGGCTAAAACAACTGATGAACTATTAAGGTGCCACAACTGAGTTGATGCTTCTCATCTCTCTCTCTTCCTGTCTGTCCCCTCTCCCATTTAAAGAAAAAAGCAAGAAAAAATTTATATATCTATATATATATAGATATATAAATGAAGAAAAGGCTCATGGATGGCTTTAGATTCAATTTAAGAGTTAAAGATAAGATGCCTGACCAGGCGTTGTTGCAGTGGATAGAGTGTCGAACTGGGATGCGGAAGACCCAGGTTAGAGACCCCGAGCTTGCCAGCTTGAGCGCGGGCCCATCTGGCTTGAGCAAAAGCTCGTCAGCTTGGACCCAAGGTCACTGGCTCCAGCAAGGGGTTGCTAGGTCTGCTGAAGGCCCACGGTCAAGGCACATGTGAGAAAGCAATCAATGAATAACTAAGGTGTTGCGACGGCAACGAAAAACTAATGATTGATGCTTCTCACCTCTCTCCATTCCTGTCTGTCCCTATCTATCCCTCTCTCTGACTTTCTCTCTGTCCCTGTAAAAAAAAAAAAAAAAAAGAGTTAAAGATAAGATATAGGAGCCTGACCAGGTGGTAGCACAATGGAGAGCATCGGAACTGGGACGCTGAGAACCCAGGTTCGAAACCCCTAAGACACTGGCTTGAGTGCGGGCTCAGCTGGTTTAAGCACAGCTTACCAGCTTGTGCCCAAGGTTGCTGGCTTGAGCAAGGGGTCACTTTGTCCACTGAAGCCCCTCGGTCAAGGCACGTATGAGAAAGCAATCAATGAACAACTAATAAGGTGCCACAACAAAGAGTTGATGCTTCTCATTACCTCTCTCCCTTACTGTCTGTCCCTGTTTGTTCCTCTATCTCTGTCACAGAAAAAATAAAAAGATATAGGAGAAAAAGGTAAATATAGTAGGGTAACTCAAATAGAGTATTCTAAATGCTCTGATACATAAAATAGGTGAATAAATTTGGGGTGGAAAGCAGGAAGAGCATGCAAAGCAGTGAAAGTGACAGGAGAGTGGAGAAGATCCTCCTGAACAAAATAATGGTTTATACGGATTGATGACTGGAAGGAAATACAGATAGCTCAACAGCTATTATTTTTCTATTTTGGTCTCTACATTCACAAGTGAGGGAAAGAGGGACAAGGAAGTAAAATCAAGAATTTAAAACAGGCCCAGGACGGTTTGCTCAGTGGATAGTGTTGGCCTGGTGTGCAGACATCCCAGGTTCAATCCCCAGTTAGGGCACACATGAAAAGTGCCCATCGGCTTCTCCCCCCGCCCTTCTCTCTCTCTTCCCCTCTTGCAGCCAGTGGCTTCACTGGTTCGAGTGTGCTGTCTGTTGGTCTGAGACCGGGCCCCGGTTCTGAGGATAGCTCGGTAGATTCGAGTACTGGCCCCAAACGGTGTTGCCAGGTAGATCCTGGTTGGGGCGCATGCAGGAGTCTGTTTCTCTATTTCCCCTCCTTTCACTTAAAAAAAAAAAAAAGAATTTAAAATAACACTAAGAGTTGTGTACATATAAAAAAGAGGGATAAAAAGAGGAAATTAATTATATTTCAATAAAGGTGTTATTTTTTTCAAATGAAGATGACAAGACTTATTTCTTAAACTCAAATCCAAGAGTCTAAACAAAAAGCACTGAAGGTAAGGACACAGGCATTGGAGTCAGAAATGGGTTCTGGTTGTGATTATTTGTCAAAGGCATTTAGAGCACTTATCCCAGGGCTAGCATATAATAACCACTCAATAACTATTATTAATATTGGCTTTATATAACAAAGTAAAGTGATCATAGGGCTTTGTCATTACCTAGCTGTTTGTTCTTGACCAGTCACTTGCTGTTTCCAGCTCTCACTTCCTCATATTAAAAATTTTCAGCTGCCTGACCAGGCAGTGGCACAGTGGATACAGCATTCAACTGGGATGCAGAGGACCCAGGTTTAAAACCACAAAGTCACAGGCTTGAGCACAAGGATCACCAGCTTGAGCACAGGGTTGCTGGCTCAAGCGTGGGATCATAGACATGACCCCATGGTTGCTGGCTTGAGCTCAAAGGTCACTGGCTTGAGCAAGGGGTCACTAACTCTGCTGTAGCCCCCACCCCCCCAGTCAAGGCACACATGAGAAAGCAATCAATGAACAACTAAGGAGCCACAACGAAGAATTGATGTTTCTCATCTCTCTCCCTTCCTGTCTGTCCCTATCTATCCCTCTCTCTGAGTCTCACTGTCTCTGCCACAAAAAAACCCCAAAACAAAACAAAAATACCAATTTTTATGAGCAGAATATCTGCAACATACATCTGGTTTTGGGCTTTTTATAATGTGTGTTTTCACAAAAGTTCTGCTTCTTTAATTCAATTATGAATTTTATAATGACAGGGATTATATCATACACGTGTATAAAGGGTGACTTGTGAGTACACAAAATAAGAGTTTATTCTTGTAAATTTATTTAAAAATATTTTATTGCTTTAAAAATAACTTCTATTTGAGCCTTTAGTGAGTTGTAATATTCTGTTACAGGGTTGCCACAAACCTTCAACTTGTAAAAAAACACAAGTGAAGCACAATTAGGAATACTTGTATTTTGATTCTATAATCAGGTTAGAAAAATTGAATCATTGTTGGACTTTACAAATTTTGTATTTGAAGTACTTGATGACATTGATATAAAAATGGTGTGCTTTTAGTGTTTTGCAAGTATTTTCTGTTACTGAAGCCAACATACAAACATCTTTGCATTTTTGTATGTAATTGAGAATGTGAGTAAAATTAACTTAGAAAAGGGTTTTTGTATTATTATTTATAATTATTGTACTTTCCATATGAACCCTAAACCTACTTTTACCCCACCCAGTATATAGTTTATAGCCCTAACACCTAGCAAATAAAGATGCTCCTGCTAACAAATTTTTACATGACAAACTTTTATATATAGGCTCAAAGTACACTCAGAGCAAAAGCACATCAATTCTGTTAGTTACTGCTGATTAGGGATTTGATTATGCACTATTACTTTAGTCCCTATCATCTATGATGGTATAAATTAGTTCCCTCGTCTGCTGCTTTATTTCGAGGTATTTTAAAAACCATAAACCCACAATGTGTGACAAGTGCAGAGCAGGGGGATTAAGTGGAGGTGCTAGTAAAAAAAAAAAAGGGGGGGGTATCCAAATTATGACTGAAAAGAGATACCAAAAATTTAAAAACAAAACCAAAGTAACATTATGTAAACAGAAAAAACTGTTTAACATTGCAAGAGGTCTTAAGAATAAAGACAGGCACATGCAACATGTGCAAATTCTGGGCCTATCCAACTGACCAATAAGAGAAAAAGTAAATGAAAAACAAAAAAGGAAAAAAATTTAAGTGTGTAGCTATGAGAGCAGCATCAATATTAGAGTCCTGTTAGTGTGAGGTTAATTCAGGAGAAAGCTGGAAGTTAATCTGAAAACATAAAAGCTAAGCACACTGAAGTTCTAATGAAACAGGTGGCAGCCTTGGATAGTGCGTGGAATCCCCATCGTCAGAGTGAGCAGAAAGCTGCTCAAGAGCTCCTTAAGAAGCTTGTGGTGATTAACAAGGAGGAAAGTGACCTATCTCAACTGACTTTAAAGGTAAAGTAGTCAATTTTGAAACACAACAAAACAGCTCGCCAGGTCAGCTGAAAGACTATATCTGGCTTTAAAGCTTAAAATAACTGAGAAACTGAGTAACTCTTATTTGGAAGAAGTAGATTTCGGAAGGGCAATGTTACCCCCCGCCCCCGTGACATTTTGAACTTACGAAGAAGTAAACTTATCAACAGTCCTTTTTAAGCCTGATTTGTTTAGGTGTAGAGGAGCTCCTATAATACAAATGCCCAAATGGAAAAGAAGAGTACAGACATGAAAGCCAAATCATTCTATCCTTCCTTTTTCTAAGCCTTCTTTTTATTTTTATATCAATTGAGAGCATCATATAAACTTAGCTAATTACTTAGAATCTGAGAAAACCAGCTGTTATATATTAGCTTTTCTCTGTAAGGAAAGCGCACAAATGCATAAACCTATACTCTGAGCTTACAAAGTGTCTATTATTTTACATAACTTGGATTCACCAGTAAAATTAAACATTTTTAAATGACCTATCCATGCCATTGCTCCCTAACCAGATTGAGATATAATAGATATTAGTGGTTGTGGATGATTGTTCAATAAAGCTCCATAGCGGATATAAGGAACATAAGTTGAAAACATTTGGATAATACCTGATGCTTAAAATAAAAGTCATGGTATCACACGGAAAACTGCATGTTTTATTTTTATTTTATTTATTTTTAATTTATGCACTTTTTTAGAAAGGACAGAGCGGGGGGGCGAGGAGCAGGAAGCATCAACTCCCATATGTGCCTTGACCTTGCAAGCTCAGGGTTTCGAACCGGTGACCTCAGCATTCCAGGTCAATGCTTTATCCACTGCACCACCACAAGTCAGGCCTGTTTTGTTTTATTTTTTATTTTTGTGAATGTTCAAAATGAATGCAGTGTGTTCTTTCCTAACAAAATATACTGCCAGAAATGTGATAGAAAAGTCATGCAAATAACGTATTAATAACAATACAGAGAAGACTCTACCTGATAGGAGACGAATCAGATGTTTCTGTATCAGGACCTGAGGACAGGTAATCCTCTGTGCAATGGCAAACTGCATTAATGCTTTCAGACCATTATGCTAGATTGTAAGAAAGGGGAAGATAAAAAGATAAAGGAAGATAATAGACCTAAATCATTCACTGTAAAAATAAATCCCAGTCTGTAAGAATTCGTTGCAGATTTATTATATACTGTACAATCTTACAAATAAATTACAGTATTTTTAATACTTCTAAAAAGTTTTATGACCTCACCAAATTTTCAATAGATTTTCCCATGACAAAGAAGTATTAATAAATTCTCATGTAAGTACTCATTTTCCCCAGAGTCAATTTCTTAAATGCTTGGTCTAATTTATTCTATTGATGCCAGTATAAAAGAATATATTAATAGAAATTCTAAAATGCTGGCGGATATCCACTGAATTCAGGCAACAGTGCTTCCATTTAGCAAACTAGGAAGGAGGTCGTGTAGAAATCTTCAGTTGCCCATTCTGTGTATCCAGGGCTACTGAGCACATTTCTTGAGTATCATTTTCAGGGCTCACATGTTATGAGGCTTAGGCCTGAGGCAGGAGTATAGACCTATAATGTCAGGATATGCCCATCAAAGGGCCATGGCTTAGCTTTATTCTTGAATTCAGTATGATGACTTATTTAGAGCTAAGCCAGCAGTAATATTACATGATGATACAAAGTTAGTGAGAAGGAAAAATGTAGGTTTCTTATTTGGCAATAAACAAAGAAGGGGAGAAATACTAACCCGTATCATCTGAAATCTCTCTGAATTACAATGAACCAAGACTGAGTAAGCTCTAAATTATACAACGGCCGCTAAGTGTCTGTGAGACTGAGGTAGCTCCTTAAAAAACAACATAGAATTCTGCTCATTTTACAGAAAAAGGAGTGAATAATTTTAAAAAAATTAACTTTGGACTACCTAAAAAGCAGACCCTGAGTTACACGCATCCTGTAATAACACACGTACCTGTCTATTTTGAAGCGCTCCAAACAGAGGTTTTCCTTCATCCCCCAAGAGGTTTTCTCAAAGAATAAGAAAATAAATCAATCAATCCTGAATACTTACTCTCAGATGTTTTTTACTAATTACATTTTTGACCAGATGATTTGCACTTTTCCACTTCAAAGTTTCATGTTTAAATCTATACCAAAATTTCCAAATTTCTGAGAAAGTATTATAGAAACCAAAGACAGATCATTTACAAATTACTACTACTATATATATAATAATGCCCCTGCAGCAATCTATAAAGAATACTTGGGAAAAATAAAGCTTCCTGGTTCATTTTCCTCCTTTTAAGATCTTTTCTATGCAAAAACTTTTAAATTATTAATTTTTATATATGGTCCCAACCTATTTTTTAAATTTTAGTTGACATATAAGTCACAACTGATAGCATTAAAAAATAATGCACAAGGCAGACACAAATAACTTTACTGCTCTTATAGGTAGTACTAAAAAGAATTAGAACATATATATTTTTTTAAATTAAAAATACACCAAAAATAAATTCAGAAATATATTCTGCCTGTCAGACAGGGTATTTACTGCTAAATTAGCCTCTCCCCCCCACCCAAGTTTCAGCAGCACATACATCTATGTGTGGGGAAAGCTTATTTTCTTTTTTTCCCCCCATCTTTGAAAGTTTCCAACTATGACAACACATTCTGTATACGCCTCTCCATACTCACAGGGAAAGAAGTAAGTTAGTTAGCAGCTTATGCACTAGGAATAAAGTACAGCATTATGTCCACTGAATGGAAGAGCACTGCATACAGTGAAAACAATGTAATACTATATTATTCAAATAGAGTCCAATAACTAGGTTATAGAACCACACATAAAGATTGACTCAGCCCTATTCTCCAGTAAATTTCTCATCTTTTATAAAACTGTGACCTTTTTATGTTTAGTGTCTAAATCTAAATTCTTGATTCCTAATGCTTATATTTCTGCACTAAAAGTCAACAGAAAGTCAGATTTTATTCTATTTAAACCTATTGTTACTATTTCTCATTTTATTTAATCTTAGTAAACATAAACCTGTTTATTATATTTTACTCATAATTTAAGTCTGACAGGTTTAGAAGTAACTCCTAAAATCTGTTCATAGACTAATGATGAAGTGGCTTCATGCTACTTAACTCAAATAATGAAATACTATCTTGTTATAAAAATACATTTAAGTGAAGAAAATGTGGTAGTGAACCCTGGCTGTGTTGCTCAGTGAATAAAGCACTGACCGAAAGTACTAGAGATAGTGGGTTCGACCCCAGGTAGGGCACGTAAGAGAAGTAATCAATGAGTACACAACTAAATGCAACAACTGAGTGAAATGAGTTGATGCTTCCCCCTCTCTCGCTTTCTCTTACTTCCTCTCTCTCTCTCTCTCCCCCTTCCTCTTTATTTCTGAAGACAATGGGAAAAAAAAGAAAATATGGTAGATTCCATTAAAAACAACTACCAAATATACTGAAAAGACTGAAATTGGTTTGGATGAAGATGATATGAACAAATAACAGTTATTATTCTTCCTCATATAGTATTGTATATTTCATGACTGTAATGAGCAAATACAATAATTTAAATCTAAATAATTATTTTTTGTATTTTTCAGAAGTGAGAAGCAGGTAGGCAGAAAGACAGACTCCCACATATGCCGGACTGGGATCTACTCGGCATGCCCACTAGGGGCAGTGCTCTGCCCATCTGGGGCTCTTGCTCTGTTGCAACTGGAGCCACTTTAGCACCGGAGGCAGAGGCCATGGAGCCATTCTCAGTGCCTGAGCCAACTTTGCTCCAATAGAGCCTTGGCTGAAGGAGGAGAAGAGAGAGATAGAGAGAAAGGAGGGCGGGGGGTGGAGAAGCAGATGGACACTTCTCCTGTGTGCCCTGGCCAGGAATCGAACCCGAGACTTCCCCACACAGGGTGGATACTCTACCACTGAGCCAACTGTCTAAATCATTTTTTACTGCTAAATCAGGCCAGGGTTGTCTAAATCATTTTTTACTGCTATACTCTTCCTCCTCCAACCCAGCTTTACTGAGATATAACTGATATATAACATTGTATAAGTTTAAGGTGTATAACATGTTGATCTGATTGCTGTATTTTTCTATAGAGAGCTTTTGTGACAGATATTATAATACGCTTCTTTTCACACTTGGTTAGCTTTTGCTGCTAATCTGTCTCTCCTGTCCACCTCAGTTTTCCTTCCCCATTATAGGTGACTTTTACATTTTTTAGGTGACTTTAAGTTTCCTTTCCTTTTCTCTCAAAGTGTAAAAATAAAATTACTGAAACTTTCTAGGGTGTTTTTTCTTTCTTTGACTTTTTTTCTTGATCTTCCAGTGGTATAAATCTTTCATATTTAGAATTGTTCATACACAATTAGTATATCATACAAGTAGTTCATATATCAATAGCAGTTCATACAAGTTTAACTACTCAGGGTCATCCGGGAAAAAGAGGAATATCTTTTAGTAGATCAATGTTAATTCTTTTTCTATAAGACCACCAAACCAGTTCTCAAATAGGATTTTACCAATTGCCTGGACAGTGAAAGCACATGTGCTCCAGGTCATCATGGGGACTCGAGGATCCGTTTCATCAGGAGGCACTTTCAGTCCAATTCTATAAACTGTTGTGGCAAAGAGAGTGACCATTTCCTTGATGCTGTTAGAATATTTTGTCCTAAAAATAAAACAGAAAAGACTTATATAACTATTTGGTAGAAGGGGCTACCTCCTGAGAAGTCAAATTAGGTATTGGAGCAACAAATAATTTAACTCCTTTTGACAAAGTAAACTGCTCTTAGTAAAGTTAAAAAACTAGAGCATCTACAGAAAATTTATTAAGAAAAAATGAGAAAAGCAGAACTATGTATCTTACAAGTAAAAAGATACTTCTTACAAAATGGTAATGGCCCATATAACTTCACTTCCTATGAAAAATGCAGTAAATGATTACAGCAGAATAGGGTCTAGGCTCAAATTAAGAGACAGACTAGACATAGAAGAAATGAAATTCAAAGGAAAATGATCTAACATAGCAATTTTTAGTGTCCGTAAAAGGGATCAAGAAGTACTTTTGTGTTGATAAGGATGTGTGTGTAGGTAGGGAGAGAATACCATGTGCTTGGAAGGATAATTTAATAATTTATGGTTTCCTGAACTTCCATTTGTAACAGGTAGCACATATTTCCAGTAGCAGAGGGATACATAAGAATCACCATTAGAAAAATGTACCTCAGGTAATATTCATTAAATACTGTATTTTCCCATCTATAAAACGCACCTTAATTTTGTGGCCCAAAATTTGGGGAAAAAAATCTATTACATAAACTTATTAAACTCAAGTTTTATTAATCATAAAATTCATACAACTCATCACTTTCAAAACTCTTATCAACTAGCTTGTCCTCATCTGTGTCTGATGATGAATCACTGTCTTCAACAATGAGCACAAAAACAAGAGCAAAGTGGGCAATGCAAGTAAAAAAACTACAATTACTGTATAAGACGCACCCTGTTTTAGACCCCCAATTTTTTGAATAAGATGCGTCTTATAGATGGGGAAATGGTACCTGATTTAGATACACTCTTTTTTAAAGTGTTTTCACATAAATATTTCCCCAATAATCTTATGAGGGAAGCAAGTTAGGAGGCCACTGCCTCAATTTTACAAGAAAAATGAATTGGAGAGAGAGAGGTGAGCCAAGACTTATCAGAAGTCACAGAGCAAGTTAAGATCTGACTTTAAATGAAGTCTCTTAAATTCTGCTCTTCTTGTAAGTTAGACTAAATAGAAATGGCATTTTTACTGGTCCACAATTGTCAATTACAGGTATGGTTCATCCTAATGTATATCACTATAATCTCTTGAACCACTTAATCTTATTAATACAAATAAAACTCCAGGTAGAAAGAAAAAGATAAAAATGAGATAAAGAAAAAATTTTACAGCCTGACCAGGTGGTGGCATTGTGGATAGAGCGTCGGCCTGGGAAACAGAGGACCCAGGTTCGAAACCCCAAGGTTCCAGCTTGAGCGTAGGCTCACCAGCTTAAGTGAAGGGTTGCTGGCTTAAGTGTGGGACCATAGACATGACCGCGTGGTCACTGACTTGATCCCAAAGGTTGCTGGTTTGAAGCCCAAGATTGCTGGCTTGAAGCCCAATGTTGCTGGCTTGAGCAAGTTATCCTTGGCTCAGCTGGAGACCACATCTCCCATGTCAGGACAAATATGAGAAAGAAATCAATGAACAACTAAGGTGCTGCAATAAAGAACTGATGTTTCTTATCACCCTTCCTGTCTGTCCATCCTTGTATGTCCCTCCCTCTCTCTTTCTTCGCTAAAAAAAAATACCTTTTTTTTTTACTATTAAAGCAGGAAGGAAGATGGAAGCAAGGAACAATTGTTCCCCACACTAATTTTCAAAGCCATTTACAAACTTAATTATTTAGATACTTACGAAGACTGAACTCCATAACTCAGGATAGAATGGAACTCAAAAGTAGAATCACCCATTCCTTGATCAAATAAGACTGGAATTGTTGGATTTTCTCCTTATAAAGGAAAAAGAAAGAAAAATCATGAGAGTCTGACACATACCTTTGTAGCTTTTAATAATTATTTATGATCATTTTCAAAAAATTAGAAAATGCTAATAAACACCAATCATTCAAAATTTCTCCATACAGATAACACTACATGATATTCTTCTGTTCTCCCTATATGTGTTACATATTAGATTTTTTTTAAGGACAACACTTACAGTACTCTGTTGTATTTTGTTTTTTTCACCAACAGATCAGAAATGTTCTTCCACATCAATAACTTTCCATTTATATTTTCATTTTTAATGACTGCACAGTATTCTACTAGTAAGGCAGCATATATTAGTGAATATGAGCAAAGGATTTATAGCCAAACTGCCTGGATTTGAATCCTAGCTCTTCCATTAACTATTACACTAAGACCCCAAGTAAATATTACACCTCTTTGTGGAGAATATTGTGATTAACTCAAGAGTTCAACTCACTGTTGCTGGCCATGAGCCAAGAAATGTGGGCATTTTGTTTTGTTTTGTTTTTAAATGAAAAAGGAATGAATTCTCCCTAAAAGCCTCCAACAGGAAGGCAAACAGCTTGATTTTAGCCTCTGGTGAGACTGAGTTGTACTTCTGTTCCATGGAACTGCAAGGTCATAAATTTGTGCTGGTCTAAGAACAAAAGGAAACGAAACAAAAACAACAACTTTTTGTGGCCTCATTTCCTCATCAAATTAGAAATGTTGTTCCCCTATCTGGAATAAGTTGTTTTTTTCTGGTTGCTTTCAAGCTTTTTTTCCTGCATATTTGTTTTTTTTTTTTAGCAGTTTGCATAAGACTTATCTGGCTGTGGTTATCTTTAAGTTGATCTGTTCAAGGTTTACTGAACTTCTTAAATCTGTAAATTTAATGTCTTTCACCAAATTTGGTAAGTTTCCTGCCATTATTTCTTCAAATATTTTTTCTGTACAATTCTTTTTCTTTTTGAGACCTCAATAACACAAATGTTGGACTTAAAATAAAATTATTCAATCCCTGGCCAGGTGGCTCAGTAGATGATAAAGCATCATCCCAGCATGCTGAGGTAGCAAGTTCAATTCCCAGTCAGGACAAATATGAGAAGCAACCAATAAGAGCACAACTAAATGGAACAATTAAGTGGAACAGTGAGTTGATGCTGCTCTCTCCCTCTTCACTCTCTCAAATCAATGGAAAAATTAAAAAAAAAAGATCCATATGTTCCTAAGGCTGTTTCTTTTTACTATATTGCTTTTCTATTTTACAGATAGGATAATTTCCACTGATCTACAGTAATTTCAAATTTACTGACTCTTACCTCCTGGTCGCCATTTTACTATTTGAATCCATCCAGTTAATTACTTCATACAGTATTTTTTCAATTCTATTATCTATTAGTTCTTTTATAATTCTTTATTTTTCTGCTGGGAACTACTGTCTTTCCATTTATTTTAAGAGTGTTCACCTTTACCTTGTGTTTCATAATGATTTAGCTGCTTTAAACATTTTGTCTGAAAAGTTACACATAAAAACATCTCAAGATTAGCCCTGGCTGGATGGCTCAGTGTCAGAGCATCAGCCTGGCATGTAGATGTCCTGGGTTGGATTCCTGGTCAGTGTACACAGGAAGAGCGCCCATCTGCTTCTCCACTTCTCCCCCTCTCGCTTCTCTCTCTCTCTCTCTTCCTCTCCTGAAGCCATAGCTCGACTGGAGCAAGTTGGCCCCAGGTGGTGAGGATGGCTCTGTGGCCTCTGCCTCAGGAGCTGAGAAGAGCTTGGTTGCTGAGCAACCACACAATGCCCCCGATGGGCAGAGCATCGCCCCCCTAGGGGGCTTGCCGGCTGGATACTGGTCCAGGTGTAAGCAAGAGTCTATCTCTCTGCCTCTCCTCCTCTCACTGAATTAAAAAAAATAAAATAAAAAAGTCTCAGGATTAGCATTTGATTGTTTTTTTCCTTAAGAGCTAGTCAGATTATCTTGGCTCTTTGTATATTGAGTAATTTTAGATTGTGTCTTGAATATTTTGAATATTATGTTATAAGATTCTAGCTCCTATTAAATAAAGTTCTCTGGAAAAATGTATTTTGTTTTAGTAGGCCATTAACCCAATTAGGTTCAACAAGTTCTTTCAAACTCTGTGGGTAGTTCCAATGTTAGTTTTCAGTGCCTTTGGTGTACTGTTTGCATCTGCAAGGACACAAACTACTCAGTGGTAAGTCTGGGACTTGAGTAGTATTTAGTGTAGTTTTGATCTCAAAGCTGTTGCTATGCTTGTTCGCCCGTGTTTTGCACAATCAACGTGGTGAGTCCAAGACTTGTGCTGGTCTCAAAAACAGATTACCCTTCTACAGCTTTTTCCTCTCTGAAATTTCCCCCTTTCTCTCTAGCTCCAAGGGGCCCTTTCTCCTAGTTCCTCTGGTCAAAATGACAAATTTATCTCAGTTTTAGTCCCCTATGCTGTTTTCAGCTACACTTTGGGGTGAAGCTATGAGGCAAAGAGAAAAATATCATTGAGGATTCACCTTATGCTCTTTGGAACACAGCGGTCCCCTACCCTTTTCCCAGTTCCTCTGGCTAGAGACCTTAGTTTTCTCTTGGGATTTTAGATATCTACATGGTCACCATGGCCATGCAGCTCTCTGACTGGGTCTAGCCTTAGGAGAGGGTCAAAAGAAAGAGAAATAACCACCAACAGAAACTCCCTTTACACTCTCCAGTTCTGAGGGGCTTCTCTTCCTGGTCCACTGTCCAGAAAGAGAGAACGCTCTCTTGGATTTTTTGCTGTTCATGTCTGTCACATAGTTCTATGACTCAGGCTATTTTGATGTCAAAGCTGGAAAATAAAAGAGGAAAAATACCACCCCAAGGAACTCACTGCCTGTACTAATCACTTTTTAAATTTTTATTTCTCTCTCTAAACTGCCTGCTATTCTTTATTGCTCAGTCTTTAAGTAGTCTTATCTCTCAATTATAAAGAATATATGAGGTAACAGTTAAAAATGTTGGTTTTGTTATTATTAATGATAACACAGTAATAATTTTAGTAATAGTAATGGCCAACACATATAGTATTTACTATGTACCACACAAGGTTCTACTTTACATAGAATAATTCAACCCTTTAACCAATGAGATAGGAACTATTATTATTTCCACTTTACAAATCAGAAAGTTGAGTCACAGAGACGTTAAGTAACTTGTCTGAAATTACATAAACAGTAAGTGATGGATATAAGATTTAAATCTAAGCAGTATGATTACAGATAAATCACCATCTATACTGCCTCCTAGTATAAAAAAAAATATTAAATCAAGTAAACTAATTAAAGTCAAACTTAGCCAGGATTCAAAAATTTCTATTTTCATTTCTTTTCTTTTTTCTTCTTCTTTCTTTTATTTTTTTTGAGAGAGAGAAAGAGAAAGGAGGAGGAGGCAGGGAGAAAAGAGAGGTGGGGGACATCAACTCACTGTTCCACTTAGTTGTATACTGACAACTTCTCATATGTGCCTTGACTGGGGACTGAACTGGTAACCTTGGGCTCAAGCCAGCAACCTTGGAGTTGAGCTGGAGATACTGGAATTATGTCAGTGACCCCAGAGTCAAGCCAGTGACCTGAGAATTGAGTCAATGACCCTGGGCTTGAGCTGGCAACCTCAGGCTCAAACCACAGACTTTGGGTTTGGAATCAACAACCTTGGTGTTCCAGGTCGATGCTCTATCTACTGTGCCACCACAGGTCAGGCTCTATATTCTGATACGTAACAAAAATATATTTGTACATCATATTTAGTGCAATAAGTACATTTTTCTTTAAAAATTTACAGATTCTGACACATAAATCCCACATAGCTAAATAAAAAATAATTTTAAGCAAACCTTTAGCATGTTTTATATTATAACCTGATATTCTGGCCAGAACAGTCGGTATCCATCGTGACAGGGTCAAAAGTTGAGCAAGAGCTTCTGCATTCTCACTGAAAAATGATATTTAAAAATTGTTAAAGCCATTGGGACAAAGTCAAACTGAAACATTAACTTCTGGAGTTCTTCCTTGAATAATTGACTATATGAAAAAGTCAAATTCCTCCAGATTAACTGCTTAGGTCATAGAATCACGTGTCTAAGAAGGCAGTTTGGGGAGGTAGGGGAATGTTAACAGTACAAGGAGTAAGATTCTACCCATATTCCCATAACCTAGAAGTAATTTATGTCAGTTTCTTGTTGCTCAAATGAAAAATTAGGAGTTACCACTAATTTCCCTCACAGCCCACATTCTTATTGATCAGGTAGTCTTGCAGATTTCACCTTCTACACATATCCTAAATTCTCACCTCTTTCTACCTCCACTATAATTACCCTAATCCAAGTCACATCGTCCCTCCTTTGGACTAGTTCAGTAAACTAACTGTTCTTCCTGCTTCCACAGTGGTGTTTCATTATTAGCTACATATTCATTACACAGCGAACCAGAGGTATCTTTCAAAAATGTAAATCAGATTGCATCACTCCCCTGCAAAAATCCTAAACAAAATACTAGCAAATCGAATACAGCATATTAAAAAAATAATATATCACAATCAAGTGAGATTCATTCCAGGAGCACAAGAATGGTTCAACCATGGATATATATTAATGTAATACACCACATCAACAAAACAAAGAACAGAAATCATATGATCTTATCAATAGATGCAGAAAAAGCATTCAATTAGACACAACATCCCTTAATGTTTAAAACATTCAATAAAATCGGAATAGAAGAAAGTACATCAACATAATAAAGGCCATATATGACAAACCATCAGCTAATGTCATATTAAATGGTGAAAAAATGAAGGCTTTTCTCTAAAATCAGAAATAAGACATGGCTGCCTGCTCTCTCCACTCTTATTCAATAAAGTTCAAGTTTTAGCCTGAGCAATCAGGCAAGAAAAAGAAATAAAAGGCATTCATATTGGGAAAGAAGAAGTAAAGGTATCACTTTTTGCAGATGACATGATCCTATATATAGAAAACTCCAAACATTGCACCAAAAAATTGTTAGAAATGGTAAACCAATACAGTAAAGTTGCAGGATACAAAATCAATATACAAAGGTCTATTTGCTTTTCTATATGCCAGCAATGAAACTTCAGTGAATAAACTCAAAAAACAATGCCTTTAACAATTGCAACAACAACAACAAAATACCTAGGAATAAACTTAACAAAGAATGTGAAGGACCTTTATACTGAAAACTATAAAACATTATTGAAAAAAATAAAAAAGATACAATGAAATGGAAAAATATTCCATGTTCATGGATCAGAAGAATCAACATAATTAAAATGGCCATATTACCCAAAGCAATATATAAATTTAATCCAACCCCTTATCAAAATCCCAACATTCTTTTCCCATTATGTAAGAATCAGGGAGGCAGAGAAACAGACTCCAATAGGCAACCCAATTGGGATTCATCTGCAAGCCCCTTATAAAGTGATGCTCAGTCCATCTGGGGCTGTTGGTCCATTGCTCGGCAACCAAGCTACTTTGTATTTTAGCACCTGAGGCAAGGTCATGGAGTCATCCTCAGAGCCCAGGGCCAACTTGCTCCAACTGAGCCATGCCTGTGGTAGGAGGAGAGAGAGATAGAGATAGAGATAGAGAGAAGGGAGAGGGGGAGGGATAGAGGAGCAGATGGTCACTACTTCTGTGTGCCCTGACCAGGAATCAAACCCAGGACATCCACACGTCAGGCCGATGCTTTACTACTGAGCCAACTGTTCAGGGCCACAAAATGTCATTTCTTAAAGATATAGAAAAAAAATTACCAGGTTTGTATAGAACCATTAAAAAACCCTGGTCAGAGCAATCCTGAGGAAAAAAATAAATGAAGCTGGATGTATCACACTACCTGACTTCAAATTATACTATAGAGCCACAATCATCAAAATGGCATGATATTGGCAGAAAAAGACATATAGACCCAATGGAACAGAATCAAGAGCCAAGAAATAAAACCACATATATATGGGCAAATCCCCTTCAACAAAGGAGGCAAAAACACACAATGGAGAAAAGAAAGCATCTTCAATAAACAATGCTGAAAAAATTGGAAAACCACATGCAAAAGAATGAATGTGACTATAGTTTGTCCCCCTGCACAAAAATTAATTAAACAGAGATCAAAGACCTAAATATAAAAGCTGAAACAATAAATTACATAGAAGAAAACATAGGTACTAAATTCATGGACCTTGGCTGTGGAGAACAATTTATGAATTTGACCCCAAAGGCAAGGGAAGTGAAGGCAAAAATAAATGAATGTGACTATATCAAACTAAAAAAAAAGCATCTGCACTGCAAAAGAAACTGATGATATTTGCAAACAACAGCTTCAATAAAGGGTTAATATCCAAAATATACAAAGAACTCAGAAAGTTCAGCAACAAACAAGCAAACAATTCAATTAAAAACTGGGGAGAGCCTGACCAGGCGGTGGTGCAGTGGATAGAGTGCCGGACTGAGACGCAGAGGACCAAGGTTCAAAACCCCAAGGTCCTAGCTTGAGCACAAGGTCACTAGCTTGAGAAAGGGGTCACTTGGTCTCCTGTAGCCCCACCCCCCGGGTCAAGGTGCATATGAGAAAGCAACCAATGAACAACTAAGGTGCCACAGCAAAGAATTGATGCTTCTCACCTTTCTCCCTTTCTGATTGTCCCTATCTGTCCCTCTCTCTGTCTCTGTCACAAAAAAGAAAAAAAAAAATAAGGGAGAGGACATGAACAGACACTTCTCCCAAGGAGACATACAAATGGCCAACAGATATATGAAGATACTCATCTTCACTAGCTGTTCAAGAAATAAAAATCAAAACTATGAGATACTACCTCACATCTGTTAGATTGGTTATATGAACAAGACAGGTAATAATGGGTGTTGGAGAGGCTGTGGAGAAAAAGGAACCTTCATTCACTGCTGGTGGGAATGCAAATTAGTACAACCATTCTGGAAGAAAGTATGGTGATTCCTCAAACAATGAGGAATAGAACTACCATTCGACCCAGCAACCCCTCTACTGGGTATCCAACCCCAAAACTCAAAAACATTAGTACATAAAGACATATGCATCCCCATTTTCATCTCAGCACTATTCACAGTGGCAAGACATGGAAAAAACCAAAGTGTCCTTGGATTGAGGATTGGATAAAGAAGATGTGCATATATACAATGAATACTTCTCAGCCAAAAGAAATGATGGCATAGTGACATTTCGACAACATGGATGAAACTTGAGAACATTATACTGAGTTAAATAAGTAAATTAGAAAAGGCTAAGAACTGTATGATTTCACAAATAGGTGGGATATAAAACTGAGACTCATAAACATAGATAAAAGTGAAATGGTTACCACGGACAAGGGGATGTAGGGAGGAGGACGGGAGAAGGGTGGAGGGAAAAGTGAAAAGAGGGACAAATAGAAGGTGATGGAAAATATTTGACTTTGGGTGATGGATATACAACATAATCAACAAATGGTATAGAAATGTTTACCTGAAACTTATGTACTCTTATTGATCAATGTCACCCTGTTAAATATTATTTTCTAAAAATTTTAAAAACCCACAACCAAATTGGATTAATAGAGAAAGAGCAAGTACTTAGTGACCCCTGCTTTGCCAAACCTATTACCTTTGAATTCTTTTGTTGTGGGAAGACATTAAAAGTATTTAATCAACAAACAATTTTCTTTAGTGAAACATAGGTCATCATTATAAATTCAATAAGTTTTAAAGAAATTGAAATAGTAACAGCTATCACCTTGTAGAACAGTGAGAATTAAAGAAATATATAATTAAGTGTTCTACTTATTTGGCCTGACCTGTGGTGCAGCAGTGGATAAAAGCCTCTACCTGAAATGCCGAGGTCATATGGAAGTTGATGCTTCCTGGTCCTCTCCCCACCACCCCACTTATCTCTCTCTCTTACTTTCCTCTCTAAAATGAATGAATAGTCTTAAAAAAAAATTTTTTTAAGTGTTCTAGTTATCACTAAAAACTAATGAATTTGCTGGTAAATTGCACTTACAGATGATCAGAATATAAACTTGGTCTAAATGCTCAAAAACTATCCAAATATATAAGATGAATCAGGTGTTTTTATTTACTTTTATAGTTAATATTTGGCTCATGTCTCTAAAATTACAGCATTTAGATCTTCAGAAAAAATACAGTGTGTCTGTAAAGTCATGGTGCACTTTTGACTTTTGACCGGTCAAAAGTGCACCATGACTTTACAGACACACTGTATAAATAAAACTAATAGTACAAAGACACTTAGAGAAACCAACCTCCAAACAGCAAATCTAATGGTGGCAAAAAACAATAAGAATGAAACTTCTTTGCATCTTCTGTGCAAGGTAAGATGGAAATTAAAGTTCTATTGCTTTCATGGCAATTGGAAGATTTACACCAAATATATAGATTTGAGTAAATAAATATTCCAGTTTTTTTAGAGAACAAAAATTGGAGCTAATATTAATCATATTTTTTTTAATATTAATCATATTTTTAAGTAAAATGTTATGAAGTAAAAGTTATTAAATAGCAAAAAATAAGTAATCTAACCAAAACAGGCACAATGAAAGAATTAAAGACAACTTTTTATAAAATAAACCAAGACATAAATATACCTGTTTATCATCCGAGGTTGCAAAGGAATAATGGGGATCACAGTATTGCACAGAGACTTGCAGAGGGGGCAAAGATACTCTCCACTTTCCAAGTCGAAAAGGTCAACATGAATACGCTGCTGAAAGCTCAGCTGCACAGCTTCAAAATACCTACAAAATTCCAAGACATAGGTCCATTCAGAAGTATATGTGCATCTTTGCTCTAATCCAGGGGTCCCAAAGTCACAGGGGGCCAGTTCACTGTCCCTCAGACCATTGGAGGGCCGGCCTATAAAAAAAACTATGAACAAATCACTATGCATACTGCACATATCTTATTTTAAAGTAAAAAAACAAAACGTGAACAAATACAATATTTAAAATAAAGAACAAGTAAATTTAAATCAACAAACTGACCAGTATTTCAATGGGAACTATGGGTGCAGATGCATCCTGTGCTCCTCTCACTGACCACCAATGAAAGAGGTGCCCCTTCCGGAAGTGTGGCGTGGGCTGGATAAATAGCCTCAGGGGGCCGCATGCGGCCCGTGGGCGGTAGTTTGGGGACCTCTCCTCTAATTCAAGGGAGAAAAATTTGATATTTTTGCCTAAATGAATGTCTTTAAAATCCACATTCAAAAATACACAAGTTATAGCCTGACCAGGCAGTCGTGCATTGGATAGAGTGTCGGACTGGGATGTGGAGGACCCAGGTTCAAGACCCAAGGTTGCCAGCTTGAGCGTGGGCTCATCTGGTTTGAGCAAAAGCTCACTAGCTTGGACCCAAGGTCACTGGCTCTAGCAAGGGATTACTTGGTCTGCTGAAGGCCCAAGGTCAAGGCACATATGAGAAGGCAATCAATGAACAACTAAGGTGTTGCAACGAAAAACTAATGATTGATGCCTCTCATCACTCTCCGTTCCTGTCTGTCTGTCCCTATCCATCCCTCTCTCTGTCTCTGTAAAAAAAAATAATTAAATAAATAAATAAATACACAAGTTATAAATAGAATAGGATGCACACATTCTACTGTGGTAAAACTTGGAAGACTCACTGGGGCCTAAAAATTTTTTTGAATTCTTTTATTGAATCATAACTTGTTTCCTGCCTCAATAATACGTAGACACAACGCAGGCACTACTTGCTCAGTTTCCAGTGACCAACTGAAGTGGCCACTAGGTATTATTATAGGAAAATTAGGCATTTTAATCTGATGTCAAAAGGGTAAACCCCATACAAAAGATTTCCCAGGAATTATATTTCTGAATTGTTATCTCATCCAGAGGTAGAACTAGACCTTCTTGTCCTATTCTATCTCAAAGGTACTTTTCACGCTATGTTTTAGGGGATTTTTATTAAGATCACTTTCTTTACAAAAATAACTAATTAGTTTGTGAAGAGCAAGGATAAAGGAATGATAAATTAAGTGAAAATTTAAGTTAACTATACACACCATATTCTAAAGGTGATAATGTAGAGTATCAGGCAAACAAAATTAGTAATTAAAACTGCTTCAATTATTCAAGTAAGAAGGAAGGAAAGAAGACAGGAGAAAACATGCCTTTTTGTGGCCTTTAGTGAACTTTAATATTCCTAGTTTCTTTCAAGAACATGTCAGAAGGACAACTTACTTCTGCCAGCACACTGCATGCATTACATGACCACAGCTTCCTGTGTAAGTTCCATGAGCCAAGTCTGGATCCATGAAAAGTGGGTCCAGGGTTTCTGGTATAGCAAGGCAAAAATAAGAGGTATTATATTCATCTCTCCCACAGTCATAAAATGGAAAAAAAAAAGAGCTTATCAGGTCTAAATTTCTAATCATAAATTTTCTAAGGAATGCCCAAGAATAGTGTCACAATATCATAAGAGCAGGGTCTATATTTGCAATAGTAAGTCAAAAGAGAAAAATATAAAACTAGACTTCCAGGTATGATTGTAAAATTAGTATGAATTAATGACTAGTTCTATTCTTGATTTACATTTTTATTTTGAACACTAGGTTTAAGTTGCATTATCTTGGTTGTTGAAGTTATTTTCTATGACTTACACATTTACCTTTGTCATTTTATGAATAATTTAACTGGGTAATTTTAAGGGATATTTATGGGCATTATAATCTATCTACTGGATAAAAGCTGATTATGGGATTCAAATTCTGGTTTCATCCCTTATAATTCACGGTCTTGGGCAAGTTACTATACTTCTCTGCCTCTCAGTTCCTTCATCTATAAAATGGAGCCAATACTGGTACCTAATTCATAGAGGTATTATAAAGAATAAGTAAATATACAGAAAGCACTTACTCTGTGCTTTGTATATGGTCAGTATTCAATAAATGTTAGCTTTTAAAAAAATCAATATTATCATTCCATGGGTATTTTAAAAATAGAGCATTGAGACCCTAGCTGGGTAGCTCAGCTTGTTAGAGTAGGTTCAAACGCTGGTCAGGGCATATATAAGAATTAACTAATGCATGCATAAATAAGTGAAACAACAAACTGATGTTTTTCTCTCTTTTTATCCCACTTCCTCTTTTAAAACAATTTAAAAAAATAAACCGACTACTCCCAATGTATGTAAGAAGTACTTACTCACGTACTTGCTTACATAGCAATACTAATGCACTGCTACTTAGTATTCTTGCCAAGAAAATGCTTACCATGAGCCAAATCATGAGACAACAATCAGACACATCCCAAATGTAAGAAACATTATAAGACTATATTGGCTGTATTCTTCAAAAAAGTTATCATCATGGAAAGAAAAAAGGCAAGTGACTACTCTAGATTAAAACAGACTAAAAGAGACACAACTAAAGCAACACATGAAACACATGTAGATCCTATAATGAAAAAAAAGTCTAGCTAACAAAACACATTTTGAGGGCAGTTGGTGAAATTCAAGTATGAAATTTATATTAGGTAACATTCCTGAAATGTTACTCTTTTTCTAAGTGTTATGATGATATAGTACATACATAATAGATTGTCCTCAGTTTTAGAAAATGCATATGGACAAATTTAATGATGAAATATGATGACTACATCTTACTTTCAAATGGTAGAGCAATGAGAAATGAGAGACAGAAGGAGAGGGGGGAAAAGAGAGAGAGAGGGAAGGTAGAGGAGGGAGAGAGAGAAAGTGAGAAAGTGAGGGATGGAGGAAGAGAGAATATGAACAATGTGGCCAAGGAGCCAATATGGCATGTAAACACCAAAAGACCATTTTAAATATAAGTAAACTGTAATTTGACCACACAAAGCTAAATATAATTTCGCTCTCAAAATTCAGGTAGTATTTTTTCTAATTACGTAAGTATGAAAAGAAATGCCCAAAAAGGATATTTATGAAACAATACATACCCCCTGAAAATTCTATGGGTTTTCCCCTGTGCTGGGTTAAGGCGGTGGATTTCTGGACACAGGCCGATAATACCATGGCATTATTTTCTATTTTCACCTCTTGTTCTTCTTGGCAGAGAATGCATGTCAGCACCTCCTTTTCAGTAACAGATGGACCCCGTTTAGGACCCAAAGCAATTCTACAGTAGTCACTGACTGCTGGGATGCTACCAAAAGAAATGACCAGAAATGAGGACATGTTTTGGTCACCTGTCTTTATGTTTTGGTAGATTTTAAGTAACTGTAGGGCAAGAACTTTAAGAATAAAAAAACAAAAATTATATTTAGCTATATTAGCTTAAAATCTTTCCTTATTTTTCTAGCTTTTATCAGTTAATTTGCTTATTAGAAAATACTATGTAAGCTCAATTAATTAAACAAATTAAAAATAAAATAAAACAGATAACACAATTAGAAAAAAAATACATTATTGTTGCTAAATGTAAAAAAAAGCAGATCACAAAGCAGAATGTATATTATAATTATACTTTATTGTATCTAAAAGCTGGGTTATCTGTTTTTTTCTGATTATAAAATTAACACATGCTTATTAAGAAATTTTGGAAAGTCTAGAAAAGTATTTTAAAAAAAGCATTATATTCTCACAACCTACAGATGATCACTTATATATTTCTATTTGTAACAGTTTTTACATAATTAAGGTCATATTAAATATACAGATTTCCATCCTGCTTTTATTCACTCATATTTTAGTTGTTTTTTCCTGTTGTTAAAACATTATTTTTAAATGGCTCACAAGTACTCTTACTAAATGTGCAATAACAGTTTTATTCATTCCCTCTTATCAGCATTTAAGTTTCTGTTCTATTTCAGTAGCTTTGGTAGCTATTAAATTTAGCAATTCCTAGGATCAATTTGTGCAGTAATAATATAATAATAGTAAATATTTTTAAAGCACTAATTGCAATGTGAGATTCTGTTTCAAATTCTTTACACTATGCTAACCTGTTTAATCCTTCCAACAATCCTACGAGGTAGGTACTGTTGTTACTTCCATTTTTCAGATGAAGAAACTGAGGCCTGAGATGATAAGAGACTTACCTAATGATTTATCACTAGGAAGTAGCAGAGCCAGAATTTAATGCAGATGAAGTGACTTCCTAGGCCACATTCTGAACTACTCTGCAATATTGACTATCGGTATAAGAAGCTCCCTTAAATGTCACAGATCATTCAATAAACTGGGAATAACTTAAATGTTCATCATCATAAGTGTAAATGAAATTACATAATAAAGAATACCATGCAGTTTTTAAAAGGTGGGTCTAGCTAGTTGTGAGACATCCTAGGAAGCATCCGGCAATAATAAATAAAATAAGGACTATCTAGGGGACACTACTAAAATTTTGTGGATGAGGGGCCAGAGATGCTAAATATCCTACAATTCATGGGGCATAAAAAAGAATTGCTGCCAAATGCCAACAGTGAGAAACACTGAGCTCGTTTTATAAATGTAAGAATATACACAAATTTCCCAAATATACTACTATGTGGAAATGCAAAGTTGCAGAATATGTACATAATAACATTTATGCAAATAAAACAAAAGGCTGAATGACACTATATAATTCCTATGGCTACATGTATTTGTATGTAATAGCAAAGTAAAAATTATAACAAGACATATGTAAAATTTGTTATCTCTGAGAAAGGGGTCTAGGATTTCGGTCAGTGCTCAAATGGAACTTGAGCTTTATCTCTAACATCTGATTTTTTTAGAAAAAATAAGTTACTGTAACCATGAAATTAAAATTTTGATTTTTGCCTGACCAGGTGGTGGCACAGTGAATCGAGTGTCAGACTGGGATGCAGAGGACCCAGGTTTGAAACTCTGAGGTTGCTGGTTTGAGCGCGGGCTCACCAGTGTGACTGCAAGGTTGTTGGCTTGAGCGCAGAGTTACTTGCTCTGCTGGAGCCCCCCAGTCAAGGCACATATGAGAAAGCAATCAATGAACAACTAAGGAGCTACAACGAAGAATTGATGCTTCTCATCTCTCTCCCTTCCTGTCAGTCCGTCCCTATCTGTCCTTCTCTCTGTCACTATCTCTGTCTCTGTCATAAATAAATAAACAAACAAATAAATAAAATTTTGTTTTAGAAATGTAAGACTATTTTTGTGACCCTGGGATAGAAAAAGTCTTCTTAAAGATAATACAAAAAGTCTGCTAGCAGAGTAGCGCAGCGGAAGTGAGTTGGGCCCATAAAGATAATACAAAAAGTTAAAACTCAAAGCCTGATACATTTGTCTTTATCAACACCGAAAACTTCTCTATGGTTAAACTTCATAATTAATGTTAAAGAAATATGGATATGAGAAACACACAACAAAGTTTAGTATACATAATTTTAAAGGACTTCTACAAATTAAGATAAAAGTAAAGCACCCAACAGTGATGGGGAAAAGATAACAGGCAACTCATGAAGATAAAGTGTCACAAAATGTCACTAATGAACAATATCAAAAGATGTTCACCTAGTACTAACTAGTAATCACAGAAATTCAGACTGACACCAATTTATAATTTTGATTAACCCCAAATTTTCAAGTACTGATAATATTAAGTATTGGTCAGAGTGAAGAACACAGAGTTTCATACACTGTTGGAAGTAGAAATGCGTAACATTACTTTGAAGGACAATGTGACAGCATATTAAAATTTTAAATAATTATGACTCAACCCTTTCACTTATTATATTCTACCCTTGAGAGGTACTGGTACAATTATAGAAAAGTGCACATATAAAACATTTCCACACACACACACACACTGTTTGTAATAACAGAAAATTGGGAAATGAGAAAACTATGTAAATGCCCCAAATAAATAAAATATTGAATATGTGTGTGTGTGTGTGTGTGTGTGTGTATATATATATATATATATATATATATATATATATCCACACTACGGAAAACTATGCAGCAGTCATAAAGAATGATAAAGAACCTATACTAAAGATCTATATCAGTGGTTCTTAACCTTTTTTGAGGTACCGAACCCACCAGTTTCATATGTGCATTCACCGAACCCTTCTTTAGTGATAAATATAATTTTTTCCTCCAAATTCAAGACATAGGTATATGTTTTTTTACTGGTGCATATCACCTTGCTCAAAGAACAAAACCAACAAGGTGCATGAACTCACAACAAATTACGGTATTACTTTATTCTGGCCTCCGCGGCAGAGGCTTCTCCCGAACCCCTGAGACCGACTCATCAAACCCCTAGGGTTCGACAGAACGCAGGTTAAGAACCACTGATCTATATATATATAGACATGAAAAACACGTATAAGCCATTGAGTGAAAAAGCAAGCTGCAAAACAAAAGGTATGATAAAATAAAAATAAAGTACTAAAAAACACAAAATAAAACTCATTTCTTTATGTACACCTGTTTATAAATGCATAGGAAGAGGTCTAGAACAATAGCTATGTATAGCATGGTTATCTGTGGAGAAAGATCAGGAATGTAGAGGATGGTCAAAGGGGACTTACTGTATTAATCTGAGTTGTTTTCAATGAAAACACATCCATTAATATGTGTGTAATCAATCAGGCAATAAAAATAAATAATGAAAGCATTAAAGCCTAAATTAATTAACCCTGAGTATACTTTCATTTTCATTTTCTTGTTGCAATAGATACACAGTAGCCTCTTTTACATTACTTTCTAAATAGTACATTGTTAAATAGTATTAGAGGGTTGGGACTTTTTGCTTATTGTTTAAAATTTTACATTAATTTTTAGTTTCGTTACCACAGTCAGCCAATGATAGCTTACCTTCATATCTTCTTAAAAAATCTTTATAATATATAGTAATCATTTTTTGTAGTTTTTGTTAGTATAAGCAGCTTCACGATTACAGACATATTATAGAAAGAATGTTTCTATTGTTACTGCAAAAGCACAATTTACTAAAAGTATCCACAACCCACATTGTTTTAAAAAGCCTTGAAAGCTTGTATAGGAAGTATTTTCAATTGGAATGCTGTTCAAAGTACTGTTATTTTGCCTCCTCCTTTTTCTCATTGTATCTATATGACAGCCCATAAACTGCCGCTCTCAGAAGGCAAATCAATCTCCCCAAGAGCATACTAGAGTTAGGATTCAGAGTACCAGATGTACAGATTTCCATTCCAATGGGCTATCCAGGACTATAACTATATGCATTGTCTTCTCCTTCTTTAAGAAAAAAAGAAAAAGTATATAAACCATCTTTCTTGTGAGGGATTTTTTTCCATTCTGTAATAACTGCAGTCACTTTTTTTTTAATTTTATTCATTTTAGAGAGCAGACACAGAGAGAGAGAGAGAAAGAGAGAAAGGGGGGAGGAGCTGGAAGCATCAACTCCCATATGTGCCCTGACAAGACCAGTTCAGGGTTTTGAACTAGCGACAGTGTTCCCAGGTCGACACTTTATCCACTGCGCCACCACAGGTCAGGCCTAACTGCAGTCACTTTTATCAGAAATCATAAAAATGTAAAATATATGAACTGATGCATAATTTTGTATCTAAAAAAGCCCACGTATGTAAAATAACAGAAGTCAATTTCTACTTCTTCTGTTAAATCTTTCATTTTTGTGCATAAATGTTCCCAAAACAGTTTCTTAACATAAAATTACATTCAATTCATATCTTAAAGCCATTACTTTCCCCTTTTTACCTTAAAAATAATGTAATTTCTCTTATTATAAAATGTATTTTGGAAAAACATTATTTAAAACAAATATATAATTTTTCCTCTAAAAACCAAGTTGCTAATTTTTAGTTTTGCTTTTATTTTACCTCTCTTCCTCCATAATGGAGTCTTCTTTCCCAGACATCTCTGATGTACTATCATACATGAGTTTGTGAGTTTCAATGAAGTTTTTCTGTAAGGCAGACATCTGAGCCATGATCTTCTGGCGATGCAGCCTAGCAGCTTCAGCTTTTCTTTTTCGTTCTGCTTTTTCTTTATCATGAGTAATCTAGGTATGACGAAAACACAAAAATTAGGTAACAGCTATTGTTACAATTCACATATACTGTTCAGCCAGGAAAATTTCATAGAATAAGAATCTGATGAAGTTGATTACCCCATCCCTTAAGCCTAGATTCAATCTTATGCCTCAAAATTAGCATCCATTCCCCATCACATCACACAACTAATTGTTCCTTTGGTTGTTTCAATAATTTACCGTAAGGGCCAACCAAGTACTATAAATACCTAATAAACTTGTTTATACTCAGTGCAGGTACATTAAGAAAAATATTAAATGCAACAAAATTTTGAAATCATTTGTCATTGATTTAATCACTGACACTTAATCAATTTAAGTAAACCTAATGACGTCCAACAGTTACTACTAAACATTTGCTAAGAATGAGAACTTGAACAATATTACTCAGACGTACTGACAATTGTTTTATTGTGTATTCTAATTGAAACCCAGTATTTTCCTTCATAACTACAAGTAATAATTTTCTAATTATTTTAAGATTAAAATAATCAAAACCTGATTCATGCCTGACCAGGTGGTGGCGCAGTGATAGAGCATCGGACTGCGGTGCGGAGGACCCAGGTTCGAGACCCCAAGGTTGCCAGCTTGAGCGCGGGCTCACCTGGTTTGAGCAAAAGCTCACCAGCTTGGACCCAGAGTCGCTGGCTCCAGCAAGGTTGGCTCGGTCTGCTGAAGGCCCACGGTCAAGGCACGTGTGAGAAAGCAATCAATGAACAACTAAGGTGTCACAACGAAAAACTGATGATTGATGCTTCTCATCTCTTTCTGTTCCTGTCTGTCCCTATCTATCCCTCTCTCTCTCTCTCTCTCTCTCTGTCCCTGTAAAAAAAAAACAAAAAAATCCTGATTCATTATATTAAGGAAATCCATAGCCTAAATATTACTGTATTTCACTGACTCTAAGATATACCATTATTGTATACTCCTCTAAGAATGCTACTGATTAAATTATAAGGAGCCATAGATTTTAAGACATATCCCAATTTCACATATTAAAACATTTTTTAGATTAAAGTATTTCCTAAAGAACTCTTTGCATGACCTGCGATGGCACAGTAGGCAAAACATTGACCTGGAATGCTGAGGTCACCAGTTCAAAACAAACCCTGGACTTGCCTGGTCAAGGCACATATGGGAGTTGATGCTTCCTGTTCCTCCCCCACTTCTCTCTCTTGTTCTCTCTAAAATGAAAATCTTAAAAAAAAAAAAAGAGCTCCACTGCACATCTATTTCCTCTGATTTTATAAAATACATGTACTATATTGACTAACTACAAGTCAAGTAGCACTAATCCATGAAGTGCAGAAACTTAGTGAACAATAGAAATGGATATCTCACATACTTTACATCAAATAAGTTCCTTCTAACAAAAAGAAGCAGCTCCCTTATCAGTAAACTTTAAAGACAGAGATGAATGTCACCATTATTTTGGTGTTATTACCTCATCATTCTTAATAGAGTCTGATTCTGATGCAGTTGCTACAATTAAACAAGATTTTTCTCTTAATCGCTTAACTGTATCAAACATCTGAAAAACAAATGAAAAGTTAAAAAGTTTGATTTCATTGAACAGGAACAGAAAAATTCACTATCTGATTTTGTCATCATGTCTCCAAATATCGTTGCCTTAAACTCACAGAACTACACGTATACACAGTGACTCCTGAGTGTGGAAAACATCTCCCCTAGTTTATTAGCAATCCAGCTGAGGTTGCAGGTAGCAAAATCAACTAATTTAGTTTGTAGGTATGACCATACCTCTGTTATTGCTAGGGAAAATATTTTAATTCTTTGTACTTAAATACATTCTCATAAGAAGCAATTCTGGTATATATACAAAATTACTGTTTCCTGCCTTCCATTTTCACTTAATCATTTATCTTTAGAGATGGATCAATATGTATAGCTATATCATTCTTTTTACCAAATATCAAGGTTTCACCTATATGATGGTATATCCATAAATTTACTAATTCAGTATTTTGAAGAAGCCTCACTCTCATTGGACAAAATCTCCCACAAGGAATTTACAACACAACTTTATATTAAGCATTAAATAAAGTATCTAATGTTTATAAGAGCAGATACTTGTGTTTTTTGTATATTTTGACAATAAACTTTGGTAGTCCAATAGAAAATAAATTTTCAGGAATAAGTCTTCAATTTATAACAACATCTTGTCTGTAGACTGTAAGTGTTGAACTAAATGACAGTTCAATTTACTTTCTTAATATACACAGAATACTTAAGTACTACTTTTGTTTCTATTTTAATTTTGCATTTTTAAATGACTATACTGATAAATTTAATACAATATTAAATATTCATGAAATCTATATCAAGAGAAATCTTAATAACAACATTGTCAGTTTATAGTTACATATCAAATCACATTAAGCTTGCTTAAGGAGTGTTTCAGATTAAGTAAGAAAAAGGGCTGATTTCAAAAAAAAGAAAAGAAAAAGAAAGAAAAAGGGCTGATTTCTTAAAGTACATATATTAGTACAAAGATCCATTCTATATCCTAATTACCAAAACGATTATCTAGCTGATAACATCAAAATGTTTTAATAAATACAGTGAGGGGAAATTCTATAACCTTGCTTCCTGCTTCTACGTGGAGGGTCACTGGCTCAGTTGGAGCCCCCCCCCCCCCCCCCCGGTCAGGGCACATATGAAGAAGCTATCAATGAACAACTAAAGTGCCGCAACTACGAGTTCATGCTTCTCATCTCTCTCCCTGCCTTTGTCTCTTGTCTCTCACAAACTTAAAAAATATATATCCTTCAATGGTTTCCCACTATTCTCAAAAATAATATCCACCCCTTTACCCTGACCTGTAATGTCCTATATTTCCTGGTTCCGGCTGCCCCTCTGACCTTGTTGCCTACTTTTCTCTCCATCTCCCCACTGTACGGCAGTCATGCTGGCCTTGTTTCTGACCACCTTAGAGCTTTTGCTTTGCCATTCCCTCTTTCCAGAGTACTCTTCCAGATTTTTATAAGTCTAGCTTCATGTCAGTCAGTTCCAATGTCACCTCCTAAGAGAGAACTTTTCTGATTACCCATCTAAAGTTACTCCCTTCTCATCTGAATTATCCTGGTATTTTCCTGTTTATTGTCTATATCTCAGTTGGTATGTGTGCTCCATGATAGCAAGCACTTTATATGTTTTGTTCAGAGTCTAGAAATGAGTGCAGCACACAGTAGAATTCAATAAAAGCTAACTGAATAACACAAATGAATCATTAAAAAAAAAACTCCACTAGAACATAGAATTACTAATATAAAACATAGAACCATAAAAACCAGTAGTAAATAACTTCACAGGTATATGTGGTGAATCTTGGAGGTAAGCAGAGGAGTCTTAAATAATTAAACCAAGATATAATCAGTTATCTTCCAGGTTTACCTGGAGTATCCATGTTATCATGTCCTTCTGACCTTCTAACTGGGGAATTCCTTTGAGTTTTTCCAAAAGCATTTGTATATTCTGAGCATTCATGGCCGAACTTCCTAATCCTTTTTTAAAATACAAAAGTTATATACCACAAATATATCTTTATAATTATATATAAATTATATTTATAGTTAATGTTATTCATATTGATAACCAAAGTTTGCAATCAATCCCTTAACTACATTAAGTTTTTAATGAGAGAATCTGCAAATACACGAAGTACTAAGTACTGAATTAAACGACTTGAAAACTTGAATTACGTTAGGTATCTTTTGTTCATTTTCCACTGGGACTGCTAAGTGACAGCTATTCATACTGATCTGTCTCTTGCCTTTCCTCCACATGTCTCACTGTTAAATAAAAGTACTTAAATAAGAACCAAATTTCCAAAAATATAAAAGTGGGAGCTGTCTTGGCCATGGCCAGTTACACAATGGATAAAGAGTTGGCCTGGAGCGACGAGGTCACCAGTTGGAGCCCAGGGTCAATGGCGCAATCCTGAGGGTGCTGGCTTGATCCCCAAGGGTGCTGGAGAAGCAATCAATGGCACAACTAAGTAGAAGGAATTGCTGCTTCTCTCTCTTTCAAAAACAAGTGGGAGCTGTTATATCCATAAACTAAATAGATTCATGATGTCCTCAAGGATCTAAAAGACAGTGTGTAAATACAAATAAAATGCTTTCTCCTCTTGGTCTTACAATCACATCCCTAGAATGTGTTTTGGGAAAAGTTATCTTAATCAGGTAACATTTAATAAAAATCTAATCTAAACTTATCCTATTCTTCCAAGTTGAAGACAGTGAAAAAAAGAACACTATCATTTACTCAGATTAAAACATACTTGAAGCCTTATGATAAAAGTCAAATGTCACTTCTTCTTCAGGAGCTTTTTGAAGCTGTTGCTTTTCTTCTAGTAAGCCCAATGCCAGAATATGAAATGCCTAAAGGAGAAATATATAAGAAAATCTTTAAAACTATGCTTCTTCATGTAAATACTATATATTTTAAATTTTTTTTCTTTCTATTTTATTCATTTTAGAGAGGAGACACAGAAAGAGAGGGAAAGAGAGAAAGGGGGGAGGAGCTGGAAGCATCAACTCCCATATGTGCCTTGACCAGACCAGTGGAGGGTTTTGAACTGGCGACCTCAGTGTTCCCAGGTCAACGCTTTATCCACTGAGCCACCACAGGTCAGGCAATACTATATATTTTAAATGCAAGTATAAAAACAAGCAATGGGATAGATAAAAATAAAATAGGCAAAGGTTACAAACCAGCAGGTTAAGGAAAGAGAAATGATAAATACATATATAAAAAATGTTCAACCTCACATAAAATTAAAGAAGTGTTGCCTGACTGGTGGTAGTGCAGTGATAGAGTGTCAAGCTGGGACACTGAGGTCCCAGGTTCAAAACTCCTAGGTCACCAGCCTAAGCACAGGCTCACCAGCTTGAGTGCAGTGCCACTGGCTTGAGCGTAGGATCATTGACATGATCCCATGGTTGCTGACTTGAGCCCAAAGGTCACTTGGCTTGAAAGCCAAGGTCACTGGCCCAGTTTGAATCTCTCCTCATCAAGGCACGTATGAGAAGCCTCCATGAACTATATAAATTAGAGAAAATATTTCAGGTATACATACCATCTGGAGCATCCCTTCCGTCCACAAGTTAGAATCTATGTCTAATGCCCGTTCAAATATGGTCCTGAGAATGTATATCATGATATCACAATTTAAAAGGTTAACCACTTTGCTGAAAGCAGGGCAAAATTCAGGAGGAGGTGGTGGTGGTAATGCTATAGTGGGTAAGAGATGGATGACAGAAAAGAAAGGCAGGTACATTTGTATTTGGGTTATTCCACATGCAAAATTTCAAATGTCAAAGTCAAGTATTACATGTGAAAACAACACATGATCTTTGTTATCTTTAAAGCACTAAAAACATCAATGTCAAGAGAAATATAAGTCAATATGTCAATCACCCAAAATAAACTCCATTTGCTATAAATTTAAAATTCTATCACCATTGATGTAGGCCATTTCTTAAAACAAAACACTCTATGGTTGGCTGATAACAAAACCACAGAAAATAGTCAGAATGAGTCAATTCAGAATCTCACTTTTTACCTTCATCTTTGTTTTCTTGTTTTCTCTTTTTCTTCTGCATATGTTCAGCCTGTACATAAAACAAAAAGAAAAATCTATCATTAAATGTACTGCTTGGTAAGAATGACTACAAATGGAATACTTTGAAGCAGGCAGAAAAAATCCACCCATCAGCCAAAATATTTTATATACTTAAGTGTGTATGCAAAATGCTACTTTGTTCCAGAAACAAAATGGCTGCCCTAGGGAAGGCCACTGCAAAATAGATGGTAATATCTCTCCTCAAGATTTAGTGGCCATTTTTTCAGTCAACAATATTCACGTAGTGTCTTTTGTTAGATATTTCTGGTATAACTAGAAAAATTTGAATATTACCTGTATACTAGATAACATTATTGATTTAATTTTAATTTCTTAGGTGAGATAATGGCCTCTAGAACTAGTTTAAAGCTATAGAAAAAACAGAAATTTTTCTGTGGAGTTAGAAAGCATAAAGCATTTTAGATTTATTTTATGAAGAGGATACCTTTTCATACCTTGCTATGCTGTGTTTTGGAGTAATGATAAAAGTACATATTGAAGTCTTTCAGTGATTCATCTTTCAGTTCATAAACTCCATGGCCTGAAACACCTGGTTTCCTAATTAAATAGAAAATACAGAGATGAACTTCAGTCTTCTTCAAGTATAGAATACAGACAAAATAAGAACCTAAAAATAAATCTAAAAATAAAAATCTAGAGGAAGAAAACATATATATCTCACTCAGTTTGCTTAAACTAAAATGAAAATTTTCATTCCAATAGTAAAACTAAAAACCTATTCTGTATGTTCAAAGTCCTGATAAAAATAGCCAAGCTGTGTTTCATAATCATAAAATTCAAACAAATCTGAGGAAGTTTGTTTTATACTACATAGAACTGATCCCATGCCCTTCTTAAATCCCTAAGGCTTCTTGTTAGCCTCTGAAGCCTAAAGGTTGCCTGTTAAACTAAAGCACATTATATTATCTAAGGTTAAAACTAAAATGATAGTGAGACATTATGTCCTCAATAAACTGTAGATGAAAATATAGTGTTGAATCCTCTATACAGCACTACAGGGAAAAGCACCAAGGCCAAAAGGAGTACACCATTTTTGCCCTGCACATTTAGATAGCTTTTTGTTTCTAATTCTTAACTGAAATATATCATTGAACACTATTAGAGCACTAAAAAAGCTATATCCTATTTTTAAAGCTATTTGAAACTAGTAATTTATCTATAAATACAATACTGTAACAAGTAGAAATTCACTACCAGTATCAAATTTTTAAATTTCAAGAATTAATCACTTAAACTCTTATTTGCATTTTTATATATCTCAAAGAATCAAAGGATTGTAAAATACTGTTATAAACTTACTAGAGGTTTCATGTTCAGGATAAACAATTTTTAAACTATGGATGAAAACATAACAGTTTAAGATATCTATGTTTTACCTTAGGACAACTGATGCATGCCAGTGTTGTGTGTGTGTGTGTGTGTGTGTGTGTGTGTGTGTGTGTGTGTGTGTGTGAGAGAGAGAGAGAGAGAAAGAGAGAGAGAATACTTCCAAACTGAATTAAAATATGTAAATTTAAAATTGGTTGTGTATCCAATCTGTCCCAGATTCAGTAAATAAAAACAAACAAAACAGAAAAACCTGATAAAGTCTAAAATGAACGTATAAAATAAAAATTTATAGAATTTAACAGAATAAAACTTACAGAATAAATTTATAGATAAAGTCATAGCTTCTTTTATGGGAAAAGTTTTGTTATGTACTAAGTCACTTAATATCACACATACGGGAATACTCATTCATCTACCCAAAATACTCATTGCCTATTTTGTGTCCCTCATTCTCCTTTTAATCTGTACTCTACTCTTGGGAGTTTAGGCATGAATTTCAGAACTACAAAGTATCCAAGGTACAAGAACAAAGATCATCTGCTCTCAGAATAAGCATAACCATTAAGTACTTACTTAAATGTGGCCACTTTGTTTATGACATTCTCTAAGCCAGTTTCATTATTTTCCTGTTGAAACAATATTTTGTCATTTTTACCTCATGTAATGACTTTATCTTCTCTTACTGTGAACTAAAATAGATTTTATACATAATAAATAAAAGATAAATTTCCAATATAAAAATTAGGTCTAAATCCAATTAGCTTTGTTTGGAGGGAACAATTTCTTAACAAAGGTAAGACTTAGGTATAAATTGCTTAAGGAAGAAATTTCATCTAAGTTTGCCCTCATGCACGTACACACACAGTTCAAAGAAAACAAGAACTTTTCTTTATGTAGTATGTCATCATCCACACCATTTAAGCACATGTCCATGATGTACTAATTCCTAAAATCAAGGTAACAAAATAAATGGGACCTACACCAAACATATATGTAGATGTCCAGATGTATTTCAGGCTTTTGAAATTATATTACAGTTTTTTCTTAGTTGGCCTAAACTTTTCTTTCAAAAAGAATTTTTTTAAATGAAGTCATTTAAAATCAGGATAAGGACCTAGTTAAGATACTAAACTAAGATGATAGATTCCTAGTCTTGCAAAAATTAAGAAAAACTCCTTTTAAAGCAAAAACAAAACATGTACTTGGGGTAAGCAGTGAAAAGTCTGGTATACCCTCAAGAATTTTTAAAATAAAGTATGGTATGTACATTACTAGCAGTATGTGAAATTAGGTGGCACACAGTGATATATTTTTAAAAATTTGAAGTTACTCACTTTAATATGTATTCAGGATAAAAAATAATCTAGAACATCAAACCTGCTATTTCACTTACATTATTGCTTATAAAACTAAACTTACATTATTGCTTAGAAAGATGCTAAGGAAAACTAAGTAAATTGATTTAAAAATGTATTCATAATTATAAAACTGACTAATGGATAAGCAAAACTTATGACATACCAAATGGTTACAGTTTAAGAATTAGTTAATAATGAAACTGAAACTAGGCTTATCAGAGAGATCACTTTGTAAGGTATATAAATGTCTAGTCACTATGTTGTACACCTCAAACTAATACAATATTGTATGTCAACTGTACTTTAAAAATAAATTTAAAAAAATGAAACCAGAAAAGATATACAAATAATTTGGGAAGAAAATGACCAACAGTCAGCCAAAGATTATCTTTATTCTACTTCTCTGGAAAGTCCTGATAGTGTAGATAAGTCTGAATTTAAGAATCATTGTTACAGTTCATAATTAAATCTCAAGGAAAAAAATGACTCAGAATCTTTAGAGCTATTACTTGAATATCACTATACATAAAAACATAAATATCATCCGTGGCAGCCCTGATAAGGAACCCTCCAGTCTGAGGGAATAGATAGTAAAAGAGGCTCACTCTGGGAGACATGGAAAGGTATCAAACCTTGTTTAGGCCACTGAGCAGTCTAGGATACATCTATCTAATTTCCTTCTCTCTTTGCTTTACCTGGAGTCAGACTTGCCTCATAGTCTGTTGGCTCCCCTCCCCAAGTCTTTCTCAGCTTCCTCACCATTTTCTCTCCTAGGCGTTGTTCATAATAAAATCTTAAATGTTTTGTTTTGACATTTGCTTCTCATACAAGCCAAACTAACACACCACCCAAATAATCTCAGTATTTCAGGTGGCCCCCTCTTTCCTCTAGAAAAATCTTATTTTAAATAAAAAGTCAATGAGTGTCTTGCTCTAAAATATCTCCTAAATAGCTACGTTTCTTAATGCCCCAAAGCCCAGACTTAAAGTTTTATACCACTAAAGAATGAATGGTGATAATTTTACATCTGCAGAACTTGCTCAACAAATTTTCCTAAGATTTCAAAGTAGCTTCTAATTAATCTTGAGGTAAATGAAGTAAAAAACAAAATTAATCTTACATTCTCGGGTAAATTTTTGGCAATGGCACTGTGTGGCATGGGTTCAATACAAAGCAAGTGAATAATTTCTCTCATTGTGACCTCTTCTTTGGTCACATTTCCCACTCCAGGTACATAACGCTCTCCTAATACAAACAATGAAAACAAAAGTAAAACGATTAATTGTTTTCTATTTAAATCTCTTCCCACCAGGAGACCTTACACACAGAACCCTGCATTAAATTAAGTCTATGCGAGAGGCACTGAAAATTATTGAACATGTTCCTAAAACTAAACAAAAGTCTATTTGCTGAAAGGAAGAAGAAAAATGAAGAGATCTAATGAACACAGGTCTTCTCCTAACTTTCTTTTACACACACACATACATATACATACACATACTCACACATTATAAATAAGGTCCCTCAATTAAATTAGCATGTGTTTCTAATCCAGAAAACAAGGCAGATGGCATTGAATGAGCAGTGGCCATCACTGAATAATAGCTTTTCTTTCAAGATCTTCCTCAATTTTGTCTTACATTGTTATTTAAGAAAGAACAAAGTGAAAACTGAAAAACAAAATACTTAAAAATGTCAAAACAATAATATGTATCAGGAATGACGTGTTGCAAAAATGTCCACATAATTAGGTTTCCATTTTTCATCTCAATAAACTACAAAATGGAGAAAGAAAATAGCTAAACTGATGAGAACATCATTGGTGTTAATAGCAGCATCCAATTCCCATTGCCTCAAGAAGGCTTACATTCTGGTTTTGTCACTACTGATTTTCAATACTCTAACATGTGTACTAAGTACTATTATATCTACAACATATCATATTACAAAGATATCATATTACAAAGACAGTAATCCTTTGCCTAAAAGGCTTGATGAATTCTAAAAAATAGCAAGAGAATGACTTTTGTTAAATGGATTCATTTCCAACAGACTCATTCCTCTTTATATTTATAAAGCACTTCAAAATTTTCTTTTTCCTCACCAACACAGT
The DNA here is from genome assembly GCA_037038555.1 of Rhynchonycteris naso. Taxonomy (NCBI): domain Eukaryota; kingdom Metazoa; phylum Chordata; class Mammalia; order Chiroptera; family Emballonuridae; genus Rhynchonycteris; species Rhynchonycteris naso. Next base: position 74,872,360 of record CM072999.1, on the reverse strand, counting down.
ATCCATTAGAACTTCAGTGTTAGAAGAAACCATAGAGCTCATGTAAATTACCTTCACATTATATAAATCAAAAATTTGACACTCAATGAATGTAAATAGGATGCTCTTTACAGTTGATAGCAAGGCCAGGACTAGATCTTCTGATTCCTAATCTGAATATTTTTCTACTTTTTAATGTTTTCTCCATTATAAAATCAAAGGTTATGGGTATGTCTCTCTCTCTATACACACACACACACACATACACACACACATAGGATTCTCAGGTTACAAAAAGTCTCGACATATATTTTGAATTTAGGATGCTCACTCCATAAAAACTTTAAAAAACTGAGATGTGAGTGTTTTGGCTTATGCCGCTAGCATCATACTTATGGATTACGTGGGTAAACTATAATAGTTTGGTTGAGAGTGGAGGAAGAATATGCAGTATTCTTTTTCTTAGGTTTAGTTGTGCTTTTATGTTCTAGATTATGGTTTTGCAACAGTGTTAGGATAGGTAAGTGACTTAAACTAGGATGTGTTTCAACTTACACCAAAATTTGGGTTATGTCACTATCTGTCGTAGGAACAGAACTGTGTCATAACCGGAGGATCCTGTGTATGTGTGTGTCTGTAAATATATATATGTTTTTAATGTTGACTTCTAAAACTAATAAATTTAGGAATATAGTAATTATTAACTAAAAATCCATTCACATGAGAAAAAAAACAATAAATTTGAGTACACACAATAAAAGCAAAATAATAGAAGCAATAATAAAATAGCAAAAATATAAAACAGCAAAAATATGGTATAGTATTAAATATTTTATTATAAAGCATTCCAAGAGCAAATATAAAAACTGCCTTCAAGTTTTTATAACTTAATAAAGTATATCATTAACTTTAAAAATCTTTTACACGTTTTAGTTCCATTTGTTTTTATCAGTTTCTTAGAGAATATTCTGGAGAAGAGTTATATCTGGAAGATTTACATCTCACTTAGCAACAAAGGCTCACCACACTTCCTGTTGACATACGCAGCTTGTCCAGGGACTAGCTCTGACAAACAAGTATAATGAACCTATGTTTTCAGATCTAGCTAATGGCTACAATCCTCACTAGAAACTAGTAATACAAAGCAGTTTGCTGCAGGAAAGTTAAGAAGTAAGAGCCAGATTGAGAAGTCAAGGACTTTTACTAATCTGGTAAAATCAACAGAGACTATAACATAGAACATACAAAAGTAAAATCATGGCCAATATTTGCAGAGTAAATTAATAGGATGACACAATGAAAAAATATTTTAATTAGACCTATGTTATACTGAAATTTCATATATATATATAAAAAATTTAGTACTCAATGTATAGGTATTTTTATCTACATTTCTATACAATAAATACATCCCAGACCTCAATAAACAAGTCTAAATAATTACAAATCCAATATTAAAAAGTAAAGACATAATAGCTGAGCTTTTTTTAAAGGTGGGTTTCTAAACATATTAAATCACATTAGTCACATTAATAAATGTTCTATACTGTATTTGGGAGAAGAGCAAAATGATAAATTATAGCTCTTACTAATGTTCTCTCCAAAAAGTAAACCATGTTCTATTTCAAAACATGTTTTAATCTTACCCACAATATAGATGAGGACTTGAAGCATTTCTTCTATTAATGTATTATATTGTTTAATCAAATCCTACAGAATCAAAAACAATAAATTAGTCACATAAGAACCAAAAGCCTTGATACAACATACATTTTTGGATCAGACTCATGGTCCCACTGGTCCAGTATTTCCTTTCAGACCACAGCAACAGAGAATTAGGAGGTGAATAATCCCCTTTTTGACACTTCAAATTCAACAAGGTTCCTAATTCCTAATGAATGTAACAAGAACTAATAACTGTTATTGTGTTAATTATTCCTCATATAGCCTTAAACCAACAAACTAATTCTAATCTTTACCTTTTCCTCCACTACTGGCTTCCTTCTTACCTGGGTTTGTGAGGCACATTATGGTGAGAATATCCTTTCCTAAAACAGTCCTCCTTAAACATTGTTGTAAATTAGATATTCATTTTCAATATATATTAAAACATGACTAAAAAGTAGCTTTGTATTTTATACCCTATTCTTTTTTTAAAATTTAATTTTAGAGAGAGAAATGTTACAGAGAGAGGAAGAAAGAGAGAAACATTCCTTTGTTGTTCCACTTACAGTATTTATGCATTCACTGGTTGATTCTTTTTTTTTTTAATTCTTTTTATTTATTTATTCATTTTAGAGAAGAGAGACAGAGAGAGATAGAGAGAGAGAGAGAAGGCAGGAGGAGCAGGAAGCATCAACTCTCATATGTGCCTTGGCCAGGTAAGCCCAGGGTTCTGAACCGGCGACCTCAGCATTCCAGGTCAATGCTTGACCCATTGTGCCACCACAGGTCAGGCACTGGTTGATTCTTATATGGGCCCTGACTGGGGATCAAACCTGCAACCTTGGTGTATGGGGACAGTGCTATCACCAACAGAACCGCCCAGCCAGGGTATATGCTATTCTTTGGCCCTTTACAAGTGACTTATAACTTGAAAGAATAAAATAACGTGATTAACTGATTGAATCAACTGATTGAATCAGTAGCTCTGATTGAATCAAGAGCTACCTTATATGCTGGTATCAAATATTAAAACAGTGAAGATGTGACAAAACTCTATGAAACAAATTATAAACTGTGAAAAATATAACAAATACAATAAATGAAGAATTAATATCCTTACTAAATAAAGAACTTTTACAAAAGCAGAAAAAGGGCCAAGGACAGGAACAGAAAATTCACTAACAAAATGGGGGGCAAGAAAGGCCAATAATCACGCAAACATGGTCAACTTCACCGATAATTAAAGAACTACAAATGAAAATGAAACACCATCTTTCACCTGTCAATCAACAAAAATCAAAAATACCAGTGCCATGCCCTGGCCAGATAGCTAGGTTGGTTAGAGCATTGTCTGGAAGTGCAGAGATAGCCAGTTCACCCTGTTAGGGAACATACTGACATAGATCAATGTTCCTGTCTCTTTGTCTTTCTCCTCTCTCTAAAATCAACAAAATAAAATAAAAAATAACAGTGCCATCTAACCCAATACTAGGACCCAGTAACAACACATGCAAAGTAGTAACCAAGAGATATTACTGGTTAACTATTAGTTGCTGTTTCATGAACAGTGATTTGCTGGTCTTTTCCCAAGCACCTAGCCCAGTGATCAGCAATCTATAGTCATTGGCAAAATCCAGCCAAATGCTTTTTTTTTTCTATGACCACAGTGGCCAGGAATGATTTTTACAGAAAAATGTACAATCAATGGGATGACAGGGAACACTAGCATTGAGCTTCAAGTAACATATTACACCAAAAAGAAAACATTTCTTTTCTCTATCTTTTTTTTCACAGCACTAAGTTTTATCAGGGATTTCATTAAGGTTAAATCTCTAGGAATGAGGGAATCAGTTGGGGGCGCAGAGCACATGAAACCTCCTCAGATTTCATAGAGAACCAAGGCTTAGGCTCTTTGGAAGGCTCACTGCCTTGTTCCATGTACTGATTATTATAAGGATACTGCTTTGGTCCCACAGGTTGGTATAGGAGAGATAAGTCTCTGCTACCCAAAATATAAACACCACGAAGGCCATGAAACCAAAGTGGTGCTTACACATGAGATTCCAAGAAACAGGTGTGGGGATGCATCCACACGGTTCCTGGTACAAATATCTAGGGCCCAGTGAATGGGTTTACCCCAGTTCAATCTCAGGTCTGGATGGTCCCAGTCATACCATGGCTCCCTCTTATACTGTGAGCAACTGGGGAACTTTGGATAGTTGTCATATTCAATGCCTGCATCTGGGTATGGCTCATAGTCTTCTACCTGCATATTATACTTCTTGGTGGAGGTAGCTCTTTCTTCTGGGGTCTTGGGATCAGGCCCCAGGAGCATGTCCTTGGTAATGTGGGAGTCTGTCCATGCACCCTGTGGCACCATGTGCTCAGCTTCCCTTCGCAGTTATCGTACTCCAAGGACCACCATCCCCTCTGTTCCTGGCGGTCGCCATCTTGACCTTCCCATTTCCAATTTATTCTTTCCATTAATACACTTGTATTACAAAAACTTGAATCAATTATTATCAATTCGTAATTCTATCAGTAAAAATTGTGGAAGTTTATTTTCTATTTTGTATGTAAGAACCTACTTATTACACTCAATTTGGCTTCTTGGCCCACTAAGATCAATAGGTAACTGTTAAAAAGGGAGCAATTACTGTTTCACCAATTCTTTATTTATACATAATTTAAGTGTGCTACTTTGTAGTATCATTTTTGAAATTCCTATTTTTTCACTATACACAGGTTCTTTCTTTACGCTGTTATTGCTATTTTCAAAAGAAACTCACATTTTTAGGCTTTTTGGCAGTTTGTTTTTGGTGGGTGCCAAATTATATGCAGTGTGATAGTAAAAGGTAATTGAGATCATCTAAATATATGCTTTAATAAATAAAATATAGGAAGGCCAAAAAAAGAGCCATTACAGATGTAATATACTGCTAGAGAAAGCTTAAACCAAAGTAACTTTTCTGAGAGAAATATGACAATACATATTAAGAGTCTTAAGAAAAAGCCCAGTTTTCTCCAGCAAATCCACTTAAAGAATTTATCTTAACAAAATAACTAGGCAAGTATTTAAACCTTGAGGTACAGAGATGTTTATAAGACAAAAAAATCTAAAAAACCTCTTCAGCAATAAGAGACTAAAGTATAATGCATTCAGACAGTGTAATACTACCATATTTCCTCATGTATAAGATGCACCTTAATTTTGGGCCATGTGCTCGCTTTGGCAGCACATATACTAAAATTTGGGGGCTGGAAATTTGAAAATAAAATGTATTACATAAAGTTTATTGAACTAAAGTTTTTTTTTTTTAAACATTTTTTTTTATTTTATTCATTTTAGAGAGGAGACACAGAGTGAGAGAGAGAGAGAGAGAGAGAGAGAAAGGGGGGAGGAGCTGGAAGCATCAACTCCCATATGTGCCTTGACCAGACCAGTGCAGGGTTTTGAACTGGTGACCTCAGTGTTGCCAGGTCGACGCTCTATCCACTGCGCCACCACAGGTCAGGCGAACTAAAGTTTTATTTATCATAAAATTCATACAACTCATCACTGTCAAAACTCCCATCCATTAGCTTGTCCTCATCTGTGTCTGATGACAAATCACTGTTTTCATATTGCCTTGTCCTCAGTTCCATCTATGACATTTGAAATGCCACACTTAAATGACTTGAAAACTATCTCAATCTTGATATTATTCCAGGATCTTTTCACCCAGGTACTCCACTCAACCTTTGTCATGTAAAGTAGACAATCACTTCTCAAGGAATATCTTCTGTTGGCATTGTTTTGCGTTTGGAAATCAGCATAGGAGGTAGCTTGGTTCCATCAGCACAACAAGCTAGAACAACTGTATAATGGCTCTTTTCATGTCCACTTGTCTCTACAGTTACAGTTTTCACCCCCTTCTTATCAACAGTTCTGTTACTTGGGACATCAAACTGAAGGGGGACTTTGTCCATATTTGTAATCTGTCCCAACTCAAACTGATGCATCTTCTGACATTGAATGACTAAATGATGAAATTCAAGGACCTTCTGCTCATAGCTTTTAGGCATTTTTTGGGCAAGTCTGGTGCGTGTATGCATGCTTAGTCCATTCTGTTTCATGAATCTGAAGCATCAATTGTGTCCTCCTTTGAAATTGGTAACTTCTTTTTTATCTACAATTCTTCTTGCCTCATGCTGAGCCATCTTTGTGGACACAGGAATTGCAATTGTCCTTTGCATTTCAATCCATATCTTCAATTCCCTCTCTAAATCAGGCTATTTTGCTGACTTGCCTCTCATGGCCTTCTTCTGTTATGGCATTTTCAGTAGGGTTTCTTCTTCCCGTAGCCAGTCTCAGATTGATTTCTCAGTTGGAGGTGGACCAAACTTACATTCAGCAGAACGATTTCAACTAACTTTTGAAAACTGGATCATTTTTAACTTGAATTCAGCACTGTATGAAAATCTTTTCTGAGCCATTTCTGGGCAGAACATGGCTAAAGGTAACCTACCATAATATACTGGTAACAAGTATGAAACAATGTACGCAAAGACAATAAGCGCAAAAAAGCGGGAAATGCAAGTAAAAAAATCTACCACCACTGTATAAGACGCACCCAGTTTTTAGACCCCCAATTTTTTGAAAACAAAAAAGAAAAAGGTGTGTCCTATATATAAATGTATATATATCCATGTTAAATATATGTGTAATTTTTGCAGATATACATTAAGAATAAAAATCTTGAATATAAATCTCAGTTTCTGTTGCTTACCTGGTCTTTTGTGGATATGGTCTTGTTAAAAGCATCAGCAAGTTCATACCTCTGAAGTATCAGTAATAGGAACTTGTTGGGATCCATTAAAGATGCACCAATCTGTGAAAAACACACAGCATCACAGTTCTTGTGTAATAAATAAAAAACATTTTGTTTCTAGAAAGATAAAGTCCGCAGAAGATAATGTAGTAGTCCCTTCCATTTCTAAAATATAAAACCATATTTCAACAGTGATAAAATTTTAAGTAACTAAGTTAAAAATAATTACAACATCTTTTATTACAAGGAATCCAAGGAATCTAAGAAAGAAGGCTAAAACATAAACAGAAGTAATTTAAATATTACCTGAAGCATGATGATATCTTTATCATACATTTCTTCTCTGCACTTAACATCTTGGTAATAAAACACCTGTAAAATAAAAGGTAGAATAGAAGCTATAAGAATAATTTTATTTCAAACAGAATCCTCAACATAAACTACTCTTAAATCTTTCTCTAAAAAAACAATAACAAAAAAAAAACAAAAGCCTTTCTCTAAACTAGAAACCCCAAGAATATCTTAGTGGCAAAAAATAAGTTATAAATCTACAAATCATTTTAAGGAATTTGTGAGGATAAAGAGAGAAAAATGTGGCATAAAAATATTTCAAGTTAAAAATGTTCTGTATTAGTTATAATTCTCAACATGTATAGCAAAAGAATCTATTTTCCCTAAGTGTATAATACCTACTTCAGTAAAAGTAAACCGAATTGTACATTCAATCATAAGACCATTTTTCTCCTAAGTGGTAAAGTAACAATTTCTATTTCAACACCTTTTAGGAAATGCATTTCTCTTTACTTGCTCTAAAACAGAAGGAAAAATTATATGGTAGTCATCAATCAAGAAAGCTGGTAGAAAGACTACAGGTCCCCAACTAAGGTAATATTCTGAAAAGACCTGTGTTAATGGGTAGATTTCTGGTAGTACTTTTTACCTAATCTATTGACTCAATAGGATAAAAGGAGAAATGTCTAACAGGGGTAGTTAACCTTTTTATACCTACCGCCCACTTTTGTATCTCTGTTAGTAAAATTTTCTAACTGCCCATCGGTTCCACAGTAATGGTGATTTATAAAGTAGGGAAGTAACTTTACTTTATAAAATTTATAAAGCAGTTACAGCAAGTTAAAGCATATAATAATTACTTATCAATTACTTTATGTTGGATTTTCGCTAAGTTTGGCAGAATAAATCTTTATAAAACAACTAACTACCGCCCACCATGAAAGCTGGAATGCTCACTAGTGGGTGGTAGGGACCAGGTTGACTACCACTGGACATGGTCACTAGAACTTTCACTTCTCAGCTTATACAAGAATACTGAAAGCAAATATAGGCAGTCCACAGGTTACAAACAAGATAGGTTCTATAGATTTGTGAACCTCTTTTTTAAAAAGATTTTATTTATTGATTTTAGAGAGAGAAATGGGGCAGGGGCGGAAGTATTAACTCATAGTAGTTGCTTCTTATATGTGCCTTGACCCGGCAAGCTCGGAATTTGAAGTGATGATCTCAGCATTCCAGGTCAACACTTTATCCACTGCACCACCACAGGTCAGGCTGCAAGTTTGTTCTTAAGTTGAATTTGTATGTAAGTTGGAAAAGGTACATTTACCTATTAAAAGCAACTTAAGATAGATGTTTGTCTTAACACTATTTATTTTTACCTTTCTGTAAATACAACTACTTAAGCATTTTCAAACCTACAGAACCTATCTCGTTTGTAACCTGGGGACAACCTATACTCAGCAAAACCCAAGGACACAAGGTAAAATTATATTTTTTAAAAATCAGAAAATGAACACATTCATAAATGTGAATAACTGGCCTTGCCATACCTGGCTAATGAGAGAGAGCCCATTTCTTCGCCACATCTCAGCAACAACCTGGGCAACCAATACCAGACAACGCAAAGGATATTCCACTAGAACCTCTACTTGAAAGTCCTCCTGGAACAGAGTGAGGTCAATTTCAATGTACTACATATAGTACATTGTACTCTTGTAGATTTCAACGTACTATATACAGATGTAAAATTACTAAATGGGAATTATTCAGGTGGGTTTCAAAATATTATTTTCTTTCCATTCGTCAACCAAGAGGGGTTTAGAATAGGATATAAGCAAATCAACATTTAATATAGTCACTTACAAAAGGTACAAATTCATGGAGTCTTGCAATTGTGCCCAGCTTACTTAAACGCACATGAAGACCTAAAGGTTAAAAAAAAAGGGGGAAGGAAAATGAGAACACTGTAAGTCCAGTTAAATCTGTTTCTTAGTTAACTCGTCAAGTTTAGAAATATGTGCAATTTAAATATACATTTACTGAGTTTAGAAATGACATCTCAGAATGTAAACTTTTGATTTCTAATTTTGAAAGTGTTACTAATATATTTAAGACCTTATACTGCATAAGGCATGCTTACACATTATATAAAAATAATATGGCCCTGGAAGACTGGCTCAGTGGTAGAGCGTCGGCCTGGTATATGGATGTTCCGGATTCAATTCCTAGTCAGGACACATAGGAGAAGCACACCATCTGCTTCTTCACCCCTCCACCCCCCCTCCCACAGCCAGGGTTCAACTGGCCCCAGATGCTGAGGATGGCTCCTTGGAGCCTCTGACAGAAGCACTAAAAATAGCTTGGTTGGGTGGCATGGCCCCAGATGGGCAGAACATCGCCCCATAGGGGGCTTGTCGGGTGGATCCCAGCCATGGTGCAAGTTGGAGTCTCTCTCTGTCTCCTCTCTTCTCACTTAAAAATAACAATATGCTGTTGCTCAGGATATGCTTATTTTGTTTTTAAGCAAGCATCAAAAGAAATAAAAACTTATCTAAGCACTTTTTATAAAAATAAAAGTTCCTGAACGGGTAGTGGCACAATGGCTAGAGTGTCACCCTGGGATGCTGAGGACCTAGGTTCAAAACCCCAAGGTTGCCAGTTTGAGCATGGGTTCACCAGCTGGAGGAAGGGGGTGTCACTGGCTTGAGCATGGGATCAGACATGACCCCATGATCACTGGCTTGAGCCCAAAGGATACTGGCTTGAAGCCCAAGGTCACTGGCTTTTGAGCAAGGGGTCACTGACTCGGCTGGAGCACCTTGGTCAAGGCACGTATGAGGAAGCAATCAATGAACAACTAAGGAGCTACAACTAAAAGTTGATGCTTCTCATCTCTCTCCCTTTCTGTCTGTCCCTCTCTCTCCCTCACTAAAAAAATAAATAAAAATAGAAGCAACATAAAATGACATGTCAATTATATAATATACAAAAATTAACTAGAAACAAAGCAAAGACCTAAACTTAGGAGCTAAAATTATAAAATTCTTAAAAAAAAGCATAGGGAAAAGCTTCAGGACATTGAATTTGGCAATAATTTCTTGGATATAACACCAAACGCACAAGTAAGTAAAGGAAAAATAAATTAGACTATATCAAAATTAAAACCTTTTGTGCATCAAAGGACACCATCAACAGAGTGAAAAGGCAACCCAAAGAATGTGAGAAAATATTTACAGATCATGTAGCTAATAAGCAGTTAACACTCAGAATATATAAAAAAATCCAATAACCCAACAACAAAAAATCTGATTAAAAAACAGACCAAGGACTTGAATAGACATTTCTCCAAGGAAGATATAGGAAAAGATGCTCAATATCACAAATCACAGGAGAAATGCAAATCAAAACCACAACGAGATATCGTTTCATATTCATTAGGATGGCTATCAAAGAAAAAAAAAGTAACTGTTGATGAGGATGTGGAGAAACTGGAATCCTTGTGCATTATTGATACAACTGTAAAATGGTGCAGTTGCCATGAGAAACAGTATGGCAGTTCCTCAAAAAAATTTAAAAGGGAGAATTACCTTAAAATCCAACAATTCCACTTATAGATGTAAGCCACAAAGAACTGAAAACAGGACTTGGGTATCTGTACAGTCATGTTCATATCAACATTATTTACAATGATGAAAAGGTGCAAACAACAGGAGCACCAATTGCTTGATAAAGGGATAACCAAAATGTGATATATACATATTTTAGAGTATTACTCAGCTTTAGAAAGGAAGAAAATTCTGATACATGCTATCACATAGATGAACTTTAAGAACATTATGCTAAGTGAAGTAAGTCAGTTATGAAAGGATAAATGTATGATTTAACTTACATGAGGTACCTGGAGTAGTCAAGTCATAGAGACAAAAAGTGGAATGGTGGTTGCCAGGGACTGTAGGGAGCAGGGAATGAGGATTTACATGGAATGGGGACAGAATCTGAGTTTGGGAAGGGGAAAAATATTCCAGCAATGGATGTTGATGATGCTACACAAAACAATGTACTTAATGCTACAGATATGAACATTTTAAGTGGTTAATTTTATGTTATGTATATTTTACCACGATTAAAATATATACACATCTAGAAAGTTGTGTTTTTTTTAAAAAGAAACCAGACAGGGCCAGTTTACATGAAAATGCAAATCAAAGAATAAATAAAGATAATTTATGATCTTTTCCTTTTAGTTGTGAAAAAAACAGTGACACCAACAACACACTGGGGTAATTAGGCAGAAAACAGGTTAAAAACTAGCAACAAGATTTTACTTTAATAAAATTTGGGTGGGAGATGAGTTATCAAGTAGTCCTTAAGTGTATATCCATTAGTTGACCAGGACCACAAAAGGCCAGGTAAAACAAGCAACCTTAGATGTTCAGTCAAAGTTCTGTGAAAGGCAGTGACAGTAACAGATCCTAACTGCAGTATCTAACCTGAGTATGTCTGTACATACTGAGCATAGAATAAAAATAGAAATAATCCCACTACTCCGAATATCTAGGAAACAAAGCTGATAAAAACATGCAAAAAACAAACACTCACCAGCAAGAGTCCGAGAGAGTGGAAGATGTATGCTTACAAGATCTTCAGATACTCTGTAGGACTTAGTTTCCAAAGTATGACCACACAACTGCACTACTGTCTTGCTACTAGACATAAAACTTGTACTACACCTCATCACAGCTTTGTGACATTCTTTATAAGCCACTAGTAAAAGTTCTTCCTAAAAGAAAAATGCAAACACAATGACAAATTATCCACCTTACCATATTATTCAATACATATTTACAAAATACCAGCACAAAATTATTCTATGTATTAGGACTTCCTCCACAAAAATCTGTAAACCAGTAGGAAATATAAGACAGACACACACACATGCACTCATGCATACACACACATGCACTCATGCACACACACATGCATTCATGCATACACACATCATACACACACTCACAAAGTAAAAAATTGTAAGGACCAATTTCATGTAGATGATAGCAAATAATTACAATAAGAGGGGGAAAAAATAAAAAACAATTGGGAAGACATACTGTAAAGAAAATTAAGTGGGATCGAAAGAATATGCAGAATTTAAGTATGGGGAAAGATGAGAAAATGGTGGCATTGTAAGTAAAGATACAGCCTAAACAAAGAAAAATAAGGGGAAGTACACATCCTGTTCAAGTAGTAAAGAGGAATAAAAACTAGATAAATCAAAGGGTTTATGGATAGAATTAATGAGCAATTAAACTGGAAACATGCATGTGAATATATTTATGGTGTCTGAAACATAATAGCAACATAAAATTATACTATTAATAACCACTAGAGTACTTAAAAAGGCACTGCTCCTACTAACAATTTTACTTACATCACAAGCACACCACTCTTGGAACATGAGTAAAATATTCTTCAATTGCATCTGTATTGCAATGGCAGCCTCCCAGTCAGGATCCACTTCTATGTGCTGTCCAACCTGTCTTCTGATTTCTTCCATTCCCTGTAAGAAGAGTGGTTAACATACACATATGGTCCCTCTTTTTAACTCTTCTGCTACCAAAATATAACACTGTCAGGATTCAGTCATATATGCATAGCTTTTTAAAATGGCTATTATCCTAGGTCAGAAAGCAGGGGTTCAAATCCTAGCTCTGTCACTTTCTAGCTGTGTGACCCTGATCTAATGACTTCTAAGCTTCACTTCCCTTATAGATAAAAAAAGGGGGTGGGATAATAACTACCTCATAAGATTGCTATGAGGCTCAAAAGACATAATGCCTGTAAAGTGCTTACTACAGTACATGGTAAGCATTCAATAACATTAACAGCAATAGCAGTGTTAACTAAGGTATACAGAAAGACCTATTAAAGCAGTATCCGTGAGGGAGTGTTTATTTTTACTTTGTTATATTCTTCCTCAAATAAAACCAAAGTTTGATTTAAAAAATAATAAAGATAAATTTATCTTACTGACTAATGTACAGAACTATATCATACCTGCATACAGGTAAGAATCTTCAAAAAGGATCGAAAACCTTCAAGGAACTGCATTCTTAATTTTTCTGTCCATACTGTGGGTTTGCTGATTAGGATATACCTGTAATTTAAGAGACAAAGAAATATTTCACTTCCCTGTTTTGAGATAGTTTAAGGTACTCAGAGTTATAACAATGGTGATTAATCAAAATTATGTATTCTAATTACTTACCATTAGACACTCTGGCAGAGCTAGAATTATACCAGCAAAATGTGAATGCTCTACAAGAAGCAGATGTCAGTTAATCCCAACTTCACTCAGAAGTTAGCTCTGATTAAATGAACCCTGAAGCAAATTAGCCTATCACAACTGGATAACCACAGTACAGATTTTCTGAGACTATTTATACCCTTTACCCAAAATACCAATTAAAATCTCCTTCAGCCTCAAAATGTATGTAAAAACTGCATGTGTAGAATGTATGCTATTGGTGCAGATAAACTATTTCAAAATATTTTGTAAACTATAAAATACTTATTGTGCACTAAAATTACACTGCCCCCACCCAAAGACATGCAATCATGAAAATTACAGAAAACCTGCAACACATATATCAATAGTAGTTTGGTCCAAGAGGATTTACCAACTTTGCTGTTGCTGCACAGTGTATAATGACTAAAGCTTTGTGAACTTCTGCACTGGTTCTCCAGAGCTATTTATTCCTGCTACCTGATTGAAGCACAATCAATATACTACAGTTGGGGAAAAGGAGCAGGGGGAGAGAGGATCAGGAAATATGGGACCGGTTTCACATTCAATGAGAACAATATTTATCATGAAATGACTTCTCAGAAAGAAATCTAACAATTACTAAAAATTACTTTGCACTCAGTCAATCCAAATCAATTCCAGTTAAACACTAGAAATTAGGAACATAAACATGAACAAGACACACTGTCTTTCAGGTACTAACTATAGTGGGGAAAATAGATATGTATACTGGATACTGCAATCCAATGTTAAGCACTAAAAGTAAAACAAAATTAAATACAAAGTAATGTAGGAACATAGATAAAGCAACAAAGATAGAAAAAATATTTTTTTATTTGTAAAGATAGTAAGGATTGTAGATTAATTTCCCCATTCTTTACATAGCCATTAGTATGCTGACATACATTAAAAATATAATCAGGACCTTATCAAAGAAATAACTTTGGGATACACTAATTACCTTTCCAAATCTCTCTTTTAAAGTAAAGGTAAAAATGTCTAAAGTTTAGAATCTGTTACTATGAACAAATGTTATCAAAGTTTGCTTGTTTTCTAGAGCACTCTATTCAAAGTATGGTACCCAAACCAGAAGCATCAGCACTACTTAAATGTTCTTTAGAAATGCACACTATTAGGCTCTAGACCAGTGGTTCTTAACCTTTTTTGAGGTACCAAACCCATCAGTTTCATATGCGCATTCACCAAACACTTCTTTAGTGATAAATAAAATATGATTTTTTTCCCCAAATTTAGTTTTGCCATTGCGAGACTAGAGTTGCTCAACTTGGCATTGCATATCATGCAGATAGGATGCTGACTCCCATCCCATTCCGTGATACATGTGAATCCATGTTGTACATATTCGTCCAACCACTTTTCTTTTTGCTCGACATATTTAGTATGGATTAAAATATTAAGAAAGAAACCACACGACGTACAGCTACGACAGCTGTTGACTACTGCGCGCATTAAATTCTCCGCAGCACTGGTTGGCCAAGCAATGTAACGTGATCCTCTGCAGCAAGTGATGGCCAAGCGGGGCGTGTCATCACGACTTTACACAAGTGCGTCTTTACCTCCACGGCAGAGGCTTCTCCAAATCCCGAGACCGACTCATCGAACCCCTAGGGTTCGACAGAACCCAGGTTAAGAACCACTGCTCTAGACCTACTGGCCAATAATCTGCATTTTAACTAGCTGCCCAAATGATTTGCATCCATATTAAAATTTGGGAAGTGCTGTTCTAGAGAATTTATATTTCCAGTTTTTAGTAACCTCACATAGCTCATGCCTAACTACTCACTGCAGCAGACCTACCAAGTAGAGAAGATGTAAGGGATAAGAGAAAAGAATAATGAAAGGAAAAGAAAAGAAAAGGGTATGTAGATAAAAATAGGTGGCAAAAGCAGAGGAAGAAGAAGAAGAATAGCAAGGACAGGATGAGAAAGGGGGTGCTTTGGTTTGAGAATCTGCTTATCCTTTTCAGAAATAGGAAGGAACAGGATAATATTCACTTAATAGAGCCAGAGTCTTTTCTCTAAGTTTTATATCTACAGTGAATTAGCAACTGAGAAACACAGTATCCCAACAATACCTTCCACAGAGTGAGTGCAAATGAAAATAAGATAGAGGTTTATTACATGAAATGATCACAGTATAATAATTCCTTCCTTTTACAAGGCAAACCCCAGAGTACTGTACTCATTTCTTGACATCTACCTTAAGTGGTGTACATTCAACTAAAACAGGGCAATGATTTAGAAGGAATTTTAAATATGAAATG
Organism: Rhynchonycteris naso; assembly: GCA_037038555.1. Lineage (NCBI taxonomy): Eukaryota > Metazoa > Chordata > Mammalia > Chiroptera > Emballonuridae > Rhynchonycteris > Rhynchonycteris naso. The sequence continues at coordinate 74,857,023 of CM072999.1, read as the reverse complement.
AATATGGTTAAAGAAACTAATGCAACTTAACCTAGTGAAGACTTGGCAGATATGCCTGCTGTCTTCAATTTAAATGAGAATTGAAGTTGTTCTGAATGGACAAAGGGAAACACAGAACTGCAGAATGAAAGTTACAGAAATACAAAGTTCAATATGAAATATCAAACTTATAACTGGAAAGGCTACTCAAAGGTTAGAATGCATTGGTTTGAGAGAACAAAAATTTCCTGAGGCAGACTGAGAGAGCTTCTACTAGTTTCAACAAAATTATTAAATGCTGAGCTACAGTTATATTAAATAGCAGATAAGGTGAGACTATGGTGAACTACAAATTCCAGAAGAATTAAGACTTTATTTTGGAAACCATCAGAAGACTAAGAATTTTTGGCTATGTCTAACTGATTTAAAAGCTGTGTTTCAGGAAGAAGTGATGAATAAGTAAGTATATGGAAAAAGAGTAAAAAATAAGATATGACTGCAAAATTTCTACCACAAATGACTGAGAAAATGGAGCTCAATAATTATTTGTAAATGAAGGGTATATCAGATTGGTGTTTTAGGCTAGGCTTCAGAGAAAGTTTTGTTGATATTTATTTTGTAGGGCTTCAAGGTGTAGTGAAAAGAACTTGAGTTTTACAGTAAATAGTGCTTGGCTCAAATCCAAGTTCTATCACTTACTAGCTTAGGCAAATAATTATAACCTACATATAAAGATTATATCACCTACCTTATGAGAATGCTGCAAGAATAAGGTGAAATAAGTTAAGCTCCTTAACAAAACAGTTACTAAAAAATAACAGAGCACTCTTGCTAGAGTGAATTAATTACATGAGAAGCCTAGTACAGTATCTGTTGAACAAATGCTCAAAATGTGTTCATCTTCCCTTCCCCTTGTCATCAGAGAGATCTCTATTCAGGTAGTGATGCAGGAAAGAAGTTGTAAGCATCAGAAAAGTGGGAAAACTTTAATGCTACCTTCCAAACCAGAATCTCTAAAGTTTTACCATATGGATAAGCATCTAGGGATGTGCTGATTCTAAGTTATTCACCATAAAGAATAACTATAGTAGAGATTCCTAAAATAATGTAAAATATGATAAAACAATAATGTGATTAAACATCACTTCTCTGGATATAAAAATAACTCAGTTATAAAACTACTTCACAGTAATGAGAGCCACAGTAAAGACATTTCTTCTGCATAGTACACCAAAAAATGATGATTACACTGAACAGAATACACTAACAAACAAAATAGAAACAGACTCACAGATACTGAGAACAGACTGACAGCTGTTAGAACAGATGAAGGCTGGAGGGCTGGGTGAAAAAGGGAAAAAGGATGAATGGATTAAGCAAAAAAAAAAAAAAAAAAGGAAAACCTCACAGACACAGATAATATGCGGATTACAAGAAAAAGGTGGGTGGTGGTGGGAGACAAAAGAGGGTAGAGGGGAATAAATGGTGATGGAAGGAGACTTGACTTGGGGTGGTGGACATACAATACAATGTACCGATGACGTATTATAGAGTGGTACACCTGAAACCTACATAATTTGATTAATGTCACCCCAATAAATTCAATAAAAAAATTTAAAAACAAATTTTAAAAAATGATGAATACAATGATTTGACACTGATAACTTTAAACACTGCCACTGGAGTTTTTGTGTATTTTTTGTTTTGCACAACATAAAATCTATGCACTATTTGTGAATCACGATGGGTAAGCGATGATTAGTGAATTCTTCCACTATCTTTACTTGTTCTGAAGATGTGATTGATAACATAATAATTTACTGAACTTTAAAGAAGTTTTATACATCGCAATCATTTTAGAAATTGAGGAATTTAAAAAGGTATGAAAGCATGTTCCTCAGTAATATCAAGGATCTAATAATGCACACTTCCAGAAATCTGTCAAGTGCATTTTTCAAACAGATTAAACTATTTCTAAGTTGGTTTGAAAGCCTATCTGTTTCCACCTCTCTATACCCTACAGTCATTAGAAGAACTGGGAAAAATTTGATTTTTTGCCCCTGGGGACTAGCAATAATTATACCTTGAATCCTTCATTTTAAAAAACAAACTAAATGAAATATATTTTGTCTTAATATATTCTTTTTCAAAATGTATTTATTGATTTTTAGAGAGACAGAGGAAGGGAGAGAAACAGAAGGTGAGGGAGGGAGATGGGGAGAAAGGTAGAGAGAGAAGCATTCGTTGTTCCATTTAGTTGTGCATTCATAGGTCGCTTCCTATATGTGCCTGACCAGGGAGTAAACCTGCAACCTTGGTGTTTGTGGATAAGGCTTTAACCAACTAACTGGCCAGGGCTTGTCTTAATATAGTCTTTAAAAAAAAAAGAATTTTTTGAAGTTTATGATTTATTGAATAGTTGATATTATAACACTTAAAATATTCACCATTTATTTCTAAAATAAATTTCCTTGTAGGTTCAATGATTCCAAGATCTATCATGATTCCCACTTTAGTTTAAAAGGAAATTCTCTACATTCTCTTCAGAGAAATAAATTAAGAAATCACTGATGAGTATCAATAACTTGGTTATATGTATGAAAAGGGGAGGTAAAAAGAAATTCACATAAAAAATAGAAAAAGAAATTCACATTGACCAGATCATCTGAAATTATGACCAAACAGACTATACAAGAGGGACAGAACCAGAGAGCATGAGTGAAAGTGAGAAGGCAAAGCAATTACGACGGAGATTCGTTTAGTGACTCTACGTGCCTGTAACAGGCCCTTTCTCAGTACCTTCTTTATTTTATTTTGTTTTATTTTATTTTATTGTGTGTGTGTGTGTGTGTGTGTGTGTGTGTGTGTGTGTGACAGAGACAGAGAGAGGGACAGATAGGGGACAGAAGACAGACAGGAAGGGAGAGAGAGATGAGAAGTATCAATTCTTTGTAGCAGCACCTTAGTTGCTCATTGATTGTTTTCTCATAAGTGTCTTGACTGGGGGGCTACAGCAGAGTAAGTGACCCCTTACTCAAGTAAGCAACCTTGGGCTTCAAGCCAGCAACCTTTGGGCTCAAGCCAGCAACTACAGAGTCATGTCTATGATCCCATGTTCAAGCCAGCGACCCCATGCTCAACTGGTGAGCCAGTGCTCAAGCCGGCAACTTTGGGGTTTTGAACCTAGGTCCTCTGCATCCCAGTTCAACGCTCTATCCACTGCGCCACCACCTGATCAGGCAATACCTTCTTTATTAACCTTCTTTTAACTCTGTAAGAAACCTTCACTTAAAACATTTATTGACATGAGACGGTAACAGTTCTTTATATGTCTCATCATTATAAAGCAAATGCTAGATAACCAAAAGAATCAGAGGTTTATTATAAGACAGAACAAATAAGCACACTATGTTTAATAAGTACCCTCACCTACTAACTCAAACAACTTACTTTAGATCACATATTACAGCATACACTCTTCCCAATTTGTCTTGGCTATAACCCTGGAAGTTGAATTTGTTGTTCCTATCCAAATACTCAGGCAACACTTCTAGCAGAGTTTCAGTAATGACAGAAATAACATTCTGCTCTTCAATAAGGTGTCGAGCCTGCAGAATATTTCAAGAATATTGTCTTAGTATTAACTTATTCGGTTGGTAAGTCATTTTTAATATATTTACTGAGCATCAAACACAGTAATCTCACAGAACAGCAATTTCTGAGAAAGTTATTTTCTAAAAACAGTAACTCTCTACTCCTTCCTAACTAGAAAACGTCTGTCTGGAAACCTTTTACTCAGGTTATCTATATAATGTTGGTAATCACAAAGTGAGCAAAAGTAGAACAATCATAGATATACTTAAATAATTTTGATCACATTATTATTTTTTGTGGCACCTCCCCCTAACTCTAACTTCAAATTCATTTTCTCTTCCCTATCCTTTTCTCTGGACTTTGAAATGGGAAAGCATACATAGTTAGTCAAACTATCTCAAAGAAACAGGAAAAGAAGTAGTACAAAAAGGAAGCTGAATTGTCCACTCTCCTCCCAAGTCTATGCAGCACTATATTTAATGCAATGCTGGAGTCATACTGTATTGCTACTTTATCTTAACTTACTACCCTCCCTCCACCCCAAAAAAACCAATAATTCAAAACAAAAAGAGCAAAAAATTTGTTTAGTATTGAAAAGGCACTGCTCCTAAGTTCTTGAAACTGAGAAACCAGTTCTGGACTCCACCTATAGGGATCAGGACTTTAGGACAACGATAGTGCCATCATTCCCACTCCACAAGTTACCTACTCTGGACACCATCAATGTATTACCCACATGCAGATACCACTTAAGTAGTACTCAAATTTCCAGATGAAATAAGCCCAACATAGTGATTCTAACATTGTTTTGATTCAACACTAAGCAAAATTCTTAAGAACCAAAACAAGTTTTACTTAGAAATACTGCAAAGTAAGTATTAATACATACCAGAGTAGGAACAGTAAACATCTGAACTGACAATGCAGTTATAGAGATACTTCTGTCATGATCATCACTGATATATTCTTTCTGTAGCTGTTTATAATACTAAAAGATATAATATATAAAAATGAAGAATCAATTCCATTCAGTAAAATAACTACTGAAACTTAAAATCCCAATTTTAACAGCTGCTGCAAATTTGTTTCTATGTCTCAGATAACAAGTACTATAATTCCTCTTTCTTAAGGGGAGATAATATGGTCAACAAAAATATGTTAGAGAGTAACAAACAAAAGACCAAATATGAATTCAGCTGCCCAATCTAGCAGAATTGAAAGTGAGAACCATAAAAAAAAATGCACAAGACATACAAACACAGGTGAAAAAACACAGAGGATGATGATGGTGCAGCATTTCCTTTCTCCAAACATAATCTGGGGCAACTGTTAGCAAATTCTATCCCAACGGCATAGGGCACGCATGGGCTCCATTCCAAGTATTTATAAACAGATATGATTCAGAGAACCACCAATCAGATTCAATCCAGCCTTAAACAGAAGCTGGCTGTACATAACTTCTTATCCACACTGGTGATTACCAGTTGAAAATAAAACCTGACATATTGAAAGAACAAAAATAATAATACATTCAATCATGTATCAAGTATAGTTAGACCCTTGATCTGCATATTTAATTTATCCACTAGAATTCTCACAAAGTTTAAGAGGTAACCACTGCATACAAAAAATAACATTTTAGTAAGGAGAATTGATTTTTTTAAGAAAAAAGATTTCATATCAGATCACACATATGGTCCAATATCATATCTCTACTAAAGAGTTTTAAAACAATGGATTTGAAAATCTGAGCTGTCATCATCTTTCATAGAAACCAAATGTCTTAGTTTCTTTAACAATCTACTTCTAAAATTCAGGGAGTGAGGAATCTTATCCTACAGCATCACCCGCCTTTGACAATCATTATTTCACCCTGCTTCCAATTCTATCCTGGGACCTATTGCTTCCTGACTTAAGTTTTAGAGAACTGCCTGCAACTCAAATCAGAGGAAGCCAACAAGTATTTATTTATTGGATACCTTGTATAAGGCAAAACAGAAGATTCAAAGAAGTCCCTGTTTTGTATTACCTTGTAATCTCACTTTAGGGATAAGACAAAAAATGTATTTAACAATGAAAGGGATTGAAAATAGATCAATAAACAAAATTAAAAGCTCTAAGTTTAACCTTTATATTTTAGCCTCAATAGTTAAGTATAACAATAACACTTGCCCATCTAATTCCAGCCACCCTTTAGCATTCATATATGTTCTTTTCCGCTATGTTTTTCCTTTTTTTTTTTTTAGAGAGAGAGGCACAGGAAGGGAGAGAGATGAGAAGCATCAATCATAGTTGTGGCATTTTAGTTGTTTACTGATTGCTTCCCATACATGCCTTGACCAGGGGGGCCTCAAGCTGAGCTAGTGACCCCGTGCTAAAGTCAGTGACTTTGGGCTTCAAGCCAGCAACCTTGGGATTATGTTGACGATTCCACGCTGAAGCCAGCGACCCCGCACTCAAGCTGGTGAGCCTGCACTCAAACCAGCGAGCTCGGGGTTTCGAATCTGGGTCTTCAGCATGCCAGGTAGATGCTCTATCCACTGTGCCACCACTGGTCAGGCACTGCTATGCCTTTCAACTGCTCACTTCTACTCAGTATAATTTTAATAACAGGCAATTGATTAGGAAGGATGAATGAATGTGTTCTGTCTAGACAAATAATTGGTCATTTTTCACCTTCCTCCTCTCCCAGACTGTTTCCATACTACCAAATGTGAAAATAAAAAACATTTAACAAAGGAATGATCATGAAATTTAATTCTTGATTCATAATTATTCCCTTTGTTTCTATTACTCATTTTAAATGGTTTCCTATCTCTATTTATAAAGAGCAATTACCTTTACAAATTCCATAGCAAAGAATTTTTTGTATTCCATCTCCATAAAAAAACTGCTGAAGATCAATTCGTGAAGAATCTTACGGGCACCTATGGACCATTTTGGGGGGAAAGGGGCGAGTATCACCAAGACAAAAAAATTCCAGAATATTACACAAATATTTCACATGCTAGTAGACCTCAAGTACTCAAATATGAGCAACATTTATTATATTAGTATTTAATAGATACAGAATTAAAAAAATATATATATATATATAGCTTTTTCATTCTTTCTGTATCCCTCTTATTACATTATCTTACTTCATTCTACCTCTCCCAACCTTTCTCCATTCCTGTTCATTCTTACACTCAAAGCTGCTCTTACTCTGTATTCTTCCCTTTGCCATCCTCTTTAGCCTTTCTCTCTCACCTTTTACTTTTTGTTCTTTGTTTAGATTTAAAAAATGAGTATCAGTACAGTTTTAATAATGGCCCAACTACATGAATATATATATATACAGCTTTTAGTAGCCCTGGCTAAATGAAAAGATACTATAATTAAAAGATAATATTCCTGGGTTTTAATACAGAAGAATATATATTCATTGGTTAACCTTACCTTAAAGTATAATATCTTATAAACCAAGATCATTGTTATTAATAAACAAAAGAGATCATAGCTCTACTTTAAGGTCATAATCTTCCTTTCCTTCATAGCAAGTAGCATAAGCAAAGATCCACCTACCTTTATAAAGCTTTGCATCCCAAAGCATTAACCTGCTTATGAAACAGGGATTCTCAGAACCAGGTTCTTCTCTAAGGCATGCCTGGCAAAAGATCTGCCTAAAATCACCTACAAAAAAAAAAAAAAGTCACATAATTTGTTTTCTTATAATATTGTTCCCAAAAGTATATTTCCTGTACATTAAGAAATTAACATTGATATTCCCATACTTGGTATTAAGAATAATTCTGTCAACATCAAAGAATAAAACAGTATTTACAGTACTTGAAATGCATGCCTGAAAATTAGTCAAAATGTATTTTAAAAGAAAATTTTATTTTATACTCAAATTTTAAAATTTGTTGCTCTTTTAAAAGAGCCAGTATGAGACTATATGCTTACTTGAATAGCTCATAATTTTGTTCATCCAGGAGCCAAGACGTAAAGCAAATTTCTGATGAGCCATAACCTCAGAGTGTAATACTTCTACATGAAGTGGGTGTTGAGAGACATTTTCTGAATGACTCTACAAACAAAAGAAATATTTTAAAAAAACTAGTTTTAATCGTTTTAACTAATCTATTCTTTGATAAAAGAAATTACATAACCCCTGCAGCTCCAAATCTCCGGGTCTAAATGTCCCAATCCTATCTCTACTTAGTATGTCAAACAACTTTAAAAAGAGTTGTTTTACTTGAGTTCTTATAATCTTCATTCCTCTTAAATTCAATTTGTTCCTAATTTAGAAAATTACCTTTATATCTTCCTTTGCTTCCTGGCAAGCAGCAAAAGCACCTGCTTTAACAGCCCGACGACCCTAATATAGACAAACATGAGAATTAAGTTAGCAAAATGACAATCCCAATCAATAAGTAGTATATAGTTCAAAGACCTAATGAACTCTTAATTACCCATCATTTGTCAACTGCGTTAAAGTCAAAAGATGGGCAATACCTGGAAGATAAACATAAATGTTTAACACTTTTATGTAGCTTCAGAACTAGTAATACTACTCACTGGAAGGGAATTCCTATACTTTAGAACTTTGCATTTCCTGCTTAGCAATAAATAGAGAAACAGACTAAAGTTGTGCTGACATTCTACTCTTTGCAAAATACATTCAGCAATTTCCTAATTATTTAGACTAAAAGAGGGAAGTTATATTTATCTACAACTATGATACACACACAGAAAAATCAAGTTCTCGCTAGTTTACGTATGATATAAGAAATGAGAAGAGGATGGTTTTACCTAACACAATACTAAGGTATTTGGCAAGGGCTCAGTCAACACCTGACTTCCAGAAAGCTGATGTTAAAACAGCACAATAATTCAAATGAAGCTCACAAACCTCTTTGTCTATGGCAGTGGTATGCAACTGGGCCTCTGCGAGCTCACAGTCAAGAGCTCTCTGAAGACTGTATATGACATGGTCATATGAATGGTGTTCATCATTAAAAAGAACACAATAGTATCTTTCATTTTTCTCCCTGTTTAAGAAACAGATATACATTCAGATAATGCAATAAGTAAAGGAAGATGTGAAAAATAGGCTAAAATAACATATGACAACAGTACTGAAGCAGCACTGTGTAAGGTCTTATGAGAAAGGACCACTGTAATACTGATAATTTAAAAATTTTAAGTGGTAAAGTAATGTGAAATTTTAAAAACCCAAATGAAAACATTACCTTTTTCATGTTTTTGCCCCACTTTTATTTTATCACTTCCAGATATAAATTATTCCTCTCAGTTTAGTGGCAGCATGGCTTTAATACCACTCTTAATTTGCTAATCTCCCATCTTGCCAAAGGGACAGAACCTTCAAGCAGGCAATAATAGTAAGATTTTATTAACATTTAGTTTTTACTGAATTTCTTTTTGTTTTATCTTATAGCTCTAGTTTTATAGTACATTTAAGTTTTTCTCAAGTGTACAGCTTTAAAGGGCCAGCGCTACTATTTGACTGAGTGAAGGACCTTATACATACGTAGGTGGTTTAAGCTTTTAATCTTGTTGAGATGATAATGCCTCTTCCATCTCTAAAAAGGGTATGTCTACATTTGAGAATGGTGTAAGGATCTTATAAAATATGTGAAAACAGCTATCATGGGTTATACAAATTTAAATGTTATCAGTTTTAAACAGTTTACAATATGCTCAATTATTGATTCTCATAACTCCAAGAGGCAGATTTTCCTGGGCCTCTTACAGCTTAGGAATATGGAAGCTCTTATAGCAGGGGTCCCCAAACTTTTTACACAGGGGGCAAGTTCACTGTCCCTCAGGCCGTTGGAGGGCCGGACTATAAAAAAAACTATGAACAAATAAATCCCTATGCACACTGCACATATCTTATTTTAAAGGAAAAGAAAAAAGAAAAAACGGGAACAAATACAATATTTAAAATAAAGAACAAGTAAATTTAAATCAACAAACTGACCAGTATTTCAATGGGAACTATGGGTGCGGATGCATCCTGTGCTCCTCTCACTGACCACCAATGAAAGAGGTGCCCCTTCCGGAAGTACGGCGGGGGCCGGATAAATGGCCTCAGGGGGCCGCAGTTTGGGGACCCCTGTCTTATAGCTTAGGACTTCTTCATTGTCACAATGCCAATAAGCAGTTAGAAGGACTAGAATTCAGACCTGTGAATCTGAATTCAAATACTGCCTACATATACACCCACATTCAAGCAACTCTCCTTTTTAGGCAGGGCGATTTCTAACTAGTATTATGTTGACCAACATAATTTCTTAAAAGATATAACTAATGTTCTCACATATTTCAAATTTAGACCTTTATAGACACAACCTCTGATGACCTTTATTTCCCCTAGCAGTTTATGGCCCACCAAAGTCAAGTCTTTATATAATAAATTTAATTCTCTCTCCTAAAAGAAAACAAACCAAGAAATCCTAGTTAACTCAAATAAGAATAGTATTTAGATTTGTGATGCAATTTTGTGAACTGTTAAGATTATACAGATAAAAACATCTCCACAGGCCCATATTGGAGCAAAGTTGGCCTGGGTGCTGAGGACGGCTCCATGGCCTCCACCTCAGGTACTGGAATGGCTCTGGTTGCAACAGCAACGCCCCAGATGGGCAGAGCATCGCCCCCTAGTGGGCTTGCCAGGTGGATCTCAGTTGGGCGTATGTAGGAGTCTGTCTCTCTGCCTCCCTGCTTCTTACTTCAGAAAAATAAAAAAAATAAAAATAAAAGACTCCCAAAGTGTTTTTTTCTTATAAATCAGAAGCTCCTGACTAGGCTCTTCTTTTTGTTTGTGCCTAACAGAGCATCTCATATACATGGTCATTTTAGAAGTATTCCCAAGAAATAATTGTCTATACAATTTTCATAATGATAATAAATTAAGCAGTAAATAAGAACAACAAGAACATTCATTTTTCTAATACTCATTTTGCAATATAAATAATGATCATGCTCTGGCCAGTAGTCTTAGAAATAGATCGTTGGCCCAGTGTATGGATGTCACAGGTTCAATTCCCATTCAGGGCACATAAGAAGTGACCAGCAAAAAAAAAAGAAGTGACCATCTGTGTCTTTAAGTGGTAAAGTCTCCTTTCCCCTTCTTTCTCCCTTCCTCTCCAGCAGCCATGGCTCAGCTGGTTTCAGCACATTGGCCCTGGGTATTGAGGATGGCTCCATGGAGCCTCTGCCTCGGGTGCTAAAAATACCTTGGTTGCAAGTATGGCCCAAGATGGCCAGAGCATCTGCCCAGACAGGGGTTGCCGGGTGGTTCCCAGTGGGAACACATGTGGGAATATGTCTCTCTATCTCTCCTACTCTCACTTGGAAAAAAAGGGGGAAAAAAAAGATGATTGCTAAAACTTCTACCTTTTGAAAAATTTTCTCACCTTATCTGGAGTTCAGAAGGTAGCTCTTTTTCCTCTTCCCATATGGTCATTTCTACGATGTATTTTATCACTGAAGGGAATATTTTCCTGGCTTGGGCAATCACCTCTTCATTCAATGGACAACGTAAATTCTGTAAGAAAGTAGAGAAAAAAAAACACTGTATACAAATGAATGGATAAGGAAAATAATGTTACTAATTTATAATAATTATTTTAATAAGTTTATTACACCATCCTCCAGGAATGAAATAAAATTGTCCTCAAAAGGGCTGCTATTCATATCAGCTTAGCTTAACTCCCTGTTATCAAGCTGATGTTACAGATTACAGAAAGAAAAGGAGGCAGAAGCATGTCCCCACCCCTTTTAGTGATGTTCTCTCATATGAATGTTCTCTGCCTTTCTGAAAAGTCTAATCATGATGTCCAATAACTATTGGTTATCCCTTATAGTTTATAAAAAACTTTTCTCATAATTTATTTCATCTAATCCTCATAGCCACTCTGTAAGAAATAAAATTAATGACACTAAATGAATACAAAACCCACCCAAGGCCAAAGAGCCTATAAATAGTAGAAGAAAGACCAACACCTGGCTCTTTTAACTCCAATAAATATGTTCATTACAGAACATCACCTCTTTAATAAAAGGCTTGTTCAAGCCTTATGATATGGAGCTAAAAAAAATGTACCTAAATGCTCTGCATCATAAGCAGTTATGGAAATGCAAGTCAAAACCACCCTGGGTATCTCATTGGTTAGAGCATCGTCCCAATATGCCATGGTTTGATCCCGAGAGGGCACATTCGGGGCACATACAGGGATCAACCAATGAGTGCATAAATGGGTGGAACAGCAAATCGATGTTTCTTTTTTTCTTTGTTTCTCTTTCTCTGGCACCCCTCCTCTCTCTGAAATCAATACATTTAAAAAAATTTTAATTATAAAATAATCCCAGTGAGATACCTCTTCACACCTGTTAGGGTGACTATAATCAAAACAGTAGATAATAACAAGTGTTTGCCAGGATGTGGAAAAAGTTGAACCCTCATATACTGCTGACAGAAATGTAAAATAGGGTAGCCAATTTGGAAAAGTTGAACAGATACACTGTACTCAAAATGTTAAGCATAGTTAACATATGACCCAGCCATTCCACTCCTAGGCATATATCCAAGAGAAATGAAAATATACAATATGTCTGCACAAAAACTTATACACATATGTTCATAGCAACACTATTCTTAATAGCCAAAAAGTAAAAATAAACTCAAGTTCATCAACTAATAAATGGATAAATAAAATGTGGTATATATCTATACATTGAAATATCTGGTCATAAAAAGGAATAAAGTACATGCTACAACATGGATGAACCTTGATAACATGCTAGGTGAAAGAAGCCAATCATAAAAGAACACATATTGTATGATACCAGGTATATACAGTGTGTCCGTAAAGTCATGGTGCACTTTTGACCGGTCACAGAAAAGCAACAAGACGATAGAAATGTGAAATCTGCACCAAATAAAAGGAAAACCCTCCCAGTTTCTGTAGGATGATGTGGGAGAAACAGGGTGCCACAATTTCCAGGTGTCATCTTTCAATAGGATGGCGCTCCTCCACACTACGCCACCATTGTTCGTGAGTTTCTGGATAGAACATTCCCCCGGCGGTGGGTAGGCAGGGGTTCTGTTAAGCCATGGCCACCACGATCCCCGGATCTGACGCCCTTAGACTTTTACTTTTGGGGTTATGTGAAGCAACATGTGTACACTGAACATATCAACGACATTAATCACTTAAAACAGAGAATCACAGATGTTATTCACTCTGTTACACCAGACGTCCTTACCCGTGTGTGGCAAGAATTTCATGTTAGGCAGATGAAATATATTGTGTACACTTTGTTAAAGATGGCGCTGCCGCCTGACCTGTGGTGGCGCAGTGGATAAAGTGTCAACCTGGAAACACTGAGGTCGCCAGTTTAAAACCCTGCACTGGTCTGGTCAAGGCACATATGGGAGTTGATGCTTCCAGCTCCTCCCCCTTTCTCTCTTTCTCTATCTCTCTCTCTCTCACTCTGTGTCTCCTCTCTAAAATGAATAAATAAAAAAATAATTTAAAAAAATATAAGTTTCTCAAAAAAAAACAAGACAAATGTAAAAAGAAAAAAAAAAAAAGATGGCGCTGCCCACGTGCAAGTTTTAAGAGTAAGCTTTTCCCCACACCCTTGATTGACTGGATGATGTGGGGTGGTGCACTCTCATGAGGAATCCTTCCATTATGCCTCAGATAAGTGACTTTGTATCAGAGACTTCCTTGTTTGTAGATTGGATTAAAGGTTTGGATTTCTACACTATAAAGTGGGACAGACCGGAAGCTTGTTCTCTCTTGGTTCCTGAGGTTAGTATTAGAGAAGAGAGCAGATTAAAGCCATGTGGAGTAGAGGAGAAGCAGCCAAGATGGTGGAGTGCTGAGGAAGAAGCCAGTTTGTGCAGGGAGAAGGAGATGGGAAACAGAGGTGAATAAGTCTGGTGAGCTAGAAACCTTTGATTCTAGGAAACTCGGATGTCAGTAGCTTTGTGAGCACTGAATGGGTGGGTTTTGGAGCCCAGTGTGTGTTTTTGCTTGCCTGCCAGGTGCAAACTAGAATTAAAGCTGATAGCTCACCAGTTCTTGGCTCCGTTGTTTCATTACTGACTGTCCGAATCTAATGTGAACCTGCACTGGCCAGGCGGCTGTGACAATGGCTGCGACTACTGGCTTTACACTTCACTATCATTTGGATGTGTGTAGGGTAACAAATGGAGCCCACATCGAACTGCACTGAATAAGTATGAAACTGGGAGAGTTTTCCTTTTATTTGGTGCAGATTTCACATTTCTATTGTCTTCTGTTGCTTTCCTGTGACCAGTCAAATGTGCACTATGACTTTACAGACACACTATAGAATGTCCAGAATAGGCAAATCTACATAGCCCAATTAGTTGCCTAAGGCTGAGGAGTTTGAAAGAAATGAAGAGTAGGGAGATTTGCCTTTGTTGACTGAAAATATGGGCAGCCTCTGGGAGCCCACAGAGTAGGCTCCAACTGAGAGTAAATATGGACCTCAGTTCTACTACCAAAAGGTCTTAAATTCTGCCAACAATGTGCATGAACTTGGAAGAAGATTCTTCTCCAGAGCCCCAAGAAAGAAAGACTACCTAATAACTTCATTTCAGCTATGTCAGATACTAAGCAAAGAACTCAGCCACATCATGATTGGACTTCTGACCTACAGAACTCTAAGCTAATAAATATGTAGATACTGTCTTAGTTTGAAAAAATAAAGAGAGGGAGGGAGGGAGGGAGGAAGGGCAAGCCACTGTTAATGGATATAGAGTTTCTTTGGGGCTGACAAATATGTTCTATAATTCAATTCTGAATATGCTAAAAATACACACTGAACTGTATATACTTTAAAAGGGTGGATTTTCTTACATAGTACACGCTATACCTTAAACAAAGGACTAAACAGGAAAAATTGCTCTTTAAGAAAAAAAATCCAATAGAAATTCAGTATAAATTTTTGAGACATCTGATCAGTGATGATGAAGAACTGAATTAATTCCTTGGTGATACTGAAAAAATAAACCACAAAAGGCCGCCACATTAACTCTTCTGATCCAGAAATATGACATGTTTCTCCATTTATTTACATCTTTTTAAAATTTCAACAATTTTTATAGTTTTCAGAATATAAATTTTATGCTTTTTAAAATTTACTCCTATTTTATTCTCTTTGATGCTATAGTAAATGGGTTTTTTCATTAATTTCATCTTCAGAATATTCACTACAATGTATAGAATTACAAGTAATTTTTGTATAATTTTATATCCTGTCATCTTACTGGCTTTATTAGTCCTCACAATTTTTTAGTGGATTCCTTAAGATTTTCTATGTACAAAATCATGTCATCTATAAATAGAGTTAGTTTTACTTCTTTTCCAATATGGATGTCTTTTCGTTTTCTTGCCTAATTGCCTTGACTAGAACCTCCAGTACAATAATAAATAGATTTGGCAAAAGTAGAATCTTTGTCTTATTCCTGATATTAGGGAGACAGTATCCAGTATAATCACAGCGGTGAGTTTTTCACAGAGGCCCTCTATCAGCTTAGGAAGTTCCCTTCTATTAAGTTTATTAAGTGTTTTTATCATGGTCTTGAATTTAGTCAAATGCCTTTGGTGCATCTGTTGTGATGATTATGTGGTTTGTTTTTTATTCTATTTATATGGTGTATTACATTATCTAATTTTCAGATATTAAACTAAGTACTACATTTTACATTAGATGGGGCATACCCCACTATTAGTAGTGATGCTAATATTCATGACTGTTTTAGGTAATGATAGCATGATACCTCCATTGTAAAGTTTCATTTTTTTTCTCTTTTAACTAGTAAGTAATCTATGAGATAGCAATTTAGAACATGTGAACATTGTTCCTCATCAACTCAAGCCTTAATGGTTTTCGCATCCATTAAATGACCTTTATTTATTATCTATTTCCTTAGGAATTGTAAAATGTTGATTTTTCTTATTTTATTATCCCTCCTCTATTACCTACCAATTCATCTAGAAAGAAGAGCTTTACCTCATTAACTGGAAATAGTTATTTACCATGAAACACAATTCCTACCAATTTTTTTTAAAGATTTTATTTATTCAATTTTCAGTGAGAAGAGAAAGAGAGAAGAGGGGGAGAGAGAGAGAGAGAGAAGGGGGGAAAGAGCAGGAAGCATCAACTCCCATATGTGCCTTTACCAGGCAAGCCCAGGGTTTTGAACCGGCGACCTCAGTGTTCCAGGTCGACGCTTTATCCCACTGTGCCACCACAGGTCAGGCCCATTCCTACCAATTTTTACAGTAAAAAATTGATATAACCACTACAATGGTAATAAACTTCATCTATTCATCAGTCTATTTAACTTAACTTTCATATGAGTTTCATTAGAAACGCATAGATTTTTATATGTTCAGTATGAGTCAAACAATTATAGTGGTTGTTATTATTTTTTTTGATCCTCCAATTGTTTAACCCAGGTAAGTCAATGTGAGCCCTTTCAAGCTGGGTACTAAGTTCTCTTGATATAAACGCATCATTACAAGCTTACATATTCCTGACTAATATCTGGAATCTAGTATTTTCACAGTAATCCCTAATTTTATTTGGTGGGGAACAATACTTAAAGAGATCAAAATCTGGGTCCTAGAGATATTCATTGCTATAGGGTTATCTGAAACAGTTAAAGAGTACAAAAACTCTTTATTTTTGAAGTTTTGAAAAAAATTTCTCAGTGAAACTATTTAAACATGGCATTTTATAAAAAGTATTGTCTCATAACAATTTTCTGAATTTTTTCAATGGTTATAAGATGTTCCAGTGCTCTGTTTTTAAATAAACTATAGCACTTTATGCTGTTTGATAAAATAATACATTTTCAAATATATTTAGAGTCATATAGAGTCTTTTATAATTCCTTCAGTGGTTCTATGATTATTTCCTCATTCTCCTAATTATCTGAGCTGGATTACTTTTATCTCCTGATGAGGATGTATAGTAAATAATTTGTTGACTTTAAAAGAAAATTATGAAATTTGTCAATTCTATTCTTTTCTAATTTATTATACTTGGCTTCCATCATTAATACTTTCATTATTTCTTTTAGCTTAAATATATATTATTTAGTCTTACTCAGCAAATTGACTACTTAACAAAAAATATTCTGAGTTACCTTTTCATTATGAATTCATTATCAAGGTTCTCAATGGAATTCAGTTTAAACCATACACACAATATTTATTTCTACCTAATTTTAACAAGCTTAAGGTAGTTAGTATTTAAAAAACAAAAACAAAACCAAATATTCTTACCTCTTTTGTAGTACCTGCTGTTCCAGGTTCATGATTTACACAAAAAGGGCCAGTTTTCCATGCTTCTGTGTCTCCACAGTCACAAAAACCTCCTCCAGTAGAAGTATGCATCTAATAAATAAAAAGTGAGTCTGTTTTGATATCAAAATATATTATAAAGCAAGGTAAAATGATACAGATGACTCAAATAATAAATGTTCCCTAATATATCAACCTTATTGCATTTAATGTAATGGAAATGGATACATAAAAATCCTTAATATTAACTACAACAAAAACAGGCCCTCAAAATTGATAAATTTTTGAAAAATACTCTAATTTTTAAATAGAAGTTCTTAAAATTTTGTGCTAATAGAGAACAGATTGTGAAGTGTGCAAAAAATAATCTATACAAATACTCAGAATGCTTGAGTAATGAGACTTTCTAATTAAACAGATATTTAAAAATCATCATAATGATACATTATAATTAAGAAATGTATAAAGTATTTTCATCTATGTGGTGTCCCACAGCTACTAAAATATTTAGTTTTTCATTTGAGAGTTCTTGCAAAAAGTAAAAATTATCTCAAATATACTAAACCAGAAAGAGAATGACAATGACCTGACTTTGCATCTTCCCCAAAATTCCCCTCCAAATAATGAACAAAGAGAGCAATAAAATCACACATGACCCATGCTTGCAGTACTATTTAGAAAACAAAAAATAAATACCACAACTTTCATATGACTTGTTCATCAGAGTTCCCACTGCCTATTACTTCAAGCCTATGGATGCAGACAAGAGAAGGGCATTGTCCAATTGGTGGTGGTGCAACAGACAGAGCATCGACCTGGGACATTGAGGTCCCAGGTTTAAAACTCTGAGGTTGCCAGCTTGAGCGCGGGGTCACTGACTTGAGTGTGGGATCATCGACATGATCCCATAATCGCTGGCTTGAACCCAAAGGTCTGGCTTGAAGCCCCAGGTCACTAGCTTGAGCCCAAGGCTGCTGCCTTGTGCAAGGGGTCACTGCCTCGGTTAGAACCCCCCCAATCAAGGCACATATGAGAAGCAACCAATGAACAACTAAGGAGCTGCAACTATGATTTGATTCTTCTCGTCTCTCTCCTTTACTGTCTTTCTCTCTTGCTCAAAATAAATAAAATGTGATGAAGTAAAAAAATACAGAGTCAGAGAAAAAGTGGATGAAATACAACACAGGCATAAGAAAGTCAATAAAGTATAACTGGAGTCTCCAAAAAAGAAATTAAAAAAAATGAAACAGCTCATATTTAAAACTATAATCCAGTAAAACTTCTTGGAAAAAAAATGATCTAAATATACACACAGAAAGGGCCCATAAGTAACTGAGAAAAACTCACCCCATATGATCAACTTTGAAATATATTCTACTAAGATTTAAACTTTAAAGATAAAAGTCCTGAGGCCTTCAGGCAAAAAGATAAAATAACATAATAGCAAGGAAATTAGACTGACATCAAACTTCTCAATAACAACATATAAAACAAGACAACAGCACAGCAGCATTTTCAAAGAAAGAAAATGCAAACCAAAATTATTTCCAGCCAAGCTATAAAAACACAATTCTGAACATGTCAGAACCTTGGGAATTATATACATGTAACCTTTCTGAGTAATTTACTTGAGCAGAGATCAGCAAACTTTCTGTATAAAGAAATAAATAATAAATATATTAGGCTTTACAGGTCATAAATCTCTGTTGCATTACTCAATTCTGTTGTAGTACAGAAGTAGTTATAGATAATAAATGAATAAGCATGGCTATGCTCCAGTAAAACTTTATGGGCACTGACATTTTATTTTCATGTATCATAAAATATTACTTTTATCTTTTAGCCCAACCATCTAAAAATGTAAAATACATGCTAAGCTTGCAGGCCATACAAAAACAGTCAGTGAGCCAGATTTTACCCACAAATTGCAATTTATCAACCCCTAGAGAACTAAGAGGTGACTGGGGAAACTTCAGAAAATGGACAGATAGTAATAATAAATCTAAGGTGAGGACATAGATAGAAGAATGTAAACATATGATCTCACAAATAGAAAGACTACAACAAAGAAATATGATCATCAACTAATATACAGATATGAAATGGAAATCGAATATTAAAACTGACAGACTAGATAAAAATAAAAAGGATAAAAAGAAACTAAGGGCAGTATAATGATTATTAATACAGAGTTAACCACTAGAACAAAAGTACCAAAAGAAATTAGAATACATAGATCAAAATTTCTTCTTTCATATAGTAAACTGCAAAATGCTAGACTCATCCATAATTATTAAAACTATAGCTACATCTAAAGAAGGTAAAAGAATAATCTTAGAATAAAGAATGCCATGGAAGTGAGGTACAAAACGAGTCTCAATAAATTTAAGAAGACTGAGATCATATCAAGCATCTTCTCGGATCACAATGGCATGAAATTAGAAATAAACTACAATAAAAAACTGAAAAACACTCAAACACTTGGAAACTAAATAGCCATGTTATTAAATAATGAATGGGTTAAGAATGAGATCAAGGAAGAAATAAAAAATTTCCTTGAAACAAATGAAAATGAACATATGACAACTCAAAATTTATGGGACACAGCATAAGCAGTCCTGAGAGGGAAGTTCATAGCATTACAGGCATACCTTAAGAAGCAAGAAAAAGCTCAAATAAACAACTTAATCCTTCATCTAAAAGAACTAGAAAAAGAATAGCAAGTAAAGCCCAGAGGAAGTAGAAGGAAGAAAATAATAAAGATCAGAGTGGAAATAAATGACATAGAGGCTAAAAAAGCAATACAGAGGATCATTAAACCAAGAGTTGGTTCTTTGAAAAGGTAAACAATACTGATGAACCTTTAACCAGACTCACCAACAAAAAAAGAGGACTCAAATACATAAAATTAGAAATGAGAGTGGAGAAGTAACAACTGACACAGCAGAAATAACAAAGGATTGTAAGAAAATACAATGAACAACTATATGCCAAGAAATTAGACAACCTAGGTGAAATAGACAAATTCCTTGACACATTTAATCTTTCAAATATCAACCTGGAAGAATCAGAAAACCTAAACAGATCGATTACAACAAATGAGATCAAACAGTTATCAAAAAACTCACAACAAACAAAAGCCCTGGGCCAGAGATGGTTTCACAGGCGAATTCTACCAAATATTCAAAGAAGAACTAAATTCTATCCTTCTCAAGCTATTTCAAAAAATTCAAGAGAAAGACTTCCAAACTCCTTTTATGAGGTGAGCATAATTCTGATTCTAAAACCAGGCAAAGACAATACAAAGAAAGAAAAATATAGGCCAATATCCTTGATGAATTTAGATCAGAGGTCCCCAAACTACGGCCTGCGGGCCATATTGCGGCCACCTGAGGCCATTTATCTGGCCCCCACCACTGGCCCACTGTGTAAGAAGTTTGGGAACCCCTGATTTAGATGCTAAAATTCTCAACAAAATATTAGCAAATCGGATCCAGCAATACATGAAAAAAAATCATACATCATGATCAAGTGGGATTTATTCTGGGGAGGCAAGGCTGGTACAATATTCACAAATAAATCAATGTGATTCATCACATAAACAAAAGGAAGGAGAAAAATCACATAATATCAATAAATGCAGAAAAAACATTTGATAAAAAACCATTTATGATAAAAACTCTCAACAAAGTGGGAACACAGGGAAAAGACCTCAACATGATAAAGGCCATCTATGACAGGCTCACAGCCAACATCATACTCAATGGGCAAAAATTAAAAGCAATCCCCTTAAGATCAGGAACAAGGCAGGGGTGCCCCCTTTCACCACTCTTATTCAACATATTTCGGGAAGTCCAGACACAGCAATCAGAAGAAGAAATAAAAGGCATCCAAATTGGAAAAGAAGAAGTAACACTATCATTATTTGCTGATGATATACTGTACATAGAAAATCCTAATGTCTCAGTCAAAAACTACTGAACCTGATATATGAATTCAGCAAGGTGGCAGGATATAAAATTAATATTCAGAAACCAGAGGCATTTTTATATACCAACAATGAATTGTCAGAAAGAGAAATTAAGAAAACAATCCCCATCACTATTGCAACAAAAAATATATAGTACCTAGGAGTAAATTTAAGCAAGGACGGTAATGATTTGTACTTGAAAAATTATAAAACATTGATAAAAGAAACCAAGGAAGATACAAACAAGTGGAAGCATATACCCTGTTCATTAGTAGGAAGAACATCATTAAAATGTCTATAATACCCAAAGCAATCTAAAAATTCAATGCAATTCCTATTAAAATATCAATGGTATACTTCAAAGATATAGAACAAATAATCTAAAAATTTATATGGAACCAAAAAAGAACACGAATAGCCTCAGCAATCTTGAAAAAGAAGAATAAAGTGGGTGATATCACACTGCCTGATATCAAGTTATAAATACTACAAGGTTATCGTACTCAAAACAGCTTGGTGCTGGCACAAGAACAGGCATACAGATCAATGGAACAGAACTGAGAACCCAGAAATAACCCATACCTATATGGACAATAGATATTTGACAAAAGAGGTAAGAGCATACAATGGAGTAAAGACAGTCTCTATAACAAATGGTGTTGGGAAAATTGGACAGCTACCTGCCAAAAATGAAAGTAGACCACCAAGTTACACCATTCACAAAATAAACTCAAAATGGATAAAAGACTTAAATATAAGTTGTGAAACCATAAGCATCTTAGAAGATAACACAGGCAGTAAGCTCTCCAACATCTCTTGCAGCAATACATTTGCAGATTTATATCCACGGGCAAGTGAAAAAGAGGACAGAATGAACAAATAGGACTATATCAAACTAAAAAGCTTTTGCACAGCTAAAGACAATATGAACAAAATAAAAAGACAAACCACACAATGGGAGAATATATTTGACAATATATCTCATAAGGGGTTAATAAACAATATTTATAAAGAACTTGTAAAATTCAACACCAGGAAGACAAACAATCCAATCAAAAAATGGGCACAAGAAATAGACACTTCTCCAAAGAGGACATACAGATGGCCAACAGGAACATGAAAAAATGTTCAACATCACTAATCATTAGAAAAATGCAAGTTAAAACCAAAATGAGATACCACCTCACACCAGTCAGAATGGCACTCATTAACAAAACAACACATGTAAGTGCTGACAAGGATGTAGAGAAAAGCGAACCCTCCTGCACTGCTGGTGGGAATGCAGACTGGTGCAGCCACTGCGGAAAACAGTATGGAGATTCCTCAAAAAATTAAAACTGAAACTGCCTTTTGACCCAGCTATCCCACTTTTAGGAATATATCCCAAGAACACCAAATCACTGATTCAAAAGGAGAAATGCACCCCCATGTTCATGGCAGCATTGTTCACAATAGCCAAGATCTGGAAACAACCCAAGTGTGCTTCAGTAGACAAGTGGAATAAAAAGCTGTGGCACATATACACTATGGGACCATAAAAAAGAAGGAAATCTTACCTTTTGTGATAACATGGATGGACCTGGAAACTACAGTGTGTCCATAAAGTCATGGTGCACTTTTGACCGGTCACAGGAAAGCAACAAAAGATGATAGAAATGTGAAATCTGCACCAAATAAAAGGAAAACTCTCCCAGTTTCATACCTATTCAGTGCAGTTCGATGTGGGCTCCATTTGTTGCCCTACACACATCCAAACGATAGTGAAGTTCTTGCCAAACACGGGTAAGGACGTCTGGTGTGACAGTGAATAACGTCTGTGATTCTGTTTTAAGGGATTAATGTTGTTGATATGTTCAATGTACACATGTTGCTTCACATAACCCCAAAAGTAAAAGTCTAAGGGTGTCAGATCCGGGGATTGTGGTGGCCATGGCTTGACAGAACCCCTGCCTATCCACTGCCGGGGGAATGTTCTATCCAGAAACTCACAAACAATGGTGGCATAGTGTAGAGGAGTGCCTTCCTGTTGAAAGATGACACCTTCTGGCAATTGTGGCACTGCATACAATTCCAACATGTCAAGATAGGTGTTTGCCGTCACAGAATGATCCGTGAAAAAAAAAAATGGGCCTATCACCTTATCATGCATCAAGGCCACACCACACGTTCACTTTAGGGGTGTTACCTTTGTACTCAATGTAGGCATGAGGATGTTCAGCAGCCCATATTCGGACGTTATGGCGATGAACATGTCCACAGATATGGAAGGTCATTGCTAAACACAATCTTCTGCAAAAATCTTGCATCATTGTTGATCTCATGAAGCATATCTATAGCAAACGGGCATCGTGTAGGTCTATCGGCCTGTTTGATAGTGTGCAACAGCCGCAATTTGTACCCCGTAAAACAGACATTTCTTTAACACCTCATGAACTGTATGTAGTCTTGCTTAGGTGTAATTGTCAAGCACACGCATGCAGATTTTTTAGGGCTCCTTAGGTAGCTATCCCGTATACCCTACAGACTCGTCACTGACTGATGGTCTACCAGAACGGAGTTTCTCCACCAAACTGCCGGTTTCCTTCAACTGCTTATTCCACTGAGTAATGTTATTCCTATGTGGTGGCGCTTCGTTATAATCGCGCCGATATTCACGTTGCACTTTGGTAACGGATTCAAATTTAGCAAGTCACAGAACACATTGAACTTTCCTTTGTACTGTCCACATCTTGACTGGTATGGCTGTGGGCTGCTCCGCTGTACACATGGTGTTACGTCATCATCCTATAGAAACTGGGAGGGTTTTCCTTTTATTTGGTGCAGATTTCACATTTCTATCGTCTTTTGTTGCTTTCCTGTGACTGGTCAAAAGTGCACCATGACTTTACGGACACACTGTATTATGTTAAGTGAAATGAGCCAGGCAGAGAAAGAAAAATATCATATGACCTCACTCATTTGAGGAACCCAACAGAGGCAGTGGTGGGATCAAAGGGACTAGGGGGAAGTGGACAGAGGGAAAGGGGATGAGAGGATGGGATCAGAGAAGGGAAAGAGATTGGTGATATTATATATACATAACACAGCATTATAGAGAGCAGAAAAGCAAATCCTGGAGGGGAGGGGGAAGGCGTTGGGGGGAGTGGGCAAGGGGGATGTTGAGGAGAAAGAACATGGGGTTGGTGGGGATGTATTCGGTGGGACACTCGAATCTATATAAACACAAAAAAATCAATAAAAATTTAAAAAAAGACAAAAAAATAAAGGACATAGACAATACACAATTAAAATATGAAAAGACATTATTACTACTGGTAACAACAGAAATGCCAATTAAAATAATGAGATTATTTTGGCAATTTAATATCAATTTCACTAACACGATTGGCAAAAAGAATTGACTAAACAAAGTTTTGGGACAGGCATAGAGAAAGAACTTTCTCATCTTTTTTTTTTTAGTAAGAGACAGGAAGGGAGAGAGATGCAAAGCATCAACTCATAGTTGCAATACCTTAGCTATTCACTGAGTGCTTTTTCATATGTGCCTTGACGGGGGGCCCCTAACCCAGCCAGTGAGCCCTTGCTAAAGACAGTGACCTTAGTCTTTAAGCCAGCAACCTTTGGGCCCACGCCAGCAACCATGGGGTCATGTCTATAATAACATGCTCAGGCCAGTTACCCCGTACTCAACCTGGTGAGTCCACATTCAAGCCAGATGAGCTTGAGCTCAAGCCAGTGACTTCAGGGTTCAAACCTGGGTCCTCAGCACCCCAGGTCAATTCTCTATCCACTGCGACACAACCTGGTCAGGCCATTCTCATATCCCAGGGGTCGGGAACCTATGGCTTGCGAGCCAGATGTGGCTCTTCTGATGGCTGCATCTGGCTCAAAGACAAATCTTTAATAAAAAAAATGTTAAAAATATAAAACATTCTCATGTATTACAATCCATTCATTTCCTACTGCTCATGTTCATTGTTGCCGGTGGCTGGAGCCAATCAAAGCTGTCCTCCAGTACAATGCCAAATTTTTATTGGATAATGCGTAACCTACACAGGTCATTGTGAGGTCAGGAAGTAAACTTCCCTCCTTTTAATCATGTAGTCAGCTAGCTAATTACAGAAACCCTTTTGACGAAGAAGATGGCTAAAAGAAAAACAGATGAGGAGTATTGTACTTTTCAGCAGGAATGGACAGAAGAATTCACCTTTGTAGAGAGAGCAGGTGCTGCAGTATGTTTAATATGCAATGATAAAATTGCATCAATGAAACAGTCAAATATAAAGCGGCACTTGGACACACGCCATACTACATTTGCATCAAAATATCCAGCAGGGGACAGCAGGAAGAAAGCATGTCAAGAGCTACTGTGTAGAGTGCAAGCTAGTCAGCAGCAACTCCGCGTTTGGACCCAACAAGGTGACTGGAATTTGGCTAGCTTTGCTGGTGCTTTAGCAATTGTGAGAAACGGAAAGCCATCCACAGATGGGGAGTATGCCAAAACATTCATGCTTGATGTTGCCAATGAACTTTTTGACGACTTTTCGGATAAAGACAACATAATCAAATGAATAAAAGACATGCCTCTGTAGGCAAGAACTGTTCACGATCGTACCATCATGATGGCAAATCAAATTGAGGCAACAAGTGAAGGACATAAATGCAGCACCATTCTTTTCTCTTGCTTTGGATGAGTCAACAGACATAAGCCATTTATCCCAGTTCAGCGTGATTGCAAGGTATGCTGTTGGTGACACACTACGTGAGGAAAGTCTTGCTGTTTTGCTAATGAAAGAGACAACAAGAGGGAAGGATTTATTCAAGTCTTTCACTGAGTTTGCTAAAGAAAAATTCTACCGATGGATAAACTTATTTCAGTGTGTACTGATGGTGCTCCCTGAATGGTGGGGAAAAACAGAGGATTTGTAGCGCTTCTTCGTGAACATGAAAAGAGACCCATCCTAAGTTTTCACTGCATCCTACATCAGAAGGCGCTTTGTGCTCAGATGTGTGGTGAGCAGCTTGGTGAGGTGATGTCACTGGTCATTCGGGTGGTCAACTATATTGTTGCCCAAGCTTTAAATGACCGCCAGTTTAAAACACTGCTGGATGAAGTTGGGAATAATTATCCTGGTCTGCTTCTGCACAGCAATGTGCATTGGTTGTCAAGAGGGGAGGTGCTCAGCCGTTTCACGGCTTGTCTGAGCGAAATCCAGACTTTTCTTGAAATGAAAAACATCAAGCATCCTGAGTTAGCTAACACTGAGTGGATCCTGAAGTTCTACTATCTTGTGGACATGACTGAACATCTGAATCAGCTGAATGTGAAAATGCAAGGTGTTGGAAATACAGTCTTATCCCTTCCTTTAACAAGCAGTGTTTGCATTTGAAAACAAGCTGGAACTCTTCATTGCCAACATTGAAACAGGTCGTTCACTACACTTGGAAAAACTGGGAGAGTTTCAAGATACATGCACAGCAAGTGAACCTGCTCAACATCTTGATCTCCAGCAGCTAGCAGGCTTCACATCTAATCTCCTGCAGTTATACAAAGCACACTTTGGAGAATTTTGTGAGCGTGCTCGTCCTTTTAAGTTCATCATGCATCCACATGAGTGTGCAGTGGACAGCGCCAACCTGAGTAACATCCCCGGTGTCTCCGTCAGAGATTTTGAGCTACAAGCTGCTGACCTGAAGGCCACAGACATGTGGGTGAATAAGTTCAAGTCACTGAATGAAGATTTGAAAAGACTTGCACGACAGAAAGCAGAGTTGGCGAGCAAACACAAGTGGGGAGAAATGAAAAATCTTCAACCCACGGACCATCTGATTGTCAAAATTTGAAACGTGCTTCCCATCACATACTACACTCTGCAGAGTGTGAGTATTGCTGTACTGACAATGTTTGGCTCTACATATGCATGTGAGCAGTCTTTCTCACATCTAAAGAACGTTAAGACCAACCTACGATCACGTTTAACGGATGGAAGTCTCAGCACCTGCATGAAGCTTAACCTCACCACGTATTAACCAGACTACAAAGCCATCAGCAAAACCATGCAGCACCAGAAGTCGCATTAATGGTAAGAAGTATTTTATTCATCATTGGTTAGCAACAGCATAACAACGTTATTAAAAAGAATTCAGAGACTTATTGCACTTTAAAGGTGTTGATCTTACATAAAATACATACATTTACTTGTATTTAGTGTTAAACATATTGTATGGCGCTCATGGAATTACATTTTAAAACATGTGGCGTTCATAGCTCTCTCAGTCAAAAAGGTTCCCGACCCCTGCTCTAGAATGTGTTCCAAAAAAGTGTACCAAGAGTACAAGCCAGCTTGATTTTCCATTTCACTTCCAAGATACAAGAAGACTAATTACGCGAACTCAGATACTATATTGGTTCTACTTGATCAAAGTTATATTATTCTGATCGTGGCTTCTTAGAATTTAATGTCTTCAAGTCAAAGATGTAGGTCCTGTCAGCAAGGATGACTGTAAAATAAACTTCAGCTCTGGTCAGTTGGCTCAGTGGTAGAGCATCGGCCTGGCATGTGAAAGTCCTGGGTTCAATTTCCGGCCAGGGCACACAGGAAAAGTGCCCATCTGCTTCTCCACCCTTCTTCTCTATCTCTCTTTTACCCTCCCCCAGCCAAGGCTCCATTGGAACAAAGTTGACCTGGGCACTGAGGAAGGCTCTATGGCCTCCACCTCAGGTGCTAGAATATGGCTACGGCCGCAAAGGAGCAACACCCCAGATGGGCAGAGCATTGCCCCCTGGTAGGCATGCCAGGTGGATCCTGGTCGGGCGCATTTGGGAGTCTGTCTGACTGCCTCCCCACTTCTAACTTCGAAAAAATACAGAAAAAGAAAATAAATAAATAAATAAATTCCAAAAGACCCTGTTCCTATTATCCAGGTTAAGTAGTAATGCAAGGGTATTCCAGGTTCACTGTTCCAAATAAGGAAAGGGGAAAAAATAAACAACATTAACAATAAAAAATTTTCATTTCAATAGTGACGGTAAAATTATTTTAAAAGTTGGGTTCAGCCTGACCAGGCAGTGGCGCAGTGAAGAGTGTCAAACTGGGATGCAGAGGACCCAGGTTCAAAACCCTGAGGTTGCCAGCTTGAGAGCAGGTTCATCTGGTTTGAGCAAGGCTCACCAGCTTGAGCACAAGGTTGCTGGCTTGAGCAAGGGATCACTCAGTCTGCTATAGCCCCTCAGTCAAGGCACATACGAGAAAGCAATCAATGCACAACTAAGGAGCTGCAAAGAAAAATTAATGTTTCTCATCTCTCTCCTATTCTGCCTGTCTGTCCCATCTGTCCCTCTCTCCGTCTGTCACAAAAAAGAAAAAAGAAAAAAAAAATCATGCATTGGTGTGGTACATTTGTTACTATTGAGGAATATAACCAATGATTAAGTACGTAAATTCCATCCATGATTAGTTTTGTAATCTTGGGAACACATCTTAACCACACTATACCATAGGTTTCTCAATGTTTTCCCTTGTGTACAATCATAATACCTACAACGTATGCCTATAGTTTATCACTTCCTGAGCTAAAAACAATAATACTAAGACTCCCTTAGAAAAATAAATAGCACTTTCAGCTCTATGGAAGACATAGTCTACATAAGATATTGTTTACATTTACATAAAGCTTTAGGCATATTGTATGTACAAAAAGAAACATCAGTTATTATGACTGTCTAAGTCCACAGAACAGACTAAATACTATTATTTGAGAAATACATTTCAGCTCAAAATCACAAGGTTGTCTAAAAATGTAACAGGAAAGGAAAAAGCCCTCAACCTCATTAGTAATTAGGAATATAAAATTAAGATCACAATGTGACACAATTATAACACCACCAGATTTGCAAAAATTAAAGACACCAAACCTTGCAAAAAAAATTAAAGAGCAATGGAAACCTCTTACTGCTGGATCGTCTATATATTTGTTTAACCACTTTGGAAAACAGTCTGACATTATCTACTATGATTGCAGATCCATATACTCTAGAACTCAGCAATTTTACTGCAGATATATAGCCAGAAAAACTCGTGTCCATAGGTACCAAAATACACAAATAAGAATGTTCATAGAACTGTCATAATAGTCCCAAATTAGAAGCAAACTACATTATCCATATACAACACAATAAAGACAAAATGGATTATTGAATATTATAAGGCCACTGATGAACTACAGCTATATACATAATGCCAGTGGTTCTTAACCTGGGTTCTATCGAACCCTAGGGGTTCGATGAGTCGGTCTCAGGGGTTCGGAGAAGCCTCTGCCACGGAGGTAAAGACACACTTGTGTAAAGTCGTGATGACACGCCCCGCTTGGCCATCACTTGCTGCAGAGGATCACGTTACATTGCTTGGCCAACCAGTGCTGCGGGGAATTTAGTGTGCGCAGTAGTCAACGGCCGTCGTAGCTGTACGTCGTGTGGTTTCTTTCTTAATATTTTAATCCATACTAAATATGTCGAGCAAAAAAAGAAAGTGGTCGGACGAATATGTACAACATAAATTCATGTGTATCACGAAACAGGATGGGAGTCAGCGTCCTATCTGCATAATATGCAATGCCTAGTTGAGCAACTCTAGTCTCGCACCGGCAAAACTAAATTTGGAAAAAACAATCATATTTTATTTATCACTAAAGAAGTGTTCGGTGAATGCGCATATGAAACTGGTGGGTTCGGTACCTCAAAAAAGGTTAAGAACCACTGCATAATGCTTAGTGAAAGACGTTACTCAACAAGAAAAAGATGTAGTATGACCCCACCTATATAAAGTTCAAAAACAGATAAAACTATTCAATATGATTTGAGTATAAGCTAAAAGGGAAAAGGAGACCAGTATCACAAAACATAGGAGAGGTGAGAGGGGTGAGATTGTGATCCAAGGACAAATGGGAGGCTTCTAAGAGCAGGCAAAGTCATACTTCTTGACCTAAGTAATGGTTACATTGGTGTTTGCTTTATAATTATTCTTTAAGCTGTCTATATGCATTACACAATCTTGTGTATAAATTTGACATACTTACAAAAAAATGGGGGCTACCTCTTAAGGTAGATGTCTTATCACACGACAAGTTTAATCAGAGCTAAAGGTTCACTTAGCAAAACTGTAAGAGCAGGAATTCAAGTACTGGTCAGGAATGTGAATTAGATGGCCAACAGAACCTACTAATGTAGGTATTTTATGGCTCTACTTTCATACCTTGTAACGATGGTTTTTATGAACACTATTCTGGAAGCAATCCATACAGAGTACACATGTTGGATCAATTGCACAATCTCTGAAAAAGATTAAATCAGATTCCAAAATTTAGATTACACCCATTGATTCTTAAGGTATGACTATAATGTAATGTGAATGAGTTTCCTGTATAGTACACAAACTGAATATGAAAATGCTTCAAAAACTGAATTCCAAATAATTTTGTTCTTATTTTAGCCATATTTGAATATAAGTCTGGATATCTGGTTTTGTTTCTTAAATCATCCTCATTACTTTGAGCTTGTACATGGTTTCAAATTGTTAAGATACAATTAAAAATTAGTTTTGTGAAAAATAATCTTTATAAATTACTTGCAATCATCTTATCTTATTACATTTGTAAATATACTTTACAAAACTGATTGTTCACTGGTAAGAAGCTTGGATAAAGATAAAATTCATTAGAATATAAGCATCATAAGGGTGGGGATTTCTATTTATTTTATATATTGATATGTCCCAAGCAACTAGAACAGTGCTTGGTACATGAAAGGTAGTCAACTTGAATGTAATCTCTTCTACAACTTTTAAAATGTAGTATTTTACTTAATGTTTTTCAGGATAACATTAATAATAATATACAGTAAATCCTCAATGTTATCTATAGCTTCTTCAACTTTAAGTGAAACAACATATAACAAAACCAATTTTACAATAGGCTAATTGATATAAAGAAGAATTAAGTTCCTATGACATCTTATCAATGTTATAATGAATAATGTTGAGCAGAACTTCATTTGAGGACCTGCTGTAAATTAGAACAAAATGCAAAATTAACTTTTAAAATGTTTTATTTAGAGGAACTGAAGAAAATTGAAAAGTTTTAAAAATGAATCTTAACAAACTAATGAAATTAAAATTAATAATATTCTCTAAAATATACATAATCTATGAACCTATTTAAAACAGGCTCTCTAAACCTCAGCAGTACTGAGATTTTGAATGAGGTAGTTACTTGTTAGGCACAAAAGAGAGTCACTTGTGCATTGCAGGATGTTTAAGCAGCATCCCTGGCATCAATCCATTAATACCATTCCCCCACTTTGACAATTAAAAATGTCTCCATGATATTTAAGAAATGAGGTCTACAAATGTATACTATGCTTTAGTTGAAAATGATTAGGTTTCAGCTAAAAATATATACAATAAATGAACCTTGCTGTGCTACACAGCAAAATTATACACAAAATATGTAAGCTGACTTTTCCCTGAGAAAATTGAATAAAAAGATAGTATCTTCTAAACAACTATCAACTACACATAAACCAGTCAAACTTAGAATTATAGTGAAGCAAAAAATAAATAAAAATATCTGTATTTATTGTCTAAAAATCACACTTCTAACCTAAACTACCTTTAATAAAGAAAAAACTAGCCCTGGCCTGTTAGCTCAGCGGTAGAGCCCAGCGTGTGGAAGTCCCAGATTTGATTCCCGTTCAGGGTACACAGGAAAAGTGCCCATCTGCTTCTCAATCCTTCCCCCTTTCCTTCCTCTCTATCTCTCTCTTCCCCTCCTGCAGCCAAGGCTCCATCGGAGCAAAGTTGGCCAGGGCGCTGGGCGCCGAGGATGGCTCCATGGCCTCCACCTCAGGTGCTAGAATGGCTCTGATTGCAGCGGAGAGACGCCCCAGACGGGCAGAGCATCGCCCCCTGGTGGGCTTGCTGGGTGCATCCAGTCGGGTGCATGCAGGAGTATGTCAGACTGCCTCCCCACTCCTAACTTCGGAAAAATACAAAAAAAAAACCCAAAAAAAAGAAATAAATAAATGTGCTGCTAAGATATAATACTTGAAAATTTCAGGCAGGAGTAGGGAGTAAAACCATTCTCTGTGCTACTATGATGTTTAAGTAACTGCCCTCACAAAAGGCAAAAAGCCTAAAGCTACTTCCAGTTTCCACATCACTGGCCTCTTTACCCAACAAAATTTTAACTGCCCCTATAGATCCCCAATCCTGTGGCATCAAATCTCACTTGGTAGCAAAAAAATGACTTAAATGACATGAGACTACAGACTTTATTTATATCACTTGCTGTGATTATTGATAGATATTTCTTATAGAAATGCTGTGTCCGATTGTAAGATCCTGCCTTGACTCTTCTTGGGAAGTATTCACTGAAATAGACTTGGCTCCAAGGGTTTCAAATAAGAGTATGCGGACTACAAACTAAGATAAAAGTCTATCCCTTACACACACTTTTGGAGAACATGAAGAAAAAATGAAGAACTGTTTAGTTATAAGTCATATTAAAAAAAAGCTAACCTAGTAGAAACAGACTTATAAGGGCATAATAAAAGGAAGTTAGTTTAGTACAATTAAATATGTAATAAACCAAGAAAGGTACATCATGAAATAGGAGCAAAATACAAGATTGTAATTATAACCAATCCTGTAAACTTCTAAATCTTACCTACAAGAATATGTTGTCGCTCCACTTTTGAAAACCTTCCCACAGAGTTGAAATGCTCCACTATGTTTCAATTTTTCTAAACAAATAACTGGATCTTCTCCAAATAAATACCATTCCAGTGGAGCAAATATTGATGTCTGTATACTCTCCTCCTGCTTTTCCACGTCTGGGTCCATTTCAGCAAAATAAATTTCGGGCACTAATTGTGCCAAATGTTGCAAGAAAGTAGTATAAAAATCAACTTGCTGATCCCACCACTGAAAGAAAAAAAAGTGAGTAGATTTTGTTATAAGCACCTTCATAAAAATCTAGGGGCACCAGTAATATAACAGTTCTGTAATTTCAGGGACAGCAATTTACAATATATTCTTAATTTATCCTTTGCCAGTACAAAAAGAAAGTGGGTAATTTTTAAAAAAGCTTTGAAAATAAGTGATTGCCCACATATACACAGATGTCTAGAAAAAAGAAGAGCAGCTGTAATGGATGAGAATCACCCTTCTCTTCTGTAATGGCCAACTTTTGGTGTACAAAGGTAACTCTACTATCAGAGACTGCATAAACAAAGCATTCCCCATACTCTGTTTGTTTTAAGGAACCATACATTTAATGAGAGATAAAAAAAAAACAAACCATGATTACCAGTTTTGAGAACACTAAAAGCAATAATCATAAAAGAAAAATGAAAATGTTACAGATGGTTTATGTGCCATGCTTATTGGCACATAAAAACATGCCCAACATTGCCTGACCAGGTGATGGCGCAGTGGATAGAGCATCGGACTGAGATGTGGAAGACCCAGGTTCAAGACCCCAAGGTCGCCAGCTTGAGCGCGACCCATCTGGCTTGAGCAAAAGCTCGCCAGCTTGGACCCAAGGTCGCTGGCTCCAGCAAGGCGTTGCTCGGTCTGCTGAAGGCCCGCAGTCAAGGCACATGTGAGAAAGCAATCAATGAACAACTAATGTGTCGCAACGAAAAAATGATGATTGATGCTCTCCATTCCTGTCTATCTGTCCCTATCTATCGCTCTCTCTGTCCCTGTAAAAAAAAAAAAAAAGCCCAACATCATTAGTCATGAAGAAAATGCAAATTAAAATAACAATGAGATTACCCACATACAACCTATGAGAATGTAGGTAAAAAGATAAAATGGGCCCTGGCTGGCTGGCTCAGTGGTAGAGCATCAGCCTGGCATGTAGAAGGCCTGAGTTCAATTCCTAGCCAGGGCACACAGTAGAAGCGCCCATCTGCTTCTCTACCCTTCCCCCTCTCCTTTCTCTCTTCTCCTCCTGCAGCCAAAGCTCCACTGGAGCAAAGTTGGCCCGGGCGCTGAGGATGGTTCCAGGGCCTCTGCCTCAGGCTCTAGAATGGCTCCAGTTGCAACAGAACAACTCCCCAGATGGGCAGAGCATCACCCTCTCACGTGCTTGCCAGGTGGATCCTGATAGGGCACATGAGGCAGGAAGTCCATCTCTCTGCCTCCCCACTTATCACTTCAGAAAAATACAAAAACAAAACACAATAAAATGAAATAAGATAAAAAACTGGCAATACCAAGTATCAACAAAAATGCAGAAAACTAGAACAGAAAAGTGCTGTAGAAATCAAAATGGCACAGCTACTTTATTATTTATTTATTTATTTATTTTTAGTGACAGAGGAAGAGAGAGGGACAGATAGAGACAGACAGGAAGGGAGAGAGATGAGAAGCATCAATTCTTTGTTGTAGTACCTTAGTTGTTCACTGATTACTTTCCCATATGTGCCTTGACTGGGGGTGAGGAGGCCTCTCCCAACAAGCCAGTGACCCCTTGCTCAAGCCAGCGACCCCGTCCGTGCCCAAGCTGGTGAGCCCAAACTCAAGCCAGTGACCTTGGGATTTCAAACCTGGGTACTCTGCGTCCCAGGCCAACTCTCTTATCCATTGCACCACCACCTGGTCAGGTAGTACAGCTACTTTATTGGAGTTCAGTAGTTTCTTATAAGTGTAAATCTGCACTTACTATATGATCTAGAAATCAAATTTCTGGGTAATCTACCAAAAACTAAACTGGAAATGGTGAATTATAAACTATAATATATCCAAAACATGGACTACTACTCAGCATTAAAAAGAATTAATTATCAATACATGCAACATAAAAAATGCATCAAAAGAGGTCAAACTTGCCTGGTCAAACTTGTCTGACCTGTGGTGGCGCAGTGGATAAAGCGTCGACCTGGGAACACTGAGGTCGCCAGTTCAAAACCCTGCACTGGTCTGGTCAAGGCACATATGGGAGTTGATGCTTCCAGCTCCTCCCCCCTTTCTCTCTCTCTCTCTCTCTCTCTCTCTCTCTCTCTCTCTCTCACTCTGTGTCTCCTCTCTAAAATGAATAAAATAAAATAGCAAAAAAAAAAAGAGGTCAAACTCAAACGACTATGTACTGTCTCTTAGTAACTGGGATGTAGTTCATGTTGAAAACATATATGCAAATTTAGAAAAGCTCATCTTCTTTTATATATATACATATATTTTTTTAATATTTATTGACTTTGGAGAGAGAGAGGGGAAGAGAGAGTGAGAGAGAGACAGAAACATCAATCTGTTCCTATATGTGCCCTAACAGGGGATCAAACTGGCAACCTCTATACTTCAGAATGATGCTCCACCCAACTGAGCTATCTAGCCAGGGCGAAAAGCTCATCTTCTATGCCAAATACTTGATTCCATAAATTAGTGGGTTTATCTGACATTATCTGCAGATTTCAGTAACATTACCATTCCATCCTTATCTTCAATCAAACAAGACAGCTTTCCAAGCATCAAGAAATAACTCATTAAGCCCTGGCCGACTGGCTCAGTGGTAGAGCGTCAGCCCAGTGTGTGGATGTCCAGGTTCGATTCTCGGCCAGGACCCACAGGAGAAGCACCCATCTGCTTCTCCTGTCCCCCGCTCATTCCTCTCTATCCCTCTCTTCCCCTCCTGCAACCTAGGCTCCACTGGAGCAAAGTTGGCCGGGGTGCTGAGGATGGCTCCATGGCCTCTGCCTCAGGTTCTAAAATGGCTCCGGTTGCAACAGAGCAACGCCCCCTAGTGGGCATGCCTGGTGGACCCCAGTCATGTGCATGTGTGAATCTGTTTCTCTGCCTCCAGGTTCTCACTTCAGAAAAATACAAAAAAAAGAAATAACTCATTATAAAAGACATTCAGGGATTACTCACTGGCAATTTGGGCTTGTATGTCAGTTCTGATTATCCCAAGCCATCCAACCAGTCCAACATTTTTAATGCCACTGAGTGACAGCAAGCTTAAATAAACTGAAGTATGGAAACAGAAGAGAATTGATGGTATATATTTCTATTATCAACCCAACATTGGCAATTTAGTTGCAATTAACATCCTTCCAATTAAAATAATATTGTTCATTTGAAACAGTTTGATTTTCTAGTTCTATTAGTATTTCATATTTTTTTACAGTTACATAAACAGAATAGTCATGGGGATATAAATTAAAGCATAGGGAATATAGTCAATAATATTCCAATAACTGGCCCTGGCTGGGTGGCTCCATGAATAGAGCAATATCTGGCACACCGAGGTTGGTGGTTTGATCCCCAGTCATGGCACTTAAGAAGAAACCAATGAGCGTACAACTAAATGGAGCAACTAAGTGGAGCAATGAGTTGATGTTTCTCTCTCTCTTGTTCTTTTTCTCACTCACCTTGACCCTTCTTCTTCCCCTCTTTTTCCCTTCCCCCCTTCAAATCAATGAGGAAAAAAAAATTCCACCTGACCAGGCAGTGGATAAAGCGTTGACCTGGGATGCTGAAAACCCAGGTTCAAAACCCTGAGTCATCAGCTTGAGCGTGGGCTCATAAACATGACCCCATGACTGCTGGCTTGAACCCAAGGTCACTGGCTTGAGCAAGGGGTCCCTGACTCTGCTGGAGCCCCCTGGTCAAGGCACGTATAAAAAGCAATCAATGAACAACTAAAGTGTGAGAACTATGAGTTGATACTTCTCATCTCTCTCCTTTCCTGTCTCTCTGTCCCCCACTCTTGCGCTAAGTAAGAATAAAAAATAAAAAACTTTCAATAATTATGTACGGTGCCAGATGAGTCTGATACTTATCAGAATGATCACTTAGTAAGTTATATAATGTCTAATCACTGGATTGTATACCTGAAATTAATATAATATTGTATCTCAACTATAATTGAAAAATAAAACATGATTTAAAAACAAGATAAGGCATTTATACATAGTTTATTTTTACACGCTTATATTCTAAATTTAAAAAAAATTTTTCAAAAGGCTATGCACTACAGCTAGTGCTCAACTTACGACCACAATTGGTTCCAACAGACCAGTCCTTGGTCGTAGGTTGAGTAGGCTATATGTACAGTACTGTGAAATGATATTATAAAAATCTTTAAGTCATATTTTATCATAATTTTCTTTCATTATTGTTATATATCATAATTTTCTTTGTTCATTTTATGCCATTTGTATCATCTCTACACCATTTTGTTTCTTATTTTTACATTCGTCAGGTTTAAGTAAAACACTGCATTACCAGTATAACTGGTTTAATATTTGCACAACATACAAAATTACAAAATACAGGTGCATACAAAAACTGCTCCAGACACGGAGCAGTCGTGGCTAGCAATTGTGGTTGTAAAGTAGAATGGTCGTAAGTTGAATAGGTCATAAAGTCGATCAATACCTGTATATGATTCCATTTGTATGACACTCTGGAAAAGGCCAAACTTATTATACAGTTGGAGGACAACATAGTGGTTGCCAGAGGTTGACTACAAAAAGGCAGTGAGGGTATTTTGAGAGCAATGAAACTGCTCTGTATCTGTATTATGATGATGATTACAGAACTGTTGGCAACTGTCAAAACTCAAAAAACTGTACAATAAAAATGTAATTTACTTTAGACCAGTGGTTCTTAACCTTTTTTGAGGTACCGAACCCACCAGTTTCATATGCACATTCACCAAACCCTTCTTTAGTGATAAATAAAATATGATCTTTTTTTCCAAATTCAAGACATAGGTATATGTTCTTTTACTGGTGCACAAAATGAGCTGTGCGTGAACATCACCTTGCTCAAAGAACAAAACCAACAAAGTGCATGAACTCACAACAAATTACGGTATTACTTTATTCTGGCCTCCGCGGCAGAGGCTTCTCCGAACCCCTGAAACCGACTCATTGAACCCCTAGGGTTTGAAAGAACCCAGGTTAAGAACCACTGCTTTAGACTGATCAGGCGGTGGCTCAGCAGATAGAGAGTCAGCCTGGGATGCTGAGGACTCAGGTTCAAAACCCTGCGGACACTAGCTTGAGTGTGAACTCATCAGCTTGAGTGTGGGCTCACCAGCTTGAGCACGGGTCACTGGCTTGAGTGTGGGAAGACAGACATGACCCATGGTCACTGGTTTGAGTCCAAGGTCACTGGTTTGAGTCCAAGGTCACTGGCTTGAGCAGGGGGTCACTCACTCTTCTGGAGCCCCCTAGTCAAGGCACATACGAGAAAGCAATCAATGAATAACTAAGACGCTGTAATGATGAATTGATGCTTCTCATCTCTCTCCCTTCCTGTCTGTCCCTCTCTTTCTCTCTCTCGCTAAAAAAATTTAAAAAATGATGTAATTTACTTTAAAATTTTTTAAGTAAATAAAAGAAGACATAATTTAAAAGATAAAACGAACTGGCTCAGTGGATAGTGTCAGCCTGATATGCGGACATCCCAGGTTCATTCCCCAATCAGGCCACACATGGGATGCAACCATCTGCTTCTGTTTCTCTCCTCCTTCCCCTTTTCTCTCTCCTCCCCTCTCGCAGCCAGTGGCTTGGCTTGTTCCAGCAGCAGCCTCAGGTGCTGAGGATAACTTGGTTGATTCAAGCATCAGCTCCAAATGAGAGTTGCTGGGTAGATCCCAGTTGGTGTGCATGCGGGAGTCAGCCTATCTCCCCTCCTCTCACTTAAAAAATAAAAAAGATGAAACAGAGCCACAGATTAAGAGAAAATATTTGCAATAACAGACTGAATACTTTCCCCCAAAGATATAAAAAAAGCAAGGACAGCTATTCCTCCTATTCAATACTGTACTGCTACTGTAATAAGACAAGAAAAAAATAATGAAAGGCATAATGATTAGAAAAAAGTAAAACTGTCTCTATTCACAAATGATATGATTATCTTCATAGGAATCTCAAGGAATATAAAAAAACATATAAGAATTATAAGTGAATTGAACAAGCTCACTAGATATAGGATCAACCTATAAAAATCAACTGTATTTCTATATACTAGCAACAAACAAAAAATAAAATTTAAAAAACATTGACAAAAACATCAAAAATAAAATATTTGTGCATTAATTTTAATAAAAGATGTATAAGACTACTACACTGAAAACTACAAAACACTGAAATTTCTAAAACACCTAAATAAATTAAAAGCTATATATCATATTCACTGATTCAATATTGTTTCAATGTTTAATTTCCCTAATAGATTGTACTCAATCCTAACAAAGTTTTGTAGAAAATAACAAGCTAATTCTAAAATGAATATGGAAATGTAAAGGACTTAGAAGAGACTTACACTACGTGATTTCAGGGCTTGCTATAAAGGTATGTACTAATTGAGACAGTGGAGTATTAGCATTAAGATAAACACATTTGCCTCACTGTTGATGGTGCAATGGGTAGAACACCAATCTGGGACACTGAGGTCCCAGGGTCGAAACCTGAGGTCATCGAATTAAGCACAGGCTCACCAATTTTAGCAGAGGGTTGCCAGCTTGAAGCCCAAGGTCTCTGGCTCAAGCCCAAGCTTACTGCCTTGATCAAGGGGTCACTGGCTTGGCTAGAGCCTCCCAGTCAAGGCACATACTAGAAGTAATCAATAAACATCAATGAAACAGAAGCGAGAGTCCAAAAATTGAATCCACACATACAATTAATTGATTTTTAAAAGAAGCCAACACAAATCAAAGACAATATATTTTTTTAATTTTTATTTTGAAATTAAATTTAACAGGATGACATTGATAAATAAGAGTACAGTCGTCCCTCACCGTATTGCAGTTCACTTTTCGCGGTCTCACTGTATCACAGATTTTAAAACTGTATAGATCTAATCTTAGATTGAGGATTTTTCACTATATTGTGGGGTTTTGCGATATATAGGTATTTTTATATTAATTATTTTTGTGGCAAAATAAGCACAGCAAGTGTTTATAAAAGTGTGGGCAACCTCGCATTTCTAAACCTAGGTTCTCCATGTCCCAGTTCGATGTTCTATCCACTGTGCCACCACCTGGTCAGGCCAAAAATACATTTCTTTTAAATTTGCCCTTAAGACTTGCTCAATTTCATTTTACTACTAACACAAAATAAAAATCAAAGCTTTGCCTTGTTTTTAATTTTTTCCTCCAAATGAGGGTCATTAGTTAACATCTGCCTAACATTGCTAGAAATGTACTAAGTATTGTATCTGTGTCATTACATGTCTTAGTGTGAAAAACTTTATACTTTTGGTTGATTTGAGCAGAATGTCAGTGTTTTGATTCCTTAAATGCCCTCTCCGCTGATCTTGCCACTAGCTCTCTAACCTTCCACCCTCACCCCACCTTAGCTATTCTTCAAGGTCCATTTAGCTTAAGGGCCACCTTCCTGAATACTTCACTGATCAGTCTAAGGAAATTTCTCTCCCCTTAACTCCAATACAGCACTTACTGAGGGAAATACTCATTCAGTACCTATACCTCTGCCACATAACATCTGTTACCTTTAAATGTGTACATCTAGCTTAACCAGATTAACAGCTCCCTGAGGATAAAAACTTTGCCTTCCAAATCCCTGTATCCCACAGGGCTACCCACAAGTACTTAACAAAGATTCTCAATCAATGCTGAATGTTATAGACTTCCAGACAGAGAGAACAAAGCAAATGCTGACATTAAGCCTTCTATTCTTTGTTAATAGAATTCACATAGGAGATAAAATAAAATTATACTCTTTTATTAAAATTTTTCTTAGATGGCCTGACCAGGTGGTGGCGCAGTGGATAGAGTCGGACTGGGGTGCAGAAGGACCCAGGTTCGAGACCCCGAGGTCACCAGCTTGAGCGCAGGTTCATCTGGTTTGAGCAAAAGCTAGTCAGCTTGGACCCAAGGTCACTGGCTCCAGCAAAGGGTTGCTCGGTCTGCTGAAGGCCCGCGGACAAGGCACATGTGAGAAAGCAATCAATGAGCAGCTAAGACGTCGCAACGGCAACAAAAAACTGATTATTGATGCTTCTCACTTCTCTCCGTTCCTGTCTGTCTATCCCTATTTATCCCTCTCCCTGACTCTCTCTCTGTAAAAAAAAAAAAAAAAAAAAAAAAAAATCTTAGATGACTGCCACACTATAAACAATTTTTCCAATGGAAATCTGTCTTTTTATTTTTCCAGATAAGAAAAACCATACAGAATGTATTTTACTGAATGACTTGTTCAGGAATTATTGGTGATTGGAATAGAATTGCTTCTCTTCTGTTTGGTTGCTTTTAATAATTTTCCCAATTTAAGAAAAGAATAAAATTAGAAATTTTCAATTTCAATATCCAGAAAAACAAAACAAAATACTTTTTTTCAGCATTTGGAGTTAAGAGAAGGATTTCCTAATTGTTCCCAAAAAACAAGTTCTCACATATTTAAATTCCCAAACATTCCAAACATTTCCCTTGTCTCCAGGGATTTGGATGCCTATTTGGGAACATCATTCTGAAAAAGAAACTTACTTTAAATATAGTGTATAATTGTTTTTCTAATTCTTCTGTTTTGAAGTGGCAACAAAATCTGGAGGCTCTAGAATTGGTCGTGTAGCAAGTACTGGATTAGTAATTGGAGCATCTCCAGACACCAAAAAATCTTGGTTATACAAAGTTTTCTTGTAACATCATTCGAAAGATTCCTAAAGTTTAAAAATAAGAAAATGACTCTTGTTTAACTTCTTACAGCATAGGAAAATCCTATTCTGATAGTTAGCTTTCTAACCCTGTCAAATACTTCCTCTCAGCTAACTTCCATTCTTATAGTCCCAATAGAACCAAAATCTAACCTCCTGTAACTTTAAGCCTATGCTGTATGAAATAATCTAATATCATTTACTCAGCTATCTCACCCAACAGCTTTCCAAATAAATTAAGATAACCTACTATGTTTCTCATTAGTCTCTCCATTCTGGCACTAAACTGGAACACAGAAACTAAAGAAAACCTGTCTACCCCCTATGACCGAAATTTGGCTCATCCCTAATGACACGGTATCTAGACCACTCTCCATTTGATTACTCTTTTATGGAACGTGTACAATATGCCTCCATGCTACTACCTTCCTTATCCAGATCAGTAAACTGCTTTAAAAGATCAATTCTTTTTTTGGCAGCCATATCACGTTATGACTTAAGAGTTTGCAGACAACTAAAACCCTTAGATCAATCACATTTAAGAGATCTAGTCCTATAATTATGATGAAAGAGGAAGTTTACTGTTAAATACTTGAACATAGTTCACCTTCTAATAGTTTACTTACTGTCATTCTTCAGAACGAAGTCTATTTGACTTGTTTGGAAGAGTGGGCTGTAACCACTTAATGTGTCTATGTACTACCTTTTAAAATGCCTTTGAACTATTAGTATTTATAGATAAGCTAGAAATGACTTTAGCCACAAAAGGAAAAATCTAATTTATTCATTTGTTTCTTTTATATACACACATACTCTGCCTTGTAATATAAGAAAGGATTTTAGTTGGTTTGCAAATATATATTCAATACAGTAGGAAGAAAATATTAGTTATGTACCCCAGAGTTTAAGAAAACAGATTTTATTCATCCAAAGACTTCAAGTAAAGCTTAGAAAACTGGAGCATAAACCTACGGTCAGAGAAAAAAAAGGAAGAGAATGGCTTAAGAGGGACAGTATGGTCTCAAATCTAAATTCAGGCAACATGTTTACATATTTCAACAGGAAAGAAAAGAGATGGGCCTTGTTTATCACGTGACTATATTTGACCCAGCCTATTTTATCAATGCCATGAAGTCACAGTAAACTCTCTTATCATATTTATAAGCACAAGGCTGGCAGAGATAAAAAAAATTCTCCTATGGCTGATACTGCATTGAAACTAGTAATGTGAAGCTTAATTGTGATGAAATAAACTCCATCTGAATAGGCCTATGTCATTCCCAGATAGCAAGTAAGCACTTTGGTAAGTATAATAACTCTTCTGGATTCTTTCAGTAACATTTATTTAATACAGCATATTTCCATATGTACTTAGCTTATTACAGGGAGTAACTTAACAGTAAAAAAAAAAAAAGTTGTAGCAAATGCTTTAAAAAATCAAATGACTACTGTTTCTTCAATAACAAGCATGTTAACTCACAATACCTTAGAAGAACACATAGGAGTTCATAGTAAACCACAGGGACTAAAGAGCCCTTAATAGGTCCTGGCCAGTTGGCTCAATAAAGAGAGCGTCAGTCTTGCATGAGGACACCCAGGGTTCGATACCTGGTCAAGGCAGCTTCTCTTCCCCCTCCTCTCCCCCTTCTCTCTCTCTTCACTTCTCACAGCCAATGGCTCAATTGGTTTGTTAGCCCCAGGTACTAAGGATAGCT
Organism: Rhynchonycteris naso; assembly: GCA_037038555.1. Classification (NCBI taxonomy): domain Eukaryota; kingdom Metazoa; phylum Chordata; class Mammalia; order Chiroptera; family Emballonuridae; genus Rhynchonycteris; species Rhynchonycteris naso. The sequence continues at coordinate 74,813,726 of CM072999.1, read as the reverse complement.
CTACTGTTCCAAGCATCAGCCCCAGACGGTGGTTGCTGGGTGGATCCTAGTAGGGGCACTTGCAAGATTCTGTCTCACTATCCCACCTTCTCACAATTAATGAATAAACAAACAAATAAGTAAATAAATAGGTCTTAATAGTTTGTCTTAAGCAACTGAGGCAATGGGTTAAAAGCTTAAAGAAAGTTTGTGTCACAGAGCATAGTGTATGATTAATAACTTTAGAGAAATGTGTAAAATGATGGCAAGGGAAATTTGAAGTGACCTTCCAAAGCCAGCACACCTGAAGGAAGGATGAGTAGGATTGCAATGACTGGACATATGTCACTGATTTTCTCTCTCTCTCTCTCTCTCTCTCTCTCTCTCTCTCTCTCTCTCACACACACACACACACACACACACACTCACACACACCACTATCCAGACAGACTCTCTATGCAGAATTGACAAAAACCTCTTTAACTTGCAGGGCAATGTCTGTTATTAAACATTAGCAGTCAGTCTCCAGCACCAGTTCATCTATATTAAGTTACCGTTCTTTCCTAGCCATTTACAGGTGGTGGGACTGAATCTGTCACTTTGACTAAGTTTTAAAACTTTGTATGTGACAATATAGAATTTGGTACTGAAAATCAGAATCTTCCCTAGCTACCCATAACAGAAACTGGAAGATGAAAATGAAAAAACAACAGGCACTAGGCACTGCTATGATCTGGTGACAAAGCACTTTAGTTAGGACTCATGAGACTTTCGTTTTCACCCTAGTTTTCTCACTTGAAGTGTATCCTTACTTACTATACAAAGTTGTGCTTTGACCTAAAATGACATAGATTCAAATTTCTGAGAAAAATCACCTCCACTGAAAATAGCATGTAACTCCCCACTCCTTCCTTTTTATCTCAATATTTTAAAGTTAACCGTAAAGGGCCCTGACAGGTGGCACAGTGGATAAAGCGTCAGCCTGGCATGCGAATGTCCAAGTTCAATTCCTAGTTAGGGCACACAGGAGAAGCGACCATCTACTTCTCTTCCTCTCCCTCTCCTTCTTCACCTACTGCAGGCAGTGGCTCCATTGGTTCAAGCATAGCCCCAAGCACTGAGGATAGTTCGGTTGGTCCAAGCACATCAGCCTCAGGCGCTAAAAATAGCCCCGTACTAAAGTATCAGCCCCAGATGGGGTTGCTAGATTGGATCCCAGCTGGGGTGCACATAGGAGTCTGCCTCACTATCTCCCCTCCTATTACATATAAATAAATAAAGTCAACTGTCAAAAGACTGTTCTTTTAAACATCCCCTACAGATATGAGATTGTAGATAATTTTTTCCTTGATATTCATAATTTTGCACAAACATAACAATATTAAACTATTTATAGAAATGAAAATCCCCCATTTAGATGCAAGATAAGTTCTGGGAGTAACAAATGTTCTATATCCTGATTTGGTGGTAGGTACACAGGTGTATACATCTGTCTAAACTAATCAACCAAACGTTTTAAATGGATGATTTTATTATACATAAATTATACCTCAATAATATTAACATTTTAAAAATCTTCCCTATTGACCTCACCAGGTGGTGGCGCAGTGGATATAGCGTTGGACTGGGATGTGGAGGACCCAGGTTCGAGACCCAGAGGTCGCCAGCTTGAGCGCGGGCTCATCTGGTTTGAGCAAGGCTCACCAGCTTGAGCCCAAGGTGGCTGGCTCGAGCAAGAGGTCACTCGGTCTGCTGAAGGCTCGCGGTCAAGGCATATATGAGAAAGCAATCAATGAAATAAAGTGACACAATGCCAATGAAAAGCTGATCATTGATGCTTCTCATTTCTCTCTGTTCCTGTTGTCTGTCTATCTATCCCTCTCTCTGTCCCCATAAAAATAAATAAATAAAATCTTCCCTATTGAATTTTAAACTTAACTTTATTATCTCTTGTCCTCTTCAACTCCTATTACTTCCACTTCCACTCTACCTCAGCTAATGTCTCCTCATTCATAAAAATTTTGAAGTAATGTGCTAAGTGGTGGAGATACAGATGTGAACAGGAAACAGTTCATACTACCAAGGAGTTTACTATCTAGAAGGAAAGACTGTAAATAGACAATGCTGAGTATAACCTGACATGTTATATACAATAGAGTATGAAAATAAGATGTTATAAGGACATAGGGACACATCTAACCTGGCTCTACCATCACAAACACCTGATGTATCTCCATGTTCTAAAACTACAAAATTCTACTTTCTGACCATAATGTTCAGTCATTCCTAACTTTTGTCAACATCGTAACTTTAATACCTTAAATCTCACCAATTCCATTGGCTTTTCTTAGCTCCCTGTTCAGTCTGGACTCCAACGTTAGCCACCCTAATACACCCCTACATTCCCTCCACCCTCGCTGCCTCCCTTCCTTCATCTTCCATCTCCCTTTCCCAATCACTACCCATCTTACTAAAATAATTCACTAATGTTGAAACTCACCTATTCATTAAGAGTATATAAATGTCTGCTATATCAAACACATACTGGGATATATCAGTGAACAAATCAGACATTATCCTTGCCTTCATGGAACTTACATTCTGGTAAAAGAGACACACATTTAAATAAGTAAATAAAGATGATACATTAATTACAGCCAAATTAATTACAGAATAAATAGGGTACTTTGGCAAAAAATAAGGGGAACCCATCTTTTAGACAAAGTATCAAGGAAAAGCAAAAGAAAAACATACTAGCAAGAGAAAAAAAAAATCCAACAAAGACACAAGCCCTGAAGCAAGATAGAACATGGATTTGTTTTAGAAGCTAAGAGTCCATGATGGCTAAAACCAAATGAGGAGAAAGTATCAAGAAGTTAGGGAGGCTCAGTGGTAGAGCGTCAGCCGGGCGTGTGGAAATCCCGGCCAAGGCACACAGCAGAAGCGCCCATCTGCTTCTCCACCCTTCTCCCTCTCCTTTCTCTCTATCTCTCTCTTCCCCTCCTGCAGCCAACGCTCCACTGGAGTAAAGTTGGCCCAGGCGCTGAGGATGGCTCCATGGCTTCCGCTTCAGGTGCTAAAATGGCTCAGGCTGCAACAGAGCAATGGCCCAGACGGATTTGGGCCCCTGGTGGGCATGCTGGGTAGATCCCAGTGGGGCGCATGCGGGAGTCTGTCTCTATCTCCCAGCTTCTCACTTCAGAAAAATACAAAAAAAAAGAGATTATTAAAGAAGTTAGGTGACATGTAGAGGCCAGATCAGGCAGGATCTTGAATGACATACTGAGTTTAGATTTTATTCCAAGTACAGTGGGAAACAACTGAAGATTTTAGGCAGGAAAGTGGCATGGATATGATTTAGTCTTAAAAAGGTTTACTCTGGCCTGACCAGGAGGTGGCGCAGTGGATAAAGCATTGGCCTGGGAGGCAGAGGACCCAGGTTCCAAGCCCCGAGGTGGCCAGCTTGAGTGCAGGCTCACCAGCTTGAGTGCGAGGTCACTGGCTTTAGTGTAGGGTCATAGACATGACCTCATGGTTGCCAGCCTGAACCCAAAGGTCCCTGGTTTGAAGCCCAAGGTCACTGGCTTGAGCAAGGGGTCACTGGCTCAGCGGGAGTCCCCCAATCAAGGCACATATGAGAAAGTAATCAATGAAAAACTAAGGTGTCAAAACTATGAGCTGATGCTTCTCATCTCTCTCCCTTCCTGTCTGTCTGTCCTTATCTGTACTTCTCTGTCTCTCTGTCTTTGTCTCTTGCTATAAAAAATAATTTACTCTGGTTGCTATGAGGAGAATCAACTGGAAGAGGGCAAAAATGGAAGCTTCAAAGAGAGCAGGTAAGAGGCCACAGCAGTTGTGTCAGTTGAACAAATGGAGACTGGGACTAGAGAGGTGGAGAGGAGACAGAGCTGTTTTGTGTTCAAGAGCTATTATGGAAGCATCATCGACTAAGACAGAAACAACAAAAGTCTTGACCTGTCTCCCTCCCAACATCTGGTCCTTCCCAACATCTAGTCCTTCCTCTCTGTATATGACACAACTACAGTCATGACTGATTAGGCCAAAAACTGTCATCTGTTTCTTCCCTTTCCCTTATATCTAATCCACAAGCAAATATTTATGCTTCTACTATACTTCCAAAATCTTTCTGAAATCTATCTTTTCTTTCTCTCTAGTAATTTCTCTAACACAAGCCACCATCAACTATGCCTTAGGTAAGTTACTGCAGTAGCTAGCTTTCTAATTGCTCCCCCTATTTAAAGCACTTATCAGACATCCACGTGGATATGTTAAATAGGCAGCTGGATTTGTGATTCTGGAGCTAAGTGAGATGACCTAAATTTGAGAACTGAACACATACAGATGGTATTTAAAGCCGTGGAACTGCCCTGACCAGGCGGTGGCGCAGTGGACAGAGCGTCGGACTGGCCTGCAAGACCAGGGATTCAGAATCAGTAGGATATGCTTGTGAAAATGCAAATCTCTTGGAACCCCACCCCAGATCTACAGAATCATTTCCCCTAATCATTCTTAAGCAACGGTTGTTCTAAATATCCAATAATTCATACCTATTATTTCACTCTAATTGTATGTTAGGTGATGTTAGGAATTAAGAGCTTTCATACTTGTTGATAGCAATATGACAGAAAAATGACCTAGAGACTAGAAAGAAAGTTGATTTAAGGATAGCAGAACCTATAACCACTGACAAGACTCTCATGGAGCTGGTAAGATTTCTTAAATCTCTGTAACTATCCCATATTCATCATTTTTGTTTTCCTTTACTCCCAATGGTGATTTAAAATAAAAATCAATCAAATGTCAAAGAATCTCTAGCCTTGCTTTTCTAAATAGAAAAGAAGTAGTAATTTGTAAAGCGAGAATCTTACTCGAGTGTAAGGATAAAATTGAAGATGGTAGCTTTAAAAAGAAAAGTAGGATTCTCTGTGGAGTCTTCAAGCAGATAGTGAAATCCAAGTAAAAACAGTGACCTCAATGCTTAACAGTCACAGGTCTACTACCTCCACTTATATCACCATACCATGTATTTGAGCACTTTTCTTATCTTGAGGCTGTGAGTTGCCTCAAGCTATTACACTTCTCTTGGCATCCATCTAATACTTTGCAAATCCCAAAGCCTTGCCCAATGAAATCTAATATTTCTTGAAGTAGAGTTTGCAACATAATTCTAGCTCAGTTCCTGTACCATGATCTCCAATCCCAACTAAATGAAGTCCAGATTGATGAGGTTTTACTGTACCACCTGGGAAGAACACAGCAATGCTTTAAATAAACACCAGTCACCTTTAGCAATACAAAATTACATTAATACTTCCGCCCACAGGACGCAGTTTCTCCACTATTTCTAAAATATAAGACGTGCAAGCTACCAATAAGACCAGATGTTTCCATTGCTCCTAAACTTTCCCTATCTTCTCATTTCTCATCATCTCAGATACATGCTTCCTCCTTCAATAACAGCAGCGAAGTAAGGTTGAATTGCTATTTGGGGTAGAGGATAGCTGTAGAGGAGGGTTGCAAGCACTGCAATAGCTAGTGGCCAAACCCTTATTCCAACTCCCTCCCTACCAGGCTTCTCTCCCAGCCATGCTCATCAGTCCCTGGCGTGGACTCTTATTTTTGCAGCTTACTCTGTTCTCACATAAAACAATACTCACGTGTCTGCAGTGTTAAAATACTTCAAGAGTGTTTTCACTAAAACTGCAAACCAAAGAAACTTCAGAAAGAGGTGTATATACTACACTTTTGTATGCAAGAATAAAGACAAATTGATACAACTCAACCTCATGCAATAATGAATATTTGAGTATTTTCTACATATCTTCCCACTAGACTTGGAGACATTCAGAACATTGCCTATTGTTACGCCCTATCTCTCTTATCCTCCTCAGTCAGCTTTCTCCCTGTGGCTAGACGACTGACTCAAATTTTCACACTATTTCTCTGCCTTCCCATTCTTTCAATATATAGATACCAAAATGAATTAACAGAACCGCTCTGACCTGAAATGTCTGGAAGTCTCCTTTTCACCTTTAAAAAGCAGCAATTGGAGAACATCAATTAGTCCATTAAGGATTAGGCCTCAGGTTCTCAAAATATTGGAATGAACGGTTGCAACTTCTACACTCCATCATATTTTGACATAAGTTGACAGTGGCACTCTCAGGCCTCACCCAGGCAGCTGTGCAATCACTAGGTGCTGCATCCTGGATTCCTACCGTCAAGACGGGTTAACGATACGTCTATCAGAAAATGGCTCTTCCTCCAGCCCAGCCTCAGCCCCCACACCAGCCCAGTCCCCAACATCACCAGTTCTTTCTCCTTCAAGATAGACACATGCTTGAGATCGTCACCACTAATAAGTGACAAAGTCATTATATTCCGCAGGCTTGGACAGCAAGAACGTGGGTGATGACTAACTTTTTTATTTAGTGCCTTCCTTCCAGATCAATCCATACGACTCCCCCTCCCCAGAGCCGCCATAAGAAGTGAAGAAGCCCACATCATCCTGAGCGCGGTGAGGAGGAACTGGGGGGGTACAAAAGGAACTGGCCCACAAGGACTTACAGATGCAAGTAGCTGTGGGGTCTGGGGCAAGTTCGGGCTGACTTCCATCCTCTCCGCACCCCTCACTTCCTCGTCCGCCATCTTGAGGGAAACTGACGCTTGCAGTTGCAGACCCCCGGCCAGAGACAAGCGGAAACCTGTGGCCGGTCCAAGAGAAAAGGGACGACACTTTTACGACGGCCTAAGTCGAATTTGACGCAGAATCGAACGAGGGCTTCCGGTCCGCTTCCCGGAAGTAAGCGTCACGGAGGGTAAGGCAAGAGGGTTTTATTTCCCTGGTTACTGGGTGATAGTGTTCCGTTGCCGATGGTTCTGTATCTGGTTTCGGTGCCGAGAACTATTGCACCTGCGAGCTAAAAACCAAATTCAGCGTCCACTATGAAAGGAAGAAAACTGTCGGGATGAGTGAGAACGCGTTCTGGGTCTCTTTCAGGCTAGGTCGTTGGTCTCTTTCAGGGTAGGTATTGTCTCTGCGTACCTGCTGTGGTTTCCCAGAGCCAACAAAATGAAAAAGTACTCAAAGCTGTTATATCTTTAGGGATGTAGCATGTGGGCACTTGCACATGCTCGCAGGAAAACGCGGGCCTCAGCTTTTTAGGGAGTGGTCGTGAAGAAAAAACCAAAAATTGGAAACCTAGTCTTTCATCGGCAAGAGGAAGACGAGAGAAACATGGTAATCTTCATTATGGAACACCATGCAGTTCTTTAAAAAAATTGAACAAGATAAATCTATGTGGAAAGATGAAGATAAAGCCTGACCAGGCGGTGGCGCAGTGGATAGAGCGTGGGACTGGGATGCGGAAGACCCAGGTTCGAGACCCCGAGCTCGCCAGTTTGAGGGGGGGGGGGGGGCATCTGGCTTGAGCAAAAGCTCGCCAGCTTGGACCCAAGGTCGCTGGCTCCAGCAAGGGGTTGCTTGGTCTGCTGAAGGCCCATGGTCAAGGCACATGTGAGAGAGCAATCAATGAACAACTAAGGTGTCATAACGGCAATGAAAAACTAATGATTGGTGCTTCTCACCTTTCTCCATTCCTGTCTGTCTGTCCCTATCTATCCCTCTGACTCTCTGTCCCTGTAAAAAAAAAAAAAAATGAAAGATGAAGATAAATTAAGTGAGAGAGGGAAACAGTAAACTTGCCACAAACTATATTTAGGCTTACAAACTTTTAAATGTGAAGGAAACAGCCTGAAAGGGAAGAAAAATAATGTAGTTAGCTCTGAGAACCGGGAGAAGAGTAAAGGTGGTCAAGGGCTACCGTATATCGTTTTAAATTGTTTATGAAACATTTCCAATGTAGTTTTTAACAAAGGGAAATTAACAATAAAGCTCTTAACACTTAAATAATAAAGCGTTAACTACTTGGGGAGAGATTAAGTCAGATCTTTACTTCAAATCATATGTCAGGATTATTTTTAATGAGTTTAAGGATTAACTACTAAAAAAGTAAATATTTGTAACGATACTGGGATAGAGAAGGCTTTTATAGCATGACAAGCAAGGCAGAAAATATAAAAAGTAATATATATAATTTCATTAAAACAAAAAAACGTATCATAAGAAAACTACAGGCAGCTGAAATTAAAAATGGGGAAGAAATGTCTGCAACATACATAACAAATTAAAGGATAAAATTCCAAAGAGGATTATTTCTATGGAAAAATGGGCAAAATACAAAAATGTGCAACTCACCAATTTTCATAACTACATAAAAAAACATACCTAGTTTTTAATTAATAGAAATGCAAGTTAAACAAATGAAGCAGCATTTATTGCCTATAAATGTGGTAAGTTTTTCTTTTTTTTTAGCAAGGGACAGAATGGGACAGACAGGAAGGGAGAGATGAGAAGCATCAACTCATAGTTGTAGCAACTTAATTGTTCATTGATTGCTTTCTCATATGTGCCTGGAGTGGGGGCGGAGAGGGGGGGCGTCCAGCTGAGCTACTGACCTTTGGGCTCAAGCCAGCAACTATGGGGTCGTGTCTGATCCCATGTCAGGTCAGTGACTTTGGAGTCATCAGCATCCCAGGACTATGCTCTATTCACTGTGCCACCACCTAGTCAGGTTGGTAACTTTTTCTTAAAGATAATAATCAACATTGGTAAGCTGGCGAGATACTCATTGTTATGTAAAATGCAAACGTAAATAGTTAAACCTATGGGAAGGCAATCAGGAAGTCTGTGAGGTTAAAAAAAGCCAAAAAAAAAAAAAACCTTTTATAATAATGCAGTAGTAAAACCAAGGTAATTATGTACTTGTGTGTGTGTGTGTGTGAGAGAGAGAGAGAATTAGGGGAGATAGTGAGGCAGACTCCTGCATGTGCCCTGTCGGGGGATCCACCCAGCAACCCCATCTAGGGCTATTTTTTTAGCACCTGAGGCTGAGGTGCTGGGACTAACTGAGCTATGCTTAAACCTCAGGGGCCATGCTCAAACCAATCGGGCCACTAGCTTCAGGAAGGGAAAAGGGAGAGAAGGAGGAGAGGGTGGGGGAGAGAAGCAGATGGTTACTTCTCCTGTGTGCCCTGACCAGGAATCAAACCTGGGGCATCCATATGCTGGGCTGATGCTCTATCCACTGTGCAAACCAGCAGGGCCATTTTATTTTTTAAACCATGTTGATATTTTTTGGTGCAGAAGTCATGGTGGGTGAAACTGCTGGCCCCTTGGCACAAAATCAAAGCAGTGACACCAAACTCAGTCACCAAAGTGCAACTAGTAGTAGTTTCTTCACCACCATGCTCATGAAGTTAAAATGCAGGGATTGGGGTGGAATATCCTGTTTCCCTTAAGAATGTCCTTAATGAAGGCATAAAAATGATTAATTTTATTAAATCTCAACCTGTTAGTCTTTTAAATATTCTGTATGATGAAATGGGAAGCACACATAAAGAGTTTCTGCTGTGTGTGATGGGGTCGAGAAGAAGCACATCTGTGATTGAGTAGCTGGCTGAACCAGCCACTTTTTTCATGGAACACCATTTTTATTTAAAAGAACAACTGACATACCCAAGGGTTATTCAAACTTAGGTATTTGGCAGGAATTTTCTTAAATATGAACAAGTAAGCTTTTCTCTTCAAGAAAAACAACGGTTTTTCTTCTCTAAGGTAGAATTTGAGCTTTTAAGAGAACATTTAGGGGAGAATTTGTATCCGCTGCTGTGAATCTGACAAAATCCCAATGAAATTGGTTGTGATATTGACATGTGATACTTGGATATTGTATAATGTATTGACTCATTAAACCAGTATTTTGCAAATGACAAATACAGGATGTTACAAAATCAAGCATGGGTAAAAGATCCAGTCACATTACTAAATAGACTAATAAAATTTAACGTTAGGGAGTACAGAAATGCCATTGTTACAGCTTCAGATTCCACACTGACTTAATCATTTTTATTTATTTATTTTTTATAAGCAAGAGACAGAGACAAACAGGCAAGCAGGAAGGGAGAGAAGCATCAACTCATAGTTATGGCACTATAGTTGATTGCTTCTCATACCTGCCTTGACCAGGAGGCTCTAGCTGAGCCAGTGGCCCCTTGCCCAATCCAGCGACCATAAAATCATGTCTATAATCCCGTGCTCAAGCTGGTGAGCCCACACTCCACCTGGATGAGCCCATGCTCAAGCCAGCAACGTTGGGTTATCAAACCTAGGTCCTCAATATCCCAGGTCTATCCTCTATCCACTGCACCGCCACTGGTCAGGCCATATTGACTTAATCTTTAAGATTACTGTTTGCCTAGTTCTGGCAGAGTTTCAAAAAAATATCCACAATTAGCAGAAAATGCTGTTAAAGTACTCCTCCCTTTTCCAACTATCTATCTGTGTGAGGGCAGATTTTCTTTGTATGCTTTAACTGAAAAAACAACAATAGATTGAATGCAGAAGCAGTTATACGAACCCAGTTGTCTTTTATTACACCAGACATTAAAGAGATTTACAAGAATGTAAAACGTTACCATACTTTTCAGTATCTCTTTTTGTTTTGGAAAGTAGTTTTTATTTTTTCATTTAAAAATGTTATTTATATTATGACCTACATATTTGGAAGATCTTTGCAGTCCTCAATAATGTTTTAGTGTGCACCCTGGCCAATTGGCTCAGTGGTAGAGCATTGACCTGGCGTGTGGATGCCCTGGGTTTGATTCCCAGTCAGGGCACACAGAAGAAGCAACCATCTTCATCTCCACCCCTCTGCCTTCCTTTTCTCTCTCTTTCTCTCTCTGTCTTCCTCTCTTGCAGCCATGGCTTGATTGATTTGAGCACGATGGCCCTGGGTGCTGAGAATGGCTCCATGGGGCCTTCACCTCAGACACTAAAAATAGCTTGGTTGAGAGCATGGCTCAAGATGGGCAGAGCATTGACCCCAGACAGGGGGTTACTGGGTGGATCCCGGTTGGGGCACATGCAGGAGTCTGTCTCTCTCTCCCCTCCTCTCACTTGAAAAAAAGAGTATAAAAGGATTATAGGACCATACAATTTGAACACCACTGTTGAATAGGCATTCTTACTGACTTGGGAAGATACTATATCTTGTTGGATAGAAAAAAATTACTAAAACAGTATGGTTCTATTTTTGTAAGACAAAAATGCACCTAGATATTTAAAAATAAACTACACAAAGTTAAAAAGTAAACAAAAACTGGGAATAAATGTCTGCAACAATGATAGACAAAGGGATAAAAATCCCAAAAACTATTCTAAGAATTTCTTTTTAATTTATTTTAGTGAGAGGGAGACGGGAACATAGATCTGTTCCCATATGTTCCTGTATGTACCCTGACTTGGGAATTGAACCGGCAGCCTTTGTGCTTCCGGACAATGCTCTAACCAACTATCTGGCCAGGAATTCCAAGAATTATAATTGCTAAAATAGTACTCTTAGTTATCCCTAGGTTGCAAAATCATGGAATTTTTTTCTATTTCTACTTCACTGTATTTTCTAGTTTTTATTATAATAAGTATTCTTATGTAAAAAATTTTTAATCTACCCATTGTTTAAAAGATAGATAGCTATCCAGTGCCTACGTAGATAAATAGATAAATACCCAGTGCCCAGATAGGTAGATAGATACCCACCCAGCCTACCTAGTTCAAAAGGCCTTTTTGAAAAGTCTGTCTTTAGCCAGATGTGGTGTGATCTTTCCCTGTTGGAAGAACGAGAAGCTGTATACCTAGCCTCTAGAACCAAACTTTTTATTTGAGTATATTTTTTTACCACTTGTTGGTTGTGTGACCTTAAGCGAGTTAACCTCACTGTGATTTGATTTTCTCATCTATAAAATAGATGTGATAATAAGACTGTTTTCCTCATATGATAGTTGTGAAGATTAATGGGGTACCACCTAAAGCCGTATTGTTTAGTACAATGCCTGCTAGTATTCAGGATGAACGTTTTAAATTTTTTCTGACTTTCCTGCATCTGGTGGCAATTTCTCAATTCATTGGGTGAGGGAGAAGGTCTTTCCATTGTGGGAAGTCTTGTTTTGGGGAGACAGAATTCCCAAATGTGGTTAGATTTCATTTCAACTTGGTCTTCTCAGGCAGCAGTGTCCATTCAGCCTATTTTTGCTAAAAACAGTTTTGCTTTCAGCTTATTGGTCTTCTGCTGTTCCTTTGGTTTCTAAGCCTTATTTTCTAAACCTGCCCCCAGCCTCCTGCAGGATCTATGAGTCCCTGATACCCTTTCAGTAGATATCCTTTCTTCTGAAGATAGCTAGAGGTGGTTTTTATTTTTTTATTGAAAGATTCTTAGTTGATGCATTAACTATTGTTATTATTTATAACATATTACTGCCTTATATTACAGTTTATCATGGCCTATCTTATTTTTGTTAGTTTCTTGAGTGTAAGAACCAAGATGTGTACATAAAAATGCCAACTACTATGTTAAGGACTCTTTTTAACTTTTATAAATATTGATTTTAGAGAGAGAGGAAGGGAGAGAAACATCAGTTTGTTGTTCCACTTATTTATGCATTCATTGGTTCTTTTTTTTTAATTTAGAAATTATATTTAATGGGGTGATACTGATTCATAAGAACACATAGGTATGTGCCCTGCCTGGGATTGAGCCCCCAACTGTGGCATATTGGGATGATGCTCTAACCAATGGCCTACCCAGCCAGGGTGATGTTAAGGACATTAGTACATTTTAAAGTATAACTTTCAAAACAATCTTGTGATGTAGTTCCTATTATCATCATTGTACAGACAAAGAAATTATACCTTGAACAAGTGAAATTGCTTGTTCAAAGAACTGCAGTTACTAAGTGACAATCCTGCTAACTATAAACATTTTTTTAAAGCAGCATATGGGGTGAGAGAGAGAGGCAGGAAGAGAGAGAGATGAGGAACATCAATGGGTGGTTGCAACACTTTAGTTGTTCATTGATTGCTTCACATACGTGCCTTGACTGGGAGAGGGGGGCCTCCAGCCAAGCCAGTGACCCGTTGCTCAAGCCAGTGACCTTGGGCTTCAAGCTAGCAACCTTTGAACTCAAGCCAGCGACCATGGGATCATGTTGATGATCCCAAACGGAAGTCAGCAATCCCAGTCTCAAGCTAGTGAGCCTGTATTCAAGCCAGATGGGTCCACATCAAGCCAGTGATCTTGGGCTTTTGAACTTGGGACTTTCGTGTCCTAGGTCGACGCTGTATCCACTGCGCCACCACCAGTCAGGCTATAATTATTTTTATATACCACTTTGCATATTGTATAAAGGTCCATTGTTAAATAAATAAAAATATTTATCAGGTATCTGGCACACATTTAATATCCTAATACATTTTTATTAGACATTTTATAGGTCATGAGCCAAATAAAATAGATATAAATTTATGAATTACGTATTGCTCTTCTGAATTAGAGCAAGGTGGGTGTAGGCCTAGTTTTGAACAGGATTATCAATTTGATTCTTATGCAGAGACATCCTTCTTTTTTTAATTAGCATCAGTACACTGTAAACTTTGTGACTAAATAAGTTACAAGGTCATTTTCCAGATGCCATTTATTGTTTAAAGTATTATCAACAACTAATATACATTAAATAGTTTTCTCAATGCCCCAATATGACACCATCCATTGGGACAGCCATGCTCTGAACTATGTTTTCCTAGACTCCTCATTTTTAGGTTGTGCTGGAGGTTTTCAACCCTGATTACACATTATCTTAAGGTATCGTCTTAAGAAATTTTTTAAAATTCCAATATCTGGTCTCAAACTAATAATTCTGACTTAATTAGAAAGGGGTGAAATCTGAGTATTCTTAAAAAAAAATCTTACAAGGGCTCTCAACGAGAACTCAAGAGTTGAGAACCTGTGATTCCCTTTCAGCGGACCTCTTTCTTCGGGATATTTTCTTATGTGACACTACATTATTCTTCCTGTCTGGTGCAAATTCTTGATATTTCTCATCCAGATTAGGGAAGAGTAACCTTCTGTATTGGTCTCCCTGTTTTTACTCTCTTGCTTATACTCATACCAGAATTATTTACTTTTATTATTTTTTAGTGAGAAAGACACACAGACAAGAGCGAGAGATGAGAAGCATCAACTTGTAGTTGCATCCCATTAGTTCATTGATTACTTCTCATACATGCCTTGACCAGGGGACTCCAGCCAAGCCAGTGACCCTTTACTCAAGCCAGTGATGTTAGGCTCAAGCCAGGGCCCTATGGGCTAAAGCCAGCGATGCTGTGCTCAAGCTGGATGTGCCCATGCTCAAGCTGGTGACCTCGGAGTTTCGAACCTGGGAGCTCTGTCACAGGTTGACCGTTACCCACTGTGCTCCCTCTGGTCAGGCCAGAATTATTCTTAAACATAAATCTGGTCATTGATTCTCTTACCTAAATATTAGATGACTGCTAAATAAGATAAAATTTAACCCTTAGTCATGGCATTCAAAGACCTCCTCAATCTGGTCTGAAACAATTTTTGTTAGTCTAATGTCACTTGCCATCCCTCACTTTACCTACACCATACAGCCTCATAGTTCTGTGCTTTTGCATAGATTTGTCAGTCCCTAGGCCTAAGAGTGCCTACTCCCCGCCCCCCCCCCCTCTTTCTGTAAAGGGATTTCTGCTTATTCTTTAAATATTTGTTTATATATGACTCTCTCTGGGAAGTTTTCTGATTCTCTCATTCTCTAGCAGGCAGAATTGCTCTGTCTGTGTATTATTGCACTTTTAATTATTTAGATACCTGTTGAACCTGCTAGACTGAGCTCCATGAAAGCAAAAATTCTCTCATAGCTTTGTATTCATAGAACATGGTGACTGCCTACTAGATCATGGATGCTTAATCTTTCTGAAAAAAAAAACCTAGAAAAAATATCTAAAATACCAGACATACAAATTATTGTAATTGAAATTTATAAATGGTTCTTAAAATACAGTTTTAAAAAAATTATAAATGTGCATTGGTCTCACAATAATTTCCAAAGCCACATTAGAAGCTAACACTTATATTTATTTCATTGTTAGAGGCTTTGTTGGGGACCGAAAAGCCAACAGGGTT
This sequence comes from Rhynchonycteris naso, assembly GCA_037038555.1. NCBI lineage: Eukaryota > Metazoa > Chordata > Mammalia > Chiroptera > Emballonuridae > Rhynchonycteris > Rhynchonycteris naso. The sequence goes on along the minus strand of CM072999.1, from coordinate 74,798,631 downwards.
TTTGCAATTTAGATTTTGGGGGGACAGAGGTGTGGGGAACTGGCTGTAAGCTGACAGTCTGCCCACACCCCCTACCTCACTTGCCTGATTAAGTTGCAAAAGGCTAAGTAAGCCCTTCCCCACACCTCCATGTTAGCTGATACTCATCCTAACACACACACACACACACACACACACCCGTGTCCCCTGGAAAGACTGGAGGCAAGTTTCTTCTATCTTTTGTTTTGTGTAAAGTTAAGATGTTATGAATGCTGTGGATTTTCTGCACTTGGTAAAATTTCTTGGGTTGCTTTGGAAATGTGATCAGAGATCTCATTGATTTGGTAATGGCCCACTTTACCCTATAAATAAAGCAAGATGTGGTTTTTGGCATGCTCTGTTCTTGCCAGCAGCAATTGCAGAGCCCTCCCGAACCCATTCTTTAAGAGTATTTTCTTAATTCTGCACGCACCGTTCCCACTCAGGACCTGGAATTACTAGTTGTGCTGGTTTGTGACAAGGCTTCTTCCGAGGGATCTTAGAGTTTTCACCATGAGACCTTATTAAAATACAAGTTGTGTTTAGGGAGGATAACCTCCTATCAGATTATCGCTTAGTGACATCATTTTAACAGATGCTGGGATTGTACATGGTGTTAGAGGTTGGGTTTCAAAAGAAGCTGAAGCAGAGTTTAACATACAGATTTATTAGGAACAGTTCTTGGGATCAACACCTATAGAAGGAAAAGAAAGGGAGGAAAACATGATTGAGGAAGGAGAAGCTGAGTTGCATTGCAATCTAAATGTAGACCTCAACCAACTCTGGGGATTTCTGAAGCTGGACTAGTTCTTCAGAGTTGGGAACAGGGTCAGTAGGCCTTTATACACTTGTGTTGATGAGTCATTAGATGTGGACAGCCCTGGCAGGAGGGGCCACCTTGAGCAAGGAAATACTGTTCAGCAGAGGTGATTCCTGCTGAGGAAGTGCAACTTAGCATTCCCAACAGCTTGGGAGGTAAATCCTTCATTCCCAAAGGGGAATCTGGATGGCACATCACAGTTGCCACTGTAGGAATGGTTAGAACGAATGGACTAGCCCTGGCCTGATAGCTTAGTTGGTCAGAGCATCATCCTAAAATACATAAGATGCTGGTTGGATCCCAGTCAGGGTACATTTGGGAACAAATTGTTGTTACTGTATCTCTCTCCCTTCCTCTTTCTCTAAATTCAATAAAATAAACAGAAGAAGAAGAAGAAAAAAAGGACTAAAAAAAGGCAGCCAAAAAGTCCAATGGCAAATCTTTAGCCTATATTTTTGGGAGGCTGTATCATACAGAGAAAAGATTGTGGAACCCAAAATGCCTGGGATTTGAATTCTAGTTTCATCATGTCCTCCCTACAAAGTACTAGGCGAATCTACATGGAGTCTCTGAGACTTAATTTTCTCATCTATAACTGTAATGAAAAAAATTGCCTGATTAGGTATTTGCAAGAATTGGGGATAAATAATGATTGAAGGAGACTTGGGGTGGTAAGCACACATACAATATACAGATGCTATATTACAGAATTGTACACCTGAAACAGTTTTATTAACCAATGTTACCCCAATAAATTCAATTAAAATTTTTTAACAAACACAAAAATATAAAACTACTTTGTCAGTTATATACAGACATATGGTGCTGTTACCATATTTGATTTATTAAGTTAATTAGTATTCCTTTATTCAAAAACTATCAGGTAACAGAGAGGTAGTAGTGGTGGGAATTGTAAAACTGTTGTCTGGTTGGCTAGAGCCCAGGCTGGGCTTTTCTCGTCTCTGTCTCACAGTGATGATAAGGGAAGATGAAATATAATTCTCCAGACTGATTCTGATGGCTCTGTGTAAAGCATCACCAGTTGAACTCTTACACAGTTCATTCTTTACCTCTTGCTGGATCTGCTCCATTGATTGAAAAAGCTGCCAAGATGCCCACTCTATAACATTTATTTAACATAAAATTTTTTTTTTTACTATACTGGATGCAATAAACTACTTTCCCAAAGATGCACATGAATTTGGTTGGCATAGCCAACCAATATTAAAACAAACCAAAAACCTTGCATTACACAACTCCGATTTATGTTAATAAGGTATAGAATAAGGCCATTATAATTCAAGACTAATTATAGTATCTTTAATGTTAAAGCATCTTTGACCCAGAGGAATTGTCATGTCATTGAATTATATATGAACTATTCTGTGTTGACATGTTTCGAGATCAATAATTCTAAGCCTTTATATTAAGCTCTACAGGTAGAAACTGGTGATCTCAGAACAAAAGGAAGTTTAGGAAGTCAGGAAGAGGAAGACAGAAGAGTTAAAGCTTTAGAGAGATGTGGGGAATGAGAAACCTGAGCTAATAGAGATTAAAAGGGCTCAGACAGTGAGCCCATGAGAAAATTCCAAAAAGTATTATTTCCTTGGCCCTGGCCAGTTGGCTCAGTGGTAGAGCATTGGCCCAGCATGTGGATGTCCTGGGTTCAATTCCTGGTCAGGGCACACAGAGGAAGCAACCATCTGTGCTTCTTCACTCTCTCTCTCTCTCTCTTCTCTCTCCCTCTCCTGCAGCCATGGCTTGACTGGTTCGGTTTGACTGAGTTGGCCTGGGGCACTTAGGTTGGCTCTGTGGCCTCTGCCTCAGATGCTAAAAAATAAAAGAAAAAATGGTTCTGTTGGTGAGCAATGGAGCAGTGGCCCCAGATGGGCAGAGCATTGCCCCCTAGAGGGCTTGCCGAGTAGATCCCAGTCTAGGCACATGTGGTAGTCTGTCTTTCTGCCTCCCCTCTACTCACTAAAAACAAAAGTATCTCCTTACTACTATAGTAGTGTACTTACTACTATAGTCCCCATTTTAGAGGTAAGAAAGGTTACAAGAATGAAAAAGGTGAAACACAATAGTTACTTTGGGAGAGGAACAAAGAGAAAGAACTGAGGGAAAGAAATGAAGAAAACAAGAATTTGTGACCTTAGTGGGAGAGCAAAAGAAGAGTTGAGTTATAGAAGAGTAAAACCCTGCTAGTCTAGAGACAAAGAAAGGAAAGGGGAAATGAGCAGAGCAGATGAGAGTGAAGGGAAGAAGAAGATAAAGGAAAAGTAGTGAAAATTATGAAGATAAGCTTTTCATATGTTTTTTAATTTTTGATTGATTTTAGAGAATCAGAGAGGAAGGGAGAGAGAAAGAGAAAAGCATTCATGTGTTGTTTCACTTACCTGTGCATTCATTGGTCACTTCCTGTATGTACCCTGATTGGGGATCATCAAACCCACAACCTTGGTGTTTCAGAATGAAATCTAACCGACTTAGCTACTGGCCAGGGCCTAAGGCAGTGGTTCTCAAAGTGTGCGCCAGGGCACACTGGTGCGCCCTGGAAGATTTCCAGGTGCGCCCTATTGTATTCCAGAGAAATATGTGCCAGTTAGGGACCAAAAAACCAACAGGGTTTTTGGAGTTTAGATTTTTGGGGACAGAGATGTGGGGAATTGGCTGTAAGCTGACAGTCTGCCCAACCCCCACCTCATTTGCCTGATTAGGTTGTGGTGCTGTATTGTTTACACTACCCCCCATGTTCCCCGGAAAGACTGGAGGCAAGTTTCTTCTATCCTTTGTTTGGTGTCAAGGTAAGATGATATGTATGGTGGGGGTTTTCTGCACTCAACACTATTAAGAGTAAAAAGAGGAATTCTTCAATGTATTGACAAGGAAATGAGAGTTTGCCTTTCAAATATATACCCAAACATTCAAGAAATTGCTACGACACATCAGGCTCATGTTTCTCATAAACACAAGAATGAAAAAACTTAACACATTCACACCAGGACCTGCCGAATTTACTAAATCTTACTAAGAGTGTATCTATATACGGTGTGTCCGTAAAGTCATGGTGCACTTTTGACCAATCACAGGAAAGCAACAAAAGATGATGGAAATGTGAAATCTGCACCAAATAAAAGGAAAACCCTCCCAGTTTCTGTAGGATGATGCAGCATGTGCTCATGCGCAGATGATGACGTAACACTGTATACAGCGGAGCAACCCATGGCCATGCCAGTCGAGATGTGGACGGTACAGAGAAAAGTTCAGTGTGTTCTGTGGCTCGCTAAATTTGAATCCATGACCAAAGTGCAACGTGAATATCAGCACGTTTATAACAAAGCGCCACCACATAGGAATAACATTACTCAGTGGGATAAGCAGTTGAAGGAAACCAGCAGTTTGGTGGAGAAACTCCGTTCTGGTAGACAATCAGTCAGTGACGAGTCTGTAGGCTATACGGGATAGCTACCTAAGGAGCCCTAAAAAATCTGTGCATGCGTGTGCTTGCCAATTACACCTAAGCAAGACTACATACAGTTCATGAGGTGTTAAAGAAATGTCTGTTTTACGGGGTACAAATTGCGGCTGTTGCACACTATCAAACCGGCAGATAGACTGACACAATGTGCATTTGCTACAGATATGCTTCATGAGATTGACTATGATGCAAGATTTTTGCAGAAGATTGTGTTTAGTGATGAGGTGACCTTTTATATCTGTGGACATGTTCATCGCCATAACTTCTGAATATGGGCTGCTGAACATCCTCATGCCCACGTTGAGTACAAAGGTAACACCCCTCAAGTGAACGTATGGTGTGGCCTGATGCATGATAAGGTGATAGGCCCATTTTCTTTTTCGCAGAGCAGTCTGTGACGGCAGACACCTATCTTGACATGTTGGAATTGTATGCAGTGCCACAATTTCCAGAACGTGTCATCTTTCAACAGGAAGGCACTCCTCTACACTACGCCTCCATTGTTTGTGAGTTTCTGGATAGAACATTCCCCCAGCGGTGGATAGGCAGGGGTTCTGTCCAGCCATGGCCACCACGATCCCCGGATCTGACGCCCTTAGACTTTTACTTTTGGGGTTATGTGAATCAACATATGTACATTGAATGTATAAATGACATTAATAACTTAAAACAGAGAATCACAGACGTTATTCACTCTGTTACACCAGATGTCCTTACCCGTGTGTGGCAAGAACTTCACTACCATTTGGATGTGTGTAGGGCAACAAATGGAGCCCACATCAAACTGCACTGAATAGGTATGAAACTGGGAGAGTTTTCCTTTTATTTGGTGCAGATTTCACATTTCTATTGTCTTTTTAAATTTTTTTCAGGGACAGAAAGTCAGAGAGAGGGATAGATAGGGACAAACAGACAGGAACGGAGAGAGATGAGAAGCATCAATCATTAGTTTTTCATTGTGACACCATAGTTGTTCATTGGTTGCTTTCTCACATGTGCCTTGACCGCGGGCCTTCAGCAGACCGAGCCACCCCTTGCTGGAGCCAGTGACCTTGGGTCCACGCTGGTGAGCTTTTTGCTCAAGCCAGATGGGCCCGCGCTCAAGCTGGCTAGCTCAGGGTCTTGAACCTGGGTCCTCTGCATCCCAGTCCAACACTATCCACTGCACCATCGCCTGGTCAGGCTCTATCGTCTTTTGTTGCTTACCTGTGACCAGTCAAAAGTGTACCATGACTTTACGGACACACTGTATATAAAAAAGATAACTTTTTTGTCGTTTTTTAATTTTTTAACCCCTCTTTTTTACGAATTCTAAAAAGCATAACTCAAAAAATGTAACAAAAATGTTTTTTAATGTCAGAATAAATTTAATTTTGTCGTATTTATGTCGTTTAATTACCATAAAAGCATGCTTGGACTTTATATATTTTTCTTTAATATTTTCCTTATTATAACATATTTCTCAGAAATTTGTATATAGTGCACCTACAATTACTTGTAAGATTTTATATGTACCCCGACTTCAAAATGTTTGAGAACCACTGGCCTAAGGTAAGCACTTTACAGGGTAAAGAAGAAAGACAAGAAAAGGAATATAACATTCCTTATTTTCAGACTTGAAAAATAAGACGTAAAAAAAAAAAAAAAGACGTGACAGTTTTGTGGGTTTTTTTTTTTTTTTGTGACAGGGACAGGTAGGGACAGACAGACAGGAAGGGAGAGAGATGAGAAGCATCTATTCTTTGTTGTGGCACTTTAGTAGTTCATTGATTGCTTTCTCATATGTGCCTTGACCAGGGGACTACACAGTGAGGGACCCCTTGCTTAAGCCAGTGACCTTGGGTTCAAGCTGGTGAGCTGTGCGCATACCAGATGAACCCGCACTCAAGCTGGCGAACTCAGGGTTTCGAACCTGGGTTCTCTGCATCCCAGTCCGATGCTCTATCCACTGCACCACCGCCTGGTTAGGCAAGATGTAACACAGTTAGAAATTTACTCAGAGGTCTTGTTCCTGATAAAAATACATAAGTACATATACTGTTTGCTACATTAATAAAAAGACAGCAAAACTAAAATTAAGTGACAAAATTTAATAATCCCAGCAACTACTATGCACCCAAACCTATAGCAATCATAAAGGCAAAGATATAATAATTTATATTATGCCATGTCATTTAACTTCTACAGCCTTTTTCTAAGCATCCAATTTCCTAAGAAACCAATATATATGAAAATCTTTTGAGGGTACAAAGATGCTTTAACATTAGTCTTAAATTATAATGGCCTTATTCTATACATTATTAACATAAATCAGAGTTGTTTTGTGTGAGGATTTTGTTAGCTTGTTTTTGTATTGGTTGGCTATGTCAAAATTTTCTTTAATTATTAAGAGTAAACTGTTAACTTTTTTCTCTGCATTCACTGTAGGTTTTTCCTTAATGGATCTAGTAATGTTTGAATAATAGGTGCCAGAATAACGCATTTCAGATATGGTTTTTATGTTTTGAAGTTCAAAATAATTTATCTTAGAGTATGATTACCTCCATATAATAAAAGACAACTTTTTGTTCATGGTGGTTCATATTTGATGAGATAAAGAGTTTTGAGGCAATAATTTGCTAAATGCTTGTATAAGAGATCAACAAACTGGTTGGTCCAACACTTATTTTTGTACCACATACTCTAAGAATGTGTGGGGGTTTTTTGTTGTTGTTGTTGTTTAAGAGAGAGACAAAAACAGGAATATGGACCTGTTCCTGTATGTGCCCTGACCAGGGACCGAATTGGCAACCTTTGTGCTTCAAGGTAAAGATCTAACCAACCAAACCATGCGGCCAGGGCTAAGAATGATTTTAAATAGTTGGAAAAATAAATAATATTTTATGAAATGAGAAAGTTATTTGAAATTCAAGTTTCAGTGTCCATGAATAAATTTTTATGGAATACTGCCACTTGTCTAACTGCTTTTAGCTGAGTACTTGCTGCAGAGACCAGATGGCCTACAAAGTCTGAAATATATATATTATCTGGTCCTTTACAGAAAAAGGTGGTCTCCTCCATCCTAGAATACAATAGAGTACAGCTTTGCTCTGAATAGAGATAGCATAGACATACTGAGGTCAACTCTGAATATTGTCCTAACCAAAATTGTGATACTATGTTTTGGGGAGGATGGGGTTTGGGAGCATGAATGAAGAAGGTGAGTTCTGGGGGCATTTCTTGTGCTTTTTATGAAAGAGGGCTATTGCCTTAAAGGGAGTTGGAGGATATAACGTAATCCAGAAAGCCTCAAACTATTGCTATTGGCATGGAGAGAGAAATGTGGAGATCAATAACAAAGGAGTGAGCTCTACAATTGAAAGCTTCCTCTGAAAGATTTGTATGGGGAGCTCTAGGAACCCAACATTTTTTGGGTAGTAAACATTTTCTTAGTGGTCAATGTGTTGAAATACCACCTCCTTAAATTGAGTGCATGTATAGTTTTGAGTAAAATAAAAGTTATTATTAGATAATAGAGCCATGAATGTGATCAGGTTAGGCCACCCCAAAATATGTTAATTTGGCATAAGGATTGTAAGAACAGTGGATAATGAGGGAAGTTTACATGAAGAACCCAGATTTGAGAACTTTTGCTAGAGCCACCCACAACCAAGGACGCCAAAAAGAAACTTCCCAGGAATCCTTGGGAAGAGAGCGACTGTCTGTCAGCCAGTGAGATTTCACCACGTCATGTTAGCTCGCCCATCCTACAGACTTTTTTTTTTTTTTTTCATTTTAGAGAGGAGACACAGAGTGTGAGAGAAAGGAGGGGGGAGGAGCTGAAAGCATCAACTCCCATATGTGCCTTGACCAGACCAGTGCAGGGTTTTGAACTGGCGACCTCAGTGTTCCCAGGTCGATGATTTATCCACTGCGCCACCACAGGTCAGGCCCCATCCTACAGACTTTTTAAATATTTCTCACGCGGATCAACCCATGCGACTTCTCTGACCCCTGACCCCCGGGACCAGAGAACATGGGGCAGCGCGGTACTAAATAAAGCCTTTACTATTCCACACTGTGGCTCTGGCCCCTTCCTTCTTTCTTGGCGGGGAAAAATATCTTACAAGGATTATTTTGAGCTAAAGGTAATTAATAATCAACAGATACTGGAAGAATTCTTTGTCCTTATATGACTAAAAGTGGGGCATAAATTTCTCTTTGTGAAGATGGCATACATTTGCTCCCTCCCTCTTCTGGACCAGGGTGCAGAGTGACCTTTATCATGGGAGACAGAGAGCCATCACCAAGATGAACCAGCATAAACAAACCTTACTTTCTAAAAAGGAAAAAAAAAACAGCCCTGGCTGGGCAGCTAGCTGTGTTGGTTAGAGCATTTTCCTGAAATGCCAATGTTGCAGGTTCAAACTTGGGTCAGGGCACATACAAGAATCAACCAACAAATGCGTAAATAAGTGAAACAGCTAATCAATTTTTCTCTTTCCCTCTTTCTCTCCCTCTCATTCCCTCCCTCCATTTCTCCCTCCTGCCTTCTCGCCTCTCTTCCTCTCTCTGTAAAGTCAATAAGTAAAAATTTTAAAAGTAAACCTGAGTTTTATGCTTATGAAGGAAATATAAATTTTTAAATCTATTCCTTTTGTTATATTTTATTTGTCTTGGAAATGAAAAGATGCAAACAACAAAGGTAAAATTAAGAATAGTACTCTAATTCCTTTGCCTGCTACTTATAAGAGTCTGTCCCAAACGTTCTAGTTTCTGAGCTGAGGAAAGGGGCTGGGGCCATTTGTCCTCGCTGGGAGTCTGTGGATCATGGCAACCCCATGTGGGGGCAGATTATACTTGAATAAAGAGGCTCCCATACTGAGCTGAGAAGCAGTCCCTATTACAACAGGAGTTACCAGTTTGTTGTTGTTGTTGTTTTTTAACAGACACAGAGAGAGGGATAGATAGGGACAGACAGACAGGAACGGAGAGATGAGAAGCATCAATCATCAGTTTTTCGTTTTGACACCAGAGTTGTTCATTGATTGCTTCCTTACATGTGCCTTAACCGGGGACCTTCAGCAGACTGAGCAACCCCTTGCTGAGGCCAGTGACCTTGGGTCCAAGCTGACGAGCTTTCGCTCAAGCCAGATGGGCCTGCGCTCAAGCTGGCGACTTCGGGGTCTCGAACCTGGGCCCCTCCACATCCCAGTCCAACGCCACTGTGTCACCGCCTAGTCAGGCAGGAGTTACCAGTTTTTGACCAAGATAATTTCACAGCTGTGGGGGATCAGCCCTATGTTAGAAGAGAGGAAGTCTCGAGAATGTGATGAAGTAGTCAACTGTCTGGAACAGTGGTTCTTAACCTTTTTTGAGGTACCGAACCCACCAGTTTCATATGCGCATTCACCGAACCCTTCTTCAGTGATAAATGAAATACGATTTTTGGTAAGGGGTGAAAAGAAATATATGATTTTTTTTTCCAAATTCAAGACATAGGTATATGTTTTTTTTACTGGCGCACAAAATGAGCCGTGCATGAACATCACCTTGCTCAAAGAACAAAACCAATAAAGTGCATGAACTCACAACAAATTACAGTATTACTTTATTCTGGCCTCCGCGGCAGAGGCTTCTCTGAACCCCTGAGACCGACTCATCGAACCCCTAGGGTTCGATAGAACCCAGGTTAAGAACCACTGGTCTGGAGGCTTCAGGACCAGTTTAGGAAGAATCAGTCCTGGGATCAGAGATTTTATTTATGGGGTTGGCTTGCAAACCTAGGTTTGTGGGAGTTAGCTTTATTTTAGAGATAAGGATTTCGACACTCTGGGAGTAATTTTTGGTTCAAATTGGGTAAGACCTGGGTTAGGGGTCATAAATAGGCCTAGATCTTAGGTTCACATTCAGCCTCGGAGCCAAAGGTTTCATTTAAGGGCACAGCTGGTCAGAGTATTCTGCCCTTGTGTAATGGTAAAATGTGTGCTACCTCTATCTTAATTCTTTTTTGTTTGTTATTTTTGTTTTCTAAGGTTTATTTATTTATTTTTTACAGAGACAGAGAGAGGGATAGATAGGGACAGACAGACAGGAATGGAGAGAGGTGAGAAGCATCAATCATTAGTTTTTCGTTGCTGTTGCGACACCTTAGTTGTTCATTGATTGCTTTCTCACATGTGCCTTGACCGTGGGCCTTCAGCAGACCGAGCAACCCCTTGCTGGAGCCAGCGACTTTGGGTCCAAGCTGACGAGCTTTTGCTCAAGCCAGATGGGCCCGCGCTCAAGCTGGTGAGCTGGGGGTCTCGAACCTGGACCTTCCGCATCCCAGTTCGACACTCTATCCACTGCACCACCGCCTGGTCAGGCTGTTTTCTAAGGTTTAGAATCTCCAAACTTTTTACACGGGGCCAGTTCACTGTCCCTCAGACCGTTGGAGGGCCACCACATACAGTACTCCATACACTGACCACCAATGAAAGAGGTGCCCCTTCCGGAAGTGCAGCGGGGTCCGGATAAATGGCCTCAGGTGGCTGCAATTTGGCCTGTGGGCCATAGTTTGGGGACCTCTGGTTTAGATGGTAGACAACATAAAGACTAAAGCATTATAGATAAGACAGGAGATGAACAAAAAGATAGGAAGGTAGGATTCAGCACAAAAGAGGCCTTGATGACTCCAAGAAGAGCTGCTATACCTGATGCAGGTACTGGCACCTTTGGTTTAATTTCTGGAAGAACTTCCTCTTCAGATACAACTTCTTCCTCAGGTACAAATTCTTCCTCATCAGAAAGAACTTCCTCTCCCACAGAAAGAACTTTCTCTTCCTCAGGAGAAACTTCTTCAGGAAGGATTTTCTTCTTCTGGTACAACTCCCTCTTCAGGAGAAATTTCTTCTTCAAATGGAACTTCCTCTTCCTGAACTGGAACTGGCTCCCTTTTCTTTGGCATTTAAATGATGTAGTGTTCCACTTTTCACAGGTGGAGCCTCTACTTTTTCAGGAGCAGGAACTGGCACCTTCTTCTCAAGCACAGGCTTCTTGGGCACTTCTGGTACTCTAGTGGGTGGAGCCTTTGGCTTTGTGGTAACTGGTTCTTCTTGGACAGGCTTTACTGGGATAGGCTTCTCAGGTTATGTGCCTTGACCGTGGGCCTTCAGCAGACCGAGCAACCCCTTGCTGGAGCCAGTGACCTTGGGTCCAAGCTGACGAGCTTTTACTCAAGCCAGATGGGCCCGCGCTCAAGCTGGCGAGCTCAGGGTCTTGAACCTGGGTCTTTTGCATCCCAGTCAGACGCTCTATCCACTGTGCCACCGCCTGGTCGGGCTTGGCATCTTTTTTTTTACAGCTTTTGGTCACTTCAACATGTTTTGCTGGCGGTTTCTTTTCTTCCGGTGATGGTAACAAGAGAGGGATAGGAGGAACAACTGTAGGAGGGATTTCTTCAGGTGGTACTGCTCTGAGAGGCATAGTAGAGATTGGAACTCTGAAGTAAGGAATATCAGGAGGCTTCATCTCAAATTTGATTTCTTTAGTTGTCAAGTACAGCTCTGCTGTGCTTTTCATTTCTCCACTTGACTCCAGGCAAGTGATTACTGAATAGAATAGACACCGATGTAATTGCAACATCAGGAAGTTCACTGGTCCCACCAATCCTAAGGTCTATAGTCTCTCCATGATACACAGTAACCTTTGCCACTGTATCAAATTTTTCTGCTGTGGTAGGTGTACAGCAGATATTGAGGACAGTTAGCCCCCCAAATGGAATTACTCCTTTTGATGGAATAATATTATTGGCAAAAGACTTTTACGGCAAACCCATGCAACACATTTTAGTGGTAGACTGTCTCCCTCGTCAATGCGAAGAACAAATTCTCCCCTTTCAGGAGAACTGAAGCCTGGCTTCCATACTACTTCACATTTCAATGAGAAGTATGGTTCAACAGTGCCTGGTGTTCCAGTTTGTAACATTGTAATTCCACTTCTATCTTGACAAATTCAGCGTAATCACTACATTTCCATGGCAGCCACAGAAGGGGAAAGCCCAGCCATTTCAGCCCTGGTTAGGATGGAGAAACATGAAATGGTGCAGTGTGTTGTGCTTTCAGACACCCGCAGCTCTATGTCACATGCTAAATCAGAACCTGGAACCACTGAAATGTGCATAAATAGTTTTTCTTTCTTCTGATTGATTGTTCATTCAGCTTTTCCCGGCTGATGTGATGATCATGGCTGCGCCCTGCTCTTGTCCACCCGCTCGCTGGCCGGCCGGGCTCTGCAGTGTATCTGTCAGCTCAGACCCCGCTGGTTCTCTTGCGCCTCCTCACTGCCCCAGTGTGCTGCTGTCAGTCGCCTCGCCTCCTCAGGTCCCAACTATCTTAATTCTACCCTGCATTTCTACCATTGCCTTCAGCTTATAGCTCCTGTTATAGATATGCTAATTAACTAGAGAAATTCTGCTTGAGGCTTGAGTATTTGTCAGAACAGCCCCTTTAAAGAAGTGGCCTTTCCCAAAGAGGTGGGAAAATATGTACAGAATAATGACTTTATCAAAGATTTATAAGATCCTCCAGACTGGACTCAGATCAGCAAGGAAAGGTTTTTGGGGGTGGGGTGTTAACCTACCAACCAGGAACAAACAAATAGAAATTTTCCACTCTTCCTTGGATCCTTGTCAGCCCCTAGCTGTGCACAGCCCCCACTCACCTTTTACCTTGCCCTTTCTCCTTCCCTTGACATAAAAGATGCCTAAATTCTGGGCTCTTTTTTTTTTTTTTTAATTTAGTGAGAAACAGACTTCCACATGTGCCCCGACTGGGATCCATCCAGAAAACCCACTAGGGGGCGATGCTCTGCCCATCTGAGGCATTACTCTGTTGCTTAGCAAAGGAACTCACTCTTCTTAGCATCTGAGGTGGAGGCTGTGGAACCATTCTCAGCACCTGGAGCCAACTCACTCTAATTGAGTCATGACTGCAGGAGGGAAAGAAAGGGAGAGAGAGAAGGGAGAGGGGCAGGGATGGAGAAGCAGATGGGCGCTTCTCTTGTGTGCCCTGACTGGGAATCAAACCCGGGACATCCACATGCCAGACTGACGCTCTACCATTGAGCCAACAGGCCAGGGACAGGCTCTCTTAAGATAGGTTTGCAGCCTGACCTGTGGTGATACAGTGGATAAAGTATTGACCTGGAGTGCTGAGGTTGCCGTTTCAAAACCCTGGGCTTGCCCAGTCAAGGCACATACAGTAAGCCTAAAGTGAAAAAACTATGAGTTGATACTTCTTGATTCACACCCCTCTCTCTCCTCTCTGTGAAATCAATAAAATCTTTAAAATAAATAACCATTTCCAGAAAACAAAAAAGAAAGATGTATTTGTGGAGGTATAAGGCCACTCCCATCTTCTTGAGCTGGGTTTTCTAGATCAACAAACCTTTCCTTACTCCAAACTAATGTATTAAATACTGGCGCACACACTATGAACAGATAACACTTGCAGGTGATAAATCACAGCATTTCAATTCGGGTGTAGGGGGAAAAGGTGTATAAGAATTAGATAGAGAATTTGCCAATGGTACTCACAGCTGTTGCTGCGCAGCTGTCACTCTTAAGGCCAGTGCCTCTAGGTCACCTAGCTCCCACGGGGTTGGGGGCGGGGGAGAGTAAGAAGTCTATACCATGGCTGGTACAAAGCACACTGCTCACAAATCAACCAGTGGTAAAGCACCGAGGAAGTAACTGGTAACCAAAGCCACTCTCAAGAGTGTGCCCTTTAATGGAGGGGTAAAGAAACATTATTTCAGGCCTGGTGCTGTGTGGCACTTTGTGAAATTAGACACAGTAGCTCAGGATTTCAAATCAGATCTGTGCTTCCAGAGTGCAGCTATTGGTGCTTTGCAGGAGGCAAGTGAGGCCTATCTGGTTGGCCTTTTTGAAGACACCAACCGGTGTGCAATTCATGCTAAACATGTAACAATGATAAAAGACATGCAGCTAGCATGGATACTTAATCATGGAGAACATGCTTAAATATTCACTATGATGGGAAACATACTCTTTTATTTAGAGAGGCAGGAAGACAGGAACATTGAGCTGTTCTTATGCGTGCCCTGACTGGATGAAACCGTCAACCTCCATGCTTTGGCATGACACTCCAACCAACTAAGCTGTCGAGCCAGGGTGGGAAATGTGTTCTTTTTATGTGTGTGTGACAGAGAGAGAGGGACAAACAGGAAAGGAGAGGGATGAGAAGCATCAATTCTTTGTTGCAGCACCTTAGTTGTTCATCGATTGCTTTCTCATATGTGCCTTGACCAGGGGGCTACAGCAGAGTGAGTGACCCATTGCTCAAGCCAGCTGTGCTCAAACCAGATGAGCCCGCATTCAAGCTGGCGACCTCCACGTCCCAGTCTGACGCTTTATCCACTGTGCCACAGCCTGGTCAGGTGGAAACATGTTCTTTAAAATAATTTTTTCTTTTTTTCCTCTTATTGGTAGTTCTGAATGTTAGATGTTTTTTTCCCATGGGGTCAAAACATAACTAACTATATGATTACAAGTGGAAAATAGGGGAGAGAAATCAGGTATTGGCAGTTTTTCTATTTTCATTTGTGTATGAATTTTTTAAATAATTTTTTTTGTTAATTTATGCAGGGACATAAAGCATGAATGCAAGTCAAAATGTTTCAGTGAACAAGTTTCAGCAGTTCAGTTTTATAACTATAAATAACCTGTTAAATTTTTCTGGACAGTGTCAGCATTTGGATTTTTAAAAACGAGTAAATTTGTTTTCGACGGCAATAAAAATAAAAGAATTTCCAGAGAACACAAGTGGGAGGAGAGAGTCAGGTTGTGAATCAAAATGTATATAACTGAGAAGGACTAAGACTAAATGTTCAATGGAAGGAACTTTGTTTAGACATGCAGGAAGTAGCTCAGCCTACCAAGAGAATAAGATCTAGTTTGCAGAGACAAAGTAGATAATTTCACCAAGTCCATAGAAGGAAAGGTAATGTGATAGGCAGTTAGACAGACATGAGCAGAGCAAAGATGATAGGCTAGGTATAGAAGGTTGCCAGGGTGAAAAGCTCTAGGTGCCAAGTAATGAGCAAGACTTTGCCTCCCTCAGTGACCTTTCCTCCCCTAGTATATTGCTGGTCATGCCATTTAGGTCCCCTGACCTTTCATATCACTGGTCATGCTGAGACAGGCTAATAAACTTAACAGTTGTCGGCAAACTCATTAGTCAACAGAGCCAAATATCAACAGTACAACGATTGAAATTTCTTTTGAGAGCCAAATATTTTAAACTTAAACTATATAGGTAGGTACATTCTTTATCAAGGTAGCACCCACACGTGGTATTTTGTGGAACAGTCACACTCAAGGGGCCAAAGAGCTGCATGTGGCTCACAAGCCACGGTTTGCCGACCACTGAACTAGGATAAGTGGAATAGGGAAACCAAGCAGTAGTTAAATAGGCAAGCAGTTTACAGCCATCTCCATAGTAAATTGCAAAATCCTATCTTGCCTAACCAAGGACACTTACAAGTAAATGGTTTACATCAATGATTTTCAACCTTTTCATATTTGGAGACCGATGATAATAGAATTATTTTGGGGACTGCTAAGGCAGAAATACCCCTGAGACTAAGTGAATTCAACCAAATGAAAAATTATTGGGTCTATAATCTTCACACATCAGATTGATTAACTCTTTCATGGACAGGCCTTTGAAACACACTGGCTTAAATCACCTACTCAGGGAGAGACTAGAAATCCAATTAGTGCCACTTGTGCCAACCACACCCAAAGACAGATGAACTTAAGGGAATAGATTTCATTTTGGCACATCAGTATAAAGCTGGTGAATATTCTATTCAGAGGTCCCAAGACCTCCACTAAACTCCCAGCCTTTAACTCTCTCAAGATGTAGGAGCCAAGGCAGGCTCTCCCAGGAGCATGCCCATGCCTTTCTTCTCTCTCAGGTGTGCACCTCCTATACTCTTAAGGATCCTCATGAGACTTGCAACTTGGGGAGCAATGGGCAGTGGCAGCTCATTCTAGTCTAACCCCCCTAAGCCTGTCTCCAAGACCCCCTTTTCTCTAACTTCTCAGTGAGCTAAAGCAGATCTGCCTCATCTCACTTTCCTGTAACATTCCCAGAGAGCCTAAGCAACCCTGCCTAGGCTGTTTTGTTGCTTTCATCCTAAGCCTTGTTTCACTGTCCCCAGATTTAATAAATATACTCTCAAAATTACTTGGACTCATGTTGTGACATCTTTCCTGCATGAAGTCAAGAACTTACAAACTACTGGCTGGCCTGAAGCAGCTAGGCCCAGTTCCTGTCCAGTCACAATGTGATTTGGACTCTCCCCTGGCATATTGCTTGTCACGTGGGTTAGACCCCCTTAGAGGGGGAACACACAAAGGGGGCAGATAATATCCCTTAAGCATTAAGCCGCTAGGACAATGAGCTTATGACCTGGATCAGATACACCTAGGCCTCAGTTGAGTTTCAGCTCCAGGCTCAGAAAAGCAGCAAAACCAGACAAGTGACACCATGCATCAGGACCAACTGCATTGACTAATGACCCCTGAAAGGACAAACCTGGAAAGCTGATGAATATTCTGTGAGGATCCTCCCCTGAGACCTCCAGATAAATACTCTCACGACAGAGGACCCAGTGCAGCTCTCACTATGGAGCATGCCCATGCCTTTCCCCACCCTCTTACCCCAGGTCCCTTTCCTTACCTCTGTCTTCAGCTCCAAGGGCCCTTCTTTTGCTTTTGAAACTTTTTCCTGATCCCATTTCTTCTATAGTTCGCTTTTACCTCTGTGACTTTCTAAATAAACTTTCCCTTATAGTTTGAGTCTTGCCTCTGAATTCTTTCTTAGCCAGAACTCAAGTACTGTAATGAAGTTGCTGAACCAAGGTCTGGTCTGACTCCACTGGTCTAACATCTGGTGCTGTTTCAACAACAGGACCCAGTTTGCACTAGACTGCATCAATCCTGGGGTTCAAGTGGTTTGGTGAACAGATTAAATAGACATGGACAAATGTCCAGGATCTGAGTAAATTCTGGGAACAGGACCCATAATGATTTGAGTACCTGTTAATGAAGCCCACCAACCATCTATATGTTCTACCCAGCTTCTCTCTTTTTCTCTCTTTCTCTCTCGCTCTCTCTCTCCCTTCCTTCCTTCCTTCCTTCCTCTCTCTCTCTCTCTCTCTCTCTTTCTTCTTTTTCTTTCCTCTGAGACAGAGAGAGGCACAGATATGGACAGACAGACAGGAAGGGAGAGAGATGAGAAGCACCAATTCTTCATTGTGGCATCTTAGTTGTTCATTGATTGCTTTCTCATATGTGCCTTGACTGGGGGGCTACAGCAGACTGAGTGACCCCTTGCTCAAGCCAGCAACCTTGGGCTCAAGCTGGTGAACCTTGCTCAAACCAGATGAGCTTGCACTCAAGCTGGTGACCTTGGGGTTTCAAACCTGGGTCCTCTGTGTCCCAGTTTGATGTTCTATCCACTGCGCCACCACCTGGTCAGGCCTCTTTTTCTTAAAAAAAAAAGAAAAAAAATTTTTTGAGCATTGTTTGCTCTTTGGAGAAAAGGTTTGTAATAAAAGTGGAGGTGAATTTAGTACAAGAAATAACAAAGCAATGTATTATTAACAGAGATGAAAGGCAAAAAGAATCCCTTAGGTATAGAGTGAAACCAGATGCCATAACAACTGTGCAGCAGACATGGTGAACAAACAGGCCAAATGAGAAAGAAAATTCTGGAAGAGGCTGCTTCAGAAAAATAAAATTGACACAATACTTAAAGGGTTTAAAAGTACCTACTAGAGCTTTAGACAGCTGGTAAAGAGTTTGAATTAGTGATAAGAACTTGGAAAACCAAACAGAAAAGTCAAGATAATCAATCCATCATGGAGGGAACATAAGTTGTGCATGAAAAAAATATTGTTCCTCAAACAGGAGTTAGCAAAATATGGTTCCCAAATGCCCCTGTTACCTCTTTTGTATAGTCTTCAAGCTAAGAATAGTTTTTACATGGTTGAAAAAAAATTCAAAAGAATATTTCATAATTCATGAGCTTCAAATATCATGTTTATAATGTTTTATTGGAACACTGCCACCTCATTCATTTATGTACTGACAGTCGCCACTTGAGTGCAATGGTAGAGTTGAATATTTGCAATGAGACAATCTGGGCTACAAAGCCTATCTGTCCATTACTGAAAAGTTTGCTAACTCAAAGTTTTTCTCCCCTCCTAACATGGTCGTTGTTGAAAACTCAGAAACTATGGATAAGTGAAGAGAATATAAATAATCTATAACCTCATAATCTCACTATCCCAAGAAAACCATTATAAATAATTTGGTATATATATTTCCAGGTTTTTAATCTGTGTGTGTGTGTGGGGGGGGGGGTAATGGCATTATACTGTAGTTTTAGAAAATACTCATTAGCATGTTATTAACATATTTCCATGTGATTAATATTTTTCTTCAATATTATTTAAATTATTGATTGTATGTTATTTTCTTATATGGCTGTCATTCTGTTTTTAAGACTTGTGGACCATTTACGGTACTTTTTAATTTTCTTCTATTATAAACTTTGTTTTAATAACACTACTTATTGGGAAATATCTGTAAACATCTATATTTTTCCTTAGGGTAAGTTATTGTAAGTAGAAATATTAGGTTAAATGGAGTGTACTTTTTTACATTTTAAAATAAAGTATGAATTTATATTTTTGATTAACTATTTCTTATAACATTTTTCTGGTAAATATTCTAGAGTACTAAAAATTACTCTAACATGCCTGACCAGGTGGTGGCACAGTGGATAGAGCGTCAGCCTGGGACACAGTGGACCCATGTTCAAAGCACAGGCTCACCAGCTTGAGTCCTAGTTTACTGGCTTGGGCAAGGGAGCACTTGACTGACTGGAGCAGTGGGGCCAAGGCACATATGAGAAAGCAATCAATGAATAACTAAGGTGCTGCAGTGAAGAATTGATGCTTCTCATTTCTCTCCCTTCCAGTCTGTCTGTCTCCCGCTCCACCCCCCCTCCCCCGCCACTAAAATAAATAAATAAATAAATAACACTAGTATGTACAAGTTAAAGAATAACAAAATGAATACCAGTGTATTCACTACCAGCTTAAGAAATAAAATCTAAATTTTTTAAAAGGGGGCTAAAGCTAGGTTTCTATTTGACAAAGATGCACAGTGTTCTTTAAAAAAAAATTAGTTACATAATAATTTCTGGAACCCAAACTCCTATCCAGATCACTGGTCATGGAGACCATAAGCTAAATATACCGATTCACATACAGAATGGGGCTTATTTACTATCTGCCCTTGTTCCACCGTGGACAGTTGGGTCACAGGAGCGCAGGTTGAGCGCCGACCCAGCTGACCACTTTGGAAAGGACCCACCACAAAGGAGGCGAAGCCGTTGGGCTGCCTCCGGTACTCCAACCTGCCTCCCCCTTGATGTGCGGGACAGGGGAGCTTGTTCCACTGTTGAGAGGCAGGGCGAGGACTACTGGATATCTAGGTTTCCTGGTAGTGAGACTGGCAGCTCTACTGACCCTGATACCACACACCTGCATCGGAAGCGCTGGAGGTTCTCCCCATTGGCCAACAAGGTCAGGGGGAGGTGTCTTACACTAAGATGGCTAAAGGCTAGAAAGATGAATGGAAAGGGTCCCGAGTGCCCAAAAACTAGCAAGATAATTGGGTAGAGGAAAAAAAAGCCCGTCCCTCCCTATTCTTATAAGAACTTCCCTGGCTGGATTGCTCAATTGGTTAGAATGGTTGTCCCTGCCCACAAAGGTTGTGGGTTGCATCCCAGGTCAGGACACATACAGGAGCAGATCAATATTTCTCTCTCTCTCTCAAATCAATAAATAAATTTAAAAAAATTTAAGAACCAAGGGCTTGAGCAAGAAGATGAGATGTTCTTTCAGATGCAAGTGCACTATTCTCCCGGTTCGTGGCACCTAAATAAACCTCTTTTCTTTGCAACAGCACTTGTCTCATGAGTTTGGCTTTCCCTGTGGCAGGCAGGCACAGAGGTACCTGCCTTTCGGTTATGCTATATTGTAAGCCCTCCTTGGAATCCTGAACTTAAGAGAGAACTTCAGCTAGTGTGACACATCTATGACCTCACACAATTCTGAGAGAAGCTTTTGTTGGAGGGCTAACTTTTAAATATTAAAACGTAAGAATGTAACCAAAATATTTTTCTCGTAGTTTTAGTTGTAATTGATTACTTTGGTGTTTTTTCTTTTGTTTTAGAACAAGTCAGCAAAATAAAAATCCAGTTTATGTTAAACAACATTGTTTCACACATACATTGAACAGGCCAAAAATAAATAAATAAGTAAGTAAACAGCAACTTCATAGACAAAAAAGAAAAGGAAAATAGAAACCCTTTATCTTTGGCCTTTTAACCATCTCATACAAACTACTTATAGCACAGCTAAGCACATAAACAAAAAGTTACTGGAATGTCTGAAATAAGAATGTTTTGTTGTTTTTGCTTTTTTTTTTTTTACAGGGACAGAGAGCCAGAGAGAGGGATAGCTAGGGACAGACAGACAGGAACGGAGAGAGATGAGAAACATCAATCATTAGTTTTTCATTGCCGTTGCGACACCATAGTTGTTCATTGATTGCTTTCTCACATGTGCCTTGACCGCGGGCCTTCAGCAGACTGAGCAAACCCTTGCTGGAGCCAGCGACCTTGGGTCCAAGCTGGCGAGCTTTTGCTCTAGCCAGATGGGCCCACGCTCAAGCTGGCGACCTTGGGGTCTTGAACCTGGGTCTTTTGCGTCCCAGTCCGACGCTCTGTCCACTGCGCCACCACCTGGTCAGGCTCCTTTGAGATTATAATGAGCATGGTCACACCACAGGTAAAATCAAAAGTAGAACAGAGGCTGTTCAAAAAGGCTGGTTTGGTCATCCTTACATTATTAAAAATAGCTGACCCCTAACAATATCGACAAAAATATAAAATGTGTCTCTGGCTGGTTGGCTTAGTGGTAGAGAGTCCGCCTGGTGTGTGGAAGTCCCGGGTTCAATTCTAAACCAGGGCACACAGGAGAAGCACCCATCTGTTTCTCTACCCTTCCCCCTCTCCTTCCTCTATCTATCTCTTTCCCTCCTGCAGCCAAGGCTCCATTGGAGCAAAGTTGGCCCAGTGCTAAGGACCACTCTATGGCCTCCGCCTCAGGTATGAGAATGGTTCCCACCACCATGGAGCAATGCCCCAGATGAGCAGAGCATCACCCCCTGAAGGGCATGCCAGGTGGATCCCAGTCGGGCACATGCGGGAATATGTCTGACTGCCTCCATGCTTCTAACTTCGGAAAAATACAAATTATATATAATGTAAATAAAAAAACAAGGTTTTTTGTTTTGTTTTGTTTTTTGCTAGAGAGAGAGATAGAAATAGACAGGAAAGGGGATGAGAAGAATCAATTCTTTGTTGCGGCACTTTAGTTGTTCATTGACTGCTTTCTCATATGTGCCTTGACCATGGGGGCTCCTGCCGAACCAGTGACCCCTTGCTCAAGCCAGCACCCTTAAGCTTCAAACCATTGACCTTTGGGCCCAAGTGAGTGGCCATAGGGTCATGTTTATGATCCTACCCTCAAGCTAGTAAGCCCACACTCAAGCCAGCGACCTGGGAGTTTTGAACCTGGGTCCCTCAGTGTCCCAGGCTGACACTCTATCCACTGTGCCACTGCCTGGTCAAGCAGCCTTTCCTCCTTTTCTTCCTTTCTCCCTTCCTTTCTCCCTTCCTTCCTTTCATGAGAGGAGGGGAGATAGACTCCGGCATGCACACTGACAGGGATCTACCCAGCAACACCTGTCCGGGTCCTATGCTCTGCCCATCTGAGGCCATGCTCACAACTGAGCTATCCTCAGTGCTTGAGCCTGATGCTCAGACCAATCGAGTGACTGGCTGCCAGAGGGGAACAGGGAGAGAAGTGGGAGAGGAGGGGTGGAGAAGCAGATGGCCGCTTCTCCTGTGTGCCCTGATGAGGATCAAACCCAGTACATCCACTCTTCCGCTGAGCCAACTGGCCAATGCTCTTCTACGAGCCAACTGGCCATGGCCACAAATTTTTCTTTTTAAAGTATTTTTTTCAGAGAGAGAGACAGGATAGGAGAGAAATGATCAACTCATAGTTGCAGCACTTTAGTTGTTCACTAATTGCTTCTCATATGGCCTTAATGGGGAGGTCTCCAGCTGAGCCAGTGACCCCTAGTTCAAGCTAGCAACCTTTGGGCTTAAGTGGGAGACCTCGGGATTTTGAACCTGTGTCTTCAGGGTCCCAGGTCAATGCTCTATCCACTGCCCCACCACCAGGTCAGGCCCTTTTTAAAGTACTTTTAAGAAAAAAATGCAAGGTCTTGGAAGTTTTGGGTTTTTTTCTCTTACCTGTGGCAAATTCACATTGTGGTCTGGGTTGGGTGGTGGAGAGTGTGTGTCATCTGTGTGTGGGTGGGACTCTCCCTCCAACGTGACCTATTAGATTCTGAGACAGGAAGTGTAGGGCGAACAGGTCACTGGGGCCTTTTTCTTTTGCTGTCTAGTCATCCTCATTGGTCTTCTCCTTCTTGGTGTCTGCATCATCATCGTTATTACTCAGCTGCCCCATTGCCTGTAGCTACCTCAGCTTCATTTTCACCTCCATCCTCTTCCTCAGTGTCATCTTCCTTCTCCTCCTTTCCCTCCTTCTTCCTCTTCTTCTGCCTCATTGTCAGCTGCCTGCTCCCCATTTTCAGTAGTGTTCCCATTAGCAGGTGTGTCTCTTTTATTCTCTAACACCTGCACAACTTCCTTCTTCTTTAAGCCCTTGCTGGTGATCTTGAACCTGGTGTCCATGGCTGCATCTGACATGGTGGGGTACTCCAATGATCCCATGCAACATATTAAAAAAAAAGAAGTGAGAGTTCAAGGACTCTGGCAAGAAAACTACGGGAGTCTGTGGTGGAGGTGGCTGCCCCAAGTGGAGAGATGAACACAGAAACAATGCAAAGATAGTTTCTCAGAGCAACAAGTGAGTGCTTTTTCTCATTTTTTATGATTAATTTAGTCTCTGCATTTTTTTAAGGCTTATGGATTCATGCTTCATTGCATGGATGGCAGAATGGCATCTATATGAGAAGAATGTGAAAGCTGACAATCTTTTTTTTATTTTTTTTATTTTAGAGAGAGGGGAAGAGAGAGAGAGAGAAACATCAATTTGTTGTTCCACTTATTTATGCAATCATTGGTTGACTCTTGTATGTGCCCTGACCAAGTTAGAACTGGCAACCTTGGCATATAGGACCACGCTCTAATCAACTGAGTTACTTGACACATACAAGTGTTTTTCTGTCACATACATTTAAATATATGTAAACAATGGATTTGATATTATCTAAACTTGCCTTGACTGACTCATTCCAAAGTGGCTATATGGTGACTTCAATTATATATGTAATCTGAAGATCAAAATAAAGAGACAAAACAGACTCATAGATACAGTGAACAAACTGAGGGTTGCCAGATGGGAGGGGGTTGGAGGATGGGTGTAAAAGGTAAAGGGAGTAAGAAGTCATCAGAATATAATGTATGGCATAGGAAATGTGGTTAATAATATTGTAATAGCCTGACCAGGCGGTGGTGCAGTTGATAGAGCATCAGACTGGGATGTGGAGGACCCAGGTTTGAGACCCTGAGGTTTCCAGCTTGAGCGCAGGTTCATCTGGTTTGAGCAAAGCTCACCAGCTTGGACCCATGTTGTGGTCGAGCCACGACGAGTTTATTACAGGGTCTTCGAACGGGAAAAGGTATGGAATTAAATAAATGATAGACAGAGACTTAAAGATATATACATATAGATGGGTTTGGGAGGATGGCACAGAGAACAGTCTCTACTGTTCCTCAGCCATAAGATGGCTGCTCCCAAAGCACATCAGTTTTTATTCAGGGGAAAAAAGTGGTCCATTAGCAATTTAATTGTTTTTAAGACAACTCAAAGACAATCCTCATCATATCATTTAAATCTAACTTTACACCAATAAGAAACTAGCTTTCAGCCTCTTCCAGAGAACATGGGTGGGACAAGCAAGAATTAGGTATAGCTTTTTGTTCACTTAGACAGGTGAGGTTGGGGGTTGGGCCCAGCACCTCTGTCCCCTAGATATATTCAAATTACAAAAATACTTTGTTTATTTATTCGGTCCCCAACAGATGTTCCAATTCAGAGGCAGACTGGAAAAATATAAAGTAAACAACAAAATTAAAATAGCCAATGCTAACAGATACTATAACAAGTGTCCTAGTACAATGAAGTGATAAAGCCTATTAGATTATTAAGCAAAGTCTTAACTAATAGAACAGGATATAAAATGAAATTCTTACAGTCTTAAATGTTCTTAACATGTTAATATAATTTTACTAAGTCCATGTTGACACCATTATCGCTTCACATTATTTGTAAGTGTAACCCAACCCCACTTTAGTCTGAGAACTGTCCCAAGGAGTAGGATTCATACACATTCAGGCAAAATCCACAAGGCACTGGAGTTGTGGTCACATTTTCACATTTTGCAGCTAGATTCCAAGTCCCAATGACCACTTCTTCTAGCTGGCAATGATTTAGGTAGACTGGAAAAGCCATTTGCAGTATGTATGAAGACGGAGTTTCCATTTTCTTTAAATTGCAGAGATGAACTCAGGGTGCCTTTTCCTGGAGCTTTGCAACTGTAGCATGGTGAAAAGAACCTTGGGATACACTATGTTGGGTGGCAGAGGCAAATTTGTCTAAGTTAGGAGCTGGTCACAGCCTAAAATAGGCATGGGGCATTGAGGCAGGAGGAATAAAGGAGACACTATATATTAAACAAAGCAGCAGAAAATAAGACTATCAACACCTATAACAGAGATCTTTGAGGGATGAATTAAAACCTGAATATTCAGGCAAGGCATAGTAAGTGGCCCTTGTGTTCATAAGAAATGAGATTAGTTTACTTGCTATTTGGAAGAAATACCCTAGGCTCATCTACAGTGATGTGAGATGGGGCCGATGGCCCTGGGCACCCTTAGCCTTTAGTGTCAAGTCCCAGCAGGCTGGGCAAGGTTAGGTTACAGGTGGCTGGAGCAGGGCTGGAAGAGACTGAACCCTCTCTTAGAGGAGTGAGGGGGCAGCTTACCTTCCAGTGTCCTTTCTTCCACAGCAAAGGTATGGCCCTGGTGGGGGCAGAGAAGCCTGGCAGGCTTTAGCAGAATGACCTTCCTTTCCATTCTTGAAGCAAGGGCCTGATGGAGTCCTATGAAGCCCCTTCAGGGCGTTGGAGCCTTTAAGGGCGAATACCAAGAGCTGGCATTTTGCCTGATCTCTTTTGGGCTCTGTCTGCCTTTTCTGTTTCTCTTGGTCATTATAGACCTTAAAAGCCATGCTCAGAAGATCTTGCTCAGGGGTTTGAGGGTCCTCATTTGCCTATATAAACTTTATCCATATATTTGAAGCTATTTGGAAAAAGAAAAAACAGCACTATTAGCTGGATCAAATAAAAGAGGGTAGAAGTTTGCAAGAGAAAGAGGTTTGGCATCTCCCGTAGGATTCCAGAGTCTCTCCGCTACTGAATAACCCTGTACATCAAGTTATTTCAAAAGAAATTTTTAAAGTAAAAAGCATGATAAAAAAAGATTTGCAAGAGTTCCAGGATATGACTCCCCCCTCTTTATATATATATATATATATATATAAACTTTAAATTGACCTTTAAGCATTTGTTGAGCACACTTTATAATACCTTAACTTCAAAAATTGTAAGAAATACTTGTCTTTATGTTAACTTCTAATAAAATATAGCAAATGCATTTTCAAGTAATATCCACATACTTATAAAAACATTTCGCCTGACCTGTGGTGGCACAGTGGATAAAGCGTCGACCTGGAACGCTGAGGTCGCTGGTTCAAAACCCTGCACTTGTCTGGTCAAGGCACATATGGGAGTTGATGCTTCCTGCTCCTCCCCCCTTTCTCTCTCTCTTTCCTCTCTAAAATGAATGAATGAATAAATAAATAAATAAATAAAACATTTCTACCCCATTAATTAACAGACAATTTAAAGAGCACATTAAAGCTGGAAAATTCCTATGTGACTTTCATTATTTTCCTATATTAAGCAAATCTACCCTGCTTCAAGCTTTGTAGCTGCAGCAGTTTGGCCAAATTAGTAAGTCTCTAGAATCCACATTCTACCCCTTTTGCTCACTTACAATCTAAAGCACAGGTATTCCTGCACAAGGAAATTAGACATATTATACAAATTACAACAACATGACAAACCGTACAAAATCAACAATTACAAAGATAAACTTTACCAGTCTTTGAGCACTCTGCCAAAAGCCAAAATGTCCTCATACTTTTTTCTAGCCACATGAAACGCTTCCCTGGGCAGGGGGAGGGCCTCCAGCAAAGCCGCCCCCTATCCCCATTAGAGTATTTTACATTGTCTAAAATACATAAGTCCATGCAACAAAGGAGCCAGTGCCCACTCTGGTTGTAGTCCAGGAATCAGTCCCCCACACACAATGCAAACTATAAGCAAGCAAACATATATATCATATTTACAAACGTATTTGACCAACATTCCATTTTATTTAAATTTAAACGAGCTCACTTTACTTGTTCTAATTAAAATAAAAAATCTGTAGGGATGATATCATTTTTTTTTTTCAATATAAGAGCCAGCATTTCCAATTTTTGCATGCAAGAACTTAATTCAGGCCTTAAAAAATAGACACATTTAGACAACATTAAACAAAGATTTCACATATAATCACACAAATCAAGAGTGAAACCCAGGATTTTAGAGGTTAGAATTTGGCCTGCTTGATTTTATGCAGGGCTATTTTGATAGGAACATAAAGGATAGAAACTAAACAGAACTCTCTCTCCAAAAGTTTTGAGGCTTTAGGCAGCTGCATATAAGATTTCTGTTTAGCCATATTCAAATAGGCTCCCTCTTCCCCCTTTTTCCAGGCATAGCATTGGAAAAAACAAAGTGATATTGTAGCTAAAATATTAAAGAAAATTAGACAATAATAAGAAAAAGTTGTAACTTTAAAAAGTATTTAAGTCTTCTAATTACTTTTAAATTCTAATAGCTGCTGCGTCTTGCAGCCTAAACCCCTTTATTTTAACCCAGCCAAAAGGCAGGGAACGCTTCCCTGCTCCCCTCCTGGGGCTGGGCCTCCCAGGCAGAGCTGCAGTACTGCCGCTACCACCACAGTGATTTGGGGCCTGGGGCCTCGGTGGCTCTTCCTCTGCTGCTGCACCGTGAGCTCCCCAGCGCCGCACATTTTAGCACAAGAGGCTGCGCCGGGCACCTGACCCGCATCACCGCTGTCGGCTGCGAGACACGCCCCCTTCTCCGCAGTTTTTCTGAATTCTTTGCTCCTTGACATTATATTTAGACTTATATTTGTTTGCCAAGTGTTTCCCTTTTTTATAGTGTGAGCGAAGGTTTGGATTTTTAGGAGCCATTCAGATTTGAAAAAGAGGCAGAGGATGATATTGGGGGGGAGCAAGGCAGTTTTTAGCAAAATGTCTCAAATTCCTGCATTGGAAACAAGGTCTATTGGCATAAATATTTCCCTGACTTTTCTTTTTTTGTTTCTTTTGTCTTTTATTAAAATACGCTGGAATTCTTGCCCTAATGTCTGTGGCCAAAGCAAGACCTTCCATGTATAAAGGTCTAATATTAGTATATATTTTGATATAAACATTTTTTTACTATTATTTTTTTTAACTTTTGGAATCATCTGTGAAACAAATTCTTGATATTGCTTATTAGGATTTTGCCTAATATTGCTAAATTTCTCTTATTTCTTTGCCTGCATTTCAAGTTTGATCCCAAGCTTGTTGGACCTGGGATTTCCAAGGGTCTGAAACAAAGACCTTGGGAGCAGAAGGTGGTGAAGGTGCAAAGTTTAAAATGGCCACAGCCACGATGTTCTCATTTCTCGAGTTATTTTTAGACTCCAAGTTTTTCTTATATTTACTTTCTGTCTGGTAGCACCCCCGGGGCAGGGGCTGGAGAGTCCCTCATGTCTTTAGCATTTCTGCAATTACTGGCCTTTAGTACACACATCCTGTCCAAAGCCATAATAGAAATTCCTCAACCATTAACGTCCCCGGTTGCGCAAACCACCTGCAGGCCGAAACTGCAGTAGAAAATTCCCTTCCCCAGCCAGCCTGAAGGGGTATAAGAATCTCAAGCCCCATCAGTTGGGCGCAGCTTCTCTGGCTCACTACTCTCCGAGTCACTGAACCCGCCCGAAGGTTCCAATAAAGTTGGACTTTTTAACTATTTGGTACTTTGTCTCATTTCATGCGGGTCGGACCTTACACTTTCCTCTGTTTTTATTTTATTCTGATTAAACAACTTATTTTTATATATATATATATATATTTTTTATTATTAATTCTAATGGGGTGACACCAATAAAT
Source organism: Rhynchonycteris naso (assembly GCA_037038555.1). Classification (NCBI taxonomy): domain Eukaryota; kingdom Metazoa; phylum Chordata; class Mammalia; order Chiroptera; family Emballonuridae; genus Rhynchonycteris; species Rhynchonycteris naso. The sequence goes on along the minus strand of CM072999.1, from coordinate 74,769,796 downwards.
CAGGGTACATATGTACAATGAAAACATCTCCAGGTTATCTTATCATTCAATTGTGTTGCATACCCATCACCAAAAGTCAAATTGTCCTCTGTCACCTTCAATCTGGTTTTCCCTGTGTCCACTTATTTTTAAATACAAACATTTGTACAAAAAGGAAAAGGTCCCTCACTTTTAAATCTATTTGTCCCATGGTTATTTATTCCCAAATTACTTTAAAAAATTTTTTTTTAATTTATTCATTTTTGAGAGGAGAGGGGGGGGTGGGAGGAGCAGTAAGCATCAACTCCCATATATACCTTGACCAGACAAGTGCAGGATTTTGAACCGGCAACCTCAGCATTCCAGGTCGATGCTTTATCCACTGTGCCACCACAGGTCAGGCCTTCCCAAATTACTTTATTATTATACTTTCCCCCCATACTGTACTTAAAAAAGCTTCACTTTTTAAAAGCTTTATACTTATTTTGTGTGCACATTTTTGGGGAGTTCCATTATTTCTTTTTATTCCCTTTTTTTGATGGCCCCACATTGGGTGCCAATTATCGCGGTCCAGCCACGACGAGTTTATTATGGAGTCTTCGAACGGAAAAAGGTATGGAATTAAACATAATTAAATAAACAGAGACTTAAAGATATATACATATAGATGGGTTTGGGAGGATGGCACAGAGAACAGTCTCTACTGTTCCTCAGCTGTAACAAGGCTGCTCCAAAAGAGCATCAGTTTTTATTCAGGGAAAAATCGTGGTCCATTAGCAATTTAATTGTTTTTAAGACAACTCAAAGACAACCCTCACCATACCATTTAAATCTAACTTTACACCAATAAGAAACTAGCTTTCAGCCTCTTCAGGAGAATATGGGTGGGACAAACAAGAATTAGGTGTAGCTTTTTGTTAACTTAGGCAGGTGAGGTTGGGGTTTGGGCCTAGCACCTCTGTCCCCTAAATATATTCAAATTACAAACATACTTTATTTATTTATTTGGTCCCCAAGGTCACTGGCTTGAGCAAGGAGTTATTTGGTCTGCTGTAGCCCCACAGTCAAGGCACATATGAGAAAGCAATCAATGAACAACTAAAGTGCCACAACGAAAAGTTGATGCTTCTGATCTCTCTCCCTTTCTGTCTGTCATCCCTATCTATCCCTCTCTGTCTCCATCAAAAATAATGATAATAATATAATAACTATGTATGGTGCTAGATGGGTACTTGCTCTCTTTATGGAATAACAAGAAATCTACCTTTCTCCTTTGACTATTAGGAACTGAAAGCCACTTTAATGTTGATTTGTAGTTATTAGCTGGTCAAACCAGTATTTCCCTGAGAATCATTAGCCATACTTAAATAAATTCCTGTTTCTACTCACTTTGATCTCTGTTAGTGAGGCAGTTGGTTACAATTCAGGTCTGAAATGCAGACTGTCAGCCTGTGTGACTTTAAACCATGTTTCTCTGTCCAAAATGTCTTTTCTTTTTAATGTAAGAGAGAGAGAGAATGGGACCGACAGGGACAGATATGAGAATCATCAACTCATAGTTGCTGCACCTTAGTTGTTCATTGATTGCTTTTTCATATGTGCCTCGGGAAGGGGGGCTACAGCAGAGCTAGTGACCCCTTGCTCAAGCCAGAGACCTTTGGGCTCAAGCCACTGACAATGGGGTCATGTCTATGATCCCACGCTCAAACCAGTGAGCACGTGCCCAAGCCGATGACTTTAGGTTTCAAACTTAGGTCCTCGTTCCAGTCCGACACTCTATCCACTGCGCCACCGCCTGATCAGACCATTGATTGCTTTCTCATATATGCCTTGACCAGGGAGCTCCAGCCAAGCCAGTGATCCCTTGCTCAAGTCAGCAATCATGGGGTCCTGTCTGTGATCCCATGCTCAAGCTGGTGACCCGCGCTCATGCTGATGAGACCACGCTCAAGACAGATGAGCCGCCCCAAACCTGCGAGCTGGGGTTTCAAACCTGGGTCCTCAGAGACCCAGGCTGGTGCTCTATCCACTGCACCACTGGTCAGGCTTGTTCTAATTCTTGCCCCTGTTCTTGTTCTTTTTTTTTTTTTACAGTGACAGAGAGTCAGAGAGAGGGATAGATAGGGACAGACAGACAGGAACGGAGAGAGGTGAGAAGCATCAATCATTAGTTTTTCGTTGCCATCGCAACACCTTAGTTGTTCATTGATTGCTTTCTTACATGTGCCTTGACCGCGGGCCTTCAGCAGACCAAGCAACCCCTTGCTGGAGCCTGCGACCTTGGGTCCAAGCTGACGAGCTTTTGCTCAAGCCAGATGGGCCCGCGCTCAAGCTAGCAACCTCAGGGTCTCGAACCTTGGTCTTCAGCATCCCAGTCTGATGCTCTATCCACTGCGCTACCGCCTGGTCAGGCTTGTTATTGTTTTATAATTTAGCAGCTTGACCATAGTAATCCTGTTTTATTTCTTCACTCATTTCCTCAGTGCGAATCTAATTCTTCTCTTGTGCCTGACCCATAAGAAATATTTAAAATGTATTAAATGAACGGAATGCACCATTTTGAGATATTATGTAACCAAGTGTATATGAAATCAGGTTTAGGAAAGAATTACCTTCACAAAGTTTCCCTATTACATCTACCAAAAAAACAACTATGGAAGTAAGTTGTTAACACTGGGGAACAATTTTCTTTTTCATTTTCTGTTGCATGGGGTTTTAGAACTTTTTCTATATATTTCTGCATTGCTGATTCCAAATCTGAAATTTGTTTTTTTGGTGCATGCTCTAGTTTTTATGCAATTTTAATTTGTTCTTGTTACAGTTAATGGCATGCATTGGTTTTTAAGTTGGAGTTAAAGGGCAACGACTCTTGGATTGAACATAACCACAAGACAATTAATGTTTTACAAACATCACTTTTACATAATTGTAGTTGTTTTTAAATGTAAAAAATGATTATCTGATAAAAACACCCTCTTATTTTGTTTGAAGATTGAATCATGGCTTCTTCGAGTAGGCATAAATGTAAGAATAGTCCTGACACCTTCTGTTCTATATGTGGCTGTTACACACTTCAACGTCAAAGGCACAATATTTCATCATTTGTGACACGTGCATATATTGCCTATTTTCAAGTTCCCCTTGGCGATCAAGACAAGAATTGGGCTCCTCATATTGTGTGTCATAATTTTGAGGAAATGCTTCGTGACTGGACAAAAGGAAAACGCAAAGGAATGCCTTTTGGTATTCCCATGGTTTGGCGTGAACCTAAGGACCACATCAGTGACTGTTATTTCTATCTGATCCATACAAAGGGCATCGGCAAGAAAAAACGGCATATGATCGCATATCCTAATATTCCTTCAGCAATACAACCTATCCCACACTCTGAGACACTCCTGGTTCCAGTTTTCAATGGTTTCATTTCTTCTAAGGACGAAGAAAGAGAACATGGTGATCAAGTGTATTTTGATAAGATGCATGAGGAAATGGTTGTAGAATCTGAAGGGTCTTCTTCTGATGCTAAGCAGTCATTAACCCCTCAGCAGTTTAGCCAACCCAAATTGACTGACTTAGTAAGAGATTTGAGCCTATCAAAGAAAGCAGCTGTTATTAGCCTCCAGGCTTCAAGAAAAGAATGTACCTCACAGGTCAGCTAAAGTATCCCATTTCAGGAAGCGTGAACAAATTTTTGTGGACTTTCTTTCCGAAGACAAACACTTTGTTTACTGTCATGATATCGATAGTCTTCTCAGCCAGCTAGGTGTTACCACTTACAGTCTAACAGAATGGTGGCTATTTTCTGACAGCTCTAAACAGAGTCTGAAATGTGTTCTCCTACTCAACGGTAATGTTTATGCAGCGGTTTTAATTGGTTATTCAACTCATCTGTGAGAAGATTATAATGACATAAAAATTGTCCTTGACTTACTGAAGTATTAGGAGCATAACTGGATCATTTGTGTGGATCTTAAAATGGTAAATTTCCTGCTAGGACAACAGAGAGGTTTCACGAAGTATCCTTGCTTTCTGTTTTTGTGGGACAGCCCAGCTCGGGGGAAACACTGGACACAGAAGGAGTGGCCGAAATGTGAAGCTCTGGAAGTGAGGATGCAAAATATTGTGAATGAACCTGTAGTTAATCGAGACAGAATCATTCCCCCCTCCCCCACTTCACATCAAACTTGGCTTAATGAAGCAGTTTGTTCAGGCTTTGAATAGAGAAAGTGAATGCTTACAACATATTTCTGCTTTTCCTGTCTTGTCTTTCGAGAAGATAAAAGCAGGTGTATTCAATGGACCTCAAATTCGAACCCCCATATGTGACGAAGAATTTGCCAGGAAGATGAATAAGGAGGAGAAAGCAGTATGGCAGTCTTTTGTGGCAGTTACAAAGAACTTCCTTGGCAACACAAAAGCAGAAAACTATGAACTTCTGGTGCAAAGGATGCTGTTGGCTTTCCGTGACATTGGATGTAATATGAGTGTTAATATTCACTTCCTGAACAGTCACTTTGATAAGTTTCCCAAAAATCTTGGAGTTGTTAGTGATGAGCAGACTACTGCTGGAGCATCAAACGAGATTGTCCTCAACAAGTACACAAACGCAAGAGCTACAAACACAAAATTTGCCTGAATAGAATTTAAATAAGTTTTGCGCAAATTTTATGATTAAAGTAAGTGTTTTAATATGTTCTGTTCTATTTCAAAGTTGTAGAGAAATTCTGATGCAATCATATAGTTTAGTGTATTAGTGTAGTTACTGCATTATATAAATTATATTTTCACAAAGATGATGCCCAAGAAGACATTCTACTTCATTATGTTAAACTAAATGTTGAAAATTTGACAATAAGATGAAAACCTAAAATCTTGAATTGCAAAGATACTGTAGCTTACAGAGAAAAACTAATGTCAGATTTGAGATCAGTCCACTCGAATTAGGTAAGAACAAGTATTTTTGTGGATGCAACAAAAAATTTCTTCCCCAGTGTAATCAGAAGGGGCCAGAGAAAGCCAACTGTCACATTTGTATTGCAATTTAAAAAGCGTCCTCATGCATACTTTGATTCTTACAACAACCCTGTGAAGTACGCCTGGGAGGTATTATTAACTCGGTTTTACTGGTTAGGAAACCGACTCACAGAGGTCAGGAATGACTAAGGCTTCCGCCTCCCGGAACCGGCTCCTTCCCTGCCACCCTTGACAACCGTGATCGGCGTTGGGTATCTCCGTTTGCTTTCCGTCACCCTCACCACTTAAGGAGACCGAACCCAGAGCTGCTGGCGGCCGCGAGGAGCAGGTGCCCCGGAAGGCGCAGGTGCCGGAACCGTGGTCCGGAGCGGCACCGTAGGCTCCGTGACCGGAAGTGCAGAGGCGCAGCTCCTGCGGGCACTGCGCGGTACCTACCCGGGCGAGCAGGAGCTGCGCCCCGGCGGGCGGTATGGCCGCAGTGCTAGTGTTCAGGGTGGTCGCTGGCCTGGCGGCCGCGGCGCTGGCAGCCGTACTCCTGGAACACTACGGCCTGGCGGGCCAGACCTCGTCGTTGCCCCAGCTCCGCGTCCCCCGGAGACGGCACGCTACGCCTGGCCCTGGAGCGGGCAATGTCTTCTGGGGTCTGCAGGTTATGCAGAACTCTGGCGGGGGGTTGGGTACTGAGCTGACACGACTTGGTGAGACGCCGGCAGTTTCCTCAGGGGCACGACCCGTTCCTGTTTGGGTCCCCAACTCCAGGATGGGGGGTGGGGCTCGGTCCACTCCCGGGGTGGGGTGTGGGGGTGGGGTTCTTTGATGCACTGCATCTTCGCCTTTTCCTAACCTCCAAGAGAGCTGCTGGGTCGCTCTGTCCGTGCTACCTCTTCCTCATTCAGGGATCTCTGTTTAATACCTGCTTTTGGTAGATATCCGACATTCACCTTAGCCGGTTTCACGATCCAGGAAGAGCTGTAGACTTAGAGAAGTTCTGTTCTGAAACTATTGACATCGTTCAACCAGCTCTCGTCTTAGCAACAGGTAGGGAGGATTGCTGTGCTGTCATGTTGTTCCGTGGTTCGGAAGGTAGAATGCTAGCCAGGGCTGCAACTTTTCAATTTGGGGGACATCGGAAACACTTCCACAGCCCCAGTTGGCCCCTCCTCCTGGGGAGGAGGTAACACACTATAATTCTGTGATAACTGAGTTCCAGGCTAAAAGATCCGGTTTTATTTTTATTAAAGCGGTAGGTAAAGGATTCAATGTTCTTATCTCAATGTCTGTTGAATTTGTACCTGTTTTTGTTGTTGCAGTCCTAAATTTGAGAGAGAATTAGGGAAATCCCTTTAACCACAAATCAAAAGCTATCTTTTTAAAAAATATTATAAAACAAACTTTTCCATGTTCTTTACAGAGGTAGTTAATCTTATATTGTCAGTTGTTTGAGGTTTGAATGAATCAGGACACTTTTTTTCATCCCTTGGTACTTCTGTAACTTGAATCCCCTAAATGTTTGCTCCCAAACTGTTGGAGAAGAATAAGCTAAAAGAGCATCTATCTTGTCTATTAGGGGATTTATCCCACCACCTTACTGGAACATCTCTCCTGGTATATTGGAGTAGCAGTCCTCATTTAATGGAAAACCTCGATATCAAGTGCCTGTCTAGTTTTCTAGAAAGTTTGATATTGCATTGTCCAAGCTACGTCTTCTAGGTTGCTTCTTGCTGTAAAAGTTATACTTGGTCAGATTATATTGGTTACCATAGAGATTAGGCACCAATCCAGATTGTTGAAATTTCTTACACACTGCTTACAAAAATTAGGGGATATTTCAAAATGAACATGAAGCTATAAAAATATCCCCTAATTTTTGTGAGCAGTATTGTTTTCATTAAAGTCTCATGCTTTCTTTAAAAATATATTTTGGCGACCCATTTCTAATATAGGAGGTTAAATAGGCACTTGCTAACCTACAAAAAACAAATAAAGCCCTTGCTGAAAAAATCTAGATGGCTTGTTTTGGACATAAATGAACTCATAAGTGGCTATGCTTGCACATGCTGCGTACTTTAAGTATCTGTTTCTTCGGTGTGCATTAAAAATAAACCTCCTCTGTTTTATTTTGCATTGTGATTTGGTTCTTATGTTAATCTGTAGGAGATCTGACAGATGCCAAAACAAAGGACCTGTTGGGATCCAGGCAGCATGAGATAGAGTGGCAAACTTACTATGGTATTCTGAAGAAGACAAAGGTCATGGAGAAAACCAAGTGGCTTGATGTCAAAGGAAATCATGGTAAGAGTCAAGACCCACATATAATAAAGACTGTATTTTTATTTCCTCCAGGAGCCTATATTCTCCAATTTAGATTGTGAAATTATAAAATCGGACATTGTAACATAGTTTTAGAGATACTGAAGGCCACAGCTCTGAAATACAACCATAATATGTGATTTTAAAACTTCAGATGTCACTGTTGGCCTTTGAGGGGAAAATTAGTATAGTCCTTTCTTCTTTACACAGAAGAAAAACCTCTAGCAAAACTTATGCAGGTGACTATTAAAAGAATGCACATTTTTAGGTGAAAGAAGCCAAACCCAATCAGTCTACATATTGTATGATTCCAATTATATGGCATTCAAGAAAAGGCAAAACTATAGACAGATAACAGATTGCAGTTGTCAGGGTTAGGGATGGGGAGAGAGGTTCACTATGAGGCGGTATCATGGGAGAATTTTGGAGTGTAACTATTCTATATGTTGACTGTGGTGATACATTTATGACTGTACTTTTTAAAGCCCATACAACTATAAAACCTACCATTTTAAACAGATAAATCTATCTAGTGAAATACACAGGCATTGGTTTGATCAAAAATGCCCTCCTAGGCCCTGGCTGGTTGGCTCAGCAAGCAGTACAGTGTCAGCCTAGTGGGTGGAAGTCTTGAGTTCGATTCCTGGTCAGGGCACACAGGAGAAGCGCCCATCTGCTTCTCCACCCTTCCCCCTCTCCTTTCTCTCTATCTCTCTCTTCCCCTCCCACAGCCAAGGCTCCATTGGAGCAAAGTTGGTCCAGGTGCTGAGGATGGCTCCATGGCCTCCACCTCAGGCACTAAAATGACTCTGATTGCAGTGGAGCAATGCCCCAGAGGGTCCAAGCATTGCCCTCGGGTGGGAATGCCGGGTGGATCCTGGTCAGGCGCATGTGGGAGTCTGTCTGTCAGACACCTCCCCACCAGCCCACCCCTGCTTCTCACTTCAGAAAAATACAAAAAAAAATAAAAGTCCTCCTACAGAAGAACAACTAGTAAGTATAAGTTGAAAATAGGATATCTGGCTTAACAACTTTCTCTGCTATATTTCCCTTTTGTCCTGATCCTAATTAGTGGTACAAGTCAAATTCTTTTGCAGTAAATTACAAATGTGTGCATTTTTTAGAAAGTTTTCCAAGCTAAGGTGCTGACTTATTTCAAGCAAGAAATAACAGAATCTTTTGTGTGTGTGTGTGGCAGAGACAGAGAGAGTCAGAGAGAGAGACATATAGTGACAGACAGACAGGAAGGGAGATGAGAAACATCAATTCTTCGTTGCAGCTCCTTAGTTGTTCATTGATTGATTTCTCATATGTGACCCCTTGCTTGAGCCACCGACCTTGGGCTCAAGCTGGTGAACCTTGCTCAAACCATATGAGCCCGTGCTCAAGCTGGCAACCTTGGGGTTTCGAACCAGGTCCTCCACACCCCAGTCCAATGCTCTATCCACTGTACCACCTCCTGGTCAGCCCAGAATCCTGTGTTTAAATAATTTAGATAGCCCTTTGCAGTTCATAATAATCTAATTGGGCTTGCATAGGCATAAATGCTTATGGTATGGATATATACACCTGCATATTGTGCTAAGATAGCAGAAACTAATCTTTACTAAATTTAACTGTAACAGTTTTTCCCTTATCAACAGGATTACATGTACATTAATTTTTAAAAAAGATTTTATTCCTTGATTTTGGAGAGAAGATAGAGAAAGGTTGGGGAAGAGGGAGGTAGGGGAAGCATCAATTCACAGCAGTTGCCCCTCATACATGCCTCGACCCGGCAAGCCCCAGGGCCCTGAACCAGCAACTTCAGCATTCCAGGTCAACACCCCAACCACTGTGCCACCACAGGTCAGGCTACATTAATATTTCTATTGGCCTAAATTGGACTTACAGCTTAATTTCTAACGTTATTATAAATGTAGTGGATTCTTGTTAAGTCAAACAATTTTAGCTATTGCAGCCAGTTAGTCAAGCTCTGTGAAATCACTATATTTCCAGATAAGTGAATCTTAACCCTTTCTTACTGAATCTTCTTTAAGATTTAAGAAGAGAGAAGCCTTAGTGCTGTATTCAAAGTAATTAGAGGCACTTGGCATGGATCTATGTATCAGGCATGAATCCAGTCTTCACTGGCTTCTGGAATGACATAACTGAAACAGCAGCACAACTGTCTAATTTTGTAACTTCAAATTGATGTATATTCTAAACAGTATATAAATCAAAGTATTTATTATTCTCCAGTCTATGAGGTGCCTTAAGTAAGTTTCTAGATCATCTAAATTCTATCTTCAAATTTTAAAAGTTATCGCCTGACAAGATGGTGGTGCAGTGGATAGAGCATCAGACTGGGACTCAGAGGACCCAGTTTCGAAACCTTGATCCTGGCTTGAGTGCAGGCTCATCCGGCTTGATCATGAGCTCACAAGCCTGAACCCAAGGCTTGAGCCCAAAATTACTGGCTTGAGCCCAAGGTTGCTGGCTTGAGCAAGGGGTCACTCGGTCAGCTGTAGCCCCCCCACCCCCGGTCAAGGGACATATGAGAAAGCAATCAATGAACAACTAAGGTGCTGTAATGAAGAATTGATGCTTCTCATCTCTCCCTTCCTGTCTGTCTGTCCCTATCTGTCTCTCTCTCTGTCTCTGTCACAAAAAATAATAATAATAAATTTTAAAAATTATCAATCTAATTCATTGGCATTCTGCCATTTAAAGTGTTATTGAGCCTGACCAGGTGGTGGCACAGTGGATAGAGCGTTGGACTGGGACACAGAGGACCCAGGTTCAAAACCTCAAGATCGCCAAGGTCGCCGGCTTGAACACGAGCTCATCTTGTTTGAGCAAGTGACCAGCTTGAGCCCAAAGTCACTGGCTTGAGCAAGGGGTCCTTTTGTTACACTAAACTGATTTATTTTTGTGTCTCTGTCACAAAAAAATAATAAAGCATAATTGAAAGAAATGTCACTTTTCTTCAGTCATTAATATTTGAATTATTCTTGTTAATATATATGACGTTTGTTCTTTTCTTTTTAATTAGATACATTCAACATTCCAAGTCTGGAGAGTGTTGAGAATTATTACAGGTACTGTAATAAAGAGAAGACAGACCATGATGTGTGACAAGAAGGGTAGAGTCAATGAATGGGTGAAACATTTCTTAGCAGATAAAATTTTTGTTACAGAAACTCTGGTAATTTAGAAAAGTAGGCTTTTTTTAAGTGTGTGTGAAAAATTCAGTTTTTGTTTTTGTTTTGGTACTTTTTCTTTTAATTATTTTTATTTCATATTTTCATATTCTTTCATGCTTCTTGTTGGCTAATGGTACTTTATTATTCCACCAAACTTTTTTTTCTCCCATTGATGCATAGCAGAAGTTATTTAGATAACACCTTGTCAACTAGAGTACTATAGATTTTAGGAATGCTGAGATACTTACTCTCTTATCCTCTGGGGTGGCTGAAGAGCCCAGTTGGTCACTGCTAGCTGCTTTGTCCTTTCATTCCAGTATGTCATACAAATATTAAAATTTTCTTTATGTTCCATGAATAAGAAAAAGACTGAATATGAAAGGAGCTTTGAGTTAGAAAACCAATTCTCTAATTTTTTGTTGAAATTCTTCTTTTGGTTGTAATTTTACAGTATTTCTGCATTGTTGGTCAAATAGCAAGTATTTCTTAAGAGCCCATGGTTAGTTAGATAGTATGAGAGAAAAAAGATTTAATATTTAAAAATATAGTCTCTGCTTTCAAGCAAGTTTGTCAAGGTAAGGGAGATAAAAATTGTTTTGGAAATAATTAGAAAAAACATGAAGGAATGGCTGATGAAATGTTAGATTATTTATTACACATGCTAATCACTGTGAGAAATCAGAAAAGGCAGAGATCAACTTCGGGTAGACAGAGAGAAGACTTTATTTTTAATTTAAAATAATTTTAATAATTGGATATAATTGATATATAGCATTGTGTAAGTTTAAAGTGTACAGAATGTTCATGTGCTACATGTTTATATTGCAATAGGATTACCACCGTAGCTAATACCTCTATAATGTCACATAATTATCACTTCCTTTTTGTGGTGAAAGGAATTATGATCTAGTTTCTTTTCGTCTTTGAAGTTATAATACAGTATTTTCCTTTTTTAGAGAGAAAGAGATACAGAGAGACAGACAGGGACAGACAGACAGGAAAGGAGAAAAATGAGAAGCATCAACTCTTTGCTGCGGCGCTTTGGTTTTTTATTGATTGCTGTTCATGTGCCTTAAGGGGGGGTGGCTTCAGCTGAGCCAGTGACCTCTTGCTTAAGCCAGCGACCTTGGATTCAAGCTAGCGACCATGGGGTCATGTCTATGGTCCCACGTTTAAGCCAGATGACCACACTCAAGCTGGTGACCTCAGGGTTTCAAACCTGGGTTCTCAGCGTCCCAGTCCAAGGGTCTATCCAATGCACCACTGCCTGGTCAGGCTACAGTATTGTTGACTGTAATTAGGTCTTTAGAACTTATTTATCTACTAGTTGCAAATTAGAGAAGACTCCCTAAAAGGAGTGAAAATTGCATCCAGTCTTAGAAGATAGGTAGTATTTGGAAAAGTAAGACACTTCGAGGGGTATATTTTAGGTAAAAACAACAACAAAACCCCAGAATTTTGAAAGCTAGAATGAACTTTTGGGGGCACTAAGGAAACTAGTTATAACCAAAATAAAGGCTTATAATGAGGACTAATCTGACATTGGTAGCTTGGGGCCAATATATGTAGGTCATAAGTGAGAAGCATAGAGATTTAGATGTGGTGGGTAATAGTTCACAATCCAGTTAGGTTTCTTTTATTTTTTCCCAAAGTTAGAAGCAGGGAGGCAGTTAGACTCCCGCATGCACCTGACTGGGATCTACCCGCATGCCCATCAGGGGACAATGCTCTGTCCATCTGGGGTGTTGCTCGGTTTTGGCTGGAGCCATTCTAGCACCTGAGGCAGAGGCCATGGAGCTGTCCTCAACGCCCAGGCCAACTTTGCTCCAATGGAGCCTTGGCTGTGGGAGAGGAAGAAAGAGAGAGAGAGAGGAAGGAGAGGGGGAAGGATGGAGAAGCAGATGGGCACTTCTCCTGTGTGCCCTGACCCGGAATTGAACCCGGGACTTCCACACGTCGGTCGATGTTCTACCGCTGAGCCAACCAGCCAGGGCCCAGTATATGTTTCTAAGGAGACAAGTAAATGAAAATAGTATTTTATAAACAATCATACAGCAACAATGAAAACAGCAAAAAGATAGGGATAAAAAGAAAGAAGGAGACTTTGGAGTTATATAGATACCAAGTAGGAGAGTCCTTCTGTAGTCTGGTCATAATATGGAGAGGCCTGAAATGAATGGGACACAAACCTTTCTGAACAGATTCCCTGATTAAGGGGATGGTGACATCAATTTGAGGATGATAGGTCAAAAAGAATTGGTTGACATATCATTAGAATCACCATAACTTGGAAGAGGAGGTGATCCTTTTAGTGTAACAAAAGGACAGATGAAAATCTTTTACTTCCTATTAACTGTGTCTTTGATTATGTTAGGGGAATGGAGTTAAGAAACATTTTTAAAGAAGAATTAATAGGACTTAGGGTCCTACTGATTACTGGCAAAGTAATTAGTCACTTTGAAGTTTCTTACCTTTATATTTTTGTTTCTAACTGCCTAACTTATCTGATTTAATAAGTGTCTTTTGCCTGAGATACAGATAGTACAGAAATATCAACCTGAAGAAAAAAATCTTAAAGTTAAATCCGAAGCTTAAGAATGCCCCAGAGAGTGCCAAAATCCAGAATTCAAAAAATGTTATTAACTCTCATATTTTAATCTCTACCTTTAAATAGTTGGATTTATTTTTACATAGTTGGATTTTAATGTGTCAAATATATAGGAGTAGAAACAACGTATGAGATTATAAAATTGAAGAATAACTCTGAAAACAAATTAAATAGGAAAAATATAAGTAAAAAAATTTTTTTTTTTACAGGGACAGAGAGAGTCAGAGAGAGGGATAGATAGGGACAGACAGACAGGAACGGAGAGAGGTGAGAAGCATCAATCATTAGTTTTTCGTTGCCGTTGCAACACCTTAGTTGTTCATTGATTGCTTTCTCACATGTGCCTTGACCGTGGGCCTTCAGCAGACCGAGCCACCCCTTGCTGGAGCCAGCAACCTTGGGTCCAAGCTGACGAGCTTTTGCTCAAGCCAGATGGGCCCGCGCTCAAGCTGGCTAGCTTGGGGTCTCCAACTGGGGTCTTCTGCATCCCAGTCCAACACTCTATCCACTGCGCCACCGCCTGGTCAGGCTAAGTAAAAATTTGAATGAAGGAAAATCCCTGAAATAAAAATTTAAAAAATACCAAGAAGAGAGGCAATAGAATTGGCTATTACTTATAATATCTTTGGTAATATATTTATTTTATAATATATTTGATGATTATTGTGGCTTAAATATAGCTTATATAAGACACTTAGGTATTTTCTTATAATGTTCTATTATGTGAATAGTACAGGAATACCCCAATGTAATCTATACTTTTCTTCACGTTTATTCAACAAGCACTTAACCAGCGCCTCTTCTAGGTAGTTTGTTACCCATCCTTTCTCCCTACTCTTCACTCTCCCACTTTATGGATACCTGCACTGTTGACACTTAAGGTGGTGAGGACTTTCATTCTTTCATTATTAGATGTGAACTCTGTGTTTGTTATCAATTTATTTTTAGCAACTGAAAAAGATTTAGTGACCCATACCTAGACTATCATTTTTCTTCTGGTTTGATGACTTCTCTACAAGGTTTTATTGTAAGGTAAACCTCTGTGGTCCTGTTTCAAGAAGTAAACACCTTTCGCATCTCGTTACACCAAGAATTTTACTAGGCACTTGGTAGAACCTCACTACATTTTTTTTAATGATTAGTAAGTACCATTTCACTGGATTCTGACTGCTCTTTTTTAAAATGTTTAGTCGATTGCTTAAAATTGCTTTACTTGACGATTTTGTGTTTTGGGTCTTGTCTTTGGAGACAATTGGAGAGAAAATCTTTAAAATTTCTTTTACAGTTTATCCATTGTGAATCTAGTTTTGTGTATTTCTCTGTCAGATCAGAAAATATCCTTTTCAGAGGAGGCACAATATAGTGTGATATTAGGGGAGGTACTTAGACTTATTCTTTTTATGATTGCACTGAAACCTTTCTGTCTTGTATTTTTTTAGGAAATATTCTGCTGTACGTAGGGATGGCTCTTTCCATTATGTCCACAGTACTCCCTTTGGCAACTATTCTTTCATTTCTTTGGATGCCACTCCATGTCCAGGGCCTAAGAGAAACTATAATTTCTTTGGAATTTTAGATGAGGTACAGTAAATCTCACTTCTCTTTGTAGCTAACCTCTTTTTCTCACATACATGTGACTCACTTGAAAATATCCTAGGTAAACAAATCCTTGTCTAAAAATGTTTGAGAAAATATTTTACTGTGGTTACAGGTATGGCCAGAAAAAATTACTGGCTACTTTAGCACTATTATTGTTATGCCTATTCTTATCCCAAAATCTGGGAAAGAAGTACCTCACATTTTTTATTTATTCAGTAAACATTTATTAAATATGTACTAAGTACAAGGTACACTTAGCAAGGTACAGGGCATACAGTTTTTTATACTATATGGTATATTCCTAAATCTCAGCAGTTGCCATTTTTAACTTAAGGTCTATATACTATATATTTTTTATGACAGCAAGACAACCATTGAAATAAATGTTTCATTTAAAATATTGTTTGTAAGCTAGGGAGAACTGTTGGTGGGGTAAAACTCTGTAAAGTCACATCTGACAACCTCTTGTTCTTGGTATAACAAATGTCAGCTCATTAAATGTTTAGTGATCTTGTGCCCATATGCAAGAAGTATGTGCCCACGTATAAGAATATAAAAGCAATAAGGTCAAGTCTTTGGCCTCGTAAGATATTTAATCTAGTGGTGGGGCATAAGACCAATGCAGAAATAACTATAATAAAAGGCAGAATTTGCTAAGTGCTGAAAGAGATTCAAAGTGATATGCAGGTTCAGGGGGGCTTGAAATCAAATGAACAGAATTTTGTCTGACACATTGTGTTGTTATATTAGGCATTTTATTTAATGAAGGTGTATTTTGTTTTTTATCTACCAAGTGACTTAAGACAGAGTTGATTAAAATGTTATTTTAAAGTATCCTCCTTAGAATAATGCTTTTTAAAATGTGATTCAAGGATCATCTGTATGAAAATCAGCTGAAATCTTTGAAGATTCCCAGGCTTTACCTGAGATATATCAAATTAGAAACCCTGAGGGTGGGGCCCAGAATTTATTTCTAGAAGCACTTTACAGATAATATTAATGTATATTTATATATACAAGTTGTTTTTGAAATTAGCTACTTGAGGGATGATTTATATACAATAAAATACATTCATTTCAACTGTTTGAAGATTTTTGATAAATGTATATACTGGTATATTTCTCACCACATTCAAAACAGAACATTCCCATCACCTCAGAAAGTTCTCTTGTGAAGTCAGTTTCTATCCCCAGTGCCAGGGGACAACTGTTTGATTCTGTCAATGTGGATTAGTTTTGTTTTATTTCTAGAACTTTATATAAATACAATCATACAGAATATACTCTTGTATCTGAATTTTTTTGCTCAGTAAAATGTTTCTGAAATTTATCCATATTATTGTGTGTATCAGTAGTTCTTTCTTGTGTGTTGCTGAGTAGTATTCCATTGTATGGATATATGCAATTTGATGATGGTTTCTAATTTTTGCCTACTGTGAGTGGAGCTGTTAGAAATATTCAAATACAAGGATTTCTGTGGACATATGTGCATATTTTAAAAATGTTTATTTTATTGATTTCAGAGACAGAGGAAGGGAAAGAGTGACAGGAACATTGATCTGTTCCTGTATATATCCTGTATATATCCTCTGTGCTTCAGGATGATGCTCTAACCAACTGAGCTATCCAGCCAAAGCAACATATGTACATCTTGTTTTAGTATCTGTAACCTCTTTATTAATTGCAATGTGGTATAGAGGGTTGAAAAGATCAGTGGTTATTTTTATAAAAAAATATAAATAAATTTATGTAAGTTAAAGATTATTACGGTATTTCTGTATACTTATCTATCAAATGGGGATAATATCTGCCCCATTTAGCACAGGGTTATATGTAGGATCAAATGAATTATATTGTGTGTGAAAACAGTTTGAAACTTACTGAGGTCTATACAGGTCATTAATTAGTAGGATTTCAGTTTGAAACATCATGTACTTTATAATACTTAAAGGGTGTTGTTTAATTTGCTGACCTTAGATTTCAACCTGAGCCCTAATTAAAGATCCTTCTATTTTTTTTTTCCATTTCAGAAACAGATGGAGGAGCTGTTATTACTGGCAAAAGAAAGTAGTCAGAGCAACCACAGTATTTGGTTTGGACACTATACAACCTCCACTATTCTTTCCCCATCACCAGGAATTCGGTCAATAATGAGGTGAAGCAGTCTTCCAAAATCAAAATTAACTTTTTAAATTTATTTTATGTTGTTCTATTTATCTTGTTTTCCTGAAGAAATATTTTTATTAGTTTGGCACCACAAGTTATCTTTGTTCATTATTCTACTTCTTTTTCATTGGTTAGTTCAGCTACAGCTTATTTGTGTGGGCACCTCCACACACTCGGTGGACTGATGCCTGTTTTGCACACTCGTCACTTCCAGGGCACTTTGGAACTTGAGGTGGGAGACTGGAAGAGTAACAGAAGGTAAGGGAACTACTCCACAGAACAAAACTTTTACATGCTAAGTTGACTAAAGCAATGATAGCTTTCTTATTGCTATCATGGGTGATCCCAGTCAAGGAAAATCTTGATACCTGTTTTTGAAGAAATACATGTACCTGCCAATCTTTGTCGTTATGCAGAAACCTTGTAGCAACAGTTATGCTTGCTGTCACTATGTTGTGTTGGATTTTTTTTTTTTTTTTTTTTTTTAATATATATTTTATTATTATTAATTCTAATGGGGTGACATCAATAAATCAGGGTACATGTTGTGTTGGATTTTAAAGACACATCTATTAGGAAATAGTTCTCAAACTAGAGTATGTCTAAGAATTATGAGGTTCTTATTAAAGATAAAAACTTCTAGGCCCTACTTCTAGAGATTTTGATTGTGTTGGTCTGGGTTAGAACCCAAAAAAATGCATATTTTAAAAGCACACCAGACTCTCTATGGACCACATTTTGAGAAAAACTAGAACTAGAAATATGTCATTTATTTTCTCCTGAATTTTATTTATATCTACTTTTCTAGTTATTGCTACAAGATGTGATTTAAGTTCTTCAAATAGATGATAGTTGGTTTTGTTAAGGTTAAAGTCTTTCTAGGAAGAAACTTATCAAAAGCATACAGTATAATTAAATACATGAAGAACTAAATATATTATGATTTTTTTTTTTAGGGAGCAAGAGAGAGAGGAACAGAAAGGGACAGGCACGAAAGGAGAGAGATGAAATTCATTAACTCATAGTTGTGGCTCCTTAGTTATTCATTGATTACTTTCTCATATGTGCCTTGACCCAAGGGATTTAGCTGAGACCATGAGCCCTTGCTCAAGCCAGAGACCTTGGGCTCAAGCCAGCAACCATGGGGTCATGTCTATGATCCCAGGCTCAAGCTAGCAACCCTGCAGTCAAGCTGGTGAGCCTGCGCTCAAGCCGGTGACCTTGGGGTTTCGAACCTGGGTCTTCAGCATCCCAGCTGATGCCATATCTACTGTGCCACTGCCTGGTCAGGCAAGAACTAAATATATTATAATTCTGATGATGACTAAGTATAATAGTTTAAGTACAGATAAGTATCATCTCATATATACTTTGCGAGTTATTTAAGTGAAATAGTTTAAGTATAGATGAGCATTTATTAAAACTCAATTCTCTGAAGATATTAGGTAACCAATAAATATTTGATGAGCTGAATGTTTTCTTTCCATTTTTAACTACCTCGGTTAATTAAAAAGCAGCTTTACATTGTAGGTGGTACTCATACTAGTTGGCTTTTCTAGAATCTGTGCAAGAGCTATGCTTGAAGCTTGTAATTAGTTGGCTACTGTAATTACTTTGAGCTAGGACCTGTCTATTCATGATTGGGAGAATGTGGGCTGCGCTGGGGTTGCCTTTTGCCAGATAGCATTCCTAATTCTTGATCAACCTTTTTATTTCTTGTAATACTATAGTTACCAGTTAAATGATACTAATTATGAAAACTTATTTTTCCTTTCTCTTCCCACCTGCACTCCTGTGTTCCATCCCCGGGGTTTTATCTGGAGTTTTACTGAAAGGATCTTTTACCTACCCTTACTAAACATTTATGTTGTATTAGTAAAACAGTTTTTAAAAATAGTATATTAGACGCCTGACCAGTGGTGGCGCAGTGGGTAAAAGCATTGACCTGGAGCACTGAGGTCACTGGTTCGAAACCCCGGGCTTGCCTGGTCAAGGCACATATGGGAGTTGGTGTTTTCTGCTCCTCCCCCCTTCTTTCTTCCTGTCTCTCTCTCTCTCCTCTCTCTAAAAAACGAATAAATAAAAAATCTAAAAAAAAAAAGAAGAAAAAAAAATAGTATATTAGTAATATTAGACATGGCTTTGTTATAGATGTAAATAAACCCAGAAATATCAGTGGTTTAACACAACAGATGTTTATTTTTTCATTTATGTAAAGCTGGTATGAGTCAGGCCAACTGTCTTCCACAGGGTGACAGGGATTCAGACTTCCTTCATCTTAAAAGACTACTGTTCAGCACCTCAATTCCAGGGCAGGAAAGAGAGCGTGGAGAACTCAATCTCACTTTTAAGCACTTTGGACCAGAAGTGTGTGTGTGATAAATGTCACTTCTGTTCACAGCCCATTGACCAGAACTAGTCACATGGTCCCAGCCTAATACCAGGGAGACTGGGGAATGCAGGGGAGCACATGTAATATTTGGTGAGCACTATTGTTTCTGCCATAGTTAATCATTTCTTAGTTCTAAAAGCTAGAAAATTCCCTGACTGGTTGGCTCAGTGGTAGAGCATCATCCCAATGTGTGGATGTCCCAGGTTCAATTCCTGGTTCGGATACACAGAAGTGACCATCTGCTCTATCCCTCCCCCACCCTCTTCTCTCCATCTTTCTCTCTCCCTCTTCCCCTCCCACACCCATGGCTGATGATGGCTCCATGGAACCTTGCCTCAGGCACTAAAAATAGCTTGGTTGTAAGCATGGCCCCAGATAGGCAGAGCATTGACCCCAGACAGGGTTGTTAGGTGGATCCCAGTTGGGGCACATGCGGGAGTCTATCTCTATTTCCCCTCTTCTCACTTGAAAAAGAAGAAAAAAAAAGTTAGTTAGAAAATATAAAACTTTGATTATTCTTTAATGAGTATCAATACCTTTCATTGTGCATTTTAGAAAATCAAGACAACTTTTGTTAATTTCTTTAAAATTATAGAAATAAAGATTTAAAGGACATGACATATTCCTAATTGTTTTACTTTAATATTTAATGTAGTATTGTTGATATGAAGAATGTCAGATATTAGGTTTATGATGAACATCTCAGGTTCAAAATAGTCTTAAAGTGTAGGAATCAAATGAGTTAATTCAACAAACATTTATCTAAAAATTAAGAGTGCATGCTGTGTAACAGACATTTCTCTAGGGCACAGTTAAAATCATTGCTTCATTCAGCTCCCAGTTGTGACAAATGTGAGGTATAAAGTGGGAGGGGCAAGGGAAGAAGACAGAGAATATTATTTACTCTGCATTCAAATTCATGATCTTAAAAAGTATACTTTTATATTTTTACATTTGTTCCATGTATAACCATCCTGCATCTTAATATATGAAGTGATTAATTTGCCTTATTGTCCTTTGTTGTCCAGGTACCGCATCTTTGCTTTTGATGATGACCTCTTTAGTTTTGCAGATTTGATCTTTGGCGAGTGGCCTGTGATTCTTATCACCAATCCTAAGTCACTCCTCTATAGTTGTCCTAAACATGAACCACTAGAAAGACTCCTTCACTCAACACATATCAGGTATGTAGAAATTTTTCAGAATTTAATTTCTGAATTTCATATTGATAGAGAATAAATCACTGTGACTGCATTTCCATGTAACAACTATGAGATGTCCCACTTTAGTTGTCTCAACAATCTAAACATTATTGTGAAGATATATTGTTAACTGTTTCATTCCCATTCAGTTAAAGATATTTTTTAAACTGCTGAAAGTTTGAAAACCATCCAGAAATTCATAATTCTACCATTATTACTTTTGTGTATTTTATCCCACCTTTTTATTTTCATGTTGTTATATTGAACATGAAATCATAATGTACATATTCTTTTGTATCCTACTTAAAAATATTAACATTGTATATCAGAAATATCATTTTTTTTCATTTTGCTACATACCCTTTCAAAAAATAGTAAAAGCTATATAAACCTTATGGAATTTAATATTCAGTTGCCATGTGAATTTGACAGTGTGAAATCTTAAAGAGACTTACAACGTTTCTCAAACACAAGGACATTCTTTTTAATATATATATACATTATGCTCTTTTAAATTTTATTTTGAAAAGTATTACAACCACCATCTTAGGAAAGTAGGGTGTGGTATTATATGTGTATTCTTCCCCCAGTAGAACTATTATTAATGATTTTGAGTTTTCCTTAGAGGGCATTCTCTTTTAGGCATGTTTTTACATATAGGGCACAGTCTATTCTAATTCCTACTATTTTTCCTTTCAACAAAGATAATGTATCACAATTTTTCTAACCATTTTCCAATCTTATTGGTGAACTTTTAGATTATTTTCTAATTTGAAGATAAGCATCTGCTACATATAGAGTATTCATTTGAGTAATTCCTTTAGATAGAGTTCTAGAATTGGAATTCTACTGAAAGAGTGTGAATATCTATCTAAGATTGCCTAGTTACTTTATTTGTAACTATAATCATTATTCCTTTTTTTTTTTTTTTTTTTACAGGGACAGAGAGAGGGATAGACAGGGACAGACAGATAGGAACGGAGAGAGATGAGAAGCATCAATCATCAGTTTTTCGTTGCGACACCTTAGTTGTTCATTGATTGCTTTCTCATATGTGCCTTGACCGCAGGCCTTCAGCAGGCCAGGCAACCCCTTGCTCGAACCAGCGATCTTGGGTCCAAGCTGACGAGCTTTTGCTCAAGCCATATGGGCCCGTGCTCAAGCTGGCAACCTTGGGGTCTTGAAACTGGTTCATCCTCATCCCAGTCCGACGCTCTATCCACTGCGCCACCCCCTGGTCAGGCTTTTTTTTTTTCTTTAAGTGAGAGGCACGGAAGCAAACAGACAGACTCCAGCATGTGCCCCGACTGGGATCCACCCAGCAAGCCCCTTACCGGGCCATGCATTGCCCATCTGGGGCCGCTGCTCTGTTGCTCAGCAACCAAACTATTTTAGAACCTGAGGCGAGGCCATTGAGCCATCCTCAGTGCGCAGAGCCAACTTGCTTGAACCATTTGAGCCATGGCTGTGAGAGAAGAGTGAGAGAGAAAGAGAGAAAGGGGAAGAGGAGGGGTGGAGAAGCAGATGATTACTTTTCCTGTGTGCCCTGACCAGGAGTCAAACCAGGGACTTCTACATGTCAGGCTGATGCTCTACCACTGAGCCAACCTGCCAGGGCCACCATTATTCCTTTTTTATTTTTTATTTTTTTACAGGGACGGAGAGAGAGAGAGAATCAGAGAGAGGGATAGGTAGGGACAGACAGACAGGAACGGAGAGAGGTGAGAAGCATCAATCATTAGTTTTTTGTTGCCATTGCAACACCTTAGTTGTTCATTGATTGCTTTCTCACATGTGCCTTGACCGCGGGCCTTCAGCAGACCGAGCCACCTCTTGCTGGAGCCAGCGACCTTGGGTCCAAGCTGACGAGCTTTTGCTCAAGCCAGATGGGCCCACGCTCAAGCTGGTGACCACGGGGTCTCGAACTGGGTCTTCCACATCCCAGTCCGACTCTCTATCCACTGTGCCACCGCCTAGTCAGGCATATTTTTTATTTTTTTTAGTGAGAGAGAGAAACAGACATACAGGGATAGACAGGAAGGGAGAGATGAGAAAAATCAACTCATAGTTGCAGCACCCTTAATTCAATAGTTGCTTTCTCATATGACTTGACTGGGGGACTCCAGCTGAGCCAATGACGCTTGTTTAAGCCAGTGACTTTGGGCTCAAGCCAATGACCTTTGGGCTCAAGCCAACAACCATAGGGTCATATATATTATCATATGCTCAAGCTGGCAACTCCACACTCAAGCTGGTGAGCCTGTACTCAAGCAGGATGAACCCACTCACAAGCCAGCAACCTCTGGGTTTCAAACCTGGGTCCTTAGCATCCAGGCTGTTGCTCTATCCACTGTGCCACCACCTGGGTCAGGCCCCTTATTTCTTTTTTATTTTATTTTATTTTTTGTATTTTTCTGAAGTGGGAAGCAGAAGAGAGACAGACAGACAGACCTCCAGATGCGCCTGACCAGGATCCACCTAGCATGCCCATTAGGGGGCAATGCTTGGCTGCTCTGGGGTGTTGCTCCACTGCAATTGGAGCCATTTTAGTACCTGAGGCGGAGGCCATGGAGCCATCCTCAGTGCCCGGGTCAACTTTGCTCCAGTGGAGCCTTGGCTGTGGAAAGGGAAGAGAGAGACGGAGAGAAAGGAGAGGGGGAAGGGTGGAGAAACAGATGGGCACTTCTCCTGTGTGCCCTGACCGGGAATCAAACCTGGAACTTCCACATGCCAAGCCAACTCTCGACCACTGAGCCAACCAGCCAGGGCTTCTGGAGCAAAGTTGGCTTGTGTGCTGAGGATGACTCCATGGCTTCCACCTCAGGGGCTAGAATGGCTCCAGTTGCAATGGAACAATGCCCCAGAGGGGCCGAGCATCACCCCCTGGTGGGCATGCCAGGTAGATCCAAGTCAGGTGCATGCAGAAGTCTGGCTCTGCCTTCCTGCTTCTCACTTCAGAAAAATACAAAAAAAATTGTGGTAAAATATACATGCATAAAATTTACCATTTTCACCATTTTTAGGTGTATGGTTCAGTGGCAATAAGTGCATTCATATTGTTGTGTAACCATCACCAACATCCATCTCCAGAACTTCAATCTTCCAAAGCCAAAACTCTGTACCCATTCAACAATAACTCCCTTATTCCTACTTTCCTCCAGCCTTTGACAATCAACATTCTACTGTCTGTGTCTATGAACTGACTACTGTAGGTACCTCATATAAATTGAATTCTTTGTTTTTTTGTAACTGGCTTATTTCACTTAGCATAATGTCCTCAAGGCTCACCCATGTTGTAGCATGTGTCAGAATTTTCTTTTCTTAATCCTGAATAATATTCCATTGTATATATATGCCACATTTTGTTTATTCATTCATCCATTGGTAGACACTTGTGCTTTCACTTTCTGGCAACTATGAACAATGCTACTATGAACATGGGTGTACAAATATCTACTCTAATTCCTGCATTTAAAATTGTGTCACTATTTTGAAAGCTGTAATTCTTTTGGGTATATATCCACAAGTGGAATTGTTGGATCATATGGTAATTATATGTTTAATATTTTGAAGAACCACCATACTGTTTTCCATAGTGGCTTTACAATTTTACATTTGCATCACCATGCATAAAGTACCCAATTACTTTTTAAAATAGATACTAATTTGTATATTACCAGACAATATGTGTGCCAGTTTCATAGCACCCTTATCATTATTAGATATTGTATTTCTTTTTAAGTGAAAGGAGGGGAGATATTGCGACAGACTCCTGCATGTGCCCCAACCAGGCTCCACCCAACAACCCTGTCTAAGGCCAATGCTCGAGTACTGAGCTATTTTTAGTGTCTGAGGCGGATGCACTCAAACCAAGCTATTTTCAACACCCAGGACCACACTTGAACCAATCAAGCCACTGGCTGTGGGAAGGGAAGAAGGAGAGAATGGGGAATGGGAGAGGTAGAGAAGCAGATGGTCACTTCTCCTGTGTGCCCTGACCAGGAATTGAACCCAGGATGGCCATATGCCAGGCCAACGCTCTATCCACTGAGCCACTGGCCAGGCCTTGGATATTGTAGTTTTAAAAGGATTTATTACTTAATCTGAAAAAAAATGATAATAAGCCGTTTTAATATATTTTTTGATTACTAGTGAAGTAAGAAATACATCTCTCCATCAGGGTTTTTGACAGGAGCTGAATATCAGATTTAGATATTATATTCTCTGGGACCAGAGAGCCTTAGCCTTATTTGTGACATTGCTTCTTCTTTAGTAGATAGAAGAACCAAATGAGTGGGTGGGAACCAAATGAGTGAGTGGGAACCAAATTAGTAGATGGAAGGCTTGATATTAGATGAACAAAGTCATATGTCTAACCTATATTCTCTTTCTGTGAGAAAAACTAGGAGTTCAGGAGTTTCTTCAGAAAGAAGTTTGGATCTGCTCCAGCTTTATTTATCCAAAGAAAATTGATTCAAAAAAAGAAATTGATTCTGCTTTCTAAAAAGTAAAAGGATAGTTCTAATTTCTCACCAGTTCAGGTTTGCTGAGTTATGCAACTCCAAAAGCCACCATTCAGAAAGAAACATCATCTGAATAGTGATCCCACAGTTGTACCACATGATGATTCTACCCATACTTATATCTTTTCAGGTTATTATTTTATTTATAAAACCAACGACAAATATCTAAAACCATATTTTATACATGCTTTCATTTTAGAGTCTTGGCCTTTTCTTTATCCTCCATTACTTTGGTCACAGTTAAGATTGATGGAGTTCATTTAGGGCAAGCTATTCATTTGTCTGGTCCTGTTTTCACTCTGAAGTGGAACCCAAGAAACTACAGTAATGGGACACATAACATAGAAGTAATCGTCCAGGTAAGTTAACAATTTCCAATTCACTATATAAATTATTAGGCTAAAACCACACTGAACTCTGATTTAGATTTTTTTTTTAATTCACTTGGTAAAGATGAAACTAAGTGTAATAAAGATTTTGGGTACATTGGATTTTGTATGTTCTGAAAATGGGAGTAATTCTGCTATTAGACTAAAATATGAGCAGAGGAAAGAGAAGTGTGCTTCTACTGTGCTCTTTTTTTAACCTCAGGGAATCATTCTTTTGTTTTCTTTCAGCTTTGGCCTGTGTCTTTTATTAATTAATTTTTAAAGATTTTATTTATTCATTTTAGAGAGAGGGGAGAGAGAGAGAAAGGGATGAGGGGGCAGCATCAACTCATGGTAGTTGCTTCTCTTATGCGGTTTGATCAGGCAAACCCAGGGTTGTAAACTGTTGACCTTAGCGTTCCAGTTGACTCTTGATCCACTGCACCACCACAGATCAGGCTGACCCGTGTGTTTTAATAGTGGGAGAAAATCCACCAATATACCAAAAGATAACCGAATAAGACAGAAAACATTTATGTTTTCATGTGTTTGATTGCTGTTTCCAAGTATAAGGAAATTGTGCCCCTATTGTGAAAGCTCTGGGATAGAAAATTTTTTAGGCATCAAAGCGTTTTTTTGTTTGTTTGTTTGTGGAGCATGCATTCATAGCATATGCAGTAATCGTCTGCTTGGCATTATTCTGATAAAGCCTGGGGCACATTTAATTCAATAGCACCTGCCAGAGTAGAAAGTGATCATTGTAACCAAAATAGAATAGTTTCATCAATATTATGAAACTTATCTTTAAGGGATAGATTGTGCTTAGAAATTAGTTTCTAATAAAAAACCAAAAATATGTCAATTTCTACAACTTTATGATTTTATGACAATTTTTAACTAATTTAGTCTTCTATAATTAACCCTTTGAGTAGTACAAACGTTAATGTACGTTCTTGTGCCACCTGACCATCAGATAACAAAAATTTTTATTTAAAAAATGTGTAAGGCAACATTTAAAAAAGGCAAATGTGTTTTCTTCTTGTTTCCATAAATTGGTTATCAAACAAACATGATTTTAAGTTAATAAAACTGTAACTAATTTCATTTTTTGAAAAAAACTCACTCCCAGGGGTCAGTGAGCATGAAAAAAAAGACTCACTACTCAAAGGGTTAAGTCAGTTTGAAACATGAAGCAATCCTTCAGAAGCACATGAAATTATTGTCATACTTTTTTTTGAGAGAGGGAGAGAGAAGGATAGAGAGTGTAAAAGGGAGAGAGATGAGAAGCATCAACTTGTAGTTATGGCACTTTAGTTGTTCATCGATTGCTTTCTCATATGTGCCTTGACTGGGGAACAAGAGCCAGTGACCCCTTGCTTAAACCAGCGACCTTGGTTGGGCTCAAGCCAGTGACCATGGAATAATGTCAATGATCCCATGATTAAACTGGTGACACTGTACTCAAGATGGTGAGCCTGCGCTCAAGCCAGTGACCTTGGGGTTTTGAACCTGGGTCCTCAGCATCCCAGGTTTATGCTCTCTATCCACTGTGCCACCACTGGTCAGATTCATTACTTTTTTATTTTCTTGGTTACAGAAGGATTTTAAGCAGAAAGGAGCTTTTTACTGAGCTCCCCCTAAGGAGATGCCAGGCACTTAAATATTTTACTTAATCCGTATAACAATTCTATAGGGTAGGTAGCTTTATCCCTAATTCATAGATTAGGAAACAAGAGAAGGCACTTTGCAGTGCCACTGTCTTTGAAGTGTTCTGCTTAGAAGGAAGAAACACAGGGAAGATGTGGAAGGAGGGATGGCTGAGGATGAACTCAATGTTTTTCATATTTGAAGTTGGTTATTTAATTTTTATTTATTTATTTTTACAGCGACAGAGAGAGTCAGAGAGAGGGATAGATAGGACAGACAGACAGGAACGAAGAGAGGTGAGAAGCATCAATCATTAGTTTTTTGTTGCCATTACAACACCTTAGTTGTTCATTGATTGCTTTCTCCCATGTGCCTGGACCGCAGGCCTTCAGCAGACCGAGTAACCCCTTGCTGGAGCCAGCAACCTTGGGTCCAAGCAGGCGAGCTTTTGCTCAAGCCAGATGGGCCCACGCTCAAGCTGGCAAGCTCGGGGTCTCGAACCTGGGTCTTCCGCATCCCAGTCCGACGCTCTATCCACTGCGCTACTGCCTGATCAAGCTAATTTTTATTATTTATTTGAATTCTATTTATTTTATTTTTTAAAGTTTTAAAATTTATTTTGTTAACATGTATTCAAGTGTCCCATGCAATATAACACCCTCACCCCCTGACAACGTGCCCCCATTAAATCCCCTTTATCCCCCACACCCTGTCTTCTTCCCCCTTCCCTCTGGGATTTGATGTCCTGTTATCTGTATCTATGTGGTGTGTGTGTGTGTGTGTGTGTATATATATATATATATATATATATATAATTTCACTAATCCCTTCACCTTCTCTGATCCCATCCCCTCATCCCCCTTCCCTCTGACAGCTGTCCCTCTGTTC
The DNA here is from genome assembly GCA_037038555.1 of Rhynchonycteris naso. Classification (NCBI taxonomy): domain Eukaryota; kingdom Metazoa; phylum Chordata; class Mammalia; order Chiroptera; family Emballonuridae; genus Rhynchonycteris; species Rhynchonycteris naso. The sequence goes on along the minus strand of CM072999.1, from coordinate 74,741,955 downwards.
TCCATGACCCCGCCTCTGCCTCTATTCCATTCCTTGTTCACCATGCTCATTAGATTCAACATATAAGTGAGATCATATGGTATTTGTCTTCCTCTGCCTGGCTTATTTCACTTAGCATAATAATCTCCAGGTCTAACCATGCCATTGCAGAAGTTAAGATTTCCTTCTTTTTCATGGGTGTGTAGTATTCTATTGTGTATATGTACCAAGCTTTTGTATGTACTCATCCACTGATGAACACTTGGGCTGTTTCCAGAACCTGGCTCATTGTAAACAATGCTGCAGTAAACACGGGAGTGCATATCTTCTTTTGAATTAGTGTTTTGGGATTCTTAGGCTATATTCCTAAAAGTGGGATAGTAGGGTCAAAAGGCAGTTCGATTTTTAATTTTTTGAGGAAATGCCATACTGTTTTCCACAGTGGCTGTACAAGTCTGTGTTCCCTCCAGCAGTGCAGGAGGGTTCCCTTTTCTCCACACCCTCGCTAGCACTTATGTGTTGATTTGTTAATGAGTGCCATTCTGACAGGTGTGAGGTGGTATCTCATTGTGGTTTTAATTTGCATTTCTCTGATGATTAGTGACCTTGAACTTTTTCTCATATGCCTATTGACCATTTGTATGCCCTCTTTGGAGAAGTGCCTATTCAGTTCCTTTGCCCATTTTTCAATTGAATTGTTTACCTTCCTAATGTTGAGTTTTACAAGTTCTTTATAAATTTTGGTTATTAACCCCCTATCAGATGTATTGGTGAATATGTTCTCCCATTGTGTGGATTGTTTTTTTATTTTGTTAATGGTTTCTTTTGCTGTGGAAAAGCTTTTTAGTTTGATATAGTTCCATTTGTTTATTTTGTTCTTTATTTCACTTGTCCGTGGAGAAATATTGGCAAAAATATTGCTACAAGAGATATCAGAGAATTTACTGCCTATGGTTTCTTCCCAGATTTTATGGTTTCGTGACTGACATTTAAGTCTTTTATCCATTTTGAGTTTGTTTTTGTCAATGGTGTAAGTTGGTGATCTAGTTTCATTTTTTTGCATGTACCTGTCCAATTTTCGCCACACTATTTATTAAAGAGACTATCTTTACTCCATTGTATACTCTTGCCTCCTTTGTCAAATATCAATTGGCCATAAAGGCATGGATTTATTTCTGAGTTCTCTGTTCTGTTTCATTGAACTGTGTGCCTGTTTTTATGCCAATACTAAGCTGTTTTGTTTGCAATGGCCTTGCGGTATAACTTGATATCAGGAAGTGTGATAACTCCCACTTTGTTCTTCATTTTCAAGATTGCAGAGGCTATTCAGATTCTTTGTTGGTTCCATATAAATTTTTGGAGTATTTGTTCTAGATCTGTGAAGTATGCCATTGATATTTTAATAGGAATTGCATTGAATCAATAGATTGCTTTGGGTTGTATAGATGTTTTAAAAATGTTAATTCTTCTTATCCACGAACACAGTATATGCTTTCACCTGTTTATATCTTCCTTGATTTCTTTCTTCAATGTCTTATAATTTTTAGAGTACAAGTCTTTTACCTCTTGGTTAAATTTATTGACAGGTACTTTTTTTTTCTTGTTGCAGTAGTGAAGGGGGCTGTTTTCTTAATTTCTTTTTTCTGACAGTTTATTGTTAGTGTATAAAAATGCCACTGATTTCTGAATACTAATTTTATATCCTGATACCTTGCCAAATTAATTTATGAGGTCAAGTAATTTTTTAACTGAGACTTCAGGATTTTCTATGTACAGTATCATGTCATTGGCAAATAATGACAGTTTTACTTCTTCTTTTCCAGTTTGGATACCTTATATTTCTTCTTTTTGTCTGATTGCTGTGGCCAGGATTTCTAGAACTATGTTGAATAAGAGTGGTGAAAGGGGGCACCCCTGTATTGTTCCTGATCTTTTGTGTGTGTGTGTGTGTGTGTGTGTGTGTGTGTGTGTGTGTGTGAGACAGAGGTAGAGAGAGAGACAGAGAGAGGGACAGATAGTGATAGACAGACAGGAAGGGACAGATGGGAAGCATCATTTCTTTGTTGTGGCACCTTAGTTGTTCATTGATTACTTTCTTCTATATGCCTTGACCAGGGGCCACAACAGAGCAAGTGACCCCCTTGCTCAAGCCAGCGACCTTGGGCTCAAGCAAGCAACCTTTGAGCTAAAGCAGTGACCATAGGGTCATTTCTATGATCCCACACTCAAGCCAGCGATCCTGCGCTCAAGCTGTTGAGCCTGTGCTCAAGCTGATGACTTCAGGATTTTGAACCTGATTCCTCTGCATTCCAGCCCGACACTCTACCCACTGCGCCACCGCCTGGTCAGGGTTGTTGCTGATCTTAAGGGGATTGCTATTAATTTTTGCCCATTGAATACAATATTGTCTGTTGGTTTGTTATATATGGCCTTTATTATGTTGAAGTATGTTCCCTATATTCCCATTTTGCTCGAAGTTCATATCATAAATGGGTGCTAGATTTTATCAAATGCTTTTCCTGCATCTATTGAGATAATCGTGTGATTTTTATTCTTTATTTTGTTTATGTGATGAATAACGTTTATTGATTTGCAAATACTGTACCAGCCTTGCCTCCCTGGAATAAATCCCACTTGTTCATGATGTATGATCTTTTTAATATATTGCTGGATCCGGTTTGTTAATATTTTGTTGAGAATTTTAGCATCTGTGTTCATCAGGGATATTAGCCTATAGTTTTCTTTCATTGTAGTGTCTTTTCCTGGTTAGGGAATGATGATAATGCTTGCATCATAAAATGAGCTTGGAAATCGGCCTGACCTGTGGTGGCTCAGTGGATAAAGCGTTGACCTGGGAACACTGAGGTCGCCAGTTCAAAACCCTGCACTGGCCTGGTCAAGGCACATATGGCAGTTGATGCTTCCAGCTCCTCCCCCCTTTCTCTCTCTCTCTCTCTCTCTCACTGTGTCTCCTCTCTAAAATGAATAAATTAAAAAAAAATGAGCTTGGAAATCTTCCTTTCTCTTGAATCTTTTGGGATAGCTATAGGTGTTAGTTCTTCTTTGAATGTTTGGTAAAATTCGTCTGTGAATCCATCCAGTCCAGGACTTTTGTTTGCTGGGAGGTTTTTGATAACTTTTCTGTTTCATTTGTTGTAATTGGTCTGTTTAGGTTTTCTGATTCCTCCAGATTGAGTTTTGGTAGAGTGTATGTTTCTAGGAATTTATCCATTTCACCTAGGTTTTCCAATTTTTTGGCATATACTGTAGATCTTCATAGTATTTTCTTACAATGCTTTGTATTTCTGTGGTGTTATTTGTACTTCTCCACTTTCATTTCTAATTTAACTTATTTAGGTCCTCTCTTTTTTTCTTGATGAGTCTCATTAAAAGTTCGTCAACCCTGTTTACTTTTTCAAAGAACCAGCTCTTGATTTCATTGATCTTTTGTATTTTTTTTTAGCCTCTATGTCATTTATTTCCACTCTGATCTTTATTATTTGCTTCCTTCTGCTTCCTTTGGGCTTTATTTGTTGCTCTGTTTATTGTTCTTTTAGGTGCAGGATTAGGTTGTTTATTTAAGCTTTTTCTTGCTGCTTAAGATATGCCTGTAATGCTATGAACTTCCTTCTAAGGACTCCTTTTTCTGTGTCCCATAGATTTGGGGTTGTTGTATGTTCATTTTTACTTGTTTCAAGGAAATCTTTTATTTCTTCCTTGATCTCATTATTAATTTATTTATTATTTAATAACATGCTATTTAGCTATTTGTAGTTGATATTTAGTTTCATACCATTGTGATCAGAGAGGATGCTTGATAGGATTTCAATCTTCTTAAATTTATTGGGACTTGTTTTGTGTCCTAACATGTGGTCTGTCCTATAAATTGTACCAGCTGCTTTGGGGTAGAATGTGTCATCAGCTGCTTTGGGGTAGAATGTTTTGAAAATACTAATTAAAACCAGTTGATCTAGTGTGTCATTTAAGGCCGCTGTTTCTTTGTTAATTTTCTGGCTGGAGAATCTATCCATTGATGTTAGTAAGGTATTAAAATCCCCTACTATTATACTGTTGTTGTCCATCTCACCCTTTATGTCCATCAATATCTGCTTTATATATTTAGGTGCTCCTATATTAGGTGCATAAATATTTACAATGGTATGTCCCCTGTTGGTTGCTCCCTTTATCATTATGTAGTGACCTTCTTTGTCTCTTACTATAGCAGTGGTTCTTAACCTTTTTTGAGGTACCGAACCCACCAGTTTCATATGCGCATTCTTTAGTGACAAATAAAATATGATTTTTTTTCCAAATTCAAGACATAGGTATATGTTTTTTTACTGGTGCACAAAATGAGCCGTGCATGAACATCACCTTGCTCAAAGAACAAAACCAACAAAGTGCATGAACTCACAACAAATTTCGGTATTACTTTATTCTGGCCTCTGTGGCAGAGGCTTCTTCGAACCCTTGAGACCAACTCATCGAACCCCTAGGGTTCGATAGAACCCAGGTTAAGAACCACTGTACTGTAGCCTTTGTTTTAAATGCTATTTTGTCAGACATAAGTATCGCTGCCCAGCTTTTTTTTCATTTCCATTTGCATGAAATACTTTTTTCCATCCCTTCACTTTCAGTGTATCTTTTGTTCTGAGTTGGGTTTCTTGTGGACAGCATATATACAGGTCCTATTTTCTTATCCATGCAGCTTTGTGTGTGTGACATAGAGACAAAGATAGGGACTTTGGTATTTTAATTATTCTGTGTCTTGGTGTAGGCCTCCTTGGGTTCATCTTTAATGGGACTTTCTGTGCTTCTTGAACTTGTGTGACTTTTTCCTTCATCAATTTAGGAAAACTTTTCAGCTATGATTTCTTCAAACAAGTTCTCTATCCCTTTTTCATTCTCTCCATCTTCAGGAACCCTTATGATGCAATGTTGTTTCTTACATGTTGTCACAGGGGTCTCTTAGAGTTTCCTCAGTCATTTTGAGCCTCTTTTCTTTTTGATTTTCTGCTTCTGTGCTTACATTTATCTTTTCCTTTAAGTTGCTGATTCAGTCCTCCCCTTTATCCAGCCTGCTGTTGATTCCTTCTAGTGCAATCTTCATTTCTGATACTGTGTTTGTAATTTCTGACTGGTTCTTTTTTAGGATTTAAATGTCCTTTTTGATGCTTGCTGTCTCTTTGTTTATGTTCTTATTGTTATCATCCATTGTTGCTCTAGGATCCTTGAGCATCAGTCTGCGTCTGGTAGTTTGGTTACTTCCATTTCATTTATCTATAGTTCTTTTTCTGGGGATTTCTCTTGTTGATTCATTCATGTCATATTTCTTTGCCCATTTGTCTGTGTATTAGGTAGCTCTACTCTGATTGAAATTTGTTGTGATGTCTTTATGAGGAAGATGGGCTCAGTGGTACTGACCTCCAAGCCACCTGAGTTCCTTGCTCTAGGAAAGCTTCTTGAGGGTAGTATTTACCCTCTCGTTGTATGTGAGTATTGAATGCAGTTGGTCCTTTTGTGGGTGCTGTTATCCCTTCAGGCTGAATGGCTCTAAGAGTCAACCTTGATCATATATATTAGACACTGTGCACTGTCTGTCCTATTGGGCTTACTGTATTTCCCCATGTATAAGATGCACCTTATTTCGAAAAATTTGGGGTCTAAAAACTGAGTGTGTCTTATACAGTAGTTGTGACATTTCAAATGCCATCTGTGGAACTGAGGACGAGGCAATATATGAAGACAGTGATTCATCATTAGACACAGATGAGGACAAGCTAATGGATAAGAGTTTTGACAGTGATGAGTTGTATGAATTTTATGATGAGTAAAACTTGAGTTCAGTAACTTTATATAGTACATTTTTTTTCAAATTTCAGGCCCCAAATTAAGGTGCATCTTATATATGGGAGCATCTTATACATGAGGAAATATAGTATTTTCTCTCTGCAGTGTCTGGTGCCTGCTGAACTCCTTTTTACGGCATGTTGCTTGTGTAGCTAGCTGAATCTAGTGTTGGGCTATCTGCCATTCACTACTGGTTGTGTTGGTTCTGGATCTTCTTGGGTTGGCCTCAGCCATTATTTGTAACCTGCCGTAGGCTACCTGTCTGGAGCTACTGCTCTGTTCTCTGTTTGTGTCTGTGTTTTCTGTTCCTGGGTAGTGTGGGACGGGCGAACCTGTATATAAGGACCAGCTTTCTCTTGCTTAGAGATGACAGCAGCTTCGTAAAAGCCCCAAGCTCTGTAAGATTTACCTCTGCTTTTCAGCTGCTCTACCTCCTTGTGCAGCTGCATGATCTTCCCAGAGTCTTCTGTAGATAGACTGTGGTATGGGCTCAGACTGGCCTCAGCCTGCCAACCCCTCTACAGGTTGCAAGCTTGGTGGGTTAGGGCAGCTGAGGTTGGGAATACAACATTAGTGGGTCCCTCTACTTCAGGGGTCTCTTGGTCAGGAGCTCAGTATGGGGAAAGTGTCCTTACTCCAGAGCCTAATCCCTCAGCCACTGCTAGATACTCAAATTGTATTTCTCTTCAGCAAGGTGAATAGCAGGTTCAGTTTGGGTGGGGCCAACAGTCCCCTCCAGAAGTTCTTGCAGCTGGGAAGCCCCTGGTCTCAGGGAGGAATACTGAGAGAGTCCTCTTGTGGAGTTGACTGTGCCCCCCCAGAAAGTGGCTAAATCCCTTGATTGGACCCAACAATAGGCTCACAGGACCCACACTTTGAATGTCCATGCTGCAAGCCTTTCTCCCTTCCCCCTGTGGAACCTAGCCCAGCGGGGCAGGATATCTAAAATCTGGGCTGGCTGACTGTGAAGCTCCACCCTGTCCAGTGCATATGCCAGCCACTGTGCTGGTGCTGACCACAGAAGGTAGAACTCACTTCAGTTAAGCCCTGTGCCTGATGAACCTTCCCTTAGGACGCGCCAGCAAGGGTAGTTAGGTCCTGAACTGATGTTCTCTGCAGCTGGCTTCTGGTTGTGCCAGCCCTGAGCCTTCCTGGGCGGAACCCAGCATAGACCAGTGAGGGACAATGCCCATGACTGTCCCTCAGCAACCTTCTTGAAGCTATAAGCAATCCAGAGTTTGTGGCAGCTTCTGCTGGCCTGGGTGCACATGGAAATACCAAGCTACACACCTAGGCTGGCTTTTGCCCACACTGGACCTGGGGGAAGGTCAGCACAAGGCCAAGGTTCCCTGAGAACTGCTTCTTGCAGCCTCTGTCTGCTGGCTGCTTATTGGGCCGGCCACTGAAATAAAACCTCTGGTAGAGTCTAGAGCAAGGGTCCCCAAACTATGGCCCGTGGGCTGCCTGCAGCCCCCTGAGGCCATTTATCCGACCCTGGCCGCACTTCTGGAAGGGGCACCTCTTTCATTGTGGTCAGTGAGAGGAGCACAGGATGCATCCGCACCCATAGTTCCCATTGAAATACTGGTCGGTTTGTTGATTTAAATTTACTTGTTCTTTATTTTAAATATTGTATTTGTTCCCGTTTTGTTTTTTCACTTTAAAATAAGATATGTGCAGTGTGCATAGGGATTTGTTCATAGTGTTTTTTTATAGTCCAGCCCTCCAACGGTCTGAGGGACAATGAACTGGCTCCCTATGTAAAAAGTTTGGGGACCTCTGGTCTAGAGCCTGGGGCAATTCAGGGATTAGGAAGTGTGGTAGGTGTGACTCCTGCCCCTTGGCCCCAGGTGTCAATATGTTCAGACTTTTTTCTCAGCCCTCAGTGGGTGTGGCCCCAGGAATCCAGTGGGTGTCCCACAGTCTGCACAGTTTCTACCGAATCTCCTGTAAGGTGGAATCACCAGTCAAATTCTTGGGAGCATGTAAAGGGAAAGCACCAGCCTCAACGTCAGAAAACTGAGTCATTGGCGCACCTCTGCTTCCTGGCTGACTTCTCAGAACAGCCTAATCTCTGTTAGGGTAGGGCAGGGGAGTTGCTTTCCCTAAGGCTGATGCGCAAGAAGGGGACTACTCCTAAGAAAGATGGCGACTATCGTATTGGAGAATGACTGAGCACAGGGGTTCCAGTGGCTGTTCCCCACAGTCTCTCCCTGGGCCACCAACTTGTCACTGCCCTCACACAACTCTAGTCCTTTCAGCCCTCCCTCTGCCAGAGCCCACGGTAAGTGGCTGTGACCGAGATTTTTCACGCTGGCCCTTAAGACAGAGTCTACATCCTCAAGAGTTCCCTCCTCTTTCTCACAAACAGAAACCTCAGCTCTTTTTACTGCCAAATGCTGTGTGGGCACCTCTTCTAGGCTCTAATGCTCTAGGCCGCAGTGCTGGGGCTGGGGCTTTGGCCCCTCCTCTCTCAGGGCGAACCTCCCTGCATTGAGACTTCTTCCAGATCCTCCACCACCACTCGCTTCTGGGAACAGGGCAGCTCTTCTACATCTCTGCCCTTCCTACCAGTCTCAATGTGGCTTCTTCTGTGATCCTTGGTTATAGACTCCTCTTCATTTAATCCAAAGTCGGTTTTTCAAGATGATTGTTCTTAAATTGTAATCCATCCAGTTTGGTCCTGGGAGGTGGCAGTTGAAACGTCTGCCTACTCTGTTGCCATCTTGGAAAATCTCTGAAGTTGGTCATTTTAAAAAGGCCTAAAGGTGTAAGTGCACCTAGAATATTTCCTGTATTTGCAGTAATGGGGGGAATAAGAGGGAGTAGGAGCAACCGTAGAAGGTCTGCTCACTGTAGAAATAGGGAACTCTGAAATTCTTGGACTGCTTCAGAATCTCAGCTTATGTAGTTTTATGAGGAAAAAACCTTATTTATATTCCTTATGACATTTCTGGCTATTTATTTGAATACTTAGTAAAGATGTGAAATCACATTTTCTGTAATATTATTGAGGTATAATTTACATACAAAACACTCTATGTATTTAAAGAGTACAATTTGGTAAGTTTTGACATATACAAACATCCTTGAAACTATTACTACAATCAATATGATATATCACCCTCAAAAGTTTTCTTGTGACCTTTTGTAACTGCCTTCTTTCTATTCTCATTTCCAAGCAACCGGTGATCTGTTTCTGTTCATATGTGTATAACTTTAAAAAAATTAGACTACTGAATGCTAAGTAGAAAACCTGGTTGGTTCTCTCACTCATCAATGGGAACATTAATGTTCTTTTAAATATAGTATACTGGGCTGACCAGGTGGTGGCACAATGGGTAGAGCGTTGACCTGGGACGCTGAGGACTCATATTCAAAACCCAGAGGTCATTGACTTGAGCACGGGGTCACTGGCCCGAGCGCGGGATCATTGACATGACCCTATGGTTGCTGGCTTGAGCAGGGGATTGCTGGCTCAGCTGGAGCCTCCCCACCCCCCGTCAAGGTGCATATAAGAAGCAATCAATGAACAACTAAAGTGCCAAAACTATGAGTTGATGCTTCTCATATCTCTCCCTTCCTGCCTCTAAAGAAATACATACAGACAGACAGACAGACAGTATACTATATAGGTAAGTCTGAAAGAAAAATCTGTGAGAAATGGCATCAATTCATTATCTTATATTTTACCTTCCTCCTATATTTAATGAATATAGGTTCCAGGCAGCCTGACTAGCAACCATTCTCAGATCAGTTCTCAGTGTGGTTCCTGAACTAGTAGCATCAGTATCACTTGGGAACTTACTGGAAATGCAAACTGTTTCCTTCTCAAATCTATGAATCAGAACCCTGGAGATGGGAACCAGCAATCTTTTAACAATCAATCCCTCCAGGTGATTCCTGTGTGTATTGAAGTTTGAGAATCAGTACTTTAGACTGTTGTGTCTACTGTATTTCCCCGTGTCTAAGATGTTCCCATGTGTAAGTCATACTTTAATTTTGAGCCCGGAATTTGAAATAAAATGTATTACATAAAGTTATTGAACTCAAGTTTTATTCATAAAATTCATACAACTCCTGCCTGACCTGTGGTGGCGCAGTGGATAAAGCATCGACCTGGGAACACTGAGGTCGCCAGTTCAGAACCCTGCACCAGTCTGGTCAAGGCACATATGGGAGTTGATGCTTCCAGCTCCTCCCCCTTTCTCTCTCTTTCTCTCTCTCTCTCTCTCTCTCTCTCTGTCTCCTCTCTAAAATGAATAATAAAAAAAAATTCATACAACTCCTTATTTGTGTGAAAAAGTGGGAAATGCAAGTAAAAAATATCTACAACCACTGTATAAGATGCACCCAGTTTTTAGACCCCAAGTTTCTCAAAGAAGGGTACATCTTATACATGGGGAAATATGGTACTTTGCTAATTTAAGGACTAGAAATTTTTATATCTCATAATTAAAGAGAATCTCTGCTTTAAAACAAAACCTTATTTAAAGTAAGAATATTTTGAGTAAAGTTTGATGGATACCAATAAAGTTTCTTTTCACTATTTAAATACTTCTATATAGCCTGACCAGGCGGTGGCGCAGTGGATAGAGCGTCGGACTGGGATGCGGAAGACCCAGGTTCGAGACCCCAAGGTCACCAGCTTGAGCGACCAGCTGGACCCAAGCTCACCAGCTTGGACCCAAGATCACTGGCTCTAGCAAGGGGTGGCTAGGTCTGCTGAAGGCCTGCAGTCAAGGCACATGTGAGAAAGCAATCAATGAACAACTATGGTGTCGCAACGGCAACGAGAAACTAATGATTGATGCTTCTCATCTCTCTCTGTTCCTGTCTGTCTGTCCCTGTCTATCCCTCTCTCTGACTCTCTGTCACTGGGAAAAATAAAAAAAAATTTTAAAATTAAAAAAAAATAAAAATAAGTACTTCTATATAATGGGAAATTTAAAAAATATATGAAAGAGACTAACACTATAATGAATGCCCATGTCTCCATCAGCCAACTTAATAGTCATGAATTCATGACCAGTCTTTTTTCATCTGTAGCATATCCATGTCTCTCCTCCCTGCACCATGATGTCATTTTATATACAAATATGTATGAATCACTAAAAGATAAGGACTATTTTAAAAAACATAACCATACCATATTATACCTAAAAAATTAACAGTAATTCCTTAATATCAAACTATCCAGCTAGTGTTCAGTGTCCCCAATTTGCCCTCTATATGTTTCTCTCTATATATTGCAATTAGCTGATTTGTCTCTTTAGTCTCTTTTAATCAATAGATTCCTTCTCACTCCTCTGTTTCTTTCCCTTTTGCAATTTATTTTCCTTGGAAACTTGATTTTTTATCCTGTGGTGTTTCCTTTGTTCTGGATATTTACCGTTTGATTTCAGTTGGGTTTGTTCTTTTTTGTTTTTTGGGGGTTTTTTTGTGACAGAGACAGAGAAGGACTGATAAGGACAGACAGGAAGGGAGAGATAAGAAGCATCAATTCTTCATTGTGGCACTTCAGTTATTCATTGATTGCTTTCTCATATGTGCCTTGACTGGGGGGCTACAGCAGACTGAGTAACCCTTTGCTCAAGCGAGCGACCTTGGGCTCAAGCTGGTGAGCCTTGCTCAAACCAGATGAGCCCATGTTCAAGCCGGTGACTTCGGGGTTTCGAACCTGGGTCCTTCACATCCCAGTTCGATGCTCTATCCACTGTGCCACCACCTGGTCAGGCCAGTCTGTTTGTTTTTAGGCAAGAATACTTCATTTGATATTTTATACTCTCAACAGAAGCATTTAATACCTGGTTGTCTCTCTTAGTAATTTTAAGATTGATCAGTGTATACAGGTATTGTTAACCTTATCCATTAATGTGCTAGTAAATATGTAACAACCAACTTGGATGATGTTTGGGGTGAGGGCTGCTTTGCAGTGTTTCCCTGATTTATACCAATTTCCATAGTATAAATATTTCTACTATAGCTGCTATTAGGTTGCCAATACAATGTCAAGTAGTTTGCAAAATTTCTGAAAATTTAACAGTTGGCCCTTGTGAGTCAGTCAAGCCAGCTCCAGACACTTGGTTTATTTTTTCCATTCATTAGGAAATCAGCTTTTTGTGTGTGTGTATTTTTTCCGAAGTGAGAAGCAGGGAGGCAGTCAGACAGACTCCTGCATGCGCCCAACCAGGATCCATCCGGCATGCCCACTAGGGGGTGATGCTTTGCCCATCTGGGCTGTTGCTCCATTGTGTCCGGAGCCATTCTAGCACCTGAGGCAGAGGCCATGGAGCCGTCCTCAGTGCCCAGGCCAACTTTGCTTCAATGGAGCCTTGGCTGTAGGAGGGGATGAGAAAGCTAGAGAAAATGGAGAGGGGGAAGGGTGGAGAAGCAGATGGGCTCTTCTCCTATGTGCCCTACCCGGGTATCAAACTCAGAACTTCCACATGCCGGGCTGACTCTCTACCGTTGAGCCAACTGGCCAGGGCCAGGAAATAAACTTTTTACCAAATGATTTCTAGTAGCTATTGATGATCTTTGCCTAGATCTATTATTTCATTGGAGTTATAGAATGATGATATTTCAATTGCTACTCTTTATTAAATTAGGAGTATTACTTAGGGTAGTTCTATAAATAAAACATTTCCCTTATCTACTTGGTGCCCCAATACAGAGTTTATATAAAAATGGCAGGATAAATTTTTTAAAAAGATTATATATATTAATTTGAGAAAGAGAGGAGAGAGAGAGAGAAAGGGGGGAAGAGAAGGAAGCATTGACTCACTGTAGTTGCTTCTCTTATGTGCCTTGACCGAGAAGCCCGTGATTTTGAACCAGCGACCTCAGCATTCCAGGTTGACGCTTTATCCACTGTACCACCACAGGTCAGGCAGCCAGATAAATTCTTAATTCTTCCCTCACTTTTCCTTTAGTAAGTTTTCAGAATAATGAGTTGCTTCTCAAGCATCTGCCAAAGGTAACCAAAAGAATCTTCTAAGTTTAGTATTATTATGAATTTAGTGTTTAAAAAAACGTGTGGTGTGTTTCAATCCATTTTATTCTTTCGATGCTCAAATTGTTCCATCGTTGGGTAGTGGGAGCCTCTCCAAGTTGGCCACTAAGTCCTTTGATACAGTCCTAGTTTTTTTTTTGTTAGTTTTCTGGTATGATAAGATATTCCAAGCTTTCCTTGTGCTTTTCTTACTCAAAAACTAGAATCAGCCATTTTTCTAAAGAACACTGGTTCCTTGTAGAGAAAAATAGTATTTTGAGACCACATTTGGCACTAGCCTAGCTAGCTCACTACTGTTGGGTTGTTGTTATTTCTAGGCCTTTTTAGTGAACATAGGGAAATCCAGATTATTTTTTAAGAGAAAATACATTGTGAGTACATGGTGATATTTCCAGTTGAAATCTAGAATTACAAGGTTTTAAAAATGTTCTGTGTAAAGTGCTTATAGGAATAATCAAAAGTAAATGAAAAAGTAGCATGAGAGTCAATTCTCTGCTCTGCTTCCACCTAGGATTCTGCTGGAAGAAGTAAAAGTGTTCACCACGTATTTTCTCTTCAAGAGGATAATCAGCTCAGATTTGACCCTCTAGCATCATTTATTCTTCTTACTGACCACTGCATGGTGGTGAGTAAATTCAACCTAATGTTTTGTGTGTTTTTACTGGATTTGGTAGGACCAAAGTCATAAATAATCATGTGATAAGAAAACTGAACCGTATAAAATGAAAAGTTTAGTTATTTATCTAGGAGAATAAAATGCTTTTAAGTTGAATTAAAAGAAGAAAAGACATGGACACATAATACTTGTTTGGGAATCTGACTCTAATGCCGTAAACTAGGATAGCTAAAGGAATTATAAGGACTGGACTAAGTTGGATTATGGCTCTTTTAAAAATAATATTTCTTTATACATAAATAATGTATTCTAAATTTAGAAAACTTGGACATTTTAGAAATAAAGTGAAACCATTCCCATATTACTCTTTTGTCACACTACCCATTATAACCATTGCATTTGTCATTATGATTCTCTATTTTACTCTCACATACATTTGTATATGTTTTTAATATAAGACAGTACATATACATTTAATTCTCTTTTGCTGTCCAATTTTTTTCCATGGAGTAATTTATTTAGACTCTTGTCTTATATCAGTTTATATTACTTAAGAATATAGTAGTTATTGATTGCCTTATATTGTAATAGATATACCTTAACCACTTTCCTATTGTTGCGTGTTTGTTTCTAGTTTTTCCATCTATTATATAAATACTGCTTGTTCATACTATGTTTTTTGCATATAGTAGTTCTGGGGGATAAATTCCTAGAAGAGAATTGCTGAATGAAAAAGTAGACATATTATCCTATATGCTTTACTTATTTATTTCATAGTTGCATAAATTATTTATTATATTCATTGTTTGTTGTCTATCCTTCCTCAGTAAAATATAAGCCCTATAAGGGCAGGGATCTTTATCTGATATGCCTAACACAGAGTAGGCACTCAATAAATATTCCTTGGACAAATAAATGTTTTGTTCTTGTTTATTTTTTAGTTTTTTTAATTTACACTGTCAAATAGTCTTCCAAAGAAACTGTAGCAATTTATACTTTATTTCCCTCAGCTCTCACCTATGCTGGGTATTAACATCAAATATACAAAAAATATACACTACAATGTTAAGAAGAAAAATTTTAAACTCCTTTAATCTCATTTCCCAAAGATAGTGTTAGTGCACATCCTCACAGACTTAAAATATGAATTTGATTATTATTTTTATTGGCTTTTATCACTTGTGAGATAGTTGTTTTTTAGATGTTATTTATTTATTTTAGAAAGAGGAAAGAGAGGGAAAGAGGGAGCAGGAAGGAGCAGGAAGCATCAACTCATAGTTGCTTCTCATATGTGCCTTGACTGGGGAAACCAAGGGTTTTGAACCAGCAACCGCTGTGCTCCAGGTTGACCACTTATCCACTGTATCACCACAGGTCAGGCTGTGATAAAGTATTTGAAAAATATGACCAATAGGCATTTGTATCTCATTTTTTACAAATTTTTTGTCTTTTTTTTTTTTAGGTGAAATTCACATAAGATTAGCCATTTTATTTTATGTTTTAATTTTTTAATTGAATTTATTGGGGTGACACTGATTAACATAGTTATACAGGTTTCAGGAGCCCAATTCTATAATACATCTTTGTATACTGTATTGTATGTTCACTCCCCCACAAAATTAGCTATTTTAAAGTGAATGATATAAGGACATCTAGTTCCAAAACATTACCATCACCACATAAGAAGACCAAGTACCTATTAAACAGTCACTCCTCATTTCCTCCTCTCCCAACCTCTGGCAATCACCAGTCTCTTTTCTGACTCTATCCTATTCTGGATTTTCATATAAATAGAATCATACAATATGCAACCTTTTATGTCTGGTTTCTTTCATGAGCATACATTTTTTTGAGGTTCATTTGTGTTATAGCATGTATCAGTACTTTATTCCTCATTCTGACTGAATAATATTCTAGAGTATATATATTGTATATTTTATTAAAGAGCATAATTCAGCCAAATAATTATAAAGATCTAATTGGCTTTATTAAGCGATTGATGAATCAGGCAGCATCTCATGTAGCAACTAGAAGGGCGTTCTCGTCATTTTTTTCTTTTCTTTTTTTGCGAGAGTGAGAGAGAGAAGGACAGAGAGGAAGGGAGAGAGATGAGAAGCATCAGTTCTTTGTTGCGGCACCTTAGTTGTTCATTGATTGCTTTCTCATATATGCCTTGACCGGGAAGCTCCAGCCAAGCCAGTGACCCCTTGCTCAAGCCACTGACCCCATGCTCAAGCTGGTGAGCCCATGCTCAAGCCAGATGAGCCCGTACTCAAGCCAGCAACCTTGGGGTTTCAAACCTTGTCCTCAGCATCCCAGGCTGATGATGTATCCACTGCACCACCACGTTGGCCAGGCATCATTTATTTTGGAGGGGGATTTTTAATAACCACTTGGATCAGACTTTGGAAACTTTGATGTTCTTATGAATACTGGGAATAGTATTAAAAGGAGTATTCTAATTCAGTAAGGCTGAGATGGGGCCTGAGATTCTGCATTCCTAACAAGCTCAAGGTGATTCCAGTGATGATCTGGGGACCGTACTTTGAGAAACAAAGACCTAGATTATATGTTCCTTTATTGTGAGCTAGTCTCCAAGTGAAGGACATCCTGATGGAGAAAGCAAAAAGAAGATGCAGTTTCTGTTAAGTTAGCTGCAGTGTACTGCGTACTGTTTTTCTTTACTCTTACACAACTTTAAAACAAAACAAATTCTGTTTCTCCTAGAACAATGAAAGTGGACTATTTTAATTCAGTCATTTTATGTAACTGTATAAAATTATTTAGTGTCAGCATTGGTATAAGTATCCAAATTCTGAAAGAGTAATGCTGAGGCAACTTAAAATTTTCTTTTTCTGGTAGATCCAATGTTTGATTTTCTCTGACCATATATTTTTCTTATATAGTCATTTCTGCTAATGATGTTATTTCCATTTTTGTTAATGAGGCCATTTTTAAAAACCTTAATTGATGCTGTACCCATGTATTTATTTTATATTAACATCTATTTCTCTGCAGGCCCGGATCCTTTTTGTAATGATTGTGCTGATCCAACTCTTCATTCTCATTATTTTTAGGCATCGAGGATATCTAGAGCTTAAAGGTTTGTCATGGTTTCTTGTCTTAAAAGACTTATTTTAAAATATTACATAATGTCCACACTATTACCAAGTGATAAATATGGATATAAATTTTCTTTGCTTGAGCTCTGTGACGTGCAGCCTTCAAACTAATGTACATTTTCCACAGTACTTTATCTTAAAACAAGCAAACAGAAACCCTCAATCATTTGCTGCTACATGAGGCTCAACCAAAATGGGGGGGAGGGGTGTCATTATATAGCTCAAAATGACTAAACGTTAAAGATCTGCCAGACATTAAAGATCTTCCACATTCTGGTCTTATCTAACTAGCCATACTTTTAAGTAGTTACCTTCAGTCTATGTAATTTTTTACTGCTCATAACATACTCACTTCTGCCTAGGTTATCATCTCTAATGTAAATTGTCTTTCTTAATCAATTTTTTAAAAATTGATTTAAGAGGGAGAGGAAGTGGGTGGGGGAGAGGAGGAGAGAGGGAAAGGGGATATAGTTATGTTCCTGTATGGACCTTGACCAGGGATAGAACCAGAAACCTCTTCAGGACAATGCTCTAATCAACTGAGCTATCTGCCAGGGCTAAATTGTTTTTCAAAACTTGTCTAAATCTTAGGCTCACCTCAAACCCACTTTTTCCTTACCATATTCTCCAACCTTCCAGGTCATAATGTGCTCTTGCCTCTCTGAGTCTCAGTAGTTGTTCCTAGCCAATCACTTGGCTTTACATAACCACTTCAAACATACATATATACGTTTTCTCCTCAACCGAACTAAGTTTCTCAATATAGGAGCTTTTGTTTTCTACTTCTTGTTTGTTTCCCTCTGTACCCAGTGTTGAGTTTGTATATTATAGACAACAAATACTTTTTGAATTATATTTTCCTCATCCCTTCTTGGCTTGGGTGAAATCTCTGGGATCGGGATCCAGTTGTGGGAGGAGGGAGAACTGTAGTAATGACTAAACAGTAAAATGGTTATCTGACTAGGTAGTGCACACATTCTACTGAATGTTATCCTGCTTATATGTCTATATTTTAAAACTTCTATGGAAAAGTTCAAGAAACATTATTGCAAACATATATTTTCCTGCATATAATGTAAATAAATGTTTGAAGGAGGTCCCCAGTTTCATTATTGGGGGATACTAGTATCTTTGTCTTGTTATTTAAAATTTACAACATATTTTTATTTGCATTATATCACTTCATCTTTAAAGAACCCTGTAAGGTGGGTACTATTGTTCCTGTTTTAAACATTAGAAAACTAAGGACTGGGTAGATTATATAGGTTGTCTGAAGTCTCATAGCTAGTAAGAGATGAGAGTAGACTCAAAACCCAAGTCTTCTAACCCCAGGTCAGTTCTTTCCTTTAAACATTTCTCAAATTTGACTACACCTTAGAATCCCATGGGAAACTTAAAATCTTAGTGTCTGTGCAGCACCAATTACATCAGAATCTCTATAGGGATAGAATTTAAGCATCAGTTTTAAAGCTCCCCAGATGGTTTCAGTGTGCAGTAAAGGCTGAGAAGTATGGCTCTGTTTAAAGCAATATTTCTCAGTCAAGCTTCTTAGAACAACTTGGGTTGTTGTGTAAGCTCCTCTTCTCCCCAGGCCGATTAAATTAGAATCTCCAGAGGATGAGACCTTGGCATGGGTGTTTTCTAAAAGTTCCTTCAGGTTATTCTAATGTGCAGCCAAAGGAAAGAGTCATTGCTTAAAGTTTAAAGCATAGCTGCCTCTTAGGTTGAAGGATTATTTATTGATAATAAATAATAATTATTATAGGTAAATATATAGATTAATACTTTGAGAAGTACCAGACTAGAACAAGAAAGAAGCCGAGAGAGTAATGAATAGCAAGTGTGTAATACACAAAGTGAGAAAAGTCATGCATTGTCAGGCTTTGTATGAAATTAACTGTTAGCAGGCTGAACAAGGGTATATCCTGGCCTGTGAAGAAAGACATACAGCCTGACCAGACAGTGGCACAGTGGATAGAGCATCAGCCTGGGATGCTGAGGACTGAGGTTTGAAACCCCAAGGTCGCAGGCTTGAGCACGGGCTCATCCAGCTTGAGCATGGGCTCATTGGATTGAACATTGGGATCATAGACATAAACCCAAGGTTGATGGCTTGAGCTAAGGGTCACTGGCTGAGCTAGAGCCCTCTGATCAAGGCACAGATGAGAAGCAATCAGTGAAAAACTAAGGTGCCGCAACTATGAGTTGATACTTCTCATCTCTCTCCCTTCCTGTCTATCTCTCTCGCTTTAAAAAAAAAGGGGGGACTGAAGCATTCTAGAAGAAAACATAGGCAGTAAACTCTCCAACATCTATCGAAGCAATATATTTGCTGATTTATCTCCACAGGCAAATGAAATAAAAAACAGGATAAACAAATGGGACTATATCAAACTAAAAAGCTTTTGCACAGCTAAAGACAATATGAACAAAATAAAAAGACAAACCATACAATGGGAAAACATATTCGACAACACATCTGATAAAGGGTTAATAACCAAAATTTATAAAGAACTTGTAAAACTCAACACCAGGAAGACAAACAATCCAATCAAAAAATGGGCACAAGAAATGCCCATTCACACTTCTCCAAAGAGGACAAACAGATGGCCAACAGGCATATGAAAAAATGCTCAACATCACTAATCATTCTCTAATGCAAATTAAAACCACAATGAGAAACCACCTCACACCAGTCAGAATGGCGCTTATTAGCAAAACAACACATGTAAGTGCTGACAAGGATGTAGAGAAAAGGGAACCCTCCTGCACTGCTGGTGGGAATGCAGATTGGTGCAGCCACTGTGGAAAACAGTATGGAGATTCCTCAGAAAATTAGAAATGGAACTGCCCTTTGACCCAGCTATCCCACTTATAGGAATATATCCCAAGAACACCATATCACCGACTGAAAAAAAGAAATGCACCGCCATGTTTATGGCAGCATTGTTCACAATAGCGAAGAGCTGGAAACAGCCCAAGTTTTCATCAGTGGACGAGTGGATTAAAAAGCTCTGGTACATATATACAATGGAATACTATGAGGCCATGAAAAAGAAGGAAATACTACCTTTTGCTCAATATGGAAGGACTTGGAAACTATTATGTTGAGTGAAATAAGCCAGGCAGAAAAAGAAAAATATTATATGACCTCACTCATTTCAGGAATCCAAGGAACATTGAGAACTGAGGAAAGGAATTGAGACAGAGGAGGGATCAAAGGGACCAGAGGAAAAGAGGACAGAGGGAAAGGGGATGATAGGATGGGATAAACCTGAAGAGAAGGGGGGAGGGCACTGTAGGGAGGAGAGCAAGGGAGATGTGGAGGGGAATATGGGGGTGGAGGGATGCAGTCGGGGTTACCCTAGAATCTATGTAAACACAATTAATTAAATAAATTTTTTTAAAAAGATTTAAAAAAAGGGGTACTGTAGTTCTCTCAGCCCTGGTCAAGTAGCTCAGTTGGTTAGAGCTTTGTCCCAGCATGCCGAGGTTGCAGGTTTGATCCCCAGTCAGGGCATGTACAAGATAGGAAATGATGGCATGAATTAAGTGAACAACAGATTGATGTTTCACTCTCCCCTCCTCTCTCTCTAAAAATCAATAAATAAATTTTAAGAAAAGGAGAAAAACATACTAATTAACTTTTAACCGTGACTGGTCAAAAGTGCACCATGACTTTACGGACACACTGTAAGTTTTCACCTCTAGTATTGCTCAGAGTGCACTGAGCTTCCTGTCATAGTCTTCTGCTGACTGGTTTATGGTCAGCCACATCAGTGAAATGGCTGGCTGAGGGTGAGGATCTGTGGTATTTAGTCCCTGGCCACAGAATAGAGCTTCTCTGTGTGAAACCTTTGTACTTGGCTTTTTGGCACTTATTTTAAGAGATGCCCATTCAGAGAGCTTTATATGCTGCTCACAAAAATTAGGGGATATTTCAAAATGAATATGAAGCTATAATATAACCCCTAATTTTTGTGAGCAGAATTAGGTGTATCTCAAAATGAATATGAAGCGATAAAATATCCCCTATTCCAGGGGTCCCCAAACTACGGCCAGCCTGTGGGCCTCATGCGGCCCCCTGAGGCCATTTATCCCCCCCCCCCCGCCGCACTTCCGGAAGTGGTACCTCTTTCATTGGTGGTCAGTGACAGGAGCACAGGATGCATCCACACCCATAGTTCCCACTGAAATACTGGTTTGTTGATTTAAATTTACTTGTTCTTTATTTTAAATATTGTATTTGTTCCCGTTTTGTTTTTTACTTTAAAATAAGATATGTGCAGTGTGCATAGGGATTTGTTCATAGTTTTTTTTATAGTCCGGCCCTCCAACAGTCTGAGGGACAGTGAACTGGCCCCCTGTGTAAAAAGTTTGGGGACCCCTGCCCTACTCCCTTTCAATTGGAGTAGGAGGATAACTGTGAGTTGAGTTATATCACATATGGGAAAGGAATATTTGAACAGGTACTCATACTTAAGATTAGACTGGAGAAATTTTGTCATTTCTTTGATATGCTTTTGATACGTTTTGATATACCCTTAGGGAGATTGTATGTTTGGGTACTGAATGCCCTAGAAAACAAAGGCTTAGGTCATCTTTTAAGTATACAGCATTATATTTCAGACATACATGAAGATAAAATAGTGTAGTCTTCTGGCAGGTATTTATTGTTTTAAGTCATATATATATTTGTGTGTGTGTGTGTGTGTATGTGTGTGAGTGCACCTGCTCCTGGTGAGTATACCCTTGCTTTGAACTTCTTATCCTCTCAATTCTAAGTGAATTGGTTCCTCAGAATTTCTGCCAACTTGTGAATTTAAAGTGGTATCATCTGTATGGTTACCATATATCAATAGATTTGATGAATATATAGGATAGCCCATGGAAGTCGTCTAGAAAAATGTTCTAAAGAAATTGAACTTTGCATGTATTCATTGGATTTTTCAAATTTACTCTCTTTAGGGCCTCCAGGATTTACAAATTTGACCTCATTTTCCCTTCATGTCTTGAGCAAAATAAACATCTTCTACTATTTTGTGTTGTTGCTGACTGTATATACAGTGCTGGGTAAGTCAATTAATGAACAGTACATGGTTCCTTCACAAGTCATTTCCTGGGATATGGTCTTGGAAATCAAGTTGTTTCTTAACACGTTTAAAGGACATGTAGTTTACTTAAGCATGCGAAGAAGACCGCATTTGTGTAGAAACCTAACAGAAGATAGTTCATTCAGCTTAATTACCATCTCCTCAGAGCAGCCTTCTTTGACTACCCTAAAGTTTTATCCTTTATTTCATCATGCTTTGTATTTCCTTCATTGCTTTATCAGAATTTATGATTATTTTGGTAGTCATCATCTCTCCCCTCATTAGAATCTCCACTGATGTCTTATCTCTCTTGTTCATCTCTATGCCCAACACTAAGCACAATGTCTACTATTTGGTTCTGTGAACAATTTATTAATGTGTGACTCATAAAAACTCAGCTCAAAAAAGAGAAACTGAGATGAGCAGTGAGTTCAGACTTACTTAACTCTTCTGTTATGTTAATATACCCAATACTTAAAAGTCACTTAGCAATTTACAGAAGTAG
This sequence comes from Rhynchonycteris naso, assembly GCA_037038555.1. Lineage (NCBI taxonomy): Eukaryota > Metazoa > Chordata > Mammalia > Chiroptera > Emballonuridae > Rhynchonycteris > Rhynchonycteris naso. The sequence goes on along the minus strand of CM072999.1, from coordinate 74,719,775 downwards.
AAAGCACTGTAAAGCTTTTTGCTAATGCACTTTAGTGCCTAAAAGTCAGTTAGGCTATTTGTTGCTCAAGTCTTTGTTTTACACTTTTATTTTACTTTTGGACTTTTCTTTGCTCATATCTGACTCTCACTAGAGAACACAAAGTAGTAAAATTAAAAAAAAAATGACACTTTGCCATACTACATAATATGCTATGGCAGATTCTCCTCTGGAAGTCAGTTTTCTTGTCAGCAAATAGGTTGAAGCTGTTTGGGATACTTTTCTTGCACTAGGACAGTGGTCGGCAAACTGCGGCTTGCGAGCCACATGCGGCTCTTTGGCCCCTTGAGTGTGGCTCTTCCACAAAATACCACGTACCCTAATTAAATTAATAACAATGTACCTACTTATATAGTTTAAGTTTAAAAAAATTGGCTCTCAAAAGAAATTTCAGGGCCCTGCCCCTGTCGGGCGCCCGCCGGCAGCAAGGCGGGACGCTGCTCAGCCTCAGTTTTCCCTCCTCTGAAGGAGCTTTGCAAGCTGAGAAGATGTTTAGGTCCTTTCACACCCCTGATTGTAAATACGGCCAGCGCCTAGTCCTACCCACTTCCACCTCCCACCCCAAGAAAAATGTTACGTTTTCTGGGCAAATCTAAGGTTTCCCAGCAATTGCACAGGCTTTACCCCAATACTTAAAAGTGGACAGAAATTAAGCCTTAAAACCCCTGCGGAAGAAAAAGGGGCCCCATGTAAGGTCAGAAGGAGGACACCCGAGTTCAGGGTTAAGAAAAATTTATTAGGGGGTCATCTGCTGGGCTGACTCCTAGGGCGGAGGTCAGCAACCTGTTCTCTAACAGGCAGGGTTGAATAGGGTATTCAAGGGTGGGGGCTGGTAGTCCTTAAAGAAAAATTTAGCTTTCAGCGATTTATGTAAGATTAACCATAAGTAAGCTAGGGGACCTTCCACACCCGGGTTAGTCACCCGGATGCCCAGGGGGTAGTGACCTGGAACATCCAGTTTGTCAGTGTCCCTTTGTCCTTTTAAGGGAGGAGGGGGTCATGGCCACCACCTGCAACCCTGTCACCCCATACTAACCCTGCCAAATTCATGGGGTGGGGGAGTTGGTGAAAGTAACCAAAGGACCATCTGAACATAAAAATTCCTAACTACGGATTAAAGGTTTGGATTTCAAAAAAAAAAAAGAAATTTCAATCGTTGTACTGTTGACATTTGGCTCTGCTGACTAATGAGTTTGCTGACCACTGCGCTAGGAGGCAAAGCAAGTGATTTAGTTCCTGGTAAAAGAAAACATTAAGAGGCCAGAAATTGCTTCATTTTTGAAAGTTGAAACTTGAAGAGAAAACATGTCTTTAAACTAATATGTATCTAATAGAGTTTATATAAAATAGTATATATCTGAGAAAATTACCTGTGACTTTTTAAAGCTAAATTCTAGTCTTACCAGCAAATGATGGTATTTGCATTTTGAGAGTGGAAGTCTGACTGTCCCTTAATCACTCTTGACAATATAGTAGGTTCCAGACACCTGCATACTGAGAATGGGTAGTAAATAATAGTAAGGAGGAGACAAAAGTCATCCTGGCATTAAAGAAGAAAAATTGAAATGAAAAAGCAAGTTAAACTCTGTACATGTTCACCCTATGTATGTAGTTGATGCACAAAGTAATGAATGTGGGTCAACAAGAAAAGGTTGAAATACATTGGTCAATAATAAAGAGAAGAAGTGCATTTTAGAAAGATTAAAGAGATTAAAGTTTTATAGCTTAAAGGAGTAAATCTCAATTATCTGGAAAATTAACCTCTGAGGAATACTGCTTTGCTTCTTAAAGGGAATGTTTATGGATTATATTGAGGTTATTAGTTGCAACAGAACCTCCTGAGCTTTGTGACTGTACTCCTGTATGTTTCTGAAACCTACAAGCTACATTCCTATTCAAGGTATAGCTTGTACTCAGCTGATTTTATAATCCAGAGAAATATGGAGCAAAGGAGCAAATAGTTGGTTAGCTAGGACATCAGGTGCAACATAGAGATTAGCTAAGAAGAAAAGCTATGCAAATAAAATGTTTATAGATGACATGTCTCATATTTCTTCCTTATTCCTGTAAATGCAGCTTGTGATTCTGTAATTAGAGTCATAGTTATTTAATCTTTCCTTTTCTCTCCACTGCCTCTTCAGGACCTTGGTTCATTGGTGAAATTGCTAAAGGCAAAATGGGTTGCTGCTTTTCCTTTGGGATCTTTGTTGACGGGCGTTTCCTACAAGGCAGTATAACATTTATGGTTGGAATTCTCCAGGTAAGAAGTCAGAAATGCAATTGAAGAACATCTTTGGTTTGTTGAACTACTGATTAACATTTAAGAATTAAATCAAGCCTCACCTGTGGTGGCACTGTGGATAAAGCATCGACCTGGAACGCTGAGGTTGCTAATTCAAATCCCTGGGCTTGCCTGGTCAAGGTCATACAAGAAGCAATTACTATGAGTTGATGCTTCCCACTTCTCCCCCCTCTTTCGTTCTCTCTTTCTCTCTCTAAAAGTCAATTTTAAAAATTTCCCCCAAAAAGGAATTAAATCCAAAATCCCAAATTAAACACCATAGATCATGTTCTATAACTTACTGGCAGGCAGTCTTTAATATTTGGCATTTTGTTTGCCTTTTGAGTACTTCATAATCTCTTCCATAATTCTCTTGTAAACATCTAAAATATATTTTTAGCAGGCAGGGTTTATAAGAGGCAAAAGAGGATTTTGTTTTTTGTTTTTTGTGCTTTTCATTGACAAAAAATTGAAATAAGGCACTCATGGTAGAATAAATGATAGATTTCTGAGTAAACCAAAATTGATTATGATAATTATCATTAGCTTCATTAGCAGGAAAATATTTCAGTAGGAGGGAAGAAAAAATACACACACAAGAAAAATAGGTCACTTATCCAGTGGAAGTTGTACTGGCCAAAACCAAGCCTGGGCTTTCTAGTAATGTCTTATTAGTATACTTGTTTAGGAAACACTGATATATTTGGTTTACATTTTGGTTGAAATCACAAACAAAACCCTACCCATAGCAAATCTCTATAAATAGGTTTGAAAGATATTTACCTAACAATTTATTTTATTCACTTAATGAGACTAATGAACCGCCTGACTAGGTGGTGGTGCAGTGGATAGAGCGTCGGACTGGGATGCGGAGGACCCAGGTTCGAGACCCCGAACTCGCCAGCTTGAGCGCGGGCCCATCTGGCTTGAGCAAAAGCTCGTCAGCTTGGACCCAAGGTCACTGGCTCCAGCAACGGGTTGCTCGGTCTGCTGAAGGCCCATGATCAAGGTGCATGTGAGAAAGCAATCAATGAACAACTAAGGTGTTGCGACGGCAACGAAAAACTAATGATTGATGTTTCTCACCTCTCTCCATTCCTGTCTGTTCCTACCTATTCCTCTCTCTAACTCTCTCTCTATCCCTGTAAAAATAAATAAATAAATAAAAATAAAAAAATGAGACTAATGAACCAAAATCTGGAGGTGATTATCTGAAGTTTTGGAAGAGATCCAAAAGCATTGTTTAGCCTCACTGGCGGTGGATAGAGTGGCGACCCGGGATGCTGAGGTCACTGTTTAAAACCCAAAGGTTGCTGACTTGAGCATGGGCTTGTTGGCTTGAATGGGGTCATTGGCTTGGGATCAACATGATCCCAAGGTCACTGGCTTCAGCCTTAAGGTCTCCAGCTTGAAGCCCAAGGTTGATGGCATGAGCTCAAGGTAACTGGCTTGAGCAAGGGGTCACTGGGCCCTGGCCAGTTACCTCAGCAATAGAAGGTTGGGCAGGCATGTTGGAGTCCTAGGTTCAATCCCCAGATTCCCTGTCAGGGTACACAGGAAAAGTGACCATCTGCTTCTCCACTCCTCCCCTTTCTCTCTCTCTCTATCTTCCTCTTCTGCAGCCATGGCTCGAAAGGTTCGAGCAAGTTGGCATGGGGGTGCTCAGTTGCTGAGTAATGAAGCAGTGGCTTCAGATGAGCAGAGCATCACCCTTTAGGGGACTTGCTGGGTGGATCCCAGTAAGGGCACATGTGGGAGTCTATCTGCCTGCCTCCCTGCCTTTCACTTAATAAAAAAAAAGTGGGGGGTCACTGGCTTGGCTTGAGCCCCCCGGTCAAGGCACTTATAAGAAGCAGTCAATGAACAACTAAAGTGAATGCTTCTCACTAAATTAATGCTTCTCATTTTTCTCTCTCTCTCCCTTCCTGTCTCTTTCTCTCTCTCTCTTAAGCAAAAAACAGAAAACATTGTTCAGAATGAGTTCACAGCCTCATAACAGGATAGTAAAATGTGATCAGCAGGATTAGAGATAAACAAATAATGAAGACCTCTGCAAACACTGACCATAGGCCAGAACGTTCTCTGTAAAGCATCATTTCGTATGTGTGTAGGTCTGAGTCCATTTCAACTTTTCATTATGTAAATGGGGGCCTGACCTGTGGTGGCGCAGTGGATAAAGTGACGACCTGGGAACACTGAGGTCGCCAGTTCAAAACCCTGCACCGGTCTGGTCAAGGCACATATGGGAGTTGATGCTTCCAGCTCCTCCCCCTTTCTCTCTTTCTCTCTCTCTCTCTCATTCTCTGTCTCCTCTCTAAAATGAATAAAATAAAATAAATTTATTATGTAAATGGGGACTATCAGGAGCACTCTTATACCAAGTAAAACCTGAGCCTTACCAAAGGGTGGTTATATATTCATATTTGAATAAATAGTATACTTAATAATGGATCTTTCTGATCATCTAGGCTCATGAGTCCCAAATCTAGATCTCTGATCTAGACTTCTACTCTGCACTTGAAGTGCCTATATACCCAACTGCCATTTCACATCTTCCCTCAGATATCTAACAAGCATCTCTGCTTAATAGTATATCTTTAATTGGATCCTTAATTTCTACCCCCAAATTTGTTCCTCTCTAGTTTTTTTCAATTTTAATAAGTGGTCCACATTCAACCAGTTTCTTTAGGATGTATCCTCAATGCTTCCCCTTCCCTCATACTGTCTCAGTTCATCAGCAAGTAATATCTTATTTGCTCTACCTATAATATTTATCTTGAATCTAACACTTCTTTCCATCTCATTACCACCACCGTAGTCTAAGTCGGAATTATTTCTTGTCTTGTCTACTGCAAGCTCTCCCTAACTGGTCTTCCCTCTGCTGCTGTGCCTCCCTACTCTCAGTGTGCCACTTGAGCATCCACTGTGGTCCCTTTAAAACCTTAATCAGCCCACTCATCCTCATCATAAAGCTCGTTAAGCAGAGAAGTGACAGGATCTGGGTCCTGCTGACTGGCTCATCATGTTCTGGACCATTGACTTTAAATAGTCCAAAACCTCACCCACCTCTGGGCTTCTCATTTGATTCTTTTACCTGGAATGCACTTCTTCCCACTGACTCATTCCTGTCCTTAGGCCTCAGAGAGCCCATTACTCGATCATGACCCAGTTATTTCCTTTATCAAATTTCTCCAAATCTGTTATTATCTTTTCTACTTTGTTTTTTGTTGTTGTTTCTCCCTGTTAGAATGCAGCTATGCATTTTTGGGTTTCTTCCTGTTAGAAGGCATCTTTTCTGATTTGTTCACCAATGTGCCCCAAACCTAGAGCGTAGCACAGTGCCTGCCACATGATGATGAATGATACAGCAGCTAAACTTAGACTATAACTTAAATCTTCTAATTTGTATTCCAGTAATCATCATACTACTTCAAATAAAAATACAGAGATAAGAAACAAATATTGATAGCCAAGTCCCTTTGCCCTTCCTCACTTTGCCCTTAAAGTGTGTATGTGTATATATACATACATAATCAATTCATTTCCACCTTAAACATTATAAAGGGTTTCAACATAAATGAAATGATACCTACTTTTAAAATGAACAAAAGGATTCAGGCCCAAATATACAATTAACTACAAGTCAACTGTTGTGTTACAAGCAAGTGTGATTAAAGCATAAAGAATCAGAGATTTAATCCCTAAGAGAGAAAGCAACGTATTCTTAGGAGCTAATATATTAGTGAGACCTGGCCCTGACCTCTCTGAAGGCTTGCTCAAAAGCTAATGATTCTGTTCTTCTCCTCTTTCCAGCTGGTATTTTTTAACATACCCTTGATGGCTTACCTGTGTTGGAGCTTGCTGCAGCGGTGCTTTGGTCACAACTTCAGGTCTCATCTCCGTCAAGGAAAATATTTGAAAATTATACCTGTTCACCTTCTTATGTCACTGCTGTACATCTGGCAGATTTATTCTTGCTATTTTCTGCTTATGACATATGGCACGGTAGCGTTTTTTCTATCCCCTTTGCGGACCTGGTTGACACTGCTGACACCTGTTCTCATTTATTACGTGTGGACACTGAACTCCAAGGAGCTTGGAACCTTTACATTGCAGTTAAAAAGCCACCTGAGCTCCTGAAGGCCATGTCTCACCATCTACCTCTGTAGCCCAGGCCTCTGCCCTAGCAGCAAGTGGAAGGCCAATATTGCTGGGCAACTTTCAGGGAGCTGCTGTTCTTTGGCCACCCAGGAGTTGAGTGATTACCCACTACTGATTCCTGCAGCATGGACTGCAGAAAAGTCTAAATAATGCCATGATTCCTACCTTCCCCAAGAAGGCAAAGGGTTGATTTACTTCTATGAAGAGAAAATCCTATATTTAGATCCACAGGACGGGGGCTGGATGTGTATGGGTGTATCTAAGGCCTGGTATTATTTTTTTTTTACTTTTTAATTGAATTTATTGGGATGACATAAATAAAATTATATAGGTTTCAGGTGTAAAATTCTATAACACATCATCTATATTTTGTGTGTTCACTTGACTGCAAGTCAAGTCTTCTTCCATCACCATTTATCCCTCTACCCACCTTTCCCTCTGGTAATCACCATACTGTTGTCTGTCTCTGTCAATTTTTTTTTTCCTTAATGCCTTCACCTTTTTCATCCAGCCCTACAACCCTCCTCCCCTCTGACAGCTGTCAGAGTCTATTTCTATTTTGTTTGTTAAGGCCTGGTTTGTTTTTAGGGCTACCTCATGGAAAGTACCTTGCACAGTGGACCTCAGCAGTCAGGGTTGCCATATTAGAGGCAAGGAATCAATGTGAATTTGGGCCCCACCTTGACTACCTTTGTGCTATTAGCTATTTGTAACCAGTCCCCTATTCCTGCAGGGTTAGGGTCTCTGCTTCCTTAGTTGAGGGTGTTTTCAACCAATCAAATAAATTTATAATGAATAAGAAATAACTCAGGGCCTCTCCTTCCTGGGGCCTTGAGGGACCAGAGCCATCCTGCCTGAGGCAAATCAAGATCAAAACAGGCATGGTGAAGCAACTGGCCAAAGAAAAACATTATGTATGAAGAAGCAAAACAACAAGAAGAAAAGATTGAAAGGATGAAAGCTGAAGATGGTGGAAATTATGCCATTAAAAAAGTAGGCAGAGATCCTGCAAGATTGCCGGTTGATGTTCGCAGCTTGCCAGTACAGGTTGGAAGCTGCATATACTGATCTGTAGGTACTAGTGAAAAAGTTGGAAGAAGCTGAGGAATATAATAAGTAAGCATAGTTAGTACTGGATTCAATGAAGTTAGAAGTCTGAAGTTTTTATCTACAGGCTGCTTTTTGGGGGAAGTTAACCCACAATTAATTATTTTTGATCATTTTTGTGTTCAAGTAGTATGACAATGTGATTCTTTTTGTGCAGTTGCATATATTTTCCTTTGCCTAATGTGTCAAATAAATGAATTCGTCAAATAATATTGTTTATTTAATACTTTTTCACAAATATTTTAATTAACCTTTCATTATAAAGTCATTGACTTTTTTGACAGAATTAACATCTGTTAGATTCTATAAAAAAACAAACTTAAACTGGACCTTGTCGTTGTCGCCTGGCCTCTGGACTAGAGAACCAGAGGAGGCGTGGCCAGGCCGCTGGGGCGGGGCGGGGCGGGGCGGGTTGTTGCCGGAAAGGAACTCGGAAGTGGAGCGGCTTCCGGAAGTGGAGTGGCTTCCGCAGTGCTCTTCTGAAGGTCCCAGGTCGTTGTTGAGATGGCGAGTGCAATTGCACCTGCAGTCCCTTCCCTGGCTCCGCCTTTGGAGCAGCTCCGGCACCTAGCAGGGGAGCTGCGGATGCTCCTCCCGGGAGTGCGTGGTGAGCTGGCGCAATTGGGACGGGCGACCTCGGACGGGCTTGGGTCGGGAAGAGGCCCAGATGTAACGGGGCCTAGGGCGGAGGAGGTGGGGGCCCGAGGTGCCTCCGCTCATCTCTGCTCTTTCTTCTGCCACCGGCCGGCGTACGCTCCACACCCACCCAGTCGGCGAAGCCCGGGAGACTACCAAGGAATTCAATCAGGAGACGTTTTGGACGAGACTCGGTGAGTGCCTCTCCTCCTGTGGTACTACCGCCTCGCCTCTTCCAGCGACCTGACCACTTTCCATCTCGCTTTTCCCTGCTGCATCCTTCTGCAGGGGTGCCTCACCATGCCCGCTTTGACACCTCAGAGGTTGAAATATGAAACATTGATTTTTGGAGATGTTTTTGAGACGCCCTAGCCGGTCAGGGTGGAGAGGGAACTCATTATCTTTCAAGTCCGTGCAGCAGCTGTAATCTTATCCTTTTGGCACTAATATGGGCTCCTGCCTTCTCCACTGTCACTCCCTAGATGAGGCAGCAGTGAAAGTGTCAAGGGAAGCGACGACTCTCACCGAAGTCTTCTCTCGACTTCCATTGCCACTGCCATCCTCACAGGTGGGCTTTAACTATCTGGAATCCTTATGCTGCCTCGTTATTCTTTAGGAGCCCTTATTTTCTTTCCACCTTTTATGCTCAAAGCAGAGTATTTATTATCATCTGTCAGATAAGACTGCAATTCTCACCTCACAGGATTGTGGGGACCATATTGCCAAGTGCACTACCTGGCATAGAGTAGGCTGTCTTCTAAAAAGTACTGGTTCAATTTCAAGTTAATTCTGGTTATTTCCTTTCTGATAAAGTTTTTTAAGCCCCTGTTATTTGTTTTCACATATATGAAACTATTTGACAGACGAGTAAGCAGACTTAGAGGCTCAGGTTTAGGTAAATGAACAGTAGAGTTAAGAGTTAAATTAGCCTGACCAGGTAGGTGGTGGCGCAGTGGATAGAGCATGGGACTGGGATGTGGAGGACCCAGGTTCGAGACCCCGAGGTTGCCAGCTTGAGCACGGGTCCATCTGGCTTGAGCAAAAAAACCTCACCAGCTTGGACCTAAGGTCGCTGGCTCGAGCAAGGGGTTACTCTGTCCGCTGAAGACACATTTGAGAAAGCAATCAATGAACAACTATGGTGTCACAATGGCAACGAAAAACTAATGATTGATGCTTCTCATCTCTCTCCGTTCCTGTCTGTCTGTCCCTATCTGTCCTTCTCTCAGACTCTCTCTCTGTCCCTGTTAAAAAAAAAAAAAGAGTTAAATTAGGCCCTGGCCTGTTGGCTCAGTGGTAGAAGCGTGGATCCAGCCAGGTATGTGGAAACCCTGGGTTTGATTCCCAGTAAGAGCACACAGGAAAAGCGACCATCTGCTTCTCCACCCCTCCCTTCTCTGTCTCTCCTCCCCACTCCCACAGCCATGGCTCATTCGAACAATTTGGCCAGGCACTGAGGACGGCACCATGGCTTGCCTCAAGCACTAAAATAGCTCGATTGCCAAGCAACGGAGCAAGGGACCCAGATGGATAGAGCATCTCCCCATAGTGGGATTGCCCAGTCAATCCCAGTCCCTGTGCATGTGGTAGTCTGTCTGCCTCCCCACCTCTCACTTAAAAAAAAAACAAAAAAAGTTAGAGCTTATCTGATGTCTAAGCTATACCTTTTTGTTATGTTATGTTACATAATACTCTTTTTATATTGAATATTTTTATATTTAATTAGTAACAATGTGTACAGTATAAAATTCAAAAGATATCAAAGTTAAGTGTGCTACAAAGTTTCTATATCCCCTCTCCAGTTCCTTTTGAATTATTCATACCTGTTCTATGCATATGTGTTTATGCCTGATTCAGGGACACCAGATAGGATGATAGAATGTCAGAAACATTTTTCTGGACCTTCCTTTTTTAAAAAGTTAATATAGTTTGCACATTGATTCTTAGCAGCACATATAAAGTGCTTACTTTTTTGTAATGGTTGCATGGTGTTCAGTAGAATGCACGTAACCATAATTTATTTAACCAGTACTCAATGTGGACATTTAAGTTGTTTCCAACTTGTAACTATTTTAAATAGTGCTGTAAATTGCCTAATACATGTTTGGTGTGTGTGTGTGTATTGTTCTTTTTTGTTTCAGTCATATTTTGTTTTTCAATTACAGTTGACATTTTTTGTTTGTGTGTATATTGGTAAAAAAAATTCTAGGAAGTATTGTAGAATTGTTACAACGAAGAACTTATGCATTTTAATAACCCCTTATTATACAACTAATGAAAGTAAACATGTTGACTGTGACCAGATATGCCCTGTGCCAGTTTTTCTACTTAATTTGCGATGTTATTTAAAAATTGCATAGTCATTGGCTTATTTGATTTTCATAGTCAATAGTTTTCTTTCTCAAGCTATATATCCAGAATTTTTTTTGTTTTTTTTTTTTTTAATGTTTTATTTATTTTTTTTTTACAGGGACAGAGAGAGAGTCAGAGATAGGTATAGACAGGGACAGAGAGACAGGAACAGAGAGAAATGAGAAGCATCAATCATTAGTTTTTCGTTGCCGTTGTGACACCATAGTTGTTCATTGATTGCAATCTCACACGTGCCTTGACCGCGGGCTTTCAGCAGGTGGAGCCACCACTTGCTGGAGCCAGCGACCTTGAGTCCAAGCCGGCGAGCTTTTGCTCAAGCCAGATGGACCCGTGCTCAAGACGGCGACCTGGGGGTCTCGAACCTGGGTTTTCCACATCCCAGTCCGGCGCTCTATCCACTGTGCCACCGCCTGGTCAGGCATATATATCCAGAAGTTTTGAAATGGAAAAATATTCCTTTGCTGTTATCTACAGTGATGAACTCTCTCCCCCTACATAACTCAGAGATCTGTGATGAGGAAATGAGATTAATTATAGAAGCGTATTTAAAAGCTTTGTGGAAGAAGTCAGTAATTATTTTAAAGAGAGTAGTGATGTTACCTTACTTTCTTATCTGACAACTCCTTTCTTTCAAATATACTTAGGGCTTGCTGCTAAAATTTACAGCTAGTAAGACACCTTGAGGAGGCAGCTCAGAACTATTTTCTGTACATGCTCAAGCCAGCAGTTTCAGTCCTATGGAAAATAGAAGTTGGTTTTGTTTGAATTATGTATATTTAAATCACAATTGCTTTCTTAGGACTTCAGTACATTAGTCTTACTGAATAATGGTTTTATTTTTAATTCCAGTTCCATGTGGACTGGTATTTATATAAAATTATGTGTTTGGATGTTGAAACAATGTCAAACTGCCATACAAGTTCTAAGCACTCTCATCAATCATTGTATTTACCCACCCCAGACTGGTAAACAGTTTATGGACTGGCACCATTCTGTAGAGCAGTGTTTTTCAACTGCTGGTTCACAGACTGTTCTGCCAGGAATTTTGTGCTGGTCCACAAAATAGTAAACCACCTTGATGTTGTATAAAGATTACAGGTCCGGTGATCTTAGTTGAATTCGCTTATGCTCAGAGTGATTTCTGCTTTAGTGGTCCCCAAAATAATTCTATTTTCACTGGTTCCCAAGTGTAAAAAGGTTGAAAAGCACATAGCACTGGCTTGGAATTTAGCAGCGAAGTGAGGACAAGGAAAATAAGAGAAAGTCAGTGATTGCTTAGAAGGAAAATAGTAGACACTGAGCTCTAGAGTCCATTATTACCTTTAGGTATATTGTGACCCTGCTAGAGAAACAGAGACAGACACCTAATTAATCATCTAAAAGGATTGGCAAACTTTACCTGGGAAGGGCCACATGGTAAGTAAGTATTTAGGCTTTGCAGGTTAGCTACTCAACTCTACCCTTGTAATGGGAGCACAACTAGAAATAATATGTAAACAAAAGAATGTGGCTGTGTCCCAATAACTTTATTTAAAAACACTGACGGTGTACCTGATTTAGTCCATGGACCATAGTTTGTCAACTGCTGGTCTAAGGTAAGGTGAATATTTCACAACAGAAATCAAGAATAAATTTTCCCAGCTGTTTCTCAATGTTTTGTTGAAATACCAGGTCAGAACCTGGTGTATATCTAACTTCTTATCTGGTATGTGATGGGAATAGCACAAGGCCTAACTCATAATAGGACTTCAGGAGGTGTTTGTAATGCCATATAGATGTCTACTCTCTTCCATAATAGAAGGCTTGACCACATTGCTCTAATCCATTTCCTTTTATAATTCTTTTTTTAAAAATTTTATTTAGAAAATTAAGTTTAACAAGGTGACATTGATCAATAAGAGTACATAGGTTTCAGGTAAAAATTTTTATAGCATTTAAACTGTTGATTATGTTGTATACCCATCACCCAAAGTCAAATATTTTTCGTCACTATATATTTGTCCCTCTTTACTCCCTCCCCCCACACCTCCTCCCCACTCTCCTCCTCTGGTAACCACTTCACTTTTATCTATGTCCATGAGTTTTGATTTTATATCCCACCTATGTGTGAAATCATACAGTTCTTAGCCTTTTCTGATTTACTTATTTCACTCAGTATAATGTTCTCAAGGTCCATCCAGGTTGTTGTAAATGGCAATATGTCATCATTTCTTACGGCTGAGTAGTATTCCATTGTACATATGTACCACATCTTTATCCAATCCTCTATCGAATGACACTTTGGTTGTTTCCATGTCTAGACCACTGTGAATAATGCTGCAATGAACATGAAGATGCATGTGTATTTACTTACCAATGTTTTTGAGAGTTGGGGGTAGATAACCAGTAGAGGGATTGCTGGGTTACATGGTAATTCTATTCTTAATTTTTTGAGGAACCACCATACTTTCTTCCATAATGATTGTACTAATTTACATTCTCACCAGCAGTGAATGAGGGTTCCTTTTTCTCCACAGCCTCTCCAACACTTGTTATTACCTGTCTTGGTAATAGCCAGTCTAACAGGTGTGAGGTGGCATCTCATTGTAGTTTTGATTTGCATTTCTCGAATAGCTAGTGAAGATGAGCATCTTTTCATATATCTGTTGGCCATTTGTATGTCCCCTTGGGAGAAGTCTGTTCAGGTCCTCTCCCATCTTTTAATTGGATTGTTTGCTTGTTTGTTGCTGAGCTTTATGAGTTCATTATATATTTTGGATATTTACCCCTTATTGGAGCTGTTGTTTGCAAATACCATCTCCCGTTTAGTTGGGCGCCTATTTGTTTTGTCAGTTTTCTTTAGCAGTGCAGAAGCTTTTTAGTTTGATATAGTCCCATTGACTTATTTTTGCTTTTACTTCCCTTGCCTTTGGAGTCAAATTTATAAATTGTTCTTTACAGCCAAAATCCATGACTTTAGTCCTCTTTTCATTCTAAAATTGGTCCCCTTCCTCATAGGAAGCCCAGAGGCTCTGTGAACAAGTCCGTGCTGCCATCGAGGCAATAATTGCAGTATACTATTCACTTCCCAAGGATCGGGGTAAGCCACTGTGTACACATGAGTATTCAGTTTATAGGTTAGCTCTTTGCTTAACATGAGTTAATGTCCTGCGACTTTACCTTTTTGCAATTTGAACATGTAATGTAACTTTCTCTCATAAAATGCAAAGATAACTTTATAATGTAAGTAACCTCTATAAATAAGCCTTTACATATAGATGCTACCTTGCCCAACTCTAAGATTTTTAATTCTCACTGGCTCCTTCTTCTCTAATCCAAGATGCTAGCTGGGTCTCAGCCCCATATCCAGGCTCAGGCCATCCCCAGTCTCTACCCATATCAAGCCCTGTTTCTGAGTCCCCTCCCCTTTTTTTTGAGCGAGAGAGAGGGACAGACAGGAAGGGAGAGAGAGAGATGAGAAGCATTGACTCATAGTTGAATCACTTTAGTTGTTCATTGATTCCTTTCTCATACATGTCTTGACCAGGGCCCTCCAGCCAAGCTAGTGACCTCTGCTCAACCCAGCAACCTTTGGGCTCAAGCCAGTGACCATGGGATTGTATCTATAATCCCACAGACAAGTCAGCAACCTTGAGGTTTCGAACCTGGGTCTTCAGCGTCCCAGGTCACCACTCTATCCACTCCACCATCACTGGTCAGGCAATATGTAGATTGAGTTCCCTTATACATTAAGTGGCCTTCCGCTTGCCTGTAAATCCATGCCTTGATTATAATCATGGCAAAATTATAAATCTACATGTCTCATGGATCATTAGGGTTACTCAAAAGTAGTTAAAACTTCAAGTATTTTATGCACAAGTATCAAAGGACCACTGTCATTAATGAGTGAATACATGCTGTCATGGAAATATTTTGTTCTAAGTCTCTTTGAGAACAGCATTCAGGAATGATGGGAGGAGCAAGAAAATGACATGGGGATATAAATCAGACTTGAGTTTTGTGTGGGCACTCCAGTTAAGACACATGGGCATTGCCTTAAGTTCTGTAATGCTTAGACTCTCAGGAAAGCAGGTTGGTGACTTCTGGAAAGAAGGCCAGGCTGCTTAGTCTTTAGGTTTGACTACAGGAATCACCCTGAGAAAGCTGGTTCGGAGCACCACTTTGGACATCGTGGATGGCATGGCTCAGCTTGTGGAAGTGCTCTCCATCACTCCAGCGCAGAGGTAGTCATGCTGCAGTTGGGTTATTAGTGGGGTTCCTTGTTTCAGGGAGGGAAAAAACTCATTTAAATAGCAAAGTTACTGTTAACTAAGAAGTATGACCGGGGTGAAGGAGCTCTTTAGGAGATAGTAAGCTAGTTTATTGATATATCCTTATTGATTCCTTTCTGCAGCCCGGAGAACAGTGACCTTATTTCCTGTAACAATGTCTGGGCTGCATGCCAGCAGGTGCCTCAGTTACCAAGAGGTGAGTAAGAGTAGAAAGTGGACCATTTACTTCGCTGGCCAAAACAGACAGACTTCTCATACTGGCGTCCAGTTTTGTATCATGTATGTATTATAACTTACATTAAGAGTTTAGGGAAATACATATAGTTTATCACCAGTACCAAAAGATAGCTATTAATAGTTTCTGACAGTCTTTTTAGTTCTCACACTTCTGAATTCAGTCTCCTCTTGTGGCTCTGTCTCTTTGTTGTGTGTGTGTGTGACAGAGTCAGAGAGAGAAAGCAAAGGAGAGATAGGGACAGACAGACAGGAAGGGAGAGAGGTGAGAAGCATTAATTCTTTGTTGCAGCACCTTAGTTCATTGACTGCTTTCTCATATGTGCCTTGACCGGGGGGGGGGGGGGGGAGGCTACAGCAGAGCGAGTGACCCCTTGTTCAAGCCAGCGACCTTGGGCTCAAGCCAGCAACCTTGGGCTTCAAGCCAGCGACTGTGGGGTCATGTCTATGATCCAACGCTAAAGCCATCAACCCTGTACTCAAGCCGGTGAACCCACACTCAAGCTGGATGAGCCTGCATTCAAGCCGGCTACCTAAGGGTTTCAAACCTGGGTCCTCTGTGTCCCAGTTCGACACTATACACTGCGCCACCGCCTTGTCAGGCTTGTGGCTCTGTCATTTGTTGAACAAATGTGGTTTGTTCTTCTGGTCCTGCCCTAGGATCGGTATTATGGGACACACTGAAGCAGTTATAAGGTAGAGCCAGCTAGTCCAAAAACTGTGGTCATCTAAGAGGACCATGATGAGAAACACCATGTGATCATTTTAGTTATTCTTATAGTGAATGATGAAAAGCATTTTAACCCTCTGGGTACCCAAAGGATGTAAATGAGAATTTTACATTAAACCACTGGCATTGCTGGCTGTCATTGGCATTCCCTTAAAATGGGAATGCTTTTGGTTGCCCTTTGCAAACTTAAGAGAATTGTTGGGTTTCTTCTCTAATTCTAGTGCTTCTGATTTTTTTTAACTTACAGATGACAAAGCTGCAGCCCTTTTAATGCTGACAAAGAGTGTGGATTTAGTGACAGATGCACATGAGGAAATGAAACAGGTGAGGAGACTAAGGTATTTGCTGGTCATTGGAAAGCAACCCTGTGACTAGAAGATGAGAATTGGTTATACAGAGAGTAGATGTCCCCGAGCATTGGCCAATTAAGTCCCATCTTCACTCCTGCCTTCCATCTTTCACCTCCACCCCATGCTGGAGTGTGATTTATTTAGTACCACTCCCTTCTGTTTCATTACTGGAGTAGGAGTGTGAAAGGGTTTATGTAGTGATCCAACTCTTGTCACCATGAGTGAAGTAGCTGGCTGAGGTTTGGGGGCAAGTCACAGCTAATGCTAAAAGTACAATGGGCTTTTAAAATTTTTTTGGCATTTACATAAATCATGGTATGTCTTAGGCAATGGAAGAATGCGACCCTTACTGTGATCTCTTGAATGACATGGAGGACGACAATGGTGATGATGTGTTGGGACGTCCAAACAATCAGGACGTATATTGGTCAGAGGAAGATCAAGAGCTCATAATCCCATGCCTTGCACTGGTGAGAGCATCCAAAGCCTGTCTGAAGAAAATTCGGATTGCAGTGGCAGAGAATGGGAAGAAGGACCAGGTGGCCCAACTGGATGACATAGTGGATATTTCTGATGAGATCAGCCCTAGGTAAGTGTAAGCCCCACCTGAAATATCTGAACAGCAGTGTTCTGATCTCAGCTTGTGCTGTCACCCCAGGGTTTTCCCCCATTTCTTTATTTTAAAATTTTTAAACCTACAGAAAAGTTGAAAAGGTATTGCAGGTCCTGGCCGGTTGACTCAGTGGTAGAGTGTCAACCCAGTGTGTGGATGTCCCAGGTTCGATTCCCAGTCAGGGCACACAGCAGAAGTGACCATCTGCTTAACCACTCCTCCCCCTCTCACCTCTCTCTCCCTCTCTCCTCCTCCCTCTTGCAGCCATGGCTCCATTGGAGCCAGTTGGTCCTGGGTGCTGAGGATGACTTGATGGCCTCTGCCTCAGGCGCTAAAAAATGGCTTGGGTTTCAACAGAGCAAGGGCCCCAGATGGGCAGAGTATCTCCCCCTAGTGGGCTTGCCAGGTGGATCTTGGTTGGGGCGTATGTGGGAGTCTGTCTTTGGCTTCCCTCCTCTCACCAAATAAGTAAGTAGGTAGGTAGGTAGATGGAAAAGGTATTGCAGAAAACACTAATATATCCTTTATCTAGATTCACTTATTGTTCACATTATTTTCTTTCTTTTGTGACAGAGACAGAGAGAGGGACAGACATTGATTGACAGACAGATAGGAAGGGAGAGAGATGAGAAGCATCAACTTTTCGTTGTAGCACCCTGGCTGTTTATTGACTGCCCTCTCATATGTGCCCTGACGTGTGGGGGGGGGAGGACACAGCAGACCGAGTGACCCCCTTCTCAAGCCAGCGACCATCTATGATCCCATGCTCAAGCCAGCAACCCTGTTTTCAAGCTGGTGAGCCTGTGTTCAAGCCTGATGAGCCCATGCTCAAGCTGGTGACCTTGGGGTTTTGAACCTGGGTCCTCCACATCCCAGTCTGACACTCCATCCACTATGCCACTGCCCCATCAGGCCACATTATTTTCTATATTTATTTGTCTGTAGGTAGATGTGCCATTTTTTTTACCCCTGAACCATTTGAGAGTAGGTTGCAGACATTAATGTCATTTCATCCCTAAATACTTTTCTTTAAATTAAATTTAATGGGATGACATTGATCAATAAGAGTACATAGGTTTCCAGTGGATGTCTATAGTATTTGAATGGTTGATGGCATTGTGTGTCCATCATTCAAAGTTAAATGATTTTTCATCACCATATATTTGTCCCTTTTTTCTCCCCTCTGCCTCCCCCAGGTGACCATTTCTCTTTATTTAGGTCCATGAGTCTCAGTTTTGTTACCCATTTATGTGGAATATATATTCGTCCCTCTTTACTCCCCTCCCCTTTCCCTCCCTAAATACTCTTTTCGTGTGTGTGTGTGTGACAGAGACAGAGAGAGAGACAAATAGGGACAGATAGACAGGAAGAGTGAGAGATGAGAAGCATCAGTTCTTTATTGTGGTTCCTTAGTTGTTCATTGATTGCTTTCTCATATGTGCCTTGACTGGGGTGGGGGTGGGGGCTACAGCAGAATGAGTGACCCCTTGCTCAAGCCAGCAAGCTTGGGCTCATGCTGGCGACCTTGAGCTTCAAGCCAGCAACCTTTGGCCTCAAGCCAGCAACCATGGGGGTGATGTCTATGATCCCACACTCAAGCTGGTGAACCCGCACTCAAGCCAGATGAGCCTATACTCAAGCTGGCAACCTTGGAGTTTCAAACCAGGGTCTTCAGTGTCCCAGGTCAAAGTTCTATCCACTGTGCCACCAAGGTGGCTTGTTTCTTTCTTGTTTCTTTTTTTGACAGAGAGAGAGGGACAGATAGGGACAGACAGACAGGAAGGGAGAGAGATAAGAAGCATCAAGTCATCTTTGTGGTTCCTTAGTTGTTTATTGATTGCTTTCTCATATGTGCCTTGACTGGGGGGGGGGGTGGCTACAGCAGAATGAGTGACCCCTTGCTCAAGCCAGCAACCTTTGGGCTCAAGCCAGCAACCATAGGGGTCATGTCTATGACCCCGTGCTCAAGGTTGTGACTCTGCACTCCAGCTGATGAGCCTCTGCTCAAACCAACAACCTCAGGATTTCAAACCTGGGTCCCCTGCGTCCCAGTCCGACACTCTATCCACTGCACCACCACATGGTCAGGCAACCTAAATACTTTTTATTCTTATTATGTTTAAGAAATTTAACATTGAACTGTTATATCTGGACAGCAAGAAAACAAACGTTTGCCACACAATTAAATAGATTAAGGAGTCTTTATTCTAAGGCTGGCAACCACGAGTGGATTCACATCCTCAAGAACTCATAGCCCCGAACAAACTCAGGGGTTTGCTTTTAAAGGCAGAAAGAAGCAAGGGTAGGGAGTGAGCACCTAGCCAAAGCAGTTTTACAGAAGCGAAACAGGCTTTTGATTATCTTTGGAACAATCTGGGGAGAGAGTGCTCAGCGAAGCATTTTACAAAAAGCAAAAGAATGTGTTCAGTTATCTTGGCCTTATACAGAGGTTGTTAAGGCAGCATCCTGAGGACTTTCCAGAATCTAGACATGAGTGAACGTTTATGGCCCTTACAGAACTCTTCATTTACTCATCTGTAAATCTTGAAAAACTCATTCTATGGTCAGGGATATGTTGTTTCTACATTTCAGAACAAATTAATATTATCTAATATTCAAATTTTCCTAGTTGTCTCTAAAGCAGGGGTCCCCAAACTTTTTACACAGGGGGCCAATTCACTGTTCCTCAGACTGTTGGAGGGCTGGACTATAAAACAACTATAAACTAATCCCTATGCACACTGCACATATTTTAAAGTAAAAAAACAAAATGGGAACAAATACAGTATTTAAAATAAAGAGCAAGTAAATTTAAATCAACAAATTGACCAGTATTTCAATGGGAACTATGGGTGCGGATACATCCTGTGCTCTCACTGACCACCGATGAAAGAGGTGCCCCTTCTGGAAGTGCGGCGGGGGCCGGATAAATGGCCGCAGGGGGCCACATGTGGCCCGCAGGCCGTAGTTTGGGGACCCCAGCTCTAAAGTGTCTCATAGCTTTTTTTGCTTTTTTAAGTGAGAGTAAGGATGTAGGGGAGATAGACAGATTCCCACATGCACCCCAACCAGGACCCATCTAGCAACCCCCATTCCACTGAGCCAACTGGCCAGGGCCAACATTGGCCTTTTTTAAAATCCAACTTAAAAAATTAATGATAACAGTTTAAAAGAATTGTAGAGAATATCCAACAATCTGGATTCATGTGATTTTTTTTTTTCATGATGATAGATTATATTTAGGGTGAAGATTTTTTGTCAAGAATAACATAGTTGAGCAATTATGTTTCTAGTTGTGTCACCCTGGGAGGCACATGATGTTAGTTTGTCCCATTATTGGTGGTACTAAATTTGATCACTTGGTTAAAGTGCTGCCCACTTTGGTGGCATTATATGGATGAACTCCTCCAGAATTAGTTATTAAATTGATGGTTTCAGATTCTCACATTTTTAAATGAATTAATCATGTCTTCTCCTAGTGAAATGGGGTGTGTATTTGTTCAGTAAATACTCATTGAATTGATTCTTTATTGGTTGCACAATTTAAGGAACTGATAGACATTTCTGGGGCAGTCATTTTGTTATTATTTGCTGAAAGACAGGAACCAAAGGACAAACTGAAAACACAAGGCTAATGTGTTCCAAAAGGGAAGTTTATTTTAAAAGCGTTTGGATGCAAGTGGGCTGAGACCAGCAAAGGGTGTCAGCCCTGAGCTACGGGAGGGAGGGTTAGATATAGGGGTTGCTGCAGGCACTTGCTGGCATGGGGTTGCCTGCACCTGGACATGCTCAGATTAGTATATTGAGGTTTGTAGTATTGGTCACTGACGTAATGATGAGTAGAAGGAGGGGAATTCTGCTGCAGAAACACGAGTTCTTTTTGATGCAGCACAGGCTTAATCAGCATGGTCCTTTCTGGTGTCCTTGGTAAATTTTGAAGACAGCCAAAAGGTCAGGAATTTCCCAGGTACAGCTTGTTACTGGCATCCCTGGGCCTATGGCTAGGCTTTCACAAACAACTCTTGTGATTTAAACTTTCCTAATTGTCAGGTCCCTCCCCAATGTGAGCTTTCCTTGACATTCCTGGCGGGGAGGTGGGGGGGAGGGTTAACTCCTTGCTTCATTTCAAAGTGAAGGCCAGGAAGCCATTAAGAGAGAGAATAGCAAGCAGATTAACTACAACCTCACAGTGGGGAATGAGAATGGGCTTTTGAGCCCTAGTAGGAAGTTGGGTGAGGGGAATTTGAGCTCTAAAGGGGCTCTGGATCTACAGGAACCAGCTTAAACCTAACAGTTGCATCCTTAGCTGTGTACTAGAGGCTACCTAGATGTGCTTTGTTTCTTTTGTTGTTGTTGTTAATGATTATTTTTGCTTTCTTCCTCTAGCGTGGATGACTTGGCTCTGAGTATATATCCACCTATGTGTCACCCTACTGTGCGAATCAGTGTAAGTACCTACCCTGGTAGGCCTAATTGGTAGAATTTCACCAATTACTAGTATTTCCTTTAACCTATAGGAAATATAGTGGTTACACTTTGATGTAAATATAACAGTAATATAGTTCTTATACGTATTTGTGCTTGATAAAAATTTGCTGAATTATTAGCCATTAGTTCTGGTAGTACTATTGTAAAATAACGTTCCGCCGGGTTTATGTAGAGACACTGTAAAGCCAGTAGCCAGGACCACTATCACAGCAGCCTGACCCGTGCAGGTTCACATTGGATTCGAACAGTCGGTAATGAAACACAGGAGGCAAGAACTGGTGAGCCTTCAGCTTTAATTCTAGCTTGCACACGGCGGGCAAGCAAAAACACACTGGGCTCCAAAACCCACACATTCAGTGCTCACAAAGCTAC
This sequence comes from Rhynchonycteris naso, assembly GCA_037038555.1. Lineage (NCBI taxonomy): Eukaryota > Metazoa > Chordata > Mammalia > Chiroptera > Emballonuridae > Rhynchonycteris > Rhynchonycteris naso. The sequence goes on along the minus strand of CM072999.1, from coordinate 74,698,120 downwards.
TGACTTATCCGAGTTTCCTAGAATCAAAGGTTTCTAGCTCACCAGACTTATTCACCTCTGTTCCCCATCTCCTCCAGCACAAACTCTTAACAAACTGGCTTCTTCATCAGCACTCTGCCATCTCGGCTGCTTCTCCTGGCCTTCCCGTGGCCTTACTCTGCTCTCTTCTCTAACACTAACTCCAGGAACCAAGAGAGAGATTAAGCTACTGGTCTCTCCCACTTTATAGCATAGACTCAAAACCTTTAATCCAATTATACAAACAAGGAAGTCTCTGTATAATGGGATTCCTCAGGAGAGTGCACCACCCTACATCATCCAATCAGTCAAGGGTGTGGGGAAGAGCTTACTCTTAAACTAAGCCTTAGGCTATAACGACCTGGCCTGCCCACAGCCTGTTCTAGAACACACATTAATATCAACAAATTTACATGTGGGCAGCGCCATCTTTAACAAAGTGAGCATAATATATTTTATCTGCCCAACAGACACCAAGTCCAAATGAATTTTTTTTAAATTTTTTATTAAATTTCTTTTTATTTTATTCATTTTAGAGAGGAGACACAGAGTGAGAGAGAGAGAGAGAGAAAGGGGGAGGAGCTGGAAGCATCAACTCCCATATGTGCCTTGACCAGACCAGTGCAGGGTTTTGAACTGGTGACCTCAGTGCTCCCAGGTTGACGCTTTATCAACTGCGCCACCAGAGGTCAGGCATTCCAAATGAATTTTTAAGGAGTTTTATTAAAAGGAGATTTATTAATATGCCGGCCGCATATGACAAACATGGGGCATAGCTGACCCAAATTGTGCTGTCCAGAATATAGCCCTGAAGCAGGTTATATACCTTTGATCACACACAGGTTGGTGGGGAAAGGAGAAGGAGGGGAAAATGACGCAATCATTAGCAAGCTTATAACATTTGTCTATAGGATTTATAAAATATATTTCTACATATTAAAACTTAAAAGGTAACACAATAGCAAAAAATGTTGTTTTAGATATTAAAAGACATTCCCGAATCATTTAGTGTTCATCTGCCATCCCTTTGTCTAGAGGTATATATATCAACTATATGCCTTCAGGATGGGATGGAGAGCCTACATGGCACCAGGGGATAAGTGTTTGTGAATGGCCCATTAAAGAAGGAAAGAAAAGAGAGGAAAAGGGCTCGCTTAATCTTTCTTTCCTTCCCCCTCATTTGGCTAGGTGTTTATCCTCTTATTCACAGGTGTGGGGGGAAGGGAGGGAATCCAAGTTTCCTCTACACTTCCACTCAAAATCTAGCACAAAATTTCTCTATTTACAACACAAAGCTGTCATTCATCCTGAGTTGGTGCAGATCACACACAAGTATAAAAATCATATTTACAAAATCTTTCTGTATGCTTAGCCCAAATTATAAAATGCTCTTTAAGCTTCCTACTAAAAGGGGTTTTCCTCCACAGTATGTCTTTGCAAGTCAGGAAACTTTCACATTCCTCTCTCCTCACTCTCTACAGAAAGGAGAGGACAAGAAACCTGACTCTTCCTCCTAAAATATTAATATTAGTTTTTCCATTCTTTGGTACCTTGCCACAGTACTTTCTTTCATAACCCCTTGGGTAAGCATTTAGAAAAATCCGAAGACCTTATAAAATGTTTCCTTGAAAAGAAAATCTTAATTACTGTAGTGCATTTGGATCTTCTCAACTTGAAGTCACATGTTTGTAACTTTTACTATAGGCAGAAATAAGTGTTATAGAAAAAAATTTTGTTCTAATATAAACACATTAGGTGATTTAACAACAGGGGATCACGTTCTTTATTAAAATCTGATTTTATTGTATTCTTTCAAGTCTTGGGTTCTGTGTTATAATTTTATTATCTTATTTTTATAAACTCAAGTTCTTATCTCTAATGTTATTGAAAAGAGGAGTGAAACTGCCAAATGGCTTATATTCTACAATCAGACATATCAATTCTAATTACGGTATATCTGATAAGTTAGATAGTGGAAGTTAATTTCATTAAATGTAGCTTCACAGTGTACAAACACCTCAAAGGAAGGTAGGATCCTTGGGGGCATTAACTTTTCAAATTTGTATTCATCTTTAAAAAACTGACTTTCTAAGAAATAAACATCTTTAGCAATATGCCTTCTCAATTCCCCTGAATAAAAATTTTAAATACTATATATCATAAAATAATTTAAATACTATATATATTTAAGTACTATATATTGATTACATACATACATCTTTATATTATCTTGTCATTGATGTTCTTAAAATTATGTACTTAGATTTTTAAAAAGAAAAACATTAGTTGTTTCTGCTATATGTTCTGAACTATCAGAGGTAGGGACAAAATCAGATTATATACTTATTTTTACTGTTTTATTTTTAATAAAAATATTTAAAAAATAAAAAAAAAACATAAAAAGTTACAGCAAGAATATTAATAAGATTTTGCTAAATATAAAAGAATCCAAAATCAGGGTGAACCCTTACCATAAAAATAAAACTTCTGTTTCTTTTCTAGTCTGCAAAACTTGTGTCTGTTCTAAAGAAGGCACTTGAAATTACAAAGTGAGTATGAAGACTTCTCCACAAATAGGTTTTTGAGAATAAACCTATCCAGCCTTTCTCAACTCCCAAATGCCCATTTCAAGGAGTGGATGTAGAGTTTTCTTTCTTGTTTTGTTTTTCCGAAGTGGGAAGCAGGGGGAGGTGGACAGACTCCTGCATGCCCCCAACTGAGATCCACCCTTCATGCACACCAAGGGGCGATGCTCGTCCCACCCAACCCACAGTAGGCGTTGCTCTACTGCAATCAGAGCCATTCTAGGGCATGAGGCGGAGGCCATAGAGCCATCCTCATTGCCTGGGCCAACTTTGCTCCAATGGAGGGGAAGAGAGAGAGAGAGAGAAAGCAGAGGGGGAAGGGTGGAGAAGCAGATAGGCACTTCTCCTGTGTGCCCTGACCGGGAATTGAACCCGGGACTTCCACACACCCAGCCAATGCTCTACCACTGAGCCAACTGGCCAGGGCCAGAGTTTTCTTTCAACTTAAGTTTTCAAACAGCTAAGTTTCTGTAAAGAAACTTGCCTTTTCTTTTTCTTTTTTTTTTTAACAGAGACAGAGAGTCAGAGAGAGGGATAGATAGGGACAGACAGACAGGAACGGAGAGAGGTGAGAAGCATCAATCATTACTTTTTCGTTGCCGTTGCGACACCATAGTTCATTGATTGCTTTCTCACACGTGCCTTGACCGAGCAACCCCCTGCTGGAGCCAGCGACTTTGGGTCCAAGCTGGCGAGCTTTAGCTCAATCCAGATGGGCCCACGCTCAAGCTGGCAACCTTGGGGTCTCGAACCTGGGTCCTCCGCCTCCCAGTCCGATGCTCTATCCACTGCCTCACAGCCTGGTCAGGCTGCCTTTTCCTAATATACAGGCAGTCCCCACGTTACAAACAAGATAGATTCTGCAGGTTTGAAAATGTTTAAGTATTTATTTGCACAGAAAGCTAAAAATAAATATTGTTAAGACAGGCATCTAAGTTGCATTTAATAGGTAAATAAAAGTACCTGTTCCAACTTTACATACAAATTTAATTTAAGAACAAACCTACATACATAATCTATATCGTTCAGAACCTGAGACAGCCTATAGTTTCCTCTGTTCTTCCTGTTGAGGATAGGTTTTCCCTTGACAGGATAATAAATTTCACTTCTCTTTTTTCCCATTTAATTTACAGAGCAAGTCATGTGACCCCACAGACAGAAGATAGTTGGATTCCTTTACTCATTGATGCCGTTGATCATTGCATGGACAGAATCAAGGAACTCACTCAGAATGAACTTGAACTATGAGTTTTCAGGCTCATTTGTCTCCTCTTCTCTCTTTTTCTACTTTAACAGCCAGGCTCTTATGTCTACTTCTAAAATGGGTCTAGAATGCTTTCTGGCTTGAAAGGGAATTCCTGTCTATACTTATCAAGAGACATTATTACCAAAGATTGTTAGTTAGGCAATATGGGAATTATTTATAAAACATAATGAGTATGATATATTTTTCTGTGCTAGATACAAAAGATGATGGCATGAGTCTGTGCTCCTGAATCTTCTCCCAGAGGTTCTTGGGGAAGCTGTCTTATTCCCTATTTGCAATGAAGTGTGTTGTTTCATTGTTAAAGTTTTTGGCAGTTATAACATGCCAGTGGTTAAATAAATGAGCACCCTTCCAAAGTTTCTACCAGAAATACAAGTTGAGACTATGACATTGCTTTCCTTTGGGGGATCTAATTCTGATGAGAAGTATACTTAGGACAAAACACTTACTTGACTTAAGGTATGCTCTCTCTCCTGGGAGCACACCCGTGCCTTTCCCTTCCTCTTCTTCTTCCTCATCCCTCTTCTTCCTCCACAGGTTTGCATCCCCTAAACTCTAAGGGTCTCCACAAGACTTGCAACCAGCACATCCCTGGTTAACCCCCTGGACCTGTCTCCAAGGCCCTCTATTTTTCCTAGTGAGCCAAAGCAGCTCTACTTATGCTCTCCTGTTGCTTCTTCTGTCATAAGCCCATCCTTGTTTTCACTGTCCCCAGTATTAATAAACATACTCTCAAACACATGCATGCATGCACTACTTTAAAGAAGGTGACTCCAAAGCCCCCCGTAGTACTTGAGCATGTTATATAATGACATTGTTTTTTGTTTTTGTTTTAATTTTTTTTATTAATTTTAGAGAGGAGACAGAGTGAGCGAGAGACAGAGAGAGAGAGAGAGAGAAAGGGGGGAGGAGCTGGAAGCATCAACTCCCATATGTGCCTTGACCAGACCAGTGCAGGGTTTTGAACTGGCGACCTCAGTGTTCCCAGGTTGACGCTTTATCTACTGCGCCACCACAGGTCAGGCATGACATTGTTTTTTTAAGTTTATTGATTGATTGATTTTAGAGAGAGGAAGGGAGAGGGAAGCATTGACTTGTTATTCCACTTATTTATGCATTCATTGGTTGATTCTTGTATGTTCCCTGACTGGGGATCAAAATCACAACCGTGGTGTATTGAAACGATGTTATAATCAATTGAGCTATCTGACCAGGGCTAATATAGTTATTCTTATTAACTCCATGCCTCTAAAATTACTTTGTGGTACTAAGCTCATTTGCTAGGTTTGTTCATCACCTTATTGAACAAGATTTGTTTTTCTTACACATACCTGTATTGTTTTCTGTTATACATTACATGTGTCCCCAGATATAGATACAGAATTTTTATAAATCAAATAAGTTTTAATGTATAAGATTTTATATAATTTTAAGGGTCTCTTTGCAAAACTATCACCACATAGTTATGTTTTTGCATAAGTCTGGAAGATTATATATTGGAAACAAGGTAAACCTGTAGTGATCTATACTCTGGTGGTCTGACTAGGGTCTTATGCAGGGCTTCACAACCTGTAATTCCAGTCCTTTTCCTTGTATGGGTGTAAATCATCATCTGCCCTTCTGATGTCCTGGTTGTCTCTTTAGGTATAAACAGCAACAGCAGCCATTCTTCTGAGCAACTAGTGTGTACTTAGGGTTGAAGTTCCTATGTCAAGAATTTTAATTTGGCCCTGGCCAGTTGGCTCAGTAGAATGTTAACCTGGTCTGTGGATGTCCCAGGTTTGATTCTGGTCAGGGCATATATGAGAGTTGACCTTCTGCTTCTCCACCCCTCCCCCTCTCCCTTCTCTTTCTTCTCCTCCCAGAGCCATGGCTCGATTGATTCAAGTGCATTGGCCAAGGCACTGAGGATGGCTCCCTGGAGCCTCTACTTCGGGCACCAAAACTAGCTCAGTTGTGAGCATGGCCCCAGATGGGCAAAGCATTGTCCCCAGATGGTGGTTGCTGGATGGATACCAGTTGGGACACAAGCAGGAGTCTGTCTCTCCATCTCCCCTCTTTTCACTTAGGAAAAAGAAATTTTAATTTACTTTTATAAAGTGCCATTCTGTATTTTTAACAAATGTCATAAATGAAAAGAATTAAATTTGAATGAGAATGTGCCAAAGCAAAAAAATTATGTAAACAAAAAAATAACTTTGTGCAAAAGGAGTCCAGTTATTTTATTTGCTTATAGGGACTATTTTTATATACTTAATTCTCATATTTTTCTACTAGACCAAATTTACATTATTAACATAAGACTTTAATTGTGGGATATTTAATGCACATAGAACTCTCATAAAAACATCTAGAGCTGAATCTAGGAGATCATCCTATTCTCAGGTCCTATGTTCAACTTTTTTTTCTTTTTTAGTTGAGAGGAGGGGAGATAGTGAGGCTCCTGCATGTGCCCCGACCAGGATCCACCTGGCAGCCCTATCTGGGGCCAGTGCTGGCGTATTTTTAGCACTTGAGGCTAATGCCCTCCAATGGAGCTATCCTCAGCACCTAGGCCGTGCTCTAACCAATCAAGCTCCTGGCTGCAGGAAGGGAGGAAGGAGAGAAGATGGAGAGGAAGGTAGGGAGAAGCAAATGGTTGCTTCTCCTGTGTGCCCTGACGGGGAAACAAACCTGGGACATTCATACACCAGGTTCATGCTCTATCCGCTGAGCCACCAGCCAAGGCTCAATTTTAAGATAATATTGGTCCACTTAATTAGAAGGTTTATTTTTTAATTTCTTTTTATTTATTCATTTTAGAGAGGAGACACAGAGTAAGAGAGAGAAAGGGGAGGAACTGGAAGCATCAACTCCCATATGTGCCTTGACTAGCCCAGTGCAGGGTTTTGAACTGGCGACCTCAGTGTTCCCAGGTCGACACTTTATCCACTGCGCCACCACAGGTTAGGCTTGGTCCACTTAATTAGATATATAAGAATGATTTAAAAGTTAGTTTCCTCTCCTTACCTAAAGTTAATGAATGTGTTAGCACTAAACAGATTATGAAAACCCTGAAACAAATATCTGAACACATTTATCTGAGTACCTTTTTAAAGATTTCCTTTTATCACTCAAGCCTAGTAGTTCCTATGCTAAGACACGGTTGTCTTCACCACTGCCTTAAGCTAGAGTGTCAGAAGTGAATGTCTTTTCTAGTGATTTCTGGGAATCTAGTTTTGTTCTTGCTCACTCTTCTACTCATCCTGAATCAAGGTTCACTTGTCTGATAAGCAAAATTTCCCTTCCAACACATTTGGTTTTAGATCGTAGCTACAAGGGGATGGTTGGGGCAAGTGGTGCTGGAGCCAGTAGGTTAGGCTGCAAGTTCAGGGGCTACCACAGTGACACTTCTGTAGTTGGTTAGATTCTGGAACATATTGCAGTCCATTTCCACAGTGAGCCGCTGGTGCCCCACCTTCATTGGTGTGAATTCAAATTGGGTGCGCAAGGTGTTTCCAGGACGCACGGGAGCCAATCTGAAACAAAAAGGCAGGCGCTAGTTCTATCCCAGGTTAATTGCTTTGCTGGTCCCAATGACTGATCCTCCCCTACTTGAAGAGGTGGATCATGATGAAATAAACATCTAGGTACTTTGCTACTGAAACAGGAGGTTTTAAGGGGACAGAAAACAGGAACCTCCCTTTGGTAAGCAATTTCATGGTTGAGAAGGTAAATCTTATTCTAAGGGCTTCCAAGCTGCGATTGGCCCACCATGAAAGTTGAAATGCCCACTAGTGGGCGGTAGGGACCAGGTTGACCAGCACGGCAAAAGTGGGCGGTTTTTATAAAAAGGTTGCCCATTACTGCTATACTGTGTACTGTGTATTCAGTGAAGAATGCAGTGGACATAATGAGAGGAGAGATAATGAAAGAAACTTGCAACATTTAAAATCAACAAGGAACCTAACCAGGAGGTGGCGCAGTGGATAGAGCATGGGACTGGGACACAGAGGACCCAGGTTTAAAACCTGGAGGTTGCCAGCTTGAGCATAGACTAACTAGCTTAAGCGTGGGGTCGCTGGCTTGAGTGTGGGATCATAGACATGACCTGATGGTCACTGGTTTGAGCCCAGAGGTTGTGGTTTGAAGACCAAGGTTGCTGGCTTGAGCCCAAGGTCACTTGATTGAGCAAGGGGTCACTTGCTCTGCTATAACCCCCCAGTCAAGGCACATATGAGAAAACAACCAATGAACAATTAAGGTGCCACAACGAAGACTTGATGCTTCTCATCTCTCTCCCTTCCTGTCTTTCTGTCTGTGTCTGTCTCTCTCTGTCACAAAAATAAATAATCAAGGAACTAATACCTAGACTATATAAGGAACTCCTATAACTCAACAAGGGAAAAAAAAGCAGGAACACCAAAAGAAAAGTGGTCAAAGAACTGTACAGAGGAGGTGGATAAGCTAATAAACACATGAGTTAAATGAAAACAATAATGAAATACTATCTTCTATTAGACTGAAAAAAAGAAACAGTTGGATATGCCAAGTATGGAGGAATAATAGGAATGAATATAGACACTGTCACGGGCTGCTGGAGGGAGAGGCTCCTGCTGCCATTCTGCAAACAAATCTGATAGTACCTGGTAAAGCCAGGTTACATCCTATGACTCAGCAATTCCATTCCTGAGCATCTATATCCTTTCCTACCCCACCACAATTACAAACAAGTACAGAAGGCAACACGTATGGAGATTGTAAAGCCAGTAGCCACGGCCACCATCACAGCCGCCTGGCCCGTGCAGGTTCACATTGGATTCGGACAGATGGTAATGAAACAATGGAGCCAAGAACTGGTGAGCCATCAGCTTTAATCCTAGCTTGCATCTGGTGGGCAAGAAATACACACAATGGGAAACATTTCCCTTTCCATTCAGGGATCCCAAAGCCACTGACTTATCCGAGTTTCCTAGAATCAGGTTTCTACCTCACCAGACTTTGTTTACCTCTGTTCCCCATCTCCCTCTCCCTGCACAAACTACACAAACTGGCTTCTCCCTCAGTGCTTAAGGAGCCCCTCTAGGCTGCTTCTCCTGGCCTCCTCTACCTGGCCTTTCTCTGCTCTCCACTCTAATGCTAATCTCAGGAACCGAGAGAGAGCAAGCTCTCGGTCTGCCCCACTTTAGAGTATAGAAATCGAAACCTTTAATCCAATATACAAACAAGGAAGTCTCTGATCAAAGTCACTTATCTGAGGCATAATGGGATTCCTCATGAGAGTGTACCACCCTACATCAAATAGGGTGGGAAAGGCTTAGTCTTAAAACTAAGCCTTAGGCTATAAGGATCCTGCCTGCTTACAGTCTGTACCCCCAACACATTAATATAATCACGCCCATCCCAAGCAAGAAGGGCAACTAATATCACCTGGGCAACAGACTTCCGTGTGGGCAGCGCCATCTTTAACAAAGTGAGCATAATATATTTTATCTGCCCAACAGAGATGTTAATTGCAGCAATGTTTGTGGTGTCCAAGAGTAAAGGCACTCTGGGTGCCCATCACTGTTGATGTGGAAACGGGATGTACATTGTGTATTATGTATTATGCTGCAGAAACAATGGACTTGATATATGTGATGAATCTTAAAAACATCTGAGTGAAAAGAAGAATTAGACATAACATAATTTATATAATTTTAAAATGTAGGTTGATGAAGCAACAGTGCACATTATACACATACTGACAAAAGGATATGAAGGGTGGTAGGAATGAAAGTATGGAACAGGAATAAAAGGGACTATTTAAATAAACAAAATTTAATATATGGTGGGCATTAGTAGAATGCAGCTTTCGAGAGGCAGCCTACTCTCCCTGTGGTATTGTCTAATATCCAGCCCCTAACCCTCTCACCTGTATTCACCAGCAATATCGAGGCTATTCCTGCATGATCAGGGCAGCAACCAGAGTCAGGCGTGCTTAAGGAGCCCATAGCCTCACTTACTCCTGTCTCCCTGTACACATAATGGCCCCAGGAAGAGATAGGCCCTAATCCTTAAATTTTACTTCTGGGCATATTTGTTCTGTCTCCATGGACACAGCAAAAAGACAGTTATTAATCTTGGGCCCCAGGCTTTCTGACCAGTTGAGATGTGTCAGTGGGCTGAGAAGCTTGTGTTCTCTTACCTGTAGCTTCTTTCTCTGTGAATAAGCCCCCTTCCAAGGAGGGAGATCACACAGTCCTTCAGAGGAGCATCTAGGGAGTTATGGATGCTGACTGAGGCTGTGAGAGGTTGATACTGCTCTGCTGCCTCTGGCATCTGTGGGAAGAGACACAGTCACTCCTTCCCCTGCTCATTACTCTCCTATCCCTGCCATCCTGACCCGAACAGCACAGCTGACTTCTTTACCCCTCTACCTGGTCTTCCTGCCTTTACTCTCACCCTTGACACATCACAGACTGTCTCTGATGGTGCTTCTCCACTGGTTAGAGACTTTGGAGGATTCCCATTGTCTTTGGAATACAGCTTCAGTTGGGATTCAGAGCTCTTCATGGTCTGACACCAACCCACTTCTCCAACCTCATTTGTTCTTCCCTTGACTAAACAACATTCAAGTCACATCGGGTACTCTCCCATCCCCAGCACACCTTGCAGCCTCCCTTCTTTGGGCCTCTTCTGCCTGCAACAACTCTCCCCACCTCTGCACTGGAAGCTTACCCATTTTTCAAGACCCAGTACAAATGAAAATAGGCAACAGTTACACATACATTATAAAGGAAGCAGGATCTCACTGAAGCCAGAGAGATGCCTCATTCCTCACAGCAATTTCAAATTTGAACTCATTCCTCCAGGAAGTTCTCAAATTAATCAGGTGAAATTAATCCCCATTACTTCACTTTTCCCATAGTGACTTTGTGGCTCTATTAAAGCACTTACATAGATGACCAAATGTTGTGTCTCCCTTACCCAGCTAACCTGTCAAAGAGGTTACTCTTTGAGAGCACTGACCAATCACATTCATTTTGACCAGGGTAGATGTGGAAAGATGACCACCGGACCAAAAGCCATAACTCTCTAGAATGTCCCATATTTATGATCTTGGGCATGTTGCTATCTAGGACAATTTCATCATCTAAATAATAGAAACACTTCCACCTCACAGGGCTTTTGAATTAAATAAAGGATGTGAAAATATGTTGGCCTGTGTTGAAAGTGCTAAATAAACATAGGCTTATTATTCCCATATGTATGGAGGCAGCAACTGGGAGAGGTCAACTCTAGAAACCTTTACTTAACCACCCAAAGAAGTTGGGAGATTTAAACCTGAATAGCATAGGCAAGAAACCATCTCTTTCCAGACAAGGAGCTCTCAGCCGAGCATTTTCTGGTACTCCTGTAGCATAGTCGCTTGCGCTGAAGTGTGATGGGCTCTGATTCTTTCTGAAATGGGGACCTGAGTAGTAAGTAGCAAATGAGAACAATTTGGGGAAAGACTGGTGCCTACCTCAATGTCAAGGCATGGTCTACAAATGGCGATGTCTTCCTGAGCAAAGCAGGTGAGGCTGGACTTGGAGTGTGTTGCCACCGCAGTGAGTCTGAGGAAGCTGTTCTCAGGTGGGCTTCCCTCAAAAAAGGAGGAGGACAAGCTGGTGGTGATTGTCCTAACTGAGACATGTGACAGGAGGAGTCAGTGCAAAGGGCCGAGTGTTTGTGCCCTGGAAATAGGCAACAGTTACACACACAATGTAAAGGAATCAGCATCTCACTAAAACCAGGAAACAATTTCAAATTTGAACTCACTCAAGAACCCAGCCATCACATCATCACCACTTCCACTAGCCCTCTTGGGAGACCACCTCAGTGGGGTTGTGGAACAGTCCCTGCAACCTAGAACAAGTTCAGCTCTCTTGGCCTCAGTTTCCTTGTCTAATAAGAACACCTACCTGATGGGCTGGCTTGTGTTAAATGAGATATTGCAAATGAAGTCTTATCTCAGAGCCGAATGAGATAAGCTGTTGCTGAATATACGCTTACTTTGTTCCTTCCCATTCTCTGCCTCTTCTCTTTCCATTTTGCAGAGAAAATAAAGCCATCCTTTATCCTTGAGGAATCCTCTCCAGCTCATGTTCTCATTCCTAACCTAGACATCAACCCTGGCTGTCACTGTCCCCCCAGGAGGATGAGGTGTTCCCCCCACTCCAGTCAAATCCTCTGCTTTTTATTTTATTATTATTTTTAAATTGATTGATTGATTTTAGAGAGAGACAGAAACATTGATCTGTCCCTGAATGTGCCCTTACCGGGGATCAAGCCTGCAGTCTTTGCATGTTGGGACAATGCTCTAACCAACTGAGCTATACCAGCCAGGGCAAGTCATCTGCTTTTTAAATCTGTGCTCCATCATGACCCTACCAGTGTCTAGCTGTATTGGGCAAAGTATTTAACCTCTCTGTCTCGGTCTCCTCTTCTGTACAGTGGGGATAGTAACCTTATAAGGTTGTTGCGAAGATAAATGAGACACTGCATATAGAACACTTAACACCATGTTTGTCACAGATAAGTGCTCAATGAGTGTGAGCTCTAATTATTCTAGTGGCTGCCCATTTCCCTAAGGGTTGCACCATCGATTAAAACCCATCTTGTCCTGAGGCTTCAGTCTTTTCCTCTCTGCTGATTATTTTCCTCGGCATGTAAGCAGATTTCACTTCCTCTCGTTTTCAAGAAAAACAAACCAAAACAAACATCTTCCCTCTACCCAGTATTTCTGGCTGACGACCACCCAGCCTCTTTTTTTTTTTTATCCATTCTTTAGGAAAGGACTACACACATTGCCTCACCCTCTTATTAACTCTCAATTCATTTAGCCCCCAGGAAGCTGGCATTTGCCATGGCCTCTCAGCTGCCCTTGCTGAGTACAGCCTTCCTCTTTGACTTTTCCATCTCCCTTACTTTCTGCTCTTTCCCTAACTGCCAACCACATGCTGGTGTCACCTGTGTTCTCTCTTCCCCTCTCTTCTTCTTACAGTTCTCTTTGGCTCCTTGAGCTCGTGAATTCCATGACTCTTGGCCACCTGGTTTCTGCTGGGATTCCCACATTTGATCTCCAAGCTAGGCCTTTATCTTGATACCAGGTTTAGATATCCAGCTGTCTACTGGCCATCTCATGGGCTTTCAAACCAACATGCCACAGACAGAACTCATCATCTTTTCCCCCAAACCCTTTCTTCCCCATTTTCCATAGGATCACCCAAACTGGAAAGCACGCCCTACATCCACACACACAGATACATATTCACAAGTCCAATCTATAATCTCCTTAATATATCTTCATTCAAAGTGCTGATAGCTTAGTTGGTCCTCCATTTCTTGGTTATTATAAAAACCTTTCAACCTCTGATCCAGTGGCTGTCAACATTGGATGCACATTAGGATCATACAGGGAGCTTTATAACACAACCCCAATCCCAATGCCAGACCATACCTCAGATCAGTTATATCAGACTTTGGCGATAAAATATTTTTAAAGTTCCCCAGGTGATTCCATGTGCAGCCAATGTTAAGAATCACTATTCTAATATGACCCTTTCCATTTCATTCTCCCAAAGGTTCTTCTTAAAAAATGAATTTCTGATCATATTGAACTTCCTATTTAACACCTTTCACTGGCTCCCTATTGACCAGAGGTCAAAACTCAATCTGCTAAGCATAACCTACCAGCTTCTGTGTGACCTGGCCTTGTCCAGCTCTCACCCCCTTTCCCCACTACTCCCTTCCCCTCCCCTCCCTTCCTCTCCCCGCCCCACCCCACCTTGGAAGGGGAACATGGTGGAGAGACTGGAGGCGGAGTGGTAATTAGGAGGCTGTTGCAATAATGTAGACAAGCTCTATTCCACGGATTCTATCTTGTCTGCACATTGGAATCACCCAAGATATTACAATTGTTTTTTTGTTTGTTTGCTTTTTGATGTTTGGCTCCAACCATGGAATTTTTGATTTAATTGGTCTGGGGTGCAGGCTCACCATTAAATGTCCCCAGGTGCTTCTGACTGTAGGAAAGTTTGAGAACAACTGCTCTGGTCCAGGAAATTTCAACTCAAGAATAACATAGGGAGGTGTTTTGTTGTTGTTGTTGTTTTAAGTTCCAATGCCTGGACCCCATCCCAGGCCAATTAAGAAAGAACCTCTGGGAGGAAGAACTTGTGCACGTGTTGTTCCTTCTTCCAGGAATGCCCGTGACTTACTTCTCTGGCCTTCACTATCCTACTCATCCTTTAAGACCCAGTGCTACTTGATTTAGTTGGAGGCAGCCTGCTCCTGCCATTGCATTCTACCTATCAAGCACTTTTTACACTGCAGCGATGGTCTTTTTACTTCTCTTACTGCAATAAGGATTGTGAGGGGTTTTTTTTCCATGTGTAACACAAAAAATATATGTTGAATGAGAGAGAGAGAAAAGACCAGGGGCTAGAAATCACCTATTGAGACATGCAGGGGGAACCTTATGGCTGCAGTCTGCCCAGAGTGGAAGCTGGGCATCTGAGCATCTGGGAGGGCCGTAGAGAGTTACCCAGGTTGGCACTGAGCGTAAGGGGCAGCTTCTTCCTCCAGAGATCAGCAGCAAGGACACCATTGTAGTACACCGCCTGCACCCCGATTGCCAGCTGCACAGTCTTCTCCTGGTCACCGGGGTTAACCAGGGTCACAGAGAGCTGGGCATCCCCTCCCAGGGGTAGGGAGCTGGGTGCTTCCAAGAACAGGTACAGAGGATCGGCAGTCTCAAGATTGGGAGGACAGCCGCCACTGTCTTCCCCGTGTTCCACTTTCTCTCTCTGGACTTTCTCCAGCACCTCTTTTTCTTGAAGAGATCCTGAAGAATGGGAGAAACAAAACAGGCCTCTTCCACAGCAGGTATAGGCCCTTCTAATAAAAGCCAAGGCTTAAGATTCATTTATCCACTGCTTCTCAAATGCCAGAGTCACAGAGCTTTGCAAACCTCTAAGACCATATTTAGCTTAAAAGAAATCAAAACAAAAGAAAAAAGGCGTGTGCTTGGTCATCACCACAAATACAGGGTCCCTTCCAAGTCACTCAAGGACCAGGCTTTTTTCCAAGTGCTATGAATCTGCTCCTTGAATAGTTGGGAGAGCCAGTTTTCAGACAAGTCACACTGTCTCTAAGAACAGTTTGGAAGAGACTTGAATCTTCCAAAGTGAAGGAGATTGAACTTATTCCAAGAGCAATGGGGGCCATGGAATATTCTGGAGCAGAGTTGTAACAATTATGCCTGTGTCTTAGAAAGCTCATTCTGGAAACTAAAAGTTTGAAAAGGGAATAACGATGGAGAGACTGCAGGTGGGGGTCCAGTTAGGAGACTGTTGGAATATTGTGGACAAGAGATGGTGAGACCCTGGTTACCTATAGGCAATGGGGAAGGAGATGAGGAGGTGAAAGTGAGAGTAAGGTGGGCAGTGAAAGGGGAAGAGACCAGAGTACGAGCCTTATTTTTGGAACAAATAGGTAGACAGTGGTGTCGTTAACAACATGAAGGGAGAAGAAGTTGACAGGGATTGGATACAAGAGGAAGAGGGAGAACATCTTCTGGCAGTTGGACTTGGTATTAAATGTGTTGTTTTATCGCAGTAGTTCTCAACTGGGGGCAGTTTTGCCCCTCCGGAGACAATTTTGGTTGTCACAACTGGTCGTGGTGGTGGAGGGGTGCTGGCATCTAGTGGATAGAGGCCAGGAATGCTGCTAAATGTTCTCTGATGCACAGCCCCCCACAACAAAAAGTTAACTGGCTCAGAATATCAGTAGTGTCAAAGGGGGTTGAGAAACCCTGTTTTTTGTTTGTTTGTGTCTTTTTTTTTTTTTTTAAGCAGGAGAGAGAGAGAGAGAGAGAGAGAGAAGACAGGAAGGGAGAGAGATGAGAAGCATCGGCTCATAGTTGGACACTTTAGTTGCTCATTGATGGCTTCTCATACGTGCCTTGATAGGAGGGGGGGCACTCCAGCCCAGCCAGTGACGCCTTCCTTGCTCAAGCCAGCAACCTTTGGGCCCAAGCCAGTGATCATGGGATCATGTCTATGATCTCACGCTTAAGCTAGCAATCCCGTGCTCAAACTGGATGAGCCCGCACTCAAGCCGGCAACCTTGGAGTTTCAAACCTGGGGCCTCACCATCCCAGGATGATGCTTTATTCACTGCACCACACTGGTCAGGTGAGAAACCCTGTTTTATATGATGGAGAAAGGACTGAAACTCTCTGTGGCCTGCATCTGTCTGTATCGGTCTAACCCATCTCTTCCCCTCTTTTGCTATTATATCAGGGGCTGAGAAGCTTGGGGCCCTCCTTGCACAGTACCTTCAGGATACTTGTAGTTCTGAGTGATATCTTCACAGCGGTCATTGCCCACACCTTTGGTACTGATGTTGTTGCCAACATACTTAGTGCTGGAGTTGGTCAGCTCCAGTGTCCCATCTACACAGCACTTCCAGACCACACATGAGGCGTTTACTGCTGCAAAAAGGTCTGCTACTGCAGGAGTCAGCCCCAGTGTTCCCTCCTTGACTGCTCTGACGGGGACCAGGTCACAGGCTTTCAGGACTGAGGGAGAGAAAGGTCAGTGAGCAAGAGGAGCCATGCTCAGGTTTCTTCTTGGGTCAGAGATCCATAACCTTAGTTCACATTTTAGACTCTGTTTTCCCTACCTAGGGATCAAGGTCAGAGGTGGGCACTAAGCAGGGTTTCTTAGAGGGTACGCAGAAATGAAACTCACAACATTTAGTGACAATAATTTTGGTAACGATGTGTAGCAGGAGCCCTCTCAGAAACTGACAGGTAGAACTGCAGAGAAGCACAGTACACGGGAACTTCTAAGCCGGCTTGGTATGGATGTGATAGGAATAGGTCACCTTTATTAAGCAGTTATATATGCTGGTTTTTCTGACTGTTCTGTTCCTGGGAAAGAACCATCCTTGTATGGCTCCTAAAGATTCCTTCTTTGAGCTTGAGACTATTTTGATACTCTCTTCACCCATTTCCAGAACTTCAGAAGTCCCACATCACAAGTCTGTGACCCAGCACATCTACCAGCTCCCCTAAGACCCTCTACCTTTCATTAAGGCTCAGCTTTCTTGCCTGTTGCTCTAAGGCAGGGCCAGTCTCAACACAGCCTTGGACTGAGATGGCTAACACCTTTGTGACCTTGAACCCAATGACATCAGGTCAGCCTTCTGCCAGCCACTATCATTCTTTCCATCCATGTTTCCTGTTTTAGGGGATGCAGACCCACTTTGGACCACCTGTTGCTCCTGCTTCCTCTCCAAGGGACTCCTTCAGCCCACCCAGCTCTCTGTAGCCCAGGGTGATCCTGAGTCAACCCCCAGGCTTTACCTCCACCTTCCTTAGGAGCACTTGGGTACAGAATCTGCCATCCACCATAACCCTGGGGCAAAGTAGGACGGGTCATCCAGCACTCTGTGGAAGTCTGGAAGATCCTGAAGGTAGCAAATGAACAATTCAAGTGTGAAAAAAAAAAAAAGAAAGAAAATTAAAGGAGTTCTATGAGGTTCTAAAAGTAGCAGTCAGTATTGCCACGGGGATGGGAAGACTGGGCAAAAGTAGCAGCAACACTCCCAGGAAGGGGCTTGCATGCTACCACTAACCATTAGCATCCTGCCTCTAGGAGTCTTGAAGACCTCTCAGTGCCTGGGCCACTCTGGGTTGTGGGATCCCATGGGTTATACCACCTGGGTGTGAAGCCCTTCTGGTCTGAGACTTCATCCCCTTTGTGCTTCTCACCAGATTCTGCCTCTCTGGCCTTCTCCGTTCTGAAGCCCATCCTCATTGTAGTACTCATCCACAAGCAGGCCCCCACCGGTGCCCTGGGCTGAGGCGAACATGGTAACCACACGGGCAGGGATTCCCAGACACCGCAGCACTGTGTAGAAGGGTCCGAGTCAGAGGGCACCAGAGGGGCCTCGGTGGGGTACCACTAATGTTTTCAGTGTCTCCTGTGGGCAGACACTTAAATGCCAGGTGACAACATGGAAAGAGGAAGGGCACAGGCACCAGGAAGTTAGAACTGACACCAGACTCAGGACCCATAAAGGCCAAGAAATGGGGGACACACAAGTTGCACAGCAAACAGCGTACAGCAGGGGGAGGCTGACAGAGCACTGGGGGCTTGCTCTCCTGGAGGAGGAGGGGAAGTTTTGAGGAGAAAGTGAGTTTGGGAGCAGAGATCGCCAGATGGGCCTGACTCTGCCAAGGGAGAAGAGAAGCAGAAGCTGGTCAGGAGGAGCTGCTCTGAACAAGTAGCAGGTTTCCTGGCCAGACGGTGCATCTGAAGCAGTTACAGGTGCTCTGGAGGTGAGGAAATGCTGCAGAGTGGAGGCAGTACCTGCTTTTGGAGCTGTCTCTTCCACATGGGGGAGGGGTACAGGGCAACCCAAGAAACAGACACTGTACAGTAGCCAAGGGGAGCCTTCTCTGTACCTGTGCAAGCAACAGCAGCCAACACCCAGGCCTGCCCGTCATACACAGGCCGCCCTCGGCCTGTGAGCCACTGCCGCAGGATGGGCGCACTGCCCCGGCGCTTGTTCAGCAAGGCCCCTTCCTGGGCATCCTGGGTCTGCGGGGTGGGCAGGACACACTTCTCCTTGAGAACATGCAGCTGTTTAGGGAAATATGTTGATGTTATGTAAGTCCCAAGATGGGACTCTTTCCAGGGTGGGGTGGGGGTGAAAGGGTGAAAGGGGGTGGGTGTGAGAAGGGCCCATTGCAGTTCTCCAAGTGTGGTGAGCAGAACATCTGCATCAGAATTACCCGGACCATGTTAAACCTCCATGTTCCAGGGCTCCACCCTGGCTCACTGGGTTATAGTCTCTGGGGGTTGGAGGGGTCCAGGAATCTACCTTTTTAACAAGTCCTCTGGAAGCCAAGGGTTTGTGGACCACACTGGCAAAGAAAGCCACAAGAGGAGCCTGATAGTGGCTCCTCACTGGGGGTTGGGTTTCCTGTTCCTTCACGTGCCTGGCCCTGATTCCTTTGAGGATGTTTGTCTCAAGGCCTGCTCATCCTAAACTTCCTCCTCCTCATAGGCTGGCTCTGTCCCTCACCACAAAGCGGAGTCCGGTGGCACAAGAGGAAATGGGAACCACATTACGCCTGTGAAAGGACTTTTAAGAACAGTGGGAAAGCACCAAGCTACCTTTATGGTCTGCATATCCTTGGGAATAATTTAGAAATAAAAGCAAGTCCATTGATCACCTTAGCCACAAACACTGAATAAGATGGACCATACTCCTTCCCTTCCAGGGACCCTGGCCTTCAGCTTGGGCTGGTCTAGGAGGCAGAGAACTGAGGAGAGCTCTGAGGAAATCCAGGCCAGTCTTAGTCCTCACTGGCTTGTGTCCTGAAGGATGAAACCACCTTTTGCTTTTCTCTCCCCTGTGGGTGCTATTGTAAACCCCGCCTCACTCATGCCCTTCTCCAGGAAGTATCCCCTACACTCTGGGAAGAGGGGACCATTTGTGTTTTGACAATATCCAGGGCCAGCCTGACCTGTGGTGGCACAGGAGAAAAAGGGTCGATTTGGAATGCTGAAGTCACTGGTTCGAAACTTCGGGCTTCCCCTGTCAAGGCACATATGAGAAGCAACTCCTAGGAGTTGATGCTTCCTGCTCTATCCTGCCTTCTTCTCTCTTAAAATCAATTTTGCAAAATCTTTCAAAAAAAAAATCTTTAACAGGGCCAGAGAGGGGACAGCTTTGTCAGGAGGCTCCCACATCCCCTCCTCTCACTCACCAAGGCGCCCAAAATGCAAGCCACATGCACAGGGTTGCCCCACTCCTCCACCTGCTTGTCCACGCTCAGCAAGTCCAGGCTGAGGTCCAAGACATCCTTCTCAAACTGTAAGGACCACACAGAGCTGTGATGAAGTGTCTCCAACTCACAATTCAGCCCTGTAACCTTCTCCTTCTTCCACTCAGGCTTCCCTCCTTCCACCCTTGCCTTGTTGTTCCTTTGTGCCCCCTGGTCACCATGACTGGCAGTTCAATCCTTGCCTGTTCTATTTTTCAACTCTCCAGATAAGGTGTGAATTTGTGAAGACCAGGGCTGTGTTGTTTCCTTTCATTTCTATCTTTATCTATTTAGTGCACTCCTACTGCTCCTGCCAGCACTGAGCCACATGTGGAGAACACTAAAGCAGCTCCTGCTCTTGATGAGCCCACAGCTGGGACTGGAGATGGACACATAGACACTTATACTGTAGATCTCAGCAACATGGCCAGAGCTCTCAGAAAGATGCCAACCCAGAGCAGAGAGCATAGTAGAGAGAATCACTCTGCCTTTAGGGGATGAGGAAGGCTTTCAGGTCTTAAAAGTTGGGTAGGAGCACCTGACCAGTGCTGGCACAGTGGGTAGAGCATCGACCTGGGATGCTGAGGTCCCAGGTTCGAAACCCTGAGGTTGTCAGCTTGAGTGTGGGTTCATCCAGCTTGAGGGCAGGTCCACCAGCTTGAGCACAGGGTCACTGGCTTGAGCACAGGATCATCAACATGATCCCAAGATCACTGGCTTGAGCCCAAGGTCACTGGCTTGGGCAAGGGGTCACTGGCTCGGCTTGAGTCCCCTGGTCAAGGCACATATATGAGAAGCAATCAATGAACAACTAAAGTGACACAACTAAGAGTTGATGCTTCTCATCTTTCTCTCTCTCTTAAAAATAATGTTGGGTAGGAGCTTCCCAGGCAATAAAGAAGGGAAGCTATTCCAGGTGGAGGGAACATATAACCTGCAAGGGGCTGGCCAGGAGCTGGAACATTGGGTGGCTCTTGGGGAAAAGAAAGCAAAGGCCTCGCTATGAAGGGGCTGTATGTCATGTCAGGGGACTGCTCTTTATCCTGTAGACAGTGCAGATTTAACAGAGGGGTTTAATTTGTGTGGTCTTTAAGAAGATAACTGGAAGCTGTGCATGATGTTCTGATATGCTCTTGAGAAAAGAGAGGTACCATATGGCTGAAAATTTTTAAACATGTTGCTTCATGACTGGGGGTTTTGGACCTGCCAGCTCTTTCTGGCCTGAACACTGAAGGTCATGGGACAATCTCTGTCCCCTTATTTTTCCCGGAGTCCCCCATACCTGGCCGAAGTCCCAGGATTCTTCCTGGATGCAGTCAGCCGTTCCCAGGTAGATGAGGCCATTCTGGTTCAGTAAGTACTCCCAGCGCTGAGCCTCATTCTCCAGGAACACAGCATCCTCTGGTGAGAGGCAGGCAGGGATGAGGCCTGTGGGGTGCTAGACCTGCTCTTCTCCTCCTAGCCCCTGCCCTCCCTGCCCAGGTCAGTTTTGGCAGCAGCTCTCCCCTTCAGCTCTGGGCCTAATGAGGACTAAGAAAGAACTTCCTCTTTGCACTGCCCCAACTGGGACCCAGCTTCCTCTCTGATGGAGAGAGGGAAAGGGGTCAGAGTTTCTGTGTCAGCCAGGTGGCCTTCTTGGTCAGCCAGGCAGGCAGGAATAAGCCAAGCTTAAGAAGCTTACTGGTTCCCAGAAGACACGTGCAGCCAAAGTGCTACCAACCCAAGAGAATTTGGCAATAGCCACCCAGTGGGCCTGTTATGTCTCTCTCACAAGTTCAATTTTAAAAATCGTGTTTCAGCATGGTCCCAGATAGGCAGAGCATCGGCCCCAGACAGGGGTGGTTGCCAGGTGGATCCTGGTCGGGGCACATGCAAGAGTCTGTCTCTCTATCTTCCTTCCCTTCACTTGGAAAAAGAAGAATAAAATAAAATAATAAAATAAAATAAAATGGTTTAAAACAAAAAACAAAAAAAATAGTGTTTCAGAAAAATCAATACAGCCCTAGCCAAATAGCTCAGTTGGTTAGAGCAGTGATCGGCAAACTGCGGCTCGCCATGCGGCTCTTTGTCCCCTTGAGTGTGACTCTTCTGCAAATACCAAGTGCGGGCGCTACCTCAATAAGGAATGTACCTACCTATATAGTTTAAGTTTAAAAAAGTTGGCTCTCAAAAGAAATTTCAATCGTTATACAGTTGATATTTGTCTCTGTTGACTAATGAGTTCGCCAACCACTGGTAGAGCATCATCTTGATATGCCAAGGTTGCAGGTTTGAACCTCAGTCAGGGCACATACAAGAATCAAACAATGAATGTATAAATAAGTGGAACAACAAATTGATATTTCTCTCTTTCTCTTCCTCTCTCTCTAAAATCAATCAATAAAAATATTTTAAAAAAAGAAAAATAAAAATCAACACAACATAGGTTGACAAGGATGAAGAGAAGGGAAGAACGGCATTTGTCAGAGGCAGCAGTGGAGCTGGCAAAGTATTACACTCTGGGGGTGTCCAAGTGGGTCTAGGTCTCCCATGATCTTTTGCTGGTGCCCCTCCTGCTGTCTCTATCCAAGGGTTGGGCTGGTGAGAAGAATGGGGGTTTTGAAGAGTCCATTGCCAACTCTAAGAAGCTGGGAGTGGTGGAGGATCTGCTCTGCTTGCCAAGTGTCTCTCTCTCTCTGTACCTGCTGCTGGGGGTGGTGTGGGGTGGTGTAGGGTGCTTAGACTGGTTCCAAGGGACTAGAAAGAAAAAAAGATTTCCAAACCAAGCCCCAGGCATCCATTTGGGATGAAGGTGTTAAAAGCAACAGAAGGATACGATATTAGAAATCAGGAAGCCCTGAAAAACCTGAGGCCTAAAATCAGAGCCATCTGCCCAAGGAGCCCTCAACTCCCACCCCTCCATTCTGAGTATTTTCTTTTATGGCAGCGGGGCATCACTTCTTTGGAAATCACTTCACACTGAGATGTTTGGTCCGGGTGCTCAGGGCTCTGGGAAGTACATTGTCAAAGCACAGAGGGCACCATCCTCTTCTCCGCTTGGGTGCAGCCCTGCTTATAAATAGGGCTCTGACTTTCACTATAGGATGAAAAATTTTCTTCTGAAGTTAGGAAAGCCCCGTCTACAAGTATCAAAGATAAGACCGAGTCCCAGATAATCTCTGAAAATCTTAGTCACCTCCCACTGAGCAGAGCAAACAACTCACTCCTGCTTAGATAGACATCTCCACACACACATTCGTATAGAGGCTGTCCCTAGGCAGGTGCCTACAAACCAAGCATGGAGACACGAATCTAGCATGGTGTTAAGACTGTGTATTCTCTTTAAACTGAGCACTGTCCCAGAACTATCTTTGCTGTGTCTTTGCTTGAGCCCCAGGGCCTAATTCTGAATGTAGGCTCAGAGTCAGTGAGGTGGGTACACTGAAGCTTCAGCTTTGGCAGAAAATGGTTTGTGGGTCTTTCTGCCCGTATGTGGCGAGCCATGGAGCCCCCCCCCAGCTGAAGGGTCCTCAAATCCACACCTACACACAAGGTCAGGAGCACCTGAATGGATATTACTTCCTACCTATTGTTCTACCTACCCACCCTGTGGAGCAGGAAAGAAAGTCTGGAACGGAAGATAAGCAGGGCCATCAGATTGGAGAATGCCACCCTGGGGTAAGAGAAGTAGAGACAGGGAAGCCCACTGGGATTCTGGTGCCACATAAAAAGGGATCAGGAACCGGGAACCCAACAGGGGGCGGCAGGAACTAAGGAAGATTTTTTCTACTTCCTCATATTTCCTCTCATTTCCCAACCCTGCCTTCTAAGGAGGTCCCCTTCAGGCTGGCAGGGAAACTCTTTTTCCCCCCCATTAATTTGTTGAAAAGAGAGACAGAATCTTTGACTTGATGTTCCAGTTATTTATGCATTCATTGGTTGATTCTTGAATGTGCCCTGACCCAAGATTGAACTTGCAACCTTGGTGTATCCGGATGACATTCTAACCAACTGAGCTACCCAGACAGAGCTGGCAGTAAAACCCTTAAAAGGAAAAGGCTGTGCACTTTTTTATCTTGGGCAGCATAAATAGGAAAGCAGAAAAAAAAATGTTTTCCATTAATCCAAACAACCATTCTGGGAG
Organism: Rhynchonycteris naso; assembly: GCA_037038555.1. Taxonomy (NCBI): domain Eukaryota; kingdom Metazoa; phylum Chordata; class Mammalia; order Chiroptera; family Emballonuridae; genus Rhynchonycteris; species Rhynchonycteris naso. The sequence continues at coordinate 74,674,280 of CM072999.1, read as the reverse complement.
ACTAAAGTATTAAGGTGTGTAGTGGCAGATTTAAAATGGAAAGACAGCAAACTCACACTGGAGCTGGCTCGAGTCCACTGGGACCCATACTTTTTGCTTCTTTCACACTGCACCCATGCCCTGGACTTTCTTTTTTCTACTTGAATAAAACTTGTTTTATTCTCTCTCTCTCTCTCTCTCTCTCTCTCTCTCTCTCTCTCTCTCACACACACACACACACACACACACACACACACACACACACACACACGAGACAGACTTTATCTTCAGAAGAAGAGATGCCCTGTTTGCTTCTGTTTAGGCCAAACACATCTAATGATCTGTTCTAGATGAAATAGCCCAACAGCCTGGGCTGAGCTTAGCCAGAGGTGGCCAGTGGTTGGGCAGCAGGTGGTCACCTGACCCCAGGAAAGCCCATCCATTGGCCACTGAGCTACAGGAGGCCTGCTCTGTATTTAGACTGTCAGTATAGAGAGGACCCAGCAGTCTGCAGTACTAAGAACAGAACAAACAAGTGGAGAGGAGAGAAGCAGGGTAAATTTACTGTTGTGAAGCTGCTGAAACAAGCTTTTGGGCCCCTCACTAGCACAGACCCTTTCAGGCCCTGGAATGAGCCTTTAGCAATTCAAATTTTTGTATTGCTTTTCTTTAAGAGGGTTCCCTGAGTTATATAAACCTCAGGTCCCACAAAACCTGGATTCACCTGGATCTAGTCTATGGGAGACCAGGGAGAAAACAGAGAAGTTTATCCCTTAGGTCCTGATGCACTTTCTACTTCTTACCCCCTGTAGTGTTACAAAAAAAGGGTAGCTCTCCCAGGGTCATCTCTGACTCTTATCTCCTAAACCAACACTAGGATTTGAATTGGTAGTGAGATAAGCCTTTGCTTTCAGTGGGAAGACCCAGGCTGCTTCTGCCAGGGGTGCCACCAAGAGAAGACCCTGGGTCTGAGAGGCCACTCATCCAGGAAGCAGACATCACAAGAACGAGCACTGGTGCTGCCCTTCGAGGAAGCTGTCCACTAAGATCTGGGGCAGGTGCTTCCTGACAGAGCTATACCCACATCTTGTGCCTTGAGTACCCTGTGCAGCCCAGGGTGATCCAAGTCCAAACTCACCTCGAACCCAGGGGTTAAAGAGCAAGGTGAAATGGCCCAGGAGGCGTGGCTTCCTGCCCAAGACCTGCAGCAGGAGTGAGTAGTGGCCAATGACAGCATCTGAGGGCGCAGTCACAGAGACCATCCAGGATTGGGCCTCTCTCTCCTCCACCATGGCAGACCACTGCTTCCAGTCCCCCAGACTGGAAATCGGGAATGTGGCTTGGGTCCTATTGGCCTTAGAAGGCTGCTCTCCTGCAGTCATACACAGATGAATTGATCATTTGGACCTCTTGGTCACAACTGAGTAATAAAGTCAAGTATTACAAAGTTAAAGCAGGTTAAAAATAGTGATTTTGGAGGAGAATAAGAGGCCCATCCAGCCTGACCAGGCAGTGGGGCAGTGAATAGCATCACTGAGGACCCAGGTTTGAAACCCCAAGGTTGCTGGCTTGAGTGCAGGCTGACCAGCATGAGTGCAGGGTTGCTGGCTGGAGCATGGGATCATAGACATGACCCCATGATTGCTGGCTTGAGCCCAAAGGTTGCTGGCTTGAAGCCTAAGGTTGCTGGCTTGAGCAAGGGGTCACTGTCTCAACTGGAGCCCCCCACCCCCGTCAAGTCATATATGAGAAAGCAATCAATGAACAACAAAGGTGCCACAACTATGAGTTGATGCTTCTCATCTCTCTCTCTTCCTATCTGTCTGTTCCTGTTTGTTCCCCTACCTCTCTCTCTCTCTCACTAAAAAAAAAAAAAAAAGAAAGCCTATCCATTAATGGGAGGCAATAGAGGATGATGGGAGCACAAAGGTTCTCAGTGCCCATGGATCTACATCTAGACATTTCATAGTTCATGAAATGGGCATGCTAAAATATATCTGTTTCATAGGGTCTATGTAAGATCTTACTAAGATATTGCATGTAAAACCTTTGGCTTAATATCTGATATGTTGCATAGATCCAATAAATAGTAAGAATTAAATGTGATAGCCTGGATTAGATCCTATTCAGGCTTTTCTACAAAACTGATATTATATTTGCAACCTAAAGAAATCCCGTAGTGATAATGCTGCTGAGAAAATTCTGAATCATAAAAATGTTAATTATTATGCACCTTATCTTCTCTTCACAACATACAGGTTGGGTGGGCAAGACTTTAAAAAATTTTTTCTATTAATTAGAGAGAGAGAGAGAAATAAAGGAAGAGAGAAGGATTAGAAAGAGAGAGAGAAACATCAACTCATTGTTCCACTTAGTTGTGCACTCAATGATTGCTTCTCATATGGGTCCTGACAGGGGATGGACCCTGTGACCTTGGCAAGCCTGGATGACACTTTATCCACTGGGCCACCTGGCCAGGGCAAAACTTCTTGAGGCCCAGGTACTATGTTGGCCATTTGTTCCTTAGTTCCCTGAGGGGGTGATGAGAAAGAACCTTCCAGCCAAAGGGGTATAGACCACCCCCACTTACCAGTTTGTGCAATGAGGGCCACCTTCTTCAGAGCAGGCAGAAATGCGTGGACTGGAGCTTGGAAGTGCAGCCAGATGGTGAAGGGCTGCCCTCTCCTCACAACAAGGTGCCTGGAGCTGATGTCCTTGGTATGGTGTTCCTCATTGTTTCTTTCTGCCTGAAAGTCACAGCTCTTGATCCTTAGGGCTATGTGGAAAGAGAGAAAACAGGATACTAGGTAAATGAGACAAGTAAATAAAAGCAGAGACTTTGGAGTCAGAGAGACCAGGGTTCAAAAATCCTTGTCTCAACTTACTAGCTGTGCCACCTAAGGCAAGTAACTTAACTACTCTGAGCCTCCATTTTCAATGTTCTTTTCCTTAGAATAATTACTCCTTCTTACAAGATTGTGGAGATTAAATGAAGTAATGTATATAGAGTAGTCCACCTCCCACTGTGTGCCCCAGGGATACCTGCCAAGACCCCAGTGGATGCCTGAACTGTGGATACTATGTTTTTCCTATAGAGACATACTTATTATAAAGTTTAATTTCTAAATTAGGCACAGTTGGAGATTAACAACAACAACTATTAACAAAATAGAACAATTATGACAATATATTGTAATAAAAGTTATATGAATGGATTTGGGGCCATTAAGTAAAATAGGTGTTACTTGAACACAAGCACTGTGATACTGTGAAAGTCTATCAACCAAATGGCCACTAAGTAACTAAAGGGTGGGCAGCATATACACCATTAATGCACTGGACCCTGGTCGGCAAACCACTGCGGCTTGCGAGCCACATGCAGCTGTTTTGCCCCTTGAGTGTTTAGCAAAGACCAGTTTAGGAGTGCCCTAATTAAGTTAATAACAATGTACCTACCTATATAGTTTAAGTTTAAAAAATTTGGCTCTCAAAAGAAATTTCAATCATTGTACTGTTGATATTTAGCTCTGTTGACTAATGATATCTAGCTTTGCCAACCAGGGCACTGGACAAAGGGGTGGTTCATATCCCGGAAAGCACACGGTATGAGATTTCATCATACTACTTAGAATGGCCCGCAACTTAAAACTTATGAATTGTTTACTGCTGGGATTTTCCATTTAATATTTTCAGGCAATGGTTGACCATGAATAACTGAAACCATGGATAAGGGGGGAATACTCTAATACATGTACACAGGGTTATACACATAAGTCCTATTATAAGAGCAATATTTGTTCTCATTGTTGACCTACTTTTCTGGTCCCAATCTAAACACAATTAATAAAATCCAGAATCTTGCTAATCCTTACTTATTTTTTCTTATAATATAATCAGATAATTTTAAGAGCTGGTTTTGAAATCACTAAATCACTCTTGTCTTATAGGTAAGAAGAGTAAAGCCCAGAGAGTAGAACTAACTCATCCATGATCTTACTTGACTGTTTCACCTAATGGCTTACCAAACCTGTGGCACCATGCAGCCCAGAAAATCTCTACAAGGAGGGGGTCTGAGAGTATGATAAGATAGTCTATCAGACAATTCTCATTTATAATGAGACTTAAATGTGCTAATAGACCTGTGCAGAGTCCCCTGAGGTTTCTGCATCTTCTGGGTCTGCCTGTCTCCTTGCTTTATGTCTGCCTTTGCCCCTTTTAGTTGGGTTCCTTGACCTTCCCTTCCTTTCCATTTAGCCTTGAAGCTATGATACCCTCATGCTTTTCCAGGGTCATCTCCTATAAGTATCACAACCCAGTGAGAACAGTCATGTTATGATGATCCTGGGACAAGAATATCAACCCATGTTAACCACCATCACCATATTACCACCATCATCACATCTATGACCACTAACTTACCACCACAACCTACCCTGTTGCCACTATCTAGCCCTACCACCATCACCTCCACCACTACCAGCACCCACTGCCATTCCTTATCATAATTACACCACCATCACCTCCACTACCATTCTACTCTCTTTAATGAAAATATATAACGACAAAGGGGCAAGCCCCATGGAGGGCTAGCTTGGCTCACCCTGTCCCATGGCTGCAGGCTGCTTTTAACCACTTGGACACAGGAAATGCCTGTCTTGAACTGTTGCTTGGGGCTCCTTCTCTGAATCTGTCTTCCAGACAGAAAATGACGGAGGTACTTTCATTGGCTCAAGAATCTATAAATAGTGGAGTTTTCTTTCACTTCTCTTGTGCACTCCCTGTCAAATTTCTTCTCTCCTGCTCCCTCCCTGCTGGTATCTCTTGGACCAGCTGTTGGGAGTTACCATTTTTCATTTTATCTCTTGTGCCAGGAGGCCCAGGCAGGGATATGCCTGGCAGGCTGGAATGGGAAAGGTCTGCCATCTGAAGAAACCCAGAAGAAACCTCTAAGCCTGTTGCTTCAGTGGCCTCAAGAGACCCTCTTAGGTATTACCTTGACGACACTAAAAGACTCAGAAAGAGATGACTCCCCATCAGAAGGCTCACATCCAATCCCAAATCTCAGGCCCTAAACATATCATGGGCTTCAAGTTGCTGGACGTTTGTGGCTTGTTTTGATAATACAAAGACAGACCATGTATATCTGGGACTCGTCTGTGTGAAAGGGGTAGAATTTGTTGGTGAAAAATAAATGCCTAGCATTGTTTACAATAGCCAAGATCTGGAAACAGCCCAAGTGTCTGTCAGTGGGCGATTGGATTAAAAAGCTGTGGTACATATACACAATGGAATACTATGGGGCCATGAAAAAGAAGGAAATATTATTTTTGCAACAACATGGATGGACCTGGAAACTCTTATGTTAAGTGAAATAAGCCAGGCAGAGAAAGAAAAATATCATATGACCTCACTCATCTGAGGAATCCGACAAACAATATGAACTGAGGAACAGAATAGAAACAGAGGCGGGATCAAAGGATCCAGAAGGGAAGCAGACAGAGGGAAAAGGGATGATAGGGTGATAGGATGGGATGAGAGCAGAAAAGCAAATCCTGGAGGGAAGGGGGGAGGGAAACAGGGGGGACGTACTGGGGAACATGGGTGACATTAGAATCTATGTGAACACAATAAATTAATAAAGAGAAAAGAAAAATAAATGCCTTAAAAGCAGAAGCCAGAGCCCAAGCTCTTCCAAGCCTGTCAGGTCTGGAACACTCTATCAGAGAAGGTTTGGAACTAGCTTGGGACTCAGAGCGTACGTCTTTTCTATTTCTACTTGTCTAGTCACCAAGGAGACAAGACACAAGAGATGATCTCATATTTGGCTATCTTTGACCTTCTAAAGGCTAGATTTTGATTAGGCTTCTGAGCCTCTGTCACCAGGAGCACTGTCAGGGCAGCTGTACTCGCTTGCACATATGTGGGACATCTATAGAAGGATATAAAAGAAACAATGAAGAACATTGGTTGCCTGTGAGGAGGGGGTCTGGTGGATGGGGTCGAAGGTGACTTTTCTGCTCTTTGCCCTTTTATACTTTTAAAACTTTAAACCATTGCCCATTTGAAGAATCTTTTTTTTTTTTTTTTTAAGAAATGAAGCTGCTATTTTCACACACACCTCCCTAAAAAAAATTCTTTATGAGAAATGAAGACATAAATTTTTCATTATTTAATGATCATAAGATTTTTACCTGGAAAACATGAAACAACTAAAAATGATTATAAAAATTAGATAATCTAGTAAGGTAATCTGCAGTTTAATGCATTCTCAATAAAAATGCCAACAAGTGTTTTTCTCTGACACTAGAATGATTCTAAGGTTCAAAAGAAATTCTTTTCTTTCTTTCTATTTTTTTGTGACAGACAGGGAGAGAGACAGAGAGAGGAACAGATAGGAACAGACATACAGGAAGGGAAAGAGAGATTAGAAGAATTACTTCTTCACTGCAGCACTTTAGTTGTTCATTGATTGCTTTCTCATATGTGCCTTGACTGAGGGGCTACAGCAGAGTGAGAGAGCCCTTGCTCAAGCCAGCAACTTTAGACTCAAGCCAGAGACCTTGGGCTTCAAGCCAGCGACCTTTCTGCTCAAGCCAGCAACCACAGGGTCAGGTCTATGATTCCACGCTCAAGCCACAACCCCAAGCTCAAGCTGGTGAGCCCACACTCAAGCTGATGCTCTATCCCACTGCACCACCACCTGGTCAAACATCTTTCTTTTCTTTTTTTAAGTGAAAGAAGTAGAGATAGAGAAACAGACTCCTACATGCTCCCTGACTGGGATCCACCTGGAAACCCTCATTTGTTGCCGATACTCTGCCTAACTAAGGCTATGCTTGCAACCGAGCTATTTTCAGCACTCAAGGCAGAGGCTCCACAGAGCCATCCGCAGTGCCCAGGGCCAATGCACTCGAACCAATCGAGCTGTGGCAGAAAGAGAGAGAGAGAGAGAGAGAGAGAGAGAGAGAGAGAGAGAAGGGGGGAGGAAGGAGAAGGAGAAGTAGATGGTCACCTCTCTGTGTGCCCTGACCAAGAGACAAGTACACTCTGGGTCGATACTCTATCACCGAGCCAACCAGCCAAGGCCTCAAAAAGAAATTTTTAAAAGGGGGACTGTAGTAGCTCCTAACCAGACGGTGGTGCAGTGGATAGAGCATCGAACTGGGATGCAGAAGACCCAGGTTCGAGACCCCGAGATTGCCAGCTTGAGTGCGGGCCCATCTGTCTTGAGCAAAAGCTTGCCAGCTTGGACCAAGGTGGCTGGCTCCAGCAAGGTGTTGCTCAGTCTGCTGAAGGCCCGTGGTCAAGGCACTTATGAGAAAGCAATCAATGAACAACTAAGGTGTCGCAATGAAAAACTGATGATTGATGCTTCCCATCTCTCTGTGTTCCTGTCTGTCTGTCCCTATCTATCCCTCTCTCTGACTCTCTCTCTGTCCCTGTAATAAATAAATAAATAAATAAAAAATAAAAGGGGGACTGTAGCATGACCAGACTTGCAAGATATGAAGACATAATATGACATTACTGTAATTGAAAAAGTACATAGACCAAATGTATGCATTAAGGACATGCTAAATGAGACAAGTAAGATCTACCAAAACTTTAAACATCTAGCCTTCTGACTCACTTCTAGATAGTCTATCATGCAAATAACCAAACATGTATAAAATGAAATATATACAAGTATATCGATTACACTGGTAGATACTATAGCAAAATATTGGAAATTACCTGAATGTTCATAAATAAGGTATTAGACAGATAAACTATGCGACATGCCTTAAAAAGAATATAAGTATGAAAAAGAATGCAGTAGCTCTATATAAACTCCAATATCAGAGATATAGCTTAGAGATATATGGAACAATCTCCAAAATATATTGTTAAACGGAATAAGTAAGCTATATAACATGTGAAGAGTAAGTTACCTTTGTATACAGGCTATGTGTGTGAGGGAAGAATATATATGAATTTATTTGCATTTATATAGAATATTTCTGGAAAGTTATTGCTTCTGGATAGAGAAATTCAGTGGTTAGGGGTAAGGCCTTTTCTTTCTGTGTATCCTTTTGTATCTTTGTATCATGAGCATATATTTTATGCTAATATTTTAAAAACAACAAAAACTTGGAAGGGAAGGGAGAGGCTGACTGTAAGAACTGTTTGCAGCACTGTGAGCCTCCTGTGGGAGGGCACTGGGGAGCTCATGGGTTGGCTCCCTTTTGGAGGTTTATTCTGGTACTAGCAAAGAGCAGCTCCTCTTTCCTGATACAATTTCTGGGACCTTCACAAAACTTCATGATCTAGCTGTATTTCACTTGGGGAAATTTTTGGGAGCCTATGGTGAGATAGCTACTGCTGTGTTTTGGATGATGGTGGAAGGTGAGTGCATAATTGAGGCAGAGAGAAGGAGGAATGACTACTATATCCACACCTTTTACCTCCCCAGCCTCTGGCAGAAAAACAAACTGTCATCTGGTGCATATCCAAGGATTCATTTATTCATCAATAATGTAAATATTTATTGAACACTACTGTGCATCAGGAACTGTATTTGGCACTAGTAATACAGTAATAAATTAGATAGATGTATCCCTGCTACCAAGGAGCTTATATTTCAGCAGAACAAACAGACAGTCTGAAGTACTTATATCATTAATTATTTAATTGCTGTAATGAGAAATTTCAAGCTCTAGGACCTAGGTGTGGAGGTCAGGAAAGGCTTCTCTGAGAAAGTGATATTTAAGCTGAGAAACTGGAAGAATAAATAGAAGTGAGTTAGGTAATGAGGCAAGGGGTAGGGTGGGGTGGCAGAAGAGAGAACAATATGTGCAAAAGCCTCATGCAGGGAGCAGTGGGAGGAAGGCCATGGAACTGGAGCACAGGTTGTCATGGAGAGAGGCAAGGCAAAGGTCCAGTCTTACAGAGTTGAGTTAAAGATTTTGATTATTTTTCTCAGAGCACTGGGAAGCTATTGAATGGTATTTTAAATGAGTAACACAATCATATTTGCATTTAAAAAATACCATACTGAGTAAAATAGGGAAAATTATTAAGTGGGGAGAATGTGGAAGAGAGAGGACCCATAAGAGACTACCATAATGGTTCAAGTGAGAGATAATGGTGGCCTGGTCAGAGGAGTTTGGGTGAAGATAAAGTTTTGGTGAAGACATAGTTGACAGAAATGTAGGGGGTTAAATAGGCAAGACATACTAATGGACAGGATACGGAGAGCAAAGAACAGCAAAGAAGAGAAGGTATTGAACATGTCTCCCAGGTTCAAATAAATTATGTTGGTACATTGCTTTACAAAGCACTTTCATATACATTGTCTTATGTGATCTGAGCCTTAATCATGTAAACTAAATAAGGGGTCATTATTTCAATTTAATTGGTGAGAAAACAAATTTAGGGAGTTAACATTTCTATTTTAATTAATAATGAACAAATCAATTAAATACTGCCTGAAAGAATTTAAGATGACTAACAAAACATGATACTTTAGAAGAACATATACTAAAACAAGGCAAAAGATGAAAGATGAATAGAAATAGAGATAAAATAGAACCAATGATGAGGCCAACAGTACACATCTTACCCACTTGTATACATGCTGTCCACTCACTAGAAATGTATCTCTGAGCTCCCCAGGAGTTTATGCTTTCTCAATTTCTCACAGGTCCTGGTAAAATGATTCAAACCAGGACTTTCCCTCCCAAATCCCATATATTTGATTTCACATTGGCCTATAATCTAAACCACCACTGAGAAGACCTCTCTATGCAATCTTCTAAAATTTCTCAAGGATTTGTGCTTTTAGATATAGCATGATACCGCCTCCCCTATTGAGAATAATTAGAAAAGCTAAATAAAATATTTTAAATATCGGAAGGCATCAAGACAGCAAGGATTTGAGGGACTGAGATGTTGGAGAGAAGAAAAGAGAAGCTCAGAGAGGTGAACCTGACAGAGTGCCACATTTCCTTTCGGGCATTTGCTGAGTCAAAATTGACAGATGATAGTCCGAGAATCTGAGCAGATCTGCTGGCAATCTCACAGGGCTGGAAGATAAAATTAGAGTTCCAAGGCCACCAAGGATGAATGGCCTCCATAAACATCCCAGCTCTTCAGTGGGACCCTCAAAGGGTTGTACCCCAAGAATAATGATAAATAGGAAATAGACTAAAACTTATAAAGACTGAAACATAGTTTGGTTTGTTTTCAGGTACTCAATCAGGTTTTTACTTCTGTTGATATTTTCATAGATTTTATCATTATTAGTTTATATCTAATAAAGTTGTAAATGTTGGAACAACATAGAATGGTTTTTAAAAGTTTTTATTATGGTAGAACATTTGTCATCTTAACCATTTTTAAGTGTACAGTTCAGTAATGTTGAGTATATTTACATTGTTGTGAAAGAGATCTCTGGAATCTTTTCATCTTGCAGAACTGAAACTCTATACTCACTAAATATAACTCACCTTTGCCTTCTCTCCTCAGCTTCTAGTAACCACCATTCTATATATCTATATAGTTAATAACATCCTTTCTCTGTCTATTAATTTGACTATCCTTGCCTTACCTCTCCCCATGACAACCTGTGCTCCAGTTCCATGGCCTTCCTCCTGTTGCTCCCTGCCTGAAGCTTTTGTACATATTGTTCTCTCTTCTGCCACCCCACCCTACCCCTTGCCTCATTACCTAGCTCACTTCTATTTATTCTTCCAGTTTCTCAGCTTAAATATCACTTTCTCAGAGAAGCCTTTCCTGACCTCCACACCTAGGTCCTAGAGCTTGATACTTTAGATACTTTATATAAGTGGAATTATATAATACTTATCCTTTTGTTATTTCACTTAGCATAATGTCCTAAAGGTTCATTTCAACCATGTTGTAGCATGTGACAAGATTTCTTTCCCTTTTAAGGCTCCATAGTATTCCATTGTATATATGTACCACATTTTGATTATGCATTCATTCATTGGTGGACATTTGGGTTGCTTCCACCTCTTGGCTATTGTGAATAGTGCTATAAATATCAGCGTGCAAATATCTTTTCAAGATCCTCTTTTCAATTCTTTTGTATATATACCCAGAAGTGGGATTGGTGCATCATATGGCAGATCTATTTTAAAGGTTTTTTTTAACTTTTAATTTTTTTTAAATTAATTTTAATGGGGTGACATTTATAAATCAGGGTACATATGTTCAAAGAAAACATCTCCAGGTTATCTTATCATTCAATTATGTTGCATACCCATCACCCAAAGTCAAATTGTCCTCTGTCACCTTCTATTTGGTTTCCTTTGTGCCAATCCTCTCCCCACTCTCCCACCCTCTCCTCCCTCCCCCCACCCCGTAACCACCACTCTCTTGTCCATATCTCATAGTCTCCCTTTTATGTCCCACCTATGTATGAAATCATGCTGTTCTCAGTTTTCTTTCTGTTTTACTTATTTCACTCCGTATAATGTTATCAAGATCCATTCATTTTGTTGTAAATGATCTGATGTCATCATTTCTTATGGCTGAGTAGTATTCCATAGTATATATGTACCAAAGCTTTTTAATCCACTCGTCCTCTGACGGACACTTGGGGCTGTTTCCAGATCTTCGCTATTGTGAACAATACTGCCACGAACATGGGGGTGCATTTCTTCTTTTCGAACAGTGCTATGGTGTTCTTAGGGTATATTCCTAAAAGCGGGATAGCTGGGTCAAAAGGCAGTTCGATTTTTAATTTTTTGAGGAATCTCCATACTGTTTTCCACAGTGGCTGCACCAGTCTGCATTCCCACCAGCAGTGCAGAAGGGTTCCCTTTTCTCCACATCCTCGCCAACACTTCTTCTGTGTTGCTTTGCTGATAAGTGCCATTCTGACTGGTGTGAGGTGATATCTCATTGTGGTTTTAATTTGCATTTCTCTAATGATTAGTGATGTTGAGCATTTTTTCATATGCCTATTGGCCATCTGTCTGTCCTCTTTGAAGAAATTTCTATTCATTTCTTTTGCCCATTTTTTGATTGGATTGTTTGTCTTCCTGGTGTTGAGTTTTACAAGTTCTTTATACATTTTGGTTATTAACCCCTTATCAGACATGTTGTCAAATATGTTCTCACACTGTGTGGTTTGTCTTTTTATTCTGTTCTTATTGTCTTTAGATGTGCAAAAACTTTTTAGTTTGATATAGTCCCATTTGTTTATCTTGCCTTTTATTTCATTTGCCCGTGGAGAGAACTCGGCAAATATATTGCTGCTACAGATGTCGGAGAGCTTGCTGCCTATGTTTTCTTCTAAGATGCTTATGGTTTCATGGCTTACATTTAAGTCTTTTATCCATTTTGAGTTTGTTTTTGTGAATGGTGTAAGTTGGTGGTCTAGTTTCATTTTTTTGCAGGTAGATGTCCAATTTTCCCAACACCATTTCTTAAAGAGGCTGTCTTTACTCCATTGTATGTTCTTTCCTCCTTTGTCAAATATCAGTTGTCCATCAAGCTGTGGGTTTATTTCTGGGTTCTCTGTTCTGTTCCATTGATCTATGTGCCTGTTCTTATGCCAGTATCAGGCTGTCTTGAGTATAATGGCCTTGTAGTAAACCTTGATATCTGGAAGAGTGATACCTCCTGCTTTATTTTTCTTTTTAAGATTGCTGAGGCTATTCATGTTCTTTTTTGGTTCCATATAAATTTTTGGAATATGTGTTCTATATCTTTGAAGTATGTCATTGGAATTTTAATTGGTATTGCATTGAATTTGTAAATTGCTTTGGGTAATATAGACATTTTAATGATGTTTATTCTTCCTAGCCATGAGCACGGTATATGCTTCCACTTGTTTGTATCTTCCTTGATTTCTTTTATCAATGTTTTATAATTTTCTGAGTACAAGTCCTTAACCTCCTTCGTTAAATTTACTCCTCGATACTTTATTTTTTTGGTTGCAATAGTTAAAGGGATTGTTTCTTTAATTTCTTTTGCTGACAGTTCAATGTTGGTATATACAAATGCCTCTGATTTCTGAGTATTAATTTTATATCCTGCCACCTTGCTGAATTCATTTATAAGGTCCAGTAGTTTTTTGACTGAGACTTTAGGGTTTTCTATATACAATATCATATCATCTGGAAATAGTGACAGTTTTACTTCTTCTTTTCCAATTTGGATGCCTTTTATCTCTTCTTCTTGTCTGATTGCTGTAGCTAGGACTTCCAGAACTATGTTGAATAAGAGTGGTGAAAGGGGGCACCCCTGCCTGGTTCCTGATCTTAAGGGGATTGCTTTTAATTTTTGCCCATTTAGTATGATGTTTGCTGTGGGTTTGTCGTAGATGGCCTTTATCATGTTAAGGAATGTTCCGTGTATTCCCACTTTACTAAGAGTTTTAAGCATGAATGGGTGCTGGATTTTATCAAATGCCTTTTCTGCATCTATTGAAATTATCATGTGATTTTTGTCCTTCCTTTTGTTTATGTGATGAATCACATTGATTGATTTGCGAATATTGAACCAGCCTTGCCTCTCCAGAATAAATCCCACTTGATCGTGGTGTATGATTTTTTTCATATATTGCTGGATCCGGTTGGCTAATATTTTGTTGAGAATTTTAGCGTCTAAATTCATCAGGGATATAGGCCTATAATATTCTTTCTTTGTGTTGTCTTTGCCCGGTTTGGGGATCAGAATTATGCTCGCCTCATAAAAGGAGTTTGGAAGTCTTCCTTCCTCTTGAATTTTTTGAAATAGCTTGAGGAGGATAGGAATTAGTTCTTCTTTGAATTTTTGATAGAATTCACTTGTGAAGCCATTCCCCAGGACTTTTCTTTTTTGGGAGTTTTTTGATAACTGTTTCAATCTCATTTGTTGTAATTGGTCTATTTAGGTGTTCTGATTCTTCCAGATTGATTTTTGAAAGATTATATGATTCAAGACATTTGTCCATTTCACCTAGGTTGTCTAATTTTTTGGCATAGAGTTCTTCATAGTATTTTCTTACAAAACTTTGTATTTCTGTTGTGTCAGTTGTTATTCCTCCACTCTCATTTCTAATTTTATTTATTTGAGTCCTCTCTCTTTTTATCTTGGTGAGTCTAGTCAAAGGTTCATCGATCTTGTTTACCTTTTCAAAGAACCAGCTCCTGGTTTCATTGATCCTCTGTATTGTTTCCTTAGCCTCTATGTCATTTATTTCTGCTCTGATCTTTATTATTTCCTTCCTTCTACTTGTCCTGGGCTTTACTTGCTGTTGTTTTTCTAGTTCTTTTAGATGCAGGGTCAGGTTGCTTATTTGAGTTTTCTCTAGCTTCTTATGGTATGCCTGTAGTGCAATGAACTTCTGTCTCAGTACTGCTTTTGCTGTGTCCCATAAATTTTGAGTTGATGTATGCTCATTTTCATTCATTTCTAGAAACTTTTTTATTTCTTCTTTGATCTCATTGTTAATCCATTCATTATTTAATAACATGCTATTTAGTTTCCAAGTGTTTGAGTATTTTTCAGTTTTTCTTTTGTGGTTAATTTCTAGTTTCATGGCATTGTGATCAGAGAAAATGCTTGATATGATTTCAATCTTCTTAAATTTGTTGAGACCATTTTTGTGTCCTAACATGTGGTCTATCCTAGAAAATGTATCATGAGCACTTGAGAAGAATGTATATTCTACTGCTTTAGGGTGAAAAGTTCTGAAGATATCTATTAAATCAAGTTGATCTAGTGTATCCTTTAAGTCTGCTGTTTCTTTATTAATTTTCTTTCTTGAGAATCTATCCAGTAATGTTAGTGGGGTATTGAAATCCCCTACTATTATAGTATTGCTGTTAATCTCGCCCTTTATATTCATCAAAGTCTGCTTTATGTATGTCAGTGCTCCTATATTTGGTGCATAGATATTTATAATAGTTATATCTTCCTGTTGAATTGTTCTTTTTATCATTATGTAGTGTCCTTCTTTATCTCTTACTACAGCGTTTGTTTTAAAGTCCATTTTGTCAGATATAAGTATTGCTACCCCGGCTTTTTTTTCATTTCCATTTGCATGAAATATTTTTTTCCATCCTTTTACCTTCAGTCTATGTGCATCTTTTGTTTTAAGGTGTGTCTCTTGTAGACAGCATATGTATGGGTCCTGTTTCTTTATCCACGCAGCTACCCTATGTCTTTTGAGTGGATCATTTAATACATTTACATTTAAGGTTATTATTGATATGTAGTTGTTTATTGCCATTTTATTCTTTAAAGCTGTATTCTTCTTTTGCTCTATTCATTCCTCCCTTTGACCTGTTCACAACAGGCCCCTTAGCATCTCTTGCAGAATTGGTTTGGTTTTAATGAATTCCTTGAGGCTTTTTTTGTCTGGGAAACTCTTTATTTGTCCTTCAATTTTAAACGTTAGCCTTGCTGAATAGAGTAGTCTTGGTTGTAGGTTCTTGTTCTGCATTACTTTGAATATATGTTGCCATTCCCTTCTGGCCTCATGTGTTTCTGTTGAGAAGCCAGATGTCATCCTTATGGGGGCTCCTTTGTAGGTGATAGCCTTTTTTTTCTCTAGCAGCTTTTAAAATTTTCTCTTTATCCCTTAGCTTTGGTATTTTAACTATGAAGTGTCTTGGTGTCGATTTCTTTGGGTTTCTCTTTAATGGAGTTCTCTGTGCTTCTTGAACGTGTGAAATGATTTCCAGCCTTAATTTAGGGAAGTTTTCTGCTATGATTTGATTGAACAAAGTTTCTATTTCTTGTTCTCTCTTCTTTTCTTCAGGAACCCCTATGATGCGGATGTTATTTCTCTTCATGTTGTCACAGATCTCTCTTAGAGTTTCCTCACATTATTTGAGTCTCCTTTCTTTTTTCTGCTCTGCTTCTGTGCCTTTGTTTATTGTGTCCTCTAACTCACTGATTCGATTCTCAGCGTCATCCATCCTGCTTTTAATTCCTTCCATTGTGGTCTTCAGTTCTGATACTGTATTTGTCATTTCTGTCTGATTCTTCTTTATTATTTCAATTTCCTTTTGTATACTTGTTATCTCTTTATTTAGGTGTTCGTAATGACTATCCATCGTTGCTCTAATCTCTTTGAACATCCTAACTATCATTATTTTAAATTCTGCATCTGGTAATTTGGTTATATCTGAGTCATTCAGGTCCTTCTCTGGGGATTTCTCTTGATTCATTTGGGTTGCATTTCTCTGCCTGCTCATTTTGTCTGTGTATAAGAAGGTTGTGGCCACTGGAGTCCAATGGGTGTTGCCTATGTGTTTTCTAGGTGTGGTCTGTCTGCAGGCCTGCCACCCCCTCTGCCACTGCCTAGGGCAGTTGGGTATAGGTGTTGCCAGTGCCGGCCCACTGTGGCTGTTGCTGTGATTTCCGCCTCTCCTCCGCAGGAGGGGCTGTGTTCTGGTGCCCGACTCTACAAGTCTCGGCTTGCCTGGACCTTCGCCTCACCCTACAGGTTGGGTTGCGCACTGCACTCAAGCCACAAGCCTCAGAACCAAGGGTAGAGGTGAGCACCTTTGCTCAGCTGCGGACACAGCCTGTTCCTGGGCTTCCGCCCAGCCCCCGCGGTCAGAGCCTGCTCGCCACAGTTTCTCAGGTTGGATGGGGCTGCTGATGTGCACTCAGCTGTGAGCCTCCACCTGTCCAGAGCTTTAGTCCCCACCCCCGAGGCCAGGGCCTGCCTGTGCAGGATTGTAAACTCGGGTTTCTCGGGCCAGGCGGGGCTGCTGGTGTGCGCTCAGCTAGAAGCCTCCGCTCCTCCCGGGCTCCAGCCCCACCCTCGCGGCCAGAGCCAACTCACCACGCAGCATGGCAAACCGAGGTTTCTCGGGCTGGGCGGGGCTGCTGGCGTGTGCTCAGTCGCAAGCCTCCACCTGTCCCTGATTCTAACCCTGCCCCCGTGGTCAGGGCCGGCTTGCGCAGCATCCAGGGTCGCAGAGCAGATCTCTGCCCGTTCCTGGCCTCCCGCTTTTCCCCCCTGCAGGTGGGGCTGCAGGTGGGCCAGCAGCTGCTGGACCGCTTTCGCGCGTCCCCTCCACCCCTGCTGGGCTAGATCGAGCTCACACCGGCTGGGCCTCCGCCCCTGCCGACAGACCGCGTTTCAACGTCCCACCACCACCTTCCCTCCAGCAAGCCCTCAGCAGTGTGGGTGTGTGCACTGCAGCTCAGACCCTAACACTCCATACTGTAGTCCTGGAAACGCCCTCCATCTAAACAGCTCTGCTCTAAGTGCCGCGGGAGAGCTTGTTTGGCTGGTGTCCTGTCTCCCTTTTCTGGTATTGCTAGTTCCAGAGGAAATATTTGTTTTCGATTAGGGAAATGACTTTGCCCAGTGTTTAGGGTGGCTGTCCCTCAGAGGGTTTCTCCCTGTGCCTTTCAGTCCACACTCTATTCCCACTGCTCTGGTCCTCTCCTCTGTCTCCGTTCCCCAGAGCCCCCGGGTGAGTGGTTGTGAGAGAGGTTTTCTGCGCTGTCCCTTTAAGAAGAATGTTGGGTCTGAGAAAACTGTCTCTTTCTCATAAACAGTATCCTCAGTTGTTTCACAGCTCAATACTGTCCAAACGCCTCTTCTAGGTTCTGGGGTTGCAGGCTGGGACTTTGTTCCTGGGACCCAGGTCCCTCCCTCTCCGCCAAACTCTCCTCCCACCATGCGGGTCTCTCCCGGCTGCTGTTTGCTCTGGGGAGCTGGGCAGCCCTCTGCGTTTTCGCTATTCCTACCAGTCTCAATGTGGCTTCTTCTGTGTTCCTTGGTTGAAGAGTCCACTTAGTTTAGTTCAAAGTTAGTTTATCCAGATGATGGTTCTTAAAATTAAATTATAATCCACTTTGGTTCTGAGAGTTGGAAGTTGGTACTTCCACCTACTCCATTGCCATCTTGCTGTCTATTTTAAAGTATTTGAGGAACCGACCTACTGTTTTCTGAAACGATTGTACCATTTTACAATCCACCAACAATGTACAAGAATTTCAACTTTTCCACATCTCTACCAATACTTTTGTGGTTTTTTTGTTTTGTGTTGTTTTAGAGAAGGAGGAAAGGGAGACAGACAGACAGACAGAAACATCAATTTGTTCTTGTATGTGCTCAGATTAGGGATGGAACTGGCTACCTTTGCATTTCAAGGAGATGCTCTAATCAACTGAGCTATCCAAACAGGGTTACTACATTTTTGTTGTTTTATTTTTTTTTAACTATCTTTGTGGGTGGGAGGTAATATCTGAATGTAGTATTGATTTGCTTTTCTCTTATGATTAGTGATATTAAGAATTTTTCTTTTTTCTTAAGTGAGAAGTGGGGAAGCAGAGAGACAGACTCCTGCATGCTTCCCGACCGGGATCCACCTGGAAAGCCCACTAGGGGGCAATGTTCTGCCCATCTGGGGTTTTTCTCTGTGGCTTAGCAATCAAGGTCTTCCTAGTGCCTGAGGTAGAGGTCATGGAGCCATCCTCAGCGCCTGGGGCCAACTTGCTCCAACTGAGCCCTGGCTGCAGGAGGAGAAGAGAGAGATAGAGAGAGAAGGGAGAGAGGGAGGGGTAGAGAAGCATATGGTCACTTCTGGGTGCATTGACTGGAAATTGAACCTGGGATATCCACATGCCAGGCTGTTGCTCTACTGCTGAGCCAACTGGCCAAGGCCAATATTAAGAATGTTTTCATATGCTTGTTGAACATCTGTATATTATCTTTGGAGAAATGTTTATTCAAATGCTTTGCCTAGTTTTAAGTTGAGTTGTTTTATATTCTTGTTGAGTTATAGCAGTCCTTAATATATACTGAATATTAATCCCTTATCAGATTTATGATTTGTACATATTTGCTCCCATTCCATAGGTTGCTTTTTCACTCTGTTGATTGTGTCCTTTGATGAATAAAAATTTTACAGTTTGATGTAGTCTTATTTGTCTATTTTTGCTTTTATCACCTATGATTATAATGAGGTTAAAAATCAGTACCAAAAAGATAAACAGAAAATACCCAAATATGTGGAATGTAAGCAATGTATTTCTTAAATCAGTCTTTCATTCTTCCTCTGTTTCTAATTGTAAAGCCAGTAGCCACAGGCACTATCACAGCTGTCTGGCCAATGCAGGTTCACATTTGATTCAGACAGTCAGTAATGAAACAATGGAGCCAAGAACTGGTGGGCCATTAGCTTTAATCCTAGCTTGCACCCAGAAGGCAAGTAAAAACATACACTGGGCTCCAAAACCCACTCATTCAGTGCTCACAAAGCTACTGACTTATCCGAGTTTCCTAGAATCAAAGGTTTCTAGCTCACCAGCCTTATTCATCTCTGTTTTTCATCTCCTTCTCTCTACACAAACTCTGCACAAACTGGCTTCTCCTCAGCACTCCACCATCTTGGCTGCTTCTCCTGGCCTCTAGGTGGCCTTTATCTGCTCTTCTCTCTGCTCTCTGCCCTCCTCCTAGAACACAATCACTAATGCTAATCTCAGGAACTGAGAGAGAGCAAGCTCTTGGTCTGCCCCACTTTATAGTGTAGAAATCAAAACCTTTAATCCAATATACAAACAAGGAAGTCTCTGATACAAAGTCACTTATCTGAGTCATAATGGGAGGATTCCTCATGAGAGTGCACCACCCTACATCAAAAAGGGTGGGAACGGCTTAATCTTAAAACTAAGCCTTGGGCTATAACGACTCTGTCTGCTTTCAGCCTGTCCACCCCCCTCCCCAACATTAATATAATTACACCCATCCCAAGCAAGAAGGGCAACCAATATCATCACCTGGGAGACAGGCTTCCACGTGGGTAGCGCCACCTTTAACAAAGTGAGCATAATATATTTTATCTGCCCAACACTAATCTTGATCCTTCTCCTTCCACCTTGGTGAAGAGTAACAGCTTTTGCTCGCATTCTCACAGATTCATACATTATCCCAGCTCAAACATTTCCTGAACACTCTCGCTATGCCAAGCATTTGGCCAGTCTCCTGCAGAATGCTTCATGCTTTTGTACAGTCTAAAGACAAGTCCCAATTGATGAGGTCCAAGGCAAGTTGGGAGAACCCCACAATCAAATTCTTTTTGTTTATACTCTTGAAAAAGAGGCAGGCCCAAAGCTGGCTTCCAGCATGGAGAACTATTTGTCCTTTTAGTGCTTCTCAAGTCACATGTAGTCTGTTCACTTTTGCAAAACTGACATAGGC
Organism: Rhynchonycteris naso; assembly: GCA_037038555.1. NCBI lineage: Eukaryota > Metazoa > Chordata > Mammalia > Chiroptera > Emballonuridae > Rhynchonycteris > Rhynchonycteris naso. The sequence goes on along the minus strand of CM072999.1, from coordinate 74,654,137 downwards.
AATAACAATTATCTAAGATTTAGAGGAAACAGGTACATATATATAATCATGGTCCAAAATCCTTAGACTGCCATCTGAAACCTTTCACCTGCTATCTCTTGCCTCATTTTCTTTGCTACTTTTTCCCTCCCACTCTGATCTCTAGCCATCTGAATGACTTGCAGTTCCTGACTGCTTTACACCATCCCTCTCCCTTTGACCCTGAGTCTATTTAGCTAACTCCTAATCTTTAGCTTTCAGTTTAAATACCACTCCCTCCAGGAAGCCTTCCTTAATCCAAAACACCAAGAGTAGACTTTGTCCCTCCTTCCTCATGCTCCCACAACACCTTGCATTCACCCCAGTGGTGGTACTTACCACTCTGTATTATAACTTCTTGCTTATTTTTTTCCTCCACATGCTTAGACTTGAGCTACTTGAGAGCAGGCTTGGGTCCTTCATATGTCCTTGGTGCCTAGCTGAGGTCCTGGCCCCTAGTAGAAACTCAGAGAATATTTGTTTAGTGAGAGAGTTAATGAATGTGGTGTTAAAATCAGAATTTACAAAAGAGTCTGAGGGTGCAGTAGCTGAAATGTTCCAAGTACTTCAGAGGTTGTTGTCTATGTAAGATGTTTCTCTCCATGATGTTTTCCTTAAATCATTTTTCATGATTGTTAGGCAATAATTACAGACTGAAATAATTATAGTAGTCCCCAACCCCTATCCTCAGTTTTGCTTTCTGCAGTTTCAGTTACCCACAGTAAACCACAGTTTAAAAATATTAAATGGAAAAGTCAAGAAATGAACAATTAAAAAAATATTTTGAGAGAGAGACCATATTTACATAAATTTAATTATAGTATATTATAATTGTTCTATTTTACTATTAGTTATTAATCTTTTATCGTGCCTACTTTATAAATTAAACTTTATCATAGGTATGTATGTATAGGAAAAAACACAGCATACATAGGGTTTAGTACTATCTGTGGTTTTAGGGGTCCACTGGGGGTCCTGCAACATATCCCCCATGGATAAGAGGAAACTTTCAGCTCCCAGCTGCGAGGGTTTCCTGGTTCTCAGCCCACTCTTTAACAGGATTATCAACCTACTATATAACTCCCACCACACCTTCTTCTCTTCCTCTGATTAACTACCTGTAAAGCCAGTAGTCAAGGCCACCATCACAGCAGCCTGACCCACACAGGTTCACGTTTGATTCGAACAGTCGGTAATAAAACACTGGAGCCAAGAACTGGTGAGCCATCAGCTTTAATTCTAGCTTGCACCCGGCGGGCAAGCAAAAACACACACTGGGCTCCAAAACCCACACATTCAGTGCTCACAAAGCTACTGACTTATCCGAGTTTCCTAGCATCAAAGCTTTCCAGCTCACGAGACTTATTCACCTCTGTTTCCCATCTCCTCCTGCACAAACTCTTAAACTGCCTTCTTCCTCAGCACTCTGCCATCTCGGCTGCTTCTCCTGGCCTCCATGTGGCCTTACCCTGCTCTCCTCTCTAATACTAATCTCAGGAACTCAGGAACCAAGAGAGAGAGAGCAAGCTCCTGGACTGCCCTAGTTTATAGCATAGAAAATCCAAACCTTTAATCCAATTATACATACAAGAAAGTCTCTGATACAATGCCACCCATCTGAGGCATAATGGGATTCCTCAGGAGAGTGCACCACCCTACATCATCCAATCAGTCAAGGGTGTGGAGAAGAGCTTACTCTTAAACTAAGCCTTAGGCTATAATAACCCGGCCTGCCCACAGCCTGTTCCAGAACACACATTAATATCAACGAACTTCCATGTGGGCAGCACCATCTTTAACAAAGTGAGCATAATATATTTTATCTGCCCAACACTACCCTACTCTTTTGTTTGTATATAATAGAAGTATCTAACTTTTTTTACCTAATGTAAATGCATTTAGTGTATGTCTTAAACAACTCTCTAAGTCACATAGCCAGTGCCTGCAGGACAGGTGCACCATGCATTTCTCTGTTCAGAACTTCGTGCAGTGACATGAGAAATCTGGGGCCTCCAAGAGGTGATAACAATTGGAGTTCTTTTGTGTTCAGTAGGACCATAAAGCACAAGCTGCAACCAATAGAAAGGCCTACAAGTATTTCACTCCCTATGAAAAATCTCCCTTACTGCATTATTTAGCTGAATTTATCCCCTGTACCTTAGCCATCCAATGTTCTTGGGCAGATAAAATATATTATGCTCACTTTGTTAAAGATGGCGCTGTCCACATGCAAGTTTTAAGAGTAAGCTTTTCCCCACACCCTTGACTGATTGGATGATGTAGGGTGGTGCACTCTCATGAGGAATCTCCCATTATGCCTCAGATAAGTGACCTTGTATCAGAGACTTCCTTGTTTGTAGATTGGATTAAAGGTTTTGAATCTACACTATAAAGTGGGGCTGACTGGGAGCTTGCTCTCTCTCGGTTCCTGAGGTTAGTATTAGAAAGGAGAGCAGATTAAGGCCATGTGGAGGAGAGGAGGCAGCCAAGATGGCAGAGTGCTGAGGAAGAAGCCAGTTTGTGCAGTTTGTGCAGAGAGAAGGAGATGGGAAACAGAGGTGAATAAGTCTGGTGAACTAGAAACCTTTTGATTCTAGGAAACTCAGATAAGTCAGTAGCTTTGTGAGCACTGAATGAGTGGGTTTTGGAGCCCAGTGTGTGTTTTTGCTTGCCCGCCGGATGCAAGCTAGAAGCATCAATCATTACTTTTTTGTTGCTGTTGCGACACCATAGTTCATTGATTGCTTTCTCACATGTGCCTTGACCAAGCAACCTCCTGCTGGAGCCAGCGACTTTGGGTCCAAGCTGGCGAGCTTTTGCTCAAGCCAGATGGGCCCATGCTCAAGCTGGCGACCTCGGGGTCTCAAACCTGGGTCTTCTGGATCCCATTCCGATGCTCTATCCACTGCGGCTTAGTTTTAAGAGTAAGCTTTTCCCCACACCCTTGACTAATTGGATGATGTAGGGTGGTGCACTCATAAGGAATCTTCCCACTATGCCTCAGATAAGTGACTTTGTATCAGAGACTTCCTTGTTTGTAGATTGGATTAAAGGTTTGGATTTCTACACTATAAAGTGGGGCAGACCAGGAGCTTGCTCTTGCGGTCCTGAGGTTGGCATTAGAGAAGAGAGCAGAGTAAGGCCACGTGGAGGAGAGGAGAAGCAGCCAAAATGGCAAAGTGCTGAGGAAGAAGCCAGTTTGTCCAGAGTTTGTGTAGAGAGAAGGAGATGGGAAACAGAGGTGAATCAGTCTGGTGAGCTAGAAACCTTTCGATTCTAGGAAACTCGTATAAGTCAGTAGCTTTGTGAGCACTGAATGAGTGGGTTTTGTGTTTGCTTGCCCGTCGGGTGCAAGCTCGGACTAAAGCTGATGGCTCACCAGTTTTTGGCTCCGTTGTTTCATTACCGTCAGTTTGAATCTAATGCAAACCTGCATTGGCCAGGCAGCTGTGATGGTGGCCCTGGCTACTGGCTTTACAACACTCAAAATAAAGACCCAGTATGGGCTCACTCTAGAGCAGTGATGGGCAATCTTTTGAGCTTGGTGTGTCAGAATTCGCCAAGAAACCGAGCATAACTCGGATGACATGTCACTTCGAGAAAAATGGCCTAACTAGAAGTCCCAGAACTAGATGCTCTGTGCTGGAGTTCTGTTGTTTTGGCCTACAGACCTCCGGCACAGAGTGTCTACACTACAGCAAATGTTTTATCCTCAGCTACTGCACCTGGCCGTGCAGGATCCGAGGATGAAACGTCTTTCTCGGCATGCAGCCCCATACTTCTCTGATATGCGGCTGCGTGTCATCGAAAATGGCTATGCGTGTCAGTGCTGACACGTGTGTCATAGATTCACCATCACGGCTCTAGAGCATGCCTATGCCCTTTCTTGAGCGTGAACTTTTTACTTCTTTCTTCTAAACTCTAAGGGTCCCCATGAGACTTACAACCAGTGGAGCAGTGGAGAGCAGCAGCTTCTCTGAGACTTACCTCTTGAACCCTTCTTCAAGGCCCCCTTTATCTCTGACTTTCCAGTGAGCTTAAAGCATCCCTGCTTAGGCTCACTTCTGTCACTGTGACTTGTACCTCCCAGTGAGCTAACAGCAGCTTCGCCTTGGCTCAATTCTTTCCTGTAAGGTTTCTAGGGAGCCAAAGCAGAGCACTGCCTAGAGTTTCTCGTGTTGCTTCTTCTACTCTAAGCCCTTCTTTGTTTTACTGTCCCCAGCTTAATAAATGTACTCTAAAAACCAACTGTGAAACTTTTTCTGCACAAAGTCAAGGACCCACACACTACAGGCACCCCTGAGGCAGACCTGCTCAGGGACATCCCCATCTGGTAACAAACGGACTCAGACATTGAAACAATGGGACATTCCCAGCATCCGGGGAATAGGTAGGAGCTGCTATAGGAGAAAAAAAATGATTACATGGTGCAAAGGGGATGATAATAAGGACTGCAGTTTATTGGTACTAAAAAAAAATAGCTATTGCAATGACAAAATAACAATGAGCTGCTCAGCCCATCTTTTTCTTTTCTTGACATCTGGGCACTTAGTCATGGCCAAATCCAACCAGTGTGTCATTTGATTTCTGTGCCATCTCACACTTCTGGGTGGGACACCATGGAATCCCTGGGTCCTGAACAAAATGTTGAGGAGCTGTTCAAATGGCCCAGGGGACTATCCATCACTGGCATTTCCTCTGCTGCTCATGTCAAAGCCCTTAAAAACCTCTGCTGTGGTGGCAAGTGGTGCAGTTTACATTTGAACTTGCTTCTTTTCCTCAAGCTTAAAATCTGTGCATCCATCTCCTTGTCCTAGAGTTTATAACATCAAGTCAACGTAGACATTCTTGTAACCCTTGATGTCCTTAAACTTGTTGCTCCTCAGATTAGCTTGGATCTGCCTTTGGCCAGTCTTGAAGGGGACAGTCTTAAGAGTGATGCTGGCCCTGTGTTGGGGTTTGAGGACTCCAATGCTACAGCAGAGAAAGGAGAATTGTCAGAAAACCATAGACATTGTGAAGACCCCAAAGCCCTTTCTACCCAACAAGCTGGTTTCTCCTTTCCCAGTCTTCTCAGAGCCTAGCCTGGGAGCCCACGTCCAGAAACAATAGTGCTGACCTCATGGTAAGCCAGGGAAGAAAGCTAAGCACCCCAAGCACTCACAAGACTCTCTGCTGTTTTTTGAAGAGGCCACTTCCTTCCACGGTCAGCACACAGTCTTCAACCTGCTCCAAGAGAGGGTTTGAAAATATCACCTGTATGGAGATGGGCTGGTTCACAATGGCTGCTCCTAGGACCTAAACAGAGAAGTCCAGAGGAGAGGAAGGAGCAGAGAATTAGTTTCATTTTTCAATTCACCAAACTGTTAAGGAGTGTACTGCTCCCTAGATCTGTTTCCTGAAGAGCTGGACTTCCATGGCCCGAGTTGTTCCAAATATGGGTTAAAACCAATTTAATGGGTTGTCATTAACATTAAAAAAAAAAAAAAAAGAAAAAGAAGTAGAAAAGAAGAAAATATCAGTGTACATCACATAAGATATTGCTATGTGAAATTTTTGCTTTTATACATGTATGAATGTCTAAAATATTTTATATCATCCAACACAGCATATGAAAAAGTCTGATAAATTGAGATTCGCCTGTGATGTGTGCTCTACTCCAAGGCTTATCTCCAAGTATAACAAAATCAAGAGCTCCCAAAGGATTCTCGTGTATAATTGGAGTAGATAGAATATTCTTTGGCAGCTTTTGTTTGTCTCTTCTTATTATAGTTCCACCCATCCCTTCCATCCTCATCATAACTGGCTCATTTCTTTTCATGTGAAAAACTCATTCAGGACTGTAGACACAAGGAAGTTGCCTCAGAAAACCTAAAGGCACTTTTGGAAACCCTTTCTAAAATGGACTTCCCTGACTGGGCTTGCCAGAGGCACGCCATCAGAGGCCACCACAGGCTCACGTCACAGGGTCCAGGAGGTTGCTTGGCCTTGGAGAGCCAGCACTGGAAGGAAGGGACCCAGACATCTTCCAACTCAGAGGACCACAGAATGTCAGAGCAGGAGTCCTAGGAGGTCATCTAGTCCAATCCTCTCAATTGACAGTTCAAGAAGCAGAGGCCCAGGGATTTGTCCAAGGATGCACAGTTAGGAAATGGCAAATCAAACCTAAGCTGACCTTCAGGCAGTGCTCTCTACTCCTTTTCAGATTCCTTCCAATCCCTTCCATTTGAGCCTCATATTGACCCCCGGAGAGACCAACAGTGGGAGGTGGCATAAGAGAGGAACCTCTCCATGACAGCTTCTCAAAGTCCACCCATAAGTCATCTAATCGTGCAAGAGGATGGAAACATCACCCAGTGTTTTCAGATAAACCTCCTGATCCAGGTGGGAGGTACCTGGAAGCACCAAAAGAGGCAGAGGAAAGGAGAAGTTGCTCTCCTGAACAGTCTCTCACAGGGCTCAACCTGCTCCCAGCTGATCCCAGGGAGCCCCCAGGCCACTTTCAGGGCTCTTGCCTACATTAATCATGATGGCAGGATACACTAAGTTGATGATCTTGTCCACCAGGATCTTCTTGGGACTGCTCTTCTCTTCTCCCAGGGCAGTGATGCGAATCAGCTTGTCTGTTGATAGGGACCGGCTATACTGGGAATAGGGGATCTGGCAGGGATGACTCTTTGCTAAAGAGAGAACACAAGGGTGAGGTGAGACTGCGGGGGAAGTAGCTGGGCCCAGTGGGTACGGGTACCCTGTTATAGAGAGGAGGAAGACAATGTGCACTAAGCCCCAGTGAAGCAGGTACCAGGTGTTCAAATGGAGATACTGAGATGTGAAATGGCTTGCCCAAGGGTATTCTGCTGGTAAATGGGTGAGCTGAGGCTCTAGTCAAAGTTTGCATGACTCCAAAGTCCAGGTTCTCCCCACTAAGCCAGGCTACTTTCCTTGGAGTCTAAAGGAAGGGTAGAAAGAAGAAGAGGAGATAGAAGGAAAAGGAAAGGTGGTAAGGGGAGGAAAAGGAATCTATGCTGGAGGGGACACCAGGAACACTGGTGTCACAGGGGTCTGCCACAGAACTTGTTGGCTGGCTTGACCCCACTGGCATTTCCCTCAACCTTTCTGTGCACACAGAGTACCCATGCCCATACCCAGAACACATACCTTCTTCAGGAAGGAGTTGGATGAAGGCTGTGTCCTGCCAGAATGGGGGAAGGGGGCTGCCATCATGCCGCAGAGACTGAGCACTCAGATTCACTTTGAGGTCCTTGAACTGAAGTGACATGTTGAGGGCCAGGAGGACAAACTGTATGTCCTGGCCCATGTTGGGCAGGTCGAGCAGCTGAAATTTCAGGGAAACCTGGATCACATCACTGGGCCGAAGGGAAGGTGTATCCAGGCTTCGAGGATGGCCCTGGCTCAGTGGCATGGGCCTGGAAGGTTGTGAGTCTGCTCGGTAATGGCCTTGAGACCTTCCAGTCTCCAGCTTCTGAAGAGCCTTCAGAAATACTTGCCTTTCCTGAGGGGAACCTGGGAAGGCAGAGACAGCCCCAGCTGTGGACCAGGCTGACCCAGGGGTTAGGCCATAGGTGAGCATACTTCCCAACAGCTCCATCAACACTGCAGGGTTGTTAAAACCGTCATTTCCAACAACAAACATGCCCTTAGTTCATCAGGTGCTTTCTAAGTGTCAGGCTCTGCTGAGTCCTTCACTCATTTCATACTCATATTAACCATGAGTATATGGAATAATAATAATAATAATTATTATTATTATTATTCCATATGCAGAGGTAAAAAATGGGACTCAGAGAGATCATGTCATTTGCCCAAGTCAGACAGCTTGCAAGGGGCAGAGTTCGGGTGGAAACTATATCTGCCCAAGTTGAAAAACATCTGTGCTCATGACCAATAGACTACCCTGACTACTACATGTGAAAGACAAAAGCCCAAAAATATGGAGAAAAAGCTTCTTAAAGACAACAAGGCATGATGTGATTTCTGTTCCAGCACCAAATTATTGGTTAGGTATAGACTAATTCCTGGAAATTGAGAGACAGTGAAAAGAACAAGAGGAAATTCAGTCAAGCTGAGTCCCCAAAGCACCCAGACCTCAGTCTTAGGGTGGTGCTGTGGCCAGGAAGTACAGGAATACTCATGGGTTTCTCTAATAATCCCAGCAGTTGCCTTCACTGAGCACTTACTGTCTCCAGGGCCCTACTCCATTGTTTTACTGCGTCCATACAACCTCCCAGGCAGAGGTCACTTTTGTCCCCTTGCTGTGGGGGTTGTTCTAAGCTCTGTTTCAGTCAGAAGAGCATCTTGAGACACTGGCTTCAGTAAGGGCAGACCCAGGGAGATGTGGATCAGACTAAGCTCATCTGTGGTCTGTTCTACCCGCAGATCTTGACAGGCTGGGTGGGAGGAGACAGCACACCCAGGCCCACCAGAATATCACTCCAGACCCCACAATTTCACAGGAGAACCCCAAGGATCTTATAGCAAATGCTGCCCATGCCCCACCCACATTGCCTTGGCACTTGCCATTTCAGTACCCATGTACCCTAATTTCAAATTCTAGCACCTGCTACTACTCTGCCCAAGACTTCCTTTGCCATCAGAGTGGACTCTGCCCTCGCATGGGGCAGGCCAAGAATGCTAGGGAATTTACACCCCGCCCCCAAAGTAGCCCTCAACTCCTGACTGACAGGAGTTGGTGGATAAATAACAGCCTCTTGCCTCTTGGGTGGGATTTCAACTGGTGTCCTGCAGCACACTGGGGTGCTGCAAGAATTTTTAAACTGTGCAATACTGTACCTGACAATTTAGTCAGAGGCACTGACCTCTTTCCCTTAGATTGTCAAATAAATGACAACAGTCAACACAACAATAGCCATCTGATGTGATTAAATCAAAATTATATCTACTATTTTTAGCTTGACCTGTGGTGGTGCAGTGGATAAAGCATTGACCTGAAATGCTGAGGTCACCAGTTTAAAACCCTGGGCTTGCCAGGTCAAGGCACATACGAGAAATAACTATGTCTCTCTCTTTTTCCTCTCTCTAAAATCAATAAATAAAATCTTTTAAAATATTATACTTATTTTTTGTCAGATCAACAAAATAATATATTTTTTGGTGTGCCACAGAATTTTAGTAATTAGCTTATGTGTTAAATGAAATGAAAAAGGTTGAAAATTTCTGATCTAGGATATTGTTTTACACTTTCCAGGGGTAGTCAACCTTTTTATACCTACCGCCCACTTTTGTATCTCTGTTAGTAGTAAAATTTTCTAACTGCCCACCGGTTCCACAATAATAGTAATTTATAAAGTAGGAAAGTAACTTTACTTTATAAAATTTATAAAGCAGAGTTACAGCAACTTAAAGCATATAATAATAGTTACTTATCAGGTAGTTTATGTCGGATTTTCACTAAGTTTGGCAGAATAAATCTTTATAAAACAATTTACTATAGTTAAATCTATCTTTTTATTTATACTTTGGTTGCTCCGCTACCGCCCACCATGAAAGCTGGAACGCCCATTAGTGGGCAGTAGGGACCAGGTTGACTACCACTGCTTTACACTGAATCCCTGATGGGATAGCCAGGTTTAGCAAATAAAAATGCAGGGCCATTTAATTTGAATCTCAGGTTAACAACAAATAATTAGAGACGTGGTTAGACAAAAGCATTATTCATCCTGTATTTTCTCTGGTGACCCCACTGGCAGAGCTCCCGAGCCAGCCGGACTGAGCTCCAGCTGCCCCCAGGGCAAAGGGGCTTGGTGAGGCATCCTGCACTGGCTTCCTCCCCTTCCCTGTCTTACTCACTCTCCTTCCTCCCAGGCAGTCCTAACAGATAAACCACTTGTACTTGAATCCTTGCCTCAGGATCTATTTCTGGGCACACCAACTAAGATAACCCAAGAGTAGGTGGGGTGGAGAAAGGATGGATGGTACTTCTGGGCTGTGTTCAGTGCTCATCTCTTGCTGTATAGCCCCTTCCTAGGCTTTGGTTCTGGAGCTTCTCTATGTTGGCCCCAAAGGCCCACATAGACAGACACCCACTTGACAGCATTCCCAGCAATTGCGCAGCTACCTTCCATCTCCCACCCCACATAGCCTGACCCACCCCCACTCAGATCCTGCCCCTTACCCTGCTTCTGGCCCTCATGGACTGGATATTTTTGCTTGACTTCCTGGTGATTGAACCTGGTGGTTGGTGTTCCTCAAGTTCCAGGAATTAGTCCACAGTTGACTAACTTAGCTGCCCCTTTGCCCCTGCTGGCTTGAATAAGAAGTCCCTGCCAGGTCTCCCAACCCTCCAAATCATCCTCTGCAGGGGGTGGGCATGAGAGTGAACATATGGCCTTATATCAGCTTTCAGTGCTGGCTACTAGTCTAGCCTGTCCTCCAAACACTCAATAAACATAGTACATTAAACAATAAGTTAAATAAAATCAATTAATAAGAGAGTTTACTAAATCCCCCACCATCTTCAGTTGGAGGCTGGTTGTTTGGGAAGGCAGGGGGAGGTATTCATATACTGTTGATGAGATACCTGTCAATGGCCCTATAGTCAACATGAACGTCTGTGGAGAGCACTCACTGGCCTGTGTGATGTGGGGTGGTGGTGGGCATGAGGAAGTGAGGGAGTTGGGGATGCCTCAACTGGGAACTTAGCCCTGAAGAGCTGAGAAGACAGTGGCCTGGGTCCCCAGAGGCCATTTACAGCTGGCTGGAAGGTTTCCTGGGGTAAGGGGAGGGCACCCACAGGATCCGAACTCCGAGTGGGGCTGGCTTAGTCATACCTTCTGCGTACTTGTAGTTCTCTGTAACGTCATCCCGCTCATCACTGTGGATGCTCTTGGTGCTGATAAAATTGCCAACAGAATTCATGTCCCGGTGAAGTCTCTGCTCCTTCCCTCCATGGACAAGCCAGGACACACAGTCAGCATTCACCATGGAAAAGGCAAAGGCCGTGTCATAACTCAGATTCACCTCTCCCTCCTTGATGGCTCTGACAGAGGCAGGTCCGCAGCAGTACAGGCCTGAAGGAGAACAGAAGAGCCATAATGCTGCCGCTGGGGCAGGGGTAGGGGCTGTTCATGCAAGTGGGTTCTGCCTTTCTTCCAGAGAGCCTCACCATTGCTCGTCTCCTGAGGTGTGGCATCCAGCACCTGCCAGCCTCCATATCCAGGAGGGAGGTCCTTCCGGGCCATCCAGCACTCATTCCAGACATGGAAGTTCCTGAGGGAGAAGCCAGAGGAGTCAGTGTCAAATAAGATATGGAAGACTTTGTAGTGCTTGTGTGCCTTTGGAGGAAGGCAGGGACAATGAGCGGATGGACTGTCAGATAGAAAGGCAAACCTTGCTCGCTCCTGTGGGGGAGTAATGACTGGCTCTTCCACCTGTTAGCCTCAGCGTGCCCTTTGTGAGTAGAGAATGAAGGCTTCCAGGGCCAACTGAAGTTAAAATTCCTCATTCTTTCTCAGAAATGTCCCTGTGGCCCTTTCCTGTGTGGGCTGTTGACTCACAGAGGTAGATATGATCTTTGTGTCTGGAGGTGAGACATCAGGCCCTCCTGTGGTCACAGACTGAATATTGAATGACAGGTGACAAAGAGGAAAACCTCACCCAGGGCAGAGAGCTCTTGTGATGTGAGCATTCTAAACTCAAAATAGTTATTTTTGTGTTGGGCAGTGTCCCAGCCTTTGGGATACCAAGATCTGGGGTAAAAGTGGGGGTGGGGAGCATGAGAGGGCATCAGGCTCATGGGCACACTCTTGCTGGTGGGGTTTGCCCTACACAGAGACTGAGAAGTTGTCTCTCACCAGACAGTGTCCTTCTTCTTATTCTCCAAAATCCTGCCTGTGTTGTCGTAATACTCATCTATGATCAGGTTTCCATCTGTGTCGTGGCCAGAGTCAAAGTTGGTGATCACACGGGTGGGGATCCCCAGGCACCTCATCACTGCAAAAGGGGTAGGAAATAATTTGGGGTTGTGGGTTCAGCAGTTCTGTGGCTTCCTGGAGTTAGGGCTCTGGGCCCAGGAAAATCATTCATTTGGTGCCTTTAGGACCAAGCAGTGTGGGGCACTGGGTTGGTGATGCTGCCAACCGTCCTCCCCACCTTGCTGAGCTCCTCTACTGGTACTCACAGTAAGGAAGGAAAAGTCAGGCCCCCCACCCCTCGTCCCTGAGGAGGAAGAAACGAGAAGGAATGCAAGGGAAGGGAGCCTGCAGGGGCAACAGAATCAGCCAGTTATAGATTAACTACTTCCTGTAGTTCTCTGAAGGGGTGACTGGAGCCACTTGCTACACAAAGCAAAGAAGATAGAACTTACCTGAAAACCCCTTACCCTTTTGTTTTCTGAAAAGCTTTTAAGAAACAACGTTTACATAACTTAATTAAAAAATTCTAACACTTATCCTCTGAACCCACCTAAACTCACCCTCCCCTCCTGAAGTCATGAGAGTGACATATACCTCTAGACAAAGGTATCACGAGCCCCTTGCATGAAAACCTGTATTCTGTAAAAGGTATATAAGATGTAAGAAATCTAACTATGGGGAGCACATGTTTGGTTGCTTCTTTTGGGGTCACGCTGCTCTGCTGACTAAATAAATCCTGCTTCCTTCTTCAAGTTGTCTGGGCGTTTTTGTCTTCCTTTGATTCCTGCAATAACAGAAGACACTCTTTGCAAAGGCTGCAGGTTGCTCCAACAAGCACTGCCATGGGTAACAGAAAGTCTAGCGAGTCATGGGTTCCCCTGCCTTGGCCAGCAAAGTGGGATAGGCACACCTTCCTTGGCAAGACTCAGGGGCCTGACTCAGTCTCACTTCTCTCCCTGCCAAAAAGTTCCATCGCGAAACCAAATACCTAAAATGTTTTCCTTCCTGTGGTAAGGATTGTTGGCTGTCTTGTGGTTTGTGCTCCCCCCTTTTTATGGTGGATTGTCTTGGCAACTTTTCAAGGAAAAAGCATCACAGATCTAGCCAGAAAGGGAAGGAAACTATGTAACAGAAGCCTAGAAAAGTGAGCCTGTTCCTGGTAGAGAGATTCTGGAGAAGAAGTAGAATGTTGTCTTTAGTTCTTTCCCTTTGCCAACCAACTTCTTTTCTTTGTCCTCTTCCATATTTCTCCCACTGTGCACTCTTCTAAGAACAGCAATACCCTCCACCCCATCCCACCACCAAATGCGCTGGGGATCTCTGTCCCCTTAAGTCCAACATTGATAGCCCACCTAATTCAATAATAACAACAATAGTAATCTACCAGCAGGCATGGTACTGTTTTACATACATTATCCTCAGAACAACTCTACATAGAAGCTGCAGTTATTATTCCCATTTTATAGATAAAGAATCAGAGGATAGGAAGTGGCATAGCTGTTCCTAAAATCATGGTTTTACTGCTAAGCTTGTACTCAATTCTGAGTCCCCCTCCCAGTATTATGCGAACAGTTCAACATTCTAGTGTTTTCACATTATTACACATCCGAAGCATTTTCCTGTGTTATTAAATATTTGCTAAAAGCAATATTTCTAGTAGTGGTTATTTTTAGATATGTAGTTGGTTTCCAATTTTCCCCCTGTCGTAAATAATGCTGTAATGAACATCTTTATAGATCAATCTTTTTTCCTCCCTTGAGACAGATTTTAGGAGGTGAAATGACTGAGTTGAAAAATATAAATGTTTCAAGGATGCTTCATATATACTACTGTCATTTTTAAATGTTCATAATTTTTAGTTTAAATATTTATTTATATTAAACATTTAATTGCTTATAGATTTTAGTTTGGGCTCCTCTGATACTTTGGCACAAAGCCTCTCCAGGCTAGGGTGTGGACACCCCTCTGGATACAGCTCAGGCTAGGAGGAGAGAGTCCAAAAGGAAAGCTGGAGTTCTCCTTGCAGTGTCAGGTCTGCAAATGGCCAAGGAGCAAGGCAGGAGTGAGCAGAGCTGACAAGCGAGTTGTAGGTGCAGGTGACACAGGACAGCCTTCGAGGGAAGGGTGAAGGTTAGAAGCTGTCACTGAAGAATATGAAACAGGAATGATGCAAGAACATTCAAGTGACTCAGGAGCATTGCATGAGCCAGGATTTATACTAAGATTACAGTCAGGTGGGTGGATTATACTTATGGTAATAAGAGAATGTGCCAAGAAGAGGTTCGTAGGGAGAGCAGGGAGCAAGCTTCCAACCTTCACACTGATTGGTAAATTCATGAACAGCCACTTGCGGTGTCAATTGTGGTGTCAAATCCTGCTCAGCATGTCCAGATGGGCTCAGAATAGTTGCTTATTAGATTGTTTTGGAAGTGTGTTGTCTTTAACTTATGAACAAGGTTTCTGCAGACTATCACTCACAAAGATTCACAACTTGACATGAGACTCAGGTGACTTTCTTGGATAATTTTGTGGGAACTGAGTCCCTTATAAAAGAGAAACCCATATAGGGTGTGTTTGTGTGTGTGCACCAGTGGTGGGATTCAGCTGGTTTACATCAGTTGGGCAGAACCGACACCTAAATGTTTGTTGAGTTCGGTGAACCAGTTGTTAAAATGTCACTTATAATCAGGATTCTCGCTAAGGTGGACGCCTGGGCAGCCACCAATGTGGAAAACACAAATTTACATTTCTTACTCTTTTGTAACATTCATCTGTGCAACAGCGTATTCTAAGTGCCTGTAGTAATGATCATCGTCCATAGGTGAAAAAAATTGCAAGTGAGGACGACAATCAAGAAGCAAAATGGAAAGAGCTTAAATAAAAGTTTTATTGTATTTTGTCAAGTATTATTTAATATCTTTTCATTAATATTTTAAAAGCCTTATAACCTAGTTTGTGTGCCTCTTTTATTGTTCCTATTTAAGTATTAAATGCATAAAATAATAAACTACCTTCAGATATATCATTTTTTATACTTAAAATGGTCATTAGGGCAGAGAACCGGATGTTAAATTATTTGAATCCCACCGCTGGTGTGCACCCTTAGGTGTGCACACTTGTGCGGTGATATATATATATTTAAACTTTATTTTATTTATTCATTTTAGAGAGGAGAGAGAGAGAGAAACGGGGGAGGAGCAGGAAGTATCAACTCCCATATGTGCCTTGACCAGACAAGTGCAGGGTTTTGAACCGGCAACCTCAGCATTCCAGGTCGACGCTCTATCCACTGCGCCACCACAGGTCAGGCCTCATGCGGTGATATTTGAACAAAGCTGGACAAAATCTCAGAGTCGGGAAAGAACTAAAGAGTTCCCAAGGTGTATTACACAACACTGCACTCCCAACATGAATTACAATATCTCTTCACTCAGCCATCTGGCACTTACTCAGTGACAAGTGTCAAGCCCTAGCTATGAAGCAGGGAGGGAGGTAGATGCAGCATACACAAAAATGAGAGGCATTCCTGCCCTCAAGAGTGCAGCTTCCCTTCAGACTGGTGGAGGACACTGTCCTGATGGTGTCTTAAAACATGATGTCTGTTTCAGGACTGCCCGTGAAGCCTTCTTGCCAGTTCTTCTCTTCCACGACCACCCCACCTTCCCGTGTAGAAATGCAGCACCAATTTTACAAGAGAAATTAGTGGAAATTTATCTATGGAAATTTATTTGGTCTGCTTTGCTACCATATTTTCAATGGCTTATCCTGAAGAATAGAATCAAAGCCTCAACTAATAGAATCAAAGTAATTGCATTTAAATGTGATCATTCTTGTGTGTGTGTGTGTGTGTGTGTGAGAGAGAGAGAGAGAGAGAGAGAGAGAGAGAGAGAGAGACAGACAGACAGAGAGACAGAGAGAGGGACAGATAGGAACAGGCAGACAGGAAAGGAGTGAGAAACGAGAAGCATCAATTCTTCATTGCAGCACCTTCGTTGTTCATTATTGCTTTTTCATAGGTGTTTTGACTGGGAGAGGGGGCCGCTACAGCAGAGCAAGACACGGCTCACTCAAACCAGTGACCTAAGGTTTAGGCTCAAGCCAGTGACCATGGGCTTATGTCTATGATCCCACACTCAAGCCAGTGACCCTGCACTCAAGCTGGTGAGCCCGTGCTCAAGCCAGATAAGCCCATGCTCAAGCTGGCAACCTTGGGGTTTCGAACCTGGGGCCTCTATGTCCTGGTCCGATGCTCTATCCACTGTGCCACCGCCTGGTCAGGCTGTGATGACTTTTAATATCTTTTCATTTCTCCTTGGTTGCATTAAGCTTCCAAAATGGTAAAAGTACCACTTCCTGCCCTTCCTCCCATGCCTTTAATTATTCTCCATAACAAGATGGTTATCTTGCATTGGTTTTTCAGATATGCTATCACAAGGTCATATCTGCACTATTCTCTCTTGTCTGCATGACAGTGAAACCTAAAATTGCTCTAAAATATAAAGCCAGGCCTGGCTGGTTGGCTCAGTGGTAGAACATTGGCCCAGAGTGTGGAAGTCCTGGGTTCGATTCCAGGCCAAGGCACACAGGAGAAGCGCCCATTTGCTTCTCCACCTTTCCCCCTTTCCTTTCTCTCTCTTCCCTTCCCGCAGCCAAGGCTCCATTGGAGCAAAGTTGGCCCAGGCACTAGAATGGTTCCGGTTGCAGCAGAGCAATGCCCCAGAGGGGCCGAGCATCGCCCCTGGTGGGCATGCCGGGTAGATCCTGGTTGGGCACATGCAGGAGTCTGTCTGCCCCCCACCTCACTTCGTAAAAAAAAAAAAAATTAAAAAAATATATATATATATTGCCTACTTTTAAAAATGATAGGCATGTAAGAAGCAGGAAATTATTATAATAGGGAAAAATGTCAACCAATAGGACTAAATCAAGAAATCACAGAGACAATGGAACTAGCTGACAAGGACCTTAAGACAGCTATTTTAAATACTGTTACTTGCTCAAAAGAAAGTAAGGGGAAACATGACTATGACAAAAAAAATGAAAGATAAAAAAATACCAATAAAAATTTTAAAGGTGAAAAATACAATCTATAAAACAAAAAACATACTGTACAAAATATTGTACAAAGATAGTAATATACCTTTTTATGAGAACATCTTCAAATATAATGCTACCTTTTAAACACATCAAAATGTTTCCCTATCATGGGGGGGGGGTGAATAAAAATGAGTTATGAGATAAATGGGGGAAAATCAATTAATTAGTTACATTTTAAAAAACAAAGGGCCTGAAGCTGACCTATTATGATAAATGCCATGACATGAGGAGTATGACTAATTTAATCCTAAACACTCCAAAGAACAAAGGAAGAAAAGCAACTCAAACAGTGGTAGAGAAGATAGGGAACTGAAATTTGGGGGATGGTTAGAAACATCTTTTAAATAAGAGCTAGCCAGATCTTTAGAGCCTAAGAGGCAGAGATTAAAACACTATGAGACTAATTATAATAGCTAACACTTATGTAAAACTAACCATGTGCCAGGCATTTTTCTAAATGCTTGCCATATATTAAACCACAACTCTGTGAGAGAACATTCCATACAATTGATGCCCGATAAATCCATGGAGAATAATGGTAGATTTGTGTTTAAGCCAAAGGTTGAGGCAAAATAACACACCAGAGCCTTCGCCAAGTTTCCTTCTTTGAGAGGTAAAGGCTCATTAAAAACAATGAGGGCAAGAGTTATTGTATTGAAATAAAAATCTCGAAGCACTTTATAGAGGCCGCTATACAAACAAATGAGAAGAAAGCTTAGATCAGTTTCGGGTAAAGAGAGAAGGACCTAGCCCTAAGCACTCAGCCTCCTTGTCTTCAGCCATTTCTCACCATGGCTTGGGGCCCAGGGCCCTACTTTACAGAGAAGGGGATGATGCCCCACAGACCTGCTCACAGTCACATGTTTGAGTTTTCTGACCCTCAGCCCCTTAGTTCTGCCCCCATCCTTATCCGAGGCAGTTGTGGGCAGCAGCCAACGAGGGCCAGGCACAGTTCCAGGATGCCTGGTTTAAAAAATAAATTTACTGAGATAATTCACATACCATAAAATTCACCCTTTTAGACTATACAGTTCAGTGGTTGGTGGTATATTCATAGGTTGTGCCACAATCCCCGCTATCTAACCCAGAACATTTTATCACCTCAGAAAGAAACTCTGTGCCCACAACAGTCACTTTCCCTTCTCCCCTCCCCCCACCCCAGGCAACCACTAATGCACTCTGTCTTTATGAATTAGCCTATTCTGGGCATCTCACATATATGGAATCAAGCAATAAGTACCTTTTGGACACCTGGTTTTGGTGAGAATTTTCAGGCAACAGAACATCACTGTCTCCTCCATCCCCTTGTTACAAAGTAAGGCTTCCAGGCTACTTCATCAAACTCAGTCAAAGGCTGAGGGCCTGACCTTGTCACAAGTTGGCTGGAATGGGAAAAGCCTAATGAGTGAGAGTTGTGGGGCCGCTGCTACTGAGAATAGGAAGGGTATAGGCGAGGGATTTCTCTGAAATTCTCAAAGTATCAGACAACTAAATAGATGTCAAGGGTATACAACTTGTCTACAAATAATAACATTACCTTTGAGGCACCCAAAGTCTCGTTTCTTTGATTTTTCTTTAGGAACTTAAAGTCAATATGTTCACATAAAAAAAGCAATACTGGGCCTGACCAGGAAGTCGTGTAGTAAATAGAGCATCAGACTGGGATGCAGAGGACCCAGGTTCGAGACCCTGAGGTCGCTGGATTGAGTGCGGGCTCATCTGGTTTGAGCACACCTCACCAGCTTGAACCCAAGGTCGCTAGCTTGAGCAAGGCGTCACTAGCTCTGTTGTAGCCCCCCGGTCAAGGCACATATGAGAAAGCATTCAATGAACAACTGACGTGCCACAACGAAGAACTGATGCTTCTCATCTCTCTCCCTTCCTGTCTGTCACACACACACACACACACACAGGGAGGTAGAGCTGCTAGGGGAGAATGTACTTGTCAGATAATAGTGACTTGGTCTTTTTTAAACTTCATTTTTTCACCTGTAAAATGATGAGAATGATATCTACTTTGCATGTGGGTGTGAAGATTAGTAAGAGTGGAAGTGTTCACCATGTGCCTGAAGCACAGGGTGTGCTGGATAAATGGTACCTGCTAGTAGGGTTTGTGCAGTATATTGCTTAGTGTTTAGAGCATGTCAGACCGGATGTGAGATTAACTCTGCCACTCAATTTTCTCATCTGCAAAACTGAGATGGTGATCGAACCTACTTCTTAAGGTCATTTGGAGGACCAAATGAGGCTATCCTAGCTAATACTGAACACTTAGTGTAACCAGGCTCTATTCTAAGAATTCTCTATATAGGCACTCACTCAATCCTTTCAATAACCCTATGAGGTAGATACTATTAACTTTCCCTATCATACAGCTGAGGAAACTGAGGCACATGTTAAGTGACTTGCCCAAGGTATCTCAGTCAACTAGTGATAATGCTGGCATTTGAACCAAGCAGTCTGCCTCTAGAGCCCACATGCTACACCGCTACTCTAAGCTGTTTAAGTTTTAGCACAGTTCCTGGCACAAAGTCTTTGATAAACATCAACTATTGTGATTGTGGAATAATAACTCTTTGGCAACTGAATCAGGTTAAGAAGCTTGATAAATACGTAACTTTTAGTGGGGGATAGAGACTGGGTCTTACCCATTTTTGTAACCAAAAGTATTTGAAGCTGCCTTGCATAGAATAAGGACCCAATAAACAAGTGTTATTGGATAAATGAATGAGTTTTGAAAACTAATATATTTATTAATATACAACATGGTAGCCCTTTTGGGAAAGGCTGGTGCTGACTGAGTTGCAGTTGGACCCACTGCAGCCCACATTTGACACATTTTGCCCAATTCTTTGCTTTCCAGGTCACTAAAATGCTATTGTTCTCATAAACATTTTAATTGGTCTGCTCTGTTGTATAATCTCCATTTACTGGCTCCACCTCTGTCATCACCCAGTTGCAGACAATCACACCCATATCCTTGACCCTTCCTTTTACACACACATACACCTGGCCCATTACACTCAAGGCTTTTCCATGCACAAGAAGATTTCTTCTGTCATGCACAAACAAAGTTGATCAATCCTCTGCCTTTCAATCTTGTGCCTCCTCCCTGGATGCTTCAGACATCCAAATGTCAGTGACTCTGGTTATCAAAGCTGTCAAGTTTCCTATTTAAAAAACAAATAAACACTCTGTCTCTCTAAAAAAAAAGAAATATATATATATATATATATATATATATATATATATATATATATATATATATATATATATAAATTGAACTCTGGCTTAATAGCTTGGTTGGTTGGATTCTCATTCCATAGCTCAGAGGTTGCTGGTTCAATTCCCGGTCAGGGCACATAGAGGAACAGCTCAATGTTCCTGTCTTTCTCTCTCCATGCCTCTCTCAAACAAACAAAAACCAAAACAAAACAGGAATTCTTTGAGCAACCGAAGCATCCAACTCAAGATGGGGCTGTGCAGCTATAGGGGAGATGTAGCTCAGGACCTCCTTCCCATGGACCTGTGTGAAGCCATCCTCTATCGATGTTGACCGAAACCTCCTTGCCTGACCTGTGTGGATGCAGTGCATAGAGCACCGACCTGGAATGCAGAGGTCTCTGGCTCAAAACCCTGGGTTTGCGCAGTCAAGGCACATACAACAAGCAACTACAAGTTGATGTTTCTTGCTCTTCCCCCACCTTTTTCTATCTTTCTCTCTCTCTCAAATCAATAAATAAAATCTTAAAAGAAAGAAAGAAGGAAGGAGGGAAGGAAAGGAGGAAGAAAGAAAAGGAAGGAAGGAAAGAAAAGAAAAAGAAACCTCCTTGTGATCTAGAACAGAGGCCTGGTCTTAGTTTGGCATCCCAGGGCTCTCTAGGCTTCCTACAAGAGCCTGGAGCTAGGCTCAGGACACACATGCACACAGACTGCACTAAGCTTTGTCTTACAGGGAATTTCTACACAGAAGGCCTCATCTCCCAATAAAATCAAGCTGTGGGCTAATCTGGCCTCCCTGGATTGTGTTAGAGAGTACTATGAGCGAAAGCCATACTTGGCACCTTTCCCTAAGTAATAATAATAACTTCCTGATTGTGACCCAAGTCAGGTATATGAATATGCATGCCAAGAGGCTGAGAACTGGCTGGTTTAGGCATGGGGATGGGGAGATGGTGAGGGCCAGGAGCAAAAGTTTGGCCCGGAATGAGGCAAAATACCTCCTCCTGCTACCTGCAGTGTGTTACTCATTTCCAGGTGTCAGTTCCCTCAAGATTCACCCCCCACTTCCTTCTGCTTGCTTCTCTTGCCACATGGAAACCAACTTCCATTTGCCTTGTTTTCCATGTACCTATTTTTCTTTAGTTTTTTTTCTACTAATATTGTATTCACTCCCTATCTGAAAAGCTGATCTACCATTTCCCCTCATCCCCTAATTCTCAGGCCAGAGCCAGGCCTCCAGGTCCTCTGAACTTGTGACAGCTCCAAATTCAAGGTCATTACACTCTGGCTGCCATCTTGCTCTGGCCCTGAGGCCCATACCACTTCTCAGATGCACGTTTCCCTCTCATACAAACATCTTCATGAAAATGTGCTAATCAGTATGCAAGTTTTCTAATTACTTGGCCTTTCATCTCATATCTATCTTGCACTGGACAATTCCCAGCCAGGTTCTTACAAATATTCTGTTAGGTTGTCCATGCTCAGAAGAAGGGAAGGGTACTGTGTTCTGGAAGATATATGATTTCTAACCACCCTCTGAAATATGCCCTGATATTGTGAAGCCTGAAGTTAGTGATGAGACATTTTTGCTGGAAAGGAGTCCCTTCCAAATATCCCTCAATGGAAACTGTGTGAGATGGGGACAAGAGTTATTTGGAGAGCTAATACGTGAACCATTGCACATTCTGGTAATTTCATGGGGTCCTTTCTACTCCTTACCTGTGCACATGATGGCAGCAAAGACCCAGCACTGTCCGTAGCGCACTGGCTGGCAACCTGTGGCATGCCACTGTTTTAGGATGGCCACACTACCAGTCCACTCTGCAGGGTTGGTGCCGTCTGAGTAATTCTCACTCCATTTTCCATTAAGCACCCCATTGTCATCATTGCTGTTGATCTGAAGAGAAGCCATATATAGAAGAATTAGAAGATCCTTTTCCTCAGCAAGATGTGATATGTGAGCTGCCTTGCAAGGCCCCTGGGCGTGAGACACAGAGGAGGCTTTGGTTTCATTTTACCTGGGAACACTCAGACCTTCTGGGGAAGGGGTCAGGATATAAGGCTGGCTATTCTGACTCGTGCTCCACTTTAACTAGTTTATTATTCTATTTCTACACACCCTCTTGCCCCTCATCTCTCCATGCTCTGCAAAGCTAAAGCTTGGCTCTGATAGCTTTTAAAATACTTGAGAACAAGGGAAATTTAGAACAACAAAACCATTTCACCAGCTGGAGATACACTCAGCTTTTCCCAAACACGCAATTTGGAATTAGTAGCCATGATGGCCCACACCCAGCTATTTCAGAGCTCAGTTGAAAAAACCTGTTAGCCAGAGAAAACTTGTTAGCCATATTCTTTCATCAGTCTTGTCTGAACTGGCTTTGCAAGAGGGCCCATGCCTCTCAATTCTTCATCTTCCATTGCAGAGGGTGACTGTGAGTGGGCAGGGCTTCCCAGCACAGCTTCCTCCTTCTCTGAAAATGCCCTGGGTGGGCAAATCCAGACCCAATCTCACCATGGCACACACCACTCTGCTGATGTAGATGGGGCTTCCCCGAAGGGCATAATCTGTGGCTGGGTCCATCTGGAAGTTCAGGCTCTTGTCTAGCAACTTCAGGCAGATGTCTATGACATTCTCTTCAAACTGCAAGGAGAAATGCAGGGGTAAGGCACGCATGCTTGGCATGTGTCACTATGGAAAGAAATGCATGAGCCACCTGCCCAGCTCTCCAATGGACTTTGTTTGTGTAATGAAATCCCATTTGGAAGGCAACTGTGTTCAGTAGCACAGCCAAGAACGGCCTCATAGGCAGGTGTAGGGTCTCTAAGCTCTGGGGTCACAACTCGCCTTGTTTGTATGCCCTGCAAGTCAAGTTTCTGGAATTTTTTCTAATGTGTCTGACTGGCTGAAAAGCTGTTTCTCCCTCTTGTCTCCTCAATCTCCACACTCTTAGAGAACATGGGATGTTCTTGCTAAAACCACATTGCCTCATCTTCCTCCCCCACCTGCTGATCCAGCTCATCATTGGCAGTTACTGTTAAGGTGTTGGTGCCAACTTGCCATGGCACTTGTGATTTAGTGGATCTGTGGACTGACTAATAGCATGTGAGTTATGGAAACTTCCCACCCAAGGCAGGCTGACTCCTTGTCCTCCAGTCTTGTTGTGAATGCCACTTGTTCTGAGGCCTTCCCTGGAGCCCAAGCCTGGTTTAACTTCATAGCCCTGGCTACATCTCTGCTCATCAGGCTCAGTTGTAATGATGGAGCCAAGGTCTGTCTTCAAAGCCCAAGTATATTCTCTGTCTCTCTCCAGATTTTCTTGGAACTCTGCACCCCAGATCTGGCACAGTGCTCAGCACATTGATGAAAACTTTGTTGGATGAGAGTAAATGAATGCATTGATTTCCACGCAACACTGGCAAATACACAGGCTTAAGAAGCTCTCTGATCCATTTTCCCTAGGGAACACATTAATCAGTTCACTTTTCTGCTTTAAAATGTTCAAAGGACCCTGCGGCCTACAGAATCAAAAAGCTCTACCTCCTCTATAAGACACATTAGCTCCTCCTTGATCTGTCCTTCTCCTACTTCTCAATACCGTCTGCCTCACCAGCTTTGCTCTAGTAACACCAAATTCCTTCTTACCCCTGTAGCAAGCCAAACTGTTTCTCACCTTTACGTCTGCTTCTTCCTTCTGCCTGGGATATTTTCTTGGTTAACCACTTCAAGCATCTCCTCTTCTAGGAAGCTTCCTAACAACCTATTCCCAAACAAGTGCTCTTCCTCCAGGCTCTCAGAACACCCTGTGCCTGTTTGGCAATCTTTACATATTACATGGCATGCTTATGTGACTGAATCCCCACTTCTTTGTGAGCTCAGGGACAGTGTTTTGTTTTGTTTGAGACAGACAGACAGACAGGAAGGGAGAGAGATAAGAAGCATCAACATCAACTTATAGTTGTGTCACTTTAATTGTTCATTGATTGCTTTTTATATGTGCCTTGACAGGTGATGGGAGGTGGCTCAAACTAAGCCAGTGACCCCTTGCTCAAGCCAGCAACATTGGGCTCAAGGCAGCAAACCTGCACTTAAGCCAGTGACCCCACGTTCAAGCTGGCAAGCCTGTGCTCAAGCAGATGAGCCTGCACTCAAGCCAGTGAGGCGTTTCGATGCTCTATCCACTGTGCCACCACTGGTCAGACCAAGAACAGTGTTTAATTCATGTGTATATTTCTAGCACCTAGAGCCCTACCTGGCACTGAACAGGCATTCAGTTATGTTCACTGAATAAGAGAGAGATGGGGAGGACCCAAGGCTCTTTTTTTTTTTTTTTTTTTTTTTTTTACAGGGACAGAGAGAGAGAGTCAGAAGAGAGAGGGATAGATAGGGACAGACAGACAGGAACAGAGAGAGGTGAGAAGCATCAATCATTAGTTTTTCATTTTGACACCTTAGTTGTTCATTGATTGCTTTCTCATATGTGCCTTGACCGCAGGCCTTCAGCAGACTGAGTAACCCCTTGCTTGAGGCAGTGACCTTGGACTCAAGCTGGTGAGCTTTTGCTCAAACCAGATGAGCCCGCACTCAAGCTGGTGACCTCGGGTCTCGAACCTGGATCCTACGCATCCCAGTCCGATGCTCCATCCACTGTGCCACCGCCTGGTCAGGCAGAAAGCAGCAACTCTTCACTTGTGTTTCTCACAGATGACAACAAACTCCTGTTCAGGGGCTCTCTAGGATCCCCATCAGCCCATGCTGAGCAAGGGGTTGGGAATGTCAGTGGGGGCGAGTTTAAGGGGGCTTGTTTAGGTTGCTATGTCTCATCTTGACTATACCCACCTGCGGGGCCTGGGCTGGGTTCCAGACCACATGTGTTGGACAAGTTCAGGAGAAGAAGCCATATCAAACAAACAAACAAAGCTCCACAAGCCTCTTCACCCCCCAAGATTTTCCAGCTGACACCCCTCTGGGCAGCAGGCTGGTCCTCTCACCCTGACAGGGTTCCAGTGCTGGGTTCCAACCTCAAGAACCCTCTTCCCTGGCCTGGTTCTGAACTTCCTGGTGCACTTGCTAGAGACTGAGCTTTATAGGCAGGTTTTTAGCAAGATAGGAGTTGTAAAGCATTGAGATTAATATGATGCTATTTTTACAAATAAAATCACATTTTAGAATATATGTGGGGGAAAAAAATGTAGAGGAATATATACCACACTAGAAACATAGTTAAGATACAAAAAAACCCCAGTCATTATCATGGCCATTGTCACTGTTGTCCCTTCATCCTCATCCTCACACTCAGTGAAGTTCCTGGGTAGATACCTTTACCTGCCCTTCCCTCTGTAGTCCTGTTGCTCAAGTCAGACATGACCAGCAAAGAGCACCTTCCAACTTTCTATGGTTACTCCTCTAGCTCCCTGGAGTCACATCTCACATCTTCCTGGTACCATTTAGTGCCCATATGTCAGCAGTTCTGGGTGAACCTGGCACAAGGGGCACCCTCCCACCCACTTCCTGCTTCCTTCTCCCTTGGATGGGCCATGAGCAGGGCTGAGACTCACCTGTCCATAGTTCCAGGGGCAAGGACGAATCCAGTTCTTACTCCCTTGGTAGATGAAGCCATAATCATTCATGACATACTCCTGCCTCTGAGGCTCGCTGTCCAAGTAGACAGCATCCCCTAAAATCAAAGTAGGAGGACACAAAGCAGAAAAGTCACTTTGCCCTTCCTGCCCCATTCCATCCCCAGAAGGCATGGGAACTGAACTCTGAGGAGGGCACTGGGTAACAACAAGAGGACAGCAAGACCTACTTTCCACTATCCCTCAACACCAGCAACAGACTCATGTAAACATGACAGGGAACAGTAAAAACCTATCTTTGGTAGAATTTCTTGGTTTGCAAAGCACATTTATATCCTAGCCCCATTTTGAAGTTGAGGAAACGGCTCAAAATGATAAATAACTTGCCCAAATCACATGTAAGTACAGGATGAAATTTGAACACAGCCTACGTGACTGCATGTACTGTGTTCTTTCTGCCATGCTCAGCTAACCCTGGTTGGAAAAGAGCAAACCAGAATTTAGGGATTGGCATTGACCTTATCATTTCTTTTGTAGGGCACAAACTTTAAAAAAGAAGAACCCACAGATATCATTTTCTTCCCCACAACTCAGGGGGCCCTCAGTATAACTTAGTATAAGTCTGAAACCCACAGTCTTAGACACCAGTAAGTAGAAGCGTGTGTTTGTGGCAAAGGAAAGAGAGAGAGAGAGAGAGAGAGAGAGAGAGAGAGAGAGAGTGTGTGTGTGTGTGTGTGTGTATGTGTGTGTGCCTCTTCCTCTGGCTGGTGGGTAGATTCTGAGCCATTCAGTGATAAGGCAGTGGGAGGTTGGTAGAGATATTGGAACACAGCCAAGATTGCTGGGTTCTGGCAGAACTCAGCAGGCTCCTTGGGATATGGTTGGTGGAGAAGGTACAATGAGAGTGAGAAAGGCATGGGGAATATCCTCTAAGTCAGAAGTGAGAATTTGTTGAATTTTGCCTCTGTCCCAAATCCCACCAGACCGATTCTTTATTCTCAACTCTTCCTGCCCTCTTCCTACTCTCTCTTCCTGGCTTGTCTTTCGTTCTGCTCACATCATGTCTTATGTCTATGTAACTACCCCTGTCCCCAAGTAGATCAAAAGGACAGGGATGGTGGAAAGGTGGTGCTGGGATATTCCCTGTGGCTTTGTCTAAGACAAAAGCTGGAAACAGCCCAAATGTTTATAATTAGGAAACCAGTTAAAGGCACTTAGTGCACCCAAATGGTGGAGTAATTGTAGCTGTTAAAGATAATGTACTAATAGAAAAATATGTCCAAAGTTGAATTTTTAAATGAAAAAAGCAAGTTAGAGCATATTATATATTAAGTAATCCTATTTGCGGTATGTAATGTATAATCACACACATATGCATATGTGCAATACATACATATTTGATTAAGTATGAAACATTTTTGTAAGGCTACACAAGAAAATGCTAACCGGGTTTCCTCTGGAGAATGGAACTTGGAGATTGGAATAAGTTTTGACTTTTCACCTTACACTTTCTTTGTCTTTTCTTTTCCTTACCCACCCCACACCCCCCAAAATGCACTTATTAGTCTTACAATGAAAAACCTCAATTTATGATAAGGTAAATGTATGCTAAAGGTAAATGTTAACAGTGGTCAAACTTAACTATTTCAGTTTAAGTTTTATTTCAGTTTAAGTTTTATTTAAGTAAAGATGACTTGGTTCATAATTTTAAATTTCTAGGTAAGTAAATAAATAACAAGTTCTCCCTGCCCTGCTTTTTGGTATTTGGGAATGGATGCTGAGTGCATGGGATTGGGAGGTTTGTGGGTTCCTAGGTAGCAGGGGTCTAGAAATCCTTGTTCCTGGCTCTCTGTGGCATTGACAAAGGGGTAGAGAGAAGGGACCCACACATAGGCACCTGCCTTACCTGGGCACCAGGGGTTGAAGAGCAGAATGAATTCCCCAAGCTGGTAGGCTGTGACAGACCCCTGGAAGGAGTCAATATGAACCTTTAAGAGATAGCGACCCACAGCCGCCGTGGGAGGGGCACACAGGCTCACCTCCAGGGAGGTGGCCCTGTTGTTCTCCAATGAGGCCATCCAGGGACTGAGGTTATGATGACTTGACAGGCCGAACACAGCTCGAGTTCCCTTGGCCAGGTCTGGTAGCGGCCCTGGGAGGGAAGCAGAGTTGAAGCCCTCTGAAGTAACCTCCCAGTCCTGGATGATTCCACACACCCTTTTCCCCCTCCCTGCCACACACATACACCCTGGTGTGCCAGCAGGGGTCCTTACCTGTCTCAGCCACAAAGACAATGTTGTCCATGCCTGGCTGGAAGTCCCGGTTCCTGAAGTACAGAGTGATGTTGAAAGCCAGGCCCCGGCGAACAATGAGGTGGTCAGAGCTGATCTCCTCTGTGTGGTGCTGCACATTGTTGCAGGAGCTCTGAAGGTCTGTGACGGACAACTCCAGCCCTGCGATGGGGCAGCCAAGGGCAGAAAAAAGAGCAGGGTTATGGAGCATGCTCCAATCTTGTCTACCACTCATTAGCTGTGCAAACTTGAGAAAGAAGCTTAACCTCTCTGAACCTCAGTATGAGGATTAAGTGAGGCTCCATGCATGCAGTGCCTCATTTTTACTTCTTTCTTTCCTTTCTTCCCTGATTCTCTGACCCTCTATTTCTTCCTCCCTTAGGTCTTCCTGGAGGTATGTAGTTTTCTCTCCCTGTCTTTCAATAGGATGGCCAAGTTTGATTGTTCCTTTTAGCTTCACATGTCCCCAGATTTGCACCAGCATCCACTTTCCTGAATGTAAGTGGAGTTTCCCTTTCCCCTGTACAAGCACCCAGATTTGGAAGAAAGTCCCTGGGTTAGCTGCTCCTGGGTTAACTGTGCTTGAGTTAGCTACTGTACTTTCAGCAAGTTGATGGCTCTCTACCACTAACACCATGTGCCCAGTGCTTTTAGAGCTGGGCTGCTGAGGACAGTGACAGAAAGGCCCACTCCCTTCTGGAACTCCTGCTAGGACACAGACTGACCCCATTGTCCTCCAAGTGTACCTCCTTCTGAAGGGATTCATTTCTGACTTCTCCATGTTTGACCATGGTCCTATCATGGTCCTCAGGCACCTGGGATCACAAACTTTAAATCATAATTGCCTTACCCATCTCCTTCTCAGTCTATATCCATTCACATGTCATAGGGCCCTTCATGTCTTCAGTTAAAATGTCTGTGGTATCTAGCTATACCTTTCCACATTAATATAATTCTGATCTCCTCACCCCACTGCTAGTGTCTGTAACAGCCTCCATCAGGTCTCCTGCTTCTTGTCTTTCTGCACCACCCACCTCTTAACACATCACCAGATTATCTTTCCTCAAAACAATTTGATTATTCCATTATTTTGCTTTAAAAGTTCTGAGATACCCTACAGCCTACCATACGAAGGGCACACTCTTTTAACCTGACATTTATGATCCTCTATACTTGACCGTAACTTTTTCTTGCATTCTCACTTCTCATCACTTTCAGCATGGGTCTTCCTCTCCATCCAATGTATTCAAGCAAATGGTAGCCTTTCCTGTCCATGTGTTTTGATCCTGCTGCAGCCTCAACTCAGAAGGCCCCTTTACAATCTAACCAGATTCCACATATCTTCCAATGCTTGTTCAAGACCCACCTTCTTCATAAAACCTGTCCCAGTCTTTCCTGTATTCCCATCCTTGACTGATCTACAACATGTAACTGCATCATTCACAGGGAACCTTAAAACTGCTTAATTAACAAGTTAACACACTCATTTGTTTATTTACATCAACAGACATTTTTGTCTGAGAAGCAGTGGTACCATGGATAAAACATTGAACTACGATGCGGAGGACCCAGCTTTGAAACTCCAATGTCACCAACTTGAGCACAGGCTCACCAGCTTGAGCTCAGGGTTACTGTCTTGAGCATGGGATCATAGACATGACCCCATGGCTGCTGGCTTGAGCCCAAAGGTCACTGGCTTGAAGCTCAAGGTCACTGGCTTGAGCCCAAGGTTGCTGACTTGAGCAGGGATCTCCCGCTCTGCTGTAGCCCCCAGTCAAAGCACATTTGAGAAAACAAAGAACAATTAAGGTGCCGCAACAAAGAATTGATGCTTCTCATCTCTCTCCCTTTCTGTCTGTTCCTCTCTCTCTGTCTCTGTCAATTTTTTTTTTTTTTTTTTTTACTGAGAACCTACTAGTTTTAGGCTCAGTGTGAGATGTTTGGATATTTTTGTAGTTATCTTTTTGTCTGTCTTCTACCACTAGATGTAAACCAGTGAGGATAGATACCAGCTGTTTTGTCTCATCTATATTTAGATTTTAAGAAATATGAACCAAAGCATTTGGCAAAATTAAACATTCTTTTATAATAAAAATACTCAGCTAACTAAGAATAGAAGAAACTTCCTCAACCTGGTAAATGGTGTCTATGAAAGATACACAGCTAACACTATACTTAATAGTAAAAGACTAGATGTTTTCCCCCTAAGCTAAGGAAAAAGACAAAGATGTCCACTCTCACTCCATCTATTCAACATTATACTGGAGATTCCACAAAGATGGCTATAACAAAAATAGAAAGAAAGAAAGAAGAAAGAAAGAAAGAAAGAAAGAAAGAAAGAAAGAAAGAAAGAAAGAAAGAAGAGAGAAGGGAAGAGGAAAGGGAAAAGGAAAGAAAAGAGGAAGGAAGGAAGGAAGGAAGGAAGGAAGGAAGGAAGGAAGGAAGGAAGGAAGGAAACATGTTGGTGAGGATGTGAGGATGTAGAGAAATTGGAACCCTCATACATTGCTGGTGAGCTTGTATAATTATACAGCCACTTTGAAAACAGCCCAGCAGTTTCTCAAAATGTTAAACACAGAGTTACCATATGATCCAACAATTCCACTCCGAGAGATTCCATTCCTTTACCCAAGTGATTGAACACAGTTGTTCACACAAACTTTAGACATAGATGTTGATAGCAGCATTATTTATAATAGCCAAAAAATAGAAACAACCCAAATGTCCATCAACAGATTAATGAATGAATAAAGGTGGCATATCCATACAACAGAATATTATTCAGCCATAAAAAGGAATGAATATGCTATAATATGGATAAAATTTGAAAACATGCTGAGTGAAAGGAGCCAGACACAAAGGCAACATGATCCCATTTACCATATGCTAGATTGAATAAAGTCCTCTATCTTTTGCATACCATCCTGTATGTATTGCAAATTTCAGGTTCAATGATCACCTTATAGAGGGCCTGTTTATCCTATGATAGGCACTGTCCTAGGTACTCTAGGACAGTTACCTCTTTGAATCCTCCCCACAAAGTGGAGGAATGAAATTTCATGGCAGCAACACATGGCATTGAGAAAACAGAGGGAGGTTTAGGCAGATTAAACTTCTTGCCCCAGGTTAAACCCAAGCTTACTGGCCCAAATCCTGTGCTCTTTCCCTTACCCAACAGCTGCCACCCATTGCTGGTCTTCACTCATGTTCAGAAAGGATATCCAACCCACTGCCAGTTGGGAAAGCACTTGGCTTTTTCCGAGTAGTGGAAAAGAACTTAATTCTTCCTGGAGACCAATTGACTAGACAGAGCTTGCAAAATGGCCCTAATTCAGGTTGGCCACGTGTCTCAAACTACTCAACAGGAGTAGTAGCATTTGTCTGACAGCAAGCACTGGGGCCAAAGCTCATCCTCTGGGTACATCCTGGCTCAAGTTAATATCAACAGGTAACAGGGATAATTCTTCAGCCCAGACACCAGATATTCAAACAGGAGGTACATTTGACATTGAGCATGTTTATTCTTCTTGATATGCAGACAGAATGGGGTGAAATGATCAATAAAATATTTTTTAAATTATAGGAAGAACTTTTAAAGTAATTGATCTCAGTATCTGTCCTAGAGAGGCACTCCTACACAAGCACAGAGGCATAGATGAGAATAGGCAGTGCAATATTGCTTGTGTGACCGAAAAGTGGTAAACAACCTAAATGCCAATCAATAGGAGACTAGGTAAATAAATTACTTATACCTATAATATGAGATTCTATGCAATGTGAAAAATATTGAAAATTTATAGGTACTGAGTGGCATGGATAAAGCTCCACGACATACTGTTGAGTGGGGAAAAAAATCAAGTTGTAGAAAAATATGTACAATATGATTATACCATAGATATGCAAAGGAAGCCACACATGCTAATACTATGTATTACATTGAGCATAAATAAATATATGAATATAAATGTATAGACAAAAGACTGCTAACAGTGGTTTCTCTGGAGGTGAAGCTGGGGTTAGGGTGGCAGTAAGGAGACTATAACTTTATCTGTAATTATTACTGTATTTTACTCCAACTATGTATTGGTATATTTCTTGTATAATTAAACATTATAAATATTTAAAAATAAAAACTTAAAACAGTAAATAAAGGTGAGGCTGTTACATTTGTAGAGCTTTTAGCTTATTCCTATGATTTCAACTAACCATTTAATCTACATAGCAGCTCTTTCTAGAGAGAAGGAGATGATATAGATAGAAGGGTGGTAGTGGGAAGATTAGCTAAGATGAGGAAGAGACACATCTGAAGTAGGGGAAGAAGAAAAGATATGAAGATTCAGAGACGTCAAGAGATAGAAGACAACTTCAAGATTGTCTGGTTCAACCCTACTCGTTTTTCAAGCATGGGGGCTGGGAACTAGAGAAGTCACTTGCTCAATGTCAAAGGGTCAGCTAGTGGAAAAGGACAGGAACAATGACCCCCTAATACCTGGCCCTGTCTGTCCCACCAGGCTATGGAAACAAGCATGTTAGTATGCAGCTGTTCGGTGTGTTTTCCTGCTGGTATCTACCTGGTTCTCGTACTACCAATGAATTCTGAGGTTCCTGGAGTTTTTACTCTTTTTACCTATGTTCTTTATTTACTGCTTTCTTCCTCTGAATCCATCCTCCCTTGACTTCTGCAGTCTTTCTTCCTTGTCCCTGACCTCCAGCAGCCCCAAGGGCCTGCCCTACCTTGTGCCATGGTGGCTGCCTCCGATTCCCGGGATGCTCCCCACTGAATAGCAGGATGGCCTGGAGTTTCAGGACTCTGGTCCTGGAGTGTCTGCTTCCCTCTCCATCACCAAGACTGCAGGAGACACTGAAGGCGGGGCTGGCTGCTGCATGGCCACTTGCTTACTGGGCAGATCACAACTGGTTTTTTCACTTGCCCTCAGGTTTTTCTTGGCAGTGTTGTTTGGCTAAGGCAGAGTGTCATGGCCAATGAACTGTCAGGGCTCTATGCTATGTGGACCTTTGATAGCTCTGGCAGGTGCTGTATTGTGGTGGGGGAGCCAGGTGGGAAAGTTAAGCTGATGGGATCTCTAGGGGGATGGAGAGAGGCTATACCCCTGAAAGCATTGGTATCAGGCACCCGACTACAGCTCATGACTGAGACCCATGCCTAGAACTCTGCTTGGCACCTGAGCCCTTTCTTTTACTCTAAAGGGTCACTTCCTGGACATAAAATACAATAGCACCCACTCTGGATCACCGTGGTATGATTTTTTTAGTATTTATTTTTCAGCGGAGATATTGTCTTGGGTGAGACCTGCCAGGTCCTAGGTGACTTTCAAATAAAAGAAGTAGAGAATGAAAAGGGAAGATTTGTGGAAGAGTTTTGGAAATAGATGAGATAGTGGGAATGCCAGTGAACAACCTCAATTCTAGTAAGAAAAGTACTAGTCCCTGCAGTGAGCATGTAAGGGAGAAAAAAACAGATGAGAGAAGAGAGACAAAAGGGGAGAAGGGCTCTTCACAGGGAGTGGGTAGGACACTCTGAAGCACCCTGCATCCACATCCACCCTTCCTTTTCCTCTGGGGGACACTTCTCCCTGTGTTCTCTACTTTCTGAGTTCCTTGTCCTCTCTTCTCAGGAAACTTTGTCACCTCCTATATTTTCCACACTACCTCCTATATTTTCAACTTTCTCTGTCCTTGATCAGATTTTAAAGTGTGCTTATAAATGTGTATATATAGAATTCACTGCCTAACATACCCTCACCCACTTTTAATCCAGAATGGAACTCCTTCCCTCTGCCCTTCCTCCTGCATCTCTGGTCTTGGTGAGTGAAGATAGTGCCCACCCACTCGCTCTGAGAGAAACCTGGGTACCACTTCATTCTTCTCCATCTTCCTGACTTCCCTTAGTCCATTAGTCACTGAAACTAATGTCCAGTCCAACTCCTGATTATCTCCTAAAATTGGCCCTTGCTCTCTATGCCCTTGGTCCTGCCCTCATTGAAGCCTCCCTTCACCTGGACAACAGCTCCTAACAAACCTCCCACCCATCCTTTTTCCAAATTAGTCACCAAAGAGATTTTTCTGAAGGGATAATTCAACCAGGTTGCTTAAGATCCAACAGCTGGGTAAAGTTCAAACTTGTCAACATCACCCCTAAAACCCTTCAGAATCTTTCTTTCCCTGTCTGAAGTCCAGGTGGGCAAACCCCTTCTGTTATCCAATGGAAACCTGCTCTTCTGCAGCTCTATGTTCTCACATGGGTTGGTCCCTTATTTTCTGAAATTTTCTCTTCTCACTTGTCTACTTTTTTATATATCCAGGCTCAAGCATTGGCCCTTGGGGAAGTCTTCCTCACTCTATTTCTCCCATCAGGCTTTCAGAGGCAGCACCTTCTGTGTTTCTTATTAGCCTACTCATACTCTACATTATAAGTACTTACCCATCTTTTCCCCAGTCCTCTTTAAGGGCATGACCTGTGCC
Source organism: Rhynchonycteris naso (assembly GCA_037038555.1). NCBI lineage: Eukaryota > Metazoa > Chordata > Mammalia > Chiroptera > Emballonuridae > Rhynchonycteris > Rhynchonycteris naso. The sequence goes on along the minus strand of CM072999.1, from coordinate 74,619,555 downwards.
TTACTAATATATCCCCACTGCCTAATAATAATAGTGGATAACAGTAAAGCTACTAATAACACTAATATTAACTTTTGCATTTCAGATACTGTTTTAGCGCTTTATGTGCATTATCCCATCTAATCTTCACACCATCCCCAGGAGTTAGGTACTATTATTGTTCCTATATTACAGATTAGGAAATCGAGACTCAAAGGCATTAAATAGTTTTCCCAAGATTACTCACTAAGAACTGGTGGAGCCAGATTTGGACACAGACAGACTTTGGAGTCCCATGGAAGTGCTGATTACAGTACCTGTAGCATGGTTGGTTTTCCAGTTCCTATTTGTTGATGGTGGAGTGAATGAATTAAAAGATGACCTATGCATGAACAAATGGGAAAAAGGCCTGACCCCACTTTCACACTAGTTAAGATGGGGAGGAGAAAGAGACATGGGCAGGTGAGCTTAATTGTGAGGAGAAACAGGAAGTGAGTGCACCTAGAATGGGTGAGTTTGGAGCGGTGGGACAGTCCAAAAGGAAAATACCCAATGACCACTCAGCAACAATCTATTCTGTGACTTCAGGATAATGAGCTGACTTACAGGTTCAGCCTGTCATTTGATTCCTACAAACCATTAATGGAAGAAGGTGTGCTGGAGGAGGATGGCAGCTCTGATTGGTGCAGTTTGTCCAGAGTCAGGGAGGCAGAGTAGAGTCAGGGAAGCTGAACAGGGTTGAGGAGTATCTATCTGTCTGAATGGATGCAAGGCTGTGACCTGGGCACCTTCCATCCCTCTGGGGCAGGCCAGCGCTAACAAGTTAGGGCTGAGAACCTCCAGACCTTTATAAGACTCCCCATGAATTTCTTGTATGCCCTTAGTCAGGTTCCAGCTCTCTTGCCTGTAGAATCAGGGTTCTTGGCTTCATGGGTGCCCAAATCTGAGGAGAGAGTGAGGAAGCTCCCACATATCATTGCAAAGTGAAGCCAGGATTGGAATATCCAAGGAAGTTCTTTTGCCTTCTTCTTCTTCTCACCCCCAGAAATAAAGGCAGTCACCCAGGAGAGGGAATTAAACTGATCAGAGGACCTCACAATGTACTTCACAATTTATAGAGCTCTTTAGAATATATATACTTTTTCATTTGATCCTCACTATTGCCTTCTGAGGAAAGGAAGGGCTGGCACTGCAATTACTGTTATTTTGCAACTGGGGGAGCCAGAATCACACCATAAGGGAGCCAGAACTCTGTTCAGAGCTCTTTGCTTTGTATCCTACAATGACTCTAAATAGCAAGGACTCCAAAACTACCAGCCAAAAGGATATGAGGGTTAGTTCTCTATGAACACCACAAGGGATGAAAAGACCAGCAACCATTTGACAAGGGTGCTGGCCTGGTTTGTGCCTTATTCTTCAGCCTGAAAATTTCTTTTGCTTGAGTTTGTGGGCATGACTGCCTGGTCGGGTAGCCCCACCAGTTTGTTATGAGGTGAGAAGAAGGCAATGACAATGAAGCAGACTTGCTCAGGACCTAATCTCAGGGTGCTCACTAGCAGTGGGCATGTACCCCAGTGTCCTGGGCCCTGGGTCCTGAGCTGGAAAGGAGCTTTGAGACTCTATAGTTCTTCCAACCAAGGTGGGGAAATGAGGCCAGCCAGGCTTGCTTACATGAAATATGAAGAAAACACTAAAGAGTACATGTTTACAAGTAAATTTTTATTTGGGTAGAGAGGAAATATTTGAAAGGTCATCTGGGAAGGCAAAGATGGCTAATGTCCCCATTCCCCTTGAGGCCCAATAGAAAGCCTGCCTATTGTCCCCTTTTAGTGACACAAGTGACATAGCCAGAGAGCTTGGCATCACCAGGCAGAAGAAGCAGTGACTAAACAAAGGAGGACCAAGATGCACTCTGTAAGTAAACTGAGGTTTCAGATTTTCATAGGAGCCAGCCCAGGTTCCAGGTCTTCTGTGGGCAGTCAGGGAGCCACCTGAAACACAGTAGTGTAAAAGCCGTGACAGAGCCCCATACAAATACCCAAGGCACTTAATGGGACAGCTGCAGCTGCACACAGGGTTGAGTGTGTGTGTACAGGCTCCTGCTCTTTCTGCCCAAGGCAGCCTATGAAAGCAAAATAAATACAAAGCCCAAGAGAGGAGGCAGAGGGGATGAGGGTGGTGAGAGGAGCCGAGAGAACCTGCTGTCACTGAGCAGGTGAGGAGAGGAGGAAGAGGGCCATGCCCAAGAATCCATGGGAGGACATGCTCCTTCTCTGCATTTCTGGTTGGCTCAATTCCTCATGATGAAGAGGTGTCAATTAGTAATGATAACTTTAATTTTTAATTGATTTTTTTGGGGGTGACATTGGTTAATGAAATTGTATAGGGTTCAGGTGTGCAATTCTATAATACAGTGTGTCCGTAAAGTCATGGTGCACTTTTGACCAGTCACAGGAAAGCGACAAAAGACGATAAAAATGTGAAATCTGCACCAAATAAAAGGAAAACCCTCCCAGTTTCTGTAGAATGATGTGGCAGCATGTGCGCATGCGCAGATGATGACGTAACACCATGTATACAGCAGAGCAGCCCACGGCTATGCCAGTCGAGATGTGGATGGTACAGAGGAAAGTTCAGTGTGTTCTGTGGCTCACTAAATTTGAATCCATGACCAAAGTGCAACATGAATATCAGCACGTTTATAACAAAGCACCACCACATAGGAATAACATTACTTGGTGGGATAAGCAGTTGAAGGAAACCGGCAGTTTGGTGGAGAAACCCCATTCTGGTAGGCCATCAGTCAGTGACGAGTCTGTAGAGGCTATACAGGATAGCTACCTAAGGAGCCCTAAAAAATCTGTGCGTGCGTGTGCTCGACAATTACACCTAAGCAAGACTACAGTTCATAAGGTGTTAAAGAAATGTCTCTGTTTTACGGGGTACAAACTGCGGTTGTTGCACACTGTCAAACCAGCGGATAGACCTACACGATGCGCGTTTGCTACAGATATGCTTCATGAGATTGACAATGATGCAAGATTTTTGCAGAAGATTGTGTTTAGCGATGAGGCGACCTTCCATATCTGTGGACATGTTCATCGCCATAATGTCCGAATATGGGCTGCTGAACATCCTCATGCCTATGTTGAGTACGAATGTAACACCCCTAAAGTGAACATGGGGTGTGGCCTGATGCATGATAAGGTGATAGGCCCATTTTTTTTCACGGAGCAGTCTGTGACAGCAAACACCTATCTTGACATGTTGGAATTGTATGCAGTGCCACAACTTCCAGAAGGTGTCATCTTTCAACAGGACGACACTTCTCTACACTACACCACCATTGTTTGTGAGTTTCTGGATAGACCATTCCCCCAGCGGTGGTTAGGCAGGGCCACCACGATCCCCATATCTGACGCCCTTAGACTTTTACTTTTGGGGTTATGTGAAGCAACATGTGTACATTGAATGTATCAACGACATTAATCACTTAAAACAGAGAATCACAGACATTATTCACTCTGTTACACCAGACGTCCTTACCTGTGTGTGGCAAGAAAAACTCACCATCATTTGGATGTGTGTAGGGCAACAAATGGAGCCCACATCGAACTGCACTGAAGAGGTATGAAACTGGGAGAGTTTTCCTTTTATTTGATGCAGATTTCACATTTCTATCGTCTTTTGTTGCTTTCCTGTAACCGGTCAAAAGTGCACCATGACTTTACGGACACAGTGTACATCATCTGTATATTGTATTGTGTGTTCACCATCACAAGTCAACTCTCCTTCTGAAGTGCGGTAACGCCAAAACCCTGACCATAGAACAGGTTTTGCAAGATTTGCAGATGAGTACATGAAAAGAGTTGGGTAAAGTCATAATGTCAGTTCTGTAAGGGTCAAATATGTTCCCAAGTGTCTCCGAATTCCAGTGAAGCCCTCAGGATGCTGCCTTAACAACCTCTGTAAAAGGCCAAGATAACAGAACACATTCTTTTGCTTTTTGTAAAATGCTTCGCTTAGCACTCTCTCCCTAAATTGTTCTGACAATACCGAAAGTATGTTTCACTTCTGTAAAACTGCTTACCTAGGTGCCCGTTTCCTGCTCTTTTCACTAGGGATGTGGTTTTTTGCCTTTAAAAGCTGACCCCTGAGCTCATTCGGGACCACAAGTTCTTTCAGGATGTGAGCCCACTCGAGGTCGCTGGCTTTAAAATAATTACTCCTTAATTTGACTTCTTGGTCATGTGGCAGAGTTTGTTTCCTCATTATCCGATATTACATACACTTCCATCACCATTTCTCTCCCCTTTACACTCATCTACCTCCCCCCTTTCCCTCTGGTAATCACCATACTATTGTCTGTGTTTGTGAGTGGTTTTTTTTTTACTTAATCCCTTCACCTTTTTCTCACAACCCTGCAACCCCCCTCCCCACTGACAACTGGCTGTTTTCTATCTATGAGTTTGTTTCTATTTTGTTAGTTTATTTTGTTCATTAGATTCCACATACAAATGAAATCATATGGCACTTACCTTTCTCTGACTGGTTTATTTCACTTAGCATAATGCTCTTCAGGTCCATCCAAGCTGTCCCAAAGGGTAAAATGTCCTTCTTTTTTATGGCCAAGTAGTAGTCCATGTGTAAATAAATGTACCTCAGTTTTTTATCTACTCATCTACTGATGGACACTTGGGCTGCTTCCAAATCTTGGCTATTGTAAATAACACTGAAATGAACATAGGGGTGCACATATTCTTTCGAATTAGTATTTTGGGTTTCTTCAGATATATTCCCAGAAGTGGAATCACTGGTTCATAAGGCAGTTCCATTTTTCATTTTTTTTTCTTTTATTAATTTTAATGGGGTGACATTAATAAATCAGGGTACATATGTTCAAAGAAAACATCTCCAGGTTATCTTATCATTCAATTATGTTGCATACCCATCACCCAAAGTCAAATTTTCCTCTGTCACCTTCTATCTGGTTTTCCCTGTGCCCCTCCCCTCCTCCCTATTCCACCCTCTCCTCCCTCCCCCCACCTCGTAACCACCACACTCTTGTCCATGTCTCATAGTCTCACTTTTATGTCCCACCTATATATGAAATCATGCTGTTCTCAGTTTTTTTCTGTTTTACTTATTTCACTCCGTATAATGTTATCAAGGTCCATTCATTTTGTTGTAAATGATCCGATGTCATCATTTCTTATGGCTGAGTAGTATTCCATAATATATATGTACCAAAGCTTTTTAATCCACTCGTCCTCTGACGGACACTTGGGCTGTTTGTTTCCAGATCTTCGCTATTGTGAACAATACTGCCATGAACATGGGGGCGCATTTCTTCTTTTCAAACAGTGCTCTGGTGTTCTTAGGGTATATTCCTAAAAGTGGGATAGCTGGGTCAAAAGGCAGTTCGATTTTTAATTTTTTGAGGAATCTCCATACTGTTTTCCACAGTGGCTGCACCAGTCTGCATTCCCACCAGCAGTGCAGGAGGGTTCCCTTTTCTCCACATCCTCGCCAGCACTTGTTCTGTGTTGTTTTGCTGATGAGTGCCATTCTGACTGGTGTGAGGTGGAATCTCATTGTGGTTTTAATTTGCATTTCTCTAATGATTAGTGATGTTGAGCATTTTTTCATATGCCTATCAGCCATCTGTATGTCCTCTCTGGAGAAATTTCTATTCATTTCATTTGCCCACTTTTTGATTGGATTGTTTGTCTTCCTGGTGTTGAGTTTTATAAGTTCTTTATAAATTTTGGTTATTAACCCTTTATCAGACGTGTGGTCAAATATGTTCTCCCATTGTGTGGTTTGTCTTTTTATTCTGTTCTTATTGTCTTTAGCTGTGCAAAAACTTTTTAGTTTGATATAGTCCCATTTGTTTATCTTAAGGCAGTTCTATTTTTAATGTTTTGAGGTAACTCCTTACTGCTTTTCACAGTGGCTGCACCAATCTGCATTCCTGCCAACAGTGCACAAGGGTCCCCTTTTCTTCACATCTCACCAACACTTGTTGTTTATTGATTTGTTGATAATAGCCATTCTGACAGTTATGAGATAATACCTCAGTGTGGTTTTAATTTGCATTTCTCTGATGATTAGTCATGTTGAGCATGTGTTCATATGTTTATTGGCCATCTGTATGTCCTCTTTGGAGAATTGTCTATTCAGGTCTTTTGCCCATTTTTTAATTAGATTGTTTTGTGGGTTCTTTTGTTGTCGACTTTTATAAGTTCTTTACAAATTTTGGATATTAACCCTTTATCAGCTGTATCATTGGCAAAAATATGTTCTCCCATTCACTGGGTTGTTGATGGTTTTCTTTGTTATGCAAAAAATTTAATTTTGATGTAGTCCATTTGTTTATTTATTTTTGTTGTTTCCCTTGCCTGAGGTAATAAATCAGAAAAAATATTGCTGTGAGAAATGTCCGAAATTTTTTTTTAAAAGGGAGGCAGAGACAGCCTCCCACATGAAGCCCAACCACTGGCCCCTACACAGGGATGCTCTGCCCATCTCAAGCTGCTGCTCCGTTGCTTGGAAACCAAGCTATTTTAGCACCTAAGTTGAGGCCATGGGAGCCATCTTCAGTGCCTGGGGCCAACTTGCTTGAACCTTTGGAGACATGGCTGTGGGAATAGAAGAGAGAGAGAGGAGGGGGAGGGATGGAGAAGCAGATGGTCACTTCTCCTGTGTGCCCTGACCAAAATTAAACCCAACTTCCCCATACTGGACCAGTGCTCTCCTGCTGAGCCAACTGGCCAGGGCAAGAAATGTCCAAGATTTTACTGCCTATATTTTCTTCTAGGATTTTTATGGTTTCAGTTCTAACATTTAAGTCTTTAATCCATTTTGAATTTATTCTTGTGTATGGTGTAACAAGGTGGTATAGTTTCATTCTTTCGCACATATCTGTCCAATTTTCCCAACACCATTTATTTTATTTTATTTTTTAATTTCTTTATTTTAGAGAGGAGAGGGAGAGAGAGAGAAAGGGGGGAGGAGCGGGAAGCATCAACTCCCATATGTGCCTTGACCAGTCAAGTGCAAGGTTTTGAACCGGTAACCTCAGTGTTCCAGGTCAACGCTTTATCCACTGCGCCACCACAGGTTAGGCCCCAACACCATTTATTGAATAGACTATCTTTATCACATTGTATGTTCTTGCCACCTTTGTCAAATATTAATTGACTGTAAAGGTGTGGGGTTTATTTCTTGGCTCTTTATTCTGTTCCATTTATCTACATGTCTGTTTTTATGCCAATACTATACTGTTTTAACTACTATAGCCTTGTTTGATATCAGGTAGCGCGATTTCTCCAACTTTGTTCTTCTTTATCATGATTGTTGTGGCTAGTTGGGGTCTTGTGGATTTCATATAAATTTCTGGAATATTTGTTCTAGTTCTGTGAAATACACCATTAGTGTCTTAATAAGAATTGTGTTGAATCTATAAGTTGCTTTGGGTAGTATGTACATTTTAGATAATATTATTTTTTTATTGAGTTATAATTGACATATCACATTGTGTAAATTTTAGAAACACAACATGTTGATATGATACATTTATATATTGCACTATGATTACCACCATTAATTACACCTCCATCACACCACGTAATTATTTCTTTTTTGTGGTGAGAACATTTAAGATCCGGTCTCTTAGTAACTTTGAAATATATAATATACTATTGTTAACTATAATCACAATGCTGTACATAATATATCCAGAACTTATTTTTCTAACTGAAAGTTTATATCTTTGACCAATATCTCTCCATTTCTGCCATCCCCAGCCCGTGGTAATCACCACACTCTTTCTATGAGTTCAGCTTTCTTAGATTCCACATACAGGCACACCTCACTTTATTGTGCTTTGTTTCATTGAGCTTCACAGATGTTTTACATTTTGAATGCAAGACCCTCCACCAGCAAAGAAATTATGACTTGCTTTATTGTGCTGGTCAGGAAAGTAACTCAAAATATCCCCGAGGTATACCTGCTTAAGTGACATCATACAGTATTTGTCTTTCTTCATCTGACTTATCTTCACTTAGCATAATCCATCCGTGTTATAGAAAATAACAGAATTTCCTTGTTTCTCACAGCTGCATAATATTCCATATCTTTTTTATTCATTAATCTGTTGACACTTAGGTTGTTTCCATATCTTGGCTATTTCAATGAACATGGCAATGCAGATATCACTTTGAGATAGTGATTTTATTTCTTTTGGATATATACCCAGAAGTTGAATTACTGGATAATATGGTAGTTCTATTTTTTAGCTTTTAAGGAAACTCTATGCCATTTTCTATAATTGCTGAACAAATATACATTCACAACAATAATGTCATCATTTGTCTTTTTGATGATAGCTTGTGGCACCTACTTTTTTTTATTATTTTTCTTTCTTTTTTATTATTATTATTTTTTTTACAGGGACAGAGAGAGAGTCAGAGAGAAGGATAGATAGGGACAGACAAGAACGGAGAGAGATGAGAAGCATCAATCATCAGTTTTTCGTTGCAACACCTTAGTTGTTCATTGATTGCTTTCTCATATGTGCCTTGACCATGGGCCTTCAGCAGACCGAGCAACCCCTTACTTGAGCCAGCGAGCTTGGATTCAAGCTGGTGAGCTTTTTTTGCCCAAACTAGATGAGCCCGCGCTCAAGCCGGCGACCTTGGGGTCTCGAACCTGGGTCCTACGCATTCTAGTCAGACGCTCTATCCACTGCGCCACCGCTTGGTCAGGCGTGGCAACTACTTTTAAAAAACACAATGAAAGAGTGGAAAGAGACCAGAAAGATATATGGCAAAATTTTAGCAGAGATTTCTTCTGGGATGGGGGAGGAATCAGTGATATAAAAAAAATTTTTTAATTGAATTTATCAGTAACTGTTGGGCAGATAAAATATATTATGCTCACTTTGTTAAAGAAGGAGCTGCCCACATGGAAGCCCGTCACCCAGGTGATATTATTTGCCCTTATGCTTGGGATGGGTTTCGGGGAAAGGCTGTAATATAAGCAGGCCAGGTCGTTATGGCCTAAGGCTTGGTTTTAAGAGTAAGCTTCTCCCCACGCCCTTGACTGATTGGATGATGTGGGGTGGTGCACTCTCCTGAGGAATCCCATTATGCCTCAGGTGGGTGACATTGTATCAGAGACTTCCTTGTCTGTAGATTGGATTAAGGGTTTGGATTTCTACAGTATAAAGTGGGACAGACCAGTAGCTTGCTCCCTCTTGGTTCCTGAAGTATTAGGAGGGCAGATTAAGGCCACGTGGAAGAGGCCAGGAGAAGCAGTCAAGATGGTGGAGTGCTGAGGGAGAAGCCAGTTTGAGCAGAGTTTGTGTAGAGAGAAGGAGATGGGGAACAGAGGTGAATAAGTCTGGTGAGCTAGAAGCCTTTGATTCTAGGAAACTCGGATAAGTCAGTAGCTTTGTGAGCACTGAATGAGTGGGTTTTGGAGCCCAGTGTGTGTTTTTGCTTGCCCACCAGGTGCAAGCTAGAATTAAAGCTGATGGCTCACCAGTTCTTGGCTCTGCTGTTTAATTACCAACTGTCCGAATCCAAAGCGAACCTGCACGGGTCAGGCAGCTGTGATCCTGACCACGACTACTGGCTTTATAGTAACTTTTGTTTGTTTCTTTTCACTTTTTTTTCTTCAAATTATCTAGAATAAGTACAAATGATCTTGAGTACCACAGGAAGAAAATACGCAAGAGTGGCTCCCTGTCCTTACAATACCAAAAACGATGCAAAGGGAGAGAGTCTGGGGCCAGGTAAGGTGACTTGGAAAGGATGAAAGATTAGGGGGAGTAAGTGGGTGAGGGAGGGAGAGGGGGAAATGGGGTCAGGGAAAGTAAGGGCCTGTTTTGGGGAGCAGCTGGCTGTGAAGTGCTTCCAAGTTGTCCTGGGGCCATGCTGAGTGGGCCCTGCCCAGCTGCCCCTATGCTCTCAGGCCAGCAGCAGATAAGTCCTGTTTAGCTCCTGTCTAGTCCCCATAGCACCAGTCACAGTCCTGCCTAGACCTGCCTCTGGCCTCTGCCTGCAGCCTAACAATTGAAATGGAGAGACTGTGATTATTGATTACAGCCAGGCTGAATTAGAATAATCATGTTGGCTTATTTTGTGCATGGTCCCTGTAAAGCCAGTAGCCGGGGTCAGGATCACAGCCGCCTGACCCGTGCAGGTTCACATTAGATTCGAACAGTCGGTAATGAAACCATGGAGCCAAGAACTGGTGAGCCATCAGCTTTAATTCTAGCTTTCACCTGGCAGGCAAGCAAAAACACACACTGAGCTCCAAAACCCACTGCTCACAAAGCTACTGACTTATCAGAGTTTCCTAGCATCAAAGGCTTCTAGTTCAACAGACTTATTCACCTCTGTTTCCCATCTCCTCCTGCACAAACTCTTCCTCAGCACTCTGCCATCTTGGCTGCTTCCTCTCCTCCATGTGGACTTACTCTGCTCTCCTCTCTAATACTAATCTCAGGAACCCAGGAACCGAGAGAGAGAGATCAAGCTACTGGTCTCCCCACTTTATACCATAGAATCGAAACCTTTAATCCAATTATACAAACAAGGAAGTCTCTGTATAATGGGATTCCTCAGGAGAGTGCACCAACCTACATCATCCAATCAGTCAAGGGTGTGGGGAAGAGCTTACTCTTAAGCTAAGCCTTAGGCTATAATGACCCAGCCTGCCCATAGCCTGTTCCAGAACAGACATTAATATCAACCAACTTCCATGTGGGCAGCGCCATCTTTAACAAAGTGAGCATAATATAATTTATCTGCCCAACAGTCCCTTAAAGGAGAGAGGACAAAAAGAGCAGGGAAGGCCCAGCCACACAGTAGTCAGCCAAGAGGACAGGCTGGTAGCAATAGGGAGCTTGTTAGCACAGAAGAGACAACACCAGTGATCAATCAAAGACGTCTTTATTGTCTCTTCCCAAGATGCACAGTGGTTCTAATGGAGCTTCACTAATCCCCAGGCAGATAGGGAAGAGAAGTGAGAAAGGGCAAAGATAACACTATACCTTCAGGAGTAAGGAGGGGCAGGGAAGTTGCTGGGAGGTCGTGAGGGGGAAGGAGAAGGACTGCAAGAAATCAGGGAGGGCATCAGAAGGGCAGGGTAGGACCTGGGGAGGGATGAGTGGGGACTATGAGGGAATCAGAAAGTGGTCCACGGGAGCAGGGAGGGGCTAGGGGGTGTGTTAAGAAGCCCTGGCCGCAGCTACAAAGATGTTCTTGTAACCCTTGATCTCCTTGACTTCATCACTGCTGATGAGCACTTGTAGCTGGCGAGGTCCAGCTTTGAAGGGGTAGAGGTTCAGTTGAATTTGGACGATGTGTCCGGCCATTAGAGTCCCAAGGCTGAAAGTAAAAAAGAGACTGTTAGAGCCTTGAGGAGTAACCGCTGGGATAGGTAATCTGGTTTCTCTTGTTAGTTGGTAAGCACCTCTCGCCTCCCAACACCACAGAGCCAATCTTCTCTGAGAAGCGTGGGAAAATGGGTATACAGAGGCACCATTCAGAGGCAGGACCATCCTGTGGCTCCACAAGGAGCCCCTTATCAGAGACCAGCTTAAGACAGGTGAATGGCGATGATGCTTACTCATTTGATATCTGCCCACGGATGAGGCCACTTCCCTCCAGCACCATCGTGCAGTGACTCAGAGCCATGGTTTGGGTGTTGGTGAAGATGATGTGGACTCCCAGCACCTTGCCCACTTCGGCCCTCTCAGATACCTGTGAGGAGAAAAGACAGGGATATTGTGGGCAACTGATCTCATTTTTGCACTCTAATTCAGTAATCCTCCTCTCCCAGCCCTCTGTTGACCACCAGGGACTGTTTATTTAGAGCTAAGATATTGCATTTGGGAGAAAAGAATATGAGCTAAGAGTATTCAGGGTTAGTATCCTGGCCTGTTTTAGGAATAGGTCACCATCAATTAGGAATTGGCAACAAGCTGAAATCTATTTTTCTTTCTGTCATTAGGATGGCAATTAGATTTCAATTTAAGGGCCAGCTCCAATCAGTTAGTCATGACTACTAAGAATGCTGTGTTAAAAAGAAACAAGCCGCCAGACCAGGTGGTGGTGCAGTGGATAGAGCGTCGGACTGGGATGTAGAAGACCCAGGTTCAAAACCTCGAGGTTGCCAGCCTGAGCACGGCTCATCCAGCTTGAGCTCCAGGTCACTGGCTTAAATGTGGGATCGTAGATATGACTCCATGGTCGCTGGCTTGAGCCCAAAGGTCACTGGTTTGAAGCCCAAAATCGCTGGCTTGAGCAACAGGTCACTTGCTCTGCTGTAGCCCGCCCCCCCCCCGCCCCCGTCAAGGCACATATGAGAAAGGAATCAATGAACAAATAAGGAGTCACAATGAATTGATGCTTCTCATCTCTCTCCCTTCCTGTCTGTCTGTCTACATTCGTCCTCTTTATCACACTTAAAAATAAAGAAACATGTCTCTTTAACGCTAATGTCGAAGAAGAATGAATAAAAATAACTTTGGAATCCAGCATAGTCACACAAATCATCCCCAGGTTCCTTGCTAGTGGGGGGATTGTTCAATAACCTACTTGGCATCTGATGTATTTGTATCTGATCCTGTTTGAACCAGGCACCAAGCTGTCTCCCATGTTTGTGGAAGCTGCCTGACATCACTTAGCCTGACAGCATGGCCAGGTGAAAACCATCAGATGGACAGGTGGTTTATAAGACAGGGTCACTCAATTCTTGTTCTGAGTGGAGATGGGGTGCGCAGTTGGGAAGCCAGGTGCAAAGCCAGGTTGGGACTAGGCATAGGGCAAGTCTTTCAGAGTGGGAGGGAAAGCAATGGAAGGGACGCTTTAGGGAAGGAAACTCTAGAAACAGGAGTTGGAGAACATCCTGCCCTCCTCGGTTTATCCTTCCTTCATCGGTATATTCCTTCTTCATCCAACGGCCTTGACAGCCACTCAAGCTCTCGGCTCAAAATCTGAGGCTCACTTTTCATTTGTTTCCCTCTTCCTTGTCACCCCATCTTATCAGCGATCACCTTTTGAATCTGACTTGTGATCTCTCTCACATCTCTCTCCTCAACTTCATCTCCCAGTGATTGTCTTTCTTGTTTTTGCCTCTGCAAAGCAATTTCCTTACTTAAAATGCTGTCATCTCTCTCATATCTCCATATAGTTCTTTCTATATCTTATGTTCTATTTGCATCTTCTGTAAAACGTCACCTCTTCCGGGAAGACTTCATGCCCCGCCCCATGCTTTGCATAGAGCACAAAAGTTCACACCATATTGCACTTTGATCTTCCATTTGGTAGACAAAGACTGTCTCTTTTGCTGCTGTACCCTCAACCCCTGGGTTGGCTGAGTCAGCAGGCCTGTGGGTTCCATCTGTGTCCAGACACCTTACCTCAATAGATAAGTGGGGAGGCTCCAGAGAGATATCTTTCAGGACCAGTATGGACCTCTGTGTCCCCTCCACCTCGGCAATGCCAGACACGCGAATCAGCTTTTCATCTGTCAGTTTGTTTCTGTAATTGTCGTAAGGTAGCAAGAGTGGCCATTGTATCTCTAAGCACAGACAAAAGGCATCTTGAGTCTGGGGAATGGGTCTCAGAAAGAGAAGGCAGAGGAGGAAACATGTGTGAGAGGAAAGAATAGCTTAGGTGTGAGAATAAGTGTTTGACTCTAGACAGGTGTGTGAAAGTGTCAGTGTGTGTATGTAGGAGAGATATAGCAGGCTTACCCTGCCTATATCGCACCCAGAGGTCGCTGCTATGTTTCACCAGCTGCAACGGCATCAGAGATAGAGCACTTGGCATTCAATCTCCTGCCAACAGCAGCTTCACTGCCCAGTGAGTGTGTGTATGTGTGTGTGTGTGTGTGTGTGTGTGTGTGTGTTTTGGGGAACTCAGGGTCTCTGTGTGATCTGGCTGGTCCAGCCCAGCTTTATTCATGGCCCAAAAGTTCCCCTCTATCCCTGTAGATAACTTTAGAGGCCTGCCTCATACTCACCCTCCCCAAAGTCCAGTTTCAAGTGCACTATTTGCCTCCAGAGGGGCTCCCGGGTGCCACCGTTGTGCTGCAGGGCCTGTGCGCAGAAGTGCACCTCCAGACTGATGGGACCCTGGGGATGGGCTCTGTCTGTCACCCTCCTGGCATGCAGTGTCAGCAGCAGGTCCTGGCCCCACTCAGGTGTCCTGGCCAGCTGAAGCCGCAGCTGTGCTGGCTGCTCCCGAAAGCCCCCAGACCCCAGCAGATCCAGGGAGGATGAAGAGGCCCTTCTTGAACCCAGCATTTTCCGGGATGCCTTCATGAACACAGACCGCTCCTCAGGGGATCCTGGCAGAAAGGAGAGATAGGAAAGACATCAGTGGGAGGGGTCAAGGGAGCCAATGACCTTTGGGAAACAAGCCGCTGGATAACTCCCAGCTCCTCTCCTGAATCCTAACCACAGGAATGGCTGTGTCAGGAGGCAATACAGCATGGTGGCCGAGAACATGGGGATTGGTGTTGCTTGGTGCGGGGATTAAATCTTTTCTCTCATAGTCCTTAAATCTCTAAGTGCTCAATTCTGTCACCTATAATCTGGGCCTATCTCCTTGCCTCTCAGAGTACCCAGAAATTTGGGTTGAATGAGTTGTTCTTTGGCATCAATGTTGCCACTGTTATCACTATCATCATCATCAAAGTCAGACGCTTCTCTCCCTCACCAGCATCCTCACTTCTAAAATATATGCTCACGCCTTTCAAACAGAGCTTCATCTCTTGCTCCTAGGGGCTACTCAACATTCAGTCTTAACCCCAGCTCAACCCAAACTCTGCACCTCTCTAGAACATTTACTGTGCACTAAAGGCATTGTTCTAAATAGTTTCTGTGTGTGAACTCTTTTATCCCTCACAGCAGCCCCCTGGGGTTACAGATGAGAAAGTAGAGGCATGGGTATGGTAAGATTGTGTCCAGGCTTACACAGCTAGAACATAGCAAGCCCTTGATTAGTACTCCAGCATCCTGAATCCATCCTGGCCTTCACCATAGGGACATCTACTTCCTCCCACAGACCCAGGAGGCCTTTCCCTTCTTGAGCATCTACCTCTCTCCTTGCTGTCACCCCCCACTGCCATGACAGAAGAAGTCTGTGATGTGGCCCCAGGATAGAGTTGCCAGGTAAAATCAAGGACATTCAATTAAATTTGAAATTCAGATAAACAACAAATAATTTTTAGTATAAGAATATCACATGCAATCATTGGGACATACGTATAATAATAAAATATTTATTAATCTGAATTTATCTGGAATTCAAATTTAACTGGGCACCCTATATATTTATTTGCTAAATTCAGCAAGCCTGTCCTGGGGCCACATGGCCAGAGGCCAGGAAAACCCTGGGCATTTGCTGTAAGGAAGTTATTAGGTTTTAACATGGGTATTATCCCATTGGGAAGCACACAAAGGAGGTTAGATCCACCTCCCTCCCCAAATCCCCGGGGCACCAGGTACCTTCTGGGTACTTGTAAAAGTTGGTGACGTCCTGGCGCTGGCCTGATCCCACCATCTTGGTGCAGATTTTCTTCCCGATGGAACTGGTGTTATGGGCCAGGACTTCCTGGGCCTGGCCATCCCGGAGGAGCCAAATGACCTCATCAGCATTGACCTCAGCATACACAAATGGGGTGTCATAGGGCAGGTGGACCTCCCCTTCCCTAATGGCTTTCACAGAGGCAGGGCCACAGCAGAACAGTCCTGTGCAGGGAATAGGAGTGGTAGACAGTTAACATGGATGCTGACACGTGCACCAGGGCAGCTGGTCATGGTTGTGAGGAGCAGGGAAATGGGGTAGGGAGGGGTAATGGCATAAATGCCAGTTCCCATTAATGCAGCTGATCCTCACAGCCAACCTGTGAAGAGCAGTTAGCATTATCCTCCCCACTTTACAGGTGAGGAAGCAACTGAGAGGACCAGTGACTTATCTGGGTCACCCAGCTGTCAATACCAAAGTCAGACTCCTGATTCAACATGGTCCCTGCACTGACTTTGGGAAGGACAAAAATACCTTTTCTCTCTAACCTCTTGCTCATGTGGTCAGTCACCCTGATTGGCCTTTCCCCAGAGCCCAGACCCTTCCAGACTGGTCTTCACTCACCACTGCTGGTCTGCTGGGGAGTGGGATCCAGAACCTGCCACCCATTGTATCCTGGTGGGAGATCTTTCCGGATCATCCAGCACTCATTCCAGACATGGAAATTCCTACAGAAAAGACGAAGATGACAGGATTGGCTAGGTGTGGGAAACTGTACTGAGTGCTTAATATCACTGTTTCTTCTATTTTTTTTACTTTTTATTTGGAAGTAATCTTAAGCTTGCAGTAAAGTTACAAAACTCATACAAAAAACACCCATATACCCAATTCGCCGATTGTTAACCTTTTGCTCTACTTGCCTTATCATGGCTTTCTTTCAGCACAGATATGGAGATTATATCTTTTTTTTTTAACTTCAGTGCATATTTCCTTAGAATAGAGATCGTCCCTTTCATATCCTGTACAGTTATCAACCTCATACATTTAACATTGATACAATACTTTAAATATCTAATTTACTGCCTACTTTTCTATGTTGTCAGTTGACCTGATAATAGTTGTCCTTAATAGCATTCTTTTCCACCCAGTCCAGGATCACACATTGCAGATACGTGTCTAGTATTCCTTGTCTCCTTTAATCTGGAACAGTTTCTCAGCCTGTTTTATTACATTGAAATTTGAATAGAGTATTTGTTTTACCTATTGAAGTGGCCCTCATTTTGACTTGTCTGGTGTTTCCTTGTGATTAGATTCAGGTTGTGCTTTCACAGACCGAATTCTACATGAGTGATATATTCTTCTCAGATATACTCCTGTTTCTTGAATCCGAGAAGTTTCAGCCTCCAGAGGAGCTCAGAGAGAGAAAACAGCTAGTTCTCAACACAACTCAAAGGTCTTACCCAGAAACTGGCTGGAAAAGGATAACCAGGAAATCGGATATGGGATAGAGCAGAGGAGAAAGGAACTAGGGAAAGAGACTAGAAATACAAAAAGAAAGGGACACACAGAGACACATACACATGCATGCATGTACACATACAAGCAGAGAGGAAGTGAGGCAGGGAGAGGAAGAAGTCAAGAGAGACTGAAGGAAGAAGTATGCAGAGGTAGCTTGTCTAGGCTTTGCCCTGACAGAGGAAACCCAGAATGGTGCAAGCAGAACGACCCAAAATAAGAATAGTAAGATAAATGCAGATTTTGAGGTTAGTATTCAGAAGAACAATCTATTGATCTGGTTGCTGGCTTCAGAATGTTATCCCGTAGTCTTCTATATCTGAAATGAATTTGATGTGATGACCTAATTAGCCCAGTCTGCTGGGTTGGGGGCTCATTCTCTGAGCATTAACAACAACATACAAGGCACCACAGCCTCACAGCTGGAGAAACCAATTCAGTTTCCCTACCCTACTTGGGATAGAGCAGAGATCTGTTTGAGACAGTGCCTCTTACCATATTTTGTCTCGTTTCCAAGTTGATAGAATTTCTGCATTTTGGTCATAGTAGGTGTCTATGGTCAAGTTCCCATCCACGCTGTGTGCAGAATGGAAATTGGAAACAACACGAGTTGGAACCCCTAAGCATCTCATTACTAAAGAGAAAAAAAGCAGAGAGAATCACTGAATTCATTTCAAGCTTGAATCACTGGCATCCCAGGTATACTTTCTAACTTTCTAACTGAGGAAAGAAAGAATGCCAAGATTCTTATAGATCAATACCTATAACTCCTTCATCCTCAAAGCCACATGCCCAGGCCCCAAACCTTGTTGCCTACCTGCCCTATCTATCAATGGTCTCCATCCCAACAGGGTAAAAAAAAATCATTTGGGGGTCACTTAAATCAACAATTAACAGACCTGGCCAATTGGGTCAGCGGTAGAGTGTCAGCCTGGCATGTGGAAGTCCCAGGTTTGATTCCTGGTCAGGGCACACAGAGAAGCAACCACTCGCTCTTCCCCTCCCACAGCCATGGCTCAAATGGTTCGAGCAAAGTTGGGCCCAGGCACTGAGGATGGTTCCATGGCCTCAGCCTCAGGTGCTAAAATAGCCTAGTTGCTAAGCAACGGAGCTGTGGCCCAGCCAGGCAGAGCATCACTTGTAGGGGCTTGCTGGGTGGATCCCAGTCTGGGTGCATACAGGAGTTTGTCTCTGCCTCCCCGCCTCTCACTTAATGAAAAATAAATAAATAAAAACAATTAACAACTTAGTTTATCATTTAGGGTTTTCCCATTCATCAGCTTTCAAAATTAAAAATAGAGAACCTAAAACATTTTATGATTTGAAAGAAAATTTAAAACTTTAGGCCTATGCTGTGGCTAGTTTCAGAGGGGAAGCAGTGTGACCTTCAGTAAATGGCTTAATTTCTAGGCCTTAGTCTAATTGTATGCAAAAAAATAAGCAATTGGAACAGTTGATTATCAGTCCTGAAATCCTGGATCTGAAATTCTACTGAAAGACAAGGGTTTGGCAGAGGTAAAAAACAAATCAGAGAATAAATAAAAGAGCAAGTTAGACTTAGAGAGAAAGAAGGAGGATACCAAAGACAAAGGGAACCTGAAAGTACAAGGAGCAATGACCATTTTTGTTAAGGCAACAGCACTCTCTTGTGGTTGTCCAGACAGTGCTACAAAGCTTTTCAAAGCTGAGTAAAGGTTTCACAGATCTAGTCACACAAAGCCAACATCACCACGATCCACAACACCACCAACACCAACACACACACACACACCTCTGCCTAGGATTAGATGTCAAGAAATCAATCAAAAGCCAGGTGTGACCTAAGCCAGAGATGTGAGGAGTTTAGAGAGGGGTTTACCCGACCCCTGTCCTGCTCAGGAGGAGCAGATAGCACCTACTGAGGCTGCTGGGAGGATTACAGTGCTTTGAAATGTTAAAGGACTATTGAGATTGACCAATATTTTTATTTCAATTCATTCAAGAGCTCCAAAGAGTGCCACCTGTCTACATTCACCTGTCCACTTCCAGCACGGCTCCTGGGCTTTTCACAAACCCTTAGCAAGGATGAGAGCTAGGACAGGG
Organism: Rhynchonycteris naso; assembly: GCA_037038555.1. Classification (NCBI taxonomy): domain Eukaryota; kingdom Metazoa; phylum Chordata; class Mammalia; order Chiroptera; family Emballonuridae; genus Rhynchonycteris; species Rhynchonycteris naso. The sequence continues at coordinate 74,600,431 of CM072999.1, read as the reverse complement.
CTGCAGGTGGCTAGAAGCAGCTGCACAGGAGCAGCTCTGCCCATGCTCAATGGCCCCAGAATACTAGGGCCTGGGAGTGGGAACAGGTTTGGAGGTGAAGCAAGGACACAGACCTAGACCTTCTCCTTCTCATCTCAGGGTCTAATGGCCTGTGCTCTCCTCATAATACCTGCCTAGCCACCCCAGGGTAATTTATTTTTTTTTATTTTGACAGAGACAGAGAGAGTCAGAGAGAGGTACAGATAGAGTCAGACAGACAGGAAAGGAGAGAGATGAGAAGCATCAATTCTTCGTTGTGGCATCTTGGTTGTTCGTTGATAGCTTGTTCATTGATTACTTTCTCATATGTGTCTTGACAGGGGGCTATAGCAGAGCAAGTGACCCCTTGCTCAAGCCAGCAACCTTGGGATAAAGCCAGTGACCTTGGGCTTTAAGCCAGCAACAATGGGGTCATGTCTATGATACCATGCTCAAGCCAGCCACCCCGCGCTCAAGCTAGTGAGCCCGCACTGAAGCCGGCGACCTCGGGGTTTTGAAGCTGGGTCCTCTGCATCCCAGTTTGATGCTCTATCCACTGCACCACTGCCTGGTCACGCCTAGGGTAAATTTGACTATACTAAATGCTGGCACAGTCCTGAGTATTTCAGTGAAAACAGATGAGGAACGTAAAGTCACTTGATATGAACACTCAGATGTAAACCTCTGCTCTGTTGACAGCACCTACATAGAACTGCCAAGTTATGCTGTCCTCAGAAAAATTTAGAACTTTGTTTTTGTCCCCCGTCTCTGTCCTCCCCATTCTGTGCTTCCTCATTCTTCAGTTGACGAGTTCAGCCAACAAGTATTGAGCACCACAGTGTCACAGGAGCATGGAGTAAGGTACTCCTGCCTTGCACTGAAGAAGACAGGCAGGCATCTCAGTACTTTCCATCTTTCCTCATCTTTACAGATATTCTGATCAAAGACTTTGCACGAAATTGTAAATAACTGATCATATATAAAACATTAATGCTCCTTAAGGATAGTTAGCAAAATAGCGAATCTCTAATTATAACTCCTCAAGAACCTCTCTAAAAGTATTTGGGAGCTGCCAGCTCTGCCTACAGGTAAGATCAGCTCTTCCAAACCATCTGCTTACACTTCACACTTCCCCCAACCTGTCGCAACTACAGGCTCACCTTGAACTAAGAAGCCTGAGCAGGTTGCTGAAAGCAGCTCCACCAAGGAGACTGTGGAATGATTGCAACAGGTCAACCTCCTTCCTGGGTAAATGTGCAGGATTCCTTGAGACTATAGAGCATGCTGATTAATAGCTGAGTGCCCACCACTCCCTACTTGTGGGGCTGTGAGCAAGCCACAGTTAACTCATGTGAAAATAGAGATATCAGAGCTCAACATCAAAGGTGTATCATGAAGATTAAATGAGTAATTCTGCATTTCTATCTCCCCTCACTCACCGGTGCACATAACAGCTGCAAAGACCCAGCACTGCCCATACTTGACAGGCTGCCCGCCCCTGGCTGACCACTGCCGTAGGATGGCCACGCTGCCATTCCACTCCAACGGGCTGACCCCCAGGGAGTAGTCCTCTCCCCAGTTTCCCTGTAGCACACCATTGTCATCATTGCTGTTGATCTACAAAAGACAGATGGGTGGGTTTCCACAGTGCCCAGGGGAGGCTCAGACCACCCCCAGACAGGAGCAGAGAAGTTTCTATCCTCACCATAGCGCTTATCACCCTGCAGACATACACCACGTCATTCCTCTGGGAGTAGTCTTTGGATGGGTTCTCTGAGAAGTACACGCTCTTGTTCAGGATCTCAAAGCAGATGTCTATGATGTCTTCTTCAAACTTCCAAGTGATTGCAAGGGAGAGGTAAAAAAGAGTAAAAATGTCTAGAATGCTGAAACTTTAAGTAAGTAACTGACTTTTAGGGAAGGTGCATTTAGGGGTGGGGCTAAATATCAGACAACTTTCTGCCTTAACAGAACTTAAAAATAAAAATGAGAATTCTGAAAAACTGACTTATGTAGCTCTGATGGAAAATACAAAGAGAATTCAAAGAGATGAAAGGTCCTCATTGACTGAAGAGATCAAAGAAGGCTGATGGAGCCAGTAGGCTTTGAAGGATGAGGCAGACAGGGAGAGAGCAGGGGGAGGTCTTGGAGGATGGTAGGTGCCAAGGACAGGGGCTTAGAGCTTCTCATTTCTGGAGGACTTGTGGGAGATCAGGTGGATAAATATAGGGCAAGGTGTGTGAGGAGAGGGTAAGGAGTGTGAAGAGCCTTCAAATGAGGTAGAGGATTCAGCACTAATGTCAGCACAACAGACACCAGTGAGTGTCATGACATTCATTTACAACATACATTTGTAAGCACGTCACAACACTTGGCGGCCAAAGGCACTGGTATTTGTCTCAGTTTCAAAAAATTACACAAGCTGTCAGAGTTGGAGAATGGGGACGCTGGTCTTCCTCAGTAAGGTTCCCTGCTTCCCCTGACTTTTCCCTCCTGATGTATGTGGACAGAGAGAAACTACACCAATGTGATTGGTGATTGCCCAGAGCCAAAGTTCCCCACTCTGCACACTGACTGGTTGATATTATTGAAGAATTGCTGTTCATTTTATTCAGCTCTGATAATGTGTTGTGGTTCAGTTTTTCAGAGTCATCATCTTTCAGAACTACAGTCTAAATTATTGCTGGATTAAATCATATATCTATAATACACTTCAAAAAATTCTAGCCTGACCAGGCGGTGGTGCAGTGGATAGAACATCGGACTGGGATGCAGAGGACCCAGGTTCGAGACCCCTAGGTCGCCAGCTTGAGCGCGGGCTCATCTGGCTTGAGCGAAAAGCTCACCAGCTTGGACCCAAGGTCGCTGGTTCCAGCAAGGGGTTACTTGGTCTACTGAAGGCCCGCTGTCAAGGCACATGTGAGAAAGCAATCAATGAACAACTAAGGTGTCACAACAAAAAACTGATGATTGATGCTTCTCATCTCTCTCCGTTCCTGTCTGTCTATCCCTCTCTCTGACTCTCTTTGTTCCTGTAAAATAAAAAATAATAATAATAATGAGGTGCAAGGGTTGGGGGAGAGTGTAGGCCAGGGATCAGCAAACTTTTTCTGTAAAGGACCAAACAGTCAATATTTTAGGCTTTGCAGGCCAGAGGGACTTTTTCAACTCCTCAGCTCTGCCATAGTAGCACAAAAGGATCCATAGATGATACTTAAATGAATGAACGCAGCTGTGTTCCAGTAAAATGATATTTACGGACGCTGAAGTTTCAACTTCATAATATTTGCACATCACAAAATATTTTTTAATTGTTTTTCAAATATTGAAAAATGTGAAAATCATTCTTAGTTTGTGGGCCATGTGAAAACAGACAGTGGGCTGCATCTGGCCCAAGGGCTATAGTTTGCAAACCTTTAGTATATACAGATAAAACAGGATTCACCACAAATTGATCACTACTGAGGCTGACAGGTTTATGGAAACTCACTATAGTAGCCTATCTACTTTGATTATGTTTTAAGTCTTTCATAATAAAATATTAAAAATTAAAAGGGAAAGGCATCTCCTTCCTTGCCCCTCTCACTGGATAAAGAGTTAGTGCAGCACCACACACCCTGACTTTTGTCAGTGGCCATTTGTGAGCCCACCTTCCTGGGATAGCGTTACCTGACCGAAGTTCCAGGGCCAGGAGCTGATGAATCTCTCATGACCCTTGTACACAAAGCCATAGTCCATCATGATGTACTCCTGCAGCAGTATTTCACTTGGCAGGTAGACGTCATCTTCTGAGCAGTTAAGAGGAGTAAAGGGGGTAAAACCCCAAACCAAGAAAACAGAGTAACAAAAATGAAAAACAGTAATGAAGGTATTGTGCTGGAAAAAAGAGAAGCAATGGGTTGACAGCTGTAAAAATCAAGAGGGGACCCCTTAAAAATCTACTCTATGCTTTTCTAGAGGCCAGAGATATAATCTATACTTTTAAAAAATGATGATCATCTTCTGATTATAAAAGCAGAAAGCTTGTTATAGAGATTTAGAAATAACAGGTGATAGGAAGAAGACAATGAAAATCATTCATTCCTACTCCTAAAGACACTCACGTTTGGTGTATTCAGGCCACTCTCTCACTGCACATATATGTAATACAATTATCTATCACATTATGTTCCATCTCCTAAGCCATTTCACTTAAAATCACATCATGTAGGTCATTTCAAAGAGAGATTATGGGACCCAAACCTGAAGCTCTTAATGCTGTGACCTAAGATAGAAGTTCTCCATAGGATGTTAGACACTTAATAGCGCTATATTTTCCTGAGGAGACAGATATAAGATCATTTTTTAAAAATCATTCCTTGTAAATATGATTTTTAGTGAGCACAAGGTAATGTATTGCACAGCTATGCAGCATGCTTGCTTCTGGGCTGTCTAAGTAGAACCTTACAGAATGCTCCCAATGGATCAGGTTAGCGTTACCACCTGTGAGCAAACTATACCTGTGCTCCAAGGGTTAAAAAGCAGGATGAAAGTCCCCACTGGGTAAGTCACGGTGTAACCCTGGCCTTGAGAGAGCTCTATCTTCAGAGAGTAGGAGCCAATTATTGCACTGGCTGGCGTGAAAAGGGCGACAAAGAGTGAGTTGGAGTTAATGGTGAAATCAGAAGCACTCCAGACATTTCTTTGTTGGGTCTGGGTGAGTGAAAAGGCGGCCCGGGTTTTTGGCAGCTCCATGGGTGCTGGTCCTGTGTAGGAAAGAATGACTTCAGGTGAGGCTCAAAATCTGTGATGTGATTCCTTGTGGCCTGGAAGGACCCTCACCTTCTCCCACCATTTGCTAATTCTTTTGCTTTAAGGTTTTCACTGCCATTGGAAGTCCTTGGACAAGCCACTTACTGGTAAATCTCTGGGCCTCAGTTTCTTATCTGTGAAATAGAATCATAACAGTACCCACCTGAAAGTCTTGTCACAAGGATTCAATAAGTTAACATGAGTGAAGTTTAGTACAGTATCTATAGTATATTTAAAGGTTGGTCTTCATTATCACAACTTCAGTGTGCTGAGTTGGCCAAATCTTTTCTTTTGCTCTAAAGATTTTATTTATTGATTTTACAGAGGGGATGAAGTGAGAAGTATTAATTCATAGATGGCTCACATTAGCTGTTCATCACTTGCTTGTCATATGTGCCTTGAATGGGCAAACCCAGGGTTTCGAACTGGCGCCCTCATTGTTCCAGGTCAATGCTCTATCCACTGCACCTCCACAAGCTAGGTCAAATATTTTCCCTAACAACAGTAATAAGGTGCTGAGCACTAATAGGGTCCTGGGAAATCCCAGGAGAATAAAGGAAGAGTAGCTCAGAAAGGAGAGGTAGGGGCCCCACAGGCAAAGTTTGCCTGGAGGATGGTGAACTCACCAGTCTCAGCGACAAAGGTTATGTGGTCGGTCCCCAAGTGGAAGGGTCGATTGAAATGCAGTTGGAGTGTAAAAGGCTGGCCCCTGCGCACGATGAGCCGCTTCAGGCCCATCTCCTGTGTGTGATGAGCCTTGTTGTTCCTGGGGCTCTGCAGGTCGACAAACCTGAGCTCTAAGGCTGTCACTGGGAGAGAAGGGGGCACAGGTCACTGCCCAGCTGTGTTCCCTGAGCTCTGTGTCCCCTGTCACTTCTCAATCATTTCTGTGGCACCTGGCTCTGACTTAGGTAAGATTCCTGTACAGATCTTAGGCCTTCTGTCATCTTGCTCTCTGGTTTCAGGACTCAGTCTCAGCAAGTAATTCATCAGGCCCTGGTCTGAGAATGGAGGACAATGATCCTGGTGACCTCTGTGCCCAGACCTGGAACCACAGTGCTTGAGAATTAGGGTCCCAGAAAAACAAATCGTTTCCAGATAACTGAAACTTAACCCTTCCTCATACTGTTAATCACTCATGTCAACAATGTTTCTATAAGTTACTCTGTTATCCAGCTGATAACAGAAAGGGCAAGTTAGAATTGTGAATAAATTAAGTCACTGAGCTGACTAGAGGCTGGGACCTCAGGTACAGGCAAGTCCCTGCTTTAGGATACTGGGCAGGTGGGAGCCTCAGGGTGGGAGGTGGGAAGCATTTTTATTTCTTGCTTCTCAACTATGTTCCCAGTGTATGAGGGCACAGACTGCTGTTTCCTGGGGTGCTACAATATGGGTACTCCCAGTGTATACTTTACAAACACTCATAGCCCAGTGTGCAAGAGTGAAGACTCTCACCACCTTGGCTGTGAGACCTTGAGTGAGTCATTTAATGTCCCCTAGACATCAGTGTCCTCGGCTGAAAATGGAGACAATGGTATTCCTACCTCACAGGATTCATATGGGCATTAAGTGAGGATTTACATATAAAGACCTTAGTGTAGCAGCAGGTACAAAATAGGCATTCAGAGATCATTAGTTCCTCTTAATACTAGTAATAATGAAGCCTCAGATTGCATTTACTTTGCTATTTTTTTAAAAATATTTTATTGATTGATTTTATGGAGGGGGGTGAAGCAAGAAGTATCATCTCATAGTTGCTTCACTCTAGTTGTTCATTGATTGCTTATCTTATGTGCCTTGACCAGGCAAGTCCAGGGTCTTGGACCAGTGACCTCAGCATTCTAGGTTGACACATTATCCACTGCACCACCACAGGCCAGGCTCACTTTGCTATTTTTGCTGGTGATTTTTCTTTTTTTTTTTTAAAGCTTTTTTTTTTTTTTTTTTTTACAGGGACAGAGAGAGTCAGAGGGATAGACAGACAGGAACAGAGAGAGATGAGAAGCATCAATCATCATTTTTTTGTTTTGACACCTTAGTTGTTCATTGATTGCTTTCTTACATGTGCTTTGACCACGGGCCTTCAGTAGACCGAGCAACCCGTTGCTGGAGCCAGCAACCTTGGGTCCAAGCTGGCGAGCTTTTATGCTCAAGCCAGATGGGCCCGCGCTCAAGCTGGCGAGCTCGGGGTCTCGAACCTGGGTCTTCCACATCCCAGTCCGACGCTCTATCCACTGCGCCACCGCCTGGTCAGGCTTGCTGGTGATTTTTATTGTCTTCCTAGCAACAAAACTCCATCGAGTCTTTTCCCTAGCAGTACATTAATTTATCTCAATAGTTCTCAAGCAGAGAAATTTTGTCCCCTGGAGAACATGTGGCAATGCCCGGAGACATTTTCAGTTGTCACAACTGGGGGAAACCCTGCTACTGACATCTAGTGGGCACAGGTTTGGGGTGCTGCCAAACAGCATCCTACAGGAAAAACTCGACCTCGCTCCTAGTCATGATGTAAACTGTGGGTCATAGTCAAAAGGTGTAAAAGCATCTGGCCTAGATTCTTTTGGAAACTGGTTGCATAACATTTATTCTTGAGGGTCCTGACATTTTCATACCAAGACCTACTGTGCCTTCCCAGAAAGCCTGTCCACCTCATACATAGTGCCCAATGGCCACCCTGAAAGATCAGATTCCCAAAATAGGAAGTGAAGAACATACTTCCACAGGGAGGACCAGAACTAGGGCAGCCTTTTCTTGGCTGCAGTTCACAGCTGAAAGCATAGTCCCCTCAAGGCATTTGCCCTTGACCCAGGCTAACTCTGGTTTCAGGAAAGAACAGGAGGAGGAAGAAGAAAGCTGTCTTCCTCTTTATGCCCAAGGTTGCAGTTCACAGAGAACACTTGTTCTCCATTGGAGGCTCAGGTTTTCTTTTTTATTCCATTTAATAGAATTATGCTTTTGGCTCACTGAATTGCCTTTCATGTCAGGGAGACAAGGCTTCAGGGAGCCAAAGGGAGGGCCTTGAAGGGAGCAGGAAAAGAAAACCCCAAGAGGATCAGGAAGAGGTTCAACAAAGCAAGAAATCAAGCAGAATCAATTAGTAAAAACATGTCAGTGCCTGCAAGGCCTTCTTGACTTGGGCACTGGCCTACCTGAGTTAGTAACTGGTAAGAGGAGAGGTAAGTCCTGGTCACATGATTCCTGGCACTTGATGAATACAAATACAAAAATATAAAAAGGATCAAAATATATTCCCATATATTAACAGCCTTAAAAAAAAATAATAAAAAAAGAAGGCCCTGGCCAGATAGCTTGGTTAGTTAGAGCATTATCCCAAAGTGCAGAGGTTACCCGGTTCGATCCCTGGTCAGGGCACATACAGGAATATATCACAGATTGATGGTTCTGTCTTTCTCTCTTCCCCTTTTCTCTCTATCTAAAAAATCAACAAATTAAAAAAATAAAAATAATTTTTTAAAAAGGGACATTAAAACAGCTCTGTTTACCTGAAATGAATTCTGAGATGCAAAGCTCTTGCCCTCTGAAATCAAAACCTGAGATTTCTCTGCTCTTGTGAAGGGCTTTATCTCTCCCTTTGAGTCTTGGCTCAGAGGTAATCACTGCACAGTGACTTTCGTTGACCATTGAAAATGATGCCCCATCTCCCATCCTAGGGTCACTTGCCGTCTCAACACCCCCTTTATTTTCTGCAGAGCATTTAATCATGTCTGGTATTAGTTCTGTGGGAGCAGAGTCCTTGGTCACCTTCTCACACCTGCCTAGAATGAAACATGGTTCCTAATTGCTGGTAATTATAGCTAATGTTCTTACTTAATACTTCATGTCAGACACTGTCTGAAGTGTTTACATGACTTAAATCATTTGCCTACTCACAACCTCTCTCTATAGAGGTGTTATATTGTTCCTAATATGCAGGAAGTTGCAGGACAGAGCTGAAATCCAAACTCAGATGGGCTGGCTCTAGAGCCTGCCCCCTAATCTTTCACAGTCTCCTGCCTCCCCTGTCGGTGCTTAGAGATGTTTGCTGAATGGATAAGTGTGTGCATGAGTGAAGGAGGAGAATGACCTGGCAGCAGGGCAGTGAGGCTGGAGGCAGGCAGAAGAAGAAGAGCCAGTGAGGACAGCAGAGCCAAGACCTTGCTGCTGGCTTCAGTAGTAATGTGCACACCTATCCCTGCTGGAAGAATAAAATTTATACCTTTCTGAGGGCAATTTATCAATTTTTATTACAAAATAAAAGAAAGCCTTAAAACACAGATACCACCTGGCCAGGCGGTGGCGCAGTGGATAGAGCCTCAGACTGGGATGCGGAAGACCCAGGTTCGAGACCTCGAGCTCGCCAGCTTAAGCGTGGGCCCATCTGGCTTGAGCAAAAGCTCGCCAGCTTGGACCCAAGGTCGCTGGCTCCAGCAAGGGGTTGCTCGGTCTGCTGAAGGCCCGCGGTCAAGGCACATGTGAGAAAGCAATCAATGAACAACTAAGGTGTCGCAGCGACAACGAAAAACTAATGGTAGATGCCTCTCATCTCTCTCCGTTCCTGTCTGTCTGCTCTCTCTGTCCCTGTAAAAAAAAAAAAAAAAAAACACAGATACCTTTGAGCCATAAATTCCTATCCTAGGAATTTTTCCTTAAAATATCATAACTTGTGTACAAAAATGTAAGGATAAGGATATTTGGTGCAATCCAAATATCTCACAATAAGAGCTGGGTACACAAGCTTTATTCCTCTCATCTTGATGTAATCAACAAAAATAACAAAGAATATTGGGAAAAAATTCATGAGATGTTAAAAAGCAACATAAAAGACTAGAGAACCGTATGTTACAGGTTATCTTTAGATGGGAAATTTCTCTTTCCTTTGCCTCTGCTTAAACATGTATTGTTTTTGTATTTAGGGGAAAGTGTGACTTTGATTAAAGGCAGGTTTTTGAGCAGGAGTGGCACGATCAAAGTTGTAGTTCTGGATTAACCCAGCTGTGGTATGCAGCCCAGACCAGAGAAAAAAAAGACAAGCATGGGAAGGGCAGTGAGAGCTCTGTTGCAATCATCTTAGGCAAAAGGCTAATGAGGACCGAAACAAAGGTGCTGGCAACAAGAAAGGGACTACCCTACTGTGTGAGGGACTGATGTCCTCAGGCATGTGGCAGGCTAATAAACAGCTAGTTTGTATAAAGACTAGAGCAGGTTAAAAGAATCCATTGCCAATAATGTCCTAGGCAATCAGGCTACCGGTGAAGGACTGGAAAGCTCTAGTTGGAGATGGTGAAGGGTAAGTCATACCCAGTAGCCAGAAGTGAGAGTTGGCACCTGCCACCAAATGTCAGGTGGACTCAGCTCCTTCCCTTCTCCTGCCTTTCTCCCTATATTTAGTCCAGCATCTTGGTCAATGTGTTTTTTTTTCTCTACTACTTATTATTATTGTCAAATTGGGCCTTTGATAAATAACTTCATTCTTTTTCATTTCTTCTTTTTTTTTTTTTCCTTATTTTTTTCTTTTCATTTCTTCTTTTTTAAAAAATGTGAAAGGGTCCACCTGTGTGAGAGCATAGAAAGATTCTTATGTGATGAGATTGTGCAGTATTTCTGTGCCCCTGTAAGTATGCAAGAGTAAAAATGTTTTATATCCCAAAGGTTCAAGGCCAAATTCCTTAGTCAAACTTCCAAAACACTCTACAATGTGGTCCCAACATCTTATCTCCCAATGGCCACAAACAAATTCTGCTTCACCTGTGCCTCCAAATAGATCACAGAAAGCTCTCTACCTCTAGATGGTTCCTGCCCTTTCCCTAATCTTTTTTCTTAATGTTTTATTTATTTATTTTTTACAGGGACAGAGAGAGAGTCAGAGAGAGGTATAGATAGAGACAGACAGACAGGAACAGAGAGAAATGAGAAGCATCAATCATTAGTTTTTCATTGCCGTTGCGACACCATAGTTGTTCATTGATTGCTTTCTCACATGTGCCTTGACCGCGGGCCTTCAGCAGACCGAGCCACCACTTGCTGGAACCTTGGGTCCAAGCTGGCGAGTTTTTGCTCAAGCCAGATGGGCCTGTGCTCAAGCTGGCAACCTCGGGGTCTCGAACCTGGGTCTTCCACATCCCAGTCTGGCGCTCTATCCACTGTGCCACCGCCTGGTCAAGCCCTTTCCCCAATCTTTACATATCCCTGTTATAACCATTCTTCAGGAAAAACTCAGCATCCACTTCCTCCATGAAATCCTTCCCAAACATTTCAGAACATAGAGGTATCTTAGCACCTATAACAATAGTTTTATAAGTAGCTAATATTTACTAAGTGATATTAAACTCCAGGATGTATATGCATTACTTCCTATCCCTACAAATACTCAACAAGATATTATTAACTCCATATTACAGATGAGCAGACAGAAAATCAGTGAGGTTAACTTTCCCAGTATCACCTACCTACTAGGTAGCAAAATTATCACTTATATATGGACAATTTGACTCCAGAACCTAGCTCTTAACTTCTGGCATGTGCAGCTGCTCCAGAGATACCCAGCCCGCCCCCTCTTTTTTCCCATTCTTTATTCAAATGAAGAGACCTAAGAGGAGCTGCTCTGGTGGAAGAACTGGAGAGGGGTCCCTGGCTTCTCTGTAGAGGCCTAGGGTTCCTAAGAATATGGTGAAAACTACAATTCCATCTCAAATCACCTCATCCTAAAATGCCAGCCTGTCAGGGCAGAATCAGTACCAGGACACACCTGGTCTCTCCCCCTGCTCTGCAATTTTTTAGACTTTAAACTTATTTATCTGTTAATCACTACCTGATATATTTCTTGTTTGAAACATAATTTTCATTTAATGTTGTCTACATAATTAACTACTGTTTGATTGTTTACACCCAGTACTCAGCAATCAAATAGCTGCTGGCAAGAGAAACATGTTCCTAGGCCTTGGCTGGCTGGCTAAGTGGATAGAGCATTGGCCCGGCATATGAACAACCAGTGGCTCAATTGGTTCAAGCATGGCCCTAGGTGCTGAGGATAGCTCAGTTGGTCTGAGAGCATCAGCCTCAGGCACTAAAAATAGCTTGGTACTTGAGCATTGGCCCCCGATGGGGGTTGCCGGGTGGATCCCAGTGGAGGTACATGAGAGAGTCTGTCTCACAATCTCCCTTCCTCTCACTTTAAAAAAGAGAGAGAAAGAGAAATGTGTTCCCAGCTGGCTACTCAAGTTAAATCCTTAGGTCTTTTGCAGAAAACATAGCACTGGATTAATATCCATAATATATTAAAGTTTCTATAAATATTAAGTCTTGCTATAATCAGAGAAATGAAAACTAAAACAATAATGAAACCCCATCTTAAATTCATTCAAAAATATTTAAAAGACTACCTATAACCTATTTCCTGAGGGTATATGGAAATGGACTGTCTCATATGGTGGGAGTGAAAATTCATACAGACTTTTTAGGAAAATTGGTTGATATTGAAGGATAGCAGGAGATGCCATCCTAAAATATGCTACTTTGGCATAAAGATTATTTTGAGCTAAAGGCACTTGAGAAGAAGCAGATACAAGAAAGGCTCTCTTCCCTCCCCGCATTTGCCTGAAAGCAAGACATAAATTTGCGAATGTGTCCTCCCTCTCCTCTCTAATAGAAAGAAGTTAATCACCAGAGAGAGCTCTAAATTCTAATCAGCCCAGTAAAGCACCAAAGGAATACACATAACAAACTATTAACTAGCCTTTATCTTCCATTAGTTTCACCTCATATTTACCTTCCTACAATTTGCTGCCCTAGAAATTCGAAGTCCTTTACTTTTGTTTTTCACTTTTCTAAAAATTAATTGTTCCTTTGTTAAGATGCTATATACTCCAAAGTTCTAACCACTCCTTTGAGTTATTCGTCATTGAATACTCCTATGTGTATGTGCCATTTATTTTTCATATATTGCTTAGTTAATTAAAGCATAGTGTTTTAAAAGATACTATAATATTATAGGTTTACTGTAATTGGGGGTAACTGGGGAAAATACCCTAGAATTTAGTGCAAAAATACCCCAGAATCCAGCGTCTGAACAAGCCTCTTGAGCCTTCTCTATTGAATTCTGGTTTATATTAAAACACCATGTACATCTCAAATTTCTAATAATTTCTATGCTATGTAATTTATTATTTTTTATTAATTTTAAAAATATTGAATGTACAGTTGACATTCAATATTATATTAGATTCAGGTGTACAGCATATTGTTTAGATATTTATATAACTCACAAAGTGATCCCCCCAACAAATCTAGCACCCACTGACACCATATATAGTTATTATAATATTATTGACTATATTCCCTATGCTCTCCTTTACATCCCTGTGGTTATTTTGCAACTGCCAATTTGTATATCTTAATCCCTTCACCTTTATCATCCAGCCCCTAATTCCCTTCCCACTTGGCAGCCCATTAATTTGTTCTATATGTCTATGGATTTGTTTCTGTTTTGTTTGTTTCTAGATTCCACACTATGGTGTATAATTTACAACACAAATTGTAAAAATATGGAACCCCGTGTTGAGTACCCTTTCCCAGCAGGCCCCAAGTGTCTACCAGGCTGGCCCACCCTGTTTTTCTTATGCCCAGCAGTAGAGTTTCTAAAGGAACTTAAAAAGGGTCCTGAACTCAGAAGGGAGGGCAGCAGCTCTGTTAGGGGAGCTGAGAGCCCGAGGAGAGACTGGACCAGGAGAATGGTCTAGGATCCGAGACGTGGTCCTCCCACAGCTCCAGGGTTAGCCCCGGAAATAGTCTCTCCGGCATCAAAGGCACAAAGGGGTAAAGGTGAAGGTCATAGCCCCCTTAGACTTCCCAACATTATTCCAGTCCCAAGATGTTAAAGAAAAGATTGTCCACAGCTTCAGGGTTAAACTGAATCCATTCATAAGAAAATGAATGACTGTATGATTTGTGCCCCATGGTCTGAATGAAGGTAAAGAAATGGGAGAAAGGAGCCAGATTATACAATAAACTACTGGCATTAGAAAAGATGAAAAGAAAGACCTTGCTATCTTTTCTGTTAATCCTCTACCCTCTCCATACATCTCTCCTCTCTTGACTCGGAAAAGTTAGGTTCCCCGTACTTACCCTGCTTCATCTTCCTCCTTCTTCTGACAGCCAGGGCCCTTCAACTAATCAGTGTTAAGATTCTGGACTTAATTGCCTTCTGAGATTTACTGTCATCTGACTAGAAACTTGTCTTCAGTTTTGAGTAGGGTGGGGCTGCCATTTCCTCCTCCTCCTCCTAGTATTCCTCCTGCTCTTAACTTTCCCACTGTTCCAGGTGCATCTTAGCTTAAAGAAAACAAATCTTTCTAAAGCCTAAAATTAAAAAAAACAACAAAAGTGCTGACAGATTTGTTTCTGTGGCCTCCTTTTTAAACTGAGAAGACTCAAGTGTCATGGAAGGCAGAGATTGGTTTGGATCTGTTCCTTTGCACCTCTGTCACTTCGGGCCTTAGGACTAGATTCACTCCAAACCAGCCTGTTCTGGTGTTAGGCATCACTCTACAGTGTGGAGGCTAGAATAAGGGACAGAGTTGCCCTCAGGAAGGTCATAACAAATGGTCATCAAAATGCCTTTGAACACAGTCCATTAGGACCCAGAGACATTTGCATTCTGAAGAAAAATTAAGTACATTGAAATAGTGAATTATTATCATTACTATTTTTAAGTGAGAGGAAGGGAGATAGACTGCCGCATGTGTCCTGACCAGGATCCGCCCAGCAACCCCCATCTGGGGCCAATGCTCGGATCAACCAAGCTATCTTCAGTACCCAGAGCTGACACTCAAATCAATGGAGCCACTGGCTGTGAGAGGGGAAGAGAGAGAGGGAGTGGAAGAGAAGCAGCCTTTCGCTTCTCCTGTGTGCCCTGAACGGGGATGGAACCCAGGACATTTGAATGCCAGGCCAACACTCTACCACTGAGACAACTGGCCAGGGTAAATTATGATTAAAAATAAAGTATGGTAGCTGACCAGGCGGTGGCGCAGTGGATAGAGCATCGGACTGGGATGCGGAAGACCTAGGTTCGAGACCCCAAGCTCACCAGCTTGAGCACGGGCCCATCTGGCTTGAGCAAAAGCTCGCTAGCTTGGACCCAAGGTCGCTGGTTCCAGCAAGGGGTTGTTCAGTCTGCTGAAGGCCCGTGGTCAAGGCACATGTGAGAAAGCAATCAATGAACAACTATGGTGTCGCAATGGCAATGAGAAACTAATGATTAATGTTTCTCACCTCTCTCCATTCCTGTCTGTCTGTCCCTATCTATCCCTCTCTCTGACTTTCTCTCTGTCCCTGTAAAAAATAAATAAATAAATAAATAAATAAATAAATAAATAAAAATAAAGTATGGTAGTTTCCAATGACAAGGGGAAATGCCAATAATATGTTAACTGGTAGGGTGTGATGGGGTTAGGGGATCAAGATACAAAAATAATGCAGCTTATCCCAATGGTGTAAAAAACGTTAATTATATATATTTTTAACAAGATAGAATACAAATTGTGATTGTCTAAGGGCAGTGAGATTGTGAATGATTGTGGTTTCCTTATTTATACTTTTCTGAATTAAAAAGAAATCTACATTGAGAGAATAAGATGTCCGGGAGAAATAAAATAATTTTAAAAGAAAGTGAGAAAAAGGATAGGAGCACCATGGCTGGAGATCTGAACACGTGTGTTTTTACCAGCTTTACAGTTTAAACAGAGAAGCAGAAGTATCTAGTCAACCCTTCTGGAGGAAGAAATTAGTCTGATAAGAAAATAGTGCTGCAGAGAAAACATAAAGCTCTTTACTCATTTGCTGGTCATTGTCAAAAGTACGTAAGAGGTGCCCAAATCCCTGTGTGGTTCATAGAGAAAATCTCTAGATCCATGTAACCAAAGCTTTCTGTCACATCCTCTGCTTTTCTAAAACATGTTAAGTGTATTTAGAAAATGGTCCTCAATTGTATGTATTAAACCCTCTTATCACCAAGTGTTTCCTGATCACACTGGCTCAAAAAAATAACACTTGGGGTACTGGTGTAAGAATCTCTTTAATAGAAATAGTTGTTTTTTTTATAAAGTCAGATTTTTTAAATAAAAAACAGATCTTTGTAATAGGTCTTAAGTTATGTTAAAAATTGTTTTTAGCCTGGCCTGTGGTGGTTTAGTGGTTTAGCCTGGCCTGTGGCGGTTTCAGGTTTGATCTAATACGCTGAGGTCGCTGATTTGAAACCCTGGGCTTGCCCAGTCAGGGCACATACAATAAGCAAGTAGCAAACAATGAACAACTAAAGTGAAGCTACTCGAGTTGATACTTTTCGCTTCTCTACCTCCTCTCTCTCTAAAATCAATAAAATAAGCATTTCTTTAAAAAAAAAAAGTTTTTAACATAGATTTTTTATAAATGGTAGAGGGAGTATACATTTTGATCATGTCTTTCTTATTATTTTGTCGATGCTGAGGTTGGTTTTTCCACAGTTATAATCATAACGTATTTTAAAGACAGATCTTATCCATATAAAACAATTTGCCATCCTATTTGAAAATATAACCTTAACAGTGTAATGACTTTTGCCTTGTAAAAATAAACATTTACATCTCAAATGTTATTTATTTAGTTCGACCTTTCCATTTTCATTTGGGGGTTTAAATGGGAAAAAAGGTTTCTCCAAAAACAACCATAATATTATTATCCAGGTTAACCAAAGAAATTCTATTGTATCAACCCTAAAGGCCTCATTAATACTGAGCGTCCCAATTTTCACTACTACTTTCATTCCTTTCTTTCTTCATTTTACAAATATTGAATGTAATATTGATGACACTATATTAGAGGTTTTGAGGCACATAAAGTTAAAGACCAATCTTAACCCCAAGGAGGAGCTTAGCATCTATTGGTGAGGATGAAACACGCACAAATATTCTGTACAGAGGAGACTGCCCTGAGTAGTAGGTTCAGTTGTTATAGGTATTCTAGGGAGGAGCTGGGCAAAGGCATTGTGATATGTGACCAGCCACTGGTCATGAAGTACGAAGAGGATTTTAGAGAGACCGATCGTGTAATAAAGGCATTCCATGCCAAAGGCACAGCAATGACAAAAGGGGGAAGGTGGGGAAAGCTAGGGCTGTTTCTAAAACTGGCAGCAACCAAAACTCACTTTATAAAGCAATTGTTTTTAAAAAAGAGTCAGAGGTTTGCAAGTTGGCTTTTCTGTTTTTCTTCTTTTCCAAGTGAGAGGAAGGGAGATAGACAGAATCCCACATGCGCCCTGAGCAGTATCCACCCGGCAACCCTCATCTGTGGCTGATGCTTTACTCATCTGGGGCCATGCTCACAACTGAGCTATTTTTAGTGCTTGAGGTGGACGATGGCTCCTGTAGAGCCATCCTCAGCACCCAGGGTCAATGCTCTCAAATCAATTGAGCCATGGCTGTGGGAGGGGAAAAGAGAGAAATTGAGAGAAAAGGTAAGGGTAGGGGTGAAGAAGCAGATTATTGCTTCTCCTATGTGCCCTGACTGGGAATTGAACTTGGAACATCCACATGCTGGGTCAATGGTCTACCACTGAGCCAACTACCAGGGCCTGCAAGTTTCAAAATTGGAAAAAACAAAGCTGTTTTACTATACCACTTTTAGAAAGCAGAGTTTTATAGTTGTGAGTTTTAAACCTAAGTGTCACTGATTAAATTGAGCTTTGGGTTACCCATACCACTACCTACATCAGCTTCTTATCCATGATGTTATCCCCATCTGGGACCTAGCCAAGCAACTATATTGAGTAACTAATTTTAAAATTAAGGTGCAACCAATTGATTAAGTTAAGCTCAATATCCATCATAGTATTGTAAATGATGTTCTGTGATTGATTATGTTATGTTGTTCATTCTATTCTAAAAGACAAATTCCAAATATAGTCAAGTTTTAAAAGGTGAAAGATTTATATGATATAAAGAGAAACTAGGGTATGTAAATTTTAAATTCAGTTTCCAGAACAACTACAGCAAAAAAGCCCTCTACCATAGAATCATCTCTATGTTGATAACACTGGGGAACAAAATTATTGTTGCGTTCACAAAAACATTTGTTCTTACCTAATTCGAATGTGCTGATCTCAAATCTAACATTAGTTTTTCTCTGTAAGCTACAAATTTTTTTGCAATTCAAGATTTTAAGTTTTCATCTTATTGTAAAATTTTCAACATTTAGTTTAACATAATGGAGTAGAATGTCTTCTTGAGCATTATCTTTGTGAAAATATAATAATTTATATAATGCAGTAAATACACTAATACACTAAAATATATGATTGCATTTGTCTACAATTTCAAAATAGAACATATTAAAACACTTATTTTAATAATAAAATTTGTGCAAAACTTATTTCAATTCTATTCAGTCAAAAATTTGTGTGTGTAGCTCTTGTGTTTGTGTACTTGTTGAGGACAATCTCATTTGATGCTCCAGCAGTAGTCTGCCATCATATTTCTGTCCCATCAGCCATGATAACACTCTTCCATCATCTTCATATCTTGATGGAAGCATTCTCCCTGCTCATCACTAATAGCTCCAAGATTTTTGGGAAACTTATCAAGGTGACTGTTCAGGAAGTGAATCTTTTTTTGTTTTATTTTACTGGGACAGAGAGAGAGTCAGAGAAAGGGATAGACAGGGACAGACAGATAAGAATGGAGAAGATGAGAAGCATCAATCATCAGTTTTTCCTTGCAACACCTTACTTGTTCATTTATTGCTTTCTCATATGTGCCTTGACCACAGGCCTTCAGCAGACTGAGTAACCCCTTGCTCAAGCCAGCAACCTTGGGTCCAAGCTGGTGAGCTTTTTGCTCAAGCCAGATGAGCCCCGCGCTCAAGTTGGTGACCTCGGGGTCTCAAACCTGGGTCCTCCGCATCCCAGTCCAATGCTCTATCCACTGCGCCACAGCTTGGTCAGTCCAGGAAGTGAATCTTTCTTTTTTTAATGTTTTTATTTATTTATTCTTTTTACAGGGACAGAGAGAGGGATAGATAGGGACAGACAGACAGAAACAGAGAGAAATGAGAAGCATCAATCATTAGTTTTTCGTTGCCGTTGCAACACCTTAGTTGTTCATTGATTGCTTTCTCACATGTGCCTTGACCGAGCCACCACTTGCTGGAGCCAGCAAGCGACCTTGGGTCCAAACTGGCGAGCTTTTGCTCAAGCCAGATGGGCCTGCACTCAAGCTGGCGACCTCGGGGTCTCGTACCTGGGTCTTCCGCATCCCAGTCCGACGCTCTATCCACTGCACCACTGCCTGGTCAGGCCCAGGAAGTGAATCTTAACGCTCATGTTACATCCAATGTTGTGCAAAGCCAACAGCATCCTTTGAACCAGAATTTTATAGTTTTCTGCTTTTTTGTTACCAAGGAAGTTCTTTGTAACTGCCACAAAAGACTGCCATGCTGCTTTCTCCTCCTTATTCATCTTCCTGGAAAATTCTTTGTCTCATATGAGAGTTCAAATTGGAGGTCCATCGAATACACCTGCTTTTTATCTTCTTGAAAGACAAGGCAGGAAAAGCAGAAATAATATGTTGAAAACATTCACTTTCTCCATTCAAAGCCTGAACAAACTGCTTCATTAAGCTAAGTTTGATGTGAAGGGGGGGTGGGAGGAATGATCCTGTCTCAATTAACTACAGGTTCATTCACAATATTTTGCATCCCCACTTCCAGAGCTTCACGTTTCGGCCACTCCTTCTTTGTCCAGTGTTTCTCCCGAGCTCGGCTGTCCCACAAACACAGAAAGTAAGGATACTTCGTGAAACCTCTCTGTTGTCCTAGCAGGAAATTTACCATTTTAAGATCCACACAAATGATCCAGTTATGCTCCTCATACTTCAGAAAGCCAAGGACAATTTTTATGTCATTATCATCTCACAGATGAGTTGAATAACCAAAGGGAAGCACAGCATAAACATTACGGTTGTGTAGGAGAACACATTTCAGACTTCATTTAGAGCTGTCAAGAAATAGCCACCATTCTGTTGGACTGTGTGTGAGTGTTAACACTTAGCTGGCTGAGATGACTACTGATATCATGACAGTAAACAAAGTGTTTGTCTTCGAAAAAGAAGTCCACAAAAATTTTTTTCATGCTTCCTGAAATGGGATACTTGAGCTGACCGGTGAAGTACATTCTTTTCTTAAAGCCCGGAGGCTAATAACTCAGCTGTTTTCTTTGATAGGTCCAAATCTCTTACTAAGTAAGTCATTCAATTCAGGTTGGCTAAACTGCTGATGGCTTAATGACTGCTTGGCCTTAAGAAGACCCTTCAGATTCTACAACCATTTCCTCATGCATCTTATCAAAATACACTTGATCACCATGTTCACTTTCTTCGTCCTTAGAAGAAATAAAACCATTGAAAACTGGAACCAGGAGTGTCTCAGAGTGTGGGATAGGTCATATTGCTGAAGGAATATTAGGATATACAATCATATGCCATTTTTTCTTGCCGATGCCCTTTTATGGATCAGACAGAAATAACAGTCACTGTTGTGGTCCTTAGATTCACGCCAAACCATGGGAATACCAAAAGGCATTCCTTTGCATTTTCCTTTTGTCCAGTCACGAAGCATTTCCTCAAAATTATGACACACAATATGAGGAGCCCAATTCTTGTCTTGATCACCAAGGGGAACTTGAAAATAGGCAATATATGCACGTGTCACAAATGATGAAATATTGTGCCTTTGACGATAAAGTGTGTAACAGCCACATATATAACAGAAGTTGTCAGGACTATTGTTACATTTATGCCTACTCGAAGAAGCCATGATTCAATCTTAAAATAAAAGGGTGTTTTTATCAGATAATAATTTTTTACATTTAAAAACAACTACAATTATGTAAAAGTAATGTTTGTGAAATATTAATTGCCTTGTGGTTATGTTCAATCCAAGAGTCATTGCCCTTTAACAATTTAAAAACCAATGCATGCCATTAACTGTAACAAAAATAAATTAAAATTGCATTAAAACTAGAGCATGCACCAAAAAACGGATTTCAGACTTGGAATCAGCAATTAAGATATATATAGAAAAAGTTCTAAAACCTCGTGCAACAGAAAATTGTTCCCCAGTGTAATAGACCAATCTTTGTTAGTGTTAATCCACTAGATTTGTCTCACAAGACAACAAGTTCTGAAGACCTTTAATTATAAAGTAAATACAGACACACTATAATCCTTCCTTGGCTCCACACCCTTATTTGTGTCTACTGGGATTTCCACTTGAAGATCCTGTAGGCATTTCAAATTCAACATGATCAAAATTAAACTAATTGGCTCCACCCATCCCCTAAATTTATATTATTTCTTACTCATCTTTGTAAATATTACAAAACTTTATTAGTTGTCTAGAACAAACCTGCTATTTTAAGGTCATGCAACCAAAGGGACAGAGCACAGGTTTCTGAGTTAGAGAACCTGGTTCATAATCCGACTCTGGCCTTTATGAATTTCAGCAAGTAAGCCTTGATGAGAGCCCTACTCCTATGTAAAATGGGGCCAATAGTAGTTGTGTTGAGAATCAAATAGATAGTGGAAATAGATCAAATAGATTTTTGGAAGCATGTGGGAGTCTTAAAGTGCCATACAAACATTAGCCAGTTTTATTGGTAATAATAGTAATATTTAAGATCCTTCAAAATATGAGATTCATGTCGAGTGAAAAAGTATGTGTTGTTCTGGCCAGATAGCTCAGTTGGTTAGAGTGTTGTTCAGATCCACAAAGGTTGTGGGTTCAATCCCTGGTCAGGGTACATACAGAAACAGATAAAAGTTTCTGTCTCTATCTCTCCCTTCCTCTCTCTCTAAAAATAAAAAAAAGAAGAAAAGTAAGAAAGAAAAGAAAAAGCATGTGTTGAGCTGTGCTGCCAAGCTGTCCAAGTAAACATTCATGAACATGGAGAAATGGTCATAGCTGAGAGCAGCCTCAGTCTTAGTCTTGTCAGTACTCCTGACCTGATTAATCTCAGGGGGACTGAAAACATAATATGCAATCAAAACCAATCCACCACGTCATTTTACCCTGACCACATTTCCAGCTGTATTGCCCCAAATTCTTCTTCTTACTTGCATTCTGATCTTTTGGTGATTTGCCCAAATTAAAATTTTTCCCTAAAAAAAATGAAGAATAAAAAATCACATGATCATATCAATAAATGCAGAAAAAGCATTTGATAAAATCCAGCACCCATTTATGATCAAAACTCTCAGCAAAGTGGGAATACAGGGAATATATCTCAACATAATAAAGGCCATCTATGACAAACCCACAGCCAACATCATATTCCATGAGCAAAAGTTGAAAGCAATCCTCTTAAGAACAGGAACCAGGCAGGGGGTGCCCCCTTTCACTACTCTTATTCAACATAGTTCTGGAACTCCTAGCCACGGCAATCAGACAAGAAGAAGAAATAAAAGGTATCCAAATTGAAAAAGAAGAAGTAAAACTGTCATTATTTTCTGATTACATGATACTGTACACAGGAAACCCTAATGTTTCAGTAAAAAAAAAACAAACTACTAGACCTAATAAATTAATTCAGCAAGGTGGCAGGATATAAAGTCAATATTCAGAAACCAGTGGCATTTTTATACACCAACAATAAATTGTCAAAAAGAGAAATTAAGGAAACAATTTCCTTCACTATGCAACAACAACAAAAATATAAAGTACTTAGGAATAAATTTAACCAAGGAGGTAAAAGACTACTACTTGGGAAATTATAAGACATTGAAAAAAGAAATCTAGGAAGATACAAACAAGTGGAAGCGTATACTGTGTTCATGTACAGGAAGAGTTAACATCATTAAAATGTCCATACTATCCAAAGCAATCTATCGATTCAATGCAATTTCTATTAAAATACCAATGGCGTCCTGGCAGGTTGGCTCAGTAGTAGAGTGTTGACCCAGAATGTGGATGTCCCAGGTTTGATTCTCAGTCAGGGACACACAGGAGAAGCTCCCATCTGCTTCTCCATTCCTCTCCCTCTCACTTCTCTCTCTTTCTATTCCCCTCCGACAGCCATTGGGTTGAGTGGTTTGAGCAAGTTGGCTCCAGGTGCTGAATATGGCTCCATGGCCTCACTTCGGGTGCTAAGAAGAGCTTGGTTGCTGGGCAATGAAGCAATGTCCCAGATAGGCAGAGTATCACCCCCTAGTGGGCTTGCCAGGTGGATCCTGGTCAGGGCACATGTGGGAGTCTGTCTCTGCCTCCCCTCCTCTCACTGAATAAAAAAGAAAGAAAAATAATACCAATTTCATACTTCATAGATCTAGAACAAATACTCAATTTATATGGAACCAAAAAAAGACCTGAATAGCCTCAGCAATCCTGAAAATGAAGAACAAAGTAGGAGGTATCACACTTCCTGATATTAAGTTATACTACAAGGCCATTGTAACCAAAACAGCTTGGTACTGATGTAAGAACAGGCATACAAATCAATGAAACAGAACAGAGAACCCAGAAATAAATAAACCCTGCCTTTATAGTCAATTAATATTTGACAAAGGAGGCAAGAGTATACATTGGAGTAAAGACAGTCTCTCTTTTTTTTTTTTAAATATATATATATATATATTTTTTATTTATTTATTCATTTAGAGAGGAGACACAGAGTGAGAGAAAGAGAGAGAGAGAGAGAGAGAGAAAGGGGGGAGGAGCTAGAAGCATCAACTCCCATATGTGCCTTGACCAGACCAGTCCAGGGTTTTGAACTGGCGACCTCAGTGTTCCCAGGTCGACGCTTTATCCACTGCGCCACCACAGGTCAGGCAAGACAGTCTCTTTAATAATGGTGCTGGGAAAATTGAACAGGTACAGGCAAAAAAGATGAAACTAGACCATCAACTTACATCATACAAAAACAAACTCAAAATGGATAAAAGACTTAAGTGTAAGTCACAAAACCATAAAAGTCTTGGAAGAAAACTTGGGCAATAAACTCTCCAATAGCTCTCATAGCAATATTTTTGCCCATAAATCTCTGCGGACAAGTGAAATAAAGGACAAAATAAACAAATGGGGCTATGTCAAACTAAAAAGCTTCTGCACAGCAAAAGATACCATTAACAATTTTTTAAAAAAGAACCCACTCAATGGGAGAACATATTCATTGATATGTCTGATAAGGGGTTAAACAACAAAATTTATAAAGAACTTCTAAAACTCGACACCAGGAAGGTAAACAATCCAACTAAAAATGAACAAAGGAGCCTGACCAGGCGGTGGCGCAGTGGATAGAGCATCGGACTGGGATGCGGAAGACCCAGGTTCGAGACCCCGAGCTCGCCAGCTTGAGCGCGGGCCCATCTAGCTTGAGCAAAAGCTCGCCAGCTTGGACCCAAGGTCGCTGGCTCCAGCAAGGGGTGGCTCGGTCTGCTGAAGGCCCGCGGTCAAGGCACATGTGAGAAAGCAATCAATCAGCAACGAAAAACTAATGATTGATGCTTTTCACCTCTCTCCGTTCCAGTCTGTCTATCCCTCTCTCTGACTCTCTCTCTGTCCCTGTAAAAAAAAAAAAAAAAAAGCCTTTAAAAAAAATGAACAAAGGAACTGAATAGACAATTATCCAAAGATAATTATCCAACAGACATATGAAAAAATGTTCAACATCACTAATGATCAAAGAAATGCAAATTAAAACGACAGTGAGCTACCACCTCACACCTGTCAGAATGGTTCTCATTAACAAATCAATACACAACAAGTGCTGGCAAGGGGTGTGGAGAAAAGGGAACCCTCCTGCACTGCTGGTGGGAATACAGATTTGTGTAGCTACTGTGGAAAACACTATGGTGTTTCCTCAAAAAATTAAAAATGGAACTGCCTTATGGCCCAGCTATCCCACTTTTAGGAATATATCCTAAGAATCCCAAAGCACTAATCCAAAAGAGGATATGCACCTCCATGTTTATTGCAGCACTGTTTACAATAGCCAAGATCTGGAAACAGCTGAAGTGTTCATCAGTAGATAAGTGGATAAAAAAGCTGTGGTACATATATACCATGGAATACTACATGGCTGTGAAAAAGAAGGAAATCTTACCTTTTGCAATGGCATGAATAGACCTGGAGATTATAATGTTAAGTGAAATAAGGCAGGCAAAGAAAGACAAATATCGGATGATCTCACTTATATGTAGAATCTAGTTAACACAATAAACTGAAGAACAAAATAGAAACAGAGGCAGGGTCACAAGGAACAGAAGGACAGCTGTCAGAGGGAAGGGGGATGAGGGGACAGCATTAAAGAAGGTGAAGGGATTAGTCTAATTATATATATAACATATATATACACAGATAACAGGGCAGCAAGTCCCAGGGGGAAAGGGGGGATGAAGATAGGGGAA
Organism: Rhynchonycteris naso; assembly: GCA_037038555.1. Classification (NCBI taxonomy): domain Eukaryota; kingdom Metazoa; phylum Chordata; class Mammalia; order Chiroptera; family Emballonuridae; genus Rhynchonycteris; species Rhynchonycteris naso. The sequence continues at coordinate 74,575,196 of CM072999.1, read as the reverse complement.
GGGGGACAAAGGAGATGAAATGGGAATGGAAAGAGACTTTGCACAGGACATGGGGGCACGATGTGGGGAGTTGAGGGTGTTATATTCTGTGGGACACTTGAAACCATGTTAACACAATAAACTTAAAAGTTTTTAAATAAATGTTTTCCTGAGTCATGCCGTTTTGCAGTCACACTTTCCGCCCTCTCTCCTGAAATGCCACTTCCTTGCAGAACTTTTTTCTAAGTGAAGGCCCTTCACTTAGCTATGACCCCATATTTACCTTTTGAAACATGTCTATTCTACTTCTCAGCACTAATCAAACTCTAAATAATCGTTTGTATACTTTGTCTTAACCTCTAGGCTCCCAGTCTTTCTATGTATCACTTAGATGATCCCACCTGCACAAGCTGATACATCTACAAAATAAAGCCCATTTTCTATGATATCTGAATTACAATAATATCAATATTTCCCTTATGAAATTAGCTAGAAGTCAAATGCTGGGATCTTCTCCCCAGAAATGCTAGAAAATCCCCGGGGTTGCTTACTTTTTTTTTTTCTGAAGTGAGAAGCAGGGAGGCAGAGAGACAGACTCCCGGATGGGCTGGACCGGGATCCACCAGGCATGCCCACCAGGGGGCAATGCTCCGCCCATCTGGGGCATTGCTCCATTGCAACCAGAGCGATTCCAGCACCTGAGGCGAAGGCCATAGAGCCATCTTCAGCGCCCGGGCCAACTTTGCTCCAATGGAGCCTTGGCTGCAGGAGGGGAAGAGAGAGAGATAGAGAGAAAGGAGAGGGGGAAGGGTGGAGAAGCAGATGGGTGCTTCTCCTGTGTGCCCTGACCGGGAATCGAACCTGTGACTTCCATACACTGGGCTGATGCTGGTGTGGCTTACTTTTGTCCATGAATCAGTTCTGCTCTCTCAACAGCTGTTACCTACTTGGAAAATGGGAACTCAGCTGCACATTTTCAAGGGATGAGTTGACTGGATCAGCTCCACCAGGCTGACCAACTGTATAAGCCTGGGAAGACTGCAGAGGCCTTCAGTTATATAGCTGGAAGGTGGAGCAGAGAGCCACTCCCTCTGCCTGGGATTAGTTCCTGAGCCCCTGCTGTTGACTCTTGGGTTCTTACACAGACGGGCCGCTTCCTGGTGGCGAGCTTCACCCATCTTGCCCTCACCTGCTTATCTGACCTTGGTCTGGACCATTCAAGGCCATCAAACTTGTTTCAATAAGTAAGTACTCATGGTGAGTTAGTCCTGGTGGGTCCCCCAATACTGTTTTTTCCCAGAATGTTCCTCTGCCCCTTGAAAATGATGTAGGAGCCTGACCTGTGGTGGCGCAGTGGATAAAGCGACGACCTGGGAACACTGAGGTTGCCAGTTCAAAACCCTGCACTGGTCTGGTCAAGGCACATATGGGAGTTGAGCTTCCAGCTCCTCCCCCCTTTCTCTCTTTCTCTCTCTCTCTCTCACTCTGTGTCTCCTCTCTAAAAAAAAAAATGAATAAAATAAAAATTAAAAAAAAAAAAAATGATGTAGGAATAAAAATAGAGAAACTTTGTCTAAACATCTAAAACCTGGAGCAGACATAATGCCAAATTCTGCCATCAACAACTCTTGAGCTTGTCTAGCTAAAAATTATTTTATTCCTTTTTTTTGGATATGTTAATCCCACCAATTCTGCTACAACCAAATGATTTCTTCAGGCTACACATTATCTAATTTCCTCCACTTCTTTCTATTCCTACCCCGGCCCTCACCAGGCCAGGCCAGTGTCACCTCTCCTGGACCACTCTGCCTCCTCACTGGTTTCTCGTTGCCACATTTTGAACCCATATAGTCCCTACGCCACACAGCAACCAGAGTGATCTTTTAAAAAGGCAAAGATTATCAGATTAGTGCCTTGCTTAAACTCTTCCATATATTCTTATTTCCCTACAGTAAAATCCAAAAGATAATATAGTCCCCAAAACCCTGCATGTTCCAATACCTGCTTTCCTTGACTCATTCTCTCTCTGTTGCAGCCATTCAGTCATTTGACAAATGTTGCTAAGCATCTGTAAGTGCCAGGCACTGGGGATACTACATTGATCAAGACTGATGAGGTCTCTGCCTTGATGGAACATACATTTTACTGGGGAAGATAGTAAGTGAACAAGTTAATGGATAAATAGACAAAATATGCTCAGATGGGCATAACTTCTGAAGAAAAAAATAAACAAGGGGTTTTAGAGAGAGAATACTTGGAAGCAAGATGTTACTGTAAACCGGGTGGTCAGGAAGGCTATCCCGGAGGTTAGGTTATTGATCTGAGACTAAGTGACAAGAAAGAAACAGTTATTTGAAAATAAGGACGAGGAAACAGTAAGTTCAAAGGCCCTGAGGAAGCCAGGGCAGGAGTGTGGTCCGTTAGAGAAAAAGGGCAGCCAAGGTGAGTATCCTGAGGTTGGTGAGGGAAATGACCAGAGAGGGGGTCAGAGAAGAAGGGATAGGCCATGTAAACAATGGTTAGGAGTTTGGAATTTCTTCTGAGTTCTCCTGGCTCCTTGGACACTTTGTTTTCTCCCTGACCAAAGCCTTACCTGCATCTACTTGGAATGTTCTCCCCTCTTCTGCTCTCCTAGCTAACTATTCCTCTTTCTTCAAGTTTCTAGCATGAACATCCCTTTCTCCTGGACAACTTCCTTGCTAAATATGATCCCATGTATTTCAATCACTCATTTCGCAAAGATTTATTGAGTGCTTGTTATGTGCAAGCCACCGTTTTGGACTCTGTGCATAGAATTAAACAGATTTTTAAAATCAAGTTAGAAAGGAATGTGTAGGATGATATAATGGAAAATATGGTTTATATGGTAGGCCCAGGCTTCTGTCTTGTGGGATTCATCTGGAAAGCACCTGAGAAAGAGCTGTTCTTCAGAACAGTGAGGTACAGTGAGCAGCGCTGAGGCTCTGGGCTGAAAGAGACACATTGTGTGAGGACATTGTGGGTATGAAAAAGCACAAATTTTCAATTAATTACAAATGCTGATTTGAGACCTAACTGCTTCTCAAATGAGCAGCACTGTGTATTCCAGAATTTATTTATTTAGTGACACTGGTGATTTTTCTGAGAACCCCAAGAAGACACATTGCTATGAGTGAAGAATGGCTATACCGAAGCTCCTCTAGAGACTTAAGTAATTAGTCTCTGGAGGCTACAGCTCTTTCCCAGGGATAATTGTGTAACCCCATGGGGTGTCTAGAGTGACTCCTTTCACAATGAGCCTCTAAAAGTTTAGACTAAAAAAAAGTCTTTATGTATTCATTCAACAAACAGCTTTAGTGAGAGCTACTATGATCAGGGCACTCAACTATATAGATTCTGGTGCCACGGTAAGTCACAGATGTGGTTCCTGTATTCATGGAGTTTACATTCTACCAAGGGAGACAGATACCTCATAATTAATTACTTAGTGTCAATTGAAAAAGTGTAGATTGTTCTAAACCATACATATGTCCAGACGTCCTGGTCAGTCTGGAGAAGAGTAGAGGGCTGAGGACAGGAAGGTCTCTAGAGGAGCCTCCTAGGGAGTGGTCTTTGACTTTGTTTTGTAAGATGACTGGAAAATCTAAGTATGAGATCGTGATGCTGAGTAGCAAGAAGTATTCCTTGCAAAGAGAACTGTAGAAACACCCCAAGGTGGAAAGAAGCAGGTGAGAGTCCTCTAACATTTCTGAGAGAAGGGCAGTATGACTGAAGTGCCTTGAGCAAAGGGGAGCATAGTATGAGATGAAGGCATGCCTGAAATTTTTGTCTTGGGGTATTTTCCTAAGAGAAATGGGAAGCCTTTAAGGGTTTCAAGTAAAGTAATGAAATGTCAGCTTTGTGTTTAAAAAGATCATTCTGACTTTAGTGTGCAAGATGGATGAAGGTGGGGAGGGCAAAAGTGGATGGAAAGAAACCTATTGGGAAATTCCTGCAGTAAAACAGGTGAGAACTGACAGAGACCTGGACCAGGGTAGTGGCATTAGAGAGGTTCTTGTTGGAGAATTCTAGAGCCATTAGAAGGTAAAATGGACAGGTTATGGTGATCGATTGAACATGTGACACAAAGGAGAAGGAGATGTCATGAGTCCTAAGGTTGCTGGCTTCATGCTTCTGGGTGGATGGTGATGATAGTTTTGAAATAGGAAACACTGGGTGAGGACCAAGTTTAGGAGGTCAGAACATGGGTCAGTTTCAAAATTTGTGATTGAGTTTGAGATGCCCATTGGATGTATAACAGAGAGGCTGACTAGGCAGTTGAATAGACAAAGCTGTAGCATAGAGGAAAAGTCTGGGTGAGAGACATAGAAAAGAGTCATGGGAACCAAAAGTCTGAATGAGTGCTTATGAGAAGCGGTAGTAGTGTGATAAGAGACCCTAGGACGAATCTTTGAGGAATTCCAGCATTTAAAGATTGAGTAGAGGAGATGATGATGAACAGCTACCAGAAAGATGGTTTCTTGTCCCAAGAAACAAAGCAGGGAATGCTGCCAAGCTATCAAGTAACATAAAGTCTGAAAAGTGTCCATCAGCTTAGGGAATGGAGACTATTTTACCTTAGTGGAGGGATTTAGATGATGTGACGGTGTCAGAGAAAAAGATATTGGAGAGAGCTGAGGACTGCATGGAAGGGGAGGAAATAGAAATAGTGGATGTGGACAAAGTTGTAATTGACTTCCTTTTCTTTTGTAAGATTTCACTTTTGTTTCTTTAAAAATAATCATTGAAAAGAGAAAAAAGAATCAAAGAAGGGAGAATTTCAGGACACCAAGATGCAGAGGCCAATAGAGGAGAATTTTTTTTACTGTCTCTTTCTTCTTCTTTTTTAATTTTTTTAAGTGAGAGGAAGTAAGATAGAGAAACAGACTTCTCATGTGCCCTAATCAGGATCCACCCAGCAACCCTTGTCTGGAGCCGGTGCTTGGACCAACCAAGCCACTAGCTGTGAGAAGAGAGAGAGATGGGGGAGAGGGAGGGGAAGAGAAGCAGATGGTCGCTTCTCCTGTGTGCCCTGATCAGGAATGGAATCTGGGACGTCCTTATGCCGGGCTGATGCTCTATCCACTGAGAAAACTGGCCAGGGCCTTTATTTTCTACTCAAACCAATAATCATTAATATTTCAATATTACCCAGCTTTGTTTCAACCCTCTGTGAATGAGATTTCAGATTTTTTATCTTTTATTTTCCAAATGTCCAAGTGGATCTGTATCCCTCATTTTGGGAGAAAAGATACACAGGGTTTCTTATATTTGGTGATTTCTTCAAAGAGACAATAGAGGAAGAACTTACTTGTAGATATAACATTGGGCCTAAATTCATTCCCTCACTGAGGGCCATGTCAGTGGGCAGGTCTTGCACTACTTGTAATTTTAACACGAAAGAGGAAGTTGATTTGGATAGAAATCTCTTTCTTTTTTTCCCTTCCTGTTGTCTGTCTGTCCCTATCTGTTCCTCTCTGTCTCTGTCTCTCTCTCTCTCTCTGTCACACACACATACACACACACACACTTCCAGAAGCAATGTTACATGTGGCAACGTGAGAACTTTATCATCTGAAAAAGATGCAGTAAATTTTGGTTTAACTTGCTTTCTTTATTTGTTTGTTTCCCAACAAAATAAAACAAACTTCTTACCTTCCTAGTGAGTATCAGGAAAATTTTAGGCCAAAGGGGGGAATTTGACTAAGGGTATCCCCAAATATAACAACTCAGGAAGTATAATTGTGAGGGAAGAGTAGCATCTGGAGAGGTCAAAGGGGGGGGGGGTTTCCCTCATGTTGGAAGAATTGAGCATTATTAGGTGTTGACAGGAAAGAATGAGTAGAATGGAACTGGATAAGAAGATAAAAGAAAGAGAATGAATAATCCAGGCACATCAAACTCAAATATCCAAGGAGCCAGATAAGTAACCTAAATGAATAAGGCAGGGGATGTAAGAAACAGAGGGAGTGGCAGGAACTGCAAGAGGACAGGCTCCTTCTGTATGTTGGCTGGAGGTTTGAGGAGTTCTGAGTGATAGTGTAACTGTTTTTTATTGCAATGGTAATATATACACAAATATATGTTTTGGTCAAAACTGGTGCAATTTTACACTGAAAAAGATGAATTTTACTTTCTATTTTTTATTATTTTAAGTAAAATAAAATAATAGAGGAAAAACCTTATATGTGTCAGACATAGGATATGTCTGTGCACCACAAAAATTGTTTTATGGTCTTTGGAACAACTGAGAAAATAAGGCTTCTGAAAAGATGTGAGGAATGAGATCCTGGCCCCAGGGTAGAGAGATTTGCCTCAGATGGAGGAAAGATGTGGTCCCTTTGGTAACAGGAGAAAAAGTAGTAATAAGGGAAAGCAGGCAAGCAAATTTACAGTAGAAATTTGAGAGATTTCTGACTTGATGACTTCTATTTTGCCAGTGAAGCAAGAAGCCAGTCATTGGCTTACTATGGGGGAGAAGTAGAAAGTCAGATATTTAAAGAGAGTGGTGATGGTTTAATATAGCTACAGAGGAAAATTCCAGAATGAGTGAACTAGAAAACAATGATAGGATTTTTAAGTAGTATTTCAGGCCCTTCTGAGATTGGAGATAATAAAATTAATTAGTTAATAATAATAATAATAATGGTTTTAAATCAAACTTTATTTCTCTTTTGTGTAAAGGAATTATGGAAGTAAAACTAGGGCTGGTATTTGATTTCATTAGGAATCAAACTTTTTACTTGAGTATTTTGACTTGTGACTTCCATCCTCAAGGTCATCCCATGGTTCAAGATGACTACTGCAGCTGCACCAGAAGGCAAGAAGGGGGCCTCTTCTGCTGAGTCAACTCTCTTTAAGCTTTCCTGCACCAACCACCCATTATTCTCCCTCATTAGCTGAAACAAAGTCACATGACCACACCTGCATACAAGGGCAGCTGGGAAATGCAATATTCTACTCCTGGCAGCAATGTGTCCAACTAGACATCAGGGTGCTATTATTATTATTGTTGTTGTTGTTGTTGTTGTTTGTTCATTTGTTTGTATTTTTCCAAAGTGGGAAGCAGAGAGGTAGACAGACAGACTCCTGCATGCACCCAACCAGGATCCACCAGGCATACCCACTAGGGGGTGATGCTCTGCTCATCTGGGGCATTGCTCCATTGCAACAAGAGCCATTCTAGCGCCTGAGGCAGAAGCAATGAAGCCATCCTCAGCGCCCGAGCCAACTTTGTTCCAATGGAGCTTTGGCTGCAGGAGGGGAAGAGAGAGACAGAGAGGAAGGAGAGGGGGAAGAGAGGAGAAGCAGATGGGCGCTTCTCCTGTGTGCCCTGTCTAGGAGGTGCTATTATTAAAAATTATATATTAGATGATGGAGTTGGTAGTCTCTACCATAGTGATCTTCCCTGTTGTGTGCTTTTTGTTCTTTAATAGGACATTTCAGGATGTGACCATGGAGAAAGCTGAGAGTTTATTTCACTAGTGTTGGGGTTTTATCAGATAAGTGGTATAAAAATGCTAAAACGTAAGAGTCTAGAACTGCCTTGAGAACGTGACTAAAATTATGAGCCATGGATTCTAAACTAGGTTTGAGGGAAAAGTGAGGGCTGGAGAAAGCTAATGGGTACAGATAGAGTAGAGACAGTAATGACCTGGACATCCTGATGCAGTGGAAGAAAGGTACATATGAAAGAATTGAGTGGACAGTCTTGAATAATATGAAGTCAGGGCAGAGAGAAAGAAGTTAGGCTGTGGACAGACACTGCTAATCATCATTTTAAAGAAAGAAGATGGGACAAGGATACTCTGGAAGCTCAAGTGAAGATCAGGGAGAGATAAGAATCTACCAAATCTCTTTTCTGTTTCTCTCTCCTCCCCATCTATCTTCTAACTCTATGAGTTAGTGTCTGTAGTATTTCAAACTGAGGTTGTATTGCCCCACCTCACAACCCCATGGCTCACTTTTAACTCTAGCTATTTCTGCAACAGCCAGGTGTGACCTGATGGCACTATGTCTCAGATTCATCAGGAGTCTCTCATGCTTTGTCCCAGTGTTTCTCTGATCTCCTGGGCACTCACTCATATGCAAACCTGAAAAGAGGGGAGAAAGTTAATACTTAGGGGCCAATCTTTGACCACCAGGGACCAAGGTCTGGTAAATAAGGGCCCTTCTCATCTCCTTCATGGTGGACAATTCTGAGTACATTCTACTTGACTTTCCAAGGGGTCATAGCAGGACCGAGTCCTAGGTGCCCATAATAGTGACCAGCTTTATAATACTTTTTTAAAATTATGTTAATAGATAACATGAAATTTACTACTTTAAGAATTTTACAGTATATAATTCAGTGACATCAAGTACATTCAGTTGTGAAACTATCACCACTGTCTAGTTGCAGAACATTTTTTAAAATTTTATTTAGACAATTAATTTTAACTGGGTGACATTGATCAGTTAGAGTACATAGATTCAGAGAAAGCATCTCCAGCTCGTTTTGACATTTGATTATGTTGCATACCCTTCACCCACAGTCATATTGTCTTCTGTCACCTTCTATTTGATTTTCTTTGTGACCCTCCCCTCCCCCGACCCTCTCCCTCTGCTCCCTTCCCCTCCCCCAGTAACCACCACACTCTTGTCCATGTCCATGAGTCTCAATTTTGTGTCCCACCTATGTATGGAATCATACAATTCTTAATTTTTTCTGATTTACTTATTTTACTTAGTATAATGTTATCAAGGTCCATCTATGTTGTCATAAGTGATTCTATGTCATCATTTCTATGGCTGAGTAGTATTCCATAATATATATGTACCATATCTTCTTTATCCAGTCATCTATTAAAGGGCTTTTTGGTTGTTTCCATGTCTTGGCCACTGTGAGCAATGGTGCAATGAACATGGGGCTGCATGTGTCTTTACATACCAATGTTTTTGAGGTTTGGGGGTATATGCCCAGCAGGGGAATTGCTGGGTCATATGGTAGTTCTATTCTTAATATTTTGAGGAACCACCATACTTTCTTCCATAGTGGTTGTACTACTTTACATTCCCACCAAAGTGAATGAGGGTTCCTTTTTCTCCACAGCCTCTCCAACACTTGTTATTACCTGTCTTATTGATAATAACTAATCTAACAGGCATGAGGTGGTATCTCATTGTAGTGTTGATTTGCATTTCTCTAATAGCTAATGAAGATGAGCATCTTTTCATATATCTGTTGGCCATTTGTATTTCTTCCTGGGAGAAGTGTCTGTTCATGTCCTCTTCCCATTTTTTTATTGGATTGTTTGTTTGCTTGTTTGTTGTTGAATTTTGTGAGTTCTTTGTATATTTTGGATGTGAGGCCCTTATCTGTGCTGTTGTTTGAAAATATCATCTCCCATTTAGTTGTCTGTCTGTTTTGTTGCCAGTTTCTTTTGCTGTGCAAAAGCTTCTTTGTCTGATGTATTACCATTCATTTATCTTTGCCTTTACTTCCCTTGCCTTTGGAGTCAAATTCATAAAAAGCTCTTTATGGCCAAGGTCCATGAGTTTAGTACCTATGTTTTCTTCTATGTAATGTATTGTTTCAGGTCTTATATTTAGGTCTTTGATCCATTTTGAATTAATTTTGGTACAAGGGGACCAACTGTAATCGAGTTCCATTCTTTTGCATGTGGCTCTCCAGTTTTCCCAGCACCATTTATTGAAGAGGCTTTCTTTTCTGCATTGTGTGTTTTTGGCTCCTTTATTAAAGATTATTTGACTCTAAATATGTGGTTTCATTTCTGGACTCTATTCTGTTCCATTGGTCTGAGTGTCTATTTTTCTGCCAATATCATGCTGTTTTGATTATCGTGACTCTATAATATAATTTGAAGTCAGGTATTGTAATGCCCCCAGCTTCGTTCTTTTTCCTTAGGATTGCTTTGGCTATTCAGGGTTTTTATAGTTCCATATAAACCTGATGGGTTTTGTTCCATTTCTTTAAAAAATGACATAGGAATTGCATTAAATTTGTATATTATTTTGGGTAATATGGTTATTTTTACTATATTTATTCTTCTTATCCAAGAACAAGAAATATTTTTTCATTTTGTTGTATCTTTTTCTATTTCCCTTAACAATGCTTTGTAGTTTTCATTATATAGGTCCTTTACTAGTTGCAGAACATTTTTATCATCCCCCCCAAAAAAAACCTCATACCTACGTAGCCATCACTCTTTATTTCTCCCTAACCCAACCATGAATCTATGAATTTGCCTATTCTAGATATGCCATGTAAATGAAATCATATAATATACTCCCTTTTCTGGCTGGATTAGTTTTTTAGCACATATTTTTGAGAATCATCCATGCTGAAGCATGTATCAGTACTTCATTTCTTTTCTTTGTTTTGTAAAACAAAATTTATTAGTACTTTATTCCTTTTTATGACAGAATAATATACCATTGTATACCATGTTTCATTTATGTATTCATCAGCTGATAAACATTTAGGTTGTTTCTACCTTTGGCTATTGTGAATGATAACACATTTTGATATTGGCTTTTCCTCCTTTCCTGTTAGCACAGGAGCTAGAATGGTGTGAAAGAAGCTGCAAGTAGTAAGGCTATTGCTACAGTCCAGGTGGAAGGAGGCAGCTTGGAAATCTGAACTCAGGCAGCAGGGGTAGAAAAAAGGGGCTAGATTTGAGAAACATGCAGAATTAGAAACAACTGCACTTGGTGACAGTGTGAGAAAAACAGGAGCCTGAGGGAGAGGGGAGGAAAATGAGGATGATGCCACAATTTTAACTTAAAAACAATGTTTTTAAATTGTTGCCATTTTTAGAGCCCAAACACTTGATAATTTTGACAGTTAGTATATTAATAACTGTTAAGCTAATAAACGCACATCAATCCAACCAGCTGTGGGGACAAGTATTTTCAGGTTCCTAGGAGCAGGGCCACTTTTAGAGTTTGCAGGGCCCCAGGCAAATGAAAATTTTTTGTAGGGCCCTTGTCTAGATTAAAATTTAAATCACTCAGAGTCAGCCTGTCAGTACCATTTGGCAACTCAATCTTGCAAAAGCCCTCAAAGAAATATCACATTGGCCATTGGGAGTGATCTGCTCATCAGGCTGCCCTCCTGGAACCTGATCCTGGCCTGAGATCCCATAGATGACCACATAGATGTGAATCCTGGAACTCCTCAGGGCATCCCTGAGGAGTCAAACCCACATGTGTGGGGAGGAGAAATAGGCCAGGGGAAAGAAGAAAGCATAGAGAGTCAGAAGTCCTCAACATAGTAAAATGGGGATTGGGGCCCATGTGGGACCAGGTCGAGGTGGCACAGCACTGTCATCCCCTGCTGGAGAGGAATTTGGAAACCTTTAGGGATGACACTCCAAAGTGCAGGGCCTTCTGAGAGCCTTACTCACCCAGGTCCAAGGGTGGTAGAATGACCTGGGATTAACGTGAACTTCAGGAACCAGAATTAGAGATGGAAACCAGCATTTGTTTTAACTGCGTCCTACTTGCCACATACCATGTAAGATCTTTGCTCCTTTTTATCCTCATAAATACCTTGGTAGGTGGGTACTATTATCAAACCCATTTTACAGATGAAAAAACTGTCCAGGGAGACTATGTGATTTCCCTCAGGTCACCCAGTGGTAAATTCAGGTTCTAAAATGTGTTCCCTTTTTATACCCTATGTTACTGCCCATAAAAAGTCTTGACTTTTCCATTTCTATTAAAAGGCATGTACTATTTCTGTATATGAAGTATGGCACTCTGTTCTTTTCTCTGGTTGTTGGACATTCTCCAGCTGACTGTGTACATTCCACACTCTGTTCCTTTGATTAGGTTTCAGCTATGGCCTGAAGTTCCCCTGATCTCCTGACAAAGGGACATGGAGCAGGAACACCTTTCCCTGGTTTGCCTCTTATGGTTCCATAGCTCCTAAACCCCTACTGTAGGCCCAGGAATTCCTGACAATTACCTGCTTGCTATTTTGGAAAGGTTCAACTCACATGTGGACTGAACTCAAGCAACTCCCTGAACAACTTTTAAACCAGAAGAAAAGCCATTAGGCTAGGTCATGGAAGGTTTATTTAAAACCTGACAGGAAGCCAGATTAAGATCATTCTTTGTCAGTCTGTGGTAATGTTAATGATTATTCTGGTTTGGATTCTCATTGCTTGGGACAGACTTTGGGCAAAAATCATTAAGGTGAGGTGTGGCAGTTCTCAAACCTTGGCTGACAAAACCACATACCTAGGCAAGGGGCAAGGTCAGAATTTAAGGACAGAAATGTGACTAAGCGATTGTTTCAACACTTCACCAAAAGCCCTACCTGAGAGATGGCTTCATCTCCTAAGAGGTGTTGGCTTGGGACCAAGTAAGAGCTTTACTACTTTAACAGACGCCTTGGTCTCCTCCTGTTGAACCCCCACCTTTTACACCAACTCATTATTTATAATCTCATAAAATATATACAAATGAACCAATAAAATAGAGCTCCTGTGGAGGCAGCAACTCAGGATTTTCTTTAGAAGGAAACCCCATTTCCTTGTAAGCATAGCATTCTGAAAGACAGCACATGGTGTTTATATAGTGAAAAACTGTATAGTGTTTATGAACAAGACAAGATGTCCTGTGACTTCAGCAACATCTCAGGGCTGGGGAGGGTGAGGTTCTTCTAAATGTAATCATTAATCAAAGTTTCAGGGTTTAAAACAACAGGTATTTCTACTCATGGGAGAGAATTATAGTTCCCTGAAAAATGACACTTACTTATGATCTCAGAGTAAAGAAGATGCTCCCTAGAGGGGTCTAATATCAGCACAGACTATTTCTTCTATGTACAAATTTATCCCAGGATCTGAAACTCTTAATGTTTGACCTGTACAAATGAGATTATAGATATGGAATGAGGAACTAAAAAAGGAATCTGGTTTCTAAGGTACTTAATACAAAAGTAGCAGAATTTCTGGATGAGAAAATTACTTTCAGGTTAACTCATTTCACAGTACTAGTCCCAAAACTTGGCCATTCCATTTAGTTTTCAAGTTAGGATGTCTAGACTGAGCACCTGGGGTAGCTGCCTGGAACATCAGCCCCAGGAAATACCACACATTTCCATCATAGTTTCAGGCTTGGTTGGTTGTTCTGAACAAAAGGACAATGGTTTCCTTCAATGGCTTGTGTTTAGCTGCTGCCCAATGCCTTGGTCATTTGACTTCAGCGTGGCATGAAATCACGGGCCTGTAAAAAGAGTAGAGACAGAGAAGAGTTACGTAAGGTTTGGGTCTCAAAGTCAACAGAAATGAGTTTCAGGTTGCTGAGACAATGCACAGAAGAGAGTTTTGGCATTTCAGGGGCAGGGTCTATGCTGCCTGTCTGGCCAGTCCAACCAGCAGCATACTCTCAGAGGTATTTCCCTCAAGTGCCAGCTTGACTGTTCCAGTTTGGATCCACAAAATGCCAAGTCAGTTTGTCATGGCAGTTAGTTGTTCTTACACAGAACATTACAGATTAGTGCGATGTTGTGGGATTTAGCACAAGCCTTGGAATTACCTCAAGACTGTATCACTACAGGATTCTCAAACCTGAGTTTGAATCCTGCCTCTCTGATTATCTTGTGTCCATGAACAAATTACATTTCTTCTCTAATCCTCAGTTTCCTCACCTTCAATGGGGACAAAATAATACTACATCTCTGCAGGCTGTAAGGATTACAACCTGTATGCTTAAAAGCACTTGGCCCAGTTATGGGCACAGAGTCAGCTCTCAATAAATAGAAAAGACTGACTATTTAGAAAGCATTTATCTGCCCAAGTAGAGCCCTTCTCTTTTCTTGGCTTCCTTATTTTTACTGATGGGGCCCTTGGCTAGGACTCCAGAAGTTGACTGGTTGACAATGAACTTCATTACCTGCCATCCCATTTCAGTTCTGGGTAATTCACGCACTGTCCTGATGTGCTTACATATGGTGATTAGCTCAGTAAATGACTCGGGTTTCTGGGTATTAAAGGAGGCAGGACTATGGGTTGTTGACACTTTATTTGATATAATAAATGTGGGTGGGTGAAGGTGTTTGTTGAGAACCACAAGGCTGGGTCCAGCATCTAGAAATAGCTGAGCCTCACAGAGGACTTGAGTTACCTCAAAAGTTTCCTGCTGAATGTGAAACAATAACGATAACTTACATTCTCTAGATTTCTTAATTCACCATCACTTGACTGAGTGAATGTCACCAATGTCAGAGAAAGAAAATGTTACTTTAAAAAAAATTTATCATAGTGTAGCCTGACTAGGTGGTGGTGCAGTGGATAGAGCATTGGACTGGGACGCAGAGAAGCCAGTTTTGAAACCCCAAAGTCGCTGGCCTGAGCACTAACTCATCCAGCTTGAGCACAAGCTCACCAGCTTGAGCGCTGGGTCGCTGGCTTGTGCGTGGGATCATAGACATGACCCCATTGTCACTGGCTTGAGCTCAAAGATTGCTGGCTTGAAGCCCAAGGTCGCTGGCTTGAGCAAAGGGTCACTCACTCTGCTGGAAGCCTCCAATCAAGTCACATATGAGAAAGCAATCAATGAATAACTAAGGAGCTGCAATGAAGAATTGGTGCTTCTCATCTCTTTCCCTTCCTGTCTGTCTGTCCCTATCTGTTCTTCTCTCTTTCTGTCTCTGTCACACACAAAAAATTATCATAGTATAAATGCAACAGAGGGGATTCAAGTTAATAAGTGTATGTCTTATGTCTTTAAATTCAAAGATTGTCCTGACCAGGCGGTGGCACAGTGAATAGAGCATCAGACTAGGATGCAGAGGACCCAGGTTCGAGACCCCGAGGTCACCAGCTTTAGTGTGGACTCATCTGGTTTGAGCAAAGCTCACCAGCTTGGACCCAAGTTTGCTGGTTTGAGCAAGGGGTTACTCAGTCTGCTGAAGGCCCATGTTCAAGGCACATATGAGAAAGCAATCAATGAACAACTAAGGTGTCACACAAAAAAACTGATGATTATACTTCTCATCTCTCTCCGTTGCTGTCTGTCTGTCCCTATCTATCCCTCTCTCTGACTCTGTCTCTGTAAAAAATAAAAAATAAATAAATTCAAAGATTGGCTTCACTATCTCCTCCCAATGAATTAAAAGCTTAAATTTATAGATTTAAGAGAGTAGAAGATACCTATACATCAAGTCTTGCTGTATTCTCTCTTTCTTTTCTCTCCCTTCTGGGACCAAATGGCTTTCAGCTCCCTTTTCATCTCTTATGTTCTTCTTGTGTCTTACTTCCTTATATGTATTCCAGCATCATGGCCTAAAGTTAAAGTCTAAATAATCTAAGGGACCAGATTTATTAGATTGAGAGGGTATGAGAAATATCTGGCTCCAAGAAATTAAACACCCACAATGAGAGATCCTTGTTCTGTTTGTTTATGAAGTACCAGGTGTTGGGAATACAAAAATGAATAAGATACTATTCTTGCCCTTAAGAAACTCAATCTGGAGAACACAGACTAGAAAACAGATTATAACACAACATGGTAAGTGCAATATGGATGATATTTACAAGGTGCTATGGCAATACAGAAGGGCAACCTATTTCAGACTGAAAAGGGGTGGGGAGGGCAGTGGATTCAAATCAGGGAATGCTTTCCAAAGATAAGCTTTGAAAGTCAAGTAGGAGTTGTATTACCAACATTGGGATGGTGTGAGAATAAGGTAAGAGGGGCAGTGTCAAGAATCCCAACTAGGAGTCCACGTTGGGTGAGCAAGCCAAGTGGTTGTATGGTTGCATCTTGGAGACCAGTAGAACTTGCAGCATGGCCAACCAATTGACTGAAAAGCTGAATAAAGAATTCACTGAAACTTTTTCATTATTTGACAGGATGGTGATAGAACCATAACAACAAAGGAATTGGAAATGGAAACTGTAATGAGGTCTCCTGGGCAGAATCCCACAGAAGCAGAGTTATAGGACATGATTAATGAAGTGGATGCTAATGCTAAATCACAATTGACTTTCTGAAATTTCTGACAATGATGGTAGGAAAAATGAAAGATATAGGCAATAAAAAAAAATTAGAGAAGCATTTTGATAAGGGTGGCAATGGCTATATTACTGCATCAGAGATTCACCATGTGATGGCAAACCTTAGAGAGAAGTTAACAGATGAAGAGGTTGATGAAATGATCAGGGAAGCAGATATTGATGGTGATGGTCAATTCAACTATAGAGAGCGTACAAATGATGACAGCAGAGTGAAGACATTGTATAAAATGTGTTAAATTTTTTTATACAAAATCATTTATTTGCCTTTTCTTTGTAACTTACCTGCAAAAGATTTCCCCTACTATTAAAAAAAAAAAGAGCATGTTGGCTCTGACCAATTTGCTCAGTGGATAGATCATCAGCCCTGTGTGCAGACATCCCAGGTTTGATCCCCAATCAGGACACACATGAGAAGCAACCATCTATTTCTCTTCCCCTCTTTCTCCCCCTTCTCTCTCTCTTCCCCTCTCACAACTAGTGGCTCGATTAGTCCAAGTGTTGGCTTCAGGCACTGAGGATAGCTCAGTTGATTCAAGCATCAGCCCCAGATGGGTTGCCGGATGGATTCTGGTTGGGGCACATGTGGTAGTTGTCTTTCTATCTCTCCTCCTCTCAAAAAAAAAATGCATGTATAGTAATTAGGACTTTATTCCTCCATGTTTTTCTTCCCTTATTTTACTGTCATTATCCTGAAACCTTATTTTAGAAAATCTATCAAGTAATGTGTTGCATGTGGCTTACTCTGGATAAATCTAAACCTTTCCACACATCTGAATTCAGATGAAGTTGGTCATATGAAAGGAACATCTTTTTTAAAGCAGTTTTCTTTAGGAAATGTCCGCATTTTGTTGTTGAAGTGTGAAGTTTAACTCTACATGGTCTATGAACAGTTGATAATATATACTTAAAAGTTGCACTATTATAAAATAGGTGTATTAATTAAGGTACTTATACACTATTATTTTTGTACTGCTCATCCTGTACCATAAACATCTTCTTTTATTGTTATTTGATTTTTAAATTTTGTTTAGCCACTTAAAGAAAGTCTGCTTATGGAATAATTTGCCTCAAATCCATTCCAAGTTGTATATTTGTTTTCCAATAAAAATAATTTTATTCCTCTTCTCTCCCAGAAGTCTCAAGTAGGAGAACATCGTAAGTAAGGGAATGGAGGCAGGAAACAGTATCGTGTGCTTTAGGACCTAGGTATAGTTCTACATAATGGGGATATTAAGTAAGGGGAGCAGGTGTGGCAGGGGATTAGACATTCTGGCTTTCTGAAAAAGCTGCTAATAAAGTATGTATACAGAGTATGTATAATAAATAGTAATATAGAAATAAATAAAAATGGGGAAAAAAACAAGACAATGGGTCTGAATAAAAGTGGTTCCAGGAGGGGCTCTGGGAGCCAAGAGCTGCCAAACTTGGGTCATCTCACAGAGGATTTGCTCCTCTTATTCATCAAGCTACAATTTGTATTTCTAGTTCAGCCATTTTTATTTGCCAATTCTATTCATGTATTTGGTCTGGTTATGTATAGAAGCAAAAGGAAAAAGTGGGTGAAAGTAGTGGATAAGAAGGAGGTTATAAAATAGATATTTGAGTAAGTAACTCTCCATTTGGATGTCTCACAGACATCCCAAAGTCAACACATCCAGCCTGAAACTTCTGATCAATGCCTACAAATCTACCCTGCCTGTAGTCTCCCCCAATTCAGTTGATGAGAACTCCAACTTTCCAGTTACTTAAATTCTTGGAGCCTAAATTCTTGGAGCCCACCCTTCATTCCTCTCTTTCTATTATAGTCTATAGCCAGTTCATTAGGAAATTCTGTTGGCTCATCCTTGAGAATATAGCCCAAATGCCACCATTTTCACTATCCCAGCTGAATCAACATCATTTCTCATCATGATTACTGCACAGCCTTCCAAAAAGTCTCCCTGCTTTAAATCTTGACCTCCTGCATCTATTCTCCTCAGTGTCCAGAGGGAGGTCCCAGGTTCAAAACTCTGAGGTCATGGGTTCATCTAGCTTGAGCTCTGGGTCACTGGCTTTAGCCCAAAGGTTGCTGGCTTGAAGCCCAAGGTCACTGGCTTGAGTCCAAAGTCTCTGGCTTGAGCAAGGGGTCCCTGGCTCAGCTTGAGCCATCTGTCATGCCCACCCCCATCAAGGCACATATGAGAAGCAATCAATGAATGATGAAAGTTGCACAACTACAAGTTGATGCTTCTCATCTCTCATCCTCTCACCCCTCACTAAAAAAAGAAATAAATAGAAATTCAGTGGATTGAGGTCTAACTCTGCTTTATGTGTGTGTGTATGTTATTAAAATTTTCTTTTTAAATTTAAATTTTATTTTTTAATTATAGTTTATATTCAGTATTCTTTTGTACTAGTCTCAGGTGTTTAGTATAGTAAACAACCATATACTTTACAAAGTGTTCCCCCCAATATTTCCAGTACCCAACTGGCACCTTTCATAGTTATTACAATATTATTGACTATATTCCTTATGCTGTATTTTACATCCCCATGACTATTTTGTAACTACCAATCTGTACTTCTTAATCCCTTCACCATTTTTACCCAGTCCCCCAACTCCCCTCTCCTCTGGCAACCATCAGCCTGTTCTCTGTATCCATGTAGACTCTGCTTTTTAAATCGAGGGTTTTTTTTGGAGGAGTGATGATGGCAAAGTTTATTTCCCTCTTAAGTGTTGGTTATGTTGCTGATCTATTTACAAATAAGAAAGCTCATCTTTGCTAACTTTTCCTGAAATAGCAAGTATAAATATGAATCAGAGGTTGAAGCTCTAATGAAAAGTTTAAAAGTGTACTAAGACAAAGGCTAAGAAATGAGAAAAGCAGCATGTAGTGTAATATCCTAAAAATCATTCTTACTACAATTTATTTCCTATCCTTAGTCTGCCAATTAGGTAGCAAATGACTTTTCACATAAGTATTAGGGCAAGGTCTTTCCTCTCCCTCTATTAAACTTGTTTTGAGAGTTACACACCATGTCATGCCCACTGAAGCATCACCACATACTAGGAATATCTTGTGTGTTTGAGCTCATGAGCATATTTAATTGCATGTTCCTACTCCCTCAGATTAACATTTTGGCAACATTAGCTCATTTCATTTCCAAAAGACATGGGGTAACCATGATCCAAAGTTGAGCAAAAGGTGATGAGGATTAGCTGGAAATTGCAATCAGGGAGAAGGGTCAGGTGCAATCTGTAACACTAGGAGTAACACTGGGAAGTCTATTGCCTTAACCTAGGCCAACGCAGCTAAATTTGAAAAACTCTTAAATAGGGACCTTTAAAACTTTGATGTTCCCCATCCCCATACACAGCATTTAAAGGATTTTTTTATATCTGTTTGTACATGGTAGGCACAATAGTAAAGTTCAAATATAATTTGAGTGTCAGGTTGGAACTTCATCCAACAAGTATTTATTGAACATCTACTATGATGGGGGTAGAGAAGTAAACTAGACAGACACAATTCCTTCCCTTAGTCAAGAAACTACCTCTCCAAAACCAAGTGTTTTATGTCATTGTCCAAGATAAATAAATGCGCAGTCTTAGAACTAAACTGTGGAATTATTACATAATTATTAATATCCAAGGAAATCTCAACCTTCTCTAAAGCTGATTATACATTTTATGATTTCTGTTCTACATATTTTCCTGCTCCTTTTAATTTTTAAAGATTTTATTTATTGATTATACAGAGAGAAGGGGACGGATGAAAAGTATCAATTCATAGTTGCTTCAATTTAGTTATTCATTGATTGCTTGTCATATAAGCCTTGAACAGACGAGCCCAGGGTTTTGAACTGGCGACCTCAGTATTCCAGGTAGATGCTCTATGCATGGTGCCAACACGGGCCAGGCTCTCCTCCTTTTAAACAGCAAGTCCAAATGTGATTATGCAGGATTCATGACATACTTTGTCAGTCTGATGCTATTTTATATTCTCTTCTTCATAACTGAAGTCAAAAAGCTTAGTTCAGCCTGACCAGGCGGTGGCGCAGTGGATAGAGCGTCGGACTGGGATGCTGAAGACCCAGGTTCGAGACCCCAAGGTCGCCAGCTTGAGTGCGGGCCCATCTGGCTTGAGCAAAAGCTCACCAGCTTGGACCCAATGTCGCTGGCTCCAGCTAGGGGTGGCTCAGTCTGCTGAAGGCCCGCGGTCAAGGCACATGTGAGAAAGCAATCAGTGAACAACTAAGGTGTTGAAACAGCAACGAAAAACTAATGATTGATGATGCTTCTCATCTCTCTCTGTTCCTGTCTGTCTGTCCCTATCCCTCTCTCTGACTCTCTCTCTGTCCCTGAAAAAAAAACAAATGCTTAGTTCAGTTTTAATATGACACTACATATTATTGGATGGTCCCCATAACTTAAGACCTCACCTTAGTAACTGGTTCTTCTATTATTGACCAGATTCTTCAAAGAGCACAGGCTTCTTTAGCACAGGGAGAGAGTGTTTGGTTACATTTAAGGCTGCTATATGGGAGTAGTATCCAGATGTCATGGAGGGTGCGTCTCAGAGTAGATATGGGTTGTTTGAAGTTATGTTTGGGATCACAAAATGCCTATAGAATACACCAGGACTTGCAAAATCTGAGATCACTGAAAGAGAAGACCAAGGCAATGCCTGGGCACTGGAACACATCTATTATGTATCAAATTCCTAACATCGTTAAAGAGGATTAAATCTGTAGAAAGATGAAAAACGGACACTCAGTGGTAAAATCCTAAAGCACACAGGAAATAGCAGCACTGGCCTCTGAAGAACACATCCCAGAAGAGTTGTTCTTAACCTGTTTTCATATCCTCACTAATATGATACTGTTTTTGAGAGTGTAACAGTAGAGATTCATAAGAAATTCTCTCTCTTCCTTAGGTCTTTCATTAACTCTCATCACTACCCTCAAATTCCATTACAGACTTTTAGAACAAAAATATTCAGAGGTGAAATAGAGAAGCAAAAACTATTGTCCAATTTGAGGTCTCAATCTGGCCCATATCCCTAAATGCTGCAGATTACTGCTATGAAACTGGGATCTAGCACCAGTCCATACAGAGCACTGTTCCTAAGGCACAAAGTAAATGTCACTGACAAAACTTTTAAGTGCTCTAATGAGTAGATCTTGAGATATTACTAGCTCCTTAACCGAGTATGATGCAAGAATGATGTTAGAGGTGGAGTGCATGCTTAATCTGGTAATCACTTACAGAAAATGTGGTAATTTCTCTGGAAACAAGCTCGATTAATCATAACGCACCATACTAGGCAGTGCTTGAGAGAATAGGCACCATTGCACTATTAATTTGGCTCTAGCATACACCCATATTACCTTTATGATTCCACCACCACCATACCACCACCACCTTTCCCCCCCCAAGAGTAATGAATTAATAATGGTTGGTGGCACTATCTAAAAGAATGCAGCCTGACCAGGCGGTGGCGCAGTGGATAGAGTGTCGGACTGGAATGCAGAAGACCCAGGTTCGAGACCCCGAGCTCGCCAGCTTGAGCACGGGTCCATCTGGCTTGAGCAAAAAAAGCTCGCCAGCTTGGACCCAAGGTCACTGGCTCCAGCAAGTGGTGGCTCAGTCTGCTGAAGGCCCATGGTCAAGGCACGTGTGAGAAAGCAATCAATGAACAACTATGGTGTCGCAACGACAACGAAAAACTAATGATTGATGCTTCTCATCTCTCCGTTCCCGTCTGTCCCTATCTGTCCCTCTCTCTGACTCTCTCCCTGTCCCTGTAAAAAAAATAAAATAAAATAAAAGAATGCATTATAGTGTTCCTTGGGCTTTGGAGTCATTTCTTGATTAGTATGCTGGTATTATTACACAGCTGAGAACTCTCATTTCATCAATATTCTGTCTTGATCTGCTCCTGAATGTTGTAAGTAGGCTGTAATGACTGAGAAACAGTAAATAAAAAAGCAAGGAGCCTTTTCCCCTTCTGATTATATTCCTGCCAGTTACCTAGACCCACCTATAATCTTACCGGATGCCTATCTGTAGTTATCCTTGTCTCCCAGGACGCATTTATGACTGTAACAACTTCCTTTGAAAGGCTCTTGCAGTCTCAGTGAAGTTAAAACTAGACATAGGGTGTCTTCTCCTGATGAAGGTTAAAGCCTTCATCTAACAGCCAACATTGCCCTCTCCACACACTCAGGTTTGTTTGCTACTCAGTTTTCACATTAACCACTTTTCACATTTATATGCAAAGTTGTTATAATAAAAAATATTTAGGGAAAAAGGGTTCTGTGGAATACTAAGTCCATCAAGATGTTAATATCGCCTGACCAGGCGGTGGCGCAGTGGATAGAGTGTCGGACTGGGATGCGGAAGACCCAGGTTCGAGACCCTGAGCTCGCCAGCTTGAGTGTGGGCCCATCTGGCTTGAGCAAAAGTTCGCCAGCTTGGACCCAAGGTCGCTGGCTCCAGCATGTAAAAAATAAAAATAAAAAAAGAAGGAAGATGTTAGTATCGATAGTACTTGTAGAATTTAGGTACTTGTAGAATCTCAAGATATTATTAACCTTTCAAGGACTGAAGACTAATAAATACTAAAGTGGTACATTTGGTACCACCAAAGCCATTACCTTTTTTTTTTTTTTTTTACAGGGACAGAGAGAGAGAGTCAGACAGACAGAGGGATAGATAGGGACAGACAGACAGGAAGGGAGAGAGGTGAAAAGCATCAATCATTAGTTTCTCGTTGCCCTTGTAACACCATAGTTGTTCATTGATTGCTTTCTCACATGTGCCTTGACCGCGGGCCTTCAGCAGACCGAGCAACCCCTTGCTGGAGCCAGCCACCTTGGGTCCAAGCTGACGAGCTTTTGCTCAAGCCAGATGGGCCTGCACTCAAGCTGGCAAGCTCAGGGTCTCGAACCTGGGTCTTCTGCATCCCAGTCCAACTCTCTATCCACTGCGCCACCGCCTGGTCAGGCGCCATTACCTTTTGAGACAATTTAGATGAGAAATTAAGGCTTACATTTTAAGGATGAATACCTAAGATTATTTCATAATCTCACAAGGCACACTAGGACAGATGATCCATTTAAAGGGGATAATCAAGGAGAGTTTAATTAAGATACTAATTAAAAGGGGGTGAGCCAGGTTGAGAAGCCAAGTCATGATGGTGAAGTACCTCAGCAGTGTCCAGGTCTTTCTGCAATGATAGAAATGTTCTACATCTACATAGTCCAATGCCATAGCCATTAGCCACATGTGGCTATTGAACACTTAAAATATGGATAATGCAACTAAGCCATTGAATTCTTAATTTTATTTAATCTCTATTAATTTAAGTTTAAATAGTCACATAGCTAATGGTTACTATATTGAACAGTGCAGCTCAGGTCTAGCAACGAACATTACAACTCCTAGGCCTGAAGAGCTAAGAAGGAACACTTACTGGAATTTGGAGTCATGCAGAATCAGAGCTGTAATCTTACAGGACAGGATTACATGACAGAAAATGTGGCCTTTGACAAAAAAATACAGACTCTGCCAACTTGCAGACTGGTAGGGTAAACACTAGGAATACCCTGATCCACTCTTCTTGCCCTACATCCCCCTCTGGTGCCTCTGACTGGTAGAACGCACCAGAAACTAAAGAACAAGGAAACTCATTGATGCAGTCCATGAAGGTTGGACTCCTGAGGCACAGACCATAGTGATGAATGGAGAGTAGATATGAAGCAAAACATTATCATACCATGTACACAATGAGTAAGAACATCAAAATTGTTTGGTTTATAAGCACTTATAAATCTAAATAAATATGGAGCCAGTGGCAAAAATGAAACAAAAGTATGTCTTTCAATAAAGTCCGACAAATATTATTATTAAACCTATCCCAGAGTTCTCTGCTACACTAAATGGCACAATGTTTTGTTTTGTTTTTTTATTTTTCTGAAGTGAGAAATGGGGAGGCAGAGACTCCCACATGTGCCTGAATGGGATCCACCTAGCATGCCCACCAGGAGGCAATGCTCTGCCCATCTGGCCTGTTGCTCCATTGCAACCAGAGCCATTCTAGTGCCTGAGGCAGAGGCCATGGAGCCATCCTCAGCACGCGGGGCCAACTTTGCTCCATTGGACCCCTGGCTGTGGGAAAGGAAGAGAGAGACAGAGGGAAAGGAGAGGGGAGAGAGGGGAGAAGCAGATGGTTGCTTCTCCTGTGTGCCCTGGCTGGGAATTGAACCTGGGACTTTCACATGCCAGGCCAACACTCTACTGCTGAGCCAACCGGCCAGGGCCCACAGAGCTTTTAATCAAACTGTAACTGGGTTCATTTCAGGTTTCACACATGAAGAATGAGGTCAACTATATTCAACCTTAGATTCTTATCAAGGATCTTTGCAAAACTTTTTCCCAGATACCATCTCAAATCATAAAGTCTAGGAGTGGAAATTTTACTTGACTTAGGTTAAAGATCATTGTAACTCAATAAATTGATAAACATAGATTAGAAAACAGAGAAAGACCAATTAACTAGATCTAAAGGTCCCCAATTCCTACTCTAGGACTGTACGCCCACTCTCTTAAGATAGGCCTACTTAAGTTTTTTTTTTTTGTATTATCTCTCTGAATGATGCTATGTATTTTTAAATACTTTTACTTTCTTCACTAGATAGTAGTGCTAATTTTAAAAAAGGGGGAGGGGCATGGAGGGCTTGGTAATTTCTATAAAGCCAAAGTCAAATTCCATTTGTAGAAACCTTTATTACTTTAGTGGGTCCTGAATATATCAAAAGTCCAGTCCTTACTGCCCAGCACTCAGAGAAGAAAGATCTAATGTTACTGTATTGGGGTTAAAGTAGGTGCCAAAGGAAAAGCAGTTCCCACCACCTCCAAGGAGCAGGAGCTGCCGCTCTTCAGGAAGGAGGATGCTAGTATGGTTATGCAACATTAACGGCCATGGCACATATGTTGTGTCAATCTGATACTCAGAGCTCATTCCTGTAGTCAAATTGATAACAGTCACTCCAGGAACTGAGGAGGAATGAATCCAGACCCCTCCAACCAGTAGAAGCTTCCCATTAAGCACGTGAGCTGTGTGAGAGTACCTTGGGGTAATGGGAGGCTGGATGTCTACTGATTCCCAGAGGAATCCACAAGTGACTGGTTTCAGAAAGAGTACAGAACTCAATGGCTCCTCAGAAGCACCCAGACCTCCAGCAATAAGGGCTCCCCCTTGCCAGCTGCAGGCACTGTGGGAATGCCGACCTTCAGGTGTCTCCCCCTCTACTGGGATCCTGACCCAAGCCATTGTCTGCACATGAAGAAAATGCCAGTCACTTAGTACAGGTTCCACTACATTTCGACCCCCATACACAAACAAATATTTCTGATTTTTATAGGATACTTCTGTTGTTGAATGCCGCCAACATGACAAAGTGGAATCTTCTTCTGGCCCAGCCTTTGTTACTTTAACGTTTAGATCCTCAGTACTATTATCCTCTCTCCTATAAAAATGAAGTTGGAGAATTCCTAAGGCTGGAGTTACTGGGGACAATCTCCCTCCCAGAACCAGAACCTGAGTATCTGAAAGTCTTGTCATGGTGTGATAAAGGCGTCCATCCCACTGAACTTCAGTCCCCCAACTGCATATTTGTTTGCCTTTCCATTCTAAGTCACAGTATCTTAAAAGCAAGTGAAACTTGCTCATTCGGCAATGTCGCCCATCCTGCTCCCCAAATCCACCTCCACTGAGAATAATATCTGGGCTCAAAAGGACAGAGGCGTGGCCATATCTCTTCAAGTGTGGGCTCTGGATGTCACTAGTGACAACATTGGCAGGGAGGATTCCTGAAGTGGAAGCAGGCTCTACCCGAGGAAACAGCTCTGAGGATGGAAACACCAATGTTTTTGAAAAAGTGTCTCCCCTAGAAGCAGCCAGAATGAAATAGTGGGCACATTTCAAATGCCATTCCTCAAACTCGTCAAAGGGTTCGAGATTTTCCATGCGCTGGCGTTCTTCTGCCGGCAAAAAGCAGCGATAGAATTCATTCATGTCTACTGCACTGCAGGCAGTCCAGCCAGCCTGAAGGAAGCGGCGCTCCTGCGACTCCACGTCGGGAAAGCGGTCCAGGCCATGCAGAGGAGAATTTAGCTGCCGAAAATGTTGCTGCATGAACTGGCCAAAGGTGTCATGCGGCCTCATCTGCTCGTAGATCACGAAAAGGACATTAGAAAAACGCCGGGCTGCCCAGGAGATGAGGGCCGCGGAATCATCTGGCTCCAGGTACGTCAGCACGGCCTCAGCCAGGAGCAAAGTGGGTGCGGCCGCATCAAGGCCCGTGGCGGCCAGGGCCTGGTCCAGTCGCTCGAGGTGCCTCAAGTCCAAGCCCAGGATGCGGTAGTCCAGGCTCTCAAAGCACAGAACTGACGCGGAATCCCCGCCCTGGAAAGGACCAGTTATCGCACACAATTCCGGCGTATCTCGAATCCTCTCTGCTTTGCGCTGCGCCACGTTCGGATAATCTACCTCCCACACAGCAGCCCAAGCCAGGAGGCCTGCACTTTTGAGGCGAAAATAGAGCGAGTCTGAGCCTGCGCCAAGTGACAGGATCTGAGCACGACGCGCACTCGGGACTCTACACATCTGTTCCAGGAAGGCGCATATGCAGTGTCCTACAGCGCGTGCGCGGACGTAGTAGCCGCGGTGGATGAGCGGCGCGCGGCGCACAGTCCCCGGAACTAGCAATGCGGCAAAGGTGTCGTGCACGTACCCGCGCGCTGCTAGGGAACTCTTGCTGAGCGCACTACTATCGTTGGTACTCTGCACTGCCCCCTCCTGACGCTTGCGGCTCCGAGGGCCCATGGCCAGAAGATACTCAAGGGCCTCGGTTCTTCACTGTGGTGAGCTGCTCCTCCGCCCTAGTTACCCATCTCGCTGACTTCGGTGCCGAAAACTCACCCCTCCTCCGTGACTTCTCTTCTGCTACAAGTCTACGTCACTTCCGGGAAGAGCGCGCCTCCGTAATTAGAATTGCGGAGCGTGTACCTTGGGCTAAAAATCGACTGTGGTTGACTTTTCTTTGATTTTCAGGGACTGCATTTTCGCCGGAAGACTGCCCACTACGGCTTACTGTGGACACGTAAACTGTGTCAGGGAAGCATGGGTTGTCACTTTTTTACAAGCTTTTCCGTTTGAAGGGAAATTTTATCTCAGTTTTCATAGTTGACTCAACTTGTTGACAAAAATCTTTGAAAGGTGAGTCTTTGGGAACAGCCAGAACTTGGACCGAAAGCCAGACCACT
Source organism: Rhynchonycteris naso (assembly GCA_037038555.1). Taxonomy (NCBI): domain Eukaryota; kingdom Metazoa; phylum Chordata; class Mammalia; order Chiroptera; family Emballonuridae; genus Rhynchonycteris; species Rhynchonycteris naso. The sequence continues at coordinate 74,547,857 of CM072999.1, read as the reverse complement.
GATGGTGGGCACGTAGAAGAAGGGGTCGTTCCTCGGTTACTAACTGCTAGTTCTAATTTATTTAATTCTTTGTTACAAAAGTGATCCCATGTAAGTCTGAAAATAAGGCGTTCAGGAAAGGTGCAAAATGAACAAAACTTTACAGACATTGTGATTCACCCAATTGCATTTTCCCTAAAGATATATACTGTACTATTGATTTGCTTGTATTCCCAGCTCTGTGCCAAGCTAACAGTAATTATATTAGCTCCAGTTTCTCAGCCATAAAATGACATTTCCCTCTACTTTCTAAATTCTGCGATTCTAGGGTAGGGAGGGGATAATGGGAGAGAAGGGATTATTTTCTCATGATAGGGTTTAAATTGTTCAGGGTTAAAAGTAACCACCAAGTTATTGAATAGGGTGGGGTGTTTGGGTGTCATCTCCAGTAGAAAACTGCCTCAGAGATATTTAAGGAGATTTAGTGGGGGTTTTTTGTTTTGTTTTTTAAGAGAGACAGGAAGGGAGAGAGATGAGAAGCATCAGTTTTTCCTTGCGGCACCTTAGTTGTTCATTGATTGCTTTCTCATATGCTCATATGTGCCTTGGCAAGGGTGGAGGGTGCTCCAGCGAAGTGAATGACCCCTTGCTCAAGCCAGTGACCTTTAGGCTCAATCCAGAGATCGGGGGGTCATGTATATGATTCCACGCTCAAGCCAGCGACCCCACACTTAAGCCAGATGAACCCATGCTCAAGCCGGGAACTCGGGTTTTCGAACCTGGGTCCTCTGCGTCCCAGGCCACTACTCTGTCCACTGTGCCATCGCCTGGTCAGGCAAAGAAACAATTTATTAATTGGGATTTGGTGACTGATGGGCTGAGATGGATAAGGAAGTCAGGATGAGTATAGGTGTGATTACCTTGAAGCAATCTAGCATAGTGGTTAAAGTATGAATTTTGAAGTCCAGCAATTTGAATTTGAATACTGGAACTCAAAAGTTTGAGTCAGGATAAAGGTTTGTTAATTGAAAAGTCTTATTTAGATTTAGTGTTTAAGAGCTATTAATAACCTCAGGGAGTGCAATTTCTGTGGAGCAGTAAGGGCAAAATCCATGTTATAATGAGAGATAATAAATGGAGGCAGCCAGTCTAAATTACCATTTCAAGGACCTTAGCTCAGAAGAATTAAGAAAGGGCAGTAGTTAAAGAAGAACACGGAATAAAAGTTTGGGTTATTATTTTTTGGGGTGGAAGCAAATACTATACATGCATGTTGGTTCCTTGAGTGAAATTAGCCAGTGAAGAGAGGTTGGAAGAACAGAAAAGTGAGATTAACTAGTGGAGTAATGAATTAAAATAGATGGTAAGCAATGGGATTCTGTGCACAAATTAGTCTGAGAGACAAGAGAAAGAATCCTTTTTCTCTGACTCATGAATGAAGAAAGGGTTTAAAGATAATTTTAAGTGTTGGGGAGCAGGGTAGAGAGAAACAGAGGGAATTCATGCCCAATGGTTTCTCTTGTCTTTATAAAAAAGGTGGTGTCTAAATTGTCACTTCAGATGAACGCTTAAGTTTGGAATTGCCTTTGAAGTGAATGGGAGAAGGACTCCCATGAGTTTGCTGGACCTTGGGATCCTCGTCTAAAACGAGAGGACTAAGTCTGCTTTGTGAGTTGTCGCAAGGTTGATTGAAGACCAAAGAGGGGAAAAATGTTCTAGGACTTTGAAAAAATATAGCTCTATAGAAATGATATTTTAATGACAAGTTAGTAAAATGTACATGATGTATTCAAAATATTTTCTGGTAAAGAGCAGAAATCAAGAAAAGTGATTCAGCCTGACCTGTGGTGGCACAGTGGATCAAATGTCGACCTGGAACGCTGAGGTTGCTAGTTTGAAACCCTGGGCTTCCCTGGTCAAAGCACATATGGGAGTTGATGCTTTCTGCTTCTCCCCCCCTTCTCTCTCTCTCTTTCCCTTTCTCTCTCTCTCTCTCTCTCTCTAAAAATGAATAAATAAAATCTTAAAAAAATTATTTTTAAGTGATTCAAGAAGAAAGAGAATAGAGCACAATTTGTGACTTGGGTTATCTTATGATTGTTTTTGTTTTTTTTAATCTGTTAATTTTTATGTAAAATGGGAGTAATGATACCTCATGGTTGTGAAAATTAAGTAAAATAACCATCTAAAACACTTAGATGAGGTGCTTAGTAAATAGTAACAACTCCTTTTATCATTCTGAGGTTCTCCCCCCCTTTTTATTCCTCATGAAAAAGTACTCTAGGTGACTTGGTTCTGGTCCTTCTCTAACTTGATAACCTATTAGTACAAATGAAGAAAGATCTAACCTCAATGTGTTGCTTTTCAGCGCCTTAACTCTCACCCCGTGCAGAATCCAGCCCAGGACATTTCAATTTGGCAGGGAATAGTATTGTTGATAGCATTATCTTAGGCAAGGATCAGTGAAACAACAGTTTTTTCAAATGTGCAAAGATTGTGCTTGTTTCTGTGGCTTTAAAATTTCCACAGGTTAACATTGTAGCTAGGGGTCAGTAAATTTACTCACAACTAGTTAAAAGTTAATCTGGGGGATAGTTTGTGGCCCAAAATAAAGTCAGGAGCCTGGAGGAGGATGGTACCAGCCTGCTCTCATTTGGTTGTCTAATAAACATTCTTTCCTCTCACAATTCATAATAATAAAGCTGTTTTGCAAAATTAAAAATTTACCAATTATTTTACAAACAGTTATTTTGTTAAATATTTTAAATCTTAATTTATTAAAGTTATTAAGTAAATTGTCTAAATGTATTACTTATTGAAAATGTTAATTTTAAATTATTTCATAAAATAATGAAGTATTACCTGCTTTTTGAAAAACCTTAAGCTAGCAGAAAACTATATAAGATAAATAAAATAAAATTCTCTTCCCTGACCTTTGCTACTTCCAACCCACATTCTAGTGGTAACAGTTTTCTATATGCCCTTTCATGTGTGTTTTAGAAGTAAAGATATAAATAAATAAGATTTTGTGTATGTGTATACATACATGCTTTATTTATAAATGTTATTCTAAACCATCTATTTTGCAACTTACTTTTTGGAAGTAATATATTATAGAAGAAGTCTTTCTATATAGTCATAGAAACAGTTGGGTGGTATATATAATTTAGTCATTACCCTACTGATGGACATTTAGGTTGTTTTCAATTTTTTGCTATTATGAATAATGTTAGAGGAAATGTATTTGTACATATCCTATAAGGTATAAGATAATTTTTTTTTTTTTTTTAGAGCGATAGAGAAGACAGGGACAGACAGGCTGGAAGGGAGAGAGATGAGAAGCATCAACTTGTTGTGGCACCTTAGTTGTTCATTGATTGCCTTCTCATATGTGTCTTGATGGGGCGGGGGAGCCTCCAGCTGAGCCAGTGACCTCCTTGCTCAAGCCAGCGACCTTGGGGTCATGTCTATGATCCGATGCTCAGGCCAGAAAGCCCCATGCTCAATCTGGTGAGCCTGTGCTTAAGTGTAAAACTTTAGTGTTTAGAACCTGGGTCCTCAGCATCCCAGGTCAATGCTCTGTCCACTGTGCCACCACCTGGTCAGGCTGGAACTTTATCTTAATGTATAAGCCACCTTCAGAGCTGAAGGAAAAATTAGGATTTATCACCTGTAGTGGGCAAAGCACTTTGCTAGGTACTAGCCATAGTCCTTGTCTTAAGGAAGCTTAGAGACTCATGAGTGAGAAAGACAAATCAGTGATTAAGATAAAATGTTATAAAGTACTGAGTGAAAGGTAGTCACTAGATTTTATGGGAGTCTAGGAGAGAGGAATTTAAATTAGTGTATCAAGCTGCACAGCTGCTCTGCATTTTTATCCCTTTTTTACAAATGAGGAAACTGAAGCTATGAGGTTAAGTGACTAAGGACACATGGCTACTAAACTGCAAAACTAGTGAAAGGGCTAACTTAGGTCCACTGAAGCCACTACCTCTGCTCTTCCTGTATGTACTGTCAACAATTCACAAAGTAAACTTGTTTTTTAACCCAAAATAGGCCTTATAAATTTCTAGTTTTAGAAATCTTATAAGTAGTAGTTTATAGAAAATGCTAATTGGCAAGGACCATAGCCAGCTAAATTTCAGATTGTAATCCACCTCATACTTGTAGTTCAGATTGTTAGCTCATTTAAATTAGTTTTTGATGGGCTTTTGTCTTTTGAGGAATAAAGTAGCAAAATCCTGTTTTACTGATTTTATGTCAACATCTGAAAATGTTCACATTTGTTTAAATAGGTGAAGCTGAGCCCAGAACGACATTTATACCTAATCTTTAAAGAAATGTGTGGAAATAAAGAAATATGAAGGAAATTCAAGACCAAAAAATTTACTGACCGAACTATGTTGTACTGTTCATTCCAATAATAAGAGTGTTTTGGGAAAGACCTTTTTATTCTGCTAAATCATGATGGAGGCAGAAGACCAGCAGCAATGGAAGAGAACCTTTTACTCAGAATTACCTAAAGTGGTGAGAATTCAGCCACAGAATGCTAGAGTGGTTGCTAATTATAATGACTTCTGTGTTGTTTCTTTTCACAAAACAAAAGTAAATTTTATAGGTATAATTTGTAAACTTTGAAAATTATATAGCTAATCTAGTAGGCAGTTTGCCTAGTACAGATTATAAATATCAAGTACCTGGTATGACAATATGAATCTAGTGCATGCTTGATATGTTTTTACTGATTATGTTCTTTTGTTTTTACTGATTGTATTTTTTTGTTTTAGGAACTACATGCTCACTTGAATGGATCCATTAGTTGTAATACCATGAAGAAATTAATAGCTAAGAAACCAGGACTTAAAATCCATGATCAGATGACTATGATTGATAAGGGAAAGAAAAGAACTTTAGAAGAGTGAGTTTGGAGAGATTGTAGACACCTTTTTTTTTCTCTGTCACTATTTTGAGATTGTAAATAGTATGTAAGAACTCAGATTTTAGTAGTTAAAGGAATAGGGTAGCCATCTACTATGGAGAGTGTAACTTGACATGTAGCCTTTTTACCAGTTGTCAGACTGTTGACAATATTTTTAATGATTTATGTTGTTTGTGAAGTTATACTATATTGGAATGTTCTTTAGACTTGAAAGTATAGGCTTATTGACATTTTCTCCTATTTGCTCCTACCAGTGGGGTGGGCTGGGCTGGGCTAGGGGTGGAGAAGGGAAACTAGTGTTTTCCACTTTAAAATATCAGTAATGTTTTATTTCTAGTCATTTGTCTTTCCAGATCAATGTAATTTTTGAAAAATCTATAGTTCTTTATAAATATATAATTACTATTAGTCTGAAACAGTGGTTCTTAACCTGGGTTCTATCGAACCCTAGGTGTTCAATGAGTCGGTCTCAGGGGTTCGGAGAAGCCTCTGCCGTGGAGGCCAGAATAAAGTAATACCGTAATTTGTTGTGAGTTCATGCACTTTGTTGGTTTTGTTCTTTGAGCAAGGTGATGTTCATGCACGGCTCATTTTGTGCACCAGTAAGAAAACATATACCTATGTCTTGAATTTGGAAAAAAAAAATCATATTTATCACTAAAGAAGGGTTCAGTGAATGCGCATATGAAACTGGTGGGTTCGGTACTTCAAAAAAGGTTAAGAACCACTGGTCTAAAAATCTATTCATTTAATTGCTGACTGGGTTTATCTTGAGCTTTTGATGACTAGAGTACGTTAAAACTTTTCATTCATGTTACAGATGTTTCCAGATGTTTCAGATTATTCATCAGCTTACTACTAACCCTGAAGATATTTTAATGGTAAGAAAAGAATCTGTTTTTAGACAAGTTTAAAAAATGTTAATAGGGTTAGGGTTAGGGCTAGGGGTTAGGGGTTAGGGTTAGGGTTAGGAAAAAAAAAATGTTAAGTAATTTATGCCCTTGTTGCATCAAGTCTGATGAAAAATATTTTCTGCTTTTTAATGTTAACTCTTTTCAAAACCAATGTAAGACATTTGCCTAAGAACTAATATCAAAAGGCTGTGTTTATTGTAAAAGATAAGAGTAAAGAACTATGATATGTTCTGTTAGATGGAGGACAATATGGAGGAGAAAATCTGATCATGTTTTCCATAATACTTGACCACAGGTAGAAATGTCATTGATAAGATTTTATCTCCATTGTTTAGAAAATTTTTCCACTGCCTAGGTGGACATTGTAGAAAGTGAAGAAGTTCAAGAAGTGCCTAAAAATTTAATTATTAATCCCTAGGGAAATTTTACCTTTCCTGTGGGAATGAAGGACTAAAGGACACCACTGTGGTCTCTTACCAGAAGCTCCATGATAATAGAGTCTCCATGATATGGAAGACTGGCGTCTGTATCATTGATCTGACAAGGATGGCATTTTAAAAGGTCCTCTTTGTAAATGAAGGGAAACAAAATTCTGTCAGTGTTCTTAATCATTAGAAAAAAGTGCAAATAAGAAGTATAACCTGTGTTTCTGGAGAACTAACTTTTGACTGGTCAAGAAAGAATTTTCCTCCTTGGCCGAGATTGATCTTCATGATAAACAGTAAATTAATGACCTTTTGGAGGAAAGTTGAGTCTAAAAATTTAGTTCAACAAAAGTTGACTGAGCACCCATAATGTTCCAGTGCAAGAGACTGGTAGATGTAAAGATGGATTGACATGGTTCCTGCCCCTGAGGAATTTATAGGCAGGGCTGCATCTGGCAGACACGGATGCAGACATGGGGTAGGGATGATTCCACAGGCCTCACTGTGCCTAGATAAATCTTTCATTGTTCTCCTTTCATACTTGCCAGCAACCTTCTATTATTCATTTGGTTTCACAGGTATATCATCATAAGGTGAGGGGTGTCCAGGATAGTAGATATGATCCCTTTAGTCAATGAGAAGAACTCCCACTTCACATCCTCATTAACAGATAGGCTTCTGCATTAATCTCCTGTGAGGCAGCGTAGAGTGAGTTGGGGTCTGTGGGTCTGAAGCAATGAAAAGACACAAACAAGGCCCACAATCTGATGATAGCAAAAGCAGCAATGTAGAGTTCCTAAAGAAGCAGGGCCATTGGGTCTAGTATATGGACAATCTCGTGATTGGTGCTGGAGGAAGCAGTCGTGACTCTCTTGATAAAAGAGTATCATGTGATTTTGAATTCTATTGTGTTCTAAGGTATATAGTCTGAGGCTGATTCTCCAGTCATCTGGTGAATCTGAACCATCCATTGCACTAATACATTTCTTTAGGGCTTTTTTTTTTTAAGTGCGAGGAGGGGAGATAGATTTCCACATGCACCCTGATTGGGATCCACCCAGCAACCCCCTTCTGGAGCCAATACTCAAGTCAACTGAGCTATCCTTAGCTCCTAAGGCGGATGCTCAGACCAGCTGAGCTATCCTCAGCATCTGGGGCCAACACTTGAACCAAAAGAGGGAGAGGAGGGGAAAGGGGAAGAGAAAAGAAGCAGATGGTTGCTTCTCATGTGTGCCCTGATTGGGGATTGAACCCAGGATGTCTGCATGCCGAGCCAACACTCTGTCCACGGAGCCAATTAGCCAGGTCTGGCTTTAATTTTTAGGAAATAAAAAGGGTGAGTACCAAACCTTGGAGTGCAGCCCATTATCCACTGAGGTAGTGCCACCCATTAGACACTTTGCACAACCAATCAAACCCTATTCCTTTGCCAGCACACTGCACTTACCTGCCCATATACACATAGTCAAAGCAGGGTAAGATTGAATACCAACTGTAAGGACTAACTAGGGCATGTTGTCATAGTATCCCCCACCTGGTCCTTTTACTTTTAGATTTGGTATTTGGGGGGATTGATGGCAGAGTAGGAAAACATACCTTCAGCCTTTAGATTCATTTACCCTGGTCATTTAGTAATTTTGTAATTTTGGATTGTTAAGATTTGTGTTAAATTGGATACAGTTTGACTCATATTTATCTCCTTTTTTTTTTTTTAATTGGCCTAAGAGGAGTTTTCTTAAGTACCTCTGGTAAAAATTTAACTGCATCTAAAGAATTTCTTGAAAAAATACAACTATTTATAAATAACTTAAATAAGAACCTAAAGCCGTACCTTTAAATGGCACATCAGTAAAGCCTAATCACATTAGCTGTCCGTTTCCATGTGTACCTTTCTAGGACTGCACACTCATAGATGCTTTTCACTGGTGTTAGCTCTGCCTTACTTCTCTGTTTATCACTAGGAAAGAGAAAAGTGGTTAAAAGGAGAGAAAACAAAAAGTGTGAATGATGTCCAGATTGGGATTTAATGTGGAAATGAGGGGGGTGATGGGAGATACTGGAAATTTTGCAGTTCTGTCATAGTTTCCACTGGGGATGTGACAAAGTGGGTAATCTTAACCACATGGAAGATTTCTAACATGCCTTGCAAATCAAATTTAATGAGTGAAATAAAGCTGTCACGTTTGGCACTTTCATTGGGACCCTTTCACCAACATTATCAGTATTATGTACATTGCTTTTATTTTCAGGTCACAAAAGATGTCATTAAAGAATTTGCAGATGATGGTGTCAAGTACCTAGAACTAAGGAGCACACCCAGAAGAGAAAGTGCCACAGGTAGAATTTAATTTCTTCTCAGCCAGTGTACTTTTTCTGTGTGCTGTATGATCATTCATGTGTTTACAAGTTGAGAATATGAAGCACTTAGTTTACTCTATTGTAAAAGTAGAATCAACATTCCAAATTTTATGATGTACATTTATGATATATACCATTAACGAGTGAGTTATCCTTAAAAAAAATTGGCAGGTATTATCTGTTAAGGGAAATAGAAAGGCCTGCTAAAATTTTGTTTGTTTTTCTTGGTTGTTTTTCTCACTCTGAGTAAAGGACATTTGTTCCTTATAGTTGCATTGTCTTAAACTAATTCTTGTTCTCTGCATCAAGAGCATTTGTGAGGCAATGCCACTGAGTAGATGCAGAGTCATGTTTTGTGACAATCATTGAAATAAGGTTATTCAGTCACTTCTCAGGGACTAATAGTCTTAAGCCAGGAGCAAGCTGTGATGTAGTGAAACCTCTCTGGATGGAGAGGAGCAGGTCTAGATGTGGTCTGGAGAAATTTCCTGGGACTTTCTTTCCATAAGAGTGGAAATATAGTGAAAATATTATATAGTATCTTTTGTGTCCCTTGTTGCATTTTTTTTTCTTTTTTCTTTTTTTTTTTTATTTATTCATTTTAGAGAGGAGACACAGAGTGAGAGAGAGAGAGAAAGAGAGAAAGGGGGGAGGAGCTGGAAGCATCAATTCCCATATGTGCCTTGACCAGACCAGTGCAGGGTTTTGAACTGGTGACCTCAGTGTTCCCAGGTCGACGCTTTATCCACTGCGCCACCACAGGTCAGACCCTTGTAGCATTTTGTCTGTGACTGACAGGTCATCTTGCACCCTGACGTGTGTAACCCGGTCACTATTCAGGGGGTAAAATTTTTGCAACTACATTTAGTAAAGTAAGTGCTGACAACTGGGACAAGCAGAAGATTCTTACCTTGCATTTTTAAACTGTAGGATCATTTTCAAGTTATGGTAGTGAAAGGGAAGGATAGAAGAAACCTACCAATTATTAAAGCTAGTTTGCTCTTTAGATATTCAAAAGGGAGGTATTAACCTCAGTATGTAACAGTAGGGGAATCGTTAAATAAAGGATAATGGAATATTAGGCAACTATTAAAAATATTGCAAAGATACTTTAATGATATGAGGATATATATGTTCAGAAGATAGTGTTAAATGACTGAACAGAATACATAGATACCAAGTAGCATCCCATCTATTCGACGCGTGTGTGTGTATGTGTGCCTGCGCGCACTCGCCTAGAAAAACAAGAACAGTGGTTATCTTTGGGTGGTGGGATTATATGTTATTTTTATTTTTCTTCTTTATAATTTCCTGTACTTTACTGGAGATTTCCCACCAAAAGTAAGCATTTTAGAATTGGGGTACAAAAGTGTTTTAGAGGAGGTTGTTCTGTAGAGTACTCTTACAGCCCCGCCGAAGAAGAGGACTTAAGCACCCAAACTTCAAGAACATCTCCAGTGCCCTGGATGAGAAACTCTGAGCCTGAGTAGAATTGAGGAGAAAGGAACTCAAGGGAAGATTTTAATCTAGGCCAGCAGGAAAACATTCTGCTAACAGAGAAAAATATATATATATTTTAAAGATAGGCTTTAGAAAAAGACATTGTTCTTGTTTTGTTAGAATATTAAAATTTTTTCATAGCAGTTTGTGAGAGTAATTTTATGTCTATTGAATCTAAGAATAAGTTTTTAATGGACTTGTATTTTGTATGTCTTTTTTTCATGTTATTTTTGTAGTATTTCATTTTCCACCCAAATTTATTAAAGTTCAATTATTATTTACTAAAATATATCTATAAGGGCTGTTTTTTGTTTGTTTGTTTGTTTGTTTTTTAGGGCTGTGTTTTAATTCATCTTTAACCCCTGCATTTGTCACAACGTAAAGTGAAAATACAGTTGTTCACAGAGGGATGCTAGTGTTGAAGGATGAGCTAGTTTATGATCTCTTTACATGTTTTCTTTGTGTCTTTTCCAGGAATGACTAAAAGAACTTATGTGGAATCTGTACTTGAGGGTATAAAACAGTCTAAACAGGAAAACTTAGACATTGATGTTAGGTAAGAAGCATTGTACCTTAGTCATCACCATTTAAAAACCTTACTGTGAGCCTGACAAGGCAATGGTGCAGTGGATAGAGCACTGGGCTGGGACACGGAGGACCCAGGTTCAAAACCCTGAGGCCACTGGCTTGAGCGTGGACTCATCCAGCTTGAGCATGGGCTCATCGGCTTCAGTACAGTGTCTCTGGCTTGAGTGTGGTTGCTGGCTTGAGCCTAAAGGTTGCTGGCTTGAAGCCCAAGGTCAATGGTTTGAACCCAAGGTTACTGGCTTGAGCAGGGGGTCACTCACTCTGCTATAGCCCCCCAATCAAGCCGTATACTAGAAGGCAATCAATGAACAACTAAGGTGCCACAACAAAGAATTGATGCTTCTCATTCTCTCCCTTCCTGTCTGTCTGTCCCTCTCTCTGACTCTCTGTCTCTGTCAAAAAAGAAAAAAACCTAGACTGTGAAAAATTTACTACTTTGACCATGGATGTAGTGGATTTTTATAAATCAACTAATAACTGATTTTTATCTTATAATAGAAAAAATATCCAAGAACCCTATTCTTTGATTTTGAGAATGCAATTTTGAATTTACTCATAGGGCAATGAAATTGAGTAGTGTTGCTATAGTGTGGTATGGCTTTCCCATTGCTTTTCACCTAAAATCTAGACTTCTTACTGTTACCTCCAAGGTCCCACATGATCTGGTTGCATTTTCTACTTCAACAGCCTTATCTGGACCACTTGCCACTTATTATGCACTGGTGTTGCTGTATCCCAAATAGGCCAAGACTGCCTCACCTCACTCGGCACCTTGGTACTTTCAGTAACTTTTGCATATCCTTGGATGACTGGTATCTTATCATTATTTAGGTCTCAATTCAGCTGTCACTTCCTTGAGAGGGGCTTTTCTTAACTTTAAAGTGTCTCCTCAAATCTTCTAGTAACCTTATTTCTTTCCATTATGGCAATATTTTTAACCAGATTAGAAATTATCTTGTTTTATTTGTATATATATGCTCACCCACAAGAGTGTAAATTCAGTGAGGCCATGAACCTTGTCTTTTAACTCACCACTACACATCCTGTACTTAGAAAAGAACTGGCACATAGTCAGGGCTCAGTAGGTCCTCGAAGGAAGAAAGCTAGCTATAACATTTCTGGCTATAAAAATCTCAACATGCCTGACCGGGCAGTGGCACAGTGGATAGAGCAGTGGACTGGGATGCGGAAGACCCAGGTTTGAGACCCCGAGCTCGCCAACTTGAGCGCAGGCCCATCTGACTTAAGCAAAAGCTTGCCAGCTTGGACCCAAGGTCGCTGGCTCCAGCAAGGGGTGGCTCGGTCTGCTGAAGGCCCGCCACGGTCAAGGCACATGTGAGAAAGCAATCAATGAACAACTAAGATGTCGCAATGGCAACGAAAAACCAATGATTGATGCTTCTCACTTCTCCTTGTTCCTGTCTGTCTGTCCCTATCTATCCCTCTCTCTGAATCTCTCTCTCTGTCCCTGTAAAAAAAAAAAAAAAATCTCAACATTAAGTTTAATTAGATAAATACCCCAATTAAAAAAAAAAAACACCTAGAGATAAGAAGAGAATTCAGAAAAGAAGATGCACAAATGGCTATTAAATGTATAGAAAACTATTTAACTTCACTAATCAGATCATTAAAAATTTTTTATTGATTTTAGAGAGGAGAGGGTAAGAAAGAGAGAGAAACATTGATTTGTTGTTCCACTTATTTATGCATTCATTGGTTAATTCTTGTATGTCCCATGGCCAAGGATCAAACCTGCAACCCTGGCATATCAGTACAATGCTCTAACCAAGTGAGCTACCTGGGCAGGGTAATGAGATAATTTTAATTTTAAAAAGAAATACTACAGCCTGACCAGGTGGTAGCGCAGTGGATAGAGCGTCAGACTGGGATGCGGAAGACCCAGGTTCGAGACCCCGAGATCGCCAGCTTGAGCACGAGCCCATCTGGCTTGAGCAAAAGCTCACCAGCTTGGACCCAAGGTTGCTGGCTCCAGCAAGGGGTTGCTCGGTCTGCTGAAGACCCGCGGTCAAGGCACGTGTGAGAAAGCTATCAATGAACAACTATGGTGTTGCAACGGCATCGAAAAACTAATGATTGATGCTTCTCATCTCTCTTCGTTCCAGTCTGTCTGTCCCTATCTATCCCTCTCTCTGACTCTCTCTCTGTCCCTGTAAAAAAAAAAAAGAAATACTACAGTACCATTTCAAACCCTATATCCTCCCAGAAAAGGTAATAACTAGTGTTTGTGAAATTACACTTTGGTGAGCATATGTAATTAATAATACCTCTCTAAAGAGAAATATGTATTAAGATCTATCAAAATAATTTTCCCCTCTGACCCAATAATTTTCTTCTAGAAATGTGTCCTAAAGAAATACAGTGTGTCCGTAAAGTCATGGTGCACTTTTGACCGGTCATACATGGTCAAAAGTGCACCATGACTTCACCGACACACTGTAGATGATTTATGCATAAGATTCTTCATTGTAGTGTTATTTGTAACAAAAGGTAGAAAACATCCAGCAATCAGAGGATAATTACATTGTTATGTTCATATGATTTATATTGTTTTCAATCATTACTTAATGAGAGGGGAAATTGTTAAGTGAAAAAATAAAAGAAAAAGACAGCCTGATCAGGCGCTGGAGCAGCGGATGGAGCATTGGACTGGGATGGGGAGGACCCAGATTCGAAACCCCAAGGTCGCCAGCTTGAGCGCAGGCTCATCTGGTTAGAGCAAGGTTCACCAGCTTGAATCCAAGGTCGCTAGCTTGAGCAAGGGGTCACTCGGTCTGCAGTAGCCCCCCGATCAAGGCACATATGAGAAAGCAATAATGAACAACTAAGGGGCTGCAACAAAGATGCTTCTCATCTCTCTCCCTTCCTGTTTGTATGTCCCTACCTGTTCCTCTCTGTCTCTCTCTGTCTCTTGTCACAAAAAAAACACTGCATTTTATACATAAATCAAAATTTTGTGAATAAATGGGTAAACTAATAAGTGCTAGAGGAAAAGACACAGTGTTAACAGGGAGTCTTATGAATATTATATACCTTGTAGAATTCTAGCTAATATATATATCAACTATTAGATACATGTTAGAATTGGAATATTACTGATTTTGTAACCCTTATGAAATGATAGCTCTAAGCTTCCTGATGAAGGAACACGGTACCATCAATTAAATACTCTTGCCAAAAAATTGATCTGATTAAGCCTCTAGATTAGGTCCAATGTTCAATTTTTAGGAAATACAAGAGACAGGGGAACATGTTAGTAACACAGGGTTTTAATCAGCAAAACCCAGACTGTGGGAAACATTATAGGACAAAAGATCTGGTGGGGGTTTTTTTTTGGGGGGGGGGGTTAGGTCTTATTTATCCATTTTTAGAGAGAGAGAAAGGGGGAAGGAGCAGGAAGCATCTACTCCCATATGTGCCTTGGCCAGGCAAGCCCAGGGTTTTGAACTGGCAACCTCAGCATTCCTGAGTCAGCACTTGATCCACTGCACCACCACAGATCAGGCTGATCTGGTTTCTTCAAAAAATAAATTTAAGAAAAATGGTGTCAGGGCTGCGGTTGGGGGTTGAAGGGAAAGGCTGTAGATTAAAAAACGGCACTTGAGATGCATTGACCAACACAATGTGTGAACCTTTAGTTGGATTCTCAGTTGAACAAACTGTAAAAAACAAGTATTTGAACAAAAAACAGACAATTAGAAATTTGAACACTAACTAGATATTTGGTACTATTTAGGAACTTAAGTCCCATTCCCTCTAGCAAGTAAGATGTCATGTCAGTTAGGCTGTACATTTCCTATAAGTAAGATGTGCCTGCCATAACTCTTTGGCCATTCTCAAGAGTTGTCTTTTTTATCATGTTTGTTTTCAACTGTGTTTTTTTCATATTAAAGATACTTGATATCAGTCGACAGGAGAGGTGGCCCTTCAGTGGCTAAGGAGACTGTTAAACTTGCTGAAGAATTCTTCCTTTCTACTGAAAATACAGTTCTTGGCCTTGACCTCAGTGGAGACCCTACCGTAAGTTATTTTTCCTAAATACATTTTATTTCTAAAAGGTCAAATTAGTTTGTGGGATAAGTAATGTCTTGAAGCATCCTTGATTTTCCAGAGGTCCAACAGACTCTTTGTGTGGATAAAGCCCTATTCTGCCCTGGATGACCAGAATGTCTACAGCAACTGTTCTCAACCATAAAAAAGAGAAAAAGATTTGCATGACAATATGATTATTTTCTCCATTCGTCTAAAGATGGTACACAGCCAGTACCATTCTATATACATGGAAGTTAATTCATTATATACAATGGAGGTCTAATTATGACTAGAGCTTAATTATCTCATAGAACCTCCAGTTGAGAAAGGCTGGCGTACAGTTTCTTGAATGTCAGATTCAAGCACGGTGTCTTATCCATGGCACTATTGTTATTTTGGGCCAAAGAATTCTTTGTTGTGGGGACTATCCTGTGCATTGTAGGGTGTTTAGTAGCATTCCTGGTCTCTATCCACTAGATGCCAATAGCACCCTCCCAGTTGTGACATACAAAAATGTTTCTAGACATTGCCAAATGTCCCTGGGGTTGGAGGGGGTGGGGACAGGGATTTCTCTTGGTTGAAAGCCACCGAATCAGTCCCATAAAACTGGTTCTTATGCCTTCGTCTAAACTTGGTCTGGTCTTCTGTTGTTTCATCCATCCATTTGATAGAATCTTTCTTCAGTACCATGTGGGTTCCTGAATCAGATAAGTTCTTTTTTTTAACATTAGATACCCTTCCAGAAATAAAATTTGGTGACTGCTGTATCTGGCTTAGCTAATTGACCTCAGGTTCACTGATACGTAAGATTCTTGAGGGTAAGGACTTTCTTTGCCAGCTTTCCATTCCCCAGTGTCAAGTGCATTGCAGGTGTTGTATAAACAAAAGGCACAAATGAATCAATCTGCTGGGGTTTTTTCTGTCATTATTTTAAGTCCTTTGTTTATTGGGACAGAGTACCCAGTTCCTCAGTTTGCCCAGAGTTCTCATACATACTCATTTTATCTTTTATCTTAAAGGCAGGACAAGCAAAAGATTTCTTGGAACCTCTTTTAGAAGCAAAAAAAGCAGGTCTGAAGTTGGCATTGCATCTTTCAGAGGTAAGATTGTAAAATTAGGCTGGAGACAGTAGATTACAATGGAAAATAATAATTTTCTTTAAATGGGTAAAAACATTTTTAGAAAGGGAAAGTAGAAATACTTTCTAATGTAAATTATAAGGATAAGGCATGACTTGCTTTAGTCCCTCATGTTACTGGTTTTGTGGTTCCTGGGAGGATGGCTATTAGTTTCCAGTACAGCTGTGTTTTTTAGAGACAGCTTCATGACATCTTGCTAAATAAGATGCATGAGCGTTGGACTGGGATGCAGAGGCTTGAATGCAGACTCACCAGCTTGAGCAAAGGGTTACTAGCTTGAGCATGGGATCATAGATGTGACCCATGGTCGCTGGCTTGAGCCCAAAGGTCACTGGCTTGAAGCCCAAGGTCACTGGCTTGAGCAAGGGGTCACTCGGTCTGCTGTAGCCCCCAGTCAAGGCACATATGAGAAAGCAATCAATGAACAATAAGGAGCTGCAATGAAGAATTGATGCTTCTCGCCTCTCTTTCTTCCTGTCTGTCTGTCTGTCTCTCTCTGACTCTGTCTCTGTCAAAAAAAAAAAGAAAAGAAGATGCATGAATTTGCATCATCGACCTTGTCATTGGCAAGCTGACATTGCGAGAAACACCAGTTCATCTCACTTGTTCTTGTAGGGAATGGGATCTGAATGTATCTCTTGCACTGGCAAGAGAGGAAGTAGCTTATCATCATTATATAAGGCTCAGCAGGGAGATCAGCTGCCTCTCATCAGTCCCCAGCTCTTGGCAGCATGAGCAAGTGACAGGTAATGTACAGATAATAGCTAGAAGACAGTAACTTTTTAAAGCATATCCCTGTGAGTCAAATGAGAGGCTCAACTATACTTTCCCCCATTTTATAGATGGCTTACTTTCTTCCTATTCTTTTTTATTGTTTAACATACAAAAAGCTGTACATAACATATTATAACTAGATGAGTTTGAATTTGTTTCTTAAATTCAAGAAGTAATACTTAGTCTACTTATCTTTTGGGGTTATCTTGAGTATTAGATGGGGTAATGTATAGCGTTTGAATAGCACCATGATTTAAATATTAAGAAAACAGTTGGAGCTTCTTGTCATTACTGGTTTTGATGTCTACAAGCAATGTATCAGTTAACTAGTGACAACTTAAAATCCAAGGTCTGGCCTTGGCCGGATAGCTTGGTTGGTTAGAGCATCATCCCAAAGCACAGAGGTTGCCCGTCCAATCCCTAGTTAGGAAACATACAGGAACAGATCAGATTGATGTTTCTGTCTCTTTCTCTCTCCCCTCACCCCCACTTCCTCTCTCATGGAAATCAATAAATAATTTAAAATTTTTGAAAATTCACATTCTGTGTTTCCACACTCTGATCAAACAGTCACTCTTAAGACACCCTCTAGTGCAGTGGTTTTCAACCATCAGTCTCGGTGCTGGTCTGCCAGAAATTTCATGCTGTGCTGCTAACAAGTTAACCACCCTGATGTTGTATGAAGATTATCAACCCAGTGATTATAGGGTGGTTGAAAACCAGTGCTCTAGCTGACCTAAAACCTGTTTGAGGCAATTGGTCAATATAATGAAACAGCTAGTATGTGTCATTGTAACCAGTTATCTCTGGTCTTTGTGCACAGCATCAAAGCTCTTTACCTTCGTTTCTGTTCTTTTCTTGTTTGATCCATTGTATACAAAACATTTCATTTCACTGCATTATTGTTATTTGCTTTTTAGGCTTTTAGGAAATAAAAAGCGCAGCTAAACATTTTCATGGTGGTTGTGGTATGTATGTAGCTAGCCTTGTCAAAATAAAGCATGAGCACAGTGTGTGTGGAGCGAGTTGGGGCCCTGGAGTTAGATGGAGCCAGATTTCACTCTTCTGTCATTCACTAGCTCTATGACCTTGGAAAACTTTTGTTTCAAATACATTATATATTTTTTTTTTCGTTTTTTATTTTATTTTTATTTTATTCATTTTTAGAGAGAAGACACAGAGTGAGAGAGAGAGAGAGAGAAAGAGAGAAAGAGAGAAAGGGGGGAGGAGCTGGAAGCATCAACTCCCATATGTGCCTTGACCAGACCAGTGCAGGGTTTTGAACTGGCGACCTCAGTGTTCCCAGGTCGACGCTTTATCCACTGCGCCACCACAGGTCAGGCTTTCAAATACATTATATTTTTAACTACAAAAGTTATATGTATCTGAAGAAAATTCAAGTGGAGAGAACTCTTCACGTAGAAGGAAATAAAAAAGAAAGGTCCCCTTCCCATTTGTTCTGTTTTGTTTTTTATTTTTTTCATTGACATGCAAGACATGTGGGCAGGGGGCAAGAGAGAGAAGCATCAACTCGTTTCACTTAGTTCTATTTAGTTGTGCACTCACTGATTGCTTCTCATAAGTGCCCTGACTAGGGATCAAACCCGTGACCTCTGGAGTGCTGGTCAACACTTTATCCATTGATCCAACTGGCCAGGGCCCTATTTCTATTTCAGTTGTGCTCACAAGTTGATCCTGTTAACAGTTTTGTGTTAATATTTTTCTAGACTTTTTTCTTTTAAGGGAGGGGGAGAGAGATAAGAAGCATCAACTCATAGTTGTGTCACTTTAGTTGATTTATTACTTCACATACGTGCCTTGACAGGGTGGCAGGGGCTCAATGCGAGCCAGTGACCCCTTGCTCAAGCCAGCAACCTTGGGCTTCAAGCTGGCAAACCTGCACTCAAGCTGGTAAGCATGTGCTTAAGCCAGATGAGCCCATGCTCAAGTTGGTCACCTCAGGGTTTTAAACCTGGGACCTCAGCATTCCAGATCAGCGTCTTATCAATTGTGCCACCACTGATCAGGCCAGACCTTTTTATAATATACATATATGAACACATTATACACAGCATAGAACACATATACCTATGGAATTGTGGGCTTTTGTTTTTGAAAATTACTAACTTCTGTCTGGCCTGTGGTGGTGTAGTGGATAAAGTGTCTACCTGCAAGGCTGAGGTCACCAGTTCTAAACCCCAGTCTTATCTGGTTAAGACATATATGAGAAGCAACTACTATGAGTTGACACTTCCCACTCCCCCCATTCTTTCTCTAAAATCAATTAATAAAATCTAAAAAAAAAATTTACTTTTTATGAGCTTTAATTCTATCTTAATTCTTTGCAAGATTCTTGTGAGGTTTAACACAAAATTAATGTACAAAAGGCATAAAATAGGTCCTTAATAAGTGTTTATTATTATTATTGCCTATAATTATTATCGGGAGAAATTGGGAAATGGATGGGAATATAAAAGGCAAAGAAGATAGCTGGGAAGGTATCAGTTGTTCAGCTTTCCAGAATGTTTACATTACCTTCACAAGGACAAAGTACCTGGCTATAGAAGAAAGTACTTTTAAGAATCACTGAGCCTGACCAGGTGGTGGTAGTGGATAGAGCGTTGGACTGGGACATGGAGGACCCAGGTTTGAAACTCCAAGCTCTCCAGCTTGAGCGCAGGCTCGTCTGGCTTGAGCACGGGCTCACCAGCTTGAACAGGTCACTGGCTTGGGCGTGGGATCAGACGTGACCCCATGGTCACTGGCTTGAACCCAAAGCTTCACTGGCTTGAAGCCCAAGGTCGCTGGCTTGAGCCCAATGTTACTGACTTGAGCAAGGGGTCACTTGCTCTGCTGTAGCCCCCCCCCCACTCCTGTCAAGGCACATATGAGAAAGCAATCAATGAATAATAACTAAGGTGCCACAATGAAGAATTGATGCTTCTCATCCCTCGCCCTTCCTGTCTGTCCCTATTTGTCCCTCTGTCAAACAAACAAACAAAAAAACACGAAAGAAGTTATTGATTTCCTCTCTCCCCCTTTTTTAGATTCCAAACATCAAAAAAGAAACACAAGTACTCCTGGATCTACTTCCTGATAGAATTGGGCATGGGACATTTCTCAACTCCTCTGAGGGAGGATCCCTGGATCTGGTGGACTTTGTGAGGAAATACCAGATACCGCTGGGTAAGGCTTAGGGCTTCAGGTCCTTCAGATAACTCTCTGTTCCTTCGCCTCCAGCCCCCAGATTGCAACCCATATGTAGAGAAGTTTTTTTCTAAATACATAAATATCATTTAGAAAGTAAAAGATGCATTTTGTATGTGCTTTCTGAGCCTCATTTATGTAATACCAAGTTTTAGCTTACATTAGAATGTAAGCCCCATGAGGGCAGGGTCCTTGTCTGTCTTGTTCTCTGTTACATTCCCCAGTTTCTGGAACTGTTTTATATTAAAGGAATAAGGGGCAGGTAGTATTTTGAAATAACTGCCCAAATTAGCATGTGTTATGAAAATGTGTAATATTTATTTAAAAATTAAGAATTATGGAAAATTCAAAGTATACTTTTATGTCTGTTGATCATTACACACTGTTTGAATATATGTGTATACTTGGGACTGTTTTTGTTTAACAGCATATATTTATGAAGTGCCTGCTCTGTTCCAGTCACTCTTCAAATTTCTGGTAAAGAGCAGTAAACAAAACAGACAAACAAGCTTTCTCAAGAGAGACAGATGTTTTCTATCAGTATTAAGTTCTTTGAAGAAAATTATACAAGGTGATAAAATAGATAACCACTTTTAGTGGGATGGTCAAAGAAAGCCTCTTTGAAGAGAGAATGAATCAATTGACTAAAATCCATTTTACGGAATGATAAATTCATTGAATTTACAAATTTACCAATTTGTAAAAACACTTGTGTGGGTATGCATATTTTTACACTTTATAGAATTTTCAGCAATTCTTAATGGGCAAGGCTTTTTTCTTTTTAATGAGGAAATTTTTAAACAAAAGTAGAGAAAATGGAAACCGCAGTGATAGAGATCCTTCTTGTTATGGGGACTTAGCTCTGTTCCCAACAGGGTGAGGGGGCAGGTTGAGTTTGCCATTCCTTCGACTGAGGGGCCCTCTGCTGAGGCTGCCTTACCTACCACAGGGAACAGACAGCATTCATCAAGTCAGGGAAGTATTTTACTCTTGCTAGAGAGCCTGGGAGTGTTTCAGAGCAGGAATTTGTAAATAGAAGTCATTATAAGATGGACTCACTTGCAGCAGACAGTGATTGGATGGTTGTCTGAGTAAAGGAGGTTAGGGTTTTCTTTGAAGCCATGGAAGAGGTCCATTTCTGCTCTTGGTCTTTTTATAATGATGTAACCTTTAAACAGTGCTGCCATTATCTTACCTTTATTTTAGTCTCCGCCTTAAAATCAGGGAGAAGTGTAGCAACCCTTCAGATAATTCCCTGGTTCTTTCATGGTGACTGGCTTACACACTCCTCTTTCCTTTCCATGTTGGTAAAAGAAAGGGGAAGCACATGGCCTGAAGGGGATATTGATCCACTGCCTGGCCCAGATGCTGCTGTAAGTTGCACATATTTCGCATACAGTCACATTAATTGAACTACACATTTTCACACATAAGGTCAAGTTTGTAAATAATGAACTACTGAAAATTAGCATAGTTTGGAAAGATGTCTCATGTATCTACATGATGAATGAGTCTACTTATCTGCTTTTATAAAAGGCTTTTCCCTCCTTTTTGTCTAGAACTCTGTTTGACCTCAAACATCAAAAGTCAGACAGTTCCGTCTTATGACCAGCATCATTTTGGATTCTGGTACAGCATTGCCCATCCTTCTGTGATCTGTGTAAGGTGTTTTGTGTGAAGTATTTTGCTCCTTTGTAGTCCCTGAGTTACATTAGGTCAGACATTTACTACCTAGCTGACTGCCTTGCATGCCTGAGGGTAATGGGGCCCAAACAGAGGAGGGAGCGGACTGGGGCAGGAGAGTCTGCAAAGGGGCAGGGTGACTATGGTTTGGCTCTAAGTGAAAGGGTCCTGGACAGTAACTATGGGAACATTAAATAAAAGAGTTATACCCCGACCTTGAGATTTCTGCTTTATGTGATCTGGGGGTAGTCCTGCACATGGATATGTCTTCAAAGCTCCCTAGGTGATTTTAACATGCAGCCACAGTTACATACATCACTGCTCTGGTGTTTGTTTTTTTATGGGTTAACAAGCCCATTTACTTATAGATCAGCATGGATGCATTTATAGGTCCCTCTTTAGAGTCTTAAAAGAAGTATGGTGAATAGGAAAATAAACAAAAGTTTGTTGCTTTTTTTAAAAATCATTTCCTTGTTCATTTTAAAATTTTCTTGCTTATATTGGCAGACCGATGATAAGGGTGTTTTTGCAACACACCTTTCCCAAGAGTACCAGCTGGCAGCTGAAATTTTTAATTTGACCCAGTCTCAAGTATGGAATTTGTCTTATGAATCCATCGACTACATCTTTGCTTCTGACAGCACCAGATCTGAACTGAAGAAGAAGTGGAATCATCTGAAGCCCAAAGTATTACATTTTTAAGCTGTAATGAGGTGAATTACTTTTGAGTATGTGTTGCAACCAAGATCTTCCTGCCATATTCCTTTTACTAAACCATACACCTCTCCCTTTGAAGAATAGCAACCAAGGAGCATGAGCTCCATCACCAGTACCTTACTCATGGTGGGTGTTCAGTAAATGTCTTAAATTGACTAACAGACTCCAAGGTCTTACATAGTTTACCTACATGCTGCTTACTGGAAGGGACATGTATGTTACTGCTAACTAAACTCCCACTAATTTTTACTTAACAGTCCCTCTCCATTAGTGATCATAAAACCAGGAAATTCAAAGTATTTTCTCATCATCAGGAAAAGTTTTGGAATTACTAGTCTAAATAAGGGGAGAAGAGGGGAAAACAGATTCTGAAAACAGCTCTGTATTTTGTTATGCTTTCTGTAATCAGACTCTCTTCACTTAAGTATTCCCCAAAACTGTTGATTCCAGGCTATACTGCATACCATGAGCTTTTGTAAATAGCCAGTATTTAGGGTTAATCTACTTTAGGTGACAGGTAAAGCTAGCTGCTGAGATTTGGCTTTGTCCTTCTCATGATTAATTCCTCTGGAACCAAGTTACTGTTGTTTTTTTTAATGTTCCTACCTTACCTTTCTCCCATTTTGGACATAATAGAGCTATGCTGGCCAGATGTTTCTGGAGCTCTAGGGTACTTTAGGCTTCTATTTCCTGCTTTCATTATTATTTTTAACTCCATCCCCACTCTCTAATTTTGGCCTTTAATCTGACTTCCAGTCATTCCAAAATTTTGTTTCTGAAAGAACCCATGATGGATATAGGAGGAATTTAAACTAAAATATCTCCATATAATATCTGTGATTTTAAGCATCATGATGTCACAGAATACTCAATAACATTTCATGTGCCAAAACTTTGAGACATGCATATCAATGGATAGTTATTTGAGTACATAGGAGTAAGATTTTCATTTTAGGTTTTAAATTGAATAATATAGAGAGAATTGATCCATCCTTACTTTCATATCTCATCTTCCCTTCCAATACGGTCAGCATTAAGAAGGTTCTCTATGGAGTTGACAAGATTCAGCCTCTACACTCAGATTATAGTAAAAGAAAAATGGCCAGCAACACAGAAAATATATACTACCATATTTCCCCATGTATAAAATGCTCCCACGTATAAGATGCATCTTAATTTTGGGGCCCATAATTTGAAAAAAAATGTCTTATATAAAGTTATTGAACTCAAGTTTTAGTCATCATACAACTCATCACTGTCCAAACTTCCCTCAATTAGCTTGTCCTCATTTGTGTTTGATGACAGATCAGTCTTCATATATTGCCTCGTCCTCAGTTCCATCTATGGCATTTGAAATGCCACACTTCTTAAATGACTTGACAACCACTGTATAAGATGCACCGTTTATAGACCCCTAATTTTTGGGGAAAGGGTACATCTTATACATGGGGAAATACGGTATATGTTCTTAAGTTCTATGGCATTGACCAAGCAATAAAAAGGATAGCATGGGGAAAATGAACAGAAATAACAGCACTAGGGAAAACAAGTGACGGGGATAGACATGACTGCCCAGCTACTGCTAATGCATTCTTGCTTCCTTTGCCACCCATGCCACCGAGTTTGTCCCCACAAAAGTCTTGTGGTTATTAAAAGGGTAGCGATATACAGATTCCCTCTCCCAACAGTGGGCTTGGTTGCTCTTTCTTAGAATGTTTGAAGACTATTATTTCTTACTTCTTCCATTCTTAAGAATGGCAAACTGGGTAGCAGATATTATACTGCTCACAAAAATTAGGGGATATTTCAAAATGAATAGGAAGCAATAAAACATTTTATTTTATTAAACAAGAACATCAGAAAAGCAAACAAGTCAAAGAAAGTTCAATTATGCAAATGAGATGCAAAACCAACTTTTATTTCACTGGTGAAAATGCAGTATACAAAAGGCTGAAAGTAGTGGAGCGTCTGCACGTTCCTGGATGCCCTGGTTTTTGTGAGCAGTGTAGTTTGAGGTGAACTGGCTTTCCCCAGTAAGAGAGTTTGCCTTTGCCCTGTTCCTTTTGCACATTCTCTTCATCTAGTGGTTGGAGTGCTAGTCCTGGTCCTGGGTCTTTTAAAATAAGACTCACTCTCCATGCTCAGTTATGATGAATCTTAATGGATATAGATACAAATTCCAAGGAAGGATCTTCATTCTGATTTCTTTTTTACCATATTCTAATCTCTTTCTCAGCATAGAATAGAAAGATTCACAAAGACATTCTTCTAGTAACCCTACAACGAGGAGGGTTACTATAAGAACCCTTATTTAAAAAGCAGGTAAAGATTTATCTTTTCCTACCAACAACAACTTAATCATAATTTGCACACATATATATTTTTAAATACCTGAAGAAACACTGGAAACTTTATAGATATAATTTTTATTAACATGGTATCCCTGAGAGGAAGATTAAGGTGTAAACATTCTGCTTTACAGAAAGGGAACTGGAGGCAGGCTGACTTACACATAAGACATCTGAAACCAGAAGTTCTATATGTTGATACCCCAACCAATACTTTCCCACAAGACTACACATAGATATATTAAAGGTAGTCATCTCTCATTTTTATAAAAAACATTATAATACACTTCCTAAGCCATCTCAGATCCTGAAGCATTGCTTTAGATTGGTGTTTCTTGTATCTTCCTGTCTGCTTAGGTCATATAATTGAGATACCATCTCCCTTTAATTCCTAGTGAATGTTAGATTCTTTGTACTAGGACCCCTCCCCAACAGAACCGTAATTAATCTCTCATCTAACATTAAGCTATGAATTACAGAATATTTTGTCTCCTCACTCCTCTCCCAGATTGTATTCTAGCCACAGGACTCTAATTAAATAGAATGTGAAACAGCTATTTATCCTAGGCCTTGGCCATCTGTTCATGTTCCTCTTTCCTGAGCTGCCCATCAAAAAGTATCTTCTCAAGACACTACAGTTTCTGACCCTTGTCTCCCATAGGGGCTAGTCTGCTATAACTGTTCCTTCTTTTTCTCCAGTACCAGCCAGTTGTCTCCTTATCAAATACAGCATAGCACCTGACTTACTATAGATGATAGAAGCATCACCTCCTTCCTGTTCTGCCTCTGACAGAGCCTGTATCATATTGTTCCTCAAATTTTGTACTGCTCCAAGATTTGTCTAACCTTATAGTCTCTCCTTTGCCCTCTGCTCTATCTGCACAAAACACCTTGCTTTCCTGTGTCCCCATATCTCACCCACTCAGCACTCAATTTGGAAAGTTCATCCCACCCTAATTTACGCCGTAATCTTCCCTCCTTTGAACACTTCCTGCTTCATGAAGCCTTCCTGCATAAAGAAAATACCTCCCAGATTTTTCTGACAGCAAATGCTAATGCATCAGACCTTAACATTTATGCAGTATTACTACTAGGTTTTTAACTGTTGCAACTATACGTGTGTACTTATTATTTGTCCATGTCAATGTCATTTGAGATTGTAAGGACAGGGAATGTTTAATTTGTGCTCTACAGGGCTAATCATACTACTATGAAAATATAGGCAATTAGTGCAATACTATTTGATTATAAAGATCAGAATTACACTTATGTTTGAAGAGCTGCTTTTATTTATTTTTCTGTGTTCTTTTGTTTTTTTTTTTTACAGGGACAGAGAGAGAGTCAGAGAGAGGGATAGATAGGGACAGACAGACAGGAACGGAGAGAGGTGAGAAGCATCAATCATTAGTTTTTCGTTGCCATTGCGACACCATAGTTGTTCATTGATTGCTTTCTCACATGTGCCTTGACCCGCGGTGGGCCTTCAGCAGACTGAGCAACCCCTTGCTGGAGCCAGTGACCTTGGGTCCAAGCTGGTGAGCTTTTTGCTCAAGCTAGATGGGCCCGCGCTCAAGCCGGTGAGCTTGGGGTCTCAAACCTGGGTTTTCTGCATCCCAGCCCGACGCTCTATCCACTGCGCTACCGCCTGGTCAGGCTGTTGTTTTTTATTTTGTGTGTGTGTGTGTGTGTGTGTGTGTGTGTGTGTTTTACAGGGTCAGAGAGAGGGATAGATAGGGACAAACAGGAACAGAGAGATGAGAAGCATCAATCATTAGTTTTTCGTTGCCATTGCGACACCTTAGTTGTTCATTGATTGCTTTCTTACATGTGCCTTGACCGCAGGCCTTCAGCAGACCGAGCAACCCCTTGCTGGAGCCAGCGACCTTGGGTCCAAGCTGGCGAGCTTTTGCTCAAGCCAGATGAGCCCGTGCTCAAGCTGGCAACCTCGGGGTCTCGAACCTGGGTCCTTCCACATCCCTGTCTGACGCTCTATCCACTGCGCCGCCTCCTGGTCAGGCTTGAAGAGCTGCTTTTAAAAATAGGTGTATATAGTTAACTATATGCACATGTGTGTGTTTATGGACAACTCAACTGACCCAAGATAATCTGTCCGTGTTATTAGAATTGTTGGCTTGGTGGTCTGTTTTCCCAATTCATGGGAATGTGGCAGTGGCTTCTACTCATTGGTTAGTATTGAGTACCCATGGGGTACCTAATACAAGACTAGGTGTTTGGAGTATGTGGAATATGGATAGTTCCCTATTAGCAGCTTTTTTAATACTGGTGTGTGTGTGTGTGTGTGTATATATATATATTCATTCCCCCTTTAGATACAGGAAGGGAGAGACAGAAACATCAATCTGTTTCTATATATGCCTGACCAGGGATCGAACCAGCAAACTTTTGAGTATCAGGACAATGTTCTAAACCAACTGAACTATCCAACCAGGTCCCTATTGGTAGCTTTAACTGCTTTCCTGATCATCACATCAAACTGCCTTGCTCCTTGGGCTTCTGGACCACAAGGGGCAGATGGTATTGGAACAGAAAAAAATCAAACTAGATGTTATAAATGTATTCTTCTGTTCCAGCACTTGGACTTGGAAGAAACTAGGAAATTCAGGGTTTACACTTCCGTATTTATACAAGGTTTACATTGTTTTCCATATAGAACACCTAGGTTCTTAACGAAGATTCGTAGGTCAGAACCAAGATGGACATCAAACTCGTCTTCTATAAAGAAAATGAAGTGTGTATGACAAATACAGATGCTCCTCTACTTATGATGGGGTTATGTCCAGATAAGGCATTCATAAGTTGAATATATTAAATGTCGAAAATGCCCTCAACATACCAAACATCATACCTTAGCCTAGACCCCTGGTCGGCAAACTGCGGCTTGCAAGCCACATGCGGCTCTTTGGTCCCTTGAGTGTGGCTCTTCCACAAAATACCACGTGCGGGCACTACCTCGGTAAGGTATGTACCTACCTATATAGTTTAAATTTTAAAAAAATTTGGCTCTCAAAGAATTTCAATCGTTGTACTGTTGATATTTGGCTTTGCTGACTAATGAGTTTGCTGACCACTGGCCTAGACGGTGTCTGCTGAATGTGTATCACATTAGCACCATCACGAAGTCAAATTATTGTAAATTGGGGACTTACAATCTGTATTTCATTATGGGCACAGGCTTAAGTGAGCAGGAAATCTTTTCTTTTTTTGTATTCTCATTACTGTATAAAGAGCTAGACCCTACTTAATGAGAAAAGTCTCATAACTTCTCCCTGAAATGCTGCTGTGGTAGGTTTTTCCACTCCAAATGTAGCTGAGTAACAGGAGGAGTAAAGAAGAGTACATGTCAGACTCACAGGATCTACTACTACGTCCTCTCTTAAGGGAAGAATGGAGGTACTAAGAGGCATCTGTCAGTTCAGATGCAGACATGGAGGGATTGAAATCTTTTCATTTTTAAGATGACTGCCTTGGAATTTGATCCAAGAGAAACAGGAACAAATGGTGGGGTAAATCCTAGAGTATTTCTTAAGCTAGCTGGGCACAGAATAGATGGATCTCACTACTGAAAGACTTTCAAACAATTTCAAAACATTTATTGAGGCTTTTTTTAAACCCTCAGGGTCTTACTTAGGCACTGATTGTGTCAGAAGTTTTTCTCGTGTATGGATTTCTCTGTGCTTATTCAGAGCGGAGCTTTTACTGAAGCACTTGCCACAATCACGACACCCATAGGGTTTCTCTCCTGTGTGTGTTCTATGATGTGCACGTAAGTCAGAACTCTTACTGAAACTTTTTCCACAATCAGGACACACATGGGGTCTCTCTCCTGTGTGTATCCTCCGATGTGCACTAAAATGAGAACTGTTATTGAAGCTTTTCCCACATTCTTCACATTGATAGGGCTTTTCTCCTGTGTGGGTTCTCTGGTGAATTATAAGGCTTGAGCTCTGATTGAAACGTTTTCCACACTCACTGCATTGATATGGTTTCTCTCCTGTATGGATTCTTCTGTGGGTGATGAAATTTGAACTGTCACGGAAACTTTTCCCACAGTCAAGACACTTATAAGGTTTTTCGCCAGTGTGGATTCTCCGGTGTCTAATGAGACGAGCACTCCGACTGAAGCTTTTCCCACAGTCAGCACATTTATATGGATTTTCCACTTGATGGGATATCTGATGCATGAGGTGGGAGTTTGGACCAAAGCTTTTGCCATATCTAAGATATTTATAGGGTCTGTCTTCCAAGTAAGGTCTTTGATGACTTAGAACTTTACCTAAACTCCTCTCTGGGAGTATGGGCTTTCCTCTTCTCTTCCCTGGGGTCCTTTCCCACTGTCTTCCTGATCTGCGTTCACTCTCACTGCCTTTACCCTGATGAAGATGCCGGGAAATTTTCCTTTCAGACCTTGCAAGTAATGTCCTATGTAGTTGTACTTCCTCAGAAATATCTCGTTTTAGATTCTCTTCATTCCCAAATCCAGCCTCAAAACCTGATGAGAATAAAATTTTTAAATTTATCCATTTCCTCAATTATTATTTGCCAAGGTAAATTAAGTATCACATTAGATAATTACATATAAAAATTAAGGAGTTCAAAATGCCAAATCATTACCATCTATTAAAATTCTAGTGTTTTGCTTTTTTCCTTAATAACCTATCACATGCTTCTCATCTACATAGGGCTAAATAGTATACTCTTTTAACTCTTCTTCGATTCCAGGATCTTCAGAAAATCTTAGTATATAACAAGAAAAAAATAGCAAATTTAAAATTATCACCATGTTTAAACAGGAAAGATGCTTTCTAATGCTGTATTTTTGCCTCATCTCAGGTGTATTATGGTATTCTAGTTTATGTTCTTTGCCACTAACTAAAAGGATCAGAAGGGAATGTCCAGGAAAACTATGAAACTTATTTATCTAAAAAGAGCTCTTCTGCTCAAATTTCAATGTATATTGAGAATAAAAACAGAGTAGAAAAATACTTGATGTCTTTCAAAGAACAAAAGGCCTTCTGAGCCTGACCAGGCGGTGGCGCAGTGGATAGAGCGTCGGACCGGGATGCGAAAGACCCAGGTTCGAGACCCTGAGCTCGCCAGCTTGAGCGCGGGCCCATCTGGCTTGAGCAAAAAGCTTGTCAGCTTGGACCCAAGGTCGCTGGCTCCAGCAAGGGGTTGCTTGGTCTGCTGAAGGCCTGCGGTCAAGACACATGTGAGAAAGCAAGCAATGAACAACTAAGGTGTTGCAACGGCAACGAAAAACTCATGATTGATGCTTCTCACCACTCTCTGTTCCTATCTTTCTGTCCCTATCTATCCCTCTCTCTGACTCTCTCTCTGTCCCTGTAAAAAAAAAAAAGGCCTTTTGAGAGAACTTTGCTAGGAAGTGTCTCACTAAAAGCATTCTCTTTGCCTATAGAAAGATAATCACTAAATGTGATTACAAAATCACATATTTTAATGCTCAAGGCTCCACAGGCCTGGGTAGGCTATGTGAACTTGCAGATACTTTTAGATTTTTAGTTTGAATTTACAGAATTTCAGATAAACTGGATCCCAAATTTCCTGGACTAAATCCAAAAAGCAAAAGAATACTGAGTGTCAGCAGCCTGTATATATACCCTCAAAGCAGTATCTTTACCTACAAGCCCAGGCTTAAGAGATGCCCCATGAAATAGAGGTTCATCAGATTAAATGAAATCTTAGCACACCTTAAATGTGATCCTCCATGAGGAATTATTTAGTATTTCCTAAACCTAGAAGCCATTATTTAGTGGAATATATTAATACCCTCATAGAACTGATGCTCCATGGAACACCCGTGAAGAATGCTGATCTAAAGAACTTTTGAAAAACAAAATTGCAATTGAATACTTGCTGTACACCCAAGCATTGTGCTAGGTGCTTCACCAAGGTAACTCATTTTTAATAAACCTTTGAATTAGGTATTCATAGATAAGTAAACTTACAGGTTAAAAACTTGCTCTCAGTTACTCAGCTTATAAACAACAGAGTTCAGATTCACATACGTATACAGGGGTGGGTAAAAGTAGGTTTATAGTTGTGAGTATGCAAAAGAGTTTATTCTTGTATTTATTATATATTTGTATTATTTTTTTATTATTATTTCATATCCTTACGTGTCACTTACCTTTTAGGTAATGATGGCTGGTAATTTAACCTACTTTTGCCTACCCCTATCCCCCCTGTATGTGTGTAACTCCAAAATCAGAATTATTCCTTCCATGAGGGAAGACAGAGTGAAGTATTTTCTTCCTTATATAGCAGCTAAGATTCAAAGGGTCAATTCCATCAGAAATCTTAGACCTTTACATAGTGTGTCTGAATAAAGAGGTTACTAGGTTTTCAAATATTTGTATAAAGCAGACATCTAGCTGGTAAGCTGAAACTAGATGAACAAACAAGTAAGAATGAAGTTTTAAAATCAACTTCATCCTATTATGGGTACATGACATGCTACTTAGGTAATGTTAAATTTTGGCCGCTAGGGAAACTGCCTAGAACCTAGCAACTCACACGTAGATGATAGCAAACTTATAAAGCTTGTAACCATCTTGGTTTGATGCTGTGTGAGGAGGCAAGTCAGGTGAATAATTTATATCCCCTCACTGAACTGCTTTGATAGGGAACATGGGGAAGAGATAGGTGTAGAGGTTTCAATCTGATGTTTTGTTTTGTTTCCCCTAAATCCCACTGCCTCTCCTTTGTTATTAGACCCTTAGGGAGTAAAAGGATCTTACCACTGGGGCTCTGGAATAAGACTGGAGCACGTGTCATGACAGCCCCTGAGGGTAGCTCAGTATACTCTTCATCATCCTCAGAATCTTCTGTGGCCTCTTCTGCCTCAGCTTGCTTCTCAGCTTCAGCCTCACTGGTCTCCTGGTTGGGGCAAGAGGCTGTGTCTTCTTCCTGGCCATCACTGGGTGGGGCAGCAGCCCGGGCACTCACCAAAGCATCCATCTCTTCAAAGAAGGGACAGGTCTGTGGTGCTTGGCCATTTTTGACTTTCCGATAGCTGGTTTGTAGGCTTTTAAACTTGGTCCGACATTGTTCTGGTGTCCTAAGGAAGCCATAATCCCATAACCGCTCAGCCACTGCACCATACAACTGGCTGTTGCGGTGACAGTTCCGGAGGGCTTCATAAAACTGAGTCTCACTAAGAATTGCAAGGTAAGTCTTCGTCTCTTCATAGCCCCAGTGTACACCTGCCACAAGAAGAGAATTTTCAGCACCAGGACTTTAGAGCCTCAATACCTTAATCCTATCATTCTTTGCTTCCTAAAGAATGACTCAAAAACCTAAGAAACAGTCTTTTAAAATCACACTGCTGCCAAATCCCTATTATGGCCCTTCACTTACCACAATCTCAAAAACAAAAAACAAATAAAACAAGCCCAACAATAACAAAGACCTGAAAAGGTACAAGATAAGGACGAGATAGTCATTGGCCAAACCCGTAGGAGAGGACTGGCAGAAGCCAAAAAGAGGAAGGAAGCAGAACAGAAGCATCTCCTAGTCTGAACACATGCTGTGCTGCTCACCCCACTTGGGCAGTACTTCAGGACGATTACAGACCCTGCTCCCTGAAGGTAACCAATGTAGAGGGAAGGGAGATTCGGTCTTTCTCCCACTTGAGAGCCAGCTGGAGTTTACATTGCATCAATTATCCTCTACTCACTGCAAGTAAATAGGGGGAAGGACTGGAAGGCAGAAAAAGTAGTGGGAAAGGATGAAAAGATAATGAAAATTATAGCAGTTGGCACATGTGCCTCATTCACATTTATTCCAGTGACAAAAAAGAAAGAGAATAAAGGAAAAAAGATAGGAACACTAGAACAGAACTAAAGTAATATCACACATATAATTTAAAAAATGGAAGGAAAAGATCGCTATCCACAGTTGAACTACAACTTTACAGATGTAGTCCTACTGCCATGAAATGGTCCGATACTTGTCACGGGCACGCAGCTGATTAATGCTCAGGATTAGAAACAGTCTCCTGACTAGCACTTTCCCTTTCCATAACAACATGGCTATAGAAATTACATCAACAGTAATAAAGGATACTTACAAAACTGTTCCACAGGCAAATAATAGTTCAACACAGAGTGTTAAACAAGATTTCTTGCTGCAGGACTTCTCATTCCTTTTAAATGCCATTGTGTTGCGAATCTCATAGGAGACTCAGGAAATGTTTCCCCAACTTTGGGCCATCCTTCACTATGCTATTCTAAGTAAAAAGGAACATATAACAAACTGACTTTGAGATTCAGGGGAATAAAAGATCAAATAAAGCACCAGTTCACAAAAGGTGCTCAATAAATATTAGTTCTTTTCAAAGATAAAATAGTACCAACTATTTTTACAGCCTTCAATGATTTTGTAATCAGGAAAAAGACATTTTAGTAAAGAAGTGGAAGCAATGATAGTCCTATTCAGGACTCTTGAATTTGCTGAGAGTATTTCTTTAACTAAAATTGTTCCCTACTTCCTATTATCTCACTGACTCCCACAAAATGAAATACACATGGAACTGAGAAGTACCTCTTTTTTTGCTAAGGGACAAAGCTGGCAGGTGACATTAAGCCTCATGACTCCACATCCAGTCTCAACACAAGTCTAATCCCAAAACCCCAAGAAGAAAAGCTTACCACTTGGGCTTCGGAAAAGGACAGGTGCAGTCGAGTTTTTGGTGTCCTGGGAAGTGGCTTTCTGGCCCATTTCATCACTGTCAGATTCTTCAGCCATGGCTTCTTCTGCTCCCTCCTCATGCTGCCAACACCCTGGCCCTGGCTCCTCAGTCTCAGCATCACTGCTTGCAAGACCAGAATGAAAGGCTGCCTCTTCCAGGCCATTACTGGGCAGGGCAATGACCTGAGCACTCATCAGGGCTTCCATCTCTTCAAAGAAGGGGCAAGTCTCAGGTGGGTGGCCACTCTTGACTTTCCGATAGCTCTTCTGGAGGCCTTTGAACTTGGTCCGACACTGTTCCAAGGTCCGGAGGAAGCCATACTCCCGGAGCCTCTCAGCCACAGCCCCATATACTTGACTGTTTCGATGACAGTTTCTGAGAGCCTCATAAAATTCGGTCTGACTAAGAATTGCGAGTAGAGTTCTGGTCTCTTCATAGCCCCAGTGCACTCCTGCCACTTTCTCATCCTCAAAGCCCCAGGGGTCCTGTTCCACCCAGCTTCTTTTCTCTCTCTTGGATGGTAACAAGTCAACATGTATTTGTCTGTCTCCTGTGACACCACCTCTTGGGAACTCCTTTTCCTTGGAGCCCAGATCTGGGATCCAGGGCTCTCCTTGCTCCAACCTGGAGACCACAGCGGATTTAGGAAATGGAAATCCTGATTGCAGGGAAGCAAACAAAGAACATCATAGTTTGGACTGATCATTAAAAAAAAATCTGAGTTCAGACCTGCATTTTTATTTAGGCCAAGATGCTTATAAAGAATATCTAAGTAGCCTGACCTGTGGTGGCGCAGTGGATAAAGCGTCGACCTGGGAACACTGAGGTCGCCAGTTCAAAACCCTGCACTGGTCTGGTCAAGGCACATATGGGAGTTGATGCTTCCAGCTCCTCCCCCCTTTCTCTCTTTCTCTCTCTCACTCTGTGTCTCCTCTCTAAAATGAATACAATAAAAATTTAAAAAAATATATCTACGGAAGTATTTTCAGAAAGTTCAGTATATTGAAGAAAATACGGAAAATACATGAAACCTCAATAAATAAATATTTTATTTTTCAGAGCAGGCTGACAAGAGGAAAAGGTTCTGTTGTACAGTACAGATAATTCTGTTCCAAATTGCTCTCTAGTTCTCCTGACCCCATATAGGCAGGTCATGGCACTGCTGGGAAGTTACCTCGTGTCTCCTATAATTCTCCACTTGGGACTAAAAAATTAAATTGACTTCAAGGACGAAGGGAATGGGGGGAAGGGAGGGAATCATCTTCAACTCATGCATTTCCTTCACACTCAGTCACCAAGGTCTAAATGTTTTTCCCTTATGTCCTCTATTGCTACTGCCACCATCTAAGTCTAGACTCTTCCCCTTCTCACATTCAGTATACTACAGCAATCACTGTTCTACCTAGCTCCAGGCTCCTGCTTCCTCAGCTCACATGCTATACTGCTGCACCTTGAGGGCCTACTATGCACTGTTCATATCAGCCTCTTCCTCTCCTATCCAAATTTAACATTCTTCAAGCTGTATTTGCCAGTGTCCCCATGAAGCCTTCCCTACAGCGCTCCCTCATCTTCCACTCTGCCAAACTCTTATTATACTCAAAATTGAGTAACAAGCCATTGTTTAGCATTGTTTCATTCAGTACAGTTCAGTTTTATGTTTGCTATTATGTTTTGGATCATATTATAAGCTCTTTAAGGGCAGGCATCTTTTGTTATTGCAGAACACCTTGCAAGGTGTTGAGCACATGGTAGGGGTTCAAAAACTGATGAATTCTATAAGCCTGTGGCGGGGGGGGGTGAGGAATTGCTTTCTTTTTCTTTTTTTTTCTTCTGTTTAGGATTTTATTAGACTGCTTTCCTCCCCCAATATACCTGTTTTGGAAGACTGAGACAAAAAGGGAGGGGGGTTGCATCTGGATTACTAAATAGAGACCATTACCAAACTGGCTGAGAAGGCTCGAGTCTGGGATAAGATCAGATTTCAGAACAACCTCAACAAGTTAAAGAAATGATTTAAAAAAAAAGAATGGAGTTCAACAGAGTAAAAAGAAGAAAAACAAGCTCTACAAAATCACATACAAGAACAAGCACTAGACACAGACGCAAAGACTATGGGGAAGGCTATAAGTCCCGGGAATTATCAAGTGTACAGTAATCATCAAGTAATTCGTTGAGCTATACTGAAAAGAAAACAGTGAAATTCTGAAGTAAAATTCTTACTCTGCCTCAACCTATCAGACCCTCACTGGAATAATATATTCATAACTTAGTTCATGATTGACATATTTAGAGAACTTAAAAGTTTCCAAGGGAGAGTAACTAAAACTTAGTATGCCTGAATAATTGAGCTTCTGGGAAAAAGCTTAAAGAAACAAACAGTTTATTTCAGAGAAGAACAATGATTGAAAGGAAGATGTACTTTCAAGTATAGAAAATTTGTTTCTAGAAAATACTGATCTAGTATCAGTACCAAGAGGAAATAAAATAGTTCAAAGTTCTGATAAAAACTAGGGAACCATCCTTTGGCAGACTTATCAAAAAAGGAAATATAAGACTATTTACTGCAAGAGAGAGCTAAACTGTATACCTTCAGGTGGTCCCCAACATACTCTATATTTGCCACTCATTCCTGAAATCCCTTTCCCACTCACAGTTCCCAAACCCTACTTCCCAACTTAAAATGGCATCCTGTCTTCCCATATGAATCTACTCCTCACCGCTCCTTTGAATAGGTCTGAGCTTCTCCTTTGGGTTCATCTGTTCCTGTGGTCTCAGGTCTGGGCTTCTTGCCCTCTCTTTCTTGGGTACACCCCTGGACTGGGGTTCCACTGACTCCTGCCGAACACTTAATAACTCTTGTGATGGTTTCAAGGGTGTCATCTTCTCCAAGCGCACTTTCTGCCCCTTCACAGAGACTGTGACCTAGAAACAACCCCCATTAATTGTCACTGCAAGGTCATAATGAGGGCATTCCCAGAGGAGGTTATGTAATACCCCCCAAAAATAGACCACCATACTTTTGGGACACAGCTAGGGTTGAGGGTGGTGGTGCTTAATAGCCAACAAGAGGCATTCCTATTCCATTACTGTTCACTTAGAACAGCTGGAACTCCAGAAGGAAAAGATCAAATTAGTAAACCCAACTACAGGCTAAAAACTAAATTCCCTACCTTCCCTATTAAATAAACTATGAATACTTCAGGGTGGCAGGGTAGCAAAGATACACCCAGGTAGCACCTCCAGATCAGCAGTATCTGAAAGTTACCTGGTCCAGCACCAGAAATATAATAAGCACTACTAAGAAAGATTGTGCCCCTTATCCTTGACCCTGCCCATTCACATGTCTGAATTCCCCCTCCCTTCTCACCGAACATCCAGGTCTTCCAGGCTGTCCTTCTAAATCTTCCATGAGAGCCACAGCCTCCTCTCCACTTTCTGGACATTGGTCCTGTACCCACTTCTGGATCTCCCCAGGTAAGATGGTCAGGAACTGCTCTAGCACCAACAACTCTACAATCTGCTCCTTGGTGTGCACCTCAGGCCTTAGCCACCGACAGCAAAGTTCCCATAGTTGGCTGAAAGCCTCCCGGGGCCCAGCTACCTCCTGGTAGTGAAATTTCCTAAAGCGCTGTCGGAAGGTCTCAGAGTTAGTGCTATTCCCTCTCAGAGTGGGTTTGGCCATCTTTCACAGCAGAAAGCAGTTTCCCTCCACTTAAGGGTCTGGGTTCCAGGGCTTACACCTATCTTCCCATGTCCTTGGAGAATCACCTGCAGATGAGTCTCCCTCTGTGAGAAGTTTCTTCCTAGGGTAGAGAGAGATGGCACTATCAGAAGGAATACACTCATATATCTAAACTCTTGCCAGGGTTGGCCTGACTTCCCATATATACACTCCATATGGCCATCCGAGGTAGCACCAACTTCAGGATAGCAAGCCATGGAGAGACTTTAAAAAGCTGTATCTGTGCGACTTTCCAGGGCAGGCTGGGGAAATCGCAGAGAAAAGAAAGTCAGCTCTTCTTCCCCCTTCCCTAAATCCGATCCCATTTAGCTCCTCTGGCCAAATGGGAGACCTGGAGCTCAGGATCTAAAGGCAAGTCACCATCCTGCTCTAGACAACAAAAAGCCTCTGTCCAAAGGGTCGCAGCTGATCTCCCCCAGTACCTACGCAGTCCTTTCCCAGGGTCTCTACGTCCGCCCTGCCCCCTCGGACTTCACAAGTACCAATTCCCATCCCAGACAAAAATCAAGTACTCAATACTCGGTCTTTGTTTTTCCTCACAGCAGAAGTAACCTCAGCAAATACTCAGGAACTACTGACGGGAAACCTCCCAATTGAGAGAAGTTGTTTTTGGCTCCTGAAGCGAGGGTGGGTGGGCTTGGGGAGAGTCGCACTGAGTTGGTGGTAAGAGGGAGTCCGAGGATGCAGTAGTAATGGGTCTTCTAAGGACGAGCTGGGTGCTAGCCAAGAGATCCGAGTGCTGCTGGGTTCGCGGGCACGGAGCTCTCAGCACAGGGAGCGGCGGGTGCGGGGTTCCGGCCTCTTTGTCTTCCCCCCCCTCCGGCCAGGTCACTCTCGCAGCGGTGGTGTCCCCTCCAGAGACCTCCGACCAGGCTAAGGTGTCTGAGAGCACCCTCGGGGCCCCACCTCTGGGTCTGTCTGTCTCTCTCGAGCTGTCCCTCAACCTACTCGCATCTCTGCCAGCGGGCCAGCCTTGTCCACCCCCGGCCGGCCTTAGGCCCAGCTCTCCAGCCCTGCAGTCCAATTCCTAAACCGGAAGTATGAGCAGGCTACTTGACCGCCAGGGGCGCATGCGCAGAGACAGATACCGCGATTTGTACTTCAGCGGAGCCTGGGCCGGAGTGAGCGGGTAGGCCCAGTCAGCTCGGCGCACTTCCGGAACGCGACGCGACAACTCTTCCCGCTTCCCGTCTGTTCCTCCCACGGTAGTCGTCTGGGCAGGTGGATTCAGGACAAACCATTAGGTTCAGGGTCCTGTGCGCTTGTCGAGAAGGTAACAGTGGATTCCGTGATCGTCTGAAAGGGCACTGGAAGGAGTAACGTATATAGGGACTCGAGGTCCGCCGTGGGAATGATCCACGAACTGCTCTTGGCTCTGAGTGGGTACCCAGGGTCCATTTTCACCTGGAATAAGCGAAGTGGCCTTCAGGTACTGTCCGGCTCAGAACGCGGTAACGAGAAAGTGCGAAATGGTTACTGTGCGTGGGGGC
This sequence comes from Rhynchonycteris naso, assembly GCA_037038555.1. Taxonomy (NCBI): domain Eukaryota; kingdom Metazoa; phylum Chordata; class Mammalia; order Chiroptera; family Emballonuridae; genus Rhynchonycteris; species Rhynchonycteris naso. Next base: position 74,509,273 of record CM072999.1, on the reverse strand, counting down.
GGAGCTTGCAGGGGATTTGGGGGCGGGAGGCGTGTCCCTGAGCGGGTGACTGGAGGGTAGTATCCCGAGGGACCCACGGGTGAAGAACAAACCATTAGAGGGCTGGGCCTAGGCTGGGAAACGGAGGGCAGACCCAGAATGGCTCCGCCTTCGGGGAGTAGAGGGAGACCCGGACCCGGCCTAAATTTGAGGTGTTTGAGCGAGTTTCCAGAGAACTGGATGTAAAAAAAATGTAGGGAGGCACTTTCTCTCATTATCATGCTTGCACTTTGTTTTAAATTGAGTATTGAAAGGCCAACTAAATAGCGTTTAACATAAAATAGGGTTCAGCCAATTTTGTTGGGTGAAAAAATGAATGAGAGTGCGTTTCTCTCATGACTCCTTTCTCAGGAAATTTCTGCACTGGAATCTGGAAGGGTGCCTTAGTGTAACCAGGAATGTATGAGGAGTAAGGGCCATGTATACCATATGCTATCTCATTTAATCTTTATAACCACCTATCTCCCTCCCTATCACAGATTAACTCCCTGTGTCACATAGCTAGTAAATTAGCAAACCCAGGTCTGTATGGCTCCAGTAGTTGAACTACTTACTCTTTTCTACTTCTGCTTCCAGTAATGTTATCTAATCCTCTTTATAAGTTGGAACCAGGTACTGTTAGCTCCAGTTTACAAATGAGCAAACTCAGAGTATTTTATGGTGGCTAGTCTTGATAATAGCAAGATTTATATATGGCTTTGCCTGATGACAAAGTCATGCCTGTTCCTTTGAGAATTGACAATGTAGGGTGGGGAAGAGCAGAAAATATAACATTCTTAGTCTACAAAACCTATATCAAAGTGATTCCTCTTATTAATTTTCTCCTGTAAAACAAGTATAGTGCCAGGCATATAGGATGAAAATGTCCAGGAAGTATTTGTGGATACTTTATGATCTGAAGTAAAAAGAGATAACAATATAGGAAAGATAGCTGCCTCCCTTTCTTTCTTATAAAAAAAGTCTCAAAAAGATATTTTCCTTCTTAAATTCTCAGCTTTAAGGTCACCTCCTCAGAAAAACTTCCTGACCATCTGTTTAAGTATCCTCCCCTTATACCATTATTCTCTATCTCAGGAACTTGTTTATTTCCCTTAAAGGACTTACTACAATTCACATTATTTATTGTTGTTACCTGTCTCTAGTCTTTCTCATAGATTGCCCATGGGGGCAAAGACCACAGTGGTCTTTTTCATAGATATACCAAGAGTACCAGGCACAGTTTCTGCCACAGAGTAAGTAGGTGTTCAGATACTTGTGCAAGAAATGGCCACCAAGCCTGACCTGTGGTGGCGCAGTGGATAAAGCGTCGACCTGGGAACACTGAGGTTGCCAGTTCAAAACCCTGCACTGGTTCCGTCAAGGCACATATGGGAGTTGATGCTTCCAGCTCCTCCCCTCTTTCTCTCTCTCACTCTGTGTCTTCTCTCTAAAATGAATAAAATAAAAATAAAATTTAAAAAAATACACACAAAAAAAAGAAATGGCCACCAAAACCAGCAAATATTGCATACTTTCTGCAGAACAATGTTTTTCACATTTAAATAAAGGGGGAAATTGTCAGGAATGCCCACTGTTAATAAAAATAATTTTATTGTAATATTGAATGTGTATACACGTTAAGTGAAATATAAACTCAAGCATAATGCTCTCTTAAACAACTTTCAAAACCAAATATTTTTACAAAGTAAACAAAACTACCAAATTGGTAAATTCAAATTAACATTGTTGACATTATTGACATTTTGGACTGGGTAATAAATATTTTGTTGTGGAAGTAAGCTGTCCTTTGCATTGTAGGATGTTTAGCAGCATATATGGCCTCTGCTCACTAGATGCCGGTAATACCCCCTGAGATGTGACAACCAAAAAATATCTCCAGCCATCATCAAATGTCCTTTGGGGGGCAAAATTGACCCTGATTGAGAACCACTGATATAATGTGACATAAACTATTATTTTGCTGAAACTAAATTACCAACACTGAGTTTAATAGTAGAATGACTTTGCTGTAGACCTGGCTGTATATTCTCTGTTTTGATTTCAGTAACTGATGTTGAGAATGCCTGTTCATGTAACTGAGTTGCACCAAATGGTATCAATAACTTTGTGTTGGTAATTTTTGCTGTACTCAAATAACTCAACCTTCAATTATTTTTAAACTGTGCCAATAATCACTGCTCAAATTACCAATTTTAATGGGAGTATCATTGATAACTAGATAAAACTGTCCTAATGATAAAAAAAAATTGTTTACATGTATTGAGCCCTGGCTATGTGCTTGGTAGATGTTGTTTACATGTAATAACTTAATTAACCCTCACAATTAATACCTCCATTTCCAAGAGTTGAAAACTGAGGCACAGAGAGGTATTGAAATTTGCCTAAGATGTCAAGCAAGTAAGAGGCAACTCAGGGAATCAAACTCAGTCTATAGTGAGCACATTTTTAAACACTACATTATGCTGCCTCTTAAGTTATTAACTTGAATATATGGTTAGCATTGTGTCACTAAAAATCTGTATTAAGTAGATTTCTAATTAAATTATTGTGGGCTCAATAACAGAAAAATTCTTCTTTGCCTACTTATTACCACATTACTAGCATATAAAGATCGTATCCACAAAATACAGTACTCACAATATGGATGTTATATGCTGAGTGTCTTGGGAGTAGTAACTATATCTGATTTTGTTCATTACTTAATTTCAGAATGTTAGTGTACAGCCTGGGATAAGTAGGTGTTCATTAAAAGTTGGTTATTCTCCACAGAAGATCGACAATGGCCAATAAACAAATGAAAAGATGATCAGTATCACTAATTATTAGAGAAATACAAATCAAAAGCACAATGAGATACACTTTATACTCTTTTAGAATGGCTATTATAAAAAACAAAAAATAACAAGTGTTTGTGGGGTTATGAAGAAATTAGAACCCTTGTATGTTGCTAGTGGGAATATAAAAGGGTATAACCCTGTGGAAATGGAATGGTGACTCCTCAAAAAATTAAACATAGAATAACCAAATGATTCAGCAGTTTCACTTCTGAGTATACTCAGAAGAAGTGAAGGCAAGTACTTGAACAAATATTTGTATACCCATATTCATAACAGTATTATTCAGAATAGTCAAAAGGTAGAAGCAACTCAGGTGTGCATGAATGATGAATAGATAAAATGTGGTATATACATACAATGGAATATTTAAAAAGGAAAGAAATTCTAACAAATGCTACAACATTGATGAAATTTGGAGACATTACTAAGTGAAATAAGCTAGTCACAAAGCATATATATTATATGGTTCTACTTATTCGAGGTACTTAGAGTAGTCAAAGTCATAGAGACAGGAAATAGAAGGATGGTTGCCAAGTGCTGTGGGGAGGGAGAATGGGAGGCTTTGTACATTTTCTACAGAGTTTCAGTTTGGGAAGATGAAAATATTCTGGAGCTGGATAGATGGTGGAGATTTGTTGTACAACAATTTGTATGCACTTAATGCCAAGAACTGTACACTTGGAAAAATGGCTAAAATGGTAACTTTATGTATATTTTACTAGTTTTACCTTTTTTAAAGTTGGTTTTATTGAATACATTCTCTCACCACCTTTTTCGACTTGAACTGCTGTGTAACCTTTATATAACATACTAGGCTATTGTTTAAATTTTTTTTTTAAGTTAGAAGCAGGGAGGCAGAGAGACAGACTTCTGCATGTTGCCCGACTAGGATCCACCTGGCAAATCCCCTACCAGGGGATGCTCTGCCCATCTGAGGCCACTGCTCCATTGCTTGGCACCTGAAGCAAGGCCATGGTGCCATCCTCAGTGCCTGGGGTCAGCTTACTCGAACCATTCAAGCTATGGCTTTAGGAGGAGAAGAGAGAGAGAGAAAAGGAAAGAGGGGGAGAGGAGAAGCAGATGATCGCTTTTCCTGTGTGTCCTGACCAAACCCAGACTTCCACATGCTGGGCCAATGCTCCACCATTGAGCCAACCAGTTAGGGCCTGTTTAAATTTAAAAAAAATAAAAAATATATACTAAATGTATATGTCTAGGTATAAGATGCTTTTACAGATTATAGTATGTTACAGTTATTTACCTTTTTATTGAAATGAAAACAAGATATAAAATTTCATAGAGAATTTATAAATCCTAAGACTATGTTTGAGAAACCCCTGTAGTTTGCTAAAGACTTTGCTTAAGACAACTTTGTTGCAACCAGGTCAAAAAAACCATATCTTTAAAGACCATTCCTGAAATATTGCATAAGAAACAGGTATAGTAGCTGCCTTTGTGGAAAGGTTGATTTATTGTTAATGTACACCATTTTGTATTGTTTGAATTCTTTACCAGGTGTTACCACTTATTTCAATAAAGAATTAATTAATTCAGGAGTGAGGAACAGCCCCTTGGAAGTGGTTTGGAAATGCTTTTATTATCCAGAACTTAACAGTCTCAGATGAGCATCTTGAGAAGAGAAATGCTAATAGTACAGAGCATTTGAAGTACCTCAAAGATCAGCATGCAGTGAATCACATGCATCATTGTTTTAGGTCTGCTTCCTCTCCTGTAGGTGTCACAGGATTTCCCATTTCTCCATCCCAGTGAAACCAGCGTCCTGAATCGACTCTGCCGGCTGGGCACAGACTATATTCACTTCACCGAGTTCATTGAACAGTACACAGGCCATGTGCAGCAACAGGTAGGTTTCTGTTCTCAGGAAATGTACACTTCCAGAGGGTGGGAGCTATGTCAAGCTTTCAGTGAATCAGTAATTCTTGTGAAATAAGTCGCAAGAAGTTATGAATTTCTCATCACTGGAATTATTCAAGTGAAGGCTAGGTATCTGTGTTTCACACAAGGGGAAAATATACACAGGGACTAACTTAGATTGGTGTAAGAAAAAATACATTTTTGCCTGCGCGTTAGAAGACCTGAATCAAATTATTTTGAGCTGGACCAGAGTTCCAATACCAGAGGTGAAACATAAAGCATTATTTCAAATTCCTTTGCCGCTCTGCCTCTATCTTAGTCATATTGAGGCAAGCAACTAAATATTTGGGCTTCATTTTTTAAATTTGTAAATAAAAGAATTAAACCAGAGAAGGTGCTTGGCACATAGTAAACCAATATTATCCATTATTATGAATTAATTGGAAGTCAGTATAATGTAGAGGTCAAGAATTTGTGTCCTGCTCCATCACTCTTTGGCCATAAACTGCTCAGCAGTAAACTAATGCTCAGTAACTAAGGCTCAGTTTCCTTATCTATAAAATGGGGATGATAGATAGTACCTATTTCATAGGATTGTGAGGATTAAACAAGGTAATTCATGTGAAATGCCTGGTAATTGTAAGCATTCAAATTTTTTAAAAGCAATGTTTTAAAGTTCTTATTTTTAATAGTCTGTAGCTCTTGTCAGTGGTAAGTAGAAAGACTGCCAAATTGTGTGAGTGATACAGTGATGACTATTTTTCAGTTTAAAGAATGATTCTGGGCCTGACCTGTGGTGGCACAGTGGATAAAGCGTCGACCTGGGAACACTGAGGTCGCCAGTTCAAAACCCTGCACTGGTCTGGTCAAGGCACATATGGGAGTTGATGCTTCCAGCTCCTCCCTCCTTTCTCTCTCTCTCTCTCTCTCTCTCTTTGTGTCTCCTCTCTAAAATGAATTTAAAAAAAAAAATTAAAAAAAAAAAAAAAAAAGAATGATTCTGGTTGAGGGGAAAGGTGGGTACTTTACAAAGGAAGTGAAAGGACTCTTTTCCGAAATAACAGTTAGTATCCTCTGGCCCTTGTTATATAAACTGGTTATAAGACCTTTGCTGTGTCAACCAATGGTCGTCAATTCAGTACCAACAAGAATCCCCAATTTGGAGTGTGGTGAAGAAGGAAACTTGACTCAGTGCAAAGCAGCTCACTTGTGATATAGCACAGCTGTGAAAACAGCACAGCTGTAGAACAACTCTGGGCCCAGGCAGCCCTGAGATCAGGCCCCTCTTCAGTTAAGTGCTTCACTTTGCTCTGGCAACACATCTTTCATGTTTCAGCTCAGCTAGGGAGACAAACTCCATTTCAATGGAAAGGGAAAGTGCACTCTCTGAGCCAGAGGGGAGCTGACTTATATGGACAGAAGTCCCTGCCCCGGTCCCTGATTGGTCTGTCCTCATGCAAATAAAGGCTCTGGATTGGCACAGTTTTGTAGGTCCAATAGGCACTGTCATTATTGGTCAGAATAGAGCCTCTCTGATTGGATGGGAAAAGCCTCAATCCTATTGGTTAAAATAGGATTCCAGGAAACCTTTATAAGGGCTGGCACAGATGGCAAAAATAAAGTGTAGGCAGGCAGTTCAGTGCAAAGGCAGGAAGTTCAGCTCAGGCGTCCTTGAAATGCAGCTTGCACGAGAGGCCTCTCTGCAAAAATGGCTGCTAAGCTGTTTATTTTTTTAATTTGAGTCCAGTTTGCCACCGAGAGCCCTTCTTACTATGTGTCTTTTATTTTCTCAGGGTTCACAGGTGGTAATTTGTGGAGCAAAGGAGCTGGAGCATATTGCCTATGTTTTCATATTCTGGTTCACTTAAACTGATTTTATTGCAGAGAAAACATGAGTATAAAGTCTAATCAATACTAGTTTGCACCTGACCAGGCGGTGGCACAGTGGATAGAGCATTGGACTGGGATGCGGAAAACCCGGGTTCGAGACCCCGAGCTCGCCAGCTTGGACCCAAGATCGCTGGCTCCAGCAAGGGGTTACTCGGTCTGCTGAAGGCCTGCGGTCAAGGCACATGTGAGAAAGCAATCAATGAACAACTATGGTGTCGCAACGGCAATGAAAAACTAATGATTGATGCGTCTCACCTCTCTCCGTTCCTGTCTGTCTGTCCCTATCTATCCCTCTCTCTGACTCTCTCTCTCTGTCCCTGGAAAAAAACAATCAAAAAAAAACAACAGAGCCTGACCAGGTGGTGGCGCAGTGGATAGAGCGTCGGACTGGGATGCGGAAGACCCAGGTTGGAGACCCCAAGCTCGCCGGCTTGGGCGCGAGCCCATCTGGCTTGAGCAAAAGGCTGCCAGCTTGGATCCAAGGTCGCTGGCTCCAGCAAGGGGTTGCTCGGTCTGCTGAAGGCCCGCGGTCAAGGCACATGTGAGAAAGCACTCAGTGAACAACTATGGTGTCGCAATGGCAATGAGAAACTAATGATTGATGCTTCTCACCTCTCTCTGTTCCTGTCTGTCTGTCCCTATCTATCCCTCTCTCTGACTCTCACTCTGTCCCTGAAAAAAATTAAAAAAAAAAACAAAACAGAAAAAATACCAGTTTGCTATGAAATTATATTGAGACTACACTTAATTATCAAAGATGAACCTTACATCTTTATATATTATATTAATCAGAAATACATTGTATTAAAGTAATATTTTATATTACTAATATAAGTTAGATGTTTATTAACACAGTTGTCCCTCGCCATGTCGTGGTTCACTTTTAGTGGACTCACTGTATTGTGGAGTTTTCGCTATATCACGGGATTTTATGTAGGTATAAGAGTATGGCCTGACCAGGCGGTGGCGCAATGGATATAGCGTCGGGCTGGGATGCAGAAGACCCAGGTTCGAGACCCCGAGCTCTCCAGCTTGAGCGTGGGGCCCATCTGGCTTGAGCAAAAAGCTCGTCAGCTTGGACACAAGGTCGCTGGCTCCAGCAAGGGGTGGCTCGGTCTGCTGAAGGCCCGCGGTCAAGGCACATGTGAGAAAGCAGTCAGCGAACAACTAAGTTGTTGCGACAGCAACGAAAAACTAATGATTGATGCTTCTCACCTCTCTTCGCTCCTGTCTATCTGTCCCTATCTATCCCTCTCTCTGACTCTCTCTGTCCCTGTAATAAAATAAAAAAAAAAAGAGTGTGGAAAGTGTTTAAGAGCATAGGAAGTGTTTATAAAAGTGGGGAAAGGTTAAAAACAGTGTGGGAAAGGTTGATAAGAGTGTCAGGAGGGTTTATAAAGCCTTAAAATATACTGCTCACAAAAAATAGGAGATATTTCAAAATGAATATGAAGCATTGAAGTATCCCGATTTTTGTGAGCAGATACGTATTAATAATACTGATATTTTTAAAATATAACACCTAAAAGGAAAATAAAACTTTTCTATACCCATGTGACTACAGTATATGAATAAGTAGTACTTTTTTTTTTTGAAAAGTAGAAAATTACTCATTTCCTCTTTTTTGTGATAAATGAAGACATTCACTTTCCTTGAATGACACAGATCAAAATAAAATTGACTGTAAGCTGATCTGGTCTATTTTACCATGTGCCCATGCTATTCTTGTTATAGCTGTGAACATTTATCTCCAGGAACTACTAGTGTCCTTTGCAGCATCCTCTGGCTACACTGTGCCTTATAACTCCTGAGCCCAAGCTTCCTACCACACTTGTTGCTGAATTCTACTTTTTTTGTAATGACAAGCAGGGAGGCAGAGAGACAGACTCCCACATGTACCCGACTGGGATCCACCTGGCAAGCCCAATAGTGGGCAATGCTCTGCCCATCTGGGGCATTGCTCCATTGCATCCGAAGCCATTTTAGCACCTGAGGCGAGGCCATGGAGCCATCCTCAGCACCTGGGCCAACTTGGCTGCAGGAGGGGAAGAGAGAGATAGAGAGGAAGGAAAGGGGGAAGGATGGAGAAGCAGATGGTCACTTCTTCTCTGTGCCCTGGCCAGGAATCAAACCTGGGACATCCACACACCGGGCTGACACTCTACCACTGAGCTAACTGGCCAGAGCCTGAATTCTATTATTGTATTTACCGCCACAAGAACCTGATCACCCCAATCAGTACATAGCCAGAAAGGCTAGTCACCGTGACCTCTAGTCATCTGTTAACCACAATTCTTCATATAAAAGTACAAAAGAAGTTCTTTAAAAAATTGCAGGTTTCCTTAAAGACAAGCCATATTTGTAAATAGCCTCTTAGTGAGAGTCTCATAATTTTTCAGGTTGGTTATCAGATTCATGTTCAGATGAATTGCCATGCCAGGCAGAAGGGATGTTAGAATGAGGATTCAGATTATTTTATTCAATAAATTTTTACCCTCTGGCCTGGCATGTGGTGGCACAGTAGATAGAATGTCAACCTGGGACATAGATCACTGGTTTGAAACCCTGGGCTTGCCCAGTCAAGGCACATACGACAAACAACCAATGAACAACTAAAATGAAGCAACTAAGAGTTGATACTTCTCAATCACCCCTTCTCTCTGTAAAATCAATAAATAAAATCTTTAAAAAATATATTTAGCCTGACCAGGCGGTGGTACAGTGAATAGAGCGTCAGACTGGGATGTGGAGGACCCAGGTTCGAAACCCCAAGGTCACCAGCTTGAGTGCGGGCTCATTTGGTTTGAGCAAGGCTTACCAGCTTGAGCCCAAGGTCGCTGGCTTATGCAAAGGGTCACTCCCTCTTCTGTAGCCCCCCCCCACCCCCGGTCAAGGAACATGTGAGAAAGCAGTCAATAAACAATTATGGTGCCTCAACAAAGATTGATGCTTCTCATCTCTCTCCCTTCCTGTCTATCTGTTCCTATCTGTCCCTCTCTCTACCTCTGTCTGTCTCTGTCACACACACACAAAATATTTAGCCTGACCTGTGGTGGTGCAGTGGATAAAATATTGACCTGGAACGCTGATGTTGCTGGTTCAAAACCCTGGGCTTTCCTGGTCAAGGCAGGTATGGGAGTTGATGCTTCCTGCTCGTACCCCTTCCTCTCTCTTTCTCTTTCTCTTTCTCTCTCTCTCTCTCTCTCTCTCAAAAAATGAATAAATAAAATCTAAAATAAATAAATAAATAAAACATTTACCCTCTGTTCAGAAAACTGTGCTAGGAGCTAAAATACAAAGATGTATAAATGTGGGACCTTGTTTCATGAAGCTTTTAATCTAGTGACAAAAGTACAATTCTAGCACTAAATAAAGATGCTATGAAGCAACAATGGGGGAAGTTATTAATACCCTAGGGAGAGTGAGGAAGGTCTTTGCAGAGAATAGATGCTTCATTTGGGTCCTGCAGTAGGAGTACGTATTTGTCACAAAGATGAGTGTACACTTAAAAGCAGAACACATTCAAATTCATGGGGCCAAGAAATAGAAGCAAGGCACATTCTGTGACCTGTGGATAGATTGGAAATAAGGATGTGAAGTTCAAAGCAGTGAAATTAATTTTTTTTTATAGGGACAGGGATTCAGAGAAAGGGATAGATAGGGACAGACAGACAGGAATAAAGAGAGATGAGAAGCATCAATCAGTTTTTCATTGCCTTTGCCACACCATAGTTGTTCGTTGATTGCTTTCTCATATGTGCCTTGACCGCGGGCCTTCAGCAGACCGAGTAACACCTTGCTGGAGCCAGCGACCTTGGGTCCAAGCTGGTGAGCTTTTGCTCAAGGCAAATGGGCCTGCGCTCAAGCTGGCAACCTCGGGGTCTCGAACCTGGTTCTTCCGCATCCCAGTCCGATGCTCTATCCACTGCGCCACTGCCTGGTCAGGCAAAGCAGTGAAATCATTTTGAAGAGAGGTAGGACCAGAATGCGGAAGTCCTTGCATGCCATGTAGAGGAATTCAGTTATTATTCTGGGGCAATGGGAAGCCACAAAATGTATTTAAGCTGGAAAATTATAAAGTTAACATTAAGTTGTAGAAAAATCTCCACTGACAGTATGGAGAACTACTTGGTTGTAGCATCTGACTGCTGGGAAAATTAAAATTCACATTTTAGAAGGTCAGAACTCAAAATCTATCTCTTAAGTGTGGTTTTCCTCTCACTGAAGCATTGCTTTGATATGCAATTATTTAAGCAAAAACAACCCCACTGATAAAGGCTAATGTCTTCCTCTGGGTTCAGGGTTTGAGCTGAGAGTTGACTTCTCTTTGTTTGATTTCAGGATCACCATCCATCTCAGCAGGGCCAAGGTGGGTTACATGGAATCTACCTGAGGGCCTTCTGCACAGGTCTGGACTCAATTTTGCAGCCTTATCGACAAGCACTGCTTGATTTGGAACAAGAGGTGAGAGAGGAAATATAGAAACAACAACTTGGGGACAGCAGTTTAAGGCATGTTTTTGAATTTGAAATGCCCTTTGATATGGTCAGGTAGTTAGGAGTAAACTAATTTTTGTTTGTTTGTTTGTTTTGTTTGGGAGTAAGCTATTTTCTGTGTGGCTGGAGAGTACAGTATACTTTCTATGATTGTCCAAGCCATGATCAAAGTGGCATGCAGATCATGCATGGCAAAGGTTCCTGAGTGAGTATATAAGAGCCCTACCTTTGATTTGGTGTCACCTGAAAATCAGAATTAATAATCTTCTATAAATTATCAATTTCAGATAGCCTAAAACTAACACCAAGCCCATTCTCATATTTTCTTCTAGTTTTCATAGATCAAATAGATTCAAAATAATTTGTATGGAGTCCTAATCTCAGTTGTTTTGTTGTTGTTGCAGTTCCTGGCTGACCCCCATCTCTCTATATCACATGTCAATTATTCCCTAGATCAGGTATGCTTCTCAAATAACAAAATGCCTTGGAATCTGTTGATGCTGTTAGAATAATCTAACTTTCAACATTTTTTCTTTTTTGAGACTTTCTCCTTCTGGATTCAGAGCCCAGCATTTTATATTTTCTGTGGTTTCCTAGATCAGAACTGTTTGAAAAACTCCAAATTTAGTTAAGACTTAATGTCTGACGTTAATGCTCTAAATTGACTTCAGTATTAACAATTATGCTAGCCTCAGGAATAGAAATTGCTTCTGTCTGCCACCAACCCCATATCAAACTGCCTTAATATATTGGATCTTGGCTGCTTTATGATATTGACATTTTTATGTTAAGTGCGACTATTGAGAAACAAAAGCATTTTTATAGTAATTTTTTCCTTGTAGTATTTGATTATAGACCCTCCTAATTATTCTTTACTTTGCAGTTTCAGCTCCTCTTTCCCTCTGTGATGGTTGTAGTAGAACAAATTAAAAGTCAAAAGGTAAGAACTATACTTTTTCCTTTTGCTCTGGTGATCACCAAGGAAATAGTCTTAATTTATTTTACCTTACCTTCTTTTTTGAAGACACTAGATTTTAGTTGTCCTTGTTTATTTTTTCAACAATGTTTGCTTCGCTATTATGCTAAGTGTCGGGAACGCAATAAAGTATGACCTTTTCCCTAAGCACCTTTTGGTCCAGAAGGTAGGGGAAATGTTAACAGACATACCCAAGAATGATATTGGGTCAGAGAATATGGATATTTGGAAGTGAGAGCATTTTGCACTAAGGATTTAGAATTGTTGGGTTTGGATCTTAAGGAGAAGCTAAAAGTTAATCCTTAGAAAAAAAGAGTGTAATAGTTTTATGTTAGGATGCTGGCAGCTTTCTGAGAATTAGACCTTTGGGTAAAACCCAGATGTTTATTAGGTTAATATACCTATTCTTATCACAAGTTTTCATCAAATGCACTGCAAAGTTAGGGTTCCCAATGTCAGGAGACTGTGTTTTCTGGGCCACATTAATAATTCTGAGAAATAAATGCTTTTAGATTTTACATTAGGAAGAGAATCTGCTGGTCCATAATTGGGCCAAAAAGGACAAATGGATTAAACCTATTTATTTAGCTCATTTGCGTTTTTAATCTGTTACATTTGTGCCTTAGCTTATTAGGAGTGCTCACCTTGATGAATATAACCAGTTAACCAGTTAATTTGTTTGGTTGCTACTTCATTTTTTTGCCCTGTTAGTACAGAAACTTATACCCTGTTGTGTCCATTCTGTGCCGGCAAAGCAAGTATGGGAGGTGCTCTTTGGCCCTTCGAAGCTGATAGCCCTCATCATGTAACACTGAGCTTTTATTGTGCACTTGCTATATACCAGGCACTGTGCCAAGTGCTTCACATATATTCTCACATTCAATCCTTTATGGGGTCCAATAGGTTAAAGAAGTGTCTGGGGTCACACAGATGGTAGTAAATGTTAGAGCTGGCATAGAAAACCAGGTCTGTCTGACTCCAAAGACTCCTTCAACACTCTACTAATCTAGTTCCCAAAATTGGGGGGACACCGTCTCTGTGAGTGGATTTAGTGTAAAGATTCCATGCCTATGTGCACATCTCAGTTGACTTTCAACTTCCACTGGCCACAGGAAGGAGAGTGGGAAATGAGCAGAGGGATTGCAGATGGGTGACTTTTCTTCCTTGCCAGGGGAGTGAAGAGAAGCTAGTGTGCTGTTGCTCTGTAGAGTAAAAAACAGGAGGTCAAGAATATGGGCTGCCAGTGAGAATGGGGGTGATTGCAAATGGACAAAAGGGATCCTTTTAGAAAAATGATAGAAATGTTATAGAAGTGGATTATGGTGACTGGGTGACTGGCTCTACAGTGCTTTAAGTTTACTAAAAATTGTTGAATAGTACACCTAAAATGGGTGAATTTTATGTTATGTAAATTATACCTCAATAAAGCAGTTTTTAAAAAGTGAAAGCGAGCCTGACCAGGAGGTGGCGCAGTGGATAGAGCGTCGGACTGGGATGAGGAAGACCCAGGTTCGAGACCCTGAGGTCACCAGCTTGAGCGCGGGGCCCATGTTGCTTGAGCAAAAGCTATCCAGCTTGGACCCAAGGTCGCTGGCTTCAGCAAGGGGTTGCTCAGTCTGCTGAAGGCCTGCAGTCAAGGCACATGTGAGAAAGCAATCAATGAACAACTAAGGTGTCACAAAGGGAACGAAAAACTAATGATTGATGCTTCTCACCACTCTCTGTTCCTGTCTGTCTGTCCCTATCTATCCCTCTCTCTGACTCTCTCTCTGTCCCTGTAAAAAATTTTAAAAATTTTTAAAAAAAGTGAAAATCAGCAGACATAAAGGAAGCAGATTTTCAGAAAAGTGTATATACACCTTATAAGTAGTATGAATTAGGCTTTAATCTGAAAGAAAGAGGTTTCTTTACTTCTTTTCTTGGAATGTCAACTCTAAATGGTTTCTCTAGTTCAGTAGTTCTCAAACATTGTTGTGCCTTAGAATCACCTGGAGCAGATTGTTAAAACCAGGTTGTTGGGCCCAACCCCAGAGAGCTAATCCAGGAGGTCTGGAGTGGGGCCTAAGAATTTATATTTCTTATAAGTTCCTAGGTGATGCTGCTGCTGCTGAAGGGGTGGCAGAGTTGAATGGAGAAGGATAGGGAGGCTGCAGAGTCCATACTTTGAGAATAACTATTGTGATATAGTGACTTATAATAAGAAATATATATTTGGTCTCCATGTTGTTTCTGGCACAGAGCTTCTTTAAATCCTTGGAATTTCCAAAGTGATAAAAGCGCCTTGATCCATAAGAAACCCCTATCAACCATCTGAGTTTTTAATGAGATGACTTTAGGACAGCACTTAAGGATGAGGACTGGTTGCCAGGGGAACCATGTGATTGGAGGGTTGGCACTTTCAGTCCCACCTCCAGCCTCTTGGTGTGAGGGTGAGAGGCTGGAAATTAAGTTCAATCACCAGTGCCCAATGATTTAATCAACTATGCCTGTGTAATGAAGCCTCTATAAAACCCCAAAAGGACAGGGTTTGGAGAACTTCCAGGTTGGTGAACCAGAACAATTCCAGATGCCACCATACAGGGTCCAGACTCCCTAGGGATAGAATCTCACTTGTTTGGGATTTCATCCTCTGTATATTCATCTGGCTATTGATTTGTATCCTTTGATATCATTTGTTAAAAAAAGAAAAGAAAAACCCTGTAATCTAGTGAATGACCGGGGTTCCTGAGCAGTGTGAGTTGCTCTAGCAAACTAATCATACCCAAGGAGGGGATCTTAGGAACCTCTGATGTATAGCTAGTTAGAAGCATAGCAGCACCCTAAAATGGAGGGTAGTCTTGTAGGTCTGAGCCCTTAACCTATGGAAGCTGATGCTATCTCAGGGTAGAGTCAGAATTAAGTCAAAATATAGACACTCTCGCTGGTGTTTGAGAATTGCTTGGTGGTGGGGAAAACCCCACACACATTGGAATTGTAGATCTTATGAGAAAGTTTATCTTATTCCTATTCCCTGCTGGAGTGTGCCCTCTGGATTGAATATAGAATATGAGGTTGTGCTTCATGGACTATTAAAATGGAATCCATTTTAAAAAGGCTATATTTTCCACAGATTCATGGTTGTCAAATCCTGGAAACAGTATACAAACACAGCTGTGGAGGTTTGCCTCCTGTTCGAAGTGCACTAGAAAAGTAAGTCATGGCTTAATTGGGGATTAGGGGTTGGGGGTGGATGGTCAAGAGTCTTTTTTTTATTTTGTGACAGAGAGACAGAAAGAGGGACAGATAGGGACAGACAGACAGGAAGGGAGAGAGATGAAAAGCATCAATTCTTCATTGCAGCTCCTTAGTTGTTCATTGATTGCTTTCTCATATGTGCCTTGACCAGTGGGCTACAGCAAAGCAAGTGACCCCTTGCTCAAGCCAGTAACCTTAGGCTCAAGCCAGTGAACTTGGGCATCAAGCCAGTGACCATGGGGTCAAGTCTATGATCCTACACTCAAGCCAGCAACCTCGTGCTCAAGCTGGTGAGCCCATGCTCAAGATGGCGACTTCAGAGTTTCGAACCGGGGTCCTCTGCATCTCAGTCTGATGCTCTCTCCACTGAGCCACCAATGGTCAAGACACTTGACTTTGCACATGTTTTATTTTCAGATCATCTCAGGATTTATTCTGGGGAAAGGAAATTTCTATGACCAGGATAGAAAAGATGCATGAGCAGAGGAGCCCATGTAATCATTATGATGTCTCAGAAATTGCAAAAAGATGTTTTAAATGTTATTAAAATTAGGATCAAGGGGCCCTACCTGGTTGGCTCAGCAGTAGAGTGTCGACCCGGCATGTGGAAGTCCTGGGTTCGATTCCCGGTCAGGGTACATAAGAGAAGCACCCATCTGCTTCTCCACCCTTCCCCCTCTCCTTCCTCTCTATCTCTATTCTCCCCTCCCTTAGCCAGGGATCCTTGGCCTCTGCCTCAGGCACTAGAATGGCTCTGGCCTCAATGGAGCAACACCCTAGATGGGCAGAGCATCGCCCCCTGATGGGCATGCCAGGTGGATCCCGGTCAGGCACATGTGGGAGTCTGACTGCCTCCCCACTTCTAACTTCAGAAAAAACAAAACAAAGCTAAAAAAACAACAACTAGGATCAAAGGGCCCTGGCTGGTTGGCTCAGCGGTAAAGCAGTAAAGCATCAGCCAGGTGTGTGGAAGTCCCAGGTTCGATTTTTGGTCAGGACTTCTCCATCCCCTCTTACTCTCCCACAGCCATGGTTCAAATGGGTTTGAGCAAGTTGGCCACGGACACTGAGATGGTTCCATGGCCTCACGTCAAGTGCTAAAATAGCTCAGTTGTTGAGCAACGGAGCAGCGGTCCCAGATGGGCAGAGCATCACCCATTAAGGGGCTTGCCAGGTGGATCACAGTTGGGGGCGTTTGCAGGACTCTGTCTCTGCCTTCCCATCACTCACTTAATAAAAAAACAAAAACAAAGAACTAGGATTGAGTTGCCTAGATGCCCTTGAGGCAATCCTTTTTAATTTTTTGGATCTCATCATCCTGGAAGAATTTCCATTACATCATTACATGTGCAGGATAATATTTAGTTACATCTAAACTTAAGGATTTTGAGTGGCTGGTATTTTCATATTGAGGTTCTTAAAAATGTTTATACTTTATGAACCCATAATGCCACTCTTAGAAATTTTATCCTAACAAAATTATTCAAAAGAAGAAAATAGTCCTGGCCAGGTGGCTTAGTTGGTTAGAGTGTCATCCTGATACACAGAGGTTGTGGGTTTGATTCCCAGGTCAGGGCACATACAGGAACAAATCGATGTTTCAGTTTCTCTCTCTCCTTTCCTCTATCTAAAAATCAATCAAAATTTTTTTAAAAAGAAGAAAATAACCATGTACACAAACATTCATTGCAATGTTGTATACTATATCAAGAAATCAGAAAATTACCAGAAGCAAAAGAAAGCTAAATAAAGGTATGTTCAGCTGATCGACTATAATGCCATTAACACTATAAATAATGCAACAATATGTAAAAATATTTCTTATAACACTAACAGGAAAAAAAAGATGTAAAATTATGATTACAACTATATTAAGTGTATATGGAGTTTCATTAAAGACTGCTCTTTTGCCTGACCTGTGGTGGCGCAGTGGATAAAGCGACGACCTGGGAACACTGAGGTCGCCAGTTCAAAACCCTGCACTGGTCTGGTCAAGGCACATATGGGAGTTGATGCTTCCAGCTCCTCCCCCCTTTCTCTCTTTCTCTCTTTCTCTCTTTCTCTCTTTCTTTCTCTCTCTCTCTCTCTCACTCTGTGTTTCCTCTCTAAAATGAATAAAAAAATAAAAATTAGAAAAAAATAAAAGACTGCTCTTTTGATCTTCCTATTCCCCTCTTCCGTCTCATTTTATAAAAACGATGTGAAAAAAAGAGGGTATAACATTGATTGCAAAATTGGAGCCAATAATCTCTGAGGCTCCTCACAACTTATAACAATCTTCACTTTAACCACTATACAACTAAGTCATCAGAACAAGAAAATTTTGAGAATATGCTTTAGGGACTTAATTCACTATTACTGTTGGGTTTTCTTTCCTAATAAATGAAATCTGTAGAAAATATAGACATGCAAAGAGAAGAAATAGGAATCACCTGTAATCACTGTCCCTTGAGATACCCATTTCAACTTTTGGTGCATATCATCTATAGTTTATGTCTATGTAAATATACTATATAGTTTTATGCATTGAATATAAAGTCTTACATAGTTTTAATACAAAGGTCCCCAAACTACGGCCCGCGGGCCTAATTGCGGCCACCTGAGGCCATTTATCTGGCCCCCGCCACACTTCCAGAAGGGGCACCTTTCATTGGTGGTCAATGTATGGAGTACTGTATGTGGTGGCCCTCCAACAGTCTGAGGGACAGTGTACTGGCCTTCTGTGTAAAAAGTTTGGGGACCCCTGTTTTAATATGATTGTATACATGTTTGTTATGTATTTGCAGGGACCAAATTTTACAAACCACATACAGTGATATGCAAAATTTAAATGCCTTTACATTTCTTTTCTTTTAAGAGTGATTCTATTCAGCCTGACCATGCAGTGGCACAGTGGATAGAGCATCGGCCTGGGATGCTGAGGACCCGGTTTGAAACCCTGAGGTCGCCAGCTTGAGCTTCGTATCACAGACATGACCCATTGGTCACTGGTTTGAGCCCAAAGGTTGCTGGCTTAAAGCCCAAGATCACTGTCTCAAGACCAAGGTTGCTGGCTTGAGCAAGGGGTCACTGGGAGCCCTCCCCCCCCCATCAAGGCACTGCAACTATGAATTGGTTCTTCTCATCTCTCTCCCTTCCTGTCTGTCTGTTCCTCTCTCCCCCTCTCTCTTCCTCACATGTGCACGCACGTCAAAAAAAAGTGATTTCATTCAGTTAATATGCTACATACTAATATCAGGCTCAATCTCTTTTAGTTTCTTTTTGCTGCCAATTTATTTTGAAATTTTTAAAATCTATAAAAATGTTGAAAGAACTTTATAATAAACACCTATCTATCCTTTAATTTCACCAGTTAACATTTTACCACATTTGATTTATCTTCTTCCCCCTTTATATAAACTAAAATATATATGTAAATATGTGCAAACATACACACATGCATGAATACCACAATTTGTTGCTGAATGATTTGAAGTGGTCACAGGTATCAATAGTGAATAACCACTAAATATGTCAGTTTGTATCTCTTTGGAAAAAGCGCATTCATTTATATATTCTCAATACGACATTATACCCAAGAAAGTGAACATTAATTCAACAATATGATATCCAAAATATATCAATTTCCTCAGTTGCCCTCCAAAAGGTTTTTGTTGTTGTTTTTTAGCAAGAGAGAGAAAGAGGGACAGACAGGAAGGGAGAGAGATGAGAAGCATCAACTCATACTTACAGCATCTTAGTTGTTCATTGACTGCTTTCTCATATATGCCTTGACCAGGGGGATCCCAGCTGAACCAGTGACCTCTTTACTCAAGCCAGTGATCTTGGTCTTCAAGCCAGAGACCTTTAGGCTCAAGCTAGTGACGATGGGGTCATGTCTATGATCCCATGCTCAAGCTAGCAACCCTGCACTCAAGCCAGCAACCTTGGGGTTTTGAACCTAGGTCCTCCATGTCCCAGGCCAACACTGCGCTACCTCCTGGTCAGGCCAAAACTTCTTTATAGCTGTTTTTCTTTGCAGCCAAGATCCAATCAGTGTTTGCATGTTGAATTAGGTTGTCATGTCTTTTTAGTCTCCTTTAATTTGGAATAGTCTTCTTTTTATTTATTTAATTTTTTTAAATATTTGATGACAACGTTGAAGAATGCTCCATGATCTGGATTTTTCTGATTATTTCCTCATGATTAGATTTGGATTGAACATTTTTTGCAAGAATACTAAATGGGTCATTTTTTTTTATTTATTTACTTCAAGTTATTTTTTTCCTAAATTATTTTTATTTATTTATTCATTTTAGAGGAAAGGAGAGAGAGAGAGAGAGAGAGAGAGAGAGAGAGAGAGAGAAGTGGGGGAGGAGCAGGAAGCTTCAACTCCCATTTGTGCCTTGACCGGGCAAGCCCAGGGTTTTGAAACGGCAACCTCAGCATTCCAGGTCGACGCTTTATCCACTGCGCCACCACAGGTCAGGCCTTAAATGGGTCATATTTTTTGTTGCTTCATATCGGAAGACACAGAATGTAAGTTTGTCCTATTACCTAGTGCTATAAAGCTTGATCACTTCGTTTAAGTGTTTTCCACCAGATCTCTTCATTTTAGAGGGACATTTTCCCCTTTGTAATTAATATGTTTCTGGGGGTGATCCTTTGAGACCATGTGACTATCCCATGCTCCAACAACCTTTCTGCATTTTGTTGGATAATATTTTTAAGGTATACCTGCCTATTACATATTGAAGCTTTTCTTCATATTTAATACTATATTAGCCAAAGAGAGACTCCTATAAGTCCATTTACTTTTAACTGGAATATCAGTGTTAAAATTTACTTTACACAAAAGGAGGAAAGAAAACATGCTTCTCTTAAAAGACTATCTGAACATTCACTAAACATTTCATACTTCAGTATGTAGTCTACAAGTTTGGAAATTTAATCAGCTAATCCAGCCTCAGACATATAAATTAAAATACCACAATTATTTTTATCAGTTGGTCATTTTCCTTCTGACTCATCAATATCTCAGTCCTCTCTTTATCCTGTAGTTTAACGCGTGCTCTCTGTGCCATTGTGAAGCTTAGTGTTCTCTTTATTTATTTTTTTTTTTTGAGAGAGAGAGAGGCAGGGAGAGAGAGACGGGAACATTGAGCTGCTACTGTATGTTCCCTGGCCGGGAAATTGAACCGGCAGCCTTCACTTTAGAATGACACTCCAGCTGACCAAGCTATCCAGCCAGGGTTTTAATTTTTATTGATTTTATTATTTTTTTAAGAGACACAGGGAGGAAGGGAGAGAGAGGGGAGGAGAAAGGGAAACATTCATTTGTTGTTCCACTCAGTCTTACATTTTTTGGTTGCTTCTTGAGTATGCCCTGACCAGGGATCAAATCCACAACTTTGTCGTTTTGGGACAGTGCTCTTAAACTGACTGAGCTAACTGGTCAGGGTTGTGCTGTTTGTTAAGTGGACTTCTAAGGCTCTTGCTTTTTTCCTTAGAATCCTGGCCGTGTGTCATGGGGTCATGTATAAGCAGCTCTCAGCCTGGATGCTACATGGACTTCTCTTGGACCAGCACGAAGAATTCTTTATCAAACAGGGTCCATCTTCTGGTAATGTCAGTGCCCAGCCAGAAGAGGATGAGGAGGATCTGGGTATTGGGGGACTGACAGGAAAACAACTGAGAGAACTCCAGGACTTGGTGAGAACACAGCAAGAAGCCTAGGATACTCCTGCCAGGAGTCAGAAAAGACTACTGCTAAATGACCTTTCGGTGATCCTCCCTCCCTGCTCCAAGGTCATCATAGCCTGGACACCTTCTATAAATTCTTTAGTTATATAAGTACTTGTCTTTATCTTAGCTTTTTCTTTTTTTTTTTTTACAGAGACAGTGAGTCAATGAGAGGGATAGATAGGGACTGACAGGATCGGAGAGAGATGAGAAGCATCAATCATCAGTTTTTTGTTGTGACATCTTAGTTTTTCATTGATTGCTTTCTTACATGTGCCTTGACTGGGAGGCTACAGCCGACTGAGTAACCCCTTGCTCAAGCTGGCAACCTGGGGGTCTCAAACCTGGGTCCTCCGCATCCCAGTCCGACACTTTATCCACTGCGCCACCAACCTGGTCAGGCTTTATCTTAGCTTAATACTTAACTCAATGTGGGACTGCAAAACAAAATACATTTGTGGGATCCCTTTTATTTGCCCTTTTCCCAATGTATGCTTTTAAGGGGTTAATAATTAGTCTTATCTCTTAAGGTAGTCTTGTACCCTGTAGTAAATAAATGTAGTTTAGAGTTTTCATTAAACCGCCAAAGTCCTCATTGTCCTTATTTATCCATCCATCCATCCATTTATTAAGCCTGTTACAATGTCTTATTAAATGCCTGTTATGTGCCAGGCACTGTTCTAGGTGCCACAACCATGTAGAGCAATAATATGTAGTAGTCACTGTCCTTAAAGGGCCTATAGTTTAGGGAGAGAATAAGTAAACAGTGTACTTAGGTGCTCTGGAAAGCGTAAGTATGGGTGTTCTCAAAGCATGGTCTTAGAGTTAACTAGAGGAAGCTTTTCAGTGGATATATGGCTAACTTGCAAAGAGTTTGGGAGAAGAGGTCAACAAATGTTCCAGGAATGTATGTAAATGTTCCAGGGGAGGATGTGTAAAGTACAGTGTCCTTGAAGGACATGGCTCATTTGAAGAACCATTAGTAATTCAATTGAAATAGTCAAAGACTGAAATATCCTCCCCAATCACCAGTGGCAGGGATAGGGGAAGTGACAATAAGTGAAGCTGTTAAGCAGAGGTAAGATCATGAAGAGGAATTTGAACTTGAACCTGAGAAGAACTGAGAGCCAGTGAAGAATTTTAGGCAAGAGGCTGACACAATCAGACTTTATGATAGATCACTCTGGATACTATATGGAGAATTGCTATGAACCAGTGCAGCTAGTAATTGTCCAGGTCCTGAGTGAGAATGGTGCGGAATGAAGAAATAGAATCAAAGAGAAAAAAGGATGGGATCAGGGCAAGCTGATGGCAAGCCAGAGCCAAAGCAAAGCCCTCGGTCTGCTTTATTATATAGTGTAGAGAATTAAAGCCTTTAAGCCATATGCAAATAAGGAAGTCTCTGATACAGTCACTCATCTGAGGTATAAACAGTAATCCTCATAAGAGTGTACCACCCCCCACTATGCAACACTCAAGGTTATGGGAAAAAACTTAGTCTTAAAAAGGGTGTTTGAGAAGATCTTAGTATTAAAAGGGTGTTGAGAAGATCTTAGTATTAGAAGGGTGGGAAAGAGCTTAATCTTAAACTAAGCCCTAGGCTATAAGGACTTGGTCAGTTTACAGCCTGTCTTCACAGAGAATCTTTCTTTTTTTTTTTAATCAAGATTTGCTAGAGCCGTGATGGCAAACCTATGACACGCATGTCAGCACTGACACGCGTGGCCATTTTCGATGACACGCTGCCGCATACCAGAGAAGTATGGGGCTGCATGCCGAGAAGGACGTTTCATCTTCGGCTCCTGAACAGCCAGGTGCAGTAGCTGAGATTAAAACATTTGCTCTAGTGTAGACACTCTGTGCAGGAGGTCTGTAGGCCAAAACAACAGAACTCCGGCACAGAGCGTCTAGTTCTGGGACTTCCGGTTAGGCTGTTTTTCTCGAAGTGACACACCACCCAAGTTATGCTCTTTTTTTTGGCGAATTTTGACACACCGAGCTCAAGATTGCCCATCACTGTGCTAGAGGTAGGTCAGTTAGAATGTTGGGGACACTTCGGTGAAAAATAATTACCTAAACCAAGGGTATTAACAGTAAATATGGAGAAGAATAAAAAGGTTTGAGAGAGATTTAGGGTGTAAAATAAGTAGACCTTAGTGATTGATTAGATATGGGTCCAGAGGGGGAATCAAGGATGATGCTTAAGTGTTTGCGTTCAGCAGCTAGGCGAGTAGTGAAGGGAAGAAATGTGCACTGCTGGCATTGGCGGAAATAAGATGGGTCTAAGTGTGCACTTGCTGAGTTTGAGGTACTTGTAGGAAATGTCCAGTGGGCCGAGGCTGGAACTTTAGAGAACAATCTAGTTTAAAGGTAAAGATTAGGAATCATCTGCATTAAAAGTATTTAATCTGGGGTCCAGGTGGGACTTCAGGAGGTTTTGTAAAATGTATGTTTGCATATATGTCTTGAAGCTTTTATAATTCTAGAGTCCTGTGTAATTAAAAATAAAAAGAGAGAGAAACTCAAAATATCTGTGAAATTCAGCCACAGAGATCTGATTATCAATAAAGAGGGTGGATGGGGAAAGAAAAGGGTCTGGAATAATACCCAGAGGAATGCCAGCATTGAAGCCCAAACAGAGGGCAAACAGCAGAGATCAAAGTCAGGATCATCAAGTGGTTTGGAACTAGATAAGGGTCAAATCAAAAGCATGTCAGGGAATGTGAGCACTGTGTGATGGTGGTGGGTATCTGGGACCTTGTGGACTAGATTCATGGTTCTCAAACTTCAATTGACATCAGAATCACCTGGAGAACTCATTAAAATAGGTTGCTGGGCTTTATCACCCAGATTTTCTGTAGATTTGGGATGAGGCTTGAAAATTTGCATTTATTACAAGCTCTCACATGAAGCTGCTGGTCCAGGAGCCACAGTTTGAGAACCACTTGGCTCAATGACTTAGGGCTGCTGTAAAGCACTGGGAGGAGCAGACATATACACAAGATGATAAAATCATAGACGTGTAGACTTGGAAAAAGTAAAGCCCAGTTCCTCCATGGTATAGGTAAGGAAACAGTTCCAGATCTAATGCACAAGTATCTACAGTAGTGAAAGATGGAGTGAAGATAAAAATTCTAGTATTAAAACAATATTTCGCCTGACCAGGCGGTGGCGCAGTGGATAGAGCGACGGACTGGGATGCAGAAGACCCAGGTTCGAGACCCCGAGCTCGCCAGCTTGAGAGCGGGCCCATCTGGCTTGAGCAAAAAAAGCTTGCCAGCTTGGACCCAAGGTCGCTGGCTCCAGCAAGGGGTTGCTCAGTCTGCTGAAGGCCTGCGGTCAAGGCACATGTGAGAAAGTAATCAATGAACAACTAAGGTGTTGCGAAGGCAATGAAAAACTAATGATTGATGCTTCTCACCTCTCTCCGTTCCTGTCTATCTGTCCCAATCTATCCCTCTCTCTGACTCTCTCTCTCTGTCCCTGTAAAAAAATAAAACAAACAACATTTCCACCATGCTCTCCTGCTGCATGAAAAGGAAATACATATAACGCTAGTAATTCAAGAACTATGCAACTTCAGATTTAAAGTCTCTGCTTTTAGAAAATATAAATCACGGATGGGGATGTTTTCTTGTTTTCCTTTTCTTTGTACATTATCTCTGATACGGGTTATTTCCTTGACCAGCGCCTGATAGAGGAAGAGAACATGCTGGCACCATCTCTAAAGCAATTTTCCCTGCGAGTGGAGATTCTGCCATCCTACATTCCAGTGAGGGTTGCTGAAAAAATCCTGTTTGTTGGAGAATCTGTCCAGATGTTTGAGAATCAAAATGTCAACCTGACTAGGAAAGGTAAGAATCTCCTTGAATAGTCAAAGACCCTTCCTGAAATTGCACGACCTCAGAGTACCCCTGGTGGAAGTGGGCGGCTAGTAATGTTTCTAGACTGACATTTCAGCGTGACCATGACACGCTTGCCTGAGAAGCAGGTGAAGGAGCTGCA
Organism: Rhynchonycteris naso; assembly: GCA_037038555.1. Lineage (NCBI taxonomy): Eukaryota > Metazoa > Chordata > Mammalia > Chiroptera > Emballonuridae > Rhynchonycteris > Rhynchonycteris naso. Next base: position 74,484,200 of record CM072999.1, on the reverse strand, counting down.
CTTCCAGGGTGGGCAATCCTTGCTTGTCCTGGCTTTTCTCTGTCTTCTTGAGACTGTGCCTTCCTGTTTTGCAGGATCTATTTTGAAAAACCAGGAGGACAGTTTTGCTACAGAGCTGCATCGTCTCAAGCAGCAGCCGCTCTTCAGCCTGGTGGATTTTGAGCAGGTGGTGGATGGTATTCGTAGCACTGTGGCTGAGGTTTGTCTTTCATAGTATATTTTCTTAGGAAGAAAGTGGGCTAATTTCCCCAGAAACTGAATACTGACTTTTGTTTCTTCTTAATGTGGTAAGAACTTAGCTTGGAAGAAATTGTTTGAGAGACTTGAAGGGCAAGAATTGGAAAAAGAAACATTCTTTCTGTTTTAGATAATAGAGGCAGAACTGCCTTAGCCTTTTCACACCTGACAGGAGTTTGCTAGTTAGTTGATTGGCGATTTGAATAAAGGGAGGTCTTGGTTTCATTTAAAACAGTCTGCATTTTGAGTCTGTCTAGATATAGTCTTTTGGCAATAACTCCAAGAAATCAATGTATTCTGGTTAATTTTAGTGCCTTACTAAAATTATATTTAGATGGCTTTATTACTTATTCTGTCATTTGTTGATATGATATTCCTGAGGAAGGCAGAACAAGTATAATTTTTCTATTCCTATGCATAAAAAAATAGAAAGCTAACTTGTCTGGTGTTTCACAGTAAGTAACAAAGATGAGGTCAGAAACGGTTTTCTGACTTCTACCTAGTTCAGTGTTCTTATGTGAATTGTACTTCATCCACGAACTTAAATTGTAACTAATAATTTTTCAAATGGGCATATGTTCTGTAGCTTATGATAAAATTTGGCTCATAGGTGTGTGATAATGTGAAATGAGATCTTTAGTCAACTGTGCTGCTAACTATGTTAGAGGTTTATGACTCTGGCTGTGAATAGAGCCACCTGTGGAAATCTTAAAGTATACCTGAATCAAGTCCTTAACCTCCAGAGCTTCTAATTGTAAGTCAACAGGAAGTAAGTACTTGTATTTATACCGGTCAACCAATAAACAAACCTCTACAGGTTATTTTGAAGCATAGCCAGTATGTTAGAGTCAGAATCCAGAACTGCTAAGAAGCTTAGCATCAGCTGTCCTCGCATTGCAAGCCCAGTAATTTATCACAAATTATTATTTCTTTTTTTGGTCACTGCCTCAAATATTCCTAGGCATTGGAGACAGAGCTGTGATACAGACATAGAACATTAGACCTAAGGTGACCTTGATTTGATTAATGGGCAAGTAAATATCTAAACTGTCTAGACCTTGATGGTCAACCTTTTTATAAAAACCGACCACTTTTGCAGTGCTGGTCAACCTGGTCCCTACTGCCCACTAGTGGGATTTCCAGCTTTCATGGTGGCGGTAGTGGAGCAACCAAATGGCGCTGCAATTAGCCCACTGTGAAAGCTGGAACACCCACTAGTGGGCGGTAGGGACCAGGATGACCAGCACTGCAAAAGTGGGCGGTTTTTATAAAAAGGTTCACCATCAAGGATAGAATATACTTCCTGTCCTTTCAAAATTTGAAGATACTCTTCTGTCTGTAGCCAAGATAGCTCTTGTCTAACGGGCTGGTGTCTTCAGTTCCTTTCACCTTATTTTATTGAATCTGTTTCTGTTCTTTTATCATTTTTGTGATGACTCTTTGGAAAATATAATTAATGGGGGAAAGTAAAATTTTATTGAATGAATAATATTTCAAAATTGGGTATTTTTCTGCTGAAATTTTGAAATGCACATATTGCTAGAAATGATATTTTCAGTTTGCAACAATGATAGACAAAAAAAATAGAAGCTCAGATCCTTTAAATGTTTTAGAATTGTAGTGAATAGACTTATTTTTTTTGAACCCGGGACTTTTACACACCAGGCCAACTCTCTACCACTGAGCAAACCAGCCAGGACCTGCAAATAGACATTTTTTTAAAAAACTTTTTTTTAATTTATTTATTTTACAGAGACAGAGTGGGATAGATAGGGACAGACAGAAAGGAATGGACAGAGATGAGAAGCATCAATCATTAGTTTTTTATTGCTGTTGCGACACCTTAGTTGTTCATTGATTGCTTTCTCACATATGCCTTGACCGTGGGTCTTCAGCAGACCGAGCAACCTTGCTGGAGCCAGCGACCTTGGGTCCAAGCTGGCGAGCTTTTGCTTGAACCAGATGAGCCCGCGCTCAAGCTGGCGACCTCGGGGTCTCGAACCTGGGTCTTTCCACATCCCAGTCCGACACTTTATCCACTGCGCCACCACCTGGTCAGGCTAGACATTTTTGAACAGTATTATCGTGAGACCATTGTCTCAGCTGGATTGACAATACTTAAATAATTCAAACTCGGGTGACTTTTTTTTTTAAGTGAGAGGCAGGGAGGCAGAGACAGATTCCCACATGTGCCCTAGCCGGGATCCACCCAGCAAGGCCCCTACAAGGTAATGCTCTGCCCACCTGGGGCTGCTGCTCTGTTGCTCAGCAACTGAGCTATTTCAGTGCCTGAGGCGAGGCCATGGAGCCATCCTCAGCACTTGGGGCCAAATTGCTCAAACCATTCCAGCCATGGCTGCGGGAGGGAAGGAAAGAGATAGAGATAAAGGGGAGGGTGAGGAGAGGCAAAGGAGATGGTTGCCTCTCCTGTGTGCCCTGACCAAATCAAACCTGGGAATCTAACTCAGGGCATCCACATGCCGGGCCAACACTCTACCACTGAGCCAACCAGTTAGGGCCCAAACTCGGGTGACTTTAAATGATAAACTTTTATACCAGTGATTCTTTATTTTTCTTATTCATTTTAGAGAAGAGACACAGAGTGAGAGAGAAAGAGAGAAAGAGGGGAGGAGCTAGAAGCATCAACTCCCATATGTGCCTTGACCAGACCAGTGCAGGGTTTTGAACTGGCGAGTTCAGTGTTCCCAGGTCGACTCTTTATCCACTGCGCCACCACAGGTCAGGCTATACCAGTGATTCTTAACCTTTTTTTTTTTTTAATGTCAGAATCAACTTTTATTTATTTATTTATTTTAGAGAGGAGAGAGAGAGAGAGAAATGGGGGAGGAGCAGGAAGTATCAACTCCCCTCCCATATGTGCCTTGACCAGACAAGTGCAGGGTTTCGAACAGGTGACCTCAGCATTCTAGGCGAACACTTTATCCACTGCGCCACCACAGGTCAGGCTCTTAACCTTTTTTGAGGTACCGAACCCACCAGTTTCATATGCGCATTCACCGAACCCTTCTTTAGTGATAAATAAAATGTGATTTTTTTTTCCAAATTCAAGACATAGGTATATGTTTTTTTACTGGGGCACAAAATGAGCCGTGCATGAACATCACCTTGCTCAAAGAACAAAACCAACAAAGTACATGAGCTCACAACGAATTACGGTATTACTTTATTCTGGCCTCTGTGGCAGAGGCTTCTCCGAACCCCTGAGACAAACTCATCGAACCCCTAGGGTTCGATAGAACCCAGGTTAAGAACCACTGCTCTAAGACGTCCATCCATGTTGTCACAAATGCCAATTTTTTTAATGTTATTTTATTGATTTGAGAGAGAGAGGGAAGAAAAGAGAGAGATAGACACAGACGACAGGAACACTGATCTGTTCCTGTATGTGCCCGGACCGGGAATCAAACTGACAACCTCTGTGCTTCAGCATGATGCTCCAGCCAACTGAGCTATCCGGTCAGGGCTTTTTATTTTTAAGAAAATCAAGGCTCTGGCTGGTTGGCTCAGTGGTAGAGTGTTAGCCTGGCGTGTGAATGTCCCGGGTTCAATTCCCAGTCAGGGCTCACAGAAGAAGGGCCCATCCGCTTCTTTACCTCTCCCCCTCTTCTCTCTCTCTCTCTCTCTCTCTCTCTTTCTGTCCCTCCCCCTCCTGTAACCATGGCTCAATTGGTGTGAGTTGGCCCTGGGCACTGAGGATGGCTCCATGGCCTCTGCCTCAGGGGCTAAGAAGAGCTCTGTTACTGAGTAACAAAGCAACGGCCCAATTGGGCAGAGCATCACCCCTTACTGGGCTTGCTGGGTGGATCCTGGTTGGGGTCTGAGCAGGAGTCTGTCTCTACCTCCCCTCCTCTCAATGAATAAAAAAAGAAAAAGAAATTTAACAGGGTGACATTGATCAATAAGAGTACATAGGTTTCAGGTAAACGTTTCTATAGCATTTGAACTGTTGATTATGTTGTATACCCATCACCCAAAGTCAAATCATTTTTGATCACTGTATATTTGTTCCTCTTTGCTCCCTTCCTCCCACCCCTCCCCCACATTCCTTTCCCCTGGTAACCACTTCAGTTTTATCTATGTCCATGAATTTCAGTTTTATAGCCCACCTGTATGTGAAATCATACAGTTCTTAGCTTTTTCTGATTTATATATTTCATCCAGTATAGTGTTCTCAAGGTCCACCCATGTTGTCAGAAATGGCACTATGTCATTACTTCTTATGGCTGAGTAGTGTTCCATTGTATGTATGTACCATATCTTCTTTATCCAATCCTCTATCAAGTGACACTTTGTTTCCATGTCTTGGCAACTGTGAATAATGCTGCGATGAACATGGGGGTGCATGTGTCTTTACGTACCAGGGCACCCAGTAGAGGGATTGCTGGGTTATATGGTAGTTTCATTCTTAAGTTTTTGAGGAACTACCATACTTTCTTCCATAATGGTTGTACTAATTTGCATTCCCATCAGCAGTCAATGAGGGTTCCTTTTTCTCCACAGCCTCTCCAACACTTGTTATTACCTGTCTTATTGGTAATAGCCAATTTAACAGGTGTGAGGTGGTATCTCATTGTAGTTTTGATTTGCATTTTGTGAATAAATAGTGAAGGTGAGCACCTCTTCATATATCTGTTGGTCATCTGTATGTCCTCTTGGGAGAAGTGTCTGTTCATGTCCTCTCTCCTTTTTTTATTTTTTTATTTTTCTGAAATGAGAGGCAGAGAGACAGACACACTTGCGCCCCACCGGGATCCACCTGGCATGCTCACTAGGGGTGATGTTCTGCCTATCTGGGGCGTTGCTCTGTTGCAACTGGAGCCATTTTAGCACCTGAGGAGAGCCATTGTGCCAGAGCGCCTGGGCCAACTTTCCAATGGAGCCTTGGCTGCAGGAGGGGAAGAGAGATAGAGAACGGAGATGGGGAAGGGTGGAGAAGCAGATGGGTGCTTCTCCTGTGTGCACTGGCCGGGAATCGAACCTGGGACTTGCACATGCCGGGCTGATGCTCTACCACTGAGCCAACCTGCCGGGGCCTTTCCTCTCTCCTTATTTTTTTTTTTAATACAGAGACAGAGTCAGAGAGAGGGATAGATAGGGACAGACAGGAACGGAGAGAGATGAGAAGCATCAATCATCAGTTTTTCATTTGACACCTTAGTTGTTCATTGATTGCTTTTTCATATGTGCCTTGTCTGCGGGCCTTCAGCAGACTGAGTGACCCCTTGCTCGAGCCAGCGACCTGGGGCTCAAGCTGGTGAACCTTGCTCAAACCAGATGAGCCCATGTTCAAACTGATGACCTCGGAGTCTCAAACCTGGGTCCTCCACATCCCAGTCCAACGCTCTACCCATTGAGCCACCACCTGGTCAGGCTCATTCTGGTTTTGATTTGCATTTCCCTGATGATTAGTGTTGTTAAGTATCTTTTCATGTACCTGTTAGCCTTTTGGATGTCTTCTTTGGGAAAAGGTACATTTAGTTCCTCTTCCAATAGTTAACTGGGTTGAGGATTTTTTTTTGTTATTGAGTTGTATGACTTTAATTAAGATATTTTGAATATTAACCCCTTATCACAGATAACGGTTGCATATACTTTCTCTCATTCTGTAAGTGCCTTTTCATTTTGTTGATTATTTCTTTTGTTTGTGATTTTGGTGTTATATCCAAAAAATCATTGCCAGGATGAATGTCAAGGAGTTTCTTTCCTACATTTTCCTCTAGGAATTTTATGTAGTAGGTCTTATGTTTAATTCCTTATCCATTTTGAGTTTATTTTTTTTTGTTTATGGTGTTAGAGAGGAATCAATTTTATTTTTATGCATGTGTTTATCCAGTGTTCATAGCACCATTTATTAAAGAGACTATCTTTTCCTCATAGGATGTTCTTGGTTCCCTTATCAAATATTAGTTGACCATATATGTGGGGATTTAATTCTGAGCTTTCTGTTCTGTTCCATTGGTCTCTATGTCTGTTTTTATGCCAGTACCATACACTTTTAATTACTATAGCTTTGTAGTATAGTTTGAAATCAGGAAGTACGATGCCTCTCTCTGGATTTATTCTTTGTCAGGATTGCTTTGGCTATTTGGGGTCTTTTGCGGTTCCATACAAACTTTTTAATTCGTTTTTTCTGTGAAGAATGCCTTTAGAATTTTGATAGGGATTGCATTGAATCTATAGATGACTTTGGGTACTATGGACATTTTAACTATTAATTCTTCTAATCCAAAAACATGAATGTCTTTCAGTTTGTGCTGTTTTTATTTCTTTTGACAAAGTCTTGTGGGGTATTTTTGTACATATTTTTCACTTACTTGGTTAAGTTTATTCTTTTACTCAGCATAATTGAGATCAGTCCACAGTGCATGTATACCATCAGTAGTTTATTTCTTTTTAATGCTGAGTAAAGTACCCCATTGTTCATCACAATGTGTTTTCCCTTCATCTGTTGATAAATATTTGAATTATTGCCTCATTGTAGTTTACTTTTTTATTTTATTTTTTGATTTATTGATTTGAGAGAGTAAGAGGAGAGAAAGAGAAGGGGGCAGGGAGGGAAAAAGTGTTCCACTTAGTTGTGCATTCATTGGTTGATTCTTGTATGTGCCCTGACTTGGGATAGAACCTGCAACGTTGGTGTATAGAGATGATGCTCTAACCAACCGAGCTACCTGGCCAGAGCTCCCTCATTGTAGTTTTAATTTTCATTCCCCTGATGACTAATGATGTTGACGTTTTTTAAATTCTTATTTGCCTTCCATGTATCTTCTTTGGTGACATCTGTTCACATCTTTTATCTATTTTTATTGTTTTTGTTGTTTCCTTACTATTGAGTTTTGAGAATTTTTTATTCTAGATGTAAGTCCTTTAATATGTGACTTACAAATACTATATTTCTCCCAGAATGTTTTCTATGACTTATCTTTTCATTCTCTTAACACTGTATTCCAAAGGGCAGAAGTTCATTTTGATTAATTCTAATTTATCAATTTTTATTCTTTTGTGGATCATGCTTTTGGTATTGTGCCTAAGGAACCTTTTCTTAACCCAAGGTCACAAAAAATAATTCTCCTTTGTTCTAGAAAACTTGTAGTTTTCAGTTTTACTATTAGGTTTGTGATCATTTTGAATTAATTTTTATATGCAGTACAAGGTATGAAATTATTTTTAATATTTTGCATGTGGATATCCAGTTGTTCCAGCAACTTGGTTCTTTTTTATTATTTCTTTTTTGTATTTATGTTGTTATTGTCCTTATCTATTTAAACATGTTTATCAAGAGTATTTAAAACTTTTGGTCATAGGTCAGATTTCCCAGGAAACAGATTCTGAGACTGAAATTTGGTAGCAATTAGTGAGGCTAGCAGGATTGAGCAGAGAGAGGTCAACTGAAGTAGTTGCAACAGAAGCGTTGGCCAATCCTATGCAGAGTTCTGAAACTAGAATGACCCTTCAGAGAGGTCCTAAATTGAGGTTCGAGGTCTATGACATTTCATATCTGCCTCAGAAGTTGGATGTGGGCTCTGCTCAGGGAGAGGAACCATGGGTGAGGAAGCTCCCTTTAGCCAAAGGCAGTTCATGGGGGGCCAACAATGGCAATACTCCCAATAGTTGGGGTAATGCATATCTCAGTCTTACAGGGGAGAGCTCTGTGACAAAGCATGGATTCCACTCAGCCTGTTCTGAACTTCTGCTTCAGATGGTGTGTGTTATCTGTTGTATTTCTTTTTCTTTTTGTAAGAGAGAGAGACAGAAGGGAGAGTGACGAGAAGCATCAACTCATAGTTGTGTCACTTTAGTTGTTCATTGATTGCTTCTCATACATGCCTTGACCTGGGGGGCTCAAGCAGAGCCAGTGACCCCTTGCTCGAATCAGTGACTTTGGGCTCAAGCCAATGACCTTGGGCTCATTTCGAAGATACCCACACTCAAGCTGGTAACTCTGCACTCAAACCAGCAACCCCTTGCTCAAATCAGAGACCTTGGGGTATTGAACCTGGGACCTCGGCATCCCAAGTCAATTCTCTTTCCACTGTGCCATCGCTGGTCAGACAATTATATTTCTTTAACTCTTTGCACATCTAGTTATTTTAACCTGTGTGCTTATATTCCCCGGGGGATGTCAGATACTTTGTCTAGTAATGTGTATTAGAGAAATGCCAAAGGCCAGTTCATAATCTATGTCAGTTCCAATCAGAAAGAGAGAGGAGGGCATGAGTGCCAGGATGGAGATTCTAGGCACCCTAAATCAATCTTGATTACTTCACTGAACAAATCCTTGGCATGATTTCCCTATGCTGTTGGTAATGTTTGTGTTGATTTTTGTATATTAATCCTTAATCTTGCTGAATTCTCTTAGTAGTTTTAATCTGTATATCAGTTCTCTTGGACTTTCTATGAAGGTATTATCAGTTAATAAGTTCTGTTTTTTCCTTTCCAGAGAGATATATGTGTGTGTGTGTGTACACACACTCATGAATAGATGTTAACTTTTATCAAATGTGTTGGGTTTTTTTGGATCTATTGAAGTGATCATATGGCTTTTCTTTTTTGATCTTTAATCGATTGCATTCATATTTAATTTTTTATTGAGATAAAATTCTAATAACACCTTTTTTTTTTTACAGAGACAGAGAGAAAGATAGATAGGGACAGACAGACAGGAACACAGAGAGATGAGAAGTATAATCATCAGTTTTTTTGTGTGACACCTTAGTTGTTCATTGATTGCTTTCTCATATGTGCCTTGACCATGGGCCTTCAGCAGACTGAGTAACCCCTTGCTCAAACCAGCGAATTTGGGTCCAAGCTGGTGAGCTCTGCTCAAACCAGATGAGTCCACACTAAAGCTGGTGACCTCGGGGTCTCGAACCTGGGTCCTCTGCATCCCAGTCCGACCCTCTATCCACTGCGCCACCGCCTGGTCAGGCTAATAACACCATTAGAACCATTTAAAAGTAATATACAAATTTAGTGGACTTCGGTGTATTCACAATATTATGTAGTCCTCACCACTGTTTAATTTCAGAACATTTCCATTTCTTTGTACTGTTTTACTATTAAACTACACTACACTTTCATTACTGGATTTAACACAATTTGGTCATGGTTTACATCTTTTTTCAATACATTGCTGGGATTGTATAAAACCATATTTTACAGAAGTTTTCATAATGAAATTTTGTCCCTGTTTTGTTGGTTCTTTTCACAGCATCTCTGGAAGTTGATGGTAGAAGAGTCAGATTTACTGGGTCAGCTGAAGGTAAGAACTTAGCCATTCTATTCACTCATAAAGTGATGCTAGTGGGCAGTGACTCCATTCTCTAGCTTCTCCTGAGAGCATGGGCTGCCTGTTTATACCCAGATTTCTAGAGTGGCCTGATATGTCCTCAGCCATGTGGTCCAACTCCACCTAATACTACAAAGTTACTACAGTACAAACCTTTAGGTATTAACTTTCTCCTGGCATAACTGTTTTCACTGAATAAATGAATCCAAAGACACACCGGACATCCTGCCATTGAGGGATTACTAAGTATGTCCCTTTAAAATGCCAAAAGTCTATATATCTTTTTGTAGGTTAGCTCAAATTCATGAGATTTGGAAATTATATGTGTAATTACAATAAGATAGCGAAGGGCTCATGACCCTACTGGATTACCAAATTGTAAATTGAAATTCTTTCTGCAGATCATTAAAGACTTTTACCTGCTGGGACGTGGAGAACTGTTTCAGGCCTTCATTGACACGGCTCAACACATGTTAAAAACACCACCCACTGCAGTAACGGAACATGGTAATTTTCCTGTGGGCCTAAGGATTACCAGCTTACTGAAGTTGTAGGGTATTTCTTGGCTGCTGCTGCTCAACCATTTAGGCCTGCTTCACAAAAGAGCAGCCTGGTGAGTTACAGAGCAGTGTTTCCAGAGATGGAGGGCATTTCAGGTAGGCTTCATACTGAGGTCACTGGGAGCAGCCTCTTGGCTTATGACCTTTCCTGGAAGAGATGGTACATACAGGCTTTCAAACCAGCTATTTTATCTCATCAAATTATAGCCATATATTCTTTATGGGACATATGGGAACTTATTGCTATTTACTGTATTAAGATTCTTTAGGTTATGAAGATGGTTATCTAATCGGAACTGACCCAGTAGGAAAGGGAAAGGTGTTTGCTGTTGTATCTGTAACTCCAAGGGGGTGGGTATAGCGGGGCTTCAGAACAGCTGAAGCTAGAGGCTTGAGTACTGGTAAGGTTCTGTCTGTTTACTGTATCTTGTCTGTGCCTCTTGTACACTCTTTGATGGCCTTACATGGCCACTAGCAGCTCCTAGGACCATGCCTCACAATGTCTCATGGTGAATCCAAACTTGGTCTCTCTGGTAGCAAATGAAAAGATTCCAAGTAAAGGGTTTTGATTAGCCCAGCCTGGATCATATACCTAACCCTGTGTCAAAGAGGTCAGATGTTAAAATGTGCCTACTTCATTAAAGTGTTTACCCTGACCAAGGGGATGATTCCCATTCCCATTCAGACTACATGAAAGGAGTTGGGTGAGGGTCAGAGTAAAAAGAAAGAGAGAGAGAGCCTGACCAGGCAGTGGTGCAGTGGATAGAGCATCAGACTGGGATATGGAGGACTCAGGTTCGAAACCCCAAGGTGACCAGTTTGAGCCCAAGGTCGCTGGCTTCAGCAAGGGGTCACTCACTCTATTGGAGCCCCCCAATCAAGGCACATATGAGAAAGCAATCAATGAACAACTAGGGTGCCACAACAAAGAATTGATGCTTCTCATCTCTCTCCCTTCCCATCTGTCGCTACCTGTCCCTCTCTCTATCACAAAAAAGAAAAAGAAGAGAGAGAAAGACAGGGAGGGGGGGAGGAGAAGGAAGGAAAAGAAAAAAGAAAATGGGGTAGGGGGAGATAGAGTTACTATTTTTCTGGCTCTACAAAACAGTAGACATGCGAGGGACGGAAGATGGCGATGGAGTAGGCGGACGTACCAACTACCAACTCCCAGAACCAAAGTGGATTATAACTCAATTTTAAGAACCAGCATCTGGATAAACCAACTTTGAACTAAACTAAGTGGACTCTTCAACCAAGGAACACTGCAGAAGCCACATTGAGACTGGTAGGAATAGCGAAAACGCGAAGAGGGCTGCCCAGCTCCCCGGAGCGAACGGCAGCCCAGAGAGACCCGCGTGGCGGGAGGAGAGTTTGGCGGAGAGGAAGGGACCTGGGTCCAGGAACCAAGCCCCAGCCTGCAGTTCCAGAGCCTAGAAGAGGCGTTTGGACAGTATTGAGCTGTGAAGCAAGTGAGGATACTGTTTGTGAAAAAGAGATAGTTTTCTCAGACCCAAGAATCTTTTTAAAGGGACAGCACAGAAAACCTCTCTGACAACCACGCACCCGGGGCTCCGGGGAACTGGGACAGAGGAAAGGAACAGAGCAGCAGGAACAGACAGTGGACTGAAGGCATGAGGACACTCTGAGGGACAGCCACCCTGACCCCTGGGCTAAGTCATTTCCCTAATCGAAAACGAATATTTCCCCTGGAACTAGCAATACCAGCAAAGGGAGACAGGACACCAGCCAAACAAGCTCTCCTGCGGCAATTAGAGCAGAGCTGCTTAGAGGGAGGGAGCTCCCAGGCCTACAGTGTGGAGACCTAGGGCACTTTCATCTCTCTGAGGGTTGCTGAAGGGTATGGAGGTGGCAGGATGCTGAAATGCGGTCCTGTCGGCGTGGGCGGAGGCACAACCGGTGTGAGCTCGGTCTAGCCCAGTAGGGGTGGAGGGGACACGCGAAAGCGGTCAGGCAGCTGCGGACCCACCTGTGACCCCACCTGCGGGGAAAAAAACGGGCAGAGATCTGCTCTGCGACCCTGCCGGCCCTGACCGTGGGGACAGGGCTAAGACCAGGGACGGGCGAGGGGCTCGCGACTGAGCTCACGCTGCTAGCCCCGCCTGGCCGGAGGAACCGCAGATTGCCATCCTACGTGCCCGAGCTGGCTCCGAACTTGGGGCGGGGTACAGTCCGGAACGATCGGAAGCTAGCAGCTGAGCTCACGCCAGCAAACATGCCCGGCCCAATAAACCGCGGTTTGCGACCCTGCGCAGGAGGGCCCTGGCCTAGAGGGTGGGGCTAAATTCTGAACGGGCAAAGGCTCACAGCTGAGAGCATGTCAAAAGCCCCGCCCAACCCGCGAAACTGTGGCAAGCAGGCTCTGACTGTGGAAGCTGGGCGTAAGCCTTCCGGAAACAGGCTGGGTCCGCAGCTGAGCAAAGGTGCTCACCTCTGCCCTTGGTGCTGAGGCTAGTGGCTTGAGTGACAGCCCCTCCCGCGGAGGACAGGCGGAAATCACAGCAACAGCCGCAGTGAGCCGGCGCTGGCAACGTCCATACCCAACCACCCTAGGCAGTGGCAGAGGGGGTGGCAGGCCTGCAGACAGACCACACCTAGAGAACACAAAGGCAACACCTACTGGATTCCAGTGGCCACAACTTGCTTATACACAGATAAAATGAGCAGGCAGAGGAATGCAAACCAAATGAATCAAGAGAAATCCCCAGAGAAAGACCTGAATGAACCAGATATAAACAAACTACCAGAAGCAGAATTTAGAATAATGATAGTTAGGATGTTCAAAGAGCTTAGAGCAACAATGGATAGTCACTATGAGCACCTAAATAAAGAGATAACAAGTATAAAAAATGAAATTGAAATAATAAAAAAGATTCAGACAGAAATGACAAATACAGTATCAGAACTGAAGACCACAATGGAAGGAATTAAAAGCAGGATGAATCACGCTGAGGATAGAATCAGCGAGTTAGAGGACACAATAAACAAAGTTATAGAAGCAGAGAAGAAAAAGGAAAAGAGACTCAAAAAATGTGAGGAAATGCTAAGGGAACTCTGTGACAACATGAAGAGAAACAACATTCGCATCATAGGGGTGCCTGAACTCTGTGACAACATGAAGAGAAACAACATTCGCATCATAGGGGTGCCTGAAAGAGGACAGGAAATGGAAACTGTTCAATCAAATCATAGCAGAAAACTTCCCTAAATTAAGGCTGGGAAACATTTCACACGTTCAAGAAGCACACAGAACTCCATTAAAGAGAAACCCAAAAAAATCTACACCAAGACACATCACAGTTAAAATACCAAAGCTAATGGATAAAGAAAAAATCTTAAAAGCTGCTAGAGAAAAAAAGGCTATCACCTACAAAGGAGCCCCCATAAGGATGACATCTGACTTCTCAACAGAAACACTTGAGACCAGAGGGGAATGGCAAGATATAATCAAAGTAATGCAGAACAAAAACCTACAACCAAGACTGCTCTATCCAGCAAGGCTAACGTTTAAAATTGAAGGAGAAATAAAGAGCTTTCCAGACAAAGAAAACCTCAAGGAATTCATTAAAACCAAACCAATTCTGCAAGAGATACTAAGGGGCCTGTTGTGAACAGTTCAAAGGGAGGAAAGAATAGAGCAAAAAAAAAAAAATACAGCTTTAAAGAACAAAATGGCAATAAACAACTACATATCAATAATAACCTTAAATGTAAATGGATTAAATGATCCAATCAAAAGACATAGGGTAACTGCGTGGACAAAGAAACAGGACCCATACATATGCTGTCTACAAGAGACACACCTTAAAACAAAAGATGCACATAGACTGAAGGTAAAAGGATGGAAAAAAATATTTCATGCAAATGGAAATGAAAAAAAAGCCAGGGTAGCAGTACTTATATCTGACCAAATGGACTTTAAAACAAAGGCTGTAGTAAGAGATAAAGAAGGACACTACATAATGATAAAGGGAACAGTTCAATAGGAAGATATAACTATTATAAATATCTATGCACCAAATATAAGAGCCCCAACATTCATAAAGCAGACATTGATGGATATAAAGAGCGAGATTAACAGGAATACTATCATAGTAGGGGATTTCAATACCCCACTAACAACAATGCATAGATCCTCAAGAAAGAAAATTAACAAAGAAACAGCAGACTTAAAGGATACACTAGATCAACTGGATTTAATAGATATCTTCAGAACTTTTCACCCTAAAGCAGTAGAATATACATTCTTCTCCAGCGCTCATGGTACGTTTTCTAGGATAGACCACATGTTAATACACAAAAATGGTCTCAATAAATTTAAGAAGATTGAAATCATATCAAGCATTTTCTCTGATCACAATACCATGAAACTAGAAATTAACCACAAAAGAAAAACTGAAAAATACTCAAACACTTGGAAACTAAATAGCATGTTATTAAGTAATGAATGGATTAACGATGAGATCAAAGAAGAAATAAAAAAGTTTCTAGAAACAAATGATAATGAGCATCTATCAACTCAAAATTTATGGGACACAGCAAAAGCAGTACTGAGAGGGAAGTTCATTGTACTACAGGCATATCATAAGAAGCTAGAAAAAGCTCAAATAAGCAACCTGACCCTGCAGCTAAAAGAACTAGAAAAACAACAACAAATAAAACTCAGGACAAGTAGAAGGAAGGAAATAATAAAGATCAGAGCAGAAATAAATGACATAGACGGTAAGGAAACAATACAGAAGATCAATGAAACCAGAAGCTGGTTTTCTTTGAAAAGGTAAACAAGATTGATGAACCTTTAACTAGACTCACCAAGAAAAAAAGAGAAAGGTCTCAAATAAATAAAATTAGAAAGGACAGTGGAGAAATAACAACTGATACAACAGAAATACAAAGCATTGTAAGAAAATACTGTGAAGAACTCTATGCCAATAAATTAGACAATCTAGGTGAAATGGACAAATTTCTTGAATCATATAAACTTCCAAAAATCAATCTGGAAGAATCAGAACACCTAAACAGACCAATTACAACAGATGAGATAGAAACAGTTATCAAAAAACTCCCAAAAAAGAAAAGTCCTGGGCCTGATAGCTTCACAAGTGAATTCTATCAAAAATTCAAAGAAGAACTAATTCCTATCCTCCTCAAGCTATTTCAAAAAATTCAAAAGGAAGGAAGACTTCCAAACTCGTTTTATGAGGCGAGCATAATTCTGATCCCAAAACCGGGCAAAGACATCACAAAGAAAGAAAATTATAGGCCTATATCCCTGATGTATTTAGATGCTAAATTCTCAACAAAATATTAGCCAACCGGATCCAGCAATATATGAAAAAAATCATACACCATGATCAAGTGGGATTTATTCTGGAGAGGCAAAGCTGGTTCAATATTCGCAAATCAATCAATGTGATTCATCACATAAACAAAAGGAAGGACAAAAATCACATGATAATTACAATAGATGCAGAAAAGGCATTTCATAAAATCCAGCACCCATTCATGCTCAAAACTCTCAGTAAAGTGGGAATACAAGGAACATTCCTTAACATGATAAAAGCCATCTACGACAAACCCATAGCAAACATCATACTAAATGGACAAAAAAGCAATCCCCTTAAGATCAAGAACCAGGCAGGGTTGCCCACTTTCACCACTCTTATTCAACATAGTTCTGGAAGTCCTAGCTATAGCAATCAGACAACAAGAAGAAATAAAAGGCATCCAAATTGGAAAAGAAGAAGTAAAACTGTCACTATTTGCAGATGATATGATATTGTATATAGAAAACCCTAAAGTCTCAGTCAATAAACTACTGGACCTTATAAATGAATTCAGCAAGGTGGCAGGATATAAAATTAATACTCAGAAATCAGAGGCATTTCTGTATACAAACAATGAACTGTCAGCAAAAGAAATTAAGGAAACAATCCCCTTCACTATTGCAGCCAAAAAAATAAAATACCTAGGAGTAAATTTAACCAAGGAGGTTAAGGACTTGTACTCGGAAAATTATAAAACATTGATAAAAAGAAATCAAGGACGATACAAACAAGTGGAAGCATATACCGTGCTCATGGCTAGGAAGAATAAACATCATTAAAATGTCTATATTACCCAAAGCAATTTATAAATTCAATGCAATACCAATTAAAATACCAATGACATACTTCAAAGATATAGAACACATATTCCAAAAATTTATATGGAACCAAAAAAGAACATGAATAGCCTCAGCAATCTTAAAAAGAAAAAATAAAGCAGGAAATATCACTCTTCCGGATATCAAGGTTTACTACAAGGCCATTATACTCAAGACAGCCTAGTACTGGCATAAGAACAGGCACATAGATCAATGGAACAGAACAGAGAACCCAGAAATAAACCCACAGCTTTATGGACAACTGATATTTGATGAAGGAGTAAAGAACATACAATGGAGTAAAGACAGCCTCTTTAACAAATGGTGTTGGGAAAATTGGACATCTGCCTGCAAAAAAATGAAACTAGACCATCAACTTACACCATTCACAAAAACAAATTCAAAATGGATAAAAGACTTAAACATAAGTCGTGAAACTATAAGCATCTTAGAAGAAAACATAGGCAGTCAGCTGTCCAACATCTGTAGCAGCAATATATTTACCGATTTATCTCCACGGGCAAATGAAATAAAAGGCAAGATAAACAAATGGGACTATACCAAACTAAAAAGTTTTTGCACAGCTAAAGACAATAAGAACAGAATAAAAAGACAAACCACACAATGGGAGAACATATTTGACAGCACGTCTGATAAGGGGTTAATAACCAAAATTTATAAAGAACTTATAAAACTCAACACCAGGAAGACAAACAATCCAATCAAAAAATGGGCAAAAGAAATGAATAGAAATTTCTCCAAAGACGACATACAGATGGCCAAAAGACATATGAAAAAATGCTCAACATCACTAATCATTAGAGAAATGCAAATTAAAACCACAATGAGATATCACCTCACACCAGTCAGAATGGCACTCATCAGCAAAACAACACAGAATAAGTGCTGGCGAGGATGCGGAGAAAAGGGAACCCTTCTGCACTGCTGGTGGGAATGCAGACTGGTGCAGCCACTGTGGAAAACAGTTTGGAGATTCCTCAGAAAATTAAAAATCGAACTGCCTTTTGACTCAGCTATCCCACTTTTAGGAATATACCCTAAGAACACCGTAACACTGTTCGAAAAGAAGAAATGCGCCCCCATGTTCATTGCAACATTGTTCACAATAGCGAAGATCTGGAAACAGCCCAAGTGTCCGTCAGAAGAGGAGTGGATTAAAAAGCTATGGTACATATATACTATGGAACACTACTCAGCCATAAGAAATGATGACATCGGATCATTTACAACAAAATGGATGTACCTTGATAACATTATACGGAGTGAAATAAGTAAATCAGAAAAAAAAACTGAGAACAGCATGATTTCATACATAGGTGGGACATAAAAGTGAGACTCTGAGACATGGATAAGAGTGTGGTGGTTACGGGGTGGAGGGAGGGAGGGAAGGGTGGGATAGGGAGAAGGGGAGGGGCACAGGGAAAACCAGCTAGAAGGTGACAGAGGACAATTTGACTTTGGATAATGGGTATGCAACACAATTGAATGATAAGATAATCTGGAGATGTTTTCATTGTACATATGTACCCTGATTTATTGGTGTCACCCCATTAAAGCTAATTAAAAAAAAACAGTAGACATACACTATACTTACATAGAATAGTTTTGGTTGCAAAAATCAGAAAATCCAATTCAAACTCACTTGAACAAAGTGGGGAAATAATTCAATGATTCTTATAACTGAAAAGATCAGTGGTATGATGGCTTTAGGTAGAGTTTGATCCAGTGGCTCACATGATACCTTCACGACTTGGTGTTATTCCATCTTTACCTCTACCTTCTTGGACAGACCTGTTCCATACCATGGTAGGATGACCTCCAGCAAAGCTGATATGCTACTAAGTCCCTGTTTATCACAGTCGCAGATACACGCCCCCACATAAAGCTGTACTCTTTCAGAGTCTGTGTATAGTCTCTTAATTGGCCTGGCTTGGATCATGTTCATACCTCTAATCAAAATAGTATAGAATATTGCATTTAATTTAATCATGTCTGAGTCCCCTGCTGACCCCGAGGATCAGGTATTGTCAACTCCACTGTACTAGGAAGGGTTGATTCTCCAAGGAAAATTAGGATGCTGTTACCAGCAAGAGGAGGAGGAACGTGCTAGTCCAGCAAAAGCAACTGACGTCTGCTGTGTCTAGCTGTTAGTGTTAGGCAGTCTGGAAGAGGTGGGAAGCCGGAGGAGTCTGGGTTTGTTATGTAGCCAGGCATTCATGTCAGCCCATGTGTTCTTTCTTGCAGATGTGAATGTGGCCTTCCAACAGTCAGCACACAAGGTGTTGCTAGACGATGACAATCTTCTTCCGCTGTTGCACCTAATAATTGAGTACCATGGAAAGGAGCATAAAGGTTTGCCATTCTTTCTTGCTTCTATTCCTACTGGTCATCTCTTCTGCCATCTCTGCTTCCATGCACCTACACAGAAACCATATCCTTTTGAACCTTAGAAACCATCTAGCCCAAATTTCATACAGGAGAAAAGGGAAAGAAGTCCAGAGAGGCTGAGTGAAATGCCCAGGCCATGGGTTTTGTTTGTGTCTTGCTGTTGGAATTTTCTTTATTTCAAGCCACCAGACTTTAATGCTGAAAGAAGATTCTCTAAAGGACCTCCTATGAGAACTTCACATAGACATGTCCTTGCCTCTGCAACCTCTCTTTCTGCCCCCTTTACTCCCTGACACTGCAGGTTGTGTGAGCACTCATTTTATGAATGCTGTTCACCTGTTGAAGCTCTGGTTCTAGATTAGCAGAGTCTGATCTAGACATCCTTTCTTCTCTTCTTGACAGATGCTACTCAGGCCAGAGAAGGGCCTTCTCGGGAAACTTCCCCCCGGGAGGCCCCGGCATCGGGCTGGGCAGCCCTAGGTCTTTCCTACAAAGTTCAGTGGCCACTGCACATTCTCTTCACTCCTGCTGTCTTGGAAAAGTGAGTATTTCTTTCTTTTTTTTTTTTTTTTACAGGAATAGAGAGAGAGTCAGAGAGAGGGATAGATAGGGACAGACAGACAGGAGCAGAGAGAGGTGAAAAGCATCAATTATTAGTTTTTCGTTGCCGTTGTGACACCATAGTTGTTCATTTGATTGCTTTCTCATATGTGCCTTGACCGCGGGCCTTCAGCAGACAGAGCCACCCCTTGCTGGAGCCAGCGACCTTGGGTCCAAGCTGGTGAGCTTTAGCTCAAGCCAGATGGGCACGCGCTCAAGCTGGCGAGCTCGAGGTCTCAAACCTGGGTCTTCCACATCCCAGTCCAATACTCTATCCACTGCACCACCTCCTGATCAGACGGAAAAGTATTTCTGAGTTTCTCACAGGTAAATATGACCCACCTTACTTCCAAGGGAACAAAGCAGGAATAGAATTGGTGGGAGAATAATAGCCAAACCCTTAAAATAATGAGGGGTTTTGCCTGATGAGGCGGTGGCACAGTGGATAGGGCGTCAGACTGGGATGTTGAGGACCCAGGTTTGAAACCCCGAGGTCACTGACTTGAGTGCAGGCTCATCTGGTTTGAGCAAGGCTCACCAACTTGAGCCCAAGGTCACTGGCTTGAGCAAGGGGTCACTTGCTCTAATGTAGTCCCTCAGTCAGGGCACATATGAGAAAGCAATCAAATGAGAAACTAAGGTGCCACAATGAAGAATTGATGCTTCTCATTTTTCTCCCTTCCAGTCTGTCTTTCCCTCTCTGTCTCTCTGTCTCTGCCACAAAATAAATGAATTTTTTTAAAATGAGGGGTTTTTTTGTTTTGTTTTAACGGCAAAATAAAAAGTATTTCACAGGCTGCCAGTTTGTGACCCCTGGCACATATAGTCTTTGTACCACACTGAGTATGGCCTTTGATAATTCCATCAGACTGGCAAGGTTCTTCCCTTTTTAAATTTTTTATTTACTTGGGAAGACTTTCTAAGGTGAAGTGTTTGCTGTGGACTTTAACCACTGGGGTTATTATCCCAAGGAGAGGCAGTGGAGACAGTCAAGCTAGGAGGAGTGTGGAGTGAAGAGGCCTTACCCCAAGGTGGTAAGACTCTTGGGTCAGCTTTGGTCTTTACCCTGAGAGTCTGCCATGTACTGTTACTTGGCCCTGTCAGGACCTAATGTCCCTAACCCAGAGGGAAACTAGAGCTCTAGAGCAGGGGTGCCCACACTTTTTCAGCTTGCGAGCTACTTATAAGATGACCAAGTCAAAATGATCTACCTACAATAAAAATGCAAAACATAAATTTATTTCTTCTATATTATCATTATTTAAGTTACTATTATTACTATTTAATATTGTGCATTTTTCTTTCACCTTTCTCCTTCTCAGCTCTCTTTTCGGAGGAAAGTCAATGTCATAGTTTTTATGAACAGTCCGAAAAAGCCGCTCCACATTTCCCTTCTTTGGAATAGCAATGGCACACAGACAGATGAGGCAAACGCACTTAGAATATGACATAGTGAAAAAAATCCCCTCCCTTTCTGTATGAAAGTGGTAGGTTTTAGGCTTCTTACTCGGACCAGCTACGGCACTCATTTTTATACCCTTTGTTGTATTTAGTTTAAATAAATTGAAGGCTAACTACGCAGCAATGTAATTGAACAAGTTAGCGCGGTTTAACGCGCATGCGTAGGGTGTCAAAAGTTCAGACGTCAGATTGGCTACCCTGTATGCCAATCAAAAGACAAATGTCTTTTTAATGTCATGCGATCTACCCACACTTCCTTCGCAATCGACATATTGAGCACCCCTGCTCTAGAGAAAGGAAGCAGGAGAAGCATACTGGACTGTTGGTGGCCTCTGAAATCCATCCCCAAGCCATTTCAGGAATGTCCCAAATCCTATCAGAGGTTCCAGCTCTGGACTGTGGTGCCCGGAGGATGGAAGCTGTCACGCTTAGGCTAGGGGAATGGAGAAAAGAGAAATGAGCAAATGGGCCTCTCTTGGTCCCCCTTCTTCCTGTTCACAAGCCCCTACACTTTTGGGGGGTAGAGAAGCTTAGGGCATTAGAGATTAGGCATAAACTGGAAAATATAAGGCTTGTTCAGGGGGAAGATTCTGTGGCAGGTTCAGAGCCCACAGTTCCAACAGTCTATTCATTTCACTTGATATGCTCTGAATACCGTTAAAGAAATCAAACTCAGAAGTATTTTTTAAACTTTTTATTATGAAATTTTCCAAATAAAAACAAGTATGGACTATAATGAACTCCCATGTACACATTATCCAGCTTCAGTAACCATCCATATTATGAGACTTATACTTGGATTCAAGGTCGCTGGCTCCAGCAAGGGGTTGCTTGGTCTGCTGAAGGCCCGCGGTCAAGGCACATGTGAGAAAGCAATCAATGAGCAACTAAGGTGTTGCTACGGCAACGAAAAACTAATGATTGATGCTTCTCACCTCTCTCTGTTCCTGTCAGTCTGTCCCTATCTATCCCTCTCTCTGACTCTCTCTCTCTGTCCCTGTAAAAAAAAATTTTTTTTTAATTTAAACCAAATAAATAAATAAATATGTTGTTCCATTAGAAATGGATATTTTTTTAAAGCTAAATGGGTAGTGTCTTCTTCATGCCTGCCTGAGAATAAGTAAGTATGCGCAGTTCCCCAGGAGCCCCTGCTCCTCCATGTGTCTTCTCAGTGCATGGCTCAGCACTGGTCAGCGAGCAAGGGCTCTCCGTGAGAGGAGCCCTCAACTTTATTTTCTTTGGTTTTGAGGGACAGAAAATCAGATTAACCAAAATCTTTGGTTCCTAACATACTCCTATTATGGGTCCTTGCAAGACCCTCCTTCCTTTCTTTTTAACATACACTCATGCACTATACATTCACTTCCCAGCACAAAAACTTTAGAACACTGACAATGTCCAGCTACCTGTGTGTTCTTCCCACATCCCAAACTGACCACTGTTCTAAATGTTATGTTTTCTTCATATATATATAGTTTCATAACATCTGTATATATATTCCCCCAAAGTAGACATTTTTCTGTTTAGTTGTTTTAAGCGCTATAAAAAGGAGTATGAGACTATATGTAACCTTTGAAATTTACTTTTATTCAAAATATTACTGGTAGTCATTTTGTTTTATTGTACAGCTGAAGTTCATATGATGACCAGTCTATCATATAAATAAACCAGTGTATTTGTTCACATCTCTAGCCATTTCCTAAGTCCCAGGGTCTGTCGTGTGGATGAGGGTGGGGAGTAAAGTTTTTATCTTGCACAACCTAACATTTCTGTCCCAGGTACAACGTTGTTTTCAAGTACTTGCTGAGTGTGCGCCGGGTTCAAGCTGAGCTGCAGCACTGCTGGGCCCTGCAGATGCAGCGCAAGCACCTCAAGTCTAACCAGACCGACGCTGTCAAGTGGCGCCTGAGAAATCACATGGCGTTCTTGGTGGACAATCTGCAGTACTACCTCCAGGTCTGCACTGACAGAGGGGTGAAAGGAAGTCCAAGACGTTAGAGGGGTTTTTGAAGAGGGGTTGCAATCCTGCATTTGGTGAAACACTGGGGTTTGAGAAAATTCAGATTATATCACTAGGCATGTTTCTTGGCATTTTAGAGTAAAGTGAAAATGAAAGAGAATAAGGAGGTGGGATCCTTATCAATAGTGCTTTGTCTATCTAATTATTGTTGACCTGACCCTTGTTTATAGTTTGCTAGAACTTCTGGAACCCTATGGGACTTTAACCTAAGTCAGTCAGTGGTGGGAGGAGATTGGGCAGGGGGTGAGGGGTGGGCTGGGGAATCTGCCCAGACATGAGACTGTTAGGAATCAGGCAGGTTAACTTTCTACAAGACTAGGTCTGTAAGGGCATCTTTGGTCAGTCTTAAAGTGGCTTGGACAGGAGGATGAGTGGGGGCAAATAATTTCCATGTCATCCTGTCGGGCATCTTAATGTCCTTGAGTGCCTAGGATATGCAAGGTGCTGAAGTTATCTGTGTACCTATCTATCAGGTAGATGTGCTGGAATCTCAGTTCTCACAGCTGCTTCATCAAATCAATTCTACCCGAGACTTTGAAAGCATCCGATTGGCTCACGACCACTTCCTGAGCAATTTGCTGGCTCAGTCCTTTATCTTGTTGAAACCTGTAAGTAGGACTGGTTGGTTTCCTCAGACTGCTTCTAGCTTGACTGTTCCTTTAGCCACTGAGTTGCCAGGATGATATGGAACTATAATTAAGTAATTATTTACTCTCCAGTTTTAAATATTTTAAAGAATTTATGAAATGTTAAAAAGGAACTAAAATGTCTTTGAATTTCTGAAATATGTCATAGGATGTGGTGGGCAGCTATAGATGAAAGAATATGTGTTTAACCCTCAGAAGGAAGAAATTTAAAAAACTTTTCTGACACCATAGAAAGACCAGCAAAAAGCTTATAGAATTTACTTTCCTAGAAATCTTTTGGATAAGGATCAGCCAGTTGTTTGAAAGTTGTTTTTGTAGACAACTGGAGTATTGTCTCCCTCTTCATGTGTGTGTATATATGTACATACACATGTGTACATATGTATATCTCCTTCAGGGAAGTTATTTTCAACTTTGGGAAATCATGGGAATCATCTGGGAGCTTTAAAAAATCTAGGACCCAGAGCACTTAAATTAGAGTCCCTGGAGTGGGAACCAGATACCAGGATTTTTTTTTTTTTTTAAGCTCACAAGCAAATTCTGACCCCTTGCAGTTTCTACTATAACAGTTACACTTTATCTCTGATGTAAGCTGTCATTCCTCAGTTGTGCCACACCACAAGTGCTACAGGCTTCTCTTTTGTTCTGGTATTTGGGGCTGTTATTCTGCTGCATTCCAATGTAAATGCCACTCCAAAGGGTTTTGTGAATTGAAAACCAAGAACCACTGTGACAGGTGGACTGTTTTTGTATAGCATGAGTGCATCCCAAAAGCAGAATCTCAGAGCACATGGTCATCACTAAATATTTATTGTTTACTGTACGCAAGGCACTGGGGATACAAAGAGGTATAAGTCATGGCTCTGCCCTTAAGGAGCTCACAATCTAGTTGGAGAAACAGGACATACATACATACACAGATCAGTAACAACACAGCTGGCCTGAACAAATGCCAAATGAATAGTACAGATAATATAGATGAAAGAGAATTAGGGAGTCACTAACTAAAGGCTCTGGTGGGAAGGGAGCACTCACTAAGGGAGTGGGTCCTGGTATTAGGAGAGTATCCCAGGCACAGGAACAACACTAAAAGCAAAGCTCAAGCAGGAGCACATATAATGAGTGGGTCCAAGAAACAATGACTAGTTTAATGTGGATGGAGTAGAAAATTTTTGCAGGGGTGGCTAAGGAAACAGCATCTTTGCCAGAAAGGGAAGGGTTTGTTTTACACCTGTTGCATTTGGAAGGTTTGGCAGGACGTGTTTCACTGTGTCAAATGTGGGAGCATGAAAACAAGTTAGCTCTTAGAGTATTACTCCAAATCTTTAATTTCACAGATCTTTTTTCTAATGCCAGCTCTTGTTTCCTGGGTAGGTGTTTCACTGCCTGAATGAAATTCTAGATCTCTGTCATAGCTTTTGCTCGCTGGTCAGTCAGAACCTGGGCCCACTGGATGAACGCGGGGCCGCCCAGCTGAGCATCCTGGTGAAGGTGAGTCTGCCTGGCCAGTGGAAGTATGCAGCCCTGTCCACAAGGTAGAGGTGGCTTTGCCAGTGGGGAACCATATCTTTCCCTTTGAGGCAGTATTTTCCTAATATATACACATAGAAGTTAGAAATTTAAAATATTATCAGTTGATTTTGAAGCAGGTAATTATCCGCTACCTCAGCATTCAAAAATAGTTCAGCCCTAAATACCGTATTTTATTCAGCCCACTGAATATGCATTGGCTTTGCTCTCACTTTCTCTTGTCCAACCTCTATTTCTTCTTCTTTTTTCATGTCCATCCCCCTTACTTCCTTACCCGTATTTCACTGAGATTATATAATTATCTCCTTTAACAAAAATGCACAGGCTCTCCCCAAGCACAGTACACCACAGAATATATTATTTTGAAACCAGCTGCTAAATTCCTACAAAGAATGAGATAGTACTTCCATAAGAAGTCTTGCATTCTATGGACTTGGTACTAAGAAGTCATTTTAGGAGCTAATGGGAAGGCCAAGTAAGTGATGCTATAGAATTTTGAGCAAGTCTTCCAAGGAACACCCTCTACCCCCTCTCCACATGGATAGTTGGTGAGTCAAGAGAAATGACAGCTTGAGTCCTTCTCTCTGCAGGGCTTTAGCCGCCAGTCTTCGCTCCTATTCAAGATTCTCTCCAGTGTTCGAAATCATCAGATCAACTCGGACTTGGCTCAACTACTGTTACGTCTAGATTATAACAAATACTACACCCAGGCTGGAGGAACTCTGGGCAGGTCAGAGCAACCATTGGGGAACTCAGTGGACTGTGTGTGTGGCTTTTATAAATTGAGTATAGAATTCCAAAGCTGGAAGCAGACTTTTAACCGTCATCTAGTCCATAGAAACAGGGAAACTAAGGCTCAAAGAGATAAAGGGCTGTGTCTGATCATCATTAATAATTTTAATGGATTAGTTTTCATTAAATGTCATCATCATAGTTAAATACTAAACTGAGGCTGAGATGGATTGAAGTTCTTGGCTAGGTTGTGCATTGCTATGCTGGGGAGCAGCGTGGCTTCCATTCCCAGGTCTGACATAACTTGCTGCAGCCGTAGGCACCCTGCCTGTGGGCCCACAGCCTCCCTGTCTGAGAAAAAAGGGGACTGACAGTTCTAATGCTAAACTCTAAATCTAATACTGAGACGCAGTAGTTTTTGGCCTCTTTCAGAAGTCTGTCCCATTTTAAAAAGCACTTTACTATTCTCTTCTCTCTCTCAAATGTCCTCAAGCAGATTTTTCCTAAGCAACTTCAGCAGAAGAGTCAAACTGAGGTGTTTTTTTAATTGAATTTTATTGGGGTGACACTGGTTGAAACTTTTACGTTTTAAGATTTTATCTAGATCAGAGGTTGCCATGATTCATATGTCTAGTGAAGACAATGTTAGGAAAGCACGTTTGATGAGGTTCTTTGTCTTTTTTTTTCCAGTTTCGGAATGTGAAAATTTCTGGTTCACAAACAAATAACAAGTCTATCCCACTGCGTTCCCACCTTTAACAGAAGACTTAACACCAACATCCCATTCTCTGTCCATGCGCCAAGTGTCTGCCAACTACTGAGGTGGCTCTACCTCTTATCCTAGAAGCAATTACTAAACACTCATGGGTACAAATCCTTTCCCTCATTCCCATGTGGAAGGGTCTGCCCCGTCTAGGGGAGTTCGCAACTTGCCCACAAAGGAGGACATATAGCATGAACTCTCCGTTTGCTGACCACGCAGGACCCATTACATTGAGAACATTTGTCATATCCATTGATTTATTGAACACCTACTGTGTATGTGCCTAGGCACTGTTCAAGACGCAAACAGCAGCAATATATATCAGAAAGTTAAGTACGTTGTGGCTTGTGTGAAAAAGGAATTATATTTATAAATAGGTCAACTGCTGGATATTACCAGTGAGCAAGAAGGCACCAGGTAAGATAGGCTTCCCTGCACCCCACAGACCCCCTTTCCTCTTTTAGAAAATGAAACTGATAATGTGCCATCATTCTTAAGGATCTTGAAAACTGTAAATCTGAAGAATTTTTTCACACTGGTAAAAGGGCAATTCTAGCTATCGATGATGTTTTTAAAGTATTACTTTAATAAAGAAAATATTTGCTCAAGGAAAAAACTCAGGTGAAATTGTTAGATTTCAAATACTGAAAACTGCAGGTCTAATTATCCCATTTTAGGGGAACATATGGTTATCCTAATCTAGCCCAGCCATCAACAGTAACCATTAACATTCATATCAGTGTGAATGAAAATGAGTATTCATTGAGTAGTTTCCTTTAAACCAAAAAAGAATGATGCAGCATTCTGGCTTCAGTTTATAGTCACTCAGTCTGGCCCTCATCTCTTCATCTTCTACCACATACTCGACACTCATATTCCCTGCAATCATCAGCTAAAGATGACTCCTTCCACTACTGCCTGGAGCAGGGGTTAGCAAAATATCGCCTGCCTCTTGTTTTTATAAATAAAGCTTTACTGAAACATAGCCACTCTGGTTCGTTCACTCGTTGTCTACGGTTGCTTTCATGCTGTCATGGTAAAGGTGAGTAGTTGTGACATTAAATGGCGCACAAAACCTAAAATATTTACTATTTGACAGAAAAATATCTTTGACCCCTGCTTTAGAAAATGAGAAGACATCAACAGGGATGACGCTAGGGATAGGGAAGGGAAAGAACTTCAGCATCTACGACAACAGTAGTAAAACTCTGTACCTGTGCCTAGACCTGCTGATGTTTCCAAGTGTTATCACTGTGTTTCTCTTGTCTATTCCATCAAGCTTACAGTCACTGTCCATTCACAGCAACTGGTCCTTTTGCCTTTTAGTTCTGAGAGCATAATACCCAAAGGTCAGTTTAGTGAGTTCAACTCTACAAAGAGATTTTTTTTTTAATTACTAGGAAACTTAAAGCGGTAGTAAATTTCACTCAGTTTTCAGCATAGCTATTAATATGGGCCTACTGTAAAATCAAGTTTTAGAAATACTTAATTTTAGACAGCCCAGGATAACCTTTTGACAATGATGCCACAGAAAACTTTAAGAGTCACTCCTTGTTATTTTCCTAGGCTAGTTATCCTCCTACAGTGAATAATCCTATTAAAAACCACAAAGAAGGTAAGGTACTATGCCTTACTACTTGTTTCGAGATTAAGCTCAAAGAAGTGGATGAAGAAATCCCAGTTACTACAACCAAAGAGATTCAACATTTATTTTATCATAAAAGTCCAGCAGATAAAACTATATACAAGATCCATGCAAAATCCAATTACACACAAGACATTTAAAACCTTGTTAAAACACAATCTCCACAATAGCAAGGAATAAAACTGGGTAAGACCAAGTATCCTTAATGAGAAATATAATCGTGTTTATATTTTGGATGCTGTGTGAATCCAATTCTCTCCCCGACAATGAGGCACTGGATCACCCACTCTTGTGATACCACAGGCAGCTGTAATGCTTCAGCACACTTCAGCACCGAGGCTGGGCACGAGGGATCCGTCACCACCACGTCAAATACCCCTAAAGCAATGTCTGCAGGAAGCAGGGGAAGGTGAATGAGGAAAGGAGATTCAATTTAGCCCTCCCTTAAAAAGCCAGATGTGCCTTCTAGCCAGTACATCCCACTCTGCCCACACTAAAACCTTTATTTCAAACAGAGTGTGCTGCTGATCACAAATGTGAAAAGTGAGAACTAAATGCTGACCTCCTTAGAAATGTTTAGCAAGCACACCACTGGACACCAAGAGAAGTATAATGTTGGCTCACCTCTTGAAGGTGGTACTTTTCTTCTGTTAGGTTAACCTTATCTGTGTTCAAGCATCAGGACTAAGACTTAAACCACAAGGCCTAACAGCTATGGGTCTAAAAACATCCTCAGAGCAGTAACAGTAAACACATTCTTTCCAAGTACCTTTGTTATGGGCACTTGAATGATGCTGCTTCACAGAGGCTGCCCCCCCAGTCATGAGGATCTCAGACCAGAGCTCCAGGAAGTTTTGTTGTTGGTCTGATACCAAAAGTACCTTCAGATTCTGGAAAGGGTTTTCTCGAGGTTGCCTATGAAGGAGTCAGAAACACAGCACCTTGGAATTGGGAGGGATCTTAGCATGACAGATAATATTCAACAACAGCCCTTCTACAAAGAAACTCGAGCACATTAAAAACCCCTGTATTTCGGCACCATCCCCGTTCCCTCTTTCTGTGAATAATACGTATTCTCTGGAATTGTGGTCTTCTAATTCACCCCTTCCAATTTCCATGTTTGTCTTGGGGCTGAGAATAAGCCAAATCATGTTCCTAAACCTACATTATTAAATGCCTTGTTTAAATCATAAGTTTCCTAACCTTACAGGTTGGGAATATTAAACCTACATGAAAATGCTCACACATTTTCAGAAGGTCCCTAATCAGTGTACCCTAGTGAAGTAAACAAGGTGAGTTGCTAAAATAATATCAAATATATTCAAATTCTGTAATTTATCATGGGTCACTCCAGTTTCTAGAAATATTTACCCTCTAGATTCTTTCCCTCTAAGGGCTTGCTGTCTTCCTTTCTACCATTCTAGATGGGCTCTTAAATACTCACCAATCCAGAATTCTTTGCTCCTCAAGGCTGTACCCAGCTGGCAGCAGATAATTGCGGTAATTCTGAAGCTGGTTGGCATGGCAACTGTCATGGACCCAGACATGAGACACACAAGGAATCCCACTGGC
This sequence comes from Rhynchonycteris naso, assembly GCA_037038555.1. NCBI lineage: Eukaryota > Metazoa > Chordata > Mammalia > Chiroptera > Emballonuridae > Rhynchonycteris > Rhynchonycteris naso. Next base: position 74,454,551 of record CM072999.1, on the reverse strand, counting down.
AAGGCACAGGAAGTACTTCCGGGTTCGACAATGCTGATCCGCAATTAGGAGACACTGGTAAGCTGTATTACACTGGAAGAAAAGGAGCAGAACTGATGGGCCTGGTGATGTCTACAGAAAGTTCCTGCAGCCCAAGTCATCAAGAACGGATTTTAGCATTTCCAAATACAGTTGACTCTTGAACAACATAGGTTTGAACAGCATGGGTCCACTTAGGATTTTTTCAATTGATGCACACAATTCAAACCCATGTTGAAGGGTCAACTCTGCTATTGGGAATCCATTACGGGGAAGGCCAACTGGTTATACACAGATTTTTTCAATTGCATAAGAGGTTGGCCCCGTGTAACACCCTATGTTGTTCAAGGGTCAACTACACTATCCAATTGTGATAGAGCCTGTCCTTTTAGGGTCTCTCTTCTCACTGAAAGGCCCAAGTAGCTTCCCTAAATACTCTCCTTGCCTCACCTGCAGCTTTTTAGAGGCCTGAATCCTCAAGGGACAACCAAATTCCATATATCCAGCATTTTAGGCAAAGAATCAGAACATTATAATAGGTATTTCTATTAAACACAAATTTTAACCAGCTTTATCCCACAAGCACAGTCATACAAAACAGGCAGAGAGCCTAACCAGGCGGTGGCACAGTAGATAGAGCATCGGACTGGGATGCGGAAGACCCAGGTTCAAGACCCCAAGATCGCCAGCTTGAGCACGGGCCCATGTGGCTTAAGCAAAAGCTCACCAGCTTGGACCCAAGGTCGCTGGCTCCAGCAAGGGGTTGCTCAGTCTGCTGAAGGCCCGCGGTCAAGGCACATGTGAGAAAGCAATCAATGAACAACTAAGGTGTTGCAACGGCAATGAAAAACTAATGATTGATGCTTCTCACCTCTCTCCTGTCTGTCCCTATCTATCCCTCTCGCTCTCTCTCTCTCTGTCCCTATTAAAAAAAAAAAAAAAACAAAAAAAAAAAACCACAGGCAGAGAAACACAAATATATGATCTCACTTATATGTAGAATCTAATGAACATGGTGAACTGAGGAACGGTACAGAGGCAGAGGTGGGGTCACAGGAAGCAGACGGACAGCTGTCAGAGGGAAGGGGGATGAGGGGACAGGATCAGAGAAGGTGAAGGGATTGGTGAAATTATAAATACATAACACAGAGATACATCTAACAGGACAGCAAATCCCAAAGGGAAGAGGGGAGTGTCAGGGGGAAAGGGTTATGGGGAGCATGGTGTTGGGGGCTGAGGGTGTTATATTGAGTGGGACACTTGAATCCAGGTTAACATAATACATTGAAAAACAATGAAGAAATGAACCACCGTCAACAAACCCAAGGTTCTACTTCTCTTCTTTATACACAGTAAAAATTCTATTTCGTGCAACAACCTTTGGGCAGTTTCCCAGATCCTTAGATCTCTAGTAGTACTCTTGCCCTGGCCCAATAGGTCAGTCGGTTACTCTTGTCTTGGTACACAAAGGTTGCCAGTTCAATTCCCGGTGAGGGCGCATACAAAAACAGATTGAGGTTTCTCTCTCCCTTCCTCTCCATAAAATTAAATTCTTTTTTAAAAGAAACCTCTAGTACTGTCCCTCTCAGGCCTCTTTTCAAGCAAGTGCACTCTACATCAATGCCCCTCTGGGAAGCTACACAAAAAACTCCTCACCTGAGCTTCATTGAAGTCTTCGAGAATATAGCCAGCTCCTGCTCGAAGCTGGGATTCTGTGTATTGCTTGTTGAAAGGAGGAATTTCTAAAAATTCTATATAAAAAACAACAGATAACCAAGATAACAATTACTACTAGTTGGTTTCTTATTTGCTACTTTATGCCTGCTTCTTCGGGCCCTTTCCACTCCCCAACTACCTCCACAGCACTCCAAACCAAAGATAGCTCAAGGCTTCTCTATGGCTCAGAAAGAGACCTTTCTTGAGGCCTATAAATGCTGCCAAAAGAAGGGACAACAGGAGGGGTGGGGAAGATGAGAAATGGAGGTAGGTCCTAGACCTAAAAGCATCGAATATTTTCTGCACTAAGACCAAGTCATCAGACTATTCAAAGGAGTTGGACACAACCCCTTCCCACAGGGTGGATTCCAATTTGAGCATCCCTGACCATCAGGAATTTCTTCGTGTTTAACCTAAATCTCTCCTGCAAACTAAAAGCCCATTTCCTCTAATACTGCCTACTATGGAGGTGAAGAATAGCTGTTTAGCACTTTCCATAATAAAGCTTTCAAATTCTCCATCAACATTTTTATCCCTGTACACAAAAACTTTGATAGAATGCTTAAAGTCAGGTTTCTAAAATTTAACAGATTAAGTGAAGATTAACCAGAAAATCCTGTTTTTGTTTCAGTCCTTTTTACTGAAAACTATCTACCTTCGATGATCTTTAAGACCTCAGGGCACTGAACATCAGTGACCGCTCTACAGTCTTGAGGGTGAAGTAGAAGTGATGAGAAGTGAGGCTGAAGCTGTAATGATCCTAGGCAATTAGAAATTGCTTCTTTTGACCAAATATCTAATTTGAGCTTGTTTTCTTGTCATCTGCTTCTCTCATATATAAATAACATTAAAAAAGAAAAAGGCAAGACTAGAGATTTTAGTTAATGAAGGGTTCTGTGAATTTATGTGTTAATTTATCACAAATAAAAAACCCCAAACAAATCCACAAAAGTTCAATGCCAGGCCCACTCCCGCCCCGTCACCCTGTCTGCCCAGTGTCAGCACCAGGTGGAGCAGACCCTTTCAGAGATGGCTCTCCCTGCCTGCTGGCGCTGCTCAGGCAGTGCGGATGCCCCACATGCAGGCCTCTACACCTCGGGCTCTGACTGGCCAGCCTACTCACTCTTATTGCTCTTTTCTTGATTCAGCATTCTTCACATTTTCTCAAAATGAAAGCAAACTGGAAACTAAGTGGTTGTAAATACATAGCAGGACTATTGCTCAGTTTTGTCACTGCATCCTTGTGACCCATCTCAATACATCATGTCAGTTTCCAGTGCCAGGACTCTGCTGCTGAGTCACTGCCATGTCTGCTTAACCCAGGGCTGTTTCTAGTCTTGACCTATTTAGATTATAATCATGACTTATATTTCCTTGGATTTGTGCAATCAAATATTAGCTAGGTCTAGGCAGTCCATTTCTCTAATTTTTCTCAATTAGTTTGAATTTTTCTTTACTTTTGAATTATGTGTGACCCTACCCACCTAAAGGCTAAAATGAGTAAATTTTTAATCCTATTGTTTAAATCAAGGACAAAGGAACTAAATTAACGCAACTCCAGAGAGGTATTCCCAGTGGCTGATGGGTCCCTGATGGTACGCCACCTAATGAGACTGGGTGCAATAATATTCTTAACTCATTAATAAGTATGTCTCGAGCTAAATTATTTTACTGAGCTCCTGGCATCAAAGAAATTCCCATCTGTATGCAAAACATTTCACATAGTTTCCTGAAAACTAAGTTTGTAGAAAATTGTTTTAGTATAACTGTCTCCAGGCTTCTTGAGACTGAGGAACTACTAAGCATGCTCATATGCCAAAAATATCAAGGCCTGAGGTGCTGTTGAGTAATGTGGAACGACGAGAGAGCAATGTAAAGCAGACACAGTCACGATAGCCACACTCTCCATGAGAAACCTGGTGATCCTGTAAAAAAAAAAAAGTGTCTGGATTCCTCCTTTAGACAAGGCCTATACTTCCCCTCCTTCATGGTTACAGAATGGGATTAAAAACATTTGCTATCAGCAAGGAAGAACGGAAGGAACTTTTATGTGTCAAGTTTATAAGATCTCACACAGGCTCACAGATTTTAAGGAACTGGAAGCCTGCAATTCATACCAAAACTGGCTTTCTTGACCATGACGTACCAAGCCAGCAAATAAAAACATCTACAAAGCTACCTTGTGAAGTCCTGATCTAGGGAAGGGTTAGGAGTATACTGAAGAATAAACACCAGAGTTCAGCAATATTATGAAAGCAAAATAAAGCAAGACCACAAATACTGTTTTGATGCCATGACATACCTTCCCAGAATCCTCAAAGGACTCCCAATTATGATTAAAGTAAAATTATATTCTTGGCTAGGAGATTTCTCACACCTCATCTCACATTGTACCTACCTGAATTCTGTCTGACAAACGAGGCTTGCTGTACACTTAACCTTGAAATTCCCACATGTCACACCAGCTCCCACATCCTACAGCCTCTATACTGACTACTCTGTTTAAGCACCTTCCAGAGAGCATAAACCTTAACTGCAACTCCTGACCACCCTCCCATGTCCCTGTATAGATACTCATGTGGCTGTAGTTGCTAACAGATAGTTTGGGTTAATTAGGAAAGAGTCATCCACACACCTGAAATGCCAACCATCACAAATCTGCAATGGTGCTATTTTATAATAACCGTGTTCCCTAATTTGATTCCCTCTTGCAAGACTCAACATTAGCCAGCTCTCGAACTTGTAGAAAACATTATTCCAGTTGGACCTTTAGCCTTTACAGATACATCTGGATGCTGCTGCCAATCATTTATATTAAGTGTATGCATTTATATCTGTCCATTTTTTCTCCTAGATTACACAGGCTTTTGACAGCTGTAACCAATTTATCTCTCCCCACTACAGCCTTCAGTCAAACCGTAAGGAAAAGACAAAACAGAAATACAATGCAGAGATCTAGTTTAAGGGTGAAGATAGGTACAAGAACTGAAAAGGCCTAAAAGCTGTTTCTCTGAAATCACCGTAGGGCCCTGGGCACCCCATAGACCCAGTCTTACACACAGACCTCAGAGCGTGAACTTCACCCCCCATGTAGGGGTCTTCTCTGGTAGGTACCTCTAGAACACAGATGGGAATTCAGAAATTTGACTGACGCGGATGATTGTAGTAGGGTCAAATCAACACTGGCTTCTAGTCCCAAAGTCTACCAACACCGTGGACAGAAAGGAATTTTTAACCTCTCCTAGTTTATTTCCTCATCTATAAAACTGATTATAAGATCTGTCTCCCTTCTGCCTAACAGATTTGTTTCGAGAAACCACTTAACTTCCTAAGCGGAATTTTGTGACAATGGTCTCTAAGCCAAGAATTAGGGTTGTATTAATTCTCCCTGACCAGGACCCCAGGGGCCAGCTGCCCCGCCTCCTCTACGATGGCTGAAGGTCACCAGGCTCACAGAGCGGATGGAAATGAAGGAAGTGCACACGTGTCCAAGCCCCCGGGCTCCCTAGGGCCTTACCCTCCTCTTCCTCACTGCTTCCTGAAGGGCCGTCTGGTAGTTTGGAACGGCTAGTCAACTTGTCACTTGTGGTGGCCATGGTAAGGAGAAAGGCATAGCCTAGAAACAAGGTCTTGTTGAGAGGCAAAGGACCCCTCTGCTCGTCCAGAGTGGGGGGTTCACCCATGTTATCTCCACTCTCACAGCCGCTCACAAACTCTCCTGCCCCCACCGCACCTGGGAAGGACAGAGGCAGTTACTAGATGGGCATGACAGGACGGGTAGGCCATGTCCTCAGAACATTTCACCATTCCTATGGCCAACAACCTAAGATAAAGCAGTGCAGAGAAATTTTATATATTTTACTCAGTCATGACAATGTTTACATGTTCATAAATGACAATCACCTAGTATTGCTTTTATACAGCCAAACCAAATTCTTCTGAGGTCATCTGAAGAAAAAGGCAGTTTTCACACAAAGATTAGGTAGTTGTGAAAGTATTTATAAGTCTTCAGCCCACTTTCCCTGCCCAGTGCTCTGATTTTCCACCAGTATATGTGATATTTTGAAGTAGCCATAAAAAAGACAAAAACTTTTTATTACCAAGAAATGTCCCCAAGAGATAACCTTGAAGTCACCAGAATGGTGCACATTGTACTTGGTAGTAAAAATGCTTTTACACGTTATAGAGGCTCATCAAAACAGCATGCTTCAGTTGTCCCGCTTTCTAACACCTGGGGTATGAAAGTGAACCAGCCAGTCCAGGACTCCCAGAACACCCGTGTTAGGAGTGAACCCAATAAGTCCTTGAGAAGAAAATAAATACCTGACTTGGAGAAGCTGAATCGTAGGCTCATTAGGAGGCTAAGATGACAGACAGGTCATGCCTCCCTAAAATAAAACCAGCAGCAAGAGAACAATATGATGTAGTATGTATAAGCCTGGACTTCAAAGTCACTGTCTGAATTTGAATTCTGGATTACCTTGGGAAAGTTAGCCAACTTTTCTGTTCCTTAGATTCTTTAACTGGAAAATGAACTCCTGCATCAGTACGTCATATGGATTATATGAGGAAATATGTATGAAGCACTGAGTTCCTTGCCTCATACACCCTGAAACACAGCAGAGGTGCTGGGACAGCTAGGGAGATGACTCAACTCAAATACACAGGAAGTAAAAGAATTTCTGGTGTCAGCATAATGTAACAACCAATAAACCTCCTCAGGTTGCTAGCCCAAGCCCTCAGGGCAGACACTGAGGACGCACCTCTGCGTCTCCACACCTACAGTGGCCGAGTCCTAGCCGAGACCCAGGAAACGACAGATGGACTGAACTCCTGTTAAGAAGGGCATGAGGACTGGAAAGGGGATATTCAAGGGATGGCAGGGAGAGGCGAGATGCAGGCCCTGAGGGCCCTGGGCACAAGAGGGGAAGGAGAACTTCCAGAGGTGGAAGATGGTGCCAGGTAAAAGAGGAGATCTAAGATAAATTTCACCTATCTGAATCTGCTTAAAATTCGATACTTCTTTCCTTCCTAGAACCTACACAGAAATCACTGAATGATTCCAATCAAGACTGGCCTCCTATCTATCCCCAGAGCACTCTGCTGGGAAATGGGGGACGGGATGCAGAAAGCAGGCTGAGCACCACCTGTGGACTAGTGAGGGCCTCCATCTTTGTAGACAGAGGAGTTGCTGCCTCGTGTCAGGCTCCCTCTCTAGCAGCTGCCCTTGTATCCGGACACGGTCTGAGGGAAAATGAGGCAAAGGGAGCACTCACCAGGTTTCACAGTGGCTGACTTCCGGCCTCTCTTGGCAGGGGACCGTTCCTCTTCAGAAGTGATCAGTTTTCTTTTGCCAGAGAGGACTCCCGTGGAGGCACGAGGGCTTTCTGTGACCTTCCGGGTGGGGGTTGTGCTACTGCTGCTGGAGGCAGTGGGGGTGGCCAGGGAGCTGATGTTACTGCGCCTTTTCCGTTTCCCTTCCACCAAATTGTCTACGATAGGACATGCCAAAGGTTGGTCACTCCTTTGACCAAGGCCCTGAACTCCAAGAAGCTGAAAGGAGCCTGATTTAGATACCACCATGACCTTTCATTAACCTCCCTTGAGATCAGAAAGCTCCTTTTAAGGTTTTCAAGGCTATTTTCTGTTTCAGTCATGGACATGACTGAAGTGTTTTGTTCCCCTACAGAACTGGCGAGGCCAGAAAATGAGGACTTACCACTTGGTCCCGGGAAGGAAATAAAGTTAGGCAGCGGCGCCAGAAAACGATAGCTCATTACCATCTCATAAACCACAAAGGAGCAGTAAGAGTTATGGAAGCCTTACTGATTGCTCTAGAAACCACCCCACCACCACAAGTAGGGCTGGGGCCCAGAGGAAGCCTTACCCAAGCTGATATCTGCTGCCTTGGTGAGGGGCGTGACTGCCTCGTACGGGCCAAGGCCGTACTGCTCTCTCAGTCTGTTTCCTTGCTCCAAGGAGAGGATGACAGCCATTCGCTTGTACCACTTCCTTTGGCCTTCTTTTTCAATGCTGTAGTACAGCTCTCCAGACTCCTTCTTATGCCCTTTAACCACTCCTGGGTGGAGAGAACATAAAAGCGGCTTGCTGTTTAGACTGCCCAGCATCTGCTCACAGAGGCTTTGCAGGACAGGTTATGTCAGGGAATTCGGTGACACAACAGTAGGCTGGAGTTAGGATCTAAAAATCCCAGCTGTCCGTCCCAAACACCACTACTTAGGATATATGCAGCAACCACCCTGACACTCGGACATGGACAGTTTCTCGACAGAAGGAACTCTTTAGTCATAAAATAAAGCTTCCTAAAGCCAGCCTTTATGGATTGTAGGTGGTTCAAATGGTTCTTGAAGTGAATGGCATGTGGTGTCTTTTTTTTTTTAGCGAGAGAGAGAGAGAGAGAGGAAGGGAGAGAGGTGAGAAGCATCAACTCAGAGTTGCGGCACCTTAGTTGTTCATTGACTGCTTTCTCATATGTGTTTTGATGGGGGGTAGAGGGGGGCCTCTGGCTGAGCCAGAGACTCTTTGCTCAAGCCAGCAACCCTGAGCTTCAAGCCAGTGACTGTGGGGTCATGTCTATAATTCCATGCTCAAGCCGGTGACCCTGCACTCAAGCTGGTGAGCCCGTGCTCAAGCCAGCAACCTCCGGGCTTCAAACCTGGGTCCTCAGCATCCCAGGCTGACACTCTATCCACTGTGCCACTGCCTGGTCAGGTGGCATGTGGTTTCTTAATGATCCCTTTATAACTTACTAATTTTTGGCTTTGCTGCAGGCTGTGATAATTCTTGAGTTAAGCTGCAGGAGAAAAGATGACATCATTCTAACAGACCACATGTCTGTGCATTTATGTCTGTATAGTAAAATTAAAATAAACATAGAGCAAAGAAAGGAAAAAAATAAATCCTGCCTCTCATACCTGATCTTCCCGCCCTATCGTCAACTTTCCTGCTTTTGCTTTCATTCAGAACTTAGAGATAAGACCTTTAGTTTAGAAAACACATATGTGGGGCATAAAGGAAACTGGGTTAATTCTAGTACCACCAAGCTGTGCAATCTTTGGCAGGACCAGTTTCCAATCCTTTGAAAAAGATAATACTCCTTCCCTTCTATCCAACAATAAACAATTTATACACAAACACACATACATACCATGTATATTGTATAAAACCAGTGCATTAATATTAACATTTCTTCATTCCCAGAAACAGGAGTCCATCTGTTCTCTCCCACTGGCCTATGCTTGAATGAAAGGCTAAAAGAAAACCCAGAATCTAAACCACTAACGGAAAAAAACACAGAGGAGAAAAAAGGCCTTGGTTCTCTCCTTATGTATGCCACAGAAACTCTCACTCCTGCTTGTTCATCTCCTGGCTTAAGTACCTATCACAAACTAAATCACAAAGACTCCCTCAAAAGCAAAAAAGAAGCCCAAGGCCAGCAAAATACTTCAAACTAATGAAGAGCTACTAGAACTAGAAGCAGTTTAGTGTTGACATCAGTGAACAGCCTAAATAAATGGGACACAGAATTGTCTGTCTCAAGAGGGCCAAAAGTGAACCACCAAGAACGGCTATACACCTGAAAGAAAACCAAATGCGTTGGATACAAATTATGTAAAACCTGGACCCACATGCCACTAACTGAGACCAGAGAGCTAAGTGTTGTCCAGAACTAGAAGGTGAAGTGGCCCATTTAACACTGAAATAAAGGGGCAAACAGCAACTACTCAGGAGTCTAAATCCAAGGGTCTGGAGAGACTTCGGTTAGAAGGCACTTCTGCCCATTATATCCCAATCCATGTTCAAAAATCCCCAGAAAGGATGATTTTAAATGACAAACTCAATATAAACACATATCTCCAAATTAGTTCACAGTAAAGAGGCAGTACGTTCGAAGAGCTGGCCATGAAACAGTCATAACAACAAATCCCTCACTACCATCAGAACAGGGAACTGACCACTTGAAAAATAAACAAAAAGGCACCAGAGTCTGAGTGGTGGGTGAAGGCACAAAATCACACCACTAACAACTTCTTCCTCAGCAAAAACATCTCCGTGTATCTGCCACACTCATCTACTCAGGTCCCAACAAGGCAGGCAGGAAGTTTAAAAGTCAGTGGTGAAAGAAGAGAGAAGGGAAGGGAAAAGTACTAACTTCACAGTGGAGACATCTGGCAACCAGCACCTGACCTACTGAGGAAAGTTAGCTTCACCAGCGATGTCCTGCGAATGTCACGCACTGGCCTCCCCATATGACGTGAGACAAGGGCACTTCACTGCTGCAGCATTCTTTTCACACCTGTAACTCCAGCCTGATCCCCCTTTCTAATAAAGTGAATGAAAAAACAACAACCACCCATAACTCCAATCTAATCAGAAAACATGTGACAAACCCAAACAGTCTACAAAATACCTGACCAGTACTTCTCAAAACTATCAAGGTAGAGAAAAGAGAGACTCAGAAATTGTCACAGATGAGAGGCATTCAGGGACACATGAGAATTAAACACAGTGTGGTAGTCTGGAATTGGATCCTCGAATACAAAAGGGACATGGAGCCTGACCAGGAGGTGGTACAGTGGATAGAGTATCGGACTGGGATGCAGAGGAGCCTGAGCTCGCCAGCTTGACCATGGACCCATCTGGCTTGAGAAAAAAGCTCACCAGCTTGGACCCAAGGTCGCTGGCTCCAGCAAGGGGTGGCTCGGTCTGCTGAAGACCCGCGGTCAAGGCACATGTGAGAAAGCAGTCAATGAACAACTAAGGTGTCGCAACGAAAAACTGATGATTGATGCTTCTCATCTCTCTCTCTGTTCCTGTCTGTCCCTATCTATCCCTCTGACTCTCTCTCCGTCCCTGTAAAAAAAGGGGGGGGACATGGAAATACCGATGACATCCAAATAAGGTCCAGAATTTAGTTAATAGTAATAAACCAAGGTTGGTTTCTTAGTTTTGACAAATGCTAATCTAAGATGTTAACAACAGAGAAAGTTGGAAAGACAGGTGAGAAATATATGGAAACTCTCCGTACTATCATTACCCTGTATTCTGCAAATTCCTACAAATATAGACTTATTCCAAAATAACAAGTTTATTAAAAAATAAACAAACAATAGCCTGACCCAGCGGTGGCGCAGTGGATAGAGCGTCAAGTCACTGGCTTGAGTGTGGGATCATAGACATGACCCTATGATCACTAGCTTGAAGCCCAAGGTCGCTTGGTTGAGCAAGGGGTCACTCACTCTGCTGTACTTCCCAGTCAAGGCACATATAAGAAAGCAATCAATGAACAACTAAGGTGCCGTAAGGAAGACTTGTTTCTCATCTCTCTCCCTTCTTATCTGTCTGTCCCTATCTGTCCCTCTGTCTCAAAAAAAAAAGGTAAAATAAACAAACAATAAAGAAAAAACAGTCTGACCAAGCGGTGGCGCAGTGGATAGAGCGTCGGACTGGGATGCGGAAGACCCAGGTTCAACACCCCGAGCTCGCCAGCTTGAGCGCGGGCCCATCTGGCTTGAGCAAAAAGCTCACCAGCTTGGACCCAAGGTCGCTGGCTCCAGCAAGGGGTGGCTCGGTCTGCTGAAGGCCTGCAGTCAAGGCACATATGAGAAAGCAATCAATGAACAACTAAGGTGTTGCAACGGCAACGAAACACTAATGATTGATGCTTCTCACCTCTCTCCATTTCTGTTTGTCTGTCCCTATCTATCCCTCTCTCTGACTCTCTCTGTCCCTTTAAAAAAATAAAAAAGAAAAGAAAAAACAACAACAACAAAAAAACCCATTGTGAAACTAATCAGTGTTACAGGAACAGAATTTCTGAAAAATAAAAGGTTGCCCCAGAGCACAATAAATCTCTACAGACTTTTATTACCTGCACTGAAATACTCATCTTCTGAGAGGGCTGTCACTTCTGTATCCAACGGGATAGGGTCACACAAAAGAATGTCTTTGCCCAACACATCACACTCGTACCCATCATCAAAAAGCAATTTATACTTCCCAGCTCCAACATCCTGTGTGATTTTCCCAGAGTAAAAATAGCCATTGGATGACCACTTGGCAACAACACGGAGCCCTACAAAACTGTTCCCCGGAGAGGAAGCATCTAAGCCATCAGAAGGACCAGCAGCAGCCTGGAAAGGAATCTCCGGAGAGTCGCTTCGACGCAAAGCTTCAGCACCAGCACCCATGTCTGCTCGTCTGGTGGAGTCCGGCATTCGGGGTGTGATACGGGTGAAGGACTTATCGTCTGGTGACATACTGGGTGAAATATCCTCTATGCCCAAGGAGCCAGGCAGAGCTGTTTCTCTAAAGGGAGATAAGAGACAGGAGAAGGCAGTGAGAATAAGAGAGAAATACTTACCTAGCAATTTCCCCACTCCTCTGTCCATGGGTCTCCTTAACCCATTCTTTGATAACCCCTCACAGGCATACGCCTGGTCTCTCAGTGGCCTCACTCTGATCCCTGCCCACTACCCAGTCAGTGTGGGTCCCGCTTCTCCCTCCTGAAGCCCCACAGACTCTCTATTCCCCTCTCTTATCTCTATACCCTCTTTCTCTACACAAGTCATAGACTAAGTATACCTCAAACTACCCGGGTACCTGGTTCCAGTGGTCCGAGAAGGTGGGCGGCCCCTTCGCCCGCGCCCACGAGGCGTGACTGGAGCCTTCTCTCCCTGTCTGATGCCAAGGCCTGCATCACCATCCTCCTCACACACTGGCGCCCCTGTCTGACTGACCCCTTTTCTAGGACTAGAGATTGAAGATAGGTTAGTCTGACAGAACCTGCTACCGAATCCTTTTCCCAGTCTCCCCTTATCCCTTAGACTAACATGCCAGACCAACACGTGCTGGCCTCCAGGGTAGCAGGAAGCTATCTATACCCAACCATCACAAAGTCTCAGCTGGGGAGTGGGAACACAGGCTAACAAATGAAGGACATCTTTGTTTACGCAAGTCTATGCCCCCAGAGAAAGCTTCCTACTGCCGCCCTCAAAAAATAGCACACATGTTTCTGCCCTGCCTTCTCTTCTCCCTCAGGCTCTGGACACCTGCAGAGAATAACAAAAAGCTAGAGGATGTGCCAAATTGGGGCGATAATCCCAAACTTTCTGTATTCTCAATCAAAACACTTGTAGGCTACAGAAAATGAGAGTGGCGGGAGCATGTCCCGAGCATTGTGGAAGTTCCATCATCTGTTTTTCCACATTTGCTAAGGCCTACCTCCCACAGGCTCTTGCCCAAAAAGGACAGAAATAAAAGGAGAGGAAAAGGAGTTAATTTATCCTAGATGGAGGATGAGGGGGGACTGTCCCATTACTTCCCTTTCCGTATGCTATTTAAAATGTCAGCGACCCTGCCCATGCTGTGGCTCTCTCCAGAGACCCTGTCTGCACCTCGGTTTTCCTGGGCCGACTCGGGAGCTGGGCAAGGCAAAATCTGCAGGCTCTGTCCCGCCGCCGGTTTTCCCTTTCAGTGGTCCGGCTCCTCTCCCTGAGCTGCCACTGCTGTGAATGGCTGAGAGACTCGTCCCACTTGACGTGCGGTGTAAACTGGATGCCTTGGAGGAAAAGGAGCTGATATCCCCCAGGTCACCTGAGGAACCCCCAGTCTTTGAAGGGGAAATTTCAGATTCACACTCCCGACACTCTACAACTGGCTCTTCAGTCTCCTGCAGGGAAAAAATGGATACAAAAGCTAAAAGAAACCACAATAACATACTGCTGATGTGATAGGAGGAAAATCCTAGAGATGGCAAGAAATTCTGATTCAGAAAGGTGGGACTCAGGACAGACTTTTCTGGAATAATGGAAATGTTCTGTATCTTGTTTTAAACAGTGGTTACATATAACTGTCAAAAGCCACTGAACTGCCTGATCAGGCAGTGGCACAGTGGATAGGGCATCAGACTGGGACACAGAGGACCCAGGTTCGAAACCTTGAGGTTGCCAGCTTGAGCACGGGCTCACCAGATTGAACACAGGGTTGCTGACTTGAGTGTGAGATCATAGACATGACCTCATGGTCGCTGGCTTGAGGCCAAAGGTCACTGGCTTGAAGCCCAAGGCCGCTGGTTTGAGCCCGAGGTCGCTGGCTTAAGCAAGGGGTTATTTGCTCTGCTGTAACCCCCGGTCAAGGTACATATGAGAAAGCAATCAGTGAACAACTAAGGTGCTATAACAAAGAACTGATGCTTCTCATCTCTCTCCTTCCTGTCTGTCCATTCCCATCTGCCCCTCTCTCTGTCTCTGTCACACACACAAAAAATATATTCTAAATATATATTCCACAGAAAATAATTATAGCTCAATAAAAAATAAGGTGGAATTAGATTGGGAAGAAAGAGACCTCTACCCTGAACTGTTATATTATCTTTATACAGGACAAATTCACAGCCTCTGGCTACAGAGAAACTGCCAAGGATTCTAACCCAGAGATCAGAAGTAATTCCCTGTATGCGAAGACAGACAAGGAGGTAGGTGGTTAGAGGGAAATGTTGGCTGGAAGCCACTCTGGTACTAGATTAGCAGTGGATAGGTAGCATTACATATTTTTTGAGATTAGGTATTTTATATTACCTTCCAATACATGATCAAGTGAATAAAAACTTGTAAGTTAAAAATGGTATTACTGCTTAAAAAATGAAGAACAAAAAGATAATAAAACATGAGTTTTCAGGAACTAAAGAGGGCTGAAATGTCAAAATGAGCTTATCGCACAACCTTGTTTTGATGAACTGATAGTGGTTGCCTGGAGCCCAGTTTTTGGGTTTTTTTTTTAATTTTTTTATTTATTTATTTGAGAGAGGAGACAGAGAGAGAGAGAGAGAGAGAGAGAGAGAGAGAGAGAGAGAGAGAGAGAAGGGGGGGAGGAGCTAGAAGCATCAACTCCCATATGTGCCTTGACCAGACCAGTGCAGGGTTTTGAACTGGCGACCTCAGTGTTCCCAGGTCGACACTTTATCCACTGCGCCACCACAGGTCATGCTGCCTGGAGCCCAGTTTTAAGCAGCCTTTCAAGGCTAATTCCCAGGCTTTGCGGGAAAAGGTTCCATTACCAATCATCAGTGTCTTCCAGGGGCACAAGAGTGAGACATTACACGACAGGTGCTACATATCTGCCTTCCTACTCTGGCCTATTTGTGCATTATTGTGCTGTCGGAAAAGATATGTAGAGGTATACAGTAAATTATTCCCTCGGAGAGTTTACAATCCCTCTGGGAGACAGCATGCATGCACACACATTTCAAAAATGCTATGACAGGATTAAATGAATACTTCAGAACATTCCCCTCTTGAAAATATCTCCTTTTGAATCTATAGTCATTTTCTCTTCTTTTCATACTACCCCTTCGACTTCTACTTGCGCTTGTTTGGGGTTTCTCTTCCTCAGCTTATTCCTTTAAAATTGGCATTTCCCAAGACTCTTCTCCTTCCTTTCCTGCTCATCCATGCTTTCACTGGCCAGTCTTACCAGATTCACCCCTGCTTATCAACAATATAATGATCACTCAGCTCCAAACTCTTGGATATGAACACCTACTAAACTCTTCTGCCCCTTGGCTATACCAACGACATTTGAAATTTAACCTATCCAACACTCAATCAATCTGTCATCCTCTGTCCATTTCCTTGCCTTCCTGGCTATCCTCCGGTATCTCACATCCTCTGCAGCTCTCTCAAGCAGAGACTTTTTGTTCAACCAAACCTCAATTCAAGAGCTTGAGGATGAGAGGCCTCTCTGCTCCCCATTGCCATTAACTGACCATTTCTCTCTTTCCACCTCTTTCTCCAACCAAACCACTATCTGCCATTCCATTAAACTTACTCTCCTAGTCCCTCGTTACTCAACAACATCCTCGCAATCACTCCCTCTCATGCATGAACACCTTAACCCATGGTTCAGATCCTCGCTCTCCTCCCCATTTCTACTTCCCTCATCATTCTCTGCGACTTACATCCATCCAATGACCCATCCAGCAATTTCTGTATGCTGATCTAATTACCACAATTAACCTTTTACTCTACATCATCCATCTGTTACCAGGGTCAGTAACAGAAGTAACACCACCTCCAAAAATCTCCATCATAAACATGCCATTCTCCAATCACCATCTCCTATCATCATCAGCTTGACTGCTCTAGCTGAATATGAGTCAGCATAATCTGCCAAGGTCATTTGACTGAAACAATTTAATTTCAGGATTTAAGTCAATTCTTTCTCCTGGACATGGCAAATGTGTAGGGGCAAGGCCTACACAGAGGACTGGGACTCCAGACTGTGTTTCAGCTAGAGAGCAGGCTCAAAAATCAGGAGCCAGCTATACCTACTTGCCTTTGCAACTGTCCAGAAATTAAAACTATTGTTCTTATAATGACTTTAGTCCAGGCTCCAAGTTGTCCTGTTATGATCTTTTTAATATAATTGCTTATTTGTTTTTTTGTACATCTCTTCTGCTAGGCTACAGAGGCCACATTAAGACAGATTATAACCATCTTATTTCCTGGACAAATCTCCAGTATCTAGCACAGTGCCTATCACGGAAGAGATCATCTGTAAGTACTTACTAAATGAAGGATCTTTTCTTTCAAATCATGTCCTATCAATATACTCTATCTCAGTAAATGTTATCACAATATATCCAGCTGCCTGGGCAAAAAGCCCATATAACTAATATGATTCTAATATTTCTTCCCTCTCCCTCAAATGCCCACGATCAGGAATTTCCCCGAGTCTGTCAGCTTCGCCTTCTACGTAATTTTTGCATCTAATGTCTCTCTTCTCAGCCCCTACTACCACTGTCCTAACCTGACACTCATTATCTCTTGACTAACTATGCCTCTAACCAGAACCCACTTCAACCCATTGTTAAACTGTTGCCAATCTAACCTGCCCAACATGCAATGCTATTAACATCAGTGCTTTGTTCACCAAGCCTTTCTTTATCAGAGAGAAAAACCGACAGAGACAGACAGGAAGGAAGAGAGAAGAGAAGCATCAACTTGTAGTTGCATCACTTTAGTTGTTCATTGATTGCTTCTCATATGTGTCTTGAACAGGAGCTCCAGCTGAGCCAGTGACCCCTTGCTCAAGCTAGCAGCCTTGGGTTTCAAGCCAGCAACCATGGGGTCGTATCAATGATCCCAAATTCAAGCTGGTGAGCCCGTGCTCAAGCTGGTGACCTCAGGGCTTGAACCTGGGACCTCAGCATCCCAGGTCAGCACTTCATTCACTGCACTACCACCAGTCAGGCTCACCAAGCCTTCTATACATAATATCCTTTTCCCTTTTCTCCC